>OY978034.1:5990200-7257700 GCA_963854515.1 Pandemis heparana
ATTGATTAAACTTTATTATATATCTCCGAGAGGACTCGATTATGTACATATGTGTGAGTATAGTGAATTGCTTCATAAGACATTTGTTTATTAAATATCTGTGTCAAGCTACTTATATTAGAAAGGCATTTTCGGCTGTGATTCTGTTAAAATATATTCCCAATCTACAAACTGTCATATAATTCAGATGACGGTCCACAGGTTACAACTAAGCCTTAACCTAAGATATCTCATGTGGACAGACACCCTAACAACGGGTCGTTAACCTTTACTATCTAACCATTAAGTACCACCAAATAAAATCAATCATAACACTAACGTCGGCCAATAGGAAGCCACAAGGCACACGATTGGCCGGCGTGTCGACGCTTCCAAATTCAAACCGTGAAAAATGAGCCAAAACCGTCCGTTCCAAATATAAAAAACACTCGACACCTGCGTTCTTTCAAAATAATCAAATTTGAATTTAGAACGCAAGCGTCAGAGCAAGACCTCGCCACGAGAATTGAGCCCATCTCACTTGTTCTATAAGATGTGAGGATAACGGTAGCACAGAAGTCAATTTGAGGATAAACAAACAATATTAATTAATATTGTAGCGTACGGAGTTCACCAAATCTAAACAGCAACAGTTCAAAAATATCAGTGTCAAATAAGTATTTAGATAATCGTGAACAATTGTGTCTAGATACTGGAAAACTAATATGACACCAAACTCCTTTACCGTTAATTTTTTTTATCAAAACTCTTTCTCGCAACGAGGACCTAGAGCAGGGGTCTCCAAATTTTCAAAGCCTCTTCAGCTTCTCAAAGCCAAACGGGACATATACTTAAACACCCAACGGCCACCGGTACGACGGTTTTAACCTTTTGAACACGTTCATATTTTAATGAAGTTATCTGTCACACGCCAAGATACACCCCTTAGACTATGACACATTAAGGCGTTAGCGTGTTATGCACGTACACCTTTAGGTGTTCTTGGCGTCAAAAAGGTTAAATTAAAGCTACAGTTCCGGTGTTTCGGAGACCCCCGCTGAAACATTATAAAAAAACAAAGATGGCGTCGTCGCACTACGCTAGTGAGGTCCGTATGTTGAGGAACGCCGACACACGAGGCGCTAGCGGCTCACTTGGCTGCCTTTCCGTTCCCCACCGGATCGTGGACCTGCAAAACCATCGTCGTTGACTGGCGGGCACAGCCGTGTGTCGTCGTTCCTAGTGAGGCTGCGGTGGCGGGATTGCGCGGCTTCATGACTTCGGTAAACGTTGGGAGTTCGGTAAACATCGGCCGATCGCGTTTAACCTTCTCACCACCAAGACCCCCCTCAAAAATATCATTAGGAAACGGTGAAAGACCGAGACGGATAAATATGGATAATTTTTTGATATATTAAAGGCCTGTTTCACCGCTAGCTGTATCATACATATCAGACAATTCAGCTATCGGATTAACAACAATAACAATAACAATTCTAATTTTAAAGACTAGAAAATTACAGCTCAAATTAAATTTATGCTAGAATTTGAACCAAATACAAATCTGTAACCCCAGGTGAATATACAGAGCCAATATGGAATTAGGTTCATTTATTTAAAAGTTGATGTCTTATAAAATATAGGGGGTAAAAAGGTTAATCGCGAGGCTCATTTATGTCCAATTTAATATTATAAAAGTTTAAAACGTGGTTCGAGTCAACTGCACTTTTGAAGACATAAAAATATTAATAGCCTTTTCTTGCAGACTACGTTTCAGACTTTCGTGGAGACTACGTTTATAACAGTGACTCTTATTTCAACATGTAATTTGTATTATTGCGTATTTCGATTGATTTTGGTTTGTGCCATTAATTAAAAAAAAGAAATCATGACGCACAGCCATGTGATAGATGAAAAAAAAAAAGAATTCCCAAGCAATTTTGCATTCATAAAATGTTAAATCATCATGAACATAGTTAAAAATGCAACGAAAACTCCGAATTATCTAACTATTAAAATGAACAGAAAATAAGACGTTTTTTTTTTCAAAAACTACACTTGTTTCCAAGCTAATCCGGTGCAAAGGGCCAAAATAACGGACTCGAAACATTTCTTAAGCGCGCGCTCTTCGAAATACGAATTCAACGCAATCCCACCGCCAGAAGATTCATTTGTACACAATTACAGTTTGGATATTTCAATTTTAAATCAAAACTGCAATTTCCCTCCCGCCACCAGGGGTTTTTTAATTAAGCGGAAAAAGACCCAGCGATTATTGTGCGAGGTTGGCGTCCCGATGAATATTACAAAAAAAAACTTTTTTATTTATTTACAATAGCCAGCCCCACAAGGTACGATATACACCAGGCTGCGCGCGCAAGCTATATTCAGCTGTTACATTTAGATATACAATAAAGACACATAACTTCAATTATAGTTTAATGTACGGTTTAAGCGTAGTAAGAAATAAAGCTAATATCAAGATGAAAAAACACATTATCAGCTTCATTTTCATGCTACGCAAAGGAAACACTTAAAATACACATCTTAATGCTCCATTAATTTGGAAATTAACGAAGCATTACCACTATTAAAATCAAATTAAAACACCAATTATCAAATAAATATAACAGCCAAAAGTTGTGATTTAAAAAATGGAACAAAACACAGTGCATCTTTAAACCAGTGAAAAAAAAGTTAGCAACAAACCATGCATAGATAACCAGTAGCGTGCAGTAGATGATCGCCAGGGTAGGCAGGGTGGAGCATCACAATTTGTACGCGCTGCCTATCCTACCGACAGTCCACTGCGTGCCTTAGTAGATAACTAAACTATGACTATAGTTTAAGACACCTTAAGTACATAACTTAAATATCAACAAAAGACAGTTCTCTAAAAATATTCTTCATCATCCCAAACAATCCAAATTCAGTATTGAAATCTTCCAAAATTGTCTAAATCGCCCGTTAGAATTAGGACTTGCCGTCCTACACAGGATTTTAAAAAATAATTTTTACTTTTATGCAGATTAATATCTCTGTTAAAACAATTAGGTAGTGCAATAAGGGCTAAGTGCAAAATGCTCAAAGTTTAAATCAGGTCATTTATAAAACAGGAAGTGACATTTTTATAGCAAATGCCATTCACGACGACGTCCACCGTCGTTCTCATTTCTGTTTCTTAACCTTTTTCCACCATTGTTTTGATATGGAGTCAGTATATGTAGTGTAAAATGCATCGTCAGTAGACAAGATAAAGTTGACAGTTGTGTGATTAGCGAGCTGCTTGGTGGTGAAAAGGTTAAAATTTAATTTTGTTAAATGAACGTGTCTTCGTAGATGGCACTATATCTATCTACCCGGGTCCTGAGTGAGCGAGTCGCCTCGCGAGGCAGCAGAAGCATGATTTCATTTTGACACTAGGATCAAAAACCAAAAATGACTGCCTCGCGAGGCTCGCTCAGTCAGAACTCCACCAATGAAAACATGTCGGATGCTACAACATAGCTCTATAGAATCCGTACTGAAATCATGTCTAACGTGCTCGCAATCAAAATAACGTCCGCCATCTCATTCTACCGCCACTTTACAGTGTGAAAGGTCTAGCGATGGTGATTGCAGACTTACACACGCTAGACAATTACGGCCTGTTTTCATTGCTCTTAATCATGAGCACAAGAAACCAAGGTCCAAAAGGAAATAGAATTAAGACTGAAATTTCTGACAAAAAAAAACATACGGAACGATTAAAGTGTACAAAATTATTTTATATGCTTACTATCATTTTGTACGTTAATTGCGGGAAATGTGAAATTAATTATAATGTATTTAGAGTTGGTTATGATATAGAAGCTATACATAAATAAGGTCACGTGTAGGGAGGGAAGGAATTTCAAGTCCCCATTAATTAAGCTGAAACAACTAAAGTGTACAAAAGACTGGATTCAAATTAAATATAACGATAATATCCACATAATTTTTAGCACTTTGCTTGCCCTATTAAGTATATCAAAAAGCAAAACAAATTATATTGAAAGAGAAAAAAAGATGAAAGATTAAAAAACGCGTGACGTTATTAAAGTAAAGCCTCATAAACGGAATAAATTCAAAAGAAAATGTATGAAATTTACATTTTTTAATAAAAACTTTTCAACAAAATAAAATCAATCAACTACCATACAAGTTGATATACGCATAAGAACTATACACGAACGTAAACTAACTAGATAATACTAAATAATGATATCAAAGTAACTAAATGAAATTCGTAGCGGTAATCTCGATCATTTAAAAACTAATATTTACATTGTCACACTTAACTTTTAAAACTTACAAAAAAATATACATCTGCTTAAAGTATCTAAACGTTTATTTAAGTACAACTTTTAAACTATCAAAAAATAACTTTTTTTATATTTCCTACAGTAAAATGGTAACAATAATGGCACCGACAGTTAAAAATAGTTCGTTTTAAACTGCAGGTATTAATCATTGCTGAACCAAAAACAAACGACCGTAGTTTTTTTTTAATAACATTAGTTAAAAATGCAGGGCATAAAAAATCGAAGCATAGAACCAAAAAAAGACACGAATAAACTTAAGCAATAATTTTAATTTGATTATAATTTAAATTGAAAATCGCCTTCATAGAATTCTAACTTAAAATAAGATCATTTTTTTGAGCACAACTTTACTAATACCATTTTTCAGTTCAGCAATCATCAATATGACAAAATCGAGACGCAAGTCTTATTTTTAACGATTGATCATAGTTCTCTGATTGTGTCGAGTCGAGTGAGTTAAGAATTGATTGTGAGTACCACCAGTACAGTTAATTAAAGGAGTACTAGTACAAGAGACTGACTACAGAAATATCTATCTGTCGCAAAAATGTCATAACAAAAATAAAATTTATACCCAGCAATAGCAACGTCGGAATAATAGAACAGACAACATATTTTACGAGTACGTTATAAAACTTATCAAGATTTTTTTTTGTCTTTAGGTATAATTGGACATTTGCCTTCGAAAGGCACAGACAAATCATAATAACTAAGGTTCGTAACGTAACTATTTATGAATGAAGTTATTACTTCACACACTATTGTGTAAGTACATTTTAAAATAAAATTATAAACAGACGACACTCGATCGATACATACAAAACGTAACATTTAGTAAGCGACTGCTTGCGGTGTAGACTATAGACCGTATTAAATAGATATTTAGTTAATTAAGAGATCTTAAATGCTTGTTTATTAAAAAGGAGTTAAAACGAATAACAGAAGCTTATATTATACGCTCATAAAGATATAAGGCTGATAATACACCCCGGAACCGCTACCGCTTGTGTGATTAGAAAAGGGCTTGCCGGTTAGATAAATGCTAAATTATATCCTGGTAAATAAATGTGGTGAACTGTGGCGCTCGCATGTGGACTGTGGTAACGTACGAAAATTTCCGGTTTTTTTTTTTATTAAAAAATTTGTTTACTCCAACCAATCCATTTTAACCTTATCGCCACTACGTCAAAAACAAGACACGTCACCCGCACGCCAGACTTCTTCATTGAGCATACCTTAAATTGAACCTAAACCCAGTTGAACGAAGGTTGCTTTTGTATTGAAATAATGTCTATATATAAATTTAGGTCAGTGGCGTCGAACCTGCGGTGCTGATGTTTCGTTGGCGTCGAAAAGGTTCAAGCTTTTGTAAAAAACCGAGTCCCCCCAAGTTCATAAATAATAAGTAATTTAAATATAATAATGATACTATAATTGTTGTTGTTGGGAACTATAGCCCAAACCCTCCTATACACGGAGGAGGCCTATGCCATGAGGCACGCCGAATTACGCGACAATTTAATAAACGACAATAATAACAACAACAACATGTACTTACTGAAATTGTAGAAAATTCGGAATAAAAAGGCTTATAAATAAATAAATTGTTGTTGTGAGATATCAGGTGTGATTTCGACATTCCGGTGAATGTGATGCTAATTGCATAAAATGAGTGTCTGTGTGGGAATTTAGATAAAATTAGTTTGCGTTAAATGGATTGGAATGGATAATAAATACTTTGCTAACTTGGCAACACTGCAGTCGCGAAGACCACTCTTTTACTACCCCCCCTATAACGTAAAAATGGTGTCCTTCTATTTGACCTAAAAATTATTGACAAAACAAAAGCATCATTTTACAAAATTTAAATACATATCATATAAACCGTGAACTTTTTTAAAAATCTAAAAACCTTTATGCGTGGCTCACATTAGGTTAGGTTAGGTTTGTTTTATAAGTTTTTAAAAAAGTTTACGGTTTATCAGATATTTAAAGTTTGTCCATTGATCATTTCGTCAATTATTTTTAGGTCAAACGTTAGTGAACCCGTAAAAATATTTAGATTACTTTTAGTTTTCTATTTTTTTTTTGTAATTTTAACCCTATCCTTGCAACACCACAGGCCACAAGTACGGTCACGACTATGAACGACCGGCTGAGCGGCCTCAAATGCCACAGACGCACATATGCGTCGTAGCAATTACTGGCAGCACAGTAGTGTCGCGTATTGTCGTTCTCGGGACTTTAGCGGCGCCGTGGACGCCTTGTCAGTTAGAATATATTATTTTACCTACCAGCCTTTTAAAATAAAAATGAAACAGATTAACAATTTTCTACGGTATGCACAGGCGAGGGCATAAATATAGATACAACCATCATGTCAAATATGTGTCACGGACCTTATTGTTTGTGGCATAAAGTTGTATAGATGTTTTTGACGTCTTGGTAACGTACATATTTATGCCCTAGACTGTAGTAGTTCAGCCTGACTTGTATTAAATAACAAACGAAAACAGGATTGTAACCGAAAAATATAAAATCCTAAAACACGATCCGGGAATCGGGAATCAGCCGTGATTTTGTTTTATTTTTGGCCTAAACTTGATTTTTGCGACAAAAATATTTTAGCTCACAATTTTCACATCTTAGTAAGACAGTTTTTTTTTTCATATCAAATTAGCACGATTATTGCGCAAATTATCAGCTAGAAAGCTTTGTAAATATACTTTTTCTGAACAACAAATATTATAATTTATAACATCTGTATAATCAGTGTATAATTTTATATAAAAAATACGAAAGCAACGGTCACAGGAAAATTTAGACCCTGCTTTATACATTTTTAACTTTTTGAGCAAGCATTTACAACTTAGCCTAAGTTAAATATTTATATAAGTAATAAACTAGTTTTAAATTAAAGCTGAAATGGTAATGTTCAGAATGGTTATGATTATGTCGACGCAACTTGTATATATTATGTTGGCTAGCCTAAATACAATGTAGGTATATAAAATATAACAGATCAACAAGAAATATACATACATATTAGTTTATTTTATAAATAATATCAATGGAATGTTGTTTATTGATTTATGAATAGGTGATTTAGAATGATTTTGAGTATGTATACTTATTTTACGAAAAAAGCGATTTTAAATATACAATATTATAACAATAGACATTTAAAAAATATGTGATGATGAACACCTATATATTTAGTATATTAAAAGCTATATATGAATATACTTTTAAATAGACATTTAGCAAATATAGTCACCCTGATTACGTCACTAGCAATATATACAAGATATGAGATGTATTTAGATTTTTTCTTGAAAACTAAATTTTTTAAGGCCGACTTGAAAACAAATACTTTTTATTATAAATTAGTTTTTTTTTGGTGTTTATTTTTTATTTTTTTTGGGATTATAATCGTTGATATAGACAGTAAGATATGTGATGTACGTACATATCATGTCAAGTAAATTCCTGTGATTTTATTATTTATTCTATTTCTGATGCACTCCTAAACATTAGACACAACTTTAATTAGTAAATTCGATGTTATTTTTTGATACTTTCTCATTTCTTATCACAATTATAAACGTGACCATATTGATCATGCATGACCATTGGTGTTCTTATCAATAATTATGTCTGCGTCTAATTTTATATACAATTATATAGAGATCTTGGATATTAGTATATTTAATACTTTAAAGTATTTCTCGAAACAACTCGAAGGTGTTAAGAAAGTGAAAATAAATAATGTAACAAAAATACCATAGTATAAACCCAGTACGTAATCAACAAACACCGATCATCTATTCGTACGCGGTTGGAGCCTAGTTATAAGTTTTTGACACGAAAAACAACATACGCGTTTACGTTAACGTCTCAACCACTATGAACAAGTAAGTTGGCAGCGCCTCTAACGACACGAATCAACAAACTATCCTCATACTATTTGGAGGCAGTGAGGGAGTTTTTTAAACGATATTTGATATATATCAGCCCCGAATAGCATACCTGATATAAAAAATATGAACAAAATTAGTTTTTATCATTAATTTTTCGTGTACAACACCTTCTCTGATGACATGACAGACAGGTCATATTAGAAGCAAAACCAACTATCTCTAAAACCGTACCTGCTATGGGTGGTATAGGGGTATAGTAAAAAATAGGGTTGCTTTTCCGACTTTTCTGTGCTCTAATTTTCAGTGTCGTTTATATTTTTTTTTATCTCTAAAAGTTTATTTTATTAAAGCTGATTTTGCTTTTGACATAAGGTACTTTATAATATGACTTTTTGGAGCTACTTAGTTGGTTTTGCTTCTAACACGGCGACTGATTCTAAGGAGCATCGAAGTTTGCCGAGTCAGCTTGCTATAAAATAGGTTACTTACTGGATTTATACTATAGTCTAACTTCTAAGCGATTAGGACTAATAGGAAGACAAGTGACACTATCTGAGATACAATTTATGTAACCAATGGGTGTTAAGAATGGAATTTTTTACTTTTTTTTTCAAATTTTAAAAGTTACAGTAAAAAGGTTTTTATGGTTCTTTTAATTTTGTCATATAATTTTATTAAAACTATCCACTACAAGTTTCAGACTTGTTCTTTGGTTATTATATGAATGCATTAGTTTTTCACAATGATCATATCAAAATGTTTTCCAAAACAATTAACAAGTGTCATACCTTTTTTAACTCTGCTGGGAATGCATTAGGTTATCACTGAATAACCTCATAATAATTTAAAATTACTTCTTTCTAAAACTGCATAACTACTTAACTGCATAACTAACTTTACTGCATAAGTACTTAGCACCCATTGGTTATAGAAAATGATTTATTTCACGTCTCGTTAAGTTTTCTCACATATCCTGTTCAATTATATTAGTAGTGTTTTGTTTTTAAACCTTGATAATAAAATCTAATCTAGCCAAATACCACTAATTTTCAGTATTCAGTAGTTACTTCACTCAGTCCTACTATCCTATTTAAATCGCATTATTAAGAAGTAGCAGTTAAAAAAATAAGTGTACATTGCACAAATTACTTAATATACACTAATAAATATCTAATGATAAGTCACATTTTTATATTGAGCATGACAACACCGAAAAACTATATAAAATATATACGTAAAGATATATTTGTGCAATTTACATTAATGCGAATTTATGCTACAAAAATTTAGACAGTGGATAACAGGAACCTGACTCTCAAGAATTTGTTTATTTACATATTTATTCGAACTTCCTTGGATTAACATAAAATAAGTAAATAAAAAACAAACGTAACAAAAGCTATCTAATATCTATGGCAGCATTTGACAGTGATTTCACTTTCTGTTTTGCCATTTAGCTGCCTGTTCAAAATGAATGAAATCCCTTCATATTTATTATATGAAAAATCCACTGCAGTTCTATTTACTTTAGCAAAATGAAGATTTCTGTTCCAAATTCTTCGTCCAATCTCCTATACCCACTATCATGTATACAACAACATTCCAACGACAAAAAAACGCGTAAAATTTGGCAGTTTCGCTTATCAAAAGCCTAAAAACGTCACATCAAAACATTTGTAAATATAATATAATAAAATTTGTACAATCTAACAGACTTACAGGACTTTTTGATAGTCAAAAAAGCACTCACTAATAGACAAAGGGTAAAATGTACTCGGGCCATCACAGATTACACTGTCGACTCGTCTCACAAAGATAACGGCGTCCATCCAACGCGAGTGTTAGAAAAAGACGGGTATACTTAGCTAATAAAGCATACATGTAAGTTAGAATGGTGTGCGTCAGTTAATCTGCGACAGGCGTTTGGCGTTAACGTCCGTAGTCTATTCCGGTGGCGGAGGCGGTACGACTGGCGGCGGCATGGCGGGTAGGGGGGGCTGCGGGGCCGTCATTTGCGAATGCGGGGGGCCGTACATGTTCATGGGGGGATAGAAGAAATTCTCCATACCCATCGCCATGCCGTAGTAGAACGGCGGCGGCGGCTGGACCATGGACCAGTAAGGCAAACGAGGCATACTATTTAAAGGAGGAGGTACATTCCAGCCTACCTTGGGATGCGGAGCTCCGTTTTGCCGGGGCATTTTCTGCGGGGGCCCGGGCTCGGGCGCCGCGTTCCGCTTCCTCGACGTCTCGAACACCTCCTTCGGTATCTTGATTTTCGGTATCTTCAGCTTGAGGCTCGGGCTGGTCGGCAGCTTGTCCCGCGGGATGGTGATCCGTATCGGCTCCGCGGGCGCCGGCGGCGGCGGCGGGCTCGGCTCCTCCTTCTTCTTCTCTCTCTCCTTGTCCTTCTTGTGTTTCTTTCGCTCCTCCTTCCGCTCCTCTTTGGACTTGTCGCGGTCTTTGTGTTTGTGTTTCTCCTTCTTCTTCTTTTCCTTCTTGTGTTTGTGGTCGGGGGTCTCTTCCGCGGGGGGCTGGGGCGGCAGCGCGGGCGGCGGGGGCTCCGGGGCCGGCGGCGCGGCGGGGGGCGGCGCCGGGGGCTCCGCGACCGGCTCCCGCTTGACCTCTATCGCGGGGGACTCGCGCTCGGTCGCGACCGTGATCGGCGCCGGTTTCGCGAGGCTCTCCTTGAGCAGATTGGACACGAGGGTCGGGTCGGTCTCGATGCCGTTCACGGCCCGCGCCGGCGGCGCCTCGGGCCTCCTCTGCTCGGACGGTTTCGTTCTGATGGCGGTGCCGCGCTGCGAGTCGCGTATCACGTTCTCGTAGCCCGGAGTCTCGTCCAGCTTCTTCACGACCGGCACCAGCTCCGGTTCCGAGCCGGAGGGCGCGCGCTGCCGCCGCTTCGGGGCGCCGTCCCTGGCGTCCGGCGGCGACGAGAACGGGGAGAGGATCCTGGGGGGCTGCATCTCGCGGACGGCCGCGTTCGCGTCCGGGCGGCGGCGCGGGCTGGGCGGGCGCGGGGCGGGCGGCTGGCGCGACGGCGGGCGGGGCGGGGGCGGGCGGCGCGGCGCGGCGGCGGCCACGGTGGGCGCGGTGCTGTTGTCGGGCGAGAACAGCGACGGCGGGCGCGTGCGGGGCGGCTCGGGGGGCGCGGGGGGCTCGCGCGGGACGGGCTTGTGGGGCGGCTTGTGCGGCGGCCAGGCGGGCGGCTTGTGCGGGGCGCGCGCGGGCGGGGGCCGCGGGGCGGGCGCGCGGGGGGGCGGGGGGGCGCGGCGCTCGCGCTCCTCGCGGTCGCGCTTCTCGCGGTACACGTTGAAGTCAATCTTCTGCGGCGCGGGCGCGGCGGCGGCGCCGGTCGCGGGCACGTAACCGCCCGGGAGCGGCGCGCGGCGACGCTCGCGCTCGTACTCTGCGACAACAAAAGATTCATTAGGGAGCGTTCAAGTATTACGTAACGCAATTTGGGGGGGCGGAGGGGTCTCGTAAAACGTTACGATGCGTTACAGGGGCGGGAGGAGGTCTCTCTTACAACACGTTACGTAACATTATTTCTTTTTTTATATACTCTCTTAACATGAATAAGTGAAAATTCACTTATTGCAAGTGAAAACCAAACCAAACGATTATTAAAAATTATCACTTGAGAGTTACGTAACGTTTAGAGAAGGGGGTATAAGGGGGGATACAGAAAAACGTTACAGAGCATTACAGTGGGGGGAAAAGGAGGGTCAAAAATCTTCAAAAATTGCGTTACGTAATTCTTGAACGCTCCCTTAGCGCCAACACTACTCGCGTGTCCGAGAGCTGCTAACTCATTGTCTGACTCGCTCGCGATCGCCATCGTGTTCGTTTTGACAGTTCTTACATGAATGTGACAGCTAGCTAAATCCGATGCCGATTGTCAGCCCATACATGGACTGCCAAAAAAAAGGAGATCGTGATCGCGAGCGAGTCACGTAATAAGCCTGCTGTTCGGGAATATTCCAACTCGTGGTCGCATTATACTAAACGCAGACTCGCGACAAAGGGATGGGTCAATTTTAAATGGAAAATTTACAAATGTTCAAAATTTTAAGATTCACATCTTTAGCGTAACATTTATTGGGTCAATATATTTTGCATGCTGATCGGCTAAATACTGCTTCGGTTTCTAAATTATCATCTTTTTAAACATGTTCTAAGCAAATAAACAGTTCTTTCATTCAAAAACAATATACTACGGCCATACCATGACGTCCTAATTCCGTCTCAGTTCAAGTTTTAGCTGTCACTTTTAATATGAATCTGACAGCGAACGAACCTAAACAGAATCGCATTACGACGTCACGGTAACGCCCCCGGTAACAGTCTAAGTGACATACCTTTATCAAATGATTTGTCGAAATCGTCACCAGGCAACGAAGCGTGTTTCTTATCGAAGGGCGAGCTGGCGACGGCGGCGGCGCTGCTCGAATGCGACGCGTTGGAATGCGGCGAGCTGCCGCCTAAAACAACAAAAAGGTGGTTAAATGCATAGAAAAAGAGATATAATTTCTAAACGACACTGAAAATTAGAACACATAGAAAAATCCGAAAAGTAAAGCTATGGCCGGGAATCGAACCCGGGTCCTCGTCATTCCGTGACGCGTGCTATACCCCTACACCACCCATAGCAGGTGAGTAAGCCTTCAAATTTTTCTATCTGTTACCAACAGTCACGTGACCTTGTTACTATGCGAATATTTGTCGCTAAGCGTCCTCTGTTTGAATGATGTGTCTGTACGACACAATTACAAACTCCCGTGGAACATGTACTGCTCACCAGGGACGAGAGAAGGCGCTGTTTTTCAAATGATAGGAAATATCAAATGAATCAAGAAATTTTACTTCTTGATTTTTAATGTTTATTTTTTTATGTTTTACCGTTAGAAATTTAATTTCTAAACGACACTGAAAATTAGAACACATAGAAAAATCCGAAAGTAAAGCTAAGGCCAAACAAAGATATAAAAAAGCTAAAAGCTACAAAGAGATATAGTAGTAGTAGTAGAATTGCGATAAGTCGCTTTCGCTTTATACTGATGGACGTTGGGGCAAACTGGTCCTGGAGTGGAGACCACGTTGGCAAACGCAGTGTAGGGCGTCCTGCAGCTAGATGGGGCGACGATATTCGCAAGGCGGCGGGCAGGGATTGGAGGAGCTGAAGATCGAGCCCAATGGCGTGCTATGAGAGAGGCCTTGAGGGGGGGTTTTGCTTGGCTTATTTTTGATGAAATTGTGAGTCGGGGGGGTCGTAAAAAATAGAATACATTAAAAGAAAAATGCATACATGTATGATTACGTAAGCATGGGAGGGGGGGGAGAGGTTTGCTTACTTTTGCCCACGGGGGGGGGGGTGGGGGGGATGGTAAAAATCTGCTTACGTAATACTTGAATGGCCCCATACAAGCATGGCTAGATGGCTTATTACGTAACTCGCTCGCGATCACAATCGTCTTCATTTTGACAGTTCATGTATGGGCTGACAATTGGCATCGAAATCAGCTAGCTGTCACATTCATACAAGAACTGTCAAAACGAACACGATGGCGATTGCGAGCGATTTACGTAATAAGCTAGAAGTTCATAAAAAACTTGCAAAAGAGGGGCTATCGCTCTCTCTCCCTCAGTCTCCCACAACGAGCGCTAACAGAGGGATAACGTGTCTGTCTCGACCACTCTCTTTCTCTCTTCAATTCTCTCTTTCTCTCTTCAAAAGCCAGCCATAGCCATCGTGTACTCACTGTTGGTGTTCCGCTCCATCATCTTGCGCTTGAGCCGCGACGGGCACTTGTCGAATATGTGCAGGAACTCTACCGTGAGCCGCTCCAACAGCTCCGAGGTGACGCTGCGGTCCACGTACGAGAACCAGTGCCGGCCCTCGTTCGACTGCGGTATCTGTAAGCGACAAACTATTCAACAAAAGATATAATTATAGACCGCTTAATGTATGGAAACATATTGTAGACTTATGATTCAAAAATCATGACATGACAAACATTTAGAGGGCTACCTAACATAAACCACCTGCTAAAGGATTCTGGAACTATTTTAAAGGACCCTGTATATACTAACAGCCTTATTCATAAAAAGTAGGGTCCGACCGAAACTCAATTTCTTGCCGAAACCGAAACCGAAACCGAGTATTCAGTTTTTTTCTGATTTCGGCCGAAACCGAAACCGAAATTTTTGAAGATGTATCATATCAAACAAAATATTCGAAATTACTGTACAAATCGTAAGGTAAAGGTTATTGCAAGGATTTCTTATATGAGAACAGTTACTTTTTTTGTTAAACAAAATAAAAAAAATTGTCGCTGGTCCCAGCTGGGCCGGCCGCCTGTGCATTACCTATACCTACCCGGCCGAGCGTGCCCGAATTAAGCCGAGCGCTCCCGATGCGAGAGGCTGCGAAGTAATTTCGGTCCGGCCGAAACCGAAACTTCGGCCGAAATCACTTTTTTGGCCGAAATTGGCCGAAACCAAAACTTCGGTCGGACACTAATAAAAAGTTAAGAGGCTCGTTATAGGCTCGCTATAGGACCGATGCAAAAAAAACATGATTCACAAACGTCTGTTAGCGCTAATCAGTACATGAAGGCTCTGTTAAGTAGTCCGAAAGTTAGCGGACCGTAGACCCTCTTTTATCTCTCTGCTAACTCGCAAAATGGCCGCCACAAATGTGAACAGCTGATTTTGGCAATCAACCATACCCAAGACAGTTTTTTTTTGTTTTAAGTTTATCCCCTCCGGGAAAGGTAAAGGAAACTAGATTTACACCGCCTCGTCTGTCGTGTTAGGCAGAAGCCTGCTGTATTTTTTTTTAATTCACTAAAATTTCAAATCTAATTTCGCACATGAATTCATGATGCATTCGAACCCGCGACCTTCTTGAGGGTCTACCGCGGTTTTTCCACGGTTTAAAATAAATATAAATAAATAAACATAGACATACAACTAGATAAAAGTCACCACTAACACTCACCGCCCAATTGCTCCACTTGGACGCTAGATGTATGCAGAAACACGCCACAACCGTCGGCCGGTACTGCAGGCACATCGTGGTCAGATGGAGACTGTTCGACGCCATGAAATACGACGTCTGGGCGAGGTCCTTAGGAGCTGCGAAAAGGAGACACATAAATATATCTACAAGTGTAAAAAGGCTGCAAACATTTGGTCAAAGTGGCGCCTCACCGGGACGCAATGGCGACGTCGCCGGTTGCCGTAACCAAAAAATTTAGACATGGTATCTCTTTAAACTGTTCTGGAATATTTCAGTAGGTGATTGGATTAGTTTTTTCAGGATTTTTCAATCATTGTGTTGAGAAATGATTCCATATATTGATCGAAGTTCTAAGTGAACCGCGTCAAGGTCGTGACTAAATCTTGAATCAAAAATTGTAATGAAAAATCTTTGTAGAGACCGTTTTCTGTATTCTGTATTGTTTTGTACTGATTTGTGGTGTTCAATAATCATAATCATAATCATTTATTTGCATAAAATATGGTACATAATATTGTGGTATGAAGGAATGAGAGTTTCACATGTTTTGTCACTATATGACATACAAATTTCTACACAATACAAAAAATATTTTAATACTATTTAAATTAATCTTATTATTAAGTTTCAGTGTAAGTACATTAAAATTCATTATATATGTATATCATTATGGTCCAAATAAATAGTTGACTGCCAGTAAAAAAAAAATAGAAATATATAAAGAGTATTTGTATTGTATTGTAGGGTTTGTAGTACTTGTGTTTCAATCAAAGTAACTCAACCACCCGCTGATATATTCCAGAATATTACTGAGATATCTTGTATATGTATGAAAAGGATGCAAACTTTGTTTAAAAAAGGTCCTGCCTCACAGAGACGCCGCGGCGAGGTCGCCAGCTACCGTAGCCAAACAATTCATATAGAAATGTACCGGCTGTCACTCACTTGACGACACTTTGACGACGTGCGATTTGTATAGGATGCAAACGACGTCGCCATGGCGTCCCAGCGAGGCAAAAAAATATTTTTCAAAAAAGTTTGTATACTACATTTTTCACATTAAAAAGGTAAACAATCGTGACCTGTCATTTTTGCGATAAATCCTTTTACAATATAAATAACAGAAAGTTTATTTATCTATCATATTATGTGTTTGATTTGATTGAGTAGTTGTTGAAATCTTCCTTGTGTATCCTCATTGCAGTTAATTTAGTTATCCCACCGAAAACTGGCAGATTTCTGATCAAGTCGTCCGCCTACCTGCCGTGTCTCATCCAACCTTGACATTGGCAGAATCATCAAAAAGTTGATGGAGCCACTTTTCTTAAATTTGAATTGAACAGAAAGTTTCCAATTTAAAACCGCTGGAATAAAGAGTTTACATACATACAAAAAGTAATTTTGTTATGGTTTTGTATGTTCCAGTAACCTACTTAAAGTGTTTTTGAAAAAGACAGGGCCAAAATTGTTCACTTTTCTAATGTGGAAAAAAAAATGGACGAAATAAGACAGGGGATAGACTACAGATCATCAAAAAATGAAAGTGCATTGCAGTTGGGAATAAAACATAGAAATATGACTGTAGAGCTGATGACTTAACTTGACATTTAACTAAAAAACGATATATGTGATCAAATATTGCAAGTCGATTGTTCCAGTCAAAATTATATGGACACACAAAAGAGTAGAAAATAAATGCAAGTGAAACTACGTAAATATTTCCATAGAAAACCGTTGTCACATTTAAGTATTTTACGTCAAAAATTTGACAGGAGGTGGCGCCCTCTTTTCATTTCTACTCTTTTACGTGGAAGTATTTTTCTATGTATGTCTGTATAGTTGAAATAGTGCATGTGGATTTTCTTATTTTATAATCCAATTGTCTTAAAATTTGGTATATGTATCTTATTTTACAGTGATGTATAGGTACTAGACGCTGCTATTTAACATAAAATATTGCAAGCTTATTCATTCAACTTTAATTTTAAGATACGCCTGTATTTCCTAAGTAAAAAGAATGGCGTGAGAAATGATTATGAGGGGTGGTGGGAGATGACGACACTCAAAACATAAACACATATTTTTTTACATACCTATCGTATTCGCGCAATAATGGTGCAATACATTGCCTGTTCGGTGGTTTTTTTTAGGGCTCAGTTCAGTGCGGATAGTAGTGGTCGTAGCTTCGTCCATGGAACGCATTATTGTTTTTAATTTTTTTTCAGCTAACATTAGTTAGTTTTTTATTATGTACCTGTATTTAGTTTAGATTGTGATTTTTTATTTATTTGTTTGTGATCTTGATAAGAACGACTAATTAAGAACAATTTTTACATTTAAAGTACGATTATTTCAGCATGAGTAGATTAAGTCTTTATTTTATTCTTTACCGAAGCAACATAGAATAACCTAGACAATCATCAACTAAAATTATTTGCCCGATGTTTCGTTTTACACTATAAGTATAAAATAGCTTGCCGCGCATTCTTGTCATTAATGAACTATTTATTAACTTCGTTCATTTATAAATTTACTTGAAATCAAGTGTTCGGATCAAATTAAAATTTGGAACCAAATATGTAGGCATACAGAAATTTATACGCATGTAACTAAAATTACGTATTTTATGAAGTGAAAACTGATTGAAAACTTCTTTAGCCGCATTGAGCGCTTTTTGAGATGGGTAAAAGTTAAACTCGCGTCAGGCGTAAGACGAAGTATATCAGAATCCTTTAAGAGATCATTTTAAAATACGAAAAATCTACGCGTTCGATTTTTGAAGTGTACGTCGATTTCGTCGCTTTAACGTTTAACGTTTGGCCTAGTATAAGGTGTGCTAGTTACAGTGTTCTCTCAAGCGACCGCAGTTCAAATCTCGTGTATTTTTTTCTTTAAATTTTTTTTACTCGACACAGACTGGACTAGCGACGCCATTTTTAAGCCCAGACTCAGCCCAACCACTTGTGTGTCTCCGCACCGAACTCCCTCCGCACCTAGGCCCTCTTCCTCCCGCTGGCCTCACCTTTGACGAGGTGGCACGCCCGCACCACGTGCGTGTGTGGGTGGTCGATAGCCACGTCAAAACCTAATGTCTGTAGCAATACGTTCTCGTTGAAGACCAAGTCTTGCGCCTGAAATAAAAAGCCTCTTGATAGGAGCATACTGTCGTCACATTAATCATGCGAGATCATGTTGATTAATTTGATCAATAATGTGATAGCACAAGTGAGCGCGAGTACAGTGTTGTCACTGCATATACGACCAAGGACCGGAAAACCCCTCATTTGCTTAAGCCTTTTCATAGGGTAAAGGTTGATTTAGACGAGGACTATTTTCAGCCGTCTAAATTTCGGCGCCTGAAAAAGGCACCGTATAAACACTTTCGGCGCCATTTTTTCGGCACCATACCGCGAAAAAATGGCGCCGAAAGTGTTTACACGGTGCCTTTTCCAGGCGCCGAAATTTAGGCGCCTGAAAATAGTCCTCGTCTAAATCGACCTTAACCCTAATAAACTGTTACCCTATGATATGGTAAGCTTATCGTTGTGCTAAACCGTTTTGAATAAGGTTAAACGTTGGTTAACCATTTTCTATTATGGTTTTCGAGTCGAATAATACGGTAACGGTAACCCTATAAGATAACCAGGTTTTTAGTTTTGTTAATAGCTTATGAAATTAACTACGTTATTACGGTCAGACTTTCTTTCGGGTAACCAGATGATATGCTTACCACATTCATAGGGTTTGTGAAGACAATTCTATAAAACACCCTATCAAATACCCCTTTAATGGTAACTGGTTCCAGTCCTTGTATACGACCTAGCTCTCGCGCATTGTGCTTTAGACCGTCCGCTTAAGCGAGTCCTTAAGCTTAAGCGAACCCTTGCGGCTGCGGGGTGCGGGGTAGGACGACGGCGGGGAGCTCTCTCGGTCCCTCTCCTCGTCCCTCCCCGCGCCTCTGCCCCGCGCGGGCGAGGATCATTTAAGCGGTCGGTCTGTATGTATGAGCAACAATCACTGACCTGTTCTTGGTACTGTTCGGAGGACAGGGCGTTAACGCCCTCACCTCGGTGCAGGCACACATGGGCGACTTTTATGACATATTCTAGTTTGCGGGGCTGCTCCTCCACCTGAAATCATATATCATATATTATATTAGCAAAAACTATAACGCGTCTTGGAATTAAGCCATACAAGGGAACCTCTCCAAAATTTCATTTTGAAGTGAAAACTTCAACTAATAGACGTAATAAACCTGCTGCTCCTTCTACAAACTGCAGATCTGTCTTCGCTAGGAGACAGTATTCTGCGCAATCAGCGCACTTATATAATAGGATAAATGCAATCATGAATATTTATCCGCTTACATGGCATGATTGCAAGAAAGAATGAAATTAGAAATTGGATAGATATATCTTAGAAAATATTGTCTGATTACCATGCTGCATTTTATTGGAGAAGTGGGGTCTTCTGCTACAGGTATCTTGCATACCTACTAGGAGGTCCCTAACCTTCTCATTATGTACTCCTGAATGGTTAATAAATAAATTTTCATTTTCAAACTTCTTTAGCGGCGTTGAGCACTTTTTGGGATGGCTAAAAAATGTTAAACTCGCGTCACGCGTAAGACGGAGGGAGAATTTAAGTACCAGGATATCAGAGATTTTTTTTCCTCTTTCTTTTCGCAAAAAGCGCGAATGTGCGTGTGTGTAGTTTTCACTTCTGCCGGCACTCCCAGAGTGCTACCCGGTGTTTTTTTTATAGCCCAACGGTTTGAGCTGGGTGACCAGGAGGGCAACTAAACATACCGTAAATGAAACATACAGTTTCTTTCGCTCACATATCAATTACTATAGGTATGAAGGGAACGTCAACGTCACAATACGAACTTCAAATTTTGGTGTATTTATAAGGTGATTATGCTATGACGAGTCACCGAGTCAGTCAGTACATACCTTTGCGGCGAGGAACAGCGCCGCCGCCGCTATTGCGTTCCGGTGGAACTGCGTGAACGAGTGGAACGCGTAGAACCGGTGCATATATACTATCGCCGTGTTTATACATAGTTGAGACCTGTTAGCTGGTAGTTAAGGAAATATTGCGTCAAGCACATAATATACATTTAAAAAATAAGGTGACTATCATTTCAATATCAGCAAATGCAGTAAGTAAAGATAAGTTCAATTAAGAGGGTGCATCCGTGCTGAGCTCGTTACGTCGCATTTTTGGTGATTTTTTGCGATTATTCCACATAAATTGAATGAAATTTTCAAATATCCGTCTGTAGTGCACTTCGTTTTTAGTGTATTAATGTGTCCAATAAAATGATTAATGGTGATGGACTTTTATTTTCGTATTAAAGGGATAAAATACTATATCTCGTTTAATAACAAAATAAAAGTCCATCACGATGAATTATTGCATTAGACACATTAATACACTAAAAACGAAGTGCACTACAGACGGATATTTGATACTTTCATGCAATTTATGTGAAATAATCGCAAAAAATCACCAAAAATGCGACGTTGCGAGCTCAGCACGGATGCACCCTCTTAAGAAAAAAATCACGACATTATCCTATATGTATGTATATCAAATTTGAAATTTTGAAGCCTTACATAAAAAGGAACATTACAAATTAAAAAGAACAACCAACTGATTTAGCTTGGTTTAAGATTCAAAGGCTTTTTTTTTGTACACATTGTGCATTGCTTCAACATTTATTGAACTTCTTCATAGATCCTAAAAATATCAATATGAAATCACACATTCATTACATATGAATCATATAGCGTTTAAAAGCAGTACAGTGATGGCGCCAACAAGTTAAAAGTAAAGCTGAACAAACATAGCACCTAATCGGTATATCAATTCATAGCGAAATTATTAAGACCATTATACAACACATACCATTATATTGGACATATCATTTTATTAGCCAACTTCAGGTTTCCAGAAGCTATTAGAAAAGTATGAAGAATTATTTTACTATTACATGCCTACATTTAACGATTTGTTAATTATTATAATGAAATTAAAAAAGCAAGTTTCCTCAATGCTGCCAGTAATAGCATTTAGTTACTAGTAGGTAGAAGTAAAACCATTTACTTTGAAAGAAACATACATAAATCATGTCTAAATATAGTAGGCGGCAAATAAGTAAAACGTGGAGGGGATATGCGCACATATCCCCTCCACGTTTTACTTATTTTCCGCCTGCTATACCCTACGAGGCAGACCAAGCCTAATGTAATGTAACAAGACCTAACCTAAAGGTTTACTATGAAGTAATGTGATACAAAATCAAGTAGGTATATCCAGTGTATAATTTCACAATAATTGTGTAAGCATGACAAAGAAACTCATTACTATTAATATACAAGTGCCGGAACGTAACTCTAGCGTTGATGCGGGGTAGTCGAAAATAAGGTATCGCGGGGGTCGTGGGGGAGTGCGGGTGTCGCGGGCGGGCGTACACCACGTTAGACTTACGTGCCGCCACCTGTAATAAAACTACCTCAAAAAACCTTTAAGGCGCTGTCAACAGCAAATGACCTGGAGCAGCGCCACTCTTCACACATACGGTTCACGTGCCTGTTAGTGAAAGAGAAGAAACTATTCCGGCAGCTTGGCGCGCGTCTAAAATCTTGCAAATAAGACATAAGAAATAAACAAAAGTGTGGATTATTTGTGAAATATGACTCGTTAGCCGTTTAGGTATGAATATGTTGACTTTATGTTTTTAATTGCAGACCCATACGTCGAAAAAATAAAGACATAGAACCGTTTAATGGTGATTTTAAGACCAATCTTTGCAATTATTTTCTATCGAGCCGATTTTGTTCAATTATGTAAAGAGCCCGTCTAGCGTGTTTGAAATATGATGAAAATTAACATTATATTTTTTTTGTGTGCAGTTTTTCTTAAAAAAGTGTTTAAATAACATCAATTTCAACAAAATTAGGTGTTGTCAGCCTCTTAAAAGACACGCCATATTCCGTTGTTTCTAACTGTAGATTGACTCGGCAGACATTAAAAAGGAAAACATGTAAAACAAAAGTTAACAGCAAGCAGGAAACCGGCAAAACCTCGACTAAATTTAACTTCGCCCCAGACAAGAACGCAATGACTCACGTATGGCTTTGAATGCGTCCCAGTAAACTAAGTGTATTATGCCACAGTATAAACCAGTAGCTAGTCTACAAATTTAACTTAAAAAAAACCGGCCAATTGAGTCAGACTCGCGCACCGACGGTTCCGCACAAATTTGCCATGTCAACATAAAATCCAGTGTTAGCAGAACCCTGCTCCTAAGCAAAATGTATGCAGTGTGAGGTCATTATATATTTGGTTATTACATAGACAGACATTAAAAATTTATGGTTTTCGCAACTTTTCCTTTATCTGTGCTATGAGACGTTGCTTCGTACCAAATTTGAAGATTCTGAGTTTTTGATTCCCTTGCGAGTTTCGAAAATTTGCGGAATTTTGCGGCATAAACGACTGTATCTTTTGATTGCGTTGGCTTAGAAGTTTGATCTTTCACAGCTCCAAGGGACAGTAGACCTGAGTATTTGATTTAAACTTCTGCTTGATACTTCCACGCGTTCCTGAGAATAAAGGGTCTTGACAGACAGATGGACGGACAGCAAAGTGATCCTTTAAGAGTTCCGCTTTTTCCTTTTGAGGTGCGGAACCCTAAAAAGGAGTCATTGGCACCTTACTAGCAGAAGACTTTAATTTTGAACAATATGAAGGTTTGTCACTCAGGGATAACTAAACACAGCACAGCTGAGTACAGGCAAAGTAAAGTATGCTTGCACATGTGTAACCTTAACGCGTTATTTGCAGATAACTTACTGGATTTACACTATTGTCCATGTATAATAGCGATTGTAAATCGTATGTACCATGACAATGAATCATTCTGTGTCAAATCACAAAATAATCATGTGCAACTGTTTTTTACTTTGGCTTTACGTAAAACCTGGGTGTTGTTTTTATAATGAAAAGGAAAATTAATTTCTAAACAACACTGAAAATTAGAACACATAGAAAAATCCGAAAAGTAAAGCTATGGCCGGGAATCGAACCCGGGTCCTCGTCATTCCGTGACGCGTGCTATACCCCTACACCACCCATAGCAGGTGAGTAAGCCTTCGAATTTTTCTATCTGTTACCAACTGTCACGTGACCTTGTTACTATGCGAATATTTGTCGCTAAGCGTCCTCTGTTCGAATGATGTGTCTGTACGACACAATTACAAACTCCCGTGGAACATGTACTGCTCACCAGGGACGAGAGAAGGCGTTGTTTTTCAAATGATAAGAAATATCAAATGAATGAAGAAATTTTACTTCTTGATTTTTAATGTTTACTTTTTACGTTTTACCGTTAGAAAATTAATTTCTAAACGACACTGAAAATTAGAACACATAGAAAAATCCGAAAAGTAAAGCTATGGCCGGGAATCGAACCCGGGTCCTCGTCATCCCGTGACGCGTGCTATACCCCTACACCACCCATAGCAGGTGAGTAAGCAGGCGAAAAGGGAAGGCTGATTTACCTAGTTACTATAGACCGACCGCTTAGCTGAGTCCTCGCCCGCGCGGCACAGGGGCGCGGGGTAGGACGACAAAGGGGACCGAGAGAGTAGTGCGCCTGCCGCCCGCTCCTCTCTCGGCCCCCTTGGACACCCGTCCCGCGCCCCTGTGCCGTGCGTGCCAGGATTCAGTTAAGAGGTTGGTCTATAGCAGGGGTCGTCAAATGGCGGACCGCCGACCAATTTTGTGCGGACCGCTAGAACATAGCAACTCGCACTACAGAGTGCGTAATTTAATAAAAATGTATCCCCCGTACCTATTGTATTGTTGATATCAAATAGAAAATGACATGGCGTAGCAACGAGCTAACAAACGAGCTGAATATTTTTTCTATAAAATGTTATGTGGACCACGATAGTCATTTCATTTCTTAAAACGGACGCCGCGGACGCCGAGAAAAACTAATTGGTGACCCCTGGTCTACAGACTAAGAACATCAAACAATCCTCTCCCAATCTCTACTTATCAACAAACTACCCTACCTTCTAAAGCGGTTCCTATTAAAACCAGTTTTTCATCAGGTAGACTTAGAACCAATTGTACCAAACCAATCACAAAAGAAATTTACCTGCAATTCACAGAATTGAATTCGCTTTTGAATGTGCCATTTTGTACGGCCTTGCGGTTTTTTTGCCTACCTGCTTGGTAACAATGGTTTACTATACTCTCAATCAGGTGCAGGCAACCAAAGCAATGTCTTAGTGTATTTTGAATTGGACTTTGAAGTTCATGTTAAGATTCCATGCAGCCCCCTTAAGATTGACAATGGTGACTTATTTGTTGATACTTAACAACAAATAAGACACTTATGAGGACACCTCACCTCATTCTGTATCAAGACTGCATTTTAGAAATTTATGATTATTATGCATATTTTATCATGATTGGGCATATAGAAAGAGAAATCAAAATAATGACGTATTGCTAGCCGCATCGCCTATAATATGATTCCAAAGATGTTCATCAATTTCCTTGACGGAATGGGAGGAAATGGAAGATTCTCTCACTAGGTGATATTGTTGTTTGTAGGTTGAGATTTTAAGTTATTGTGGACCTATTGCGTTGCTATATGTAGACTTATGTGCCGCCTTATGTTCATGTGGACAGTAGGTACAGTGTATTGTGAACACATGATTACTTCCGAATGATGCGTGTCTATGAGTCTGACTGAAATAGCATGATAAATATCATACAAACACTTCAGAGATAATACGATGGGAAAGGATTTTGCACAATATCTGAGTTAACCTTTGAAAGAAAGAGAAACATTTATTTACACACATTCGATACATGTAGATATAAAATAGTAAATGATTTAGTATATAACTCGTTAAAATGTCTTCAAAAACACTATGGCAAAAAATATTTTATTGTATTGTATAACAATCCAACACATGAAAATGTAGATTAGCATCTCTTATCATGCTATCAGTTTCATTTGTTTATCTCTAAACTTCGTCATATATGTATCCACAACTGCCTTATTAACACCCATGAAGTACAAATACCGTAATATCTAAAAATAAGTGACTACACTTGAAAAAGTATATTTTTACAAAGTATCAATGCAAAATGAATTCCCTCCACGGTCCTGTGCATGTATGTACATTTATATCTTTTTAACCACACAACAAAAACAGAATGAACAATGCAAGAAGAAGGTTTATAATGTTTATACATATGCACAGTTTTATAATCAGTGCAAAGCCAGGGCGGGTATTTACTCATAAATAAAAAGAAATGGCCATTGAATTAAAATATGTTATACATACGTAACAACATAATGTAACAAACAAGCATGATGTGCAATAAACTTGTTTTTCCCCAAAAATTTGTTAGACTACGGCAATAACAATAACAAACAGGTGATAAGTACAATCACACTTGTTGACAGACATATGTATATGTAAGATATACAATAATAACTTTAATATTGAAATCATAAAAGAAATGACAGCTCCAGAGACTTGTATTGACCATAGCTCAGAGCCCACAATAATGTAATCATCAGAACAGTTCCAGGATCTACATAAGGTTTGTTAACCCTTCAATGGAACGACAAGTCATCTGCCATCATTAACAGGTTAAAATATGGATAAATTTATTGAAATTCACTTTCTGGTCAGTTATAGTATGCCAAACGATAAATGGTTAAAAATTAAAAGTAATGAGCCACTTTGCCAGATGATTAATCCTTTGATTTGAACATAGTTACGCACTAACATTCCAATCTACACACCATTTTGAGATAAACTCAATTTAGAGCTCCAGAGATAATATTTCTTGCCCTAACAAAGAATAAAACTAAGAATTGTGAAGTATTTACACAAAACAGGGAGTATTGGAGCATTGCTAAAATAAATAGTGTTATTTTGTAGGTTGAAACATGTGATTTTGTCTATTTAACAATTTCAATGTCAATGACTACTAGGAAAGTCTGCAAGATATGGAACATCGCCAAAACATATTTCAATGTAAGATTTACTTTGCATAGTATGTGTGGAATAAGAATTATCTTTAAGACGAATATAGTAATGTACAACTGGATTGACTATTGGTATTGATGGTACTACTGGGAATGAATATATTATGTGGTTAAGACCATTATCAGTTCAAAAACATTGTTGGGTTTTCCCAAGAATCATATTCAAGTTTAATTCAAACAACGACAACTATTGAAGAGGCATTTTCCTTGAATACTATACCAGTTATATGTAACAATATTATAGATACAAATATTTGGCATACGTACTTAGGATTGCTTGTTTTATAGACGACAATGTTGTATTAAAAACGTAATTATACCTAGTATTACGCGTCTATGTAGTGACTTGTAAATTTGTGCATAAAATTATCGCAAAAATGCAAACATTTTGCAGACTTCAGTTGTTTATAGCGAAGCGGTTCTCAGAACGCATGACTCATATCTCTTCAGCCGATTACAGTTAATGCGTAGGAAAATAAAATAATATACGACAACCAAACATTAACCTATGCGTATGAATGAAACTACGTTTTTAAAGACCTTACAATGCTAAGGAGATGTCTTAATCGCTTAGTTTATTAGATAATAGGTGAAATAACGTAATATTAATTACGTGGGGCGCTGAGATAGCAAAGTCACGAGCGTGTGTACGAACGTGATCGTAGAGGAATTCGTTTAAGAATGAGTTGGATGTTATTTTAGCGGGCAGGGTCGATCACACGCTACGTCACCGCTGGACCGCTGTCCCGACAGCTGTGAAGATCAGTGACCCACAAAGTTATCACGCACTCACGCGCGACCCTAACCTAAAACTACCGTAATTCGTTATTCCACGAGACGCCCCTAACCTAACCTACCTCAAATGATACTATTTCCTCTCTTACCTTGTGCTCTCCGCTTGCCGCGAAACGCGGGCAGAGGGAATTCCCATTGTGAGAAGGGAAAGTACTCGAGTGACGCCGTTCAAGAAAGCAAATTTCGTCATACTTTTAACTTTCATACACCATCACTGTACACTTTTATCACTGTTTCAGACTATTGCAACGCTTTCTGATAGAGATTTCATTAATGAAAACACTGTTTGGAAGCGTGTAATACGCATTTTGAACACATGACTCGACAAAACAACACAAAAATCACCACTCAATGAAAAGGATACACTTGAAGCCTCTGGCCCATATCCTGGATTAGATTGGCGGCTTGCTGCCTGTATGCGAGTTCTTTATCTGCATCTAAACCGCATTTTCTGCTGGCTGAATTCTGTAGTTGTTCTTTTAAAAAATACCATTTTTCCTGTCCACCAGCCATTGAACGGATATTCCAATGACTGCGCGCGAGGAAGCACGACGGAAAGTTGCTCGCCGTCTAGATGGGTGAGTGGGAAAGGGACAGCGCTATGACAGCGGCGACCGGATACGGACCACGTTAACATTTGAGTAACTTACACAATATTTTAAGGCATTTTGTTTTACAGTGACGCGAATTATATAAATGTTTGAAAACTAAAATATAATAATATTTTTTCACACAAACACTTAAAGAAAGTACAAGAAAAAATTATTTCGTCACAACTTAAAATTTTTAGACAGACGCCATTGCAAATTGCAAAACTTGCAAGTTAACGCAGTGAGATCTCCGGTGACAGAATGATGATCTGCAACAAGCACAGGTACGTTTCACGTTATCACTATGTTTAATAATGTAGTTCGGCCTAAGCACTTTCATTTGAGCATATTTTGGTAATGATTCATTAACTTTGAAAGGAAATTAGACGACTTTAAAATTACAGACCTACGTTCTCTGTCACACCGTGAAAATGGCCGACCCACCACTCTCACCACTGTTTACAATACACTTCATCTTTTGTTTTGTGGAAACTTGTTATTTTATCACTTAAATAGTCATTAACCAATTGATAATTAATCTATTTATTTTTCGTAGTTAATGGTGTACTTAGTAACTTAAACGCGTTTCTTCATAATAATTAAGAATTAATGAGATCAAGACTTGACAAAAGTAAATTATGAACGCGAAATTTCGCGATCTACTTAGTACGTGGATTTTAGATTCTAGAAAAATAATATTAATTAAAACAAACATATTTATTACGCAATTTGTTCGAATTAGAAGTTATCTGAGAGTAATTTAAGCGTGTGTTAGTGACGCAGGAAGCGTGGCTGGCATTGTTTTTAAATAGTTTGATAAGAGTTAAAACTTTCAATATGTTTCCGATAAAAAGTGAAAACATGCAGTTTTTATTTGCGCACAATGTTTTCATTAGGGAATGTGAGTAATTTATTAATTCGAAACGTTACTACTTTATTACAACAAACCCATACAGAACTGAGGATACAATACTATAGTAAATAAAATACACACTGAAATGAAAAAATAAAAAATGACTTTTTTACTGTAGAAACTCAAACAAACTATTCAAATACAAAGTATTTTCAGTATGCAGAAACAAATGCATAAACAACCCTCCTTTTGAGCTTCACTACACAGATAAAAACATGTTCTTGAAAAACACATTGATTTCTGATTCTGGATGGTTTTAAAAAACAAAGCAACCTAATCCTCAGCCTAAATATATATATGTATAATGTGTGTACCACAGTTACAGGCCTCTCTTAATAAAAACTAATTAAGAAATTAGGTATAAATTAACTAGGTATTTGTAAGTAATTATGAATATAAGGGTATAATGGCAGGTCAGCAGTACCCGATACCGACGAGCATGTATGAAGAGATTGATGAATGTTAATGAAGCGAAAGAGTTATGTCAGAATCGTAGCAAGTGGAACAAAGTAGTTGGCCTACCCTGGTGGGAAAGGCGTGACTGTATGTATGTATGTATGAATGAAACCCATCTCCAGCCTTTATATGTATGTTCCACTGCTGGGCACATGCCTCCTCTCAGAATGAGAGGGCTATAAATCCCACATGATCTTGGTTTTTTTTTTTTTATTGAATAGAAGGCTAATGAGCAAGTAACTACATTGTATTGAAAACTTCACATACACCATTGAATTGCTTTGCAAATGCGTGCAGCTTTCCTCACGATGTTTCCCTTCACCGAAAAGCTCATGATAAAATTTCATTGGAAATTAGTTACAATTACACTATATTATTTATTGACAACTAGCTTTTGCTTTCTAAATTTCCAGTTGAACCCGCAGCCATGTCGCAGCCCCCCAGTAAGGTCATCCACCTGCCCAAAGTCAGGATGCTCCGCGGAGGCCGGGCCGGCGGGATCCGCATCACCAATGTCAAGTCCATCAAGCCTCCGGACCCTGAGACAGTCAAGCAACAGGAGGAGAACAAACTCAGAGCTCAGGTAACAATTTACTTTAATATACTTTAATAGACGACCGGATAGCCTAGTGGTTAGTGACACTATGAAGCTAGAGGTCCCGAGTTCGAATCCCAGTAGGGGCAGACATTTAAATGATGAACTAGCTTCTGCCCGCGGCTTCGTCCGCGTTGAATTAGACTTAAGAACTGATGTTGATAGTAATATTGCTACTATAAGTATTTACGTTGCAACTCTAGGCAGCTAAGACCTTTAACATGTTTAACGTTATCCCGCGAGAACTATGCAATTTTCCGGGATAAAAAGTAGCCTATATTTTAATCTAGGGTACCAACTAACCTCGTTCCAAATTTTATCCAAATCGGTCCAGTCGTTTTAGCGTGAAGAAGGAACAAACATACCTACACACTCACTCACTCACTCACATCGTCACATCATCACATCGTCACATCGTCACAAACTTTCGCATTTATAATATTAGTAGGATACAAACATTTGTGCCCGAGTCATGGATGTTGTATGTATTTATCTACATTATATAAGTACGTATATCCGTTGCCCGGTACCCATAGTACAAGCTTTGCTTAGTTGCTGGGTCAATTGGTGTAATTTGTCCCATGATATTTATTTATTTATTTATATATTAATCTTCCTCTAATGCTAATTTGAGAACAAAGAAAAAACATAGAATGTTTGCTTTTATTCCCGCGCAGATGGTAAAAGCCTGAGGCCGTTTGCCACCGCCGCCGTCACCGTCACGTCACCGAGAACGAGATGACGGCGCCGAAGTAGCGGTACATACATTTACTTAAGCCGCGTGTCCACCGCAGCGCTCGGGTGACGGATGTGCGGTGGACACGCGGCTTAAGTAAATGTATGTACCGCTACTTCGGCGCCGTCATCTCGTTCTCGGTGACGTGACGGTGACGGCGGCGGTGGACAAACGGCCTGAGGGAATCGGCGTAACTCGTAGGAATCATTTTGTAGGTGATGCTAGTAACCCATCACTGTTTTGATTCCCCATTCCACCTAAGAAGATATTGTATCGTAATGTATCGCAATTGCTTGAATTGAATCGATACCCCTTTAAAATCGTAAGCCCTTGTATCGATATTGCAAATATCGCATAGGTTTTATTAAATAAAATTCATGATTATATTTAGGCATATCGAATATAAATATTATTACAAAATGCAATATTTGACATCTAAACACTTAAGAAATAGTAATTTGGACAAACGTGGGTGTTCAGAACTATATGAACAATAGATTTTGTTTATGGTTGTTTTTATTGTTTATGGTTGTTTTTATTCTTGCCTATATAAAAATTTGATTGATTGTCATTAATATTAAAATGTCCTAATAAACTAGTGTTCAATAAACACATAATATTTTATTTAATGTTTACCGTACGCTTAATCCCATAGTATTCAAAGCCACAGCCATAGACGCGGCTGCGTCGGTAACATTAAGTTTGGTCCTTCGCTTTTAAATTTAAATTCACCTATAGTTGAATTAATTCCAGTGCCTATCGTGATAATAGTTCCTATAAAACGGCAAGAAGCCAAAGTGTATAAAAATAAAGTGTTAATCACGTCGAGAGCCGATTGAAGAGGCATATTTTGTATATATTTCTATAAATGGAAGAAAAATTTCGTCGCCATTGAAATTTTGAATTTTCCCTGGTTTCGCCGTGATATTCGCCGATCGATATTTCGGCAAGAAGAGTGCGGCTATATACGCAGATTGTATGATTTAGAAAGAGACGGTCAAATTTATGGTTGAAGACCAAGTGGCAGTTTTCAGATGTATTTTCCTAGACATTTTAGTCCGAAGAAATAGATTTTCGACGTGATTTGACAGATTCGACTGTTTCCGAACGGAACGTCTAGAGAGGAGGATGGTCGTTGAAGAAACGTCACAGTGACTTGTTGACATAATTTTGAAACTTGAAAACAATTTTCTTCTATATAAGTTCAATTTGTATTTAGTATTTTGTAATTGTAGCTTTGTACTATTTAGTTAAAATGGAAGTTAAAGAATTAGTAGCTAGTAGGAGTTATACAAAAGGGGCTATTACCCGGATTGTCAAATTTTGTTCGTCAGAACGATTTATTTCTGCTTCGCCAGAGATTCTTCGCGAGAAACGAGCTCGGCTCGAAACTTCTTTCGCGGAGTATGTTAAATATAATAAAAGCATTCTAGCAATTAACCCTGCGGACGAGGAGGATTATGCGTCTGTAGAGGATGATTTTGATGACTGTGTGAGTCGTATTAATCTGTTAATTAAAACGGTGACTGGTGGCCTTTCGGCGTCAACTTCGATGGCTGTAGCTGGTTCATCTCAATCTGGTGAGTTCAAAAAGTTGCCTCCTATTAATATAAAGCCTTTTAATGGTGTGGACATAGTGGATTATTATCCGTTTATAAATATGTTCAGGTCTGTCATAGATTCCGACCGCAATCTGAGCCTATGCTCCAAGCTGTATTATTTGCGATCATTGTTAACAGGGGAGGCATTTGACATCATTAAAAATTTAATGCTTGTTGACGAAAATTACGAAAGGGCACTTGAGCTCCTAGATAAAAGATACAATAATATTCCAAAAATAATAAGCTATCATATTAATAGTATTCTTGACTTGCCTATCTATTCAAAGTGTACAGCTCCAGCGCTGCGACAAATTATTTGCAATGTAAATATGCATCTTGCAGCCTTAAAAAATTTGGGACAAAATGTAGATGGGTGGGACACACTGTTGCTAAATATATTATATAAAAAGATTGATGTATACACATGTAGGGGCTTCCACATGGAGCAAGATGTTAAACAATTGCCAACCTTAAAAGCATTTCTTGGCTATATTGAAAAGAGGGCTGTGGTCTTAGAGGCTACTGCGGAGGAAAGGCCAATGAGAACTTATTCTCATTCTCATGTTGCTTTTCGAGTCTTATGCAAATTGTGCCAAAATTCGCATAAACTGTATCAGTGTCTTCAATTTAAAATGCTCTCAGCTGATGATAGGGTAGCATTTGTGAATAAAAATAATCTTTGTAAATTATGCTTAAATATGCATCAGGGTAAATGTCTGATGAAGTTTAATTGCGTCACTTGTCGTGGATCTCATAACACTCTTTTGCATCTGCAAGCAAAGAGCGAGGTAACCAATGTTACTGCAAATAATTCTTTGAATCAAAATGTAAATATCAAGACATGTTCTCATGTAAATAATAAAAATAAGAGCATAGTTTCTTTTAACCATGCTACCAATATGTCAGACACCTTGCCATATCAGAGTGTTCTGTTGCCAACAGCTAATGTTAGGCTAATAAATAAAGATGGTACCTATACCTATGTTAGGGCCTTGTTAGACTCTGGTAGTCAAGTTTCTTTTATTTCAGAAGAGTTGCTGGAAAAAGTTGATTGTAAAGTATATAAATCTGATGAATTAGTAATGGGAGTAGGTGATGGCACCAATAGTGTCTCAAAAAAGGCAGACATTCTTATAGGGTCTTCTGTCAATAATTTCAAAATTAAAGTCTCATGTTGTGTGACAAAAAATATAGCATGTCTGCTGCCACAGCAGACATTTGACAGATCTTTTTTAAATATTCCGTCTCATATTAAATTGGCGGATTATAATTTCAATAAAAAAGACAAAATTTCAATTGTATTAGGAAGTGATATATTCTTCCAGGTGCTGCAGCGTGAGTCGTTCTCATTAACAACTCAAGGTCCATTTTTGGTAAATACATCCTTCGGGTATATTGTAGCTGGGACGCTGCCAGTGTCCACTAATAAAATAACATGTAACTATTGTGATGTAAGTAAAGGTAGATAAACTTTAACATGATAAAATTATTATTTAATTAAAAGGATTGACTTTTGCCTCATGACTCTAGTTGAGTATAAATTTTAATGTAAATTAATTAATGTAAAGCATTATGTGTCTTTTATATCATTAATTTGATCTGTTTGAAATTGGTAACTTAGTAACAGCCTAGTGTTTCAATTTAATTGCTTAAAATGTTGAGTTACAATCTTTTGATTGTACATTATGTTGTGTTAATTGATTGCCTATAACTTCTTTTGTTTTATAAAAGCAGTTGTTTGCTTCCGGATTCCTGCAAGTTCAATTGCTCTGTTTTCAGTATAAATTATATTTCTGGCCTGGGCCCCCAATATGTTCAGAACTATATGAACAATAGATTTTGTTTATGGTTGTTTTTATTGTTTATGGTTGTTTTTATTCTTGCCTATATAAAAATTTGATTGATTGTCATTAATATTAAAATGTCCTAATAAACTAGTGTTCAATAAACACATAATATTTTATTTAATGTTTACCGTACGCTTAATCCCATAGTATTCAAAGCCACAGCCATAGACGCGGCTGCGTCGGTAACAGTGGGTCTAGTTTATTCCGATCTTCTGTGAGCGTATTATTTGCGGAAGAAAATAAACGCTCTGACGGTACTGATGTTGCAACAACAGGTTAATATTTGAGAGCTAAAGCACTAAAATTTGACCAAGCAGTAGTCGATATTTTTGATCCGATATTGCGGCGAAGCGATACGATACAGGTAAATATCGTATGACGTGTATCGATACAAAATATAGCGTTATTGCCTTCCGTTGTATCGATACATTAGTTTACATTAGTTTGGGGTCTGCCAGACAATCGTTTTTGTATACTGCTGATGTATTTTTTACGAAATAAATTTATTCTTTATTCTTCTTTATTAAAAAATCGATACGTATCGGTCATCGCTACCGCCCGCACCGCTCTCAGTCCCCTTTGTCGTCCTACCCTGCGCCCAATGATATCAAAAGTCAAGATACGCCTGTCCGAACAATTCGCTTACTGCGCAATTGGGCATTTTCTCTGACACACTCTGACAGCTGAACGATACGGCGTGCTGTCACAGACTAGGTGGTCTTTTAGGACCACCGCATTGGACGAATTACTCGTCAGCGTTGGGCCTATCTTTACGAAGTAATATATATATCTATGCCTGTGCCCCTGTACCCGCGCGAACGAGGACTCAGCCAAGCGGTCGCTCCATCTAATCTAACTAATATTATAAATGCGAAAGTATGGATGGATGGATGTTTGTTTGTTACTCAATCACGCCAGAACGGCCCAACGGATCTGGATGAAATTCGGCACACAGATAGAGAAAAGTCTGAAATAGCACATAGGATACTTTTTATCCCGGAAAATTGCGTAGTTCCCGCGGGATAGCGATAAACGAACTCTTTGCAGACGAAGTCGCTGGCAACAGCTAGTAGTTACATACATTTGTGACATTACTTTTTGTCTCTTTCCAGCTGCAAAAGGAGATAGTATCGCGGTCCCGCTCGTGTCAGAACAAAGGCTACGAATGCCACCTGCCTGTGGTCACGGGGAGACAGTTCTGCGCGCAGCATATACTACAGGTATAACTATAATGGAAACTATACTTAGGGCCCGTTACACCACTACTCGCTACCACCATCTTACTCGCTAATCCTGCCGCTAAGCAGCAGTGCTTACACTGCTGTATTCCGGAGAGTAAGACAGCCGGGGAAATTATGGGCACAAGAGGCATTTCATCAAAGTCCTCAAGGTTGGCAACGCATCTGCAATCCCTCCGGGGTTTCGGGTGTCTATGGGCAGTGGTGATCGCTTACCAATCCCAGTGGCCAGTGGTGAAGCCATCAAGTGACTCGCTTGCTCGTATGCCTTCCTATTCACATAAAAAAAAAAACGCTGTTAAGTTCTACACTCAGGGACATATTTAGCGGCACACAAAAATAGTTACCAATACGCATACTTTAATGCTTAACCAGAAAAAAAAATAGTTACCTACACTTTTTTTGTGTTCCGCTAAATATGTCCCTGAGTGTAGTTATCTATGATGACGTCTCTCTGTCTGTTTCGTAGTAATAAATTAATATAAGTCATTTAACACATATATTTTAGTCATATGACTGGGAATTTAACAGAAAGTGGTGAAACAGGCCCTTATATGAGTATTTAGTAGTTAGCCCACAATTGACAACAATTCAAATTTGCTAAGGTAGTAAAATGAAAATACCGTTTGTAGATCTTACACTGCTCATTACAGTAAAAATATTTTTGGATTTTTTTATGCAGTAGTTTTTTTTTAATTCAGGAAAAACGGTAAAAAAAGTTGGATTGTGAATGTTAGGGATATACTCATGGTGCCGTTAGTCCATTTATTACCGTAGGAATTTAAAAAATATAGAACTGTCATGGTGTCAATGTCATGTTCATTTTTTATCAGTCCGACGGATTAGGTACTTGATTCTAACGACACGTTTTCAATTCTCGTAAATGTCGTAATATTTAATTATTGATTTGATAGACGCTTTAATAACATGAAAGTGGTTGACTGATTAGTGATAGCGGATAGCCGCAATCTGCCCAAAGTCGACGAATTTATCTTGTGTTGTGTATCTTGTGTTCATGTGCTTATAGTGCTTATTTTTTTCCATTAACGCCGTGTTTCCGCAACTTGGGACGATACAAATTATTAAAGGATCTTGGTGATACTTTCTTCCGGTCGTCATTATATAGAAATAAACTCAAAGCATGCACAAAATAACAAATTCGTGAACGAACGACAATGAATGGTTGATAAACAAAGCAAGTGACATGACATGACAGTTCTGTTTGAAAGTTACTTTTTTAATTTTATATCATGCTAAGTTCACGACATCAGTATCCCTATCTTTGTATATACGGTCTTTTTAATGACCATTTCTTTAATAAATTATTAACGACGAATTTAAGTAAAACAAAGGAAAACCGAGAAACACGGGTAGTCTAATTTTTAACCAGCTATTATAAACGCGAAAAAAACTTAAATGCCTTTTTTTTGAAATGTTATCAATTGGGAATGGATGATTATTTTAAAGTAAGCACTTCGCCTCCGAGAGTGCGGTGCTATCAACGTCAGTGACAAATGTCATTGTGTACCACAGATTCAAGCAGCAATTTTTTTTTTAAATTTGATATACCGTATAGAGGCCGCCGAGTGACTTGAATTAAATGTTTTTATTTTTATAAAAATCTGAAAGTTTTTTCCGTAGCTAAGGATGGTACTGAAAATGTGATGATGATAAATATGATAATATTAAGATTATTAGGTAATTAATACCCGTTCTCTATGTTTGCGTTGATCTCTTTGTTTTTTTATGAAAATTATAATAACTGTTTTGTTTTTACTGCTAAGTGATTTTTTAAACTTATTACGTAATTAGGTTGCGACCACACCGCCGCTTAAAAAACGGTGACGTTGCGGAATCGCAACAAAATGTACGGTGAGAAAATGTGACGCACACGACACGTCACTGCGTATACGCGGCGGTTCGGTCGCACCCTTTACACAGCTGATTTTGTCGTTTTCTATGTTAAACCTATCTAAAATATTAGAATAATTCGAAACTTCCGAATTTACGAATCGAATATTCGAATAATTAAAATTGTGGAATATATTGGAAGTCCTACGTGTGTTGCAGGACCCAACGGCGCCGTACCGGCAGTGCGTGTACGCCAGCGGGAGCGGCGCGCGCTGCCCGCTGCCCGCGCCCGCTGATGCAAGGGACCAGCGTGACCCGGGGTCAGTACCAGGGATGTTATGGATATATAATTATTTCGGATTATCCGATAGTTTCGGTTACGGTTACGGATATTGCGCTGTGCACCTCGCGCTGTGACGTCATTAGGTAGCGGGAGAGGTGTCGCATTCTAGCGGAGTGCACAGTTAATTCGTACGAGTTGTAGTATTTAGTTAGACTCCGCCCTATCCGAAACTATCCGAAACTTTTATTTCGGATTCGGTTACGGTTACGGATATTTTTTTATTTCGGATATCCGATAGTTTCGGTTACTGATATGGATATCCATAACAACACTGGTCAGTACCTTAGTCTTCTGCACGGCTACAAGTAGAATAGTAGTAGAAGTAACAATAAGACGGGAATAGACCGACCGCTTAGCTGAGTCCTCGCCCGCGCGGCACAGGGGCGCGGGGTAGGACGACAAAGGGGACCGAGAGCGACAGAGGCCCCCGCGCAAGCCTACCCCGCGAGTATTTGGTTTGGACGCATAACGTCCCACACGCAAAACGTCTTCTCTGCAAATGGTCCCTTATGTAAAATACCCTATTCGCTGAATGTCCCTACTGTATAACACTCGTTTTGCAAAACGTCCCGTCTGCGAAATGACTTATTCGCAAAATGTTCCGTCTGGAAAAAGTTTGTTTCAGTAGAGACTAGGAGTCTTCTCATGAGATTAAAATATATTTATATCTATATAGAATTAAACTTAAAATTAATAAATTAATTAGATTTTAAATTGTAACCAAATGATCTTAACATAAATTATAGTGACATGAGAAGCTAAGAATAATTAAATTACGTGTAAATTGTGTATAAATTCGTTATAATATTATTATGTGTACCTATGTTGTGCTATATAATGTTATAATTTAGGTTTAAGTTTTAATTTTTGCAATGCCCTTCCAGGGCTATTCATACTGTATTTTTTGATGATGCAAATAAACGAAATTGAAATTAAGAGATGGCCATTTTGCGAAAGGGACGTTTTGCGAACGGGTCATTTTGCGAAAGAGACATTTTGCGAACGGAACTTTATTTATGTGAAGGAACGTTTTGCGAACGGGCCATTTTACAGAAGGGTCGTTTTGCGTAAGGCGCATTTAGGAAAGGGACATTATTGGGACGTTATGCGCCTAAACCGAGTATTTGGGGATTTTCAAACGTTTCGCTTCCTTAAAGCGACGGGACCCCGCACCCCGCCCATCGCTGTAATATTGTTGTGTTGCAGGCTGTGCTACACGCACGCGCGCGCCGCCATGTTGTCGCGCGCCCGCAGCGCCGCGCCCCCCCCGCCCGTCGCCTCCTCCGAGACGCTCCTGCATCAGCTCAACCACTACGTCAGGTACACCAGCGTCCTATACACTAACACCCTTATTCTTAAACGCTCTATAAGCTTCTGTTAACTTAGTAATAGTTTTTCCGCACTTTGACATTTACCTTTCACAGGTAAGGGCAAACGATTGCTAAGTTAGCAGAAGCCTAGAGCGTTTATGTATAAGGGGGTGTATGTCGAGCTACAACGAAAGAATTCCACTCCATTTTAACACTTGTAAACAAAAAAGTCGCCCCAAAGTTTATGGTCGATTCATCCTTACGTGTCTTATCGTGTAAACAAACTTAACAAAAGTAATAGACAATGACTAGTGATTGGAAATGTTGATAAAATTTATAGTGTATTCGGGTAATCCCGGATATCAGATAATTTCCAAAATCGGATAATTCAGAATATCGGATATTTCCGGAAATCATTAATATCCGTCATATTCCGTTATCTAACTAATATTATAAATGCGAAAGTATGGATGGATAGATGGATGAATGTTTGTTTGTTACTCAATCACGCCAGAACGGACCAACGAATCTGCTTGAAATTCGGCACATCGATAGAGTCAAGTCTGGAATAGCACATAGGCTACTTTTTATCCCGAAAAATTCCCGCGGGATAGCGATAAACGACTTCTTTGCAGACGAAGTCGCTGGCAACAGCTAGTAATACAATAATACTCGATTACTTCCGAAATGGGACTCTTATTACAACAGAATCTGACTGATTTTAATGATTTTCGGAATTATACGAATACACTAAAAACCGTGACCGATTATTTCACTTTAAACATAAATAGAACTAGTATCTGCAGGCTTATTGTCTAACTCGCTCGCAATCGCCATCGTGTTCATTTTGACAGTTCGTGTATGAATGTGACAGCTAGCTGATTCCGATGCCAATTGTCAGCCCACACATGAACTGCCAAAATGAACACGATGGCGATTGCGAGCGAGTTACACAATAAGCCTACAGGTTTTCGATTTTGTGGCGCCACTCAGGTTGCAGATATTCTCGAGTTGATTCATTCGTTCCTCCGATTATAGAAGGAAATCTTATTAAAAATGTTATTTTGCTGTGGTTACTTGGTCAATTTTAATACTTTATTTATAAGTTTCTTTAGGCCTACAACAACATAACTATTGCGTAATCCAAGAGAAAAGTGTGACAATCTAAGGTCTTTTCATTCTTAACTGTTCTATTTGGTAAACAAAATTCTAACCTCAACGTACAAATTTTTGTAAAGAATAAGGTGTATTATGTTAACAAATAAACCTGAGGCAATATTTTGTACATAATTTTGCTGATATTTTATCTCCAGTTCCTTTATTTTCGATGAAATAGTTAAAGAATATCAAAAATGAAACATTTTGAGGTTAGAATTTTGTTTACCAAATAGGACAGTTAAGAATAAGTTGACTGTATATAAAACTAGCGATTGCTCCTATTATCTTTTGAGTAATATCAGTAAATATTTGCATAGTATTTAACAAGGTCACGTGACAGTTGGTAACAGATAGAAAAATTCGGAGGCTTACTCACCTGCTATGGGTGGTGTAGGGGTATAGCACGCGTCACGGAATGACGAGGACCCGGGTACGATTCCCGGCCATAGCTTTACTTTTCGGATTTTTCTATGTGTTCTAATTTTCAGTGTCGTTTAGAAATGACTTTCTGCCAAGTTTCTTGCGGCGCATTCTTCTTGGCAATGATGGTCTTTCCGAATGCGCTGGTAGATTCAAAAAAAAAAGACATGTAAAAGAGCCCTCGGCGGCCTATTTGCAAAATAAACTTTTGACTTTTGACTTTTGAAATTAATATCAGTAATATAATGTGTAGGGCGGAGCGGCCGCGCACGTCGTCCTGCGCGTCGTCCGTGTCGGTGGTGAGCGAGCCGGCGGAGCCCGAGCCCGCCGCGCCCGAGCCCGTGGACCCCTTCAGTGAGTACCCGCGCCACCTAATACACCCCCTTGCAAAAATAACTGCCACCCATGTTTATCGTATTTTAATGTTTTAATGTTTATTCGGGCACAAACGGTACAATACAACTTATATTATAATTATTTAAACTTATCATCAACCAACACAGTTGCCACAGGTTACTAATTCATATAATAAACAGCAAACGGGTATAAAAAGTAACATACATGAAATGAATCGGCTACAATTAGAGAAAGTGAATTTAACATATCTTCAGTAAACAAAGAAACAAAACAAAAAAAAAATACTAAGAACTACAGACAAACAAATTACATATTACTTATGTGTATATTAATTATGTGTATAAAAACTCACTTTCTAAGCTTTCATGCCTAAAAATCTGCACCATCTGTCATCCTGGCCATGATTCTTATAGCTGGTTTTCTTTTTATGTATGTGTCTGTATATACAGTTGTGGCCATATAATTAAGAACGATTTGAAGTTCCTGACTTTTTTTATCTAAATCATGTCGTATGTTTAGTTGTGTTCCTTCGTAAAAGTAACTAGTTATGTTATAAAATAGCCATATGGATAGAGCAGACAGGAATAAGAATATAGTGTATAAATGCTAACATTTTTTTTTCACAAATTTTATTTATTCTCTATACTAACAACTTCAAATAGTAATGAAGCTGGACAAATAATTAAGAACGATTTATCAAACTTCTCGAGAGTAGTTTTATATGAACTTTAGATTAAATAAATCATATTAATGTGAAGTTAGTGTAGAATAAAAAGCAATTTAATACATTTGAACTAAAATTAACAGTTAGTAGCATGTCCACGGCTTTTAATTACGGCTTTACACCGGCGAGGCATTGAATCTATCAATTTTTGACATTTCGCAAGAGGAATAGAGTTCCATTCTTCTAAGAAAACGTCGTACAGCTCTCTCAAATTGCCACACTGTCGATTTGAAACCTTTTTCTTGACTTCGCACCAAAGATGCGGTATTGGGTTGAGATCTGGGCTGTTGGCTGGCCAATCTAAGACAGAAATTGATTGTGATGTGAGGAATTCCTTAACGGTGCGTGCAGTATGCTGTGGATCATTGTCGTGTTGGAATGTCCAAATAACCGGAAGCACGTCTTCAGCATATGGTAACATTGTTTCTTCCAGTATACTTTTATATTGGAATTGATCCATGTATCCTTCTATCAGCCTAACAAGTCCAACACCATATCCAGAAAAGCACCCCCAAATTTTCACATTTCCCTCGCCATGCTTTAATGTCACTTTTGTGTACTTTGGGTCAAATGCTTTATTCGGAGGGCGTCGTACATATCGTTTTCCATCAGAACATACCCTATTTATTTTTGTCTCGTCAGAAAAAAGAACGTTTTTCCACTGTCTGACTGTCCAGTTTTCATACCTTCTTGCAAATGCAAGTCGGGCTTGCCTGTGACATTGTTTCAACATAGGCACCTTCCTTGCTATCCTTCCGTTCAACTTATTTTCTACCAAACGCCTTCGAATCGTGCGTGCAGAGATTGCTGAAGGGTTGTTTTCGCCAAAATATTCTTTTCTCAACTCATTAGATCCTTTAAAAGGATTTTGTTTTGCCAAACGAACGATATTTCGATCATCTCGACGAGATGATTTTCTCTGTCTAGGTCCACGCGGAACGTTTTAAGTTGTTTGATACGTGGAAAAATGCTTTACGGCATGGAAAACCATTGTTTTTGAACATTGCAGATGGTCGGCTATCTTTTTATAAGACCAATTCTTCTCGCGAAGTTTTATTATTACTTCTCTTGTAGATTTATCACAACTTTCATTTTTCCCCATTGTTTTTATAAGAAGTAATCACCTTTAAGACTTTAACAGCACGAAATGGCGCCAAAATTACACGAATAATAATGTACAACCACAGAGCCACAGAGGTTTCTCTATTTAAATTTGAAAAAATAATAAACTATTCGGCGTTCTTAATTATGTGACCAGCCAGTAAGTAGTAATACTAGGTGCAGATCGAATGTATATAAAGTTTATCTATTATTTATTTAGCCAACTATGTTGCATAAATGAATGTACTGGTAGTACGTAAAAGTTTTGCAATACCGAGAGAAATAAAAAAAAAACGTGCAATTAGTTATACTTGTTACTTTGAAAAAATCATCTCAATAAATAATCGTTCTTAATTATATGGCCACAACTGTATCTCCATTTATTATAAATGTGTTTCATTATTGTGTATTATGTGTATTAGTATGTATGTATTTTCACTACTTAGGTATATTGATATATATTTTAAATTGCACCACCTGCTCAGATCTGTTCTTTTCTCCGGTCCGTTATGGTTGCCTGGTAGAGATCGCTCTGTAGCGATAAGGCCGCCTATTGTTACCTTATTACTTTTGTATACCTTTTTTCTGTTTTGATTGTTATATGTGATGTTCAATAAAAAGTTATTGTATTGTATTGTATCTGAAAAACTAAGGGTGTGTAGTACAATACACCAACACCACGGAGCACTATACTCAATACTCTCACGTTTATCCCTACTGAGCTGGCAACGTCGCATTTTTGGTGTTTTATTACGATTATTCCACAGAAATTGAATGAAAGTTTCAAATATGCGTCTGTAGTGCACTTCGTTTTTAGTGTATTGATGTGTCCAATGCAATAATTGATCGTGATGGACTTATTTCCTTATTAAACGATATATACAGGCTGTTTCAAAACTACCCGTAAGCCCGAAAGGAGGCTAAATGTGACCTTATAACAAGTCCATTTACAATATTTAAGAACCCCAGTATGGTTTCCTGAGATGACAGTTTACTAGGGTTGACTATATTTTTGGCTTTGATATTGTACGGGGTATTTTGTAACACGTTGCATTATTTTAGGTTTAGGTTTAAAGTTTGTGACGATGTGACGATGTGAGTGAGTGAGTGTGTATGTTTGTTCCGTCTTCACGCTAAAGCGACTGGACGGATTTGGATAAAATTTGGGATGAAGATAACTGGTACCCTAGATTAAAACATAGGCTACTTTTTATCCCGGAAAATTGCATAGTTCCCGCGGGATAACGATAAACATGTTAAATCATTGCTAATTCTACGCGGACGAAGTCGCGGGCAGAAGCTAGTACGAAAATAAAAGTCCATCACGATTAATTATTGCATCGGATACATTGATACACTAAAAACGAAGAACTTGTATAGAACAATGACCCGAGCATTCATTTTACCACGGAACTCTGAGATAAAGATGACATTATTCTTTTTTTTTAATAGATTTTGTTTTTATCAGAACAAATCGACGCGCCGGCTGTGAACGCGGCCTACTCCGCCGCCATAATGGAGTGCTGCAGCGCGAGCGACAGTGACGGCGACAACGTCTCTCTCCCTTCCGCTAGCATCGGCCCGCAGCCCGACGAGGACGCTGCTGCTGAGCGAGCGCCGCTCTGGTACGTTGAAAAGTCATCCATAATACGTTAGATAAGATAAGATAAGATAATTTTTATTTGCAGAAAAAGGGTTAGTTACATGTCTTAATTTTAAGTTAGATATCGCTCCATCTTTTTCAGCTGCATTCATACAGCATGCAAATATATAAAGTAGGTAGTTAACGTGCATCAACAATAATAAAATCAATAACAAAACATTCATAATCATATGGTCAAAACATTTAAAAAAAAATAACAATAGTAGGCAGTCAATAATTTCCAAATTCATGTCATGTATTAAGTCTATAACTAGTAAATTCCTAGACACTGTAGAAACAGTGTTCAAGGAGCCAACATCTCAATGCTCGTTTGAGTCCATTGCCTTCGAGTGATTTTATTTGGTCAGGTAAGTTATTGAAAATTATAATGCACATATTATAACTATTCCTTTTGTAGATGCTATTATTACAGCGTGGCTGATATAAGAGATATTTATATTGCGTTCTTATGCCCCTTGTATGCTGATCTGATCGCTTTTTAAAATATTTAGGGAATTTCTTAACAAAATTACAGATTTTATAAATATACATACAGGCTAGCGGCAAAATATTTAGTTCTCACTGAGGCGTGGCAAATGCCGGGAAATAGGCTAGGAAGATGGTGATGATTTATAATTGTGTATCAGGCGCGCTGGTGTGTACACGGCGGAGGAGGCGGTCTCGGAGGCCAAGGCGGCGCTGCGGGCGCTGCAGGCGGCCTACCGGCGGCAGATGGGCCGCCTGCGACACCTGCTGCAGGCCGCGCGACTGCAGTACCTGCGGGACCTCAAGGCAGAGAAGGAACAGTACTGTGAGTGACATTGTTTAGACGACGCGGTTGGCCTAGTTGGTAGTGACCCTACCTGCGAAGCAAGCGTCCTGGGTTCGAATCCTGGTAAGGGCATATATTTGTGTGATGAGCACGAATATTTGTTCCTGAGTTATGGATGTTTGTATCTATATAAGTATGTATATCGTTGTCTAGTGCCCATAATACAAGCCTTATTTGCGCTTACTTTGGGACTAGGTCAATTTGTGTGAATTGTTCCCAAATAAAAATAAAAAATAAAAATTGTGCATTATTAAGTAACTGTAACGAATGGACCTCACGAGACAGGCTCAGCCTAGTGTGAAGGTTTTTAGTAAATAAACTTATATATATTTTTTTATTATTATTATTATTATTATTATTTTCTTATTTTTTATTTTATTTTTGTATTTGATTGTTTTTAATTATCCTACCTACTACTATTTATTTATTTATTATTCAGTGAGGAATAGCGGCTGGTATAGCTGGTATGGCATAGCGGTTGGTAAGGCCTTGTGCAAGGTCCGTCTGGAGCACTACCACCAACTACCGCTAAGCAGCAGTGCTTGCACTGCTGTGTTCCGGTGTGGAGAGTAAGACAGCCGGGGTAATTACGAGCACAAGAGGCATTTCATCTAAGTCCTCTAGGTTGGCAACGCATCTGCTATCCCTCCGGGGTTGCGGGTGTCTATGGGCAGTGGTGATCGCTTACCATCAGGTGACCCACTTGCTCGTTTTCCTTCCTATTCACATAAAAAAAGAGGACTCTCACTCTAACCCACAGCGCTAGTCGTATTCCGGACAGACGCTTCCTCCTCTCTCTAACTCAGTGTTTAGTGTGCGATAGACATACTGTTAGTAATTTAGATTAGTTTAAGTTATCACTTCTGTCGAGCGTCCCGAGACGCGCACGTGCCTTTTTTAGAAGTGAGAACTTGTTTAGCGGCGCTGACACAGCGCTTTTTGGGATAGGTAAAAAATAAACTCGCGCCAGACGTAAGACGGAGCGAGAGTTTAAGTACTAGGATATCAGGATCCTCTAAGAGCTTATTTTGATACTAGCTTCTGCCCGCGACTTCGTCCGCGTAAAATTAGCAATTGACATGTATATCGCTATCTCGCGGGAACTGTGCAATTTTCCGGGATAAAAAGTAGCCTATGTTTCGATCTAGGGTACCGGCTATCATCGTTCCAAATTTTATCCAAATCCGTCCAGTTGTTTTAGCGTGAAGAAGGTACAAACATACACACTCACTCACTCACATCGTCACATCCTCACAAACTTTCACATTTATAATATTAGTAGGATACGAATGAAGCTAGAGTCGCGTTCGATTTTTAAAGTGTACGTTAATTTCGTCGCTTTAACGTATGTGCGTTTGGCCTAGTGGTATAAAGTGTGGAATAACAGTGCGTTCTCACGAGTGTCTGCAATTCGAATCTCGTGTAGATTTTTTTTTTCTTTTTGCGCGAGTGTGCGTGTGTGTAGTTTTCACTTCTGCCGGTACTACCCGGAGTTTTTTTTTTTGAAGTCTGCTAGAAGCGTTTGTAAATGAGTGTCGTATTGCAGGCTCTATAAACGCGCAGGCGCGCGGCGCTCCGACGACGGCCCGCGAGCGCCGGCAGCTGCGCAAGCTGAAGGCCTACGCCGGCTACCATCGCAAGCACGGCGTGGACGCGGTGCTGGCCAGGAAGCTGCAGCGGAAGAGGGCCAAGGTAACCCCTACTTTATTCTCCACTAGAGATTGTACAGTCAGGTTAGAATGAACACAAAATATTTACCTTGCTACTCCGCTACTTACGTACAAGATAACCAAGCCTGTGCGAAATATATACACGACAAAATAAATTATAAATTAATACGACGATATATGTATAAATATAAATAAATACGGTGATATATAAATTAGTACGACGTTGGTTCGCATGTGCATCGGTTGTGCTCTGACTTTGAGAATGATCCCGTACAGGGATCGAAACGCGCGTCAGTGTTTGTGTGGTGTTAGGATTAATTAAGTTTGTGGGATTTGTGTGCGTTTTGTGTGGCAGTAGTGGTGGGAGGGCTTGCATGCAAAACGTATATATTTCGCACAGGCTTGGTTATCTTGCACGTAAGTAGCGGAGTAGCAAGGTAAATATTTTATGTTCATTGAAATGGACCTCCGCAAAGTAACGCCTGATTCAATCAAATATAAAATAAATTAGGTTAGGTTTGTTAGGCCCACTTTTTTTTTTTTTTTTTTTTTAACTGGCTATGAGGACTTTTAGCCAATGTCAAAGTTAAGTTAGGGAAACTGTTATTTAATATGATAGGAGGTTGTCAGGTTAACGGTTAACGGGTTAAATTTAGGGTAGGAAAGGATTGGAGTTGGAGTTAAATATATACTTAAATGTAGTAAAAATATATAGTAACATGAAGATTATACTTTAATATTGTTATTTTCTATGTAAGATGCTAATATGTTATATACGTCGCGAGTATTGAGATATAGTAAACAGATAATGGAGGTGGGAAAAGGAATCGAAATGGACTGGAGTTGAGAGAAAAGATCGGAGTGATCGTAAAGCGGACAGGAAAAAAAGATATGGTTTAAATCTCCATATTCTCCGCAGGTGCACGTTGGGTCATCTATTATTCTAAACTTGTTTAAATGTGCTGGAGTACACACGTGACCCAAACGGATCCTGCAAAGAACAGAAGTGGTCCTTTTGGATAAAATTACCTTATGGAACCAAGGTTTATATGGAATAAAATCTTGCACAAGGCGGTAATATTTTCCTTTTGATAAGTTGTTAAGCCAGAGTCTATTCCATTTTTCGTATAAAAATGATTTGGGCAAATTGGCTAGGTCATGGCAGTAATTTTTAAAAGGGAATATATCTCCGTCAACGATAGCCTCGTTTGCCAGTTGGTCGGCTCTTTCGTTGCCTGAAATTCCTACATGGCTTGGAATCCATGCAAAGACTATAACAAGACCCTTGTTGGAGCATTCAAGTAAACGATCTCTTATGCTGAAGATAATCTGAGACTGTTTGTGACATTTGAAAGGAAACTTTTCTAAAGACTGTAAGGAACTAAGAGAATCACAGAAAATTACAGTATTTTGTAACTTTGCTAGAATTATGTATTCAACTGCTTTTAAGAGACCATAACATTCTCCTGTGAATACAGAAGATTCTGATGGTAGTTTAATTTTTTGTATTACTTTATTTTGTGAATGGTAAACCCCAACACCCACACAAGTTGTATCTGAGTGTTTAGAAGCATCTGTAAAAATGTAATGCCAATTAGACCATTTTTCACTAACTATACTATTAAATTTAACGTTTTGACAAATTTTAGTTTTGTGAATATCCAGATTATATTCTACTTGTGGAGTTTTAAGCAGTGCAGTATAATTATATTGATACAAAGGCAGCAGAAAACTTTGATGTGTAGATGCTGTGATATTCTTGTACTTTTTAAAACTTTTTACAAGACATGGCGCGTCTTTATGAGCCCAGTAGGCAGAAGTATCTACCTCCTGAGCTAGACTACAAATTTTAGGATATAGAGGATGGTGCTTTAACTGAAGGCTACGAAAGAAGAACCTATCACTTAAATATTGCTGTCTTAAACTAAATGGTGGTTTGCAACATTCAACCTGCAAGCAATTAATGGGACTGGATTTCATGGCACCAGTTATTAGTCTTAAAGCTTTCGCCTGAATGTTATCTAATTTTTTTAAAATTTTAGCATAACTGGGATGCAGTAGAAATGTCCCATAATCCAAGACACTCCGTATTATTGAGTTATATAATAGTCTCATTGTGAACGGGTGGGCACCCCACCAAACTCCTGATAGGCATCTGAGAATGTTTAGATTTTTCTCACATTTCTGAATAATATATTCAAAGTGAGAGAACCCAGTCAGTTTGGAGTCCAATATAACTCCCAGAAATTTCGCCTGCTCTTTTACCGGTAAAGGTAAATCATTATACATAACTTTTACTATAGGATTGGTTCGTTTACGAGAAAACAGCACTATAGTACTTTTAGATGTTGATAATTCTAGACCATTTTCTCCTAACCAAATTTTTAAGTCATATAGTGCTGTAGATAAGGACCCACTTATGTCATCTATATACCGCCCAGACACATAAAATAGTAGGTCATCAGCATATTGCAGGACATTAACATGCCTGTTCACTAGCGATTCTAAATCATGAGTGTAAATATTATACAGGAGAGGGCTTAGAACGGAACCTTGTGGCAACCCTTTCCAAATTGTTCTGACTATGTAATTATTTGTATTTGAATCTGTACAGAATTTAACAAATCTTTCACCTAAGATATTAACAATAAAATTAATTAATAAAGTTGGCACATTTAGTTGTATTAATTTATTTTTCAGGATAGAAATATTTACGTTATCATATGCACCTTTTATATCTAGAAAAGCAGCTATTAGAAAGTGGTTATTAGAAAAGGCTAATCGAATATCTGTGGTGAGGATGCTAAGACTGTCAAAAGTGCATTTACCCTTCCTGAACCCAAATTGACTCTCTGATAACAGCTTATTATGTTCCAAAAACCACTCCAGGCGGTTTTTGACCATATGTTCAGCTATTTTAGCTAAAACGGATGATAAAGCAATAGGCCTATAGGATGACGGATCTGTTGTAGGTTTTTGTGGTTTCAAAAGTAATATTAATATTTGTGTTCTCCAAGCCCGAGGGACAATACCCGTCAGCATTACCTCATTAATCAATGAAAGATAATAACTAAGACTATTATCATCAAGGTTTGATAAAAAAGAATATGGGATTCCATCTTCACCTGGTGCTGAATCTTTTACGCTAGAGAGAACCCCTTTCAATTCACACAATGTAAATAGAGAGTTCAAGTTAGGACTGGTGGTATTAATATTGCTATTTGTTGCAGGAGGAGCTAGGGGAGGATATAAGACAAGTTGCTCAGGTGCAAATGGTGGTGCCAAACAATCCATAATTTGTTCTGCTAGGTTGTTACATATTTTTGGTTGTTGAGTGTCATTGAAGGCAGACCTAAACTTTCTAATATTTTGCCATACAATGGAAGGCTTTGTATTGGGACAGATAGACAGACAGAAACTTCGCCATCCTTCAAATTTCTTTTTCCTGAGAAATTCCTTAGTTTCCTTACATACTTTTAAATAGTTATCAAAGTTATATTCTGTCATAGATGAGCAATATTGTCTCTCAGCCTCCTTCCTTTGTTTTACTGCTAGGGTGCACTCTCTATCCCACCATGGTGGTGATGGTATTATACCTGTACCACACCTTTTTAATGGAAAGGTTTCATCAGCTGCTTGTCCCAATGCCTTAGCTAAAAATTCAGAACAGTCTGATGCACTTGTAAGATTTATTTCTGGCACATCAGATATTATCTTGCTTACTTTTTCTCTGAATGTCACCCAATCAGCATTTGTTAGGTTATACTTCTGACGTGGTTGTCTTGCCAACCTAATAGGTTTGTTAAATGGAAAAGTGATCACCAGGGGGTAATGATCACTGCCATATGTGGATTCCATGGGGCACCAAGAGAGGAGTGAGGCTAGATCAGGTGTACAAACGGATATATCTGGTGAACTTATTGATCTAGCAAGGCGTGTCGGAGTACCAGTATTTAATACACATAAATCATGCGAACTTAATAAATCTAGTAATTGCTCTCCATAAAAAGTTGTTGTAGCACAGCCCCATAACTGATTGTGGCAGTTGAAATCGCCTAGGAGTATGAATGGTTTTGGAACAGTATTTATAATCTGGTTAATCTCATTGAAAATATGAATACTCGGGTGAGAATAATATATGGATATGTAACAAATATTGTTTACCAACACAGCACAAACCGAAAGGTCATTGCTGTGAGAAGGTAAAATTACAGGAGTAAAAGAAAATGAATCATTGGTGAGTATGGCAACTCCACCATACCCATCAGATCTGTCTTCCCGTACACAGGTGAAACCTGGGATTTTGAAAACAAAATCCTGTTTCAACCATGTCTCTTGGAGACAGATGACAAAAGGATCTAGTTTGTTAATTATATGAATAAGGTCTTGCTTCTTAGGGACTAAACTTCTGCAGTTCCACTGAAGGACCTTGGCTTTGTGGGCCATTATTATGTTTAAATATATTGTTTAATGTGTCAATAATTGATGCAGCGTTGGACGGTGATACAATGTTGGATTGTGATAGTAATTGTATAAGTAATTTAATGATATCAGTAATTTGCATATTTTCTTTATTATTATTTGTATTCTGAATAGTTTTATGTTCAGTTATAACTGGGGTTTTAACTATTTCTGCATGGGCATGGTAATCATACCCCTTCGAGAGCTTTGGTGGTGGTTTGGGTTTCAGAAAGACTGTTTTCTTGTATGAAATGTTTTGTGAATTTGACGAGTGTGTTGGATTTGAGGTGTTTTGTGTGCCATTTAATGAATTTGATGATATTTGAGAGTTGATTAGAGCATCTGCATATGACACCTTTGAAACAGGAGGATGCATTTTAAGGGCTTCTATGTAAGAGATACAACTTTTGCTCATTGATTCTTTAATTGCCTTTTGTCTGGCATACTCAAGACACTTTTTGTCAATTGCTTGGTGGTATCCCTTACACAGAATGCACCAATAATTTTCCTCTTCCACATTGCAATTACTACCAGAGTGGCCTTGGCCACACTTGTAGCACCTTGGAGTAGAACGACATTGGTTTTTCACATGCCCGAATCTGCAGCAGTTATAACACTGTATAGTGGGGTATATATATAGCTCTACAGGAAGAGCTGTATAGCACATATATACACGGGTGGGGAGGGATCGACCATCAAAAGTTGCTACAATAGTACCTGTATTGATATATTGATTACTACCATCACTTCCGGATGTGATTTTTCTCTTTAATCTCCTCAGTTTTATTATTGGGCCAAACCCAATTGGCACATTAATATTTGTCAATATCTCCTCATCTGACCAATCTGTTGGAACGCCCCTTATAATGCCCAATCGCGTAACATTAAAGGTTGGTATGAATGCCTTATATTTTTGTTCAGTCAAGATTTTGTTGGATAAAAACATATTAGCGTCATTGAAATTTGCGAACTCCATACTAATTCTGTTTCTACCTATGCGTTTAAGGGTACCATTCACGATCCCATTAATATTATGACGTTTTAGAAAGCGACCAAACGTAACTGGGTGAAGTATCGTGGGATCATTTTCATTTAATGTTTCTTTTTGCACATGGATCACAAAGGGTGATAAATCAGTCTTTACATAATGAGAACGACCAACCGGCATACGAGTGTTATCATTATTGGTGTTATTGACGTTAGTATTACTGTCGTGATTGTTACCATTTTGCACATTATGTTGGGGAATTTGCTGACTATGTTTATCTTTATCAATTAAAGTACATTGACAGTTATTTTGTCCGTCTTTACTACCACCTTTTCTTTTTCTTTTGTGACACAGACTGCATTTCACAGTAAATTGTTTACGTTTGAGTTTATTTTGATCTGATGCGGAGCAGTCAGTGTCCATAGATGACTCCATGGCTTCAACTAAGATGTCGATAGATGATGGAAAAGGGATATCTGTCCCTCCTCCAGGGTCGGGCGGATCGCCCATTTCTAAAAGTTAACAAAAAGTTCTTACCAGTGAATATACACCTTATCTATACACAACTGTACATAAAATATAAGTAAAATAGTAAATAAATACACTTTGATGTACTAAACACCAATCCTTAACTAATTAATTTCAATTTTAAAATTTCACCAAGAAAAACCGCGTCCTTTCTACACGAAGTTTCCCGCCCTTTTTTTCTTAGGCCCACTTGCACAGTCCAGAGTTAAAAAAAAAACCGGCCAAGTGCGAGTCGGACTCGTGCACGAAGGATTCCGTACCAGAAAAAAAGGCTAACAACTACCTACTCTGTTAACGTTACTCTGTATAAAAAAGCCGTAGTAGCCTAGTGGTTTGACCTTGTGGCCTCTCAACCAGAGAGTCGTGGGTTCGAATCCCGGGCTCGCACCTCTGAGCTTTTCGGTGAAGAAAAACATCGCAAGAACCTGCTCCTATTTCGTAACGAACCTAATACCTGCTTTGCTATCTCCGCGATATAGTGAAGTCAAGTCGTGGAAAACAGGTACACACACCCCATCACTATTTTGGAGAGGCCTGTGCCCAGCATTGGGACGTATATAGGCTGGAAATGGTGATGATGTATATATGTACAATGGCTGTGTGGAGAGCGGTCATCTTCTAAAACGTGGACTGTAACCGCTGTGTGTGTGTGTCAGGTGAACGACCCCGTGCAGAACCGCCCAGTGCCGGCGCAGGCGCGCTGCACGCACCAGGAGGGCTCCGCGCGCTGCTCGCGCCACACCGTGCCCGCCTCCAAGCACTGCCTCAAGCACATCCTGCACGACACACAACAGGTACACGTACAGGGCTGTCCTGCACCACTCGCGATCACGATGGGAGAGGGGGGTGTCCAAGAACACATCACGTGTAAAGTCGTCGCAATTTAAAAGGCCCGTTTTGACAGTTCACACCCATGAAGTTCTCAATTTTTTACCGATCGAAATTTTCTGAAGGTAATTGCATTTTTCATTGATGGGTATCGCTCACTCAGCTAAGTGCTGTGCATAACGATTTTTTAATATTGTCCACACACTATTAATAATCGCTTAAGGAAGAAATAAATCGATCAAGATATACTTGGCTGGTTTTATTTATTTTATTTAGACCAACTGATTACTGAATTTCACCAGCTGTGTAGTGATCTTTACTGAAAATTATGACAACGGAGCTCAAAGCCGTAACAATGGCAACACTGATTTCTATAGAATGGCTCGTCTTCATCATCTGAAGAAAATGATTGACTGTAGGTTCACTTTTTCTCGATTTTTCTTTTGTGATTGAGTGAATGTTATTGTAACCAAAATATTAAATGAAAGAAAATTGACCTTTCATAACATTGTATCGTCAATACATTTTTTTTTTTTTTATGTGACTTGAATCGATTTATCTTGAGTATCGAGTACCGAGTCGTACGGTGACATCACTAGTTACGTCGGGAAGACAAATGTCAAAACGGGCCTTTTATTTTGCAGCGACTTTGATTTTTAACACGGCAGGAAAGTAAAAAAAAAACGAAAAAATTCAAGTTATTGCTGTTTTTTTTATTGACTTACTTAATTCATACTAAGTCCGAATAATAAACGTGATCTTTAATGGGGGGAAGGGGGTAGCGTTACAATCACCAAATATCACCACGGGGGAGGTGGGGGTCAAAAGTAGGCCAAATATATGATCATACTAGCTGTTGCCGGCGACTTCGTCTGCAAAGAATTCGTTTATCGCTATCCCGCGGAAATTATCCGGGATAAAAAGTAGCCTATGTGCTATTCCAGACTTTTCTCTATCTATGTGCCGAATTTTATCCAGATTCGTTGGGCCGTTCTGACGTGATTGAGTAACAAACAAACATCCATCCAAACTTTCGCATTTATATTATTAGCATAGAATAGATAATAACAGGGTAGAACGGAATCTCTTTTGACCGCGTCCAAAACGCCGCCATTTATATACCTACTTCCCCTCTCACGTCGTTACACCCCTCTGTCGTCCAGGCGTGTTGCTAGGGTTGCTTGCCTGTTAAATATTACTTACGTCTAAAGATAATATCGCTAAAATATAAGTTTTTATTTACTTTGAAATCATTATTTTGTTCTAATTTTACAAAATATGAGATTTACAAGTTACTAGTTGTTGCCAGCGACTTCGTCTGCAAAGAATTCGTTTATCGCTATCCCGCGGGAATTTTCCGGGATAACAAATTTCATCCGGATTCGTTGGGCCGTTCTGCCGTGATTGGGTAACAAACAAACATCCATCCAAACTTTCGCATTTATAATATTAGAAGTTAGATGATTTCTGGACGAGCACTTATATGTGTATGTATGTATGTATGTAAACTCTTTATTGTGCAAAATAAACATAAAACAAATACAATTGACAAACACTGTAATACATGCACAAAGGCGGACTTGTCCTTTTAAGGGATGTCTTCCAGTCAACCTTTGAGTGGATGAAAGGATATATAATCTGTGGTTTCAATACAAATCGTGATATTTGCCGTAATCTATGTTGTATCTGATATGCGGTTAGACGGTTTCTGAAATCCTGCGTCTCCATTTCTGTTTAATAATATGAAATGTTTCCTTGTAGGTGTTGTTTGTGCCGTGCAACGACCCGCGCGGGCTGTCGCCGTGCCGCGTGCCGCTGGCCCGTTTGCCGCCGCCCGCGGCCGCCTGCCGCCACCACGCCATGCCGCCGACATATTGCGTGTTCACACTCAAGGTACCACCATCATTACCATCTGCGCGGGTAGTGAAGCAACTGGTACATTCTATGTTTTTTCTTTACTTCCACACCAGCATGGAAGAACTATTATTATTATTATATGATATTAATATTATTAACTAGCTTCTGCCCGCGACTTCGTCCGCGTAGAATTAGTAATTAATATGTTTATCGCTATCCCGCGGGAACTATACAATTTTCCGGGATAAAAAGTAGCCTATGTTTCAATCTAGGGTACCAGCTATCTTCCTACCAGTGGCGTGGCGTCCATAGAACTCGATTCCCACTGGCTTGCCTATTTTAAGGCAGTTGGGCAATTTATTGTGCAGAATTAGAGGAAAAGGCTAGTTAAGTTCCCTTCGCTATTCTACCCTCGGAACGATACACAGTACGCGCCCTGCGATATTTAATTTAAATGAAAATAATCTACGAAGTTTTTAGAGTCTGTTCGTTTATTACATTACAATAAAGAACTCAATAAATAACATTGATTGCTCGCGAAGTATTTGGTGCAGTGCATGATAAAAAAAAACGCTGTGAAATAACATTGACCCGGTTGTTATTGAAAAGTACCCGCACAGTTAATATAAAAAAAAAAAAAACAAACAAACAATAATGACAAATAAATGCGCGGCTTGTGCGAAGTTCACCGGGCGTACTGGGACCATTGCGTGCCCAAAATGCAGCGGCCACTATCACTGCGCCTGCGTAGGGGTTCCTGCCGGGAAAGCGGTCACTCAAGAGTGGAGCTGCCCGACGTGCAAGCGGTTCCAGCCGCGAGACAACCGCGCCGACACGCCGGTGAAGGGCCTGCTCACCCAGCCCGCCGCCACCGCCGTTGAGCCTGTTGCGTCTGCGGGGTCTGTCGATGCTCAGGCCGCGGCTTCACATTCCGCCAGTGCCCCGCTTCCTGTGCCGGCGGCGTCTGCCGCCGACGCCAACACCGCTGGCCCCGCGGCCCCCGCTGATGCTCCGGCCACCGTTTCACGCCCTTCACCTGCTGCGGCGCCCACCGCTGCGGAGGCCTCAACGGGTGCTGGGCCGGTGTCTCCGATGCCTGAGAGTACGGCGCAGTCATCGCTTGGAAACGAGATCCAGCTGTTCCGGGAGGAGCTCCAGGCCTTGAGGCGTGAGCTCAGGGAGTTTCGCCAGGAGTTTCAGGACGTCAGGGCTAGCATGGCGGACATCAGCGCGAAGGTGGACGCGTTGGAGGGTCGCGTCGACGCCGTGGAGAAAGCTGCCGTCGATAGCACTGTGCCGGTAGCCACCAAGGTGCTGGAGGAAGCCATCGCGACGCTCCAGGCGGAGCTGAACGAGCGGGACCAGGAGCTGCTCGCGAACGACGTCCAGTTATCCAACGTGCCGGAGGAGTCGGGCGAGAACGCGATCGGGCTGGTCACGCGGATCAGTGTCAAGCTGGGCGTGGAGCTGGACGTGCGGGACGTGGTGTTCGCGCACCGAGTGGGCGGCGAGCGCGAGGATGGTCGGCCGCGGCCGCTGGTGGTGCGCATGACGCGCCGCGCCGTCTGCGAGGACCTGCTGAAGCAGGCGCGCGTGCGCCGCGGCGCCACCACCGACGGCCTGGGCCTGGCCGCGGCGCCGCGGCGGTTCTACGTCAACGAGCGGCTGACGGCCGCCAACCGCCAGCTGTTCCAGCGCGCCCGCGAGGCCGGGAGCGCCGCCGCCTGGCGCTGGGTGTGGACCCGGGGCGGGAGGATCTATGCCCGTAAAGCTGACGGCCAGCCGGGTCATCGCTTGCGCAGCCTAGCGGACCTGAGTATTTTTACCCCGGTCGCCGATGCCGAGTCAAATGTTTAGTCGTTGTCTACTGTTTGTTTTTTATTGTGAAGTCCTGAAAAAGAAAAGTGTTTCGTTATTAATGTTATCTATGTCTGTCCAATTCATATTAGCCAAAACAATTTTATACAATCATCCTTACTATTACCTTACTATTGTGGCCTTCCCGTGTGTTTCTTTTGTTACAATTGCGTTTTCTTTAGTGTGTTTTTTCGTCGCAAAAGTGAAACCACTGATTTTTTTGGCCCCGTTCTGTGATTTTTCTATAAACAGAGTAATATATTTATATAACACGTATTATATGCATATATTTTATATTGATATTGCCACACTACGTATAGATGTCATATTTACCTGCATTCTTCCGTTTCATTGTTGTTATTGTTATTACGTAATGTTTTTCTGTTCTTGCCATGCCTCGTTTTAAACACTTCAAAGTTGGTTTATTTAATGCTGGATCCCTTGGTACGGGACATGACGAGTTGATTGCGACTGTGACCACGACAAAAGCCGACGTTATTGCTATCAACGAGACCTGGCTACGCACCGGCGAGGACGGCCGTGCCCCGACTGTGGCGGAATATCGACTGCGTCACGTTGCGCGTCCAGCCGAAATCCGCGCGGGGCGCGGGGGGGGCGTGGGGTTTTTTATCCGCCGCGATCTTAATGCTCGCACTCTCCCGCACCCACCGGCCGAACTCGTAGAACAAATGTGGTTGAAATTCAATGTAAACGGCAAACGTTTAATAATTGGAACCGCATACCGGCCTCCTTGGCTTAATGTTGACATCTTTTTTGACGCCATTACGACCTCGATCACATCTTTTGTTAATTACGACCGTTTGATCTTGCTTGGAGACTTTAACATAAATTTTACTGACCAAACCAACACTAAGTTTGAATGTTTGATGAATTTCTTAACTTCTGTTAACTTGACTCAACATGTAAGTGACCCGACGCATTTCACTGATCACAGCGAGACGACTATAGACCTAATTTGCTCTGACGCTCGCGTTGTGAATGTGGACGTGAAGCACATTCCCGACCTGGGTAGACATGCATTTATTACGGCCGAGTTCGACATAAAAAAACCGAAACCGACGCCGAGACGTATTACATACCGACCTCTTAAAGACATTAACTTAAGTGATTTCGACAATGACCTTAAATCTATAAATTGGGACCAAATACTTTTACTTGATGACGTGAACGACATGGTTCGAATTTTTAACGAACTTGTTCTACAAATATTCGACAAACACGCGCCTGAAAAGACGATCGTGGTGAAGGAGGCACTCAAACCATGGCTGACAAGCAATGTGAAGCTTATGATGCGTCTTAGGGACAAAGCCCACGCCAAATACAAGCGTTCCAAGACTGATGCTCATAAGCAATATTACCTAGAGTTGAAACACCTGGTGATCGCAGCCATCCACAGCGAGAAAAGTGCCTACTTCAAGCACCACATCAACGACGTTACCGACTCAAAGACTCTCTGGAAAAACTTAAAGCGCACTGTCCTTCCAGACTCACAGACGCGGACTGACCTCCCGACACACTTTAACGACCCCGACTTAATAAACCGACATTTCTTAAATATACCTGGCAGTCCTATCGTATCTATATCTGACCTGACACAGTATGAATTTGATAGATATAGTGACAAAAGTTTTACTCTTTCACCAACAACCTTTGAAACTGTGACCAAAATTATAAAATCTATTAAAACGACTGCAAAGGGACATGATTTGATTGCTATTGACATGTTACTTATGACTCTTCCGGTGACTTCTAAGATACTCACGTTCATCATCAATAGGAGTATTCAGACTATGACTTTCCCGACTGACTGGAAAATCGCTCAAGTGACCCCGTTACCGAAAACCACAAATCCTGTCAATCTGTCCGAACTCCGTCCTATTAGTATTCTTCCCTGTGCATCAAAGATAATAGAAAGGGTGGTTTGCGAACAGCTATCGGAATACCTGGAGAAATACAGCATCCTACCTGAACTGCAATCTGGTTTTCGCAAGGGTCGGTCGACAGCTACTGCGTTACTCGATGTAGTCGATAATATTTTGCAGGCTCGGGATGATGGTAAAAGTACCATATTAGTGCTTTTAGATTTCTCCAGGGCTTTTGATTGTATTAGCATTCCCTTGCTATTATCTAAGATGTCTTATTACGGATTTGATGCCACGGCGATAAAATGGTTTAACAGCTACTTGACTGACCGGGCGCAGACAGTCGTATTGCGTGGGGTGGATGGTGGTGCTCTGCGGTCCTCTCTTTGCCCTGTGACACGGGGAGTGCCGCAGGGTTCGATACTTGGACCTCTGCTCTTTATATTGTATAGTTCTGATATTATCAACAGTATAAAGAGCAGTGGATACCATCTTTATGCGGACGATCTGCAATTGTATGTCTCCTGCGCGCCGTCAGAGATGTCTTCAGCTGTGGACTCAATCAATGCAGATCTGGACCGTGTTTCGGCTTGGTCGGAGAAGAACTGTTTGGTTCTGAATCCCGGCAAGTCGAAATATATCGTTTTTGGATCGAGGCATCAAATTCGGAATACTCTTGCTGCTCTGGCTACCTGGAATGTTGCCGTCATGGGTGACCCAATAGAGCGGGTGGTAGAAGCCAATAACCTTGGCCTCCTAATGGATGGCAAGCTGAACTTTGAGAACCACGTTTTGAAAGTTGTGAGTAACTGCTTCTACCGCCTCAAAGTTCTGTACAATATACGCGATTACCTTAGTGTCGATTTGCGTGTTGACCTTTGTGAATCGCTTATATTGTCCAGACTAAACTATTGTGATGTTATTTATGGCGGTTGCATTCTTGGTCGCTCTAAGAGGCTTTTACAGCGAGTGCAAAACGCATGTGCTCGTTTTTGTTTCCGCGTCCCTCCCCGCTCCCATATCACCCCATACCTGAACGCCGCCAACTTGCTGAACATGCCAGCGCGCAGGCGCATGCACCTCGCCACTTTGCTGTTCGGTGTGAGACGTCACGAGACCCCATCATACCTCTTTAACAAGATGGTTTGGTCGAAGAGTGAGCGCAGAAGCGCAATGGTTCTCGTGCCTAAGCACCGAACTGCGGCATTCAGAGGCAGTTTCAAGTTTGCGGCGTCCAAGTGCTGGAATGATATTCCCCCCCCTATCCAAGGAGCGTCAAGTAGTTACACCTTCAAGCGCAAGCTGAAGGATCACTTATTGACGCTTCAAAAATCCTTAAAATAGTCCTCCAGCACTTTGTACACTGATATGCCAGCTTGTTGTCTTTGAACAATATAGTCTTCCTTACTTTTTGTTTTTTGTTTATTGTAAACTATTTAATAAATTTATGTATTTTCTAGTCACACATAAGTCGGGTTCTGTCTATTTATTATATCTATTTATTACATTACTTACGTAAAAGTTTATGGTTTATGTAGTATATTTTGCCTGTGTATCGTTTCTTGAGTCACAAACGGTTCTGGCTGAAAATCAGTGCTGCAGGTGTCTAACACCTCAGCGTAATGCTGAGCCAGCGACCGTTTCACTTTTGCGGAGACACACAACGCTGATGATCTAATTTTCATATGTGTTTTTTGTTTTTGTTGTTTCTTTTCTATAAAATTGTGTGTATGCTCTTATATCCACTCACTTGATTTTGGATTTTAAAAATGGTGGCCTATATTGCTTCGTCATTTGTGAAAATTTCCGCGAAATGCCGTGTTTTATTTAAAAATTCATAACTTGGCTTCTACTGAACCATTTGCTATGTTTTTTATACACAAAAAAGCCAATGAAACAAAGAATTTATTGCTGTTGCTTATTTTATGGGTTACGATATTGAAAATATTTACAATAAATGCGTAAAACAGACACACTGATAAAGTTGAAGACTTCAAGCGGAAATGTATTTTTAGAAAAAAATCTAAAGCGATAACACCCTTTTTGTTTGCATGCAAAAAAAAGTAGATTAGTTGTTCTTTCATTTGAAGCCAAATACTATATAAGTGTTCATATAAAATAATATAGTAAACATCATTTCATTTTTAAATATGTGACGCAAGACTGCGCAAGACGGGGCGAAATTGTTTCTTTGTTTCGTGATTTATTTGTGGCTAATTTTATAACTCCAGAACCGAAATAAAGTTCTAATTAGAACAAGCAACTAATAATCATAAATTAGAATAGATATATTTTGCAATAATCACGTAATTTACGGTTCTATGAGTCAAAATAACAAAAATTATGTACGTACCACCGAAGTTTTGATTTCCAGTTGAACTAAAAACGCTTTAAACCACAATATCACACAAAACAAACACATTATAAATCACAGTCTGTACCTAGCAAACCACAATTACACAAAGAAAATCGTTAATACATAGAATCACACTGATTTTAAGGTAAATAAACAAAGCCGGTACGCAAAAAACAAAACACATGCGACGTTACCATGCCAACTGCCGATTCAAATACAAAATACAACATGGCCGCCCGTTAGGGTCGGAACACAACGGAGCCGCCAGGTCTATGCAGTGTTTTAGAATTAAGCGCATACCTACGCTATTTTAAGTGGTCTATAAATATAGTATAATGTAAAAAACGTAATATTTGCAAATTTTTTACCTACTTTTCATTAACTTATGTTCGAGTCTTTACCTATGTTAGTCGTTATTTATTTAAACCGACTTCAAAAAAATAAGGTGGTTCTAGGTTAGACTGTATTTTGTATGTATATTTAATTAAATGATAAAATAAAGTTCTTACTATGGAGATTAGGCATTTAAAGAGCTTTTTAGCATACTTGCTGTTAGGCAGTGAATAAAAAAACGATCGAATGTGGTTGGAATTGTATTGTATTTTTGCTTGACTAAAATGACCAGACACCAAATTAATGATTATAAAATGTAGTATGTATGTAAACAATGGGGTCGTGGTGTCATCTAAAAAAAAAATGTGGGTCCAGGTGTGGCTGTGAATATCTCATGTCTTCCAGCCATTGGCGAACGTCTTCGGCTAAATTTGGTGGTAATATAGCGACTCTCCGCAAGTGATAACGCCGGGAGTTTGCTTATCATCATCAATATCACCAATATCATCTTCCTCGTCTTCATCACTTTCGGCCTGCATGGTTTGGCACCAGCCCTTGAAGATCTCCTCCGCTCTCGTGGTTCCGTAATCTAAAAATTAAACAAGCTATTTGATTATGTTCATACTTACATACATACCGTCACGCCTCTTTCCCACAGGGGTAGGCAGACTATTTTGTTCCACTTGCTACGATCCTGACATACATCTTAAAATGATTTGATTATGTTCAATAACAAATACAACAATAAATGATAAAAAACAAAACACCGCTATGAACTTCAAATGTGTTTTTACAAATAATCTTATTCCATCATTGTGTCCCAAAATGTTATTTCAAATAAAGTTGAGTATTTTTACCCGCCGGCGGCATATAGGATTTTAGTAAAAGAAATCTAGTATCAGATTGAACATGAATACTTAGTAAGTAGGAACAAATCACAAAAGCACCAATCGCGTTCGCAGCGCGTCGGGTGTGCTCTATGCCTTACAACGTCAAAGCGAGTAGTTGGCTAAACTGATTATGGTAACTACGGCTACCACCCGTACTTACATGGACCGTTACTTGTTTTATTCGCTAATCCTGGGTAAATAAGTCATAGACGTTAATGATTTTATGTTTATTTAAGCAACTAATATTTAAACTGTTTTATTCACTAGAATATTACGAGAAATATTCTTTATTCTTCAAAATGTTGGCCATTTCAATAGCAAGTCACCGAAAAAATATCTGTCTTAACTACTTTGAAGTGAGATTGTATTTCATAATTATTCATTGGTACTGAAATATAGCTATAATCTGATAGTTGGATAAACACTGAATCGTTTAATGTATAACTTTAATAGTAAAATATAAATTTGAATACTTACGGCATTTTCAAAATACTGTCCACTTTTACGCAACTTCACTTTTTCACAACGTTGAGAACGACAGCTATTTAAAAATATTTTAGTTCTATCATGTTGCCTGCCAATTTTTTTCTGTGTTGCCATCTTATTTGGGTATGTTTTGGACATAGTTTAAACCGCTTCGAAACTGCCCTTCACAGATTAAAAATCAAAAATTGTACAAAGGTCGTCTGGTAGCTCTGGCTACCAGAATCATTTTGTAGGTTATCAAAGTTGGTAGCTCTAGTTACCGCAATCAAGTGAGTGGATATTTGTGTGTCTTGCAAAATGAATAAATGTCTTCTTTCTTTCTTTCTTTCTTTCTTTCTTTCGGCTTGCCTTCTGATATACTTGACGCCACGCCACTGCTTCCTACCAAATTTTATCCAAATCCGTCCAGTCGTTTTACCGTGAAGAAGGAACAAACATACACACTCGCTCACATCGTCACTCGCAAACTTTCGCATTTATAATATTAGTTAGATTAAGAACATTGATCATCCCCCTTTTCACACATCGTTATACTGTTACAGAAAGACGACTCTGACAGCGACGCGTCGGAGGCGTCGGAGGCGTCGCGCCCCGAGGGGCCGCCGGCCGGCGCCGCGCTCTGACGAACATGGGAAGTGACCAGCACCGTCACAGAACACCTGCTCTCAGACTAGCTGCCCTCGAGGTTGAGGCTCTGACGTGTAAGGTCTTTTCATTCTTGGTAAACAAAATTCTAACCTCAAAATGTCTCATTTTTGTTTTTTTTAAACTATTTCATTGTAAATAAAGGAACTGGAGATAAAATATCAGCAAAGTTATGTACAAAATATTGCCTCAGGTTTATTTGATGACATAATATACAGTTTATTCTTTACAAAATTTTTTATATTGAGGTTAGAATTTTGTTTACCTAATAGGACAGTTAAGAATGAAAAGACCTTAATAGTAGTGGCATAATGAGGGGTAGTACCTAGTTATGTGCAGTTTCATACACTACTTTATCTACTCTCATATAATTGAACCTACTAAATAAAAGATCTAAGTTAACGTACAACAAAATGTATGCATGGTGCCAAACCTAGCACATGAATGTGTATATTGCCATAAAAAATACCTAGCATATCATAGCGCATGCGCTAAAGCGGGCGCTGCCACAGACAAGTAAAATTTGGAACCAATTCGCGCCCAGCATATATGGTCCATTAGAAGAAAAAAAAAATGGATTCTCCTAGTATCATAATAGAAAAAAAAATGTTTTATAACATTATTTTGTTAGAGAATAAGTGTTACAATATGATTCTATTTTTAAATTTCGGTATTGTGTGTATAAAGTCGTTTTGAAGTTTAAAATTCGAATTTTACGACATGAGAGTAGATAATAGTACATTACTGCAAAGGCCGGGAAGTAATCTCGTATCATGCCGGCCTCGTGTACCACTCGGCCGTCAAACTTACTCGGCCGGCAACCCCTGTTCCGGCCGAGGCTTGTATAGTGCTTTTCTCAAACATGCAATGAAATAAATAAAAAAACTCCAAAAAAACCCTTAGAATGTTGCCGCTAGCGCGTGCATTAGGCAGCGGCCGAGCAGCAGCAGGCGCATAGCATATCCTCCACGTGCGTGTCCTCCAGCAGCGCGCCCCGCGCACGACGACGACCACCACAAAACAAAACACGGTCGCTTTGCAGGCCAAGGCCTGCCATTTTGTATGAAAATCCATTACATACCACTTGTCTAACCACGCCCGCAACGTGATACGTCCCGGCCTATTATTTGGAACGTAAGGTTAACATTTCATTGCATCTTTGAGAAAAATACTATTACATTGTTCATCTTGTATCATTGGCCTTACTTTACTCTGCGACAGGTGTGTGGTCGTCTTCCTAGGTAGCTTGTAATCCATGGACGTTTTGCTAATCTTAATAACATAAAGATACCTAACTTATGGATGAAATGCATTATGGAGAGGCCTTGTTTGAAGTAGGCTATTGACGGCTTTATTACAAAGATAACGAACACCATGTTATGGTCTAAGACAGTGGTAAATATTATAGTTTAGCCAGGCAAAGCAATTTTATCAGGCCTGTGTTTAGTAGTGCTTCGGGTACCTGACTAAATTATGTCTACGTCATAGATATAGAATGTAGTTATAGATCGGCAGAGAGCGATGCGTATGTCAGGGTGATAAGGACAACCATTTTTCATGCCCGTGAGAACCCAGTGACAGTTAATTTAAAGAAGTAATGTTACTGTGACTATGACACATAGATGGTTCAAGTATGGATTTGTTCCAATATTCATAAACAGAATTAGTTGACAAGTTTTGGTAAAACACTGAAGCTATTTAGTTGTCATGTTGCGAAATAATTAATATTTCGTTTATTGTATATATAAATAATAGGTATTTTTAGTGAGATACTGAATAAATCCATCTCGGACATGCCTTGTGACTTGAAGTGACATAGATTTAAGTGAGTTAAAAGTATGAGCAAATTTGTAGAAGTAAAATTTCCTTGATGCGTTGTGATAGCTGAAATCTAAAATTGTATACAAAAAATCATCAACCGAGGTAGAATCATTATTGTGACATTCCAAAGAATATTATTTGTCATTCTTTGAAATATCTGCTGATTCGAAGTAATCTGACCCAAAGGTCAGTTTTTTTCCTTTTAGAAAAAAAATATCTAGAGTTAGGAAAAAAAATATTCAAATTTAAAAATATGTACTTTCAATACCACAAAATATGTACTCTTATTCCTAAAATAGATCAATATGAGTATGGTTTTGAGTTTGTTCAGTCATTCTTGTGTTTGATTGGAAATAATAGATGCATTTAAAAAATTTCCAGTGAGAATAGTGAACTCCTTGCACCAAATATTATCACTTACCTGTTAATTGTTGATGCCAGTAAATAAAAGATTTTTTTGCAAGTTACTTTTGACTTTTTTTTATACCTACACAGTATTTTGAATCTCGTGTGCTTGATCAGTTCTCATTTTTTATTCTGTTCATTTAGGTGCTAACAGCATATCTCCCAGTCAGTAAAACTTATGCCTTAATTTAAAGGGAATCAATCATATAATTTACTGATAGCTTCCAATGAACTTACAACATTACAAAAAAATTGCTATTGCACGAAATAATAATTACTTTAATCGTACTTAATCATTTTTAGCAAGAAGCTATCAGTCAATCCGAGGGGAGCACTAAAATAAAACATACAAATGAAACAGAATCGTCGCTTTATTCAGCAATTTCCGGTTGAAAAAAATAATCAACAAAACTACACTGACATTCTGAACATGACTATTTTTACAAACAATTTACAGCGTTCTTTTATTTAATATTAACGGGGGGGAGGCGCTGCCGCGGCCGCGCGCGCCGCTCCGACGTTACACAGCTAAAGGTTAAAATTAATATTTACAAGAACATAATGACCCCGCGCCGCGCGCCCCGCCGCCGCGCCGCCCCAAACTAGACATCAGAAACTTATGAGGTACTTCTTCTATCCATTTTACTAAGCGTATGTTAACGGCCCCAAAAAAAATGAGGCCAATTTTTTTTTACATTTTTTCCCAAATTTGCAGCCTTTTTGTACAGTATATGATACTTACTAATTAAATATGTATAGACATAGTTAAAACCGTTACATTATTTTTTTTTGGTCGCGAGCTCATTTTCCTAGCAGGCCATTTGGACAACGAGCTGTTATGAAAAATCGCTCACTGAATTTTTTTAACGTTGAAACAACAGGACACTTTGCGTAGACACGACTCGATATATTCGCATAGCTAATTTAAAATCCCAATTTAGTACATTAAATTACATAATCACGATATTTTTAACTTTTTTTTTGCTTTTTTTCTGCAAAATTACTAATAAGAAGTGAGTTTGAACGGACTTTTTATTAAGTTTCGATTTATTCCCGAAAAAGAAACTACAGTTGTTGCGACTTCGCTCGAGTAGCTGTGATATCGAATAAAAAGATTATCTAAATGTGTCGCTACACATCTAATAATTTTAGTGGACACATTTCTAAAACCCTACAATTATTTTATATACCAATTACATATTATTTAATAAGTTCGTGGTTGCGCGCAGAAGATCCACATTGAAAATAAGTTAGACATGAATGAGGGTAGGAGTGGCCGCGGGCAACAACAGTCGGGTAACGCAATAGAAAACGTTTCCAAAAATACTCAGTCATTATTTGTCTCACTTCTTGTCATATTCAACAACATTTTAAACAAAACGAAGGGCGGTTCATGTCTCAATTCTAGACATCGAATTCCGTAGCTACAGATTATTATCGATTAGCACTTATTTATAGATCGATCGGCGTATCTTTTCATTATGTGATATAGGGAACTATAGACGCCGCCACAGGCGCGCTATAATTCAACATGGCGGCTCCATGGACCAATGAGAATGAAGATAAGCACAATCTTAACATCGTCGTATCAACAATAATATCTTGAAACAAGTTTTACACACAAACTAGACCCTTGAATCAAGTTAGTACAATAACACCATCAGCTATATCGGAGCGGGCAATGTACTTAAAAGCGTCACTTTTCAAGCAACTAAACTTAACTAAATCTTTATCGATTTAATTTCATCCTTCGCAACAAAATTAGTTCATAATCATTTTGAAGTAACCTTTTATACAAAAAAACTCAGATGTCATCTGCAGCCACATTTTTATGCACATTCCCCGCCCTAGTCTATCCAATGGCGAATGTATACCTACATTTAATTTCACAGTTCGTGAGTTATTTGCAATGATACTCTGCAGTCATTTAACACGAGATTAGCCCATCCCAGAGCTAGCATCTCCCCGCCGCGCCCCGCCAGTTAAGTGTGACGTTATGTTAAGTATTGAACCAATATAAGAACCACCCGAGTCTTCACAATCGGGGGCCTATGACGTCCTAATTCCGACTCAGTTCAAGTTTTAGCTGTCACTTTTAGTATGAATCTGACAGCGAGCGAACCTAAACTGAATCGCATTAAGACGTCATGGTAAGGACCCTGGTCGGCCGGACACAGCACAGACCATTCTAGTGAGACCTGTTTCAACAAGGTCATAAAAATGGCCGTGAAAACTTTAGTGCAATGTTGATGGAATGGTCTGAAAGCTTTTTATTACATGTTTTAAACCTTCCCCATAACATTCCAGATCACTTCGAACTCTTTTACATATAAGATGACATTTCATACACACATTTTTCAATTTCTTTTTTCAGGAATTAATCTAGGTTACATAAACGTCAACTGTTGTATATAATTCAGGGTTAATTGAGGGCTTGTTCCACCACTGTTAAGTTCCAGTTAACTTAACTGTCAGTTATCTATGATGACGTCTCTGTCTCTTTCGTAGTAATAAATAGAGACGGTATCATAGATAATTGATACTTAACTCTACAAAAATTGATAATAGTTGTGATCACAAACGTCAAAAAAAAACCTGTATTAGATTCAAACTGACTCCGTTAATACAGTACACCCAAGCGCATATTGCATAGCATACCAACGTTGTAACGCGTCGCGGGCTCGCATCCCTCTCTATCTGGTGCGGAGTGAAAGAGACCCGCGGCGAATGAGTCGTGAGTCATGATTTCAACAAGTTTAACTAATAAATACACAGATTACATGTTCCATTAACTTTGACGGTCTAAGAACGATTCTACACATCCACAGGCCAGTTTAGACTTGTATAGCATCACATTGCGGCGCTGGGTAGACTTCTAACCTTCGCATAACGGCTTGGTAATGTAATAATAATAATAAAACTTGGAAGATTTCTTTGCAAGTCTAAACTGACCTCGTGTAGAAGAGTGCCGTTTGTATCCATCTCACTTACGAGTATTCCAGAAGTACTAGCGTCGCAGTAAACATTTTCATTCGAAGTTCGTCATACCATCCCTCTCTCCTTCGAGTACTATTAGTGCGAGCGAGCAGGACGGCACGCTCGATGGTAACTCCTGATGTAGTTACTATATTGGTATTAGAACTTCGTGCCTGTGTAATTAATAATTATGAATGTAACGATCGTTCTCACACAACAGCATGAAACATTCATCAATTAACCTGGACCGGCCAGCGGTTATACAAAACTAATACATTAATGCGGTTATTTTACAATTTCATACAATTTATTTATTAAAATATTATCGACGAGCTAGTGGCTAGAGCTTTTTGCCAGTCGGTGGGATATTGGCTACATTTAAACAGAATGTTATGATAGGGTGTTAATAAAAAAATATATACTCGACATAGAACTTGACATTGGGAGCATACTATGCGGATGGTAGGATCCCGTGCACGGTCTTACTCGCCAAGCAGCAGGGCTTGCGCTGCTGTGTACCGGCGTGGAGAAGACAGCCGGCAAAATTACTGGCACGCGAGGTATTCTATCTTAGCCTAGAGGCTTGCAACTCATTTGTAATCCTCTAGTATTGTGTTTGTGAGTGGCGATGCTCACTCAACATCAGATGACCCTCTTGCTCATTACCTTCGAAAAATATACTGTAAGTATCTGCAAGGTGGACGGAGGATCTGGTCAAGATCACGAGAAGCCATTGGCTACGGGCAAAACGAAACCGTTCGACGCGGAAATGCTTGGTGTCTATGATGATGATGATGATGCCTGGATCTACGTTCGACTTTGCCATTTTAATGGCGGTCCCATAGCTTAGACCACGTCAGTTAAGTTTACAAGGACACCAAATGTTAGGTAGCAACAAACAGGCAACTTAAAAAGCAGCAGAAAAAACTAACGCCGAACTAAATATCAGATGATTAGAATCTTGAGCATCGCAAAGGTGCACTAAGGGATAGAAAACTAGCTAATTTATTATGGGACGCTAATGAATAAACAAATTAACTAAATTAAGTAGATAAGTAATTAGGCATATTGTTAACGATAACTTTGCAACACGTTAAAGGCGCATTCATACACGACTGGCAAAAGCTCTATTCGGTCTGTATTAAATATGTCACAGCCTTATTCAATGAAGGGCATTTATCACATACAACTGGAGTCATACAACTCTCGAAAATACAGTAACAAGAGATGTATGTTACCGTAGTTTAACATAATAAATGCGCCCGTGAAACGTATACAAATAAATATGGGCTACAATTACAACTCGATCAGTACTATTTTATAAATTTTGTTCTGTTACATTTGTCGTATAATTGAGGTTTTACTGACAGACAAAACATAGCTAGATCTCTTTTATACGTCGAAGGCAAACGAGCAAGTAGGTAAACCACTACATTTGACAGTAATTTCATCGGCTGTCTTACTCTCCACGCCGATACACAGTAGCGCAAACACTGCTGCTTGGCGGCAGGATTGGCGTAGAAAGAGGTTAGTTTGACATTTCTGTGACAATTAACCATCTAACGATATTTTGTGTCAGGAAACCCTCATTATGGTAAAAACCCGACTGAGGGCCTGTTTCACCGCTCTCAGTTAAGTTCTGGTTAATCTTAAGTGCCGGTTATCTATGCTGTCGTCTCTGTCTGTTTCATAGTAAGAAATAGAGAGGGAATGATAGATAACTGACATTTGTGATAGCCGGAACTTAACTGACAGTGGTCAAACAGGCCCTTAATCGCGCACACTTGGCGTAAAATAACATAAAACATAAACTATCACTAGCTTCCGTTTCTCAAGTAATAGTCATAGTAAGCGCGTAATATTATACCGTTAAGCCTTAGGGGCCTTACCATGACGTCTTAATGCGATCCAGTTTAGGTTCGCTCGCTGCCAGATTCATACTAAAAGTGACAGCTGAAACTTGAACCGAGTCGGAATTAGGACGTCATGGTAAGGCCCCTGATGTTGGGTCACATTCGCCGCTATATCTCACGCAGACTTCACTTAGCCACAGAAACGGAAAACCATCGCAAATATCTATGCACTTATCGCAGGAATTTTATACCTCAAATAGGTGCACAATTATTTCCGAAGGCTACAAAAACCATGTAATTTTGTTTCAGATAGGTATGTGTTTACCGCGTAAGACAAATAAGTATTGGATTATTTCACTACATCGATGATATCGCGTTTGATATTGGGCATAACGTCTAATCGAGTTGAGATGAAAACTATATGATTCTAATGGTAGCATACAGGCCTCGCCATGTAAAAAGAGCACTAACTTTCACTGGTCAAAATTGTTACACACACAATGGGTCGCGCAGCCAACCCTGATGGCTGCTGGAATTGAAGCGCTCGAATTGCATGGCGATGCCTGTACCGTGCAACTTTTGACAGATCAGTTTATCCACTAACTTCTGTTCATTTAGGCCTATTAAAATATAACCCTGTACGGTAGACCTAATACGCACTAGAATGCACAAAATATAAACAATGAGAACTAGACCAAAATCTTACTCAGCCTATATTACTTGAAATGGTTTGCCGGCTACGAGATAATTAAACATTTTACTTCTTGGCTCAAAAGTTTTGTTCTAAAGCCCAAAATTAAAAAAAAAACTCCGTCTGTCACAATGACGATTCTCTTCGCAAGAATCAGACAGAAAGAGGCTTCGAATTATTATTTGCGAATGAGAAAAACCCAGAAATTCTTAATTGAAATCCCATTGTTCGTGTTTTATACATTCAAAGCGCGTGTAACTTAAAAAAAAAAGCAATCGATGAACAAAACGAAGGTCCCTGTGTCAGAGAAAAATGACACGTATCACGCAGACAGTAAAGACTTTGACAGAGCCTTCCGTTCATGCCCGACTATAAAGCTACGAACACACAAGCCTGCAACTGCACATTTTAACTGCGTCTGATAATATCCTTTTTTCAAAATTAGTAACGGCAAGTAACAATAAAAAGGATATAGTAATTTATATTGTTACGATACATGTACAAAGTGCCTACTAATATTATAAATGCGAAAGTGACTCCGTCTGTTACGCTGTTACGCCAAAACCACGCACCGATTTTAATGATGTTTGGTACTGAGATTTTTGTTACTCTTTCACGTCAGAACTACTGAATAGCAGCTACTTTTTATCCCGGAAAATTGCGTAGTTCCCGCGGAATAGCGATAAGCGAATTTTACGCAGACGGAGTCGCGGGGGCAACCGCTAGTTTAACACACACAATTCTAAGGCCCAGTGCCCAGCAGTGGGCGGGATGATAATCATAATTAACGTGCAAGCTGCAAGCTGATGCATTCGAGCTATTAAACTACGACAGTGAATTTGTATTAAACTGACTCAAAAACAGCACAGTCGCCGGTGGAAGCGTTAAATTTAAACAATAAACGTATAAATACCTAAATTATGCTACAGTGATTATTCGCTTAAAGTAATTCCTTGTAATTTCATAACCTTATCATGTTTTTTGTCAAGTCCGGTAACGCCTCTGTGTAATATGCCAAGTTGTAACTCTAAGGCACTTGCACAGTCCAGAGTTAAAAAATGTAATCGCTAACTCGGGGTTAGGTTTGACAGTTGCATACATTTTGACACTACTTAGCCCCGGGTTAGCATCTAACACGGGGTGAAGTCGCTAACCCTGGTCCGTGCTAGTGGCCCTTAGTAACCAAAAGAAAGTATACCAACGTATCTCTTTTGTTTAGACAGTGGTGCCTATAATATTACCTAATTCGCATCTCGTTTAAGACGATTCACATAAAAAGTTATAGTCAATTAATTGCACTATAAAAATGTATATTTCAAATTTGAAATTAATAGGTAATTTCTTGGCATACTACGACCCATAAGACATGGGTAATTGGCGACAATTAAAAAAATAGAGGAATCCAGAAAGACATGCAAAAATAGCACTCGGAAATGTCAATTTAAATGTCTAATTTTTGCATGGTTATTAATTATCGCCAATAATCAGAGGCAGGTCGAGTCTAGTTAGTGCAAGAGATGTACATTGTTAGCGTCGCATTAGTGTATCTCGCGCAGATTCCAAATAAATAACTTGATTGTTAAAATATACAAAAAACCAACTTGATCAATTCTTAATAGATAAAAATAACTATTTACAAATGAAAAGAAACAAAATGGTCTATTATCGCCTTTTAAAATATTCCACGTTCTCTATAAAAAGAAAAGTATACCTGTGCATTCTTTACATATAAAAAAACTCTTTTAAAAGTTAAAAAGAAATGTATCAAGGCGTAAACTACAATTTTAGCCCAAAATTTGACTTTTCACACAAACACAAAAGCAACTAACAAAGAAACATCTCAACTCAGTTGCAATCTGTTTCATCGTTAATAAAATACAGCAAATTTCGGTACAAAACGTCGTTTACAACTCGACACAAAAACAAATTGATTCACACATCTGTTTCGTGAGACACACTAGTACACGATCGTGGCTAGAACACGAGTATAGGCAGCGCCGCATCTTTACGCTCCACATCCTCGATCTGACCTTCGCCACTCGCATTTTTCTCATCATGTTTCGTAGGACTCGGAGCGGCAGAACCGGGGCTCTCGGCCGTCTCACGGTCGGCGCGGGGACTCGCCGCGCTCGGTTTCACAGTCACATCTCGCAACGGAGAAGCGGGCGCCACGCTAAACTTGGCCGTTATGCTCTGAAGGTTGGAGACATCCTCCGGGCTGGTCGGAGGCTCAGCTTTGTCTGTCGGCGCGAGGGCGGGCGGGGCGGCGCCGGCGGGGTGGGGGCGCGCGGGGGGGGAGCGCGCGGCGCGCGGCGCCCGGCGCGCCGGCGGGCGGCCAGCGGGCGGTTGTCACGTGACCTGCACACACACACACACACGTGTTAAAAGCACCATGGACAACTCTGTATGAAGCTCGGTTTTAAACAATACAACTGAGAGTCATGTCATGAAATAGAAATAATTAGAAAGTTTATTTATAAATACTAAATAAGTGTAGCGACATTAGCGCAACCTAGTTGGCCTCTACATACGACGCACGAGTAACTAGCGCCAGTTCTGATGACAGCTCCAGTGACAGCTGTCACATCGGTCTACATCCCGCTAACGAAGTTCCTCAACACGGATGCATAAAAACAACTTCCAACTCTCTTCCTTAGGACTTCGGTCCTCAGCCATAACATCTGCCTGGAGAGAGATCTGTCTATTGCGACATCCCCCAAATAAGCACAGTCAACCACATCGACTATAGAAGAAGAGAATACAATGAATAACAGCCTTATTCATAAAAAATCCTTAATTGAGCTTTGATCGATCCATTAGTTAACAGACTGATTAAGCTTATTTGATAGATGTTAAAAAGTATGATTCATAAACGCTTGCTAGCAGTCTGTTGGCTAATGAGCTGTTGATGGATGGATTAGACGCGTTATGTTGTCACCTTGACAAATCATAGACCAAAAATGGCCTTTTAGTGAATTTGAAAAAAAAATTGACAGCAGTGGCAGCGAATTAGCGGGAAACCAGCGAATTAATACGACAGACTAGGCAGTGTGGATCTAGTTTCCTTTACCTTTCTTGGAGGGGATAAAAACTTAAAACAAAAAAAACTGTCTTGTGTATGGTTTTGCTCTTGCCAAAATCAGCTGTTTACATTTGTGGCGGCCATTTTGTGAGTTAGCAGAGAGATAAAGGAGGGTCTACGGTCCGCTAACTTTCGGACTACTTAACAGACCCTTGAAGGACCGATTAGCGCTAATTGACGTTTATGAATCATGTTTTTTTGCATCGGTCCTATAGCGAGCTTACAGCGAGCCTCTAACTTTTTATGAATAAGGCTGTAGGTCTTTAAAGCTATTTCATTTCGTTCTATAGGCACCAAATTGAATTCCAATTAGCAAAACTGACATTCATAATTTAGTCAGGGTGAACACGATCTGAGCCCCGTATAGTAAACCCAGTATGGTGCGGTACCTCCATGGGCAGCGTGTCTGCGGGCCGGCGGCGCACGGCCCCGTTGGGCGTGTCGGCGTCGGGCTCCGCGCCCGCGCCCGTCGCGCCCGTCGCGCCGCCCGCGCCCGGCCCCGCAGAGCTCACCTCGCTGCAACACACGCACGATCAAAAATACATACATACAATTAATCAACAAAGCAAAAACAAACATTTACATAACAAATAGAGCCACCATCAACAATGGTGTGATTCGAGTGTTGCTAAAACTAGAACGTTGTCACGCGAGAAGATCGTGCCTCTCTATAGCTTGTTCCGCGCTCTCGCTTGCACGCTCTGACGTCACGCGTAACGTTACACATTTTCGTGCGTAAAGCCGATGTTCATCGATTTATAAAACGTTATCACGTCAAAACGCGTAGCTGTCGCTCGAACGACACGTAGGTTTCAGCAGACAAAGAGGTATTACACTACATGGGTATTCAGGGTCCGGTGGTTAGGAGGGCGTGACCCCTTACAAGGGCGTCGATTATTTAAACTGCACTGAATACCGGCTCCCACTCTCTCCCTCTCCCTCACTCTCTGCCCCCTCTCGGCTCACTAACTGCCCTAAGTATTATTGCACTACTCGATCGTAAGAGCGGTCAGGGAGTAGTGGTGGTCGTTATTACAACAGCAGATAACGTAATGCATTATTTGCACGCAACGAACAACACATTATCGAATCGTCAACTATCCTGTTATCATTATTCGTTGTCTGTTGTCAACATTGTTCATACGCGCACTGTTGCCGTACTTGGCATAGAAGCGCAAGCGAGTGCGCAACAAATCAAGTAGGTGTGTGCGAGAGATAGCGCTACACGCGCGAGCTCGCATGGCAATCGCAATTCAAATAACTGACTTTTGGTATCATTATTAGCTGTTGCTGTTTGTTGTCAGTCAGTACAATAACAAACAAGGTAGCAGAGCGTTGTTTTGCTTTTGTTCCCGTACGTTTTTATTACGCTGCGATCGCGACGAAATAAGTAAAACAATTATTTAATAATAAATTCATTATGGTTTTGTAAAACAGCAATATAACAGGATAACAGACAACAGTTTACAATAACAGCTATTTAAGAATAACACAACACTCATTATTGCAAAACAGCCGTTATTGCCACCACTATCAGGGAGCAAGGCTGCCGGGCCGTCCGGTCGCCCAAGTTAGGGACCCTTACTCTCTAACTCTTATTACATCACTCTTAGTTAGGGTTCGGGTCGGGGGATAAATTGGATAGTGAAATAGGGCTTTCAGTAACAGTACTCACGCTCTGGGCAGCAGCCTGGCCTGGCGCGCCTTGAGCTGCGCGGCGGAGAAAGCGATGGTCTGCACGCTGGTGGCGGCGGGCAGCGCGAGCCGCGGCGCGCCCAGAGACACGTTCTTCTGCAGCAAGTTGGCCACCACGGAGCTCGGGATGGAAGCCGTCTTGGTCGGAGCGGCTGCGAAGGCAACATTCAATAAGTATCTGACAAAAATTTCATTTATTAAAACAAGTTTTTTTTTGATGACTGTACATTTTACCGACTGTACTTGCAATGTCATTCGTCCCACATATGTGTTCCAAATTTCAAGTCAATCAGACCAACCGTTGAAGAGTCCCTCCTGCACAGACGGTCCCGGCTGGACTATCAGAATCCTACTACCAGACTATTGTATTGTCATCCGACTCACACAAAGTATAAGTGTATTAAAAAAAAACAAGTGTGCAAATTTTCAGCTCAATCGGATGAAGATATCTGCTTCAAAATGGAGTCGCAAGATTACACCCGGACATACACACGTTGCAAGTTAATAACAAGTCAGGGACTACTGTACAAGTGCCGGCACGTAAGTCTAGCGATGACCTCGTATGCGCAGAAGTATAAAATACGGTATCCGTGGGTGCGCAGATCCCCTCCACGTGACGCGTCATCGCTAGACTCGCGTGCCGGCACGTACAGTCGGGCCGGGCCGACCGACCTATGGAGATGGTGGGCGGCGGCGGGCGGCGGTGCTTGAGCTGTATCTGGTGGCGCACGAGGTGCGGCTGCGCGCCGCGCACCGGCAGCGTGGCGCGCAGCAGCTGGCGCCGGTCCAGCGACAGCGACACGCGCGCGCCCGCGCCCACGCCCACGCCCACGCCCACCCCACCTGCTGGATACATAACCGAACATTATTACGTTACTTCAAAAATTACCAACTCGTGCCGATTTAAAGCACTCGCTTTGTTCGTGTTCTAGTTTAGGATCCCCGGCACTCATTGAAAATTCCGCGTAAACAACTATTTCATTATGAAGTACAGGGGCCTTACCATGACGTCCTAATCCCGACTCAGTTCAAGTTTTAGCTGTCACTTTTAGTATGAATCTGACAACGGAATCGCGTTAAGACGTCTTGGTAAGGCCCCAGAACGAAGTAACCTATTAAAGAGCACTAGTAGTCCGGTAGTTCAACTATTCGACGACAGATGGCACGATCGGACATTAAACTTTAAAATCGCTACAGACCTCGCAGCAAACAACATATAAAAAAAAACCATTATGTGATTTTATAAAACCACCAAGCAAGTGAAACTTAAGTATTTCCTCTACTTAGGTGTATTTTTGGGAATTTACACGCTACACGTTCAGCTGATGCGAGTTATGAGCGCCGCCATATTGGTCTCGGCTGCCGAACGCCTGGCATTTTATCCGCACCGCTGCCGGTTATAAAGCGACGCCCGGATATGTGCACGAAAAAATTGAGACGATGGAATTAAAGTTAGACTGGCACAGCATTGACGTACAATAAACAACTAGACTCCCAATCACGCTCAAAAACTGTCGGAAGCAAAAGTCTGCGCGACGCGTCTATTGTGCAGAATTTTGGTTCAATCGTGTTTCGACCGTGCTTCGATGACAATGTACATGTCACTTTCGCACCGTAATTTCAAACGCTCGAGAACAAGAGACAGACAGGTTTCCAGCGCGTGGCATATTACTTCTCACGATTGTATGCAATCGACATTAAACATTACTGCCACGAAATAAGGTGTCAAATTGAACGAATATGTTAATGTTATCTGTTTAAGTCGATGTGTTGACACACACAACACATACGCCGACCCCGCTCGGACGTTTCTTGAGTGAGTTTTGTTCACGATTGGGAGTGTAGTCGTTTATTGTAAATCAATGTGGCACAGGCGTCCTCTCCCAACGCTCGTTACCTTTGGGCGCGGCGTCGATGGTGGCGACGAGCTGGCGCTTCTTGGCGTCGTGCAGGTCGAGGCGCGCGTGCGGCGCGGCGGCGGGCTTGGCGGGCGCGGCGCCGCGCACCACGTTCACCAGGTGCGCGCCCTTGCCCAGCTGCCCGCCCTGCAACACATTACAGCTATTTCAAAAGCGGCGGGTGGCACTCCGGGAGAAGTGAAAACGGCAGCTTAGATTACATTTTAATGTTGTACCGTACTGGCCGCTTACAAAAAGAAAACGTACGCATTATCTATACTGACAGACCTCTAACGATGTGCTGATGCCCTAGTACTTTTGCTCCACGACTCAACAAAAAACACCTCAAAAATCGAACGCGATTCATTCGTATTTCAAAATAAACTCTTAGAGGATCTGATATCCTGGTAATTAAGCTCTCCCTCCATCTTATGTCTGACGCATCATGAGGATGAAGCATAAGAGTTATGTTAAGAGAGTAGCAAGTGGAACAAATTAGTCTCTACCTACCCCCATGAAAGAGGCGTAACGGTATATATGTTATGTATGTATGTACCTTGATCTCAAACAGCTGTGCCACGGAGCCGCCGCCCGCTTTGAGTATCCCAGCCTGCTGGCCGGCCTTGGCTTCGAGGGTCGCGAGAGACACCACCGCCGGCAGTTGAGTGATGCCTGTCCAAACATCAATTCAATGTCACTCATTGTATCTAAGTCTACATTCGGTGCAGTACAGAGTAAATTGTGAGTTTGTGAATGTTCTTGGGCTAAAGTTACATCATTTTGAATCCTATAATCCTTACACCATTTTGCTCCCGCGTGGCTCATACAATTTTTCACACTGAACAGTAAAAAACTTGAAAAAAGAATTCTAAATATAAATCTTAAGGGTCATTGCCGAAAACCTAGACTGCCCCATTCAGAGGCACTGGGTACAAATGCATGTCCAAGTTCCCGGTGTCCCACGTGGAGGCAGATTAGGTACTAACACTAAGATAGATATAGATCAAAATTTGTAACTAACTAACAAAATATGGACTACAAATGTCTGAAATAAATTTATTTTATTTTTATTTTATTTATAAAGAGCTATCAGCATAAAAATTGGCGTGGTTTTACAATTATCAACTTCAAATAATTGCATTTGCAAAAGAAAAAAAACATTTAGGAAATCCTTGAACAGAAAAGTTGCACTTTGATCTCTCTCGACAGGGAGCAAAGCTTACATTTCTGAATGAGAGGTGTGAAATATAACTATTACGGTCGAGCGCTGCGTGGGAGTTGTCAGGGAGGGCCAACATTCAAGCGTTTCAACCGCTCGGTTCATGCGTCATTGTCGTCCCACAATTATTATCCTTACAGAAGGACAAGCCGCAACAACTTTGGACAAGCTAAATGCAGCATCGATACTGTGTTTCTTTGTCATAAAAAGTTAAGTCTCAGCATCATCTCTTTTAATGGTATATACTAACAGCCTTATTCATACAAAGTTAGAGGCTCCCTATAAGCTCGCTATAGGACCGATGCAAAAAAACATGATTCATAAACGTCACTTAGCGCTAATCAATCCTTCAAGGGTCTGTTAAATAGTCCGAAAGTTAGCGGACCGTAGACCCTCCTTTATCTCTCTGCTAACTCACAAAATGGCCGCCACAATGTGAACTGCTGATTTTGGCAAGAGCAAAACCATACGCAAGACAGTTTTTTTTGTTTTAAGTTTTTATCCCCTCCGGGAAAGGTAAGGGAAACTAGATCCACACTGCCTAGTCTGTCGTGTTAATTCGCTGGTTTCCCGCTAATTCGCTGCCACTGCTGTCATTTTTTTTTAATTCACTAAAAGGCCTCTTTTGGTCTATGATTTGTCAAGGTGACAACATAACGCGTCTAATCCATCCATCAACAGCTCATTAGCTAACAGACTGCTAGCAAGCGTTTATGAATCATACTTTTTAACAACTGTCAAATAAGCTTAATCAGTCTGTTAACTGATGGACCGATCAAAGCTCAATTAAGGATTTTTTATGAATAAGGCTGTAAGACGATAATGACGAAAAAAAGAACGTCGAAGAAACACTGAATATTCGGGCAGAAGGTAGGGTTACCGTGCGGGCGCGCCTGCAGCAGCTGCGCGCGCTGCGTGTGCGTGAGCGGGTGCGCGTGCAGCACTTTGAGCTTGTTGTGCGGCGCGTGCGGCGCGTGCGGCGCCGCGCCCACTACCACGGGCTGCGCCAGCGTCAGCGGCTTGTGCGCCAGCTGCACCAGCCCGCCGCCCACCCGCCGCCCAGCCCCAGCGCCGCCCACGCCCACGCCTGCTAAACACACACATCGATATCATCAAATCATGTAATCGAATCATTTTTTTCCAGACGGCTAGGGAATCCCCACTAGGATCGCACTGGCAGGGTCGCCATGTGAGGATCGCCGCTGGGTGTTGAAAAATACGCAATTTTCGAGTTAATACTGTAAGGCCCACTTGCACAGTCCAAAACTTAAATTTTTTATCGCTAACTCGGGGTTCGGTTTGCAGGGTCTATACATTTTCACAATACTTAGCCCCGGGTTAGCATCTAGCACGGGGTTAAATCGTTAACCCTGATCCGTACAAGTGGCCCTAAGTATTTAATTGCTGACGTCTACATAGGTTACATATACATACGAGGAGACTGACGCACAACTCACACTACAAGCATATAGTTGACATTGTCAATATAGTTCTTCCACACTGGTATGGGAGCAAAGAAAAAACATAGAATGTACCAATTGCTTCTCTTCCCGCACAGATGGTAAAAACCCATAAAGAGAATGGGCGAAAATCAAAAGAATCATGCTAGCAGCCCATCACTATTTTGATTCCATTTTCCATCTATATATGCCCATAAAATCGTGCTAAACGTGGCCCGTAGGTCATGTCAACTTAGGCTCTGTCTGTGTAAAAACGTGATTTGTATATGCACGTGTATGTATGTCTGGTGGTATATGTTGTGCAGTGACCTGTCTGTGCGACTGCAGTGAAGGGCCCGTTCTGCACGAGCCCCACGACGGTGGCGCCGCTGCTCACGCCGCTCGCCTGGCTCGACAGCAGATGGTTCTGTAGTCGGACCTGCATGCAAAACCATTACGTTAATAGATCCTTTTTAGTATAGATGAAAAACTTAATGACCAGTAGGCTTATTGTCTAACTCCCTCGCAATCGCCATCGTGCTCATTTTGACAGTTCTTGTATGAATGTGACAGCTAGCTGATTCCGATGCCAATTGTCAGCCCATACTTGAACTGTCAAAATGAACACGATGGCGATTGCGAGCGAATTAGACAATAAATAAGTAGTAGTGTACAGAACTGATATGGAACTTGAGTCATGTTCTAATTTTTAACGTCAATTTGTCTATTCGCTTCGCACACATTACACATACAGGTTGATTCACAAGAAATAGCACGAATGGATTGATGGAACGAAGAACAGAAAATAATGTTACCTACGTATTTTGATGTGAATGTGGTAGTTAAGAAGTATGATTCATAAACGCTTGGTAGCAGTCTGTTAGTTGTTGAGCTGCTGATGGATGGATTAGACGCGTTATGTTGGCCACCTTGACAAATCATAGACCAAAAGTGGCCTCGTGGTGAATTAAAAAAAAGAAATTGACAGCAATGGCAGTGAATTAGCGGGAAACCGAAAACGACAGACAAGGCAGTGTGGATCTAGTTTCCTTAACCTTTCTCGGAGGGTATAAACTTATAACAAAAAAAAACTGTCTTGGGTATGGTTTTGCTCTTGCCAAAATCAGCTGTTCACATTCGTGGCGGCCATTTTGTTAGTTGGCAGAGAGATAAAGCAGGGTCTACGGTCCGCTAACTTTCGGACTATTTAACAGAGCCTTGAAGGACTGATTAGCGCTAACAGACGTTTATGAATCATGTTATTTTGCATCGGTCCTATAGCGAGCCTATAACTTTTTATGAATAAGGTTGTAGGAGTCTTCTCATGGGATAAGGATCGTTTTGCGAATGGGACCATTTTGGGAATGGGACTTTATTCATTTTGCGTAAGGGGCATTTATGGACAAAGGGACATTATGTGAGTGGGACGTTATGCGCCTAAACCGTATCAGCAGGTGCTGTGGGTGTTGGTGTACCTTGAGGCTGTCGGAGACGGCGACGGTGACGATCTGCGGCGCGTCCTGCGCGGAGGCGCGGCGGTGCGCGGACGTGATGATGTGCTTCTTCAGCGGCGAGTGCTTCGTCTGCACGGTCTTCAGCTGGACGCCGTGCGGCAGCTGGATCTCCTCTATCGTGTCCTCTTTCTTCTTCTTCTCTATCTTAATCTGGAAAACGGATCAGTTTATAGTAAAGTGGTGTGGGTGCATGCCAGAATAAGAGTCTGTTATGTCTGAGGACCGCAGTCCGAAGGAAGAAAGTTGGAAGTTGTATTCAGCATCCATGTTAAGAAAGTTTGTTGGCGCAATGTAGAACCTTGATGTCACTAACGCTATAGACCGGCGCCTCGTGCTGCTGCGGGATGATGGTTACCTGCGGCGGGGCGGCGGGCGGCGGCGCGGGCGCGCGCGTGTCGGCCGGCGCCTCCTGCTGCTTAGGCGGCGTGGCTGCTCTCTCGACCTGTACGTACACAAACTATTTATATTTTGTGTCATCATCTCCCGGTCTATTTGGGTCTCGTTACCTTCGTCTGTCTACCCCGTAAGGGATAAACACGCCTCTCACCTTGACTTGCAGCTTGTCCATGTATACGGGTTCGCTGTCAGCCCTGACGTGCACGACGCTGGAGCCGAACGCGTGCCGAGTACGGCCAGAGTCGCGCCGCGTCTGACTCCGGCCGGTGCATAAAAAAGGATCCTTGTCATCCACCTCCTGCCACAGACAAACACAACAATCGTCATCACCACATAGTATAAAACAAAGTCGCTTTCCGCTGTCTGTCTGGCCCTATGTATGTATAGATGGCAGCACTTTAAAGGAACACTTAAAAAATGGCTAATAGAAAAGGCTTTTTATGATTTAAAAGAATTTTATGCTAGTAAATTGTGAATTCGATTTTAAAAGCATAAACCCCGGAATGGTAACTGTTGAAACTTTTACTAAAACATTTTCACCATCTTTGTACCTACGTCCTACACAGATTAATACAATTACGTTTTTCTATTCTATTCTATGCTTAGATCTACCCGTCGTCGTCGTTTGCCTTCCTATTCATATGAAAAAAAAAACTTCAAAACTACGCAACGGATTTTTTTTAGTGATTCAAGAGCGTCCACTCAGACCTCACACATATTATTATTATTATTCAAATTCTCACCTGTACCAACTGCTCCAAAGCATCCGTTAAACCTTTCTTATCGTCCGTCAACGACTTGAGATCAGTTTCAGACAGGATGCTCTCGACCTGCGCCTCGGTGAGGCTCAGGTCGGCGTTGAGCAGATCATCCCCGCTGATGTCCAAACTGTGCCCGCTGTCCTGTTCCGGCAGCAGGTCCCCGTAGAGACCGCCGAGGGTGAACTCGGACGTCGTGAAAGTGTCTAGAGCTCCGGAGGGCACTTCGGACCGCAGCTCTATGGAGATCGGGGTGTCCTGGGCTATGGGGAACTGGTCGTCGGAGGGCTGCTCGAGGTAGGGCGGCGAGGGCGGCGGTGTTTTCGGTCGGAAGTGTAACCTGGAATAGATGAAGCCATATTTTTTTTAAAAGTGTACATTACACACGATTTATTCAGCGAAATTACCTACATTTCCCATATAATTCTTGAAGTGAAAACTTCTTTAGCGCTGAGTACTTTTTGGAACGAGTAAGAAATGTTAAACTCGCGTCAGTCGTAAGACGGAGGGAGAGTTTAAGTACCAGGATATCAGATCCTCTGAGAGCTTATTTTGAAATACGAATGAATCGCGTTTGAGTGTTTTTTTGTTGAGTCGTGGAGCAAAAGTACTAGGGCGTCAGCACATTGTAAGAGGTCTGTCAATATAGATATACGTACATTTTTTTTTCTAAGCGGCCAGTACGGTACGCGTATTCAGCATCATAGAGGTTACAACATTAAAATCTAATCTAAGCTGCTGTTTTCACTTCTGCCGGCACTCCCGGAGTGCTGGCCGTCGCTTCTTTCATCACAATTTTTGATTCAAAGTAGTCACCTCTGACTCCGCGATTTTATTTTGAACATGCATACTCATGCATACAATAAAAAAAATCTCGAAGAGTATTTACAAAGGACAAATTCTATGCTGAAGTATTCTAGATTTTTGAACAGTTTCGACGACCGAATGGTCTAGTGGTTAGAGAACCTGACTATGAAGCTTGAGGTCCCGGGTTCGATCCCCGGTCGGGGCAGATATTTGTATCAAAATACGAATGTTTGTTCTCGAGTCTTGTATGTTTAATATATATTTAAGTATGTATTTATCTATATAAGTATGTTTATCCGTTGTCTAGTGCCCATATCACAAGCTTTGCTTAGTTTGGGGCTAGGTCAATTGGTGTCAATTGTCCCAAAATAGGTATTTAGGTATTTAGTGTATAAATGTAGTTTCACACTTTTACCCTGTAAGTCTTGGGCAAATGTTAAACTTAAACTCACCATTTCTTGTTAACCTCGTCGATGAACTTCTCAAACTCCCTCTCGACAGGATGCAGGCTCTCATCGCTATCCGCATCACTACAACCGCTCCACGATCTCTTCCTCATAACACTATCGAGGTTATCTCTCACCGCACTGTCTATAGTTCTAACACTAATATCACTTTTAACACTGTCTTGTACGTCCATCGGCTCCACTTTAACATCGTCCAGGTTGAAGTGTTTGACGTCTCTGACGTCTTCCGGCTTGACGTCTGCGTTGTCGGCGTCGTCGCCCTTGATCCACAGCTCGGGATGCGCGACGAGATGTTTCCGGAAGGCGTGCCGCCACGGATACTTGCCGCTCGAGTGGTAGTCGCGTGAGATCTCTTTGGGCGTTCTGTGGACTTTCGTTTCCAAGTCGACCTGGGGAGAATTATAATGTTAATGATAGGAGTTAAAACAACATAATTAAATGAATACGGAAAGTTTTTGCGTCTATTTCGGGATGAGTTGGACGAAGCGAAAGAGGTATGTTAGGAACGGAGCAAGTGGAACTACTTGAGGCGCTGTCAACAGCAAATGACCTTGAGCAGCGCCACTCTTCACACATACGGTTCGCATGCCTGTTAGTGAAAGAGAAGAAACTATTCCGGCAGCTTAGCGCGCGTCTAAAATCTTGCAAATATGACAAAAATTATAAGAAATAAAAAAAGTATGGATTATTTGTGAAATATGATTCGTTAGCGGTTTAGGTATGAATATGTTGACTTCATGTCTTTAACTGTAGACCCATACGTCGAAAATATAAAGACATAGAACCATTTAATGATGATTTTATGACCAATCATTGCAATTATTTTCTATCGAGCGATGTTAACACATGTTCGGCAATAAATGGTTTCATGTCTTTCATGTCTTTGTCTTTGAAATATGATGAATATTAACATATTGTGTAGTTTTTCTTAAAAAAGTCCTTAAATTACATCAATTTCAACAAAATTAGTTCTTGTCGGCCTCTTAAGTCTCTTACCCTTACGGGATAGGATTAGACCAGTGGTGGGCAAACTTTTTTCATGGCGGGCCAGAAAATCACAGATATTTCAAAGAAGGGCCAAAATTATACTAAAATGCAATTTTTTTGACACATGACGCTTGAACTACCTGGCTAGTCTAGCTGGCTCCTTTGCCTTCGCATCTATTATTCTATTTTATACAGCAGCACCGTCTAAATATCGTCATCCTGTGCCATAACACTCCAATTCGAAGGAACGCCGGCGGGCCGCATTAAATTCTTTCGCGGGCCGGAGTTGGCCCGCGGGCCGTAGTTTGCCCATCACTGGATTAGACGGTGAATATTATTGTGGGATCCACTCATATCGCGATCCATACCACGATTCCGATTGTAATTTAGTTATTTGTGAATGTATGTATGTATGTACCTCCTCCTGCGCGAGCGCGCGGTGCGGCGGGGCGGGCAGCGCGCGCCACAGGTCGTCCAGCGGGGTGGCCACGCGGTCAAGCGCGAGCCGGCCGCCGCGCGCGCGCCGCAGACGCGCGAAGCCCACGCAGCGCCGGTACGGCGTGCGCAGCGACGTGAGCGTGTACCTGCCGCGAACACACACTGATAAACACTCACAGGTTACACATATCTATCTACTAGCTGTTGCCTGCGCCTTCGTCTGCAAAGAATTCGTTTATCACTATCCCGTGGGAATTTTCCGGGATAAAAAGTAGCCTATGTGCTATTCCAGACTTTTCTCTATCTATGTGCCGAATTTCATCCAGATTCGTTGGGCCATTCTGGCGTGATTGAGTAACAAACAAACATCGATCCATCCATACTTTCGCATTTATAATATTAATTAGATATCTCTATGTAGCTAACTATAAACTACACTACATAATATAAAACAAAGTCGCTTTCCGCTGTCTGTCTTTCCCTGTGTATGTTTAGATCAGCCTTTCCCAAAGTGGGCGATAACGCCCCATTTGTGGCCTAAAAGGGGGCTGTAAGAGACTCAGAAAAAAATGGGGGCGTTGTGTAGAGAGAAGTAGGTGAAAAAATGGGCAGTAGACAAAATAAGTTTGGGAACCCCTGGTTAGATCTTTAAAACTACGCAAGTACGCAACGGATTTTGATGCGGTTTATGAAGTGATAACTTCTTATTAGAAGATAAACCGCTTCGTAACGTAACGCGTTACGGCGCCAGTCTGTCTGGCTTCCCTTTCTCTGATGCATACGGCAGCGGTAAGCAGGCTCTTCCTCTCTCACTCTAACCCACAGCGCTAGTCGTACTTCAGACAGACGCTCCCCCCCTCTCTCTACTGTATACTGTTAGTAATTTAGATTAGTTTAAGTTATCACTTCTGATAGGCGTCCCGAGACGCACACGTTTCATTTTTAAATAGATAAAGTGACCCAAGAAGAAGGTTTATATGTACAATTCCACGTAGAAAACGTCGCGGGCAGAAGCTAGTTTAATATAATTTAAGGCACTTAAGGACCTGGACTTGGGGACCTCGTACATCCCAAAAATAGTTATTATTTACTTGAAATGTATTAGTAGTTAAGTATACGTGCCGGCCGTAAGTCTAGCGATGACGAGTCACGTGGAGGGGATCTGCGCATCCGCGAACACCATATTTAATACTTCTGCGCATACAAGGTCATCGCTAGACTTACGTGCCGGCACTTATAGAATATGTAACGAAATCTCACCTATGCCGAACGTCGATTTCGTGTTCGAAGAGTCCATTTGGGTTTTCCGGGTCCACAGGGTCGCCGCTGAGAGTCGTCGTCGGCTGTAAACAATAAAAGGACATAAGTTAGTATAACAATTGACTAATATGACTTACGTCCTTCTTCGATGGGTAATGTGACCGTGTCGATTTATCGAAACGAATAAAAAGATTTCCACTTCCTGGCTTTTTATGAGCGCTCGGCAAAAGTGGTGGGGGTGTTTGCGCAGGTGTATACTGTCCTTCAGGGACGCGAGACGCGGGAGCGGGAAGCGACTGAACGAACCAATAGAATGCATTCGCGCCACGTGCCGCGCTACCTCCCCGCGTCGCGCCTCACTCCCCCCGCCTGAGACCCAAACCCACATCTCATAAACCTACTCGTTGCCAGAAAAATGAATTAGTACAACTGAAATCCGCAACACGGCGAAGGCCTCAATAGAAAACTTACAGCCTTATTCATAAAAAAATCCTTAATTGAGGTTTTATCAGTTCATTAGTTAACAGACTGATTAAGCTTATTTGACAGTTGTTAAAAAGTATGATTCATAAACGCTTGATAGCAGTCTGTTAGCTAATGAGCTGTTGATGAATGGATTAGACGCGTTATGTTGTCACCTTGACAAATCATAGACCATAAATGGCTTTTTAGTGAATTAAAAAAAAAACATTGACAGCAGTGGCAGCGAATTAGCGGGAAACCAGCGAATTAACACGACAGACGAGGCAGTGTGGATCTAGTTTCCTTTACCTTTCTCGAAGGGGATACAAACTTAAAACAAAAAAAACTGTCTTGCGTATGGTTTTGCTCTTGCCAAAATCAGCTGTTCACATGTGTGGCAGCCATTTTGTGAGTTAGCAGAGAGATAAAGTAGGGTCTACGGTCCGCTAACTTTCGGAAGACTTAACAGACCCTTGAAGGACTGATTAGCGCTAATTGACGTTTATGAATCATGTTTTTTTGCATCGGTCCTATAGCGAGCTTATAGCGAGCCTCTAACTTTTTATGAATAAGGCTGTTAGGCTTTACACAGTCATCGATATAAAGTAATATAGACGTCTCACCATCTCGTAGTAGCAGCCGGGCTTGCGTCGGAAGGCGAAGGGTCCATCGTCGGGGGCCGCGGGCTCCGCGCGCGCCGCCTCCTCCTCCGACGAGCTGTTGACCGCCGGCTCTGCAAGCACCGCAGCACAACACACGTCTAACTCACGGGAAACACCAACCACCGGCACGGCATATAATATGCCGGGAGTGTGACAACTCGTAGTCCTTAGGCCCGAGTGGACGCTCGAAGCGACTCAGGACACCGGTATGAGTTTCATTTGTTTAACATGCACGCCGCACTCCCAACTCGAGCGTCATTTCAGGCCTTACCCCTAAGCTTTAACCCTTTATAAGGCCCCATTTATTAGAGCATACTGCCACAGATTCAAAAGCAGCTATTGAACGCATACCTGGCAAAGGATTTTTTCAAAGCCAATGTTTTCATAATTACAATGGAAATTGTGGTGTATATTGATATCAATAAGGTTGAAATTCCAACACAATGCATGTGGTTGCTGAATCGCTTCCGCGTTATAAAGGGTTTAGCCAGATTCCGTTCGTTCACTTAAGGCAGTGGTTCCAAACATTTTGTTCCGTTAACCTTATGACCTAACTAGTCACGGATTTTACCCCTCCCCGTTATTTCGCGGGAGGAATGAGCTTTCGGCTTTCGAAATAACCACCAGCTCATGACCCCCGCGAAAAACCAGTTTTACCCACGAGGGGGTGATTACAATTACCCAGGCCTTAAGGCTTAAGGGAACGAACAGGAGGCCCCCAGTGGCGTGCAGTAGGTAGCCAGAATAGGGTGCGGCAGTGTGCCTACCCTAACGACAGCCCACTGCACGCACTAGAAGGTCTCTGACTATTCATAAAGTAATTTTCCGCTTAGGAGGCTTCCTTTAGTTTCAAACATAGCCATAGAGATTGACCACGTTCGTTAAACTTTAAAGCTATAATGAGAGAACCAATATTTCACATACTGAGTATGTAAAAATTGGCACAATAACAGAAATACAGTAAAAGAGTTACACGATATGTATTCACTCTTCATCGAAGAGTCGCTAGTATTGGATCATTTTGCTAGTAAAACATAACATGAAACATCTGTTTATTTAGGTACTCCTAAAAACATCGGCTGTCAGAAAATCAACCAGCAAAACAGCTCTAAAAGTCATTGTGAAAGCTGTTTAGTAGTTAAAATACAATCGTAAGTAATGTCGAATCTGTACAAACGATTGAACCTTTAAAAAGTATTTTTCTATTTATTATCTTTTAGTTTAATAAAAAGTAAAAGCAGCTCCATCATCGTAACTAAGCAAGTTGAAACCCTTTTTTTTTAAGCGTGTAGAAAATTTTCTTCATTAAAATCAATTCTAATCTTTAACACTATCAATAGGATATTTATTGGTCGACGACACTCATACTGTTTCTAAATGCACAAACCAACAGACAGTACAAGGATATTCATAGAACCATAAACAATGTTATCATGTACCATTATAATTGAACAGATCATGACATTGAACAGTCAATTATGTTCAAAATCATGGAACAGACGTTGCCTAGAGTGTGGTAGGTACCATAGACTAGGACCGGATCATAGGCATGTACGGTATCACAACATGTCTATGGCTATTGTTTACGCCTAGGTTAATTTGAAGTCAAACTATTCGAGACACTGTTAAAACGGCGGTTAGTTTTTTAGAAAAATTTGGAAGATCGTTTTTGTTTTCATTTGTTTTTGTTAAAATTATACAAAAGTTGCCCTGCACGGATAGTACAAGCGCGCGCGAGAGCTATATCTCGTACGTAACTATATATTCAACGTTTGTAATCCTGAATTCTAAGTAGGTGCAATAGTAGCGACTGCTGATGTGAATCGCATCAAACTATATGCAAATAGTTTCGCGTATTGCTTAAGATGGGAATGATTATTAACGTTTGTGTTTTTCTACGAAACTATTTCGTAATTTTTGCCTTATACAGTAATTGGAATTGGTTTTTAAATAGTAATTTTAGTATTTACCTCTTTTTTTAAACATACATATGTCACGACGACGTTGTGAGTATTAAAAACAGTAATTAAATCACATAATTTACGTATGTGGACTTAGATAATTTTTACTTTGGTTTTGTCTTGAAACCAAAACCGTAAAAAGTTGCGTGCTTTTGTAATTTCATCGATTTAGCTATTACAACCACCGACACTCTCGATCTCTTGAACTGATTTGGGAACCTTATTAAACAACTTAAGGAATACAAATAGTCAGTTAAGAGTAAGAGTAGTTAGCCACTGCAATAATAGACAAAACATTCAGCTCCTACTTACACCTGTTTTTTTTTAGGTCTGATCGTTTTTAACAGTGTCTCGAACACAAGCCTGCCTCCTAAACACAAAGCAGCAGACAGCGGCTACTCCAAATTCGAACTTCGTATCATACCGTCTCTCTCACTATTCTACTAATGACTATGAGCGTTAGTGGCAGTAACTCGAACCATAACCTACGATTTTTGTCAGGAAACCCTACGAAATATTATGTCAAAATCGTCGGTTATGGTCCATAATTGGTGCAACTCACTCTAAGCGTGAGCGGGACGGCACGAAACTAACTTAAAGTTTCACCCCCTCATTCATAAACGCCCTATAGGCTTCTGCTGACTTAACAATCGTTTGTCCTTATCTGTGAAAGGTAAATGTCAAAGTGACAGATAAGGACAAACGATTGCTAAGTTCGTAGAAGCCTATAGAGCATTTATCAGTAACAGAATCAGAGTATAGGGTCTGCAGCGTGTACAGTACATACTTTGTCAAGGTACAATTGTTTTTTTTTTTATTGTAGTCGTTTTTAACAGTGCCCCGAACAGCGCAGGCGGCTCGACTCACCTCGCAAAGCCAGCGCGGAGCCGGCGGCGTGGTGTCTGTGTTTCCGTCTCTTGTAAGGACGTTTTTCCCGCTGGAAGACAACCAATAATGTCCATAATAGTAGCTCGAACAGTGTTGAAGCTCTAAGAATAATAATGCGTGCAGAGGCGACGGCTGTTTGTTAATTTTTGAAGTTATTGAAGTTACCAAAGATTTAAACTGTCTGTTTTGTTGATCAGTACAAAATATGTTTTTTTAATAGTTAACTTATATAACTTAGAATTAAATACATTTAGAACAGCGTCTTAAACAATACACTACGCTATGACAGAAGATGAAAGAAGCTTGATACTGATAACGGCACCAATAATATGAAATTTCGTATGTTTTCATGTCATATAAATTTACATACATATATGCCTTGTAGAAATGAACCATTATAGACTGACCGCTTGACTGAGTCCTCGCCCGCGCGGCACGGGGGCGCCGGGTAGGCGACAGCGGGGGACGAGAGAGGTACCGCTCTCGGTTCCCTTTGTCGTCCTACCCCGCGCCCCTGTACCCGCGCAGGCGAGGACTCAGTTAAGCGGTCGGTCTTCAAGGTAACTTCACCGGCCAAGCTCGCCTCGCCTCTACACGATTTATTTTTCCGCCAAAGCCCTAACTTTCGGTTGTCGCATCGCATAACCCCTAATATTCTTTGGAACATTTTCACATCTGACACTACGAATACTGGAGGTCATTGTTATCATTATTTTCGGTACATTTTTACCAATTTAACAATACCGATGATGTTTTACGGTACTACGTTTTGCCTTTTTTTGTATACTTGATGATTTGACTGTACGAGCTAAAAAAAAATTGATTGATCATCGATTCGGAACACAGAAAAAGAAGTCACGCACTCGATTTTACATAACCCAAAGAAAAATCATGTAAAAACGGAAAGCGAATAAACTTCTCTTTCTATTCCCCCGAAACGATAATCAAACGGCCGGGTACAATACGGTCGAGTTACCAATGCCTACAGAACATTATTACGAACAAGATTTTCACATCAAACTCATACTTTTAACACTAAAATTTGTAATTTGCTATAGCAACAACATGTTCGAAGGAATACAACTCTTACTCGCCTTTGCACACCTCTTACTACCGACATAAGACATTGGTAACGCAACAGTACCGACCATGGACCAGTATACCGCGAGCCGTTGCGCGCTGTGTTGGTTGCGCGGCGACGTACCTGTCTGGGCTGGTCGACGGGGGTGGGGGGAGCGCGCGGGGGGTAATGCTGCACCGAGTACGCGTCGCGACGGTAGCTCGGCGTGGCGAGAGACACGGCTGGGTATTGCGGCCTGGAAACAATCATACAAATTCACAACATTTCATTTTTATAACACCTGAAAATGTATATATGGTTCGAAAGCATTTTGCCTCTTGATCACTGCAATATGATTATATAATTTTAATATTGCTTATTGTAGAAAATAAAAATTAATTAAAAACATGTCTTAATTTTACCAATTCTACCACAGGATAGGTGAAATGCCTTTGCCTTTTTCACGAGAAAAAATAAGCGACCATAATTTTGTGTTTGACAACTTCAAAGTACAAGGGGGGCAACTCTGAAATTCTATTTTTGAAGTTTGTTGCATACCTTCTCTCTCACTCTCAAATTAATGACTATATTAGTATGAGCGGAACAGCACGAAGCGAACCTCGAAAATCGAATATCGGAGAATAAGGCCTGACATTGACAATTTGAAATTGACGTCAGTTTTTTTTCTATACAGAAAAGACAAAAGGCTAAGTGTCTATTCTGTAATAGTATCGGAGTTACGCCCTTTAGAATAAGAAAAAATTAATAAATTAATTATAAATTAAATACAAACCCTAGCGAAAAAATTAAACTGTCAGCATGTTCATCTTTTCAAACAAAATACAGAGAACCATTAAAATTATAGGCTCAGAAATATGAAATGTTGTCAATTGTGTCTCAAGGGTGCTAACATAGACCTTTTTATTCCAAATAAGCTATAACATCGTACATATTGTCTTTTTTTTAAATAAATTATCACGTAATTCGGCGTGCCTCATGACATAGGCCTCCTCCATGTATTGGAGGGTTTGGGCTGTTCCCACGCGGGCCCAGTGCGGACTGAGAACTTACCACACACCATTGAATTGCTTCGCAGATGTGTGCAGGTTTCCGCACGATGTTTTCCTTCACCGAAAAGCTCATGGCAAATTTCAAATGTAAATATACATATAAATACATAAATCAGGTCTTTAACCCTTACGAGGTCTGTTAAGTTACAGCTATCTTAAGTGTCAGTTGTCTTAAGATTTTAGTCTCTATTTATTACTACGAAACAGACAGAGACGTCATCATAGCCTCGTTTTGCTTATTCAAGCAAAATAAAGTATTTGTATTTGTATTTATATACAGGGTGTATCAGACACCCATTAACAACAATCCACTGGGGTATATAACCATAGCTATAAAAGCTAAAAAAAAAAAAATTAGGAGTAATTTTTTTTTTATATTTTCCATAGGAATGATTACAGTTAATACTACCATTCTTATACGAGTAGAAAATAAAAAAAAAAACTCCAATTTTTTTCAAAATATTTTTTTTAGAAAGAAAGAAAGAAAAAGTTTATTTATGACAATCACAGTAATTAAAAAACAAAAATATATTAAAAGCTTAACTTAACTTAATAAATTAACATAAAAATGGCCCCAACTCAGCATTTGCTGGCCTTACGGCCAACGCTGATCTTCCGTTGGGGCCATCGGGTAACAACCATATGGCATTTAGCTTCTGTAGCTATGGTTATATACCCCAGTGGATTATTGTTAGGAGGTATCTGATACACCCTGTAGATAACTGACACTTAAGATAACTGGAACTTAACAGAGAGTGACGAAACATGCCCTTAAACTGCATGTGTGTGTGTACCTGGGCTGCGGCTCGGCGTAGTCGCCAGCCCTGTAGCGGCGTTCGGCGATGACGGCGGTCAGCTTGAGCAGCTCGCGCTTGGCCTTCTCGCGGCGCGCCACCAGCTCGAGCAGCGACAGCGCCCGCGCCAGCTCCCGGCGCAGCTTCAGCATCTTCTCGTACGAGCTCTCGTCGTTTTTTCTGAAAAAAAAAAAAACAAAGTCATGAGATGTCGGCCGGTAAAGGCCGCGAGGAGTCTCAGCCGCCAGTCCTATGTTGTTCTTCATACATACCAGTGGCGTGGCGTCCATAGAACTCGATTCCCACTGGCTTGCCTATTTGAAGGCAGTTGGCAATTTATTGTTCAGAATTAGAGGAAAAGGCTAGTTGAGTTCCCTTCTGCTTGCCTTCTGATATACTTGACGCCACGCCACTGATACATACATAACATATCATGGCGTGCATGGGAGGTAGCCAGGGTAGGCAGCGCATACAAGTTGTGATAAGCCACCTTCCCCCTGCCTAGCGTGATGGCACCAGTGTGGACACTTTAAGCTGACAAGCACCAGTAATGGACATAAGGATATAAAAATGACTATTGTATGATATATTACTAACCGTTCGTGTCTTTTAAATCAGATTTGTGCATTATTGAGCCCTTGTCCGTTACTGGTAGGTACCGTCACCCTACTACTGCCTACCCCACTGCACGCCACCGCATAATCACGTCTTTATATATATACTTATAAAAAAAATAAAGGCACTAAATGTCCAAAAAATTCTCACGTGAGACTTGGAAGTGGAGACGGACATGCCAACATCTCACCACGTAATCCCCAATAGCACAAAGCTCCGTTCTCCAAGTGGCTCTCACCTGTTCTTCCTGGTCTGCATCTTCTCAGTGCGGCGCCGGAACGCGAGGTAGGGGTTGTTGGAGGACTGCCCGGGACGGCTCTCAGTCTTCACCGACAGGATGAGGGGGTGTTGCTGGAAACGAACAGACAATAGCTTAATTAGGGCCACTTGCACGGACCAGGGTTAGCGACTTAACCCCGTGTTAGATGCTAACCCGGGGCTAAGTAGTGTCAAAATGTATGCAACTGTCAAACCTAACCCCGAGTTAGCGATATACCGATATAGCGATACCTTTAATTTTTTAACCCTTTATAAGGCAGAGGCGATTAAGTGACCACATGCATTGTGTTGGAATTTCAACCTTATTGAGATGGACATACGTCACAATTTCCATTGTAATTATTGAAAGCACGACTATAGCTTTGAAAATATTCTTTGTCAGGTATGCATTCGATAGCTGCTTTTGAATCTGTGGTAGTATGCTCCAATAAATGGGACCTTATAAAGGGTTAACTCTGGACTGTGCAAGTGGGCCTTAGTCTCTTTAATACCGACATCTGAGGACCGAATAGCCTAGTGGTTATTGACCCTGAATATGAAGCTAGAGGTCCTGGGTTCAAACCCCGGTAGGGACATGCACTTGTCTGGTGAATATGAGTGTTTGTAGCGAAGTACACCTACATCATGGATGTTGTATGTACTTATATTTATGAATTTATCTATTTAGGTATACCTATATTTATTCGCTTAGTTAGTTTAGGACTCGATCGACTAGGTGTAAATCTTTCCGTGATATTAATTTACATATTTTTAACAATAACAGCGCTTAAGATCTAGACGAGAATCACTCGTTTTGTAATTTCGGAAATTATTTCAGCGCATTTAAAGTTGAATCATTGTACTCGTAGAAAGTTGTATGAAAATTGACCCGGTTTTTATTATTATTATTATTAATGTCTCTCAAAACTAATCCGAGATACTTTAGTAGGTGGTTGTGACACCCCGTGTAAACGTTTTTCAGCATTTTACAAATGTTTCCATACATTTGTCGAAATTCAAAGTGTTACGCCTACAAAGGGGTGTCTTAATATGGAATCCATAACGGAGTGGTTTGACGTTTTTTTTTAAACCATTTATATGGGACTTTCCTATTACATCCCATCTCATACTTCACAGAAGTCATTCAGAACCGTCTCCCGCTCCGTACATACGTAATCGAGTTGTAAAACTTTACTCTGAAAACTTGCCGCTGACGAATCGAAAACGTTGCGTTCAACTTTTATGAACGTATAAATAACTACAGCCATATAGAGGTAAATTTGCAAAACTTCGGCTTGTTATGGCGTAGCAAGCAACTAAGTTGCAAAAGGATCGCATTATAACTTGATTCAGCAGTCTACCTGCTTCGTTGCTTAAGGGAAGACCTGAAAGGACGCTCGAGTTGGGCGTGCGGCGTGCATGTTAAACAAATGAAACTCAATACTGGTGTCCTGCCTGAGTCGACGCTGCGCAGAGCCCTTTGCCGCTGCCCGCCACGCTGCACGCTCCGCCTAACGCTCCGCTTCGAGCGTCCACTCAAGCCCAAAAAACTAGAACGCTACCACTAAGCTGTATACTATGGATGGGCACTCCATATTAATACGTTCTATTAGTATACAAGAGCGGGTTGATGTCGGTCAAAATTTGTCACAGTTTCTTCGCAAAAAACGACCAAACCACTACCTACGACGCCCGGTCGGTATGATATCCATAGTAAATGTTTCTATATCTTAGCCAGTAATATGTGAAAGTAACTGTCTGTCTGTTACCTTTTCACGCTTAAACCGCTGGACCGATTTATTTGTAATTTGGTATACGCTATACATATAGTTTGTGCCCTGGGGAAGGACATTAGGATACTTTTAATCCCGGAAAATTGCATAGTTCCAGCGGGAAACTAAATTGCAATTCAGCGCAGACGGACACGCGGGCAAAAGCTAGTTGTAAATATGTAAAGCTCACTTGTACAAGCTTTTATTTAACTTATACTGATAGTTGTTCGGTTCGCTTCTATTTGCACAGCGCATAGCATTAGTAATAAGTCACAGGTTAAAGATTTTCTGACAGACAAAATAGCGCTAGTATGCATAGAGTCCGGTTGATATTCCTTTCACGTTCGGAATTGATCCCTAACCCGTCAGATACGTCAAACGAGAGTCTTCTTCTTCTTCTTCTCATTAATAAAAAAATTCAAAAATCATGTGACAAAATGTCGGCAACGTTGTACGGTAATATGGTCAAAATACCCCCTCCTCCCTGTCGGGCTCTTAGCCAACGGATAATGATATCCCTCAGAATCTGCCAGGAAATTATTAACCGAAGCCCAGGGTGCACCGGACCAAGCACTGCTCTTCCCCTTGGGTCGGATCCAAAAACGAACCGCAGCTCTTGACCACACCTGGAGGTAACCCGAGTCGCACCCCCAAACGAGAGTCGAAACTATGGCTAGTGATAAATAGTTTGTTTGTCAGAAAACGACAATTGTCACTGTAACGGGGGCCTGGGGCCTTACCATGACGTACTAATTCCGTATCAGTTCAAGTTATAGCTGTCACTCTTAGTATGAATCTGACAGCGAGCGTACCTAAACTGAATCGCATTAAGACGTCACGGTAACCCGTGGAGGTTGATGTCATACCGTCTTCAGCCGTTTGTTGAGCCAGTAGTCGTAGACGGCGATAACCAGGTCGTCGTGCCTCTCGAGAAGCAGTTTGGCCTCGTTCAGCGTCACCACCGTTTGACCGGAGCTCTTTTCCAGCTTGTCCATCATTTGTTCGAACATCAACTCTGAAAATAAACACATCATTTGTAATAATCACGAAGAGAAGATACCTAACCAGCAGCCCGGCAGAGTCGTGTTGCGCGCGAGATAGACTACCCGTCTCTTTCTAGAACGAACAGTAAGAAAAAGACGGACAATCTAGCGACTCTTGTGCGCTCTCGTGCTAGACATACAGAGTCGTATCGCAGAGCAACTCCATTGCTAGGCACAGGCTTCCACTAATAATGAGAAGACTTGGGCTATAGTTCCCACGCGGGCCCAGCGAGGCTTGTAAACTTCACACACACACCATTGAAATGTATGTATGCCTCACGAAACGTTTTCCTTCACCGAAAAGCTTTACCATATGTACCACGCCTTTTATATCGCAGAGCAGAACTTATTAATCAATCACTTTATAAATTCGATTGAATCGATTTTCTACACCACATAAATAAGTTAGGCTAGGGAACCGTGATAAGTAATAAACATTCGTGTAGCAAAACCCTAGAAAATTATAAGTTAATATAAGTTATTCAAAATACAAATTTAAATCGCGCATTAGGCCAAGCGAAGGCATGTACCGATTTGTCGCGTGTCAAAGACTCATTAAAGGCTTTCTAGAAACCATAAAAACAGTAAATTGTTATCATTAATAGGTTTGAAAACACTACAGCTACATACATATTACTTGGTCAGCGTAAATAGCCTTACTTTCTTGTGGATAGAATAACGACAAATACCATGAAGTCACCACCTTATTTATAAACGCTCTATAGGCTTCTGCTAACTTAGCAATCGTTTCTCCTTATCTGTGAAAGGTAAATGTCAAAGTGACACAATCGTACGATACCAGTATAATTCCATCCCGTTCTGTCTAGCTCTACGGAGCCCAGAAAAGGCAGAGCCTAGAGCACAGAAGTTACTATGGTGCACTTCTTTACAAGTATATTGAGGAAATATCCCTATTTGACGAATTTGCCACGGGCCCCAAATGTTATAGATAGTTACGCCGCTGACAGTCAGGCGCCAACTCACAAATCATAACATAGCGACATTAAAGCGACGACACGTCGTCTGCTGCTTTTGGTTACATTGCAGCTTGCGCCTTTATCTGGTTACAAAACAACGCACTTAAAAAGAGCCTCTGGCGATAAACCTGTGCAACCAAATTGGCGGAAGCGGTGGGGGACCATAATACCAGATGCGCAAACGTATCCTCCACTAGCCACCCAGAGCTCTTTTTACGTGCGTTGACTTGACTTTATACGGCTTATACCATGCATATGCCTTCATAAGTTCGAGCTTCATGCGACTGCCTCAACTCTTTCAATCATTAACTGGATTTTTAAACAGTGATTGGTTTGGACAATATATACCTGTGGAATGCCTAGACGAACGTTCCGTGATCAAATTGGGGACGTTTTGGAAAAAGGTCAGGTCAAGAGTACCCGAAACCGACGAGCACGTATGAAGAGATTGATGAATGTGGATGAAGCGAAAGAGGTATATCAGGATCGTAGCAAGTGGAAAAAAGTAGTCTCTGCCTACCCCTGTGGGAAAGAGGCGTTACTGTATGTATGAATACCTGTGAGTTCCGGATGCCTTTGCTGCTTCAGCCACCTCTCGTCCTCCGAATCGATGTCGTACTCCGGTGCCTCTTGTTCCTGCCATAGCGCTGTAACAAGCAGAAATAACCATCATAAGACAGTGAGAAAGGAAAGGCTTGAGGTCCAAACACAGATGTACTTAAAGCTATGGGAACATGAGTATGTGTAGGTACTCGAGTAATGTACCTAACTAAACTACACGCGCCGTTTCATTAAAAGTTGTACACTCAACTTTTTTCTGGGATTTGAGTTTTATTTTCGGTTTTCTACTCAGAATCACGAGCAGTATTGATCCTGATAGGAGAAAACAAAAGACCAAAATTGCCTTTTCCATTCCGTTATTTCATTCATACACATTTGTATGGCGGTAACTGAATGGAATGAAGTTTCAGGCCAGAAAATGTATGGAACTTTCGGGCTTACATGGGCCATATGCTAAAGAATACAACAGCAATACAACTTTTGTATTTTTTTCTGTATTTTACTAAACAAGAAGTCTAAATATATGCCAATGACCTTTGCACGTTCACATAGCGGCAAGCGCTAAGAAGGCTTCTTCGAATTCTTGTGAACGATCAAAGGGTGAACTGTTCTGTTCAGCCGGCGAAAAGTTTCTCGTCTTTACTTTAATTAGTCAGTACCTATAGCTATACTGAAATATTTAACATAGCGTTAAACTTTCTTTATATGCTTGTGTGTAATGTCAATCTTAAATCGCTTTCACTACCAAAAAAAAAACTGGGAAATCGCCAAAATTGAGGCGGGAAGCAAACGAAATCTCGGGCAAATATTTAGTACCCAGTTCCAGTCTTCCAGTTCCATTTTTGACAACAATGCATGGACATACTAGCAACGTCACTAAACTAAAATAACTGATATATGTCTTTCTAACCAAGTGCTTGGTCGACTAAATATACCTACACTTACAAAATTCATTATCTTCAAGAAACAAAGTCTGTCATTACTATGTCTAGGACCGCTTCCCTTTCTACGCGTAAAAAAAAGACGCAACCAACATCAATCACCAAGCCAAGATGCCTTTCTTAGCTGGCTATTCATCTGATCTTTTAAGAAACAAGTTTTTACGCAACGCCGTTCTACGGCTGAATGGGCGTTGACCTGACGTTTTTTTTTGTTCACTAGCGCTACGAGCTATATGCTATAAGTTACAGGTTGCGGGTATGCCTGTTGAACCGCGGCGACGGGGCATTTGGGCAAGGGGTCGTAATGTCTATTTTTAGTTTGTGCCCTTATTTTAAGTTAAGCGCGATAGGGCTGTCACGTCGTTGGCATTATTTAATATTCTTAATAAAGTTACACAACACGTGATCCTTTAGGTTTTTGTGCGTATACATAAAATAAGACCACAGTTTAGACATTTGTAACAACGCAAATCAACTTTAAATAGTTTGTGTTACCTGTATGGTTACTGATATGTTGTTGGCGCCATTTACGGAATGCTGTCACGTTATTATGTATTATTATTTAATCTGACTAGACTGAATTAAATAGTAATACTTACGTCAAAATGTGAAACGACAGATCTTTCATTCCTACAATTCCTACTCACATAGTGGTTGCCAATTCCTAGCTGCGTGTTTTTTTTATTCCACTCTCGTCGCCAAATTGTTACGTCCGGCCCCTAACACAATAAGAATGGCAAATTAATAAGCTATTGCTACCCCTTCTGGAATAAAAACCCGAAAGTGTCAGAACAATGTTGCTACATTCTACGTAGGGACCGAGATACCAAGTAGACATCACTTATAACAAGCATTCATTTTACTATGACAACGTTTCATGAAGCCCTTGACGGTCTAACAAAGTGGATCATCAGCAAGTGTTTTCATTGGTCATTTTTCGCGTAATTACGTTTAGTTAAACTACTAACCAACATTTGAGGACCCTAGTTACGATACTAAAAAAAAGTTAAAGAGCCGTACCGCGCAGTTTACTTAGGTTTATTAGAACTTAAAAAAGTTACTAGTCTTTGTAGCACTGGCCGGGCAAAACATAACATCCTGTTTAGTCGGAACTACGCGGCACCAACCAGGACGCAGTTCCTTTGATAAATGTGTGTTTATTACAACTTAGTTATCTCTCCCGTCTGGAGCTCAGTTTTTAAGAGATGAATTATATTCCTAGAGCTTGAGCTGAATAATACTGCGACAACTGAGACTTGACTTATCACGCAAGTGTCGAAGCAAACACGAGTCTATACAGAAATATTGTTGTTTGCAAACAGTGACGATCCCTAGCGAAGATTTCAATTTTAGTAATTTTTATTATTTGTTCAATTGATTCTTCTTTTTTATTTTATTTACTCTTGACGATTTCAATCTAAATTTCTCCGAACTTGACAATGTGTAGTTTCTTATGTAATTTTTATTGGATAACAAATAATCTCTATGTAATTTCGGCAGGTGGCTGCGTTATTTTAATTTAACACTCCTGTTAAGGTTTTAATTCTAAATCAAGGCATCGTTTTGACGTTGTAGCGTAGCACACTGAACACCAACCAATAAATAGAAAATTTGAAAAAATTACAACCAATCCTGAATAGTGCATTACACTCCGAGGGTGGTGAACTAAAGAATGCCTCAGATCGTAGGAACTTGTCGCACGAGCCAAAGGCGAGGGCCATAAACATGCGACCTGAGGCTTTCTTTATCACCGCCCGAGGTGTGTACACAATTTTACGTCTTCCCCTGATCAGGCAGTGGAAATTTCCGCTCGCGTAGCAGCAGGTAAACTGCTACTTATGACGACGTAAATACATTTTCAGTGTCAAACTAACCCCACCACCAGGACCCTATTTCATAAAGCTACAAGTAACAATTTACAAGCGGAAGTCTCTATCTAACACATAGGGTCAAAAAGAGACTTCCGCTTGTAAATTGTAACTTTTAGCTTTATGAAATAGGGTCCTGCTCTGAAGTATTCTGGATAATTTTAGGACAATGCATGGGTTCCGATTTTTGAAGTGAAAACTTCATTACGTAGCCAGATTTTGGGATGGGTAAAAAATGTTAAACTCGCGTCAGGCGTAAGACGGAGAGTGAGTTTTTAAGTAAAGGATATAGCAGGATCAGGATCCTCTAAGAGTTTATTTTGAAATACGAATGAAGCTAGAGTAGCGTTCTATTTTTGAAATGTACGTTGATTTCGTCGCTTTAACGTACAGCAAGTTCGACAGTTAACAGTGAGTTCTCTCAGGTGACAGCAGTTCAAATCTCGTGTATTTTTTCTTTTTTTTTCGAGGTACAGTACCACGGAACTCTAAAACAGAAAGTACCACGCAGTTAACAAGTACTTTACCCTCCACCGGGCACGATCCAATCCGGTTCGCGGACTTTTTGTCAAGCTCGGGGTCGTTGGCCGTAATCAGAGCACTTTTGCATTAAGTTTTTGAGTGCTTTCAGAGCTTAAAAGTGTTTACGCGTGCGAATGCACTTTTAGGTATTTTAATGTGCCGAGCGGGCAGTTTGAAAGTTATTAATGTGATGATGAGTTAGGTTAAATTTATATTTGGAAACGAAAAAGTTTTCGGACAAAGAGTACCATGACACGAGCAGAAAACGGATGAAAGAAGCATACCAAGGCATCCATACATCGATCCGATACATAAATATTCATAATGCTCCTCTCGTTACTCAAAGGTTAACTGGTAGAGATCCCTTATAGGGATAAGTTTGCTTCGTGCATATATTTAATGTTTTTTTTTGTGATTTGTGGCTGTTTCTCTGTATTTGTACCATAAAGCATTTACTTCCTTAAACATTCGCGTTTATAATATTAGTAGAATACGACATTATTTTTCCAAAGACGCCTCATTCCGTCACCATATGACAGAATTTGATCTCTGCACATATATCACTGAGCAGCAATCCGGCTATTTTACATACATATATGCAACAGGAAAATTCAGTGTTACCAACTACGTTACCAACAATCTAAATTTAAAATCTATCTATGGCGTTGTTAGCGATAGCGACACTATCACGCATCTCGTCTAGACATATAAGGCACGCAGCCTGTATAATGTGCATATATTATGTTAGACTATGCTCGGTAGCAAAAACACTTAACGGATGGGTCTTAGGCAAAAACACGCAAAGCGTCGGACCAGCTTATCGGCTTACTGGGAGGTTTACAGATATCCTATACGCTACTATATGTACAGTCACCGTCATATAGTATGATACATCCAAGGTGAACAAAAAGTTCGACACACGATACTATTTATACATATGGTGTACCGAACTATTTGGCCAACTTGGATGCTTAAAACTATATGACGCTGACTGTTTACTAGTTTCGTGGTTTGTTTGTATGTTTATAAACTCAAACTCATTTATTGCTATTATAGATACATATACACATGTTAGACATATATTATCACTATAAGAACTGCCAGTTAGGCGTACAATAATTAATATTCTTATGAACTAGTACTATGCTAAACGGGATTAGAATTATTAGATATTATTTCTCAGAATTTATACAGTTACCTTTAAAATTTAGAAATTCGTTTACATCATAAAATACTTGGTCTTTTAGGTATTTTAACAACGATGCTTTAAATTGTTTTAAGTTGAGCTGCTTCATACTATCCGGCAACTTGTTAAATATCCTTGCGGCCATCACATAATTGCTATTTTTATAATTTGTTATTTTTTTTATTTTTATAATTGAACATTTTCAAACAGGCTAAAATCCCCTTTTTATTCAACAGCAAATAATGAAAAGAATGGAAATGTCATACATTTTTGTGTGCGTTTTTTTTACGCCGAAACAGTCACTAGAATTGGGTAAGCAGCACGGCTAGCACAAGTGCGCGCGAGAGACTACCAGTCTTCTTCTTACTGTTCGTTTTAGAAAGAGACGGGTAGTCTATCTTACGCGCGACACAGCTTTCGCGTGCTCTTGTGCCGGCAGTGCGGCTATACTAATTTCATTTGAATAGATAAGCAGAATAGATAAGCTTTATTGACTTGTAATGCCTGTTACCAAGAATAAATTTCATTTCATTTCATTTCATTTCATATCATCAGCTTTTCGGAAAACTCGCACTAGGTACAATTGCGTACAAATTCAATGGTGAGTGTGAATTTTAATCCGTACAGGAACTACAGCCTGTGCCCAGCAGTGGGACGCACATGGGCTACAATGTAGAGAATACTGATGATGATGATGATGATGACCTCCTCGACTTCTAGTCAGTACGACGCTCATGCGCCCGAAGATGGCATATACATATAAGAATACTAGAACTGCTTCAACATAACCCTGTTAACGCTGCTACAGTGCATTGGCCCGACTGATGTAGAATTTTTCAAACGAAGCGAGATTCCCCATTAAGGATATCCTCAAGGAAACGTGTATCCACGAGTTTTTGTTCGTTTGTATTATATGCACGTCTCTATCAACTAATTCTGCGCTAAAGACATGTATTGAGTGAGGGATAATCAGATCCCGCGAAGTCTAATTCTAACCTTATTGCTTTCATAAACGCAATCGTTTGTCCTTATCTGTGAAAGGTAAATGTCAAAGTGACAGATAAGGACAAACGATTGTTAAGTTAGCAGAAGCGTAGAGAGCGTTTATGAATAAGGAGGTTAATCTGTAATCCGGTTGACAGGAAGCGAGTAAATCCTCATTAACACCAAAAAACAGACCAAAATCAATACTGTGTCCTGGAATAGGAAAGTGAGGTCAGTTTATATATACTACGCCTCATCATGAGCATACAACTGCACGCACACAAGCGCAAGCCAACTGGTCGAGACACGCACACCAAGACAAGGCAAGGTGTGTTGGGTGTCGGTTACGCTCATAGTATGGGCACGGCGTAGTGGCCCTTTACGCTTAAGATTACACACGTGTACGTGTATAATGAAGGTCGTGTGTCGTGTCGCGTTGTGTCGACACGTCGCGTCGGCTCGGCGGGCGGCGGCGCTCTGCTCTGCGCTGTGAGCTGTGAGCTCAGCTGACGGCGGCGTGATCGAACGAGCGCCAGACGGGACGCGCATGAGCTTATACTATCTTGAGATAACTGATAAATATCCCAATAAGAGTTTTCAATGATTCACGGTTAAGTTCATTCGAAATACCCGAACCTATATCTATTACCCGTGATCATGATGCATGCAACTGCGTCGAAATATCGGGTGCTCAATAAAGGTAACCGCGGTTCATATCCCATTTATAATATTTCGAACATCCCAATAATAGTATAAATGCGGAAGTTTGTGAGTATGGATGGATGTTTAACACTCTTTCACACCAAAACGGTTGAACAGATTTGGATGAAATTTGGAACATAAATAGGTTTTATGACTATGGAATAACAAATGTATTAATTTATCGATGTTCAAAGTGAAACGCGTCGGCGGGACGAAATGAATCAAAAATTTAGATTAAAAATCTTTGTAGTGGGGTTGATAGGATACTTTTATCCCAGGAAATTGGACAGTTCCTGCGGGATAGCAATAAACGTATACTTTGCAGATTTAATTTCGTGTGAAAGCTGCACTAAACGCTTTGGGCCTGTGTTTGTGTTTGTAAGCGCCAGGTGACGCGCTTGAGTAAAACCATTGCATAATACATAAATTCATTCGCTTCGCTAACTGTAGATTTCCGTGCCCCTTGTATAAGTTTTCTGTAATAACTAAGTAGCTAACCTACGTGCCAACAGCGTTGCCAATCTGCTGATAGTGATTGAAAATGCGTTCAAGATATTTTTAAGTCAAAAGCTTACACTACGGAATTTTAACAGACCTACAGTGAGTTACCCAGTTCAGTAGGTATGGGTATGGGCCTAAGCGGTGCAAGAGTACAAATGCAAAAGACCCGTGAATCCAGAGAGCACCTTATACGTCTGTGCCAGGGTGTTTACAACCACAGCGTACCGTACCATGTAGTGGGCGAAGAGTGAACAACTCAGTGTTCTTTACCATGAATAAATGCCGAGACATATCTCCGGATTTATCCGCGGCAGTATCGCCGCATGCGCACCGAGACGCGGGCTATTCTAAATGCGCTCATAACTTATATTTATAAACAGTATAAGCTAAGCGGTTAATTGAATGAAGTCACTACGTTCGATTTACGCATACAAGTTGTAGGTACGATTTTTTTACCTCTTAGTTATTAGAGTTCCACAGTTTACATAGGGAAGGGGTTTAGTCGATGGAAAGCAAATACTTTGCCAATTTACTATTGAAAAACAGAGCTAAAAGAAATGAGAAAGGTCAAGGACGTTAAGGAAAATTGTTTACTAATGTGTGTAAAGATTATTAACATTAAAGCGAAAATTTGTGTGTGGCGTCTATCTAAAAGAACTCTTCTTAAGTAAATACAGCTTTGAATGAAATTTAGCCGACAAATACTTTATGACTTGGCCCATGTTTCATCAAATCGACAATTGTCGGTGACATGACAACTGTAACAAGTTATAATTTGAATTCGAAATGCAATGCGTAGTCAATATGAAACCAAAGAGCGTAGTTTCTTGTCGTGTTTGTAATGTAAACAGAATTCTCACTCGTCGAAGACATTTGTCACGTCGGCCGGTCGGATGACAGGGAGGGGCCTATTCATCGCAATAAATTTACATTAAAAAATTGTAGGTAGGTATCCCAACCTTATCACTACGCGATGGTAGTAACAACTAGCGACCACGACATCATAATGACTGCTTGCCTTTTTTTTGTAAACTATTCCTTTCTGTACCAGGTTAGCTGGAAGAGATCCCTTCTTAGGGATAAGTTCGCCTTTGTACTATTTTCTGTGTACTTCTGTATTTTAAAATTTTTATGTGCAATAAAGAGTTTACATACATACATACATACATCAGACTCATTCACCAGATAGAGATAATACAACAGAACTTATATACCTAATATACCATCGAAAAACGGGCCAACAATTTAGGCATTTTCCGTGTGTCCCGACGCTAAGTAATAAACGATTGTTTATGGGCATCGCCATTTTGTTTTGCCATAGACGCAGTAATAAATCAGGTTAATTTACACTTCGGGTTCTTTCGGTGAAATTTCACATTGTGAGTGTTGAAATTCTAGAAGTGAAAACGGGCAGGTTGGTTACAGGCGGTTGATAAATGATAATGAATGAGTTATGTTTGAGCATGTATGAAGAGATTGATAAATGTGGATAAAGCGAAGGTATGTCAGGATCGTAGCGTGGAACATAGGTAGTCTCTACCTACCCCTATGGGAAAGAGGCATGTATGTAGGTATGTTTGATTTGAATGAATATGAAGGCATTGGTCCAGATGATGATTAACATACATTGACTTACGATAAACAATTAGACTCCCAATCACGCTCAAAAACTGTCGGAAGCAAATTTCCGCACGACGCTTCTATTGTGCAGTTTTGGTTCAGTCGTGTTTCGACCGCGCTTCGATAACAATGTACATGTCTCTTTCGCACCGAATCTCAAACGGTTGAGAACAAGAGACAGACAGGTTTACAGCGCGTGGCGTCGTGTTATTACTTCTCACGATCGTATTCAATTGACATTAAACTGATTAAACATTACTGCCACGAAATAAAGTGTTTATTTGAACGAATATGTTAATGTTATCTGTGTAAGTTGATGTGTTGACATACACAATACATAGACAACGCCGCTCGGACGTTTCTTGAGGCACTTTTGTTTGCGATTGGGAGTCTAGTTGTTTATCGTAAGTCAATGTTAACATATTAACATTATTGATTAATATAGATGAATAACATTGGCTACATGAAGCACAAAACCTTTCATACCTCGGAGAAGGTCTTCCGACTGATATGATGATGACGAATGACTATTATTTAGGTATTCTAATTGTTACGAAAATAAAAACTACGATCCCACAATTGCCGTTTACGTTTATAGTTAGAGTGGCCGTAGTTCCATAGTCTGTGTAAATTTCAATTGCCTATATTGATCATGGTTCAAAAGATACCTACAGCACTGGGAGAGATGGACAGACAGTCAACAAGATCATAGGCTGCGCCTCCACCAAAAGCTAAGCGTGTCCGAAAAAACAAAAGAACGAATATGATTCCTTAATTTTCCCGATAGCAACAACAGAATAAACATTATGTATACTTCAAAAGAAAAACAATTCAGCGGCATCTTATCCAGGTCAAATCGTCTCGGGGGGACCGATTGCCGCCTACTTCCGCTCGTTAAAACAACTTGTAATAAAACAAGGACTTAGGGACAGTAAATACGACCGAAAAAGTTATTTACCACTTTAATACTTAATGAAAACAACTACGCGAATGCTAATTTTCATTGACTTGTGTAAAAATAGAACTTGATGTTTAGACAGCTGTTCCACCGGCGGCGAGAGGAGTACTTACCGTGGACCGGGTGACTTTGATAATTTGAGGCTACTTTGATCGTTTTAAAATTGCTATAAAATCGATATTGTCCATATGCGGTGAATGTTTGGCATGCAGCCGCAAAGGCGATCGATGAAGACATCGATTGGAAGCAGTAAACGCAAATCAATATTAATGATTTCATCATTGTAACTTTTTTAAAGTCACCCCGTAAATCAAAGTCACCCCCGATTTACGGTAGCTATCATTAAATACGTTGCGCTTGCGTTAAGAGGTCGTAGAGATTAAGAATTGTTTGTTTGCCAGGTCGTTTCGCTGGAGGCGCTGTTAATTGTCCTGCTGTTTTTCTATAAGTTTTTCGTAACAAAAACATGCACGGCTCCAGTATGCTTATTGTCTAACTAGCTCCCATCGCCATCGTTTTCATTTTGACATTTCATGTATGGGCTGACAATTGGCATCGGAATCAGCTAGCTATCACATTCATACATGAACTGTCAAAATTAACACGATGGCGATTGCGAGCGAGTTAGACAATAGCCTACAGGTTACTAACTAAACACAAAAAAAACATACATACAAGAGAAGCAACTGGTACATTCTATCTTTTTCTTTCTACGCTAGGGTTTCTAGTTTCCAATTTTACTCGCTTCTCGCGAAACGCCGGCGGTAAGACACCGACCTTAAGATTCCGACGTTATTATTAGAGTATTTTGATCGACTACACTTTGTCAACAATCTACGACGCTAAGGGACCAAAATAAATTATGCATTATTCTATATTGCGTCCCTTTCTCTGTCTATCGGTACACTTGCAACAACAACACGCATTTTTCATAATCCGACGACTCAAGGCGATCGAGAAAATATTTTATTAAAAAAAAATACTAGGCATGTGTCTGAGTCACAATTCGCGATAAACAGTTGACTAACGCGACACAAAACCTTGTGTACATTTCAAAGTCCTCAGCTAATGAACGAATACTAATAGCGGAAAAAACTTCATCCTTAATTACTTGTGTCTAACTTGGAATATCGTGGCAAAAGATATGTCTTGTTATTCCAAACTAGATTGCGTCGTAATCGTAACTTCGTTCGCGAGGACTCGACATTTAGGATTGACGAATTGATAATTTCATCATCATGCCTATATACGTCCCACTGCTGGGCACAGACCTCTTCTCGGAGTTTTCTTAACGTCTCTCGTCTCGGCATCATCGGACTTCCAAATGTTTTCAAGGTATAACTCTGTTATTGTACAACACAGGAAATATTCAGATGACAAGAGAAAATAGATGCACAAAGGCGAACTTTTTACTCCCTTCTCTTCCATATATGTATCCGATTTTGAAATTTACCATGAGCTTTTCGGTGAAGGAAAACATCATAAAGAAACCGGACCAATCCCAGTAAGGCGTAGCTACGCTACCCTTCAGGGTTGGAAGGTCAGATGGCAGTCGCTTCTGTAAAAACTAGGGCCTACGCCAAAAATTGGGATTAGGTTGTCAAAGCGGATCCCAGGCTCACAGAGCCGTGGCAAATGCCGGGAAAAACGCTAGGAAGATGATGATCCGATTTTGATGACGCAAAAACTATGTTAGGTATGCTCCGGGCAAACTGAGAAAACTCGATGAAACGTTAATCAATTTCCAAGATTAGCGTGAACAAAGAGAGAGAGACAACAATGCTAAAACTCATCAAATTGCATTCCGTCGTCGTTTTTAATACCCTCCCGGGTTGGTTTTCCTCTATAATGTTATTCCAGATCTCTTCAAGATACATTTTCAACTCTTTGTTGTGGCAATCTATTCTAGACAAACGGCCAAGTTCGCAAAGCAAAAAAGGCGACAGACACTGGACTACAGACTGGCCGTGGGTTATTTTAATATTACATTAACCATTTCGGACCACTTTTGAGCTCCCAATAACTTACGTCCAAAATCTGATTGAACTATGTACAACGCAAGGACTTTAATTGTTTCGCCACTTTGGAACGCTTTTGCCAGTCCTTTGCAGTGTGTTTCAACAATTAATGTCCCAGAGTGTACATATTACTAAAATTAATTTTCTAGATGCATCATCACTACATAGTATAAAACAAAGTCGCTTTCCGCTCGGTCTAGGGATCTTTAAAAATATACATATACGCAACGGATTTTGATGCGTTTTTTTTTAATGGAAAGTTATTCAAGACGAAGGTTTATTCTACTCAGACGTCGCGAGCAGAAGCTAGTCTGACATAAAGTAGAATTTAAAACGCAAGGTTGGCTTCATGTACGCGTAAATATCCTCGTTAGCCACCTATTCAAAATAACGCACCATCAGAACTATTCAGAACAAAGTACAGTCATGCTTAACGTAAAAACTGGGATCAAAAATAAGGTCACCCCTCAAAGAAAACGCTGTGCTAAACGCGTCATTACTCGCTTGAGTAGCTGGTAAATACAAGATTAATCTAAACTATGATGCACACAGAAAACTGCAAAGGCATTTTCTCAAACATGATACGTAAAGTTGCCATTATATTAATGAAAAGTCACCAGTAAGTTAAGAATAACGGACAATGATTCAAGTCTCCGGTATGCAGAGAGGTTTTGCATTCGGATCGAAAAAGGGTCCAGTTAGAACGAAACAAATCTCATTACATGCGTTGTAATACTTGTAATTTGAACTTGAGAACTCCTTGTTAAGTATGTCACATTTTTTAATAGTGCAATAAGTCTCTACGCTTCTGGTCTGTTCAGTTCTCTGAGACAGCACAAGACAGGACAACGAAACTATGCACTTAAAGGCTCAAACCATCCCTTGCTTTGTAGCCCGTCTGGCAGGTCGCCCTCTCTCCAGTAAGCTGTAAAAGCCATCAGAGAATAACAAAGTCTCAAAACAAAGTAAGGTTCTATGAAAAGTGACCCGTTATTTTTGCTCTGTAGTATAGTTCATGCAAGCAGCATGCTTATTACGTAACTCGCTCGCGATCACCATCGTCTTCATTTTGACAGTTCATGTATGGGCTGACAATTAGCATCGGAATCAGCTAGCTGTCACATTCATACAAGAACTGTCAAAATTAACAAGATGGCGATTGCGAGCGAGTTACGTAATAAGCTAGCTGTACACAAGTCGCATCGCCTGCCACAGGCTAAGGAGTTTCTTTCTACAGACAGTTTATTTTCCAAAACGTGACTTTTCTCTTGATTATCCCGAACAACCAGTTTTAAATCACAGTTCGTTAACTATACTATTTGTTGACCACACACCACACTACTATACTTATAGTATAGCCGTAAATGCACATCGGCCTTCTCAGCTGATTTCGGCTTCGTAGAGCGTTGTCTCGCTCTAACTTACGTGACGCCAATTGTCTCTTTCCAAAGACCGATGTGCAATATTTATGGTTGGGAAAAGTAGGCTTATTGTCTAACTCGCTCGCAATCGCCATCGTGTTCATTTTGACAGTTCTTGTATGAATGTGACAGCTAGCTAATTCCGATGCCAATTGTCAGCCCATACATGAACTGTCAAAATGAACACGATGGCGACTGCGAGCGAGTTAGACAATAAGCCTACGGTACACTAACGGTTGACTACTTTTGCATTGTCAGTTTACCAATGTTATGTTAGAAATAGTTTATTATGAGAGTCACCACAGCGGATCTAATCTAAAGACATGGATTAGTTAGACAGTGTATATTATCGTGTGATCCACGTATATCGCGATCCATATCATGAAATATTGATGCGTGTCGCAGCTCGCAGCGAATCCGGTTGCTTTGAAATCCACGATTCTACATTGACATATCAGTATCACGATAATATTGATCGCATGCTCAATCTATGCTTCTAGACATGTTGCTTGTCTATGGACACAGGACGGCGTATTATTACGAGTGCCTACTCCAGTAGGTATTGTTAAAGAACGAGGCTATTTTGAAAGCGTATTAGGTACATCCCAGTCCAATTACTTTAAAACAAAAGTGAAACAGTAAAGCCCTAAAATAACTCAAAACCCGGTCGCAAACGCATAGGCCTTTATTGAAGCACTACGTAACGCTAGACTAGCATGACGAAACGTGAGAAAGTACATACAAATACATATGTACAATAAAAATATTATTTCTAAAATTAGTAGGTACAGCGAGTTTGTTGAAAGTACAAATACTCAATACAATACAAATATACTTACTTAAGAGGCTGACAACACCTAATTTTGTTGAAATTGATGTTATTTAAGCACTTTTTTAAGAAAAACTACACGCAAAAAAAAATACAAAAAAAATATAATGTTAATTTTCATCATATTTCAAACACGCTAGACAGACTCGATACATAATTGAAGAAAATCGGCTCGATAGAAAATAATTGCAAAGATTGGTCTTAAAATCATCATTAAACGGTTCTGTCTTTATTTTTTCGACGTATGGGTCTGCAATTAAAAACATGAAATCAACATATTCATACCTACACGGCTAACGAGTCATATTTCACAAATAATCCATACTTTTTTTTATTTCTTCTTATTTGTGTCTTATTTGCAAGATTTTAGACGCGCGCCAAGCTGCCGGAATAGTTTCTTCTCTTTCACTCACAGGCATGCGAACCGTATGTGTGAAGAGTGGCTCTGCTCAAGGTCATTTGCTGTTGACAGCGCCTTAAAAATTAACACAAAACAATATAACAATCTGTCTGTCTATATAAGTAACCAATATAAAATGACCTCACACTGCCTACATTTTGCTTAAGAGCAAGGCTCTGCTAACACTGGATTTTACAATAACTTGGCGAATTTGTACGGAACCCTCGGTGCGCCAGTCCGGCTCGCACTTGGGCGGTTTTTTTAAAGACTAATTTTCACATGCTTCTATTCTAATAAACTCGTCCGCTTAGTTACGTAAACTAAACATTTAGTAAAGTATTCCTTCACAGAATAAAATTGTGGACAATGTCAACAAACCGATAACCGTTTAGCCGATATTACTTCATGAATCGGATTAAGTCTATAAATACGATATTTTTTCACCAGTTTTCCATAATACAACATAACAATTATCTATTAGATTTGTTTTTGACATGGTAGGATTGGTAGGTATATCTGTGTAATGCTTCCTTTATGTGTATACCTAAAAATTCGTTAAAAAAAAGTTATAAAAATCTCTAATAATCATAACGATCATTTTTACAAGCTCTTTATTGACTCGACCTGTTTGTTGTTTTTTTTGGTCAAAATCAAAACATGTAGGTACGAAAAAAAAAGTAGTGAACCGGAATAAAAGGGCTATATTATTATTAATCTTCTGATTGGTCCTGCTCCTGCCAATATGGTAACACTCGTCACAGCTTTTTCATCATTTTTAAAGCGACGTACCAAAATATTCCTTTCCATTGATCCTGTCAAATCATGCTAGCCATTCAGAAAGGGTTCCGCTCGGGTTATAATATCAATTTTGTATCCCTCGCATCAGAATAGTGAAGCAAAGGGAAACGAAGCTTTTGTAATTGAGCCAGGGCGCATTTTGGACTGCAAAGCGCCGGGGTAGCAGCAGGCGAAATAATATCCAATTTTTTTAGGCACTACAAGCCGAATGTTTGTGTCACTACTTTCCACCTACCACGATTTCCCTTTCCACCTATACACCCACAATCATGCTTAACGTGGCCTTTAGGTCTTGATACCTTAGGCTCTGTCTATCCCGTAAGGGATAAAGATTTGATTTATGTATGTATGTCAAATTATTCCGGAATATTTGGTGACAAAATATAGAATCAAAAATTACGATGTAGGTTGAGAAGTAGTCAATCAAATTAAACCAACCACTTGCTGAAACAACAGAACCTCTAGCTCATCTGAAGTCTGTTAAGAACAATCGATCCTAGGTCTCTGTCTACCCCAAAATTACACGAGCTTACGTTTACGTAGACATACTATAGTCTATACTTCATTTAATTTAGAATGTGAAACCACAACAACATTATATTGCGGCTCGTGAACTGTAATCTTTTTACAATTTGTACTAGAGTAATAATCGACGACACGCAAATAGAGTGGCATTAAAACAATTTTATTTTGCGTCTCCCAGACTATTGACTGTACTATTTGCTAGGTAAGAAAGAGTTGACCAGACGCAATACCTATACTGTTATTGTGGTTTCTCATTCTAAATTAAATGAAGTATAGTACAGTGGTAATCAACCTTTTTTTATACGGGCCACAAACACGTTTTAGTCATCGTGTCGCGGGCCACAAGCAAAAATTATTTAGGGGTAGGTTGTAGAGGTAACTCTAGGCAGGCCAACCACAAAGGCCGAGCGGGCCGCAGGTTGCATACGACTGGTCTAGTATTATATCACAAACTGTCCGTAGTGCAGTATAGTATAATGGCGCCCACTTGATTTCGTTCAATCAGTACGACCTGGCCGACTCAGATGCGTACTCAAGGCCTATCGCAAGATGCAATCTCTAGGCGGTTGAAGAATAGGATTGGAAGTTTCTAGCTTAAATCGGTTTGTTTCAGTACTGAAGCAAGTCCATGACCTGAGTGCTGAACTAAGGCGATCAATACATACACTATATAAAAAAAGTAACACTTTGTTTCATTATTGTTCTAGTTTATCTGTGACGTATAGTTTTTTTTATAGAAATTTATATTTCAATCCTGGTGTTATTTCATGAATGGCATTTCCCAGAATGCTTATCAATGATATAATTATACAACTATGATCAGAAAGTTTTCGTTTGTGATGCTCTTAGGCGCTCCGAATAAAACTAGACCGAAAAATTCGACAGCTCTCGCCACGAGTCAAAGTAAAAGACGCCATACTCCTTTAAAAGGCTGACAACACCTAATTTTGTTGAAATTGATGTTATTTAAGCACTTTTTTAAGAAAAACTACACACATAAAATACAAAAAAAATATAATGTTAATTTTCATCATATTTCAAACACGCTAGACGGACTCGATACATAATTGAACAAAATCGGCTCGATAGAAAATAATTGCAAAGATTGGTCTTAAAATCATCATTAAACGGTTCTATGTCTTTATTTTTTCGACGTATGGGTCTGCAATTAAAAACTGAAGTCAAAATATTCATACCTACACGGCTAAAGAGTCATATTTCACAAATAATCCATACTTTTTTTTATTTCTTCTTATTTGTGTCTTATTTGCAAGATTTTAGACGCGCGCCAAGCTGCCGGAATAGTTTCTTCTCTTTCACTCACAGGCACGCGAACTGTATGTGTGAAGAGTGGCGCTGCTCAAGGTCATTTACTGTTGACAGCGCCTTAAGATCATTTAAGATCATTTGAAACGTAATTAGGGTGCGACCAAACCGCCGCGTATACGCAGTGACGTGTCGTAGGGGTCACGTTTTCTCACCGTTTCTTCATACATTTTGTTGCGATTCCGTAACGTCACCGTTTTTTAAGCGGCGGTTTACTTAATTTGAGCATAATTTGTGTGGTCAGTAATTCAAATAGCATTGCAGGCGTAATCATGCCGAACTTCGGTCACATATCTTCGGCATAGTGTGTTTATTCATAAACTCTCTATAAGCTTCTGCTAACTTAGCAATCGTTTGCCCTTATCTGTCACTTTGACATTTACCTTTCACAGAAAAGGACAAACGATCGCTAAGTTAGCAGAAGCCTAGAGCGTTTACGAATAAGGGGGTTAGTCATCCCGGCATCACCACCTCCAAGTTGGACTTGGACACGCGTACCCTCTCAGTGGACGATCCAAGATGGCCGAAACGCGTAGCGTTTAGCTAGCGTCTTATGTACTCATGAAAGGTAATTTGATTAAAAACTACAAGGCTGGGTTCATTTGAGCGTTCCCGTAGTTACTTTTTATACCACTGTTACCGAAGCGTACTCTTAAAACGTTCTAACTTACCCATAAAAGTTGGGTACGGTTGCGGTTTACCCGTTCGCCTTTATTGCGAAATAAGCTTTAAAAGCTCAGTTTTATGGTGGAATGTTGTTTGTAATTTAATTTGAAAACAATGCTGATTTATCTGTGGAGCTATCTTTTGATTATGGACGTAAAAGTGTTTGTTTCAGGGTCGTTATTGGAATGTGGTGTCGGTTTGTGTTTTAATGTTTATTTAGTTTCGCTTTCGTAGTATTAGTATCTATTATAAGAACATCAGAATACATACATATATAACAGTCTGTATAGTCAGCGTCAAAAGCGACAAACCATTTTCGCATTAACACGTTTTATATGACGATACGAATGTGGGCATAAAGCTAGTCGAGGAAAAGCACTATATTAGAAATGGGAAAGCAACTCTTCCGTCTGTCTGTATGTTACGCTTTCACGCCTAAACCACAACAACATGAAACCGACATCCCGGACATCATCATCATCATCATCTCCAGCCTATATACGTCCCACTGCTGGGCACAGGCCTCCTCTTTGAACGAGAGGGCTTGGGCTATAGATCCCACGCAGGCCCGGTGTGGATTGGGAACTTCACATCACACACACCCACCATTGAATTGCTTCGCAGATGTGTGTCCCGGACATAAGATAATTTTAATCCCGGAAAAACGCATACTTCCCGCGGGATATCGATAAGCAAATTCTGCACAGAGTCGCCGGCAACAGCTAGTCAATGAATAAATCAGAGGCCTCGACAATTTATACAAGCCAGCCATACACCCTATAAAAGGTTAAGTACGTTTTCGAACGTTATTAATTATTTACGCACAACGGTTCCCTTATAATCGGTATTATTACATGGATTCTCTATAATTAGAGAGGAAACTTTACTAGTCATTAAACTATGCATCAACAAAACCAAACGAGCGACCCCTACGGTTTTCCCCGAATGCGTCAACATTGACATAGGTCCATACATTCCATAGTAGGTATTTAAATTTAATTTCCCATAAGCAGAAGATACTCAGCGGCACAAAATTAGGCCGTCTCCATACAAAAGCCATACTAATATTAGATTATAGATTATGTATGGATGTTTGTTACTCTTTCACGTCAGAACGACTGAATAGCATTGACTATGGCCTGGAACACATATGCTACTTTTTATCCCGGAAAATTGCATAGCTCCTGCGGGATAGCGAAAGACGCGGGCAACAGCTAGTCGCTAAGTTAAGGCGCTAAATCAATTTCCTAATATAGGAAAGTAAAAAACATATTAACATTCGCACAGATTCGACACAAATTGCAATCGTAGCCGATGAAATAACAATAACCGGTCAATTTAAACGAATTGCCTGTACAACTTGTTGTCGAGCCGAGTAATGTCCGGTGACAGATGGCGCGACACATGCTCACTGCGCATACGCAAACCAGGACACCTAGCACGAGATAGTATATCCGTCTTTTTCTTACTGTTCGTTCTAGATAGAGAAGGGTATTCCATCTCGTGCGCGACACATGCTCGCTCGCTGCGTACGCGCAGCCCTGAGTGCATCCTGTTCGCGACGCGAGGTTTTGCGTGGTGCCGCTTTTTTATTGGACTTCGATGACATTATTTATTTGTATTGTAAGCAGACTTGAATTATTGCGTAGAAATCGTTTTAAGAGAGGAAGTTAATCGTGAAAAAAAAATGTAGATAATTTAGATACAATTAAATTGACAGGCGTTTCCCAACCTTTTTCAGCCACGGACCCCTAGGAAATCAAGCACAGTTTTCACGGACCCCCTTAATAAAATAAGCAGTTAAAAAAATCGGATTAGGTACCTACCTATTTATTTTAGTTATTAGAGATACAAAATAGGTACTTATAAATCTTATAATTAGCATTTATGTATGGTCCAGAGATGACACCGCGGACCCCCATACATATACTCGCGGATCCCCAGGGGTCCGCGGACCACAGGTTGGGAAACACTGAAATAGACCCTTCCTGGCCCGCCATAGAACCTTATCATAGTAAATATAATTGTCCATCTATGAAAATGCTTATCGAATTAAGCCGGCTACCCACACGCCTGCCGCAGGGGCAATACCGGTCGCACGGCGGTCGGGGCAATTTCGGCTATTCTAAAAATTGCCGCTGCTTGCCTATACACATCACAATTAAGGAGGCAATACTGGTCCTGCTTCCAATGTGCTTTTTTATGTGTCGTTTTGTGTCAATAAATGTTTTCTTTCTTTCTTTCAATATTGCCCCTGCGGCAGGTGTGTGAGTAGCCGGCTTTACACAAACGTCATTATGAAAAGGTTCTGTTGTGGCCTAGGAATCAAAAAGCAAAAAAAGCTCATATTAAAAATGAAATTTTCGACAAAAACTTCAACTACAATCTGTATGCAACTTACAAGTCTCTATTAGCCTTTGTCCACCAAACAAAATAATCAATGTCTAATCAAAATTTAATACCTAGCGTACACTCTTCACATCTTAACACCACCGCAGCGCCTCCCCTCTCAACATTCCACCGTGCGCTCTGTATTCGTTGCATGCCCAGTGCACCCTCTGTCAGATGATCTGCGGCCTAGGGGAGAGGACGGGTCGATATTCATTGGATAGTGAATGCGTACCGAGGGACGCCCCTAGTTCCACGCTGATATAATAAAAGGCGTACGTCTGGCTGACGTATGCGTATGTAGAGTGCCCGGGTAAAATGTAAATAAAAGCGTGCGGTTAAGCTGTACAGAGCCAGCCAAACGGAAACCTAGGCCACTGTAGAACCTTTTCACAATCAACGTCGGAGTACTTTGACCTGACAGACACGAATAACAAACCGATCACTTAGTGCGATAAGGTTATACAGGTCCAGGGTTCCATTTGGTTGGCCGTACTACTACCAGAGTGAATTCTTTCATTTGTCCGAATTTCATATGCTGTAATGATCACCGTGACTTTCAAGAGCTTTGAAATGGTCATCCTATATAACTCTATGGGTTAGGTTAGTTTTATATAACAATCCTGAACAATAATCAGTTTAAGATAAAAAAAAGAGTTGTGGCAAACAATAAATTTATAGCTTAAGAAATTGATATATAAGAGGCAGCAGAGCAGTGTGTGAGGAAAACACGCCAGTGGGAAAATACCAGTAGCTAAAAAGAACGGGGAAGTAGGGAAACCAAGTACAAGGTAGAGGCGGAAGGAAATAAAACGGGGAGTCTCTTCCGGCGTGGAGAGAAAAAAAGTGAAATTACACGCACATGAGATATTCTATCTTAGCCTTCCATGCATAGCACACATAAGCTGAAGTAGTAGTGGGCTGCATATCTGTCAAAGAACAAATAACTACTGGGGTAAACGAGTTCTTGAGGGACCTCGACTCGGCAAGCGGTCTGACGGACGCCCTCGAGCTGATGATGACGATGACGAGGGTTGGTTGGTCTAGTGAGTTACTACCCGGTAGTTGCGGGATCGAGCCATAGCAAAACAAATGGAACCAAAGAGGGCTAAGACGGCACCTCGTGTGCCAATACAATAATTTGCATGAAATCAGACGTTACTAGCAAGTTGCTCAGTAAACTAATCGCATACGGATATAATAGTACTTGTTATCACTTACGTTGTAAACTAGATAAGATAAGATAGCATTTCGTTCAATCTTATACCATTATCAAACAAACGATTAGTACTCCTCAAGTTTCAGTTAGGGTCATCCATTGAGTCTGGGAGGAGATAAGAAGAATCTACCAATCACACTAGTTCAAGTCAACGTCTCAATCAAAGAGCACCCTATGCTACCTCTTTCACTCTTCCACTCATGAAAACGTCTAGCTAATTTCGAGGCTAAAGTACGGCTAGATCCTGTGCCAGAAAAGAGATCGGCATACTGTTCTTTCTGCTGGCAAGGCCTACGGCGTACTACGGCTATAAGTGCCGGCACGTAAGTCTAGCGATGACCTTGTATGCGCAGAAGTATAAAATACGGTATCCGTGGGTGCGCAGATCCTCTCCACGTGACTCCTCATCGCTAGACTTACGTGCCGGCACGTATAAGCTTGTTTTGAGCTAGAACGTTCTCCTCGCATCACGCACGATAATCGCCAGTGGGACAACTGCCTAAGGAGCGACCAAGACTCCTTTTGTTGCATAGTTTGCCCTTTTCTAACCGAGTTGATAAATGGTGCACTGAGCGAATAGCGATAAATTGGAGCGCGCGCTAGCCACTCCGGCACGATAAATATTTGCTCAAGAGGCCCCTAAACTTTAATACTTTTAGTATAACAATAGTAAGGTATACCTAAAAATTATTCGGAAATACTTCAAAAGGTCAGCAAGTAAAGCAGTTGGGATAGTCTGACTGAACACCCGTTAAAGTTCTTTTTACGATTTTTTAAATTGTGGTTTACAATGGAAATATCACCACCAAACCAACATCCATACACGTCCATGGACGTTGGTTTGGTCGATCTTCACAGTGTACAGCGTCCAAGGGTCACTCCATAACATGATAGAATAATCGTAAGGCAATTTGTATATTTAGATATTCGGGGCCCTACAGCATAACAGACGTAGCTCTCAGAGACAAGCTAGTTCTATCCCCGTCCCCGATCACAGGGCAAGTCTAATACCCTGTCATTCCCTTTGTGCTGGTTTCGTTTAAGGCTGTCGTTTCGTTCCGAATTGATTTGGCTTGGATATACGGAATCAACATCAAAGCTGTTCAAAGGAGACCGTTTATCAATTGTCGACAGTATCAGAGTTGAAAATGTTTAATTGTTGCCCATTTACATTTTTTTAAAGAAAATTCAGATAGTACAGACCCGGAATAGCCAAGCGTAAACGCTTAGAAACGTTTAGAAACGGGGTTAAAAGTGATAAAGGAGTGTTCACACTTTATTGTGACGTATAACAAACAAGAATATCCGAAGTTATTGTGACGTATAACAAACAAGAATATCCGAACGCGCTATCAGTTTCTGCGAGGGGATTACCCCATTTTTAAATTTCCAAATAATAGGTTACTTTTCTATACTGTCAATGTCACTCGTGACTTGTAAATGATAAAGCGTGATTATTTTTGCTCATTTCACAATCAAGCACAAACTTTATACCTCGAAATAAGAAATCTACTAATATATCATAACAGACTGATCGATCGCGATGAATATATCGCGATTACTAAGAAGATGAATATATACACTCGCGAGCAAAGAAACCCGATCACTTTTCATATAACTTCCTACGGGAAGTGACTCTGTTGTTTTGCTCCAGAGTATAGTTGAAAGAAGTAAAGCCGCGCTAAACAAAAGCACCCCCACATATTCTGCGATAAACCTCTCCGTGCAAATTGCCTTGTATTTTCGCGAATCTCACGCAGATTGCCTCGATATTAAATATCTACTCGCTTCTACGCTTCAAATGAAACACGTTTCATAAAATCACGCTGAATTGGAGTGACTATTTAAAGAATACGCCGGTAAAAACGTTTCTTATTAATTGGGACTAATTAGGCTGTCTTATTTATACATCTTGTAAGTTATTTTCGAACATAATAATGTATCTGTTTTAGAGCTTCTTCTCGAGCGAGACACTTCCATTTCAACTACAACCGTGAAGCAACTGATTGTCATGTGAATAGTAATTCACAGCCAAATTACTGGAACTGTATACTCGTATATAATATACGCCTCGAGTATACTCGTAATAGAGGTTTTTCGAAATAGCCATAGGTTAGCGAACTAACCTTTCTGTACCCTTCCACTTTAATACGTAGAGACTTAAATCAATTCCTTAGCCAATACTCTCACCGACGCTAATGTTTAATGTAAACAGGACATTACTCACGCTGCATGTGTATATGCTGCTTTGGCATCTTGTAGTCCGGGGGATAGCATCGCTCGTAGAACTCGAGATCTTGGACGTCGCAGACTTCCGGCGTTGGTATGATGAGCCCTGTACATATTGCCCTCTGGAGATGGTGCTCCTGTTGACAAAGAAAGAAAAGTATTAGAAATACAGTCTACAACTTGCATAGAAATACAATCAGGTAGCACGACGTATCACAATAGTTTTTCCATGCGTTAGAGGCAACCCTATGCATTTCTTGTGAATACATATCTCAAACTTATTGTCTACTAGCGACCCGCCCCGGTTTCGCACGGTATATTATGCATGTATTATACATATAAACCTTTCTCTTGATTCACTATCTATTTTAAAAAAATCGCATCAAAATCCGTTGCGTAGTTTTAAAGATATAAGCATACATAGGGACATAGGGACAGAGAAAGCGACTTTGTTTTATACTATGTAGATGAAGCATAGACTTATATATGACCATAACCACGCCTGACGGCAAGCGAAGATGTGTGAGATGTGTCTAATCTAAGGTCATGCTTGCCTATTTATTAAATGCTCTTTCGCCCTCGACTGATTGAAGACAGCCAAATTGTAGTATGTCAAGGAACAGACGCAGAGACGCAGATACTTCGAATAAAGAACGAATAAAAAAGCTTTATGCTATATTTACTTTTAGGGATTCTGATGTCATAACGGTGAAGACCATGCCTATCTCTGATCGGCCTGTGAAAGAATAAAGTGGAGACAACAAAGATACGACATGCGCATTGTTGGAAGAAGTGATAGTTGACTTGACGTACCTACTCACATGGTAACATGTGCCATGCCAGACTACTAAGTCTCCGTTGTGTTGTACTAATAGTCCATGGAAGATATTATGCTTTTAATTCATAAAAAGCTATAGTAAATAGCGAAATACCACACTGTAGCTTTTCGTTACGGCTTAAAACTAAGTCGTTAGATTGGTAACTAGAACACTTCTACGGGAAAAGATTATTTTATGTCATAATTAGGTGTATTTAATACTCCGACTTTATTAATTATATCACGACGTATGAAAAATAGTTTCATTCACACAACGATTTAACAAAAGAACCTTATCAAAGTGACGATGACAAGGATGCTTAGCGCTATGTCATCAGAGCAAATATGTTATCAATTGATAAGAGATCATGTAAGGGTAGTGCCGCCTATTGACTAACAGATAAGCGGCAAATGAATTGATAACGTCACGGTGGACGCAATACAATACCTATCGTCATGCTCTTAGTTCGGTACCTACTTCATTGAGGATTTCGAATGGATGAATAATGAGTTAATGAGAGTAAATTCGTGGAACTGTTGCCCAAGAAGAAACTGTACATAAATAAGGGACGCGTGTTTTGAAAAAGCTGGTCACATGCTGGGCAAAGCCACCTTTCTATCATGGGCAGTGTCAAGAACAACGCGTTTCAAATGTTTTTAGTATCTCATGATTAAATCTTTGGGTAACCTACGTATGCCATGCGGTTTTTCGGAACCATTGTCCGAATTAGCACATACGTAATAGCAGTCAAATGTGCTGCGTCCGTACCGTTAAATTCAAACGGCGTTCGAGCCAAGCAGCATAGAAAATTACGAAATCCTAGCTAAATGGAAAAGGTTTGCATGCCATGAATAGAAAGGTATAAGAGGTGATTTCCGGCACTCTCAAACAGGACAAAGGCATAGTCGGGAAGTGTAGTTCCTATGGGAAATTCGAACATTCATGTACTAAGGATATAAAATACCCTTAAAAGATAACATTAACGTAACAATGCATCAAAATTGATAGTGTCGGCATCCGATAACGGAACCCTTGTAGGAACCGCCTATAAATTCCTTGAAGGAACCCCATTAGTTACCCCCTATCTGGGGAGCGTTGGGGTTCCATTTGTTTTCATACTACTTGTTTAGCGTTGTGTACGCTACGCGAGAACGGGTAAGGGGCTGTGATTTTTGATGAGTAAAGTTTTGTAGACAGTGTTTTATTACATGGTATGGTAATACCACTAGAATAGATACTCGTATAAATGGAAACGCCTGTACATCATTAACGTTTCTTAGAGAAAGTTTAAGTTGCTAAGAAAATTGATATATGTATTTCATTAAATTTCTTGCCAAATAAATAAGATTCATAATGAAGATTTATAATAAAATAATAATAATACGTAATATTAAATTATTTATTTCATCGAAACTCAAGAATCAACAATAACTATGTGTAAACACGACTGCAATGTCGACTGTCTGTTGAAATGCAAATCCAGAACAGTATGTTTATAATGTTATAGTGTTACGTGGGCTGGTAAAGCATGGTAGCTAAAATAGCCTTCTAAATAAAAGCAACCAAGCAACAAGCGCCATTGATTTCACTCTCAATTTGTCTCTACGTATCTACTATCTACACGAAATGAAAACTAATTAAAACAAAAAAAAAAAAAGGATACACAGGCACAAATGCACAAGCCGTCGTAATTGAAACATTCGATCCGTTTGCTTTCAAAGAGTAGCGCCTGAGGGACTTTCAAACTTCGTTTTCATTAAGTACAAAAAAAAAATGTTTTTGTTAGGACTAGCTAGTATTCCGCCATTTTATTTATGGGATTTAAATTGAGTACCTACGTAGCAAAAACTTTTACAATTGAATGTTTCGACAAAAGTTTCAAAGAGTGAGTGCCTATTCGAAGATATTATAAAATTTTACATTGGGGAAAAAAACAAACAAAAAAAATCCACGGGATAATGAAACGCCACGAAAAAAGGAGCTTAATCTCACGGCTTCTACTTAGAAATACTACGAGCGATACCAGATCCTATCCTACTCTCTGTTATTACTTTATTTTATTATTAACTACGCTTCCATTTTTCCTTGTAAATATTTGTGTCCAGTGAAACATAATTGTTTCCACTCAAATTTTGATTACTTTGGCTTTTAATAAAACCTAAAGAAATTAAGATCAAAGCGGTTCGTAATGGTCCAAGGAAATAGAATAAAAGCAAACTAAAGAGAAGGGTTAATGATTATCATCAAGTGCTTATTACGGAGGAGGGAAACGCCGTGCAACGATTCTGCTGCAAGCGAATAAAGTTTAACGTCCTTGGGCCTTACATTGAACTGTTTAACGCTTCCACGTATGTATTATTGACAAGGCATTTCTTTATATCCATCGGTTAGTGCGCTCATCACAGGCCTCATTTTGTTGATTTTCTATGTGGTTCAGTTAAATTTTTAATCAATCATTCAGTTTCAAGTCAATAGTAAAATAAGCAAGAACGCAGGTGTGGCGCAAGGAGCGGTCTTCGGTCGCACACCGTTGAAATCGTAGTAAAAACTAAAAGTCCCCAACGTCATCAAGTTGCCAAAATTATAATTATATAATATAGTCGGAGTAAATGCGCGAACATAAATAGTTTCTGTCTGTACCGACATAATATAAATCAATAGGTACATAATTATCACATGTGATGTCCAAAAATCGTAAGACAGACTTGAAGCTTGATGCGAAGAGTCTCGGCCTTATGGTTTTTGGCTATCAACATGTTTTTACATAAACATGAGATAAGCTGGCAAGGTCTTGGAATATTTTACCGTACTGGTGCGGGTGGATGGCTCCAGATCTTACAATAGATAAACGATGAAAGGTTCGGTTCTTCTTATCTTAACCATAAATTTTTGGAGATTGCAATAACTGTATTATTTCCTACTAACCAATCTATAGACAAAACGGACTTAAACGTCTGTTCACATTTCGGATCGGTGGCATTTACAATTATCATTATATGTCGATTTTAATGTTAATTATTACCCCCTTATTTAGATAAAACATTGCATAGTATTCTTGATTTATAATTAATTATACCTAAATTGTACGATAACGTACAGACAGACAACGCGTGAGACGTTAGAAGAGATGTCAACGAAAATGTGACTTATACGAAGAGCTATTTCAAACTACGATAATAATACTTTCTCACAAGCCGCAATACACTAGGGATAAGGAAACCACATACGTGACAAATACGCAGTCAAGTGAACTCGGCTCATTTCAAGCAGGATATTACTATGTGTTAGTGTATGTATGTGTGTGTATTTTGTAACTGGCAAAGTAAGTAAGCGTGATTAAAAACTGCAGGTTTTATACGTTTTTTAAATTGAGGTTGACAGTTTCCATATCATGTCAAAAGCGTGACGGGTGTAGTCTATGTATGGTCTAGAATGTCCGACCTGATATTTCGTATCCCTGTCCCTCATTTGCTTCAACACAGTACACAAATTAACTGGACTGGGTGAATTTTCTATTCAATGTGAAGTCATGCTCCAATAGAAAATCAGATGAACAACAAGTACATTCAGTCAAAGTTGCCCAATCATCTGCAAAAATTCATATTCCTAGCTCATTTTATATGGAGGTAAAGTAATCTAAAGTTCTTGGACCAACTACGAATAACATACGCGCGTCGTCAAACCTGCAAGAACCTGACGATGCTGCTTTTAAAATACGTATCAGAATAGGGCCGTCTAGTGGTTACTTGGTCACGCTTCGGTTCGCTACGGTACTCCCGTCCGGTGTTAGGGATCTCGGTTATAGCAGCTGCCAAGTCCTATGTTTGTAGAAAAAATAGGTTTTTATAAAGGGAAAATGTTGAGAGGAAATTTCTGGTTCCTCATTTGAGAATTTTGTAGAATTTGAATACATATTTAATGCGAGTTTATGAAACAAACGATTATATCATCCACGTATAGTACACTCTTACTCTTTATTCTTGAGAAAATAGTTCCGAAATAAACTCTAAAAACCATCTAGTGTAAAACAAAACATATTCATTAGGTTCAAATAATGTCTTTTTTAAATATTTTATTGAATCAGGCGTTACTTTGCGGAGGTCCATTTCAATGTCTTTTTTGTCTAGTCTATCGCCCTCATAACTATACAAATGTGATCACCAAACCAACGAAGCATTATTCTTTTATCATTATTTTGAAACAGGACTCCCATTTTCTTGAACTCTATGTTTTTGAACGTTATTTAGGCAAAGGATCTTCGTAGGCACCTCACAGGAAATAACTCACAAAACCCATTTACCTTCATAGATAAAACATCGATAGTAGATACTCAATCTCCGGTTTTGAGATTGCACATCTATGAAAGTTCCTTTCGGGATCATGGGATTCATGGGCATTGCTTTTACGGTAAAATTAATCGCATGAACCTTATAAAAACTTTTTACATCAGCTGTTACTGTCCCAAAAAGAAGTACTCAAAGTTAGCTTAGTTGTGTTGCGCTTTACTTTGTATATTTAATCTTCCTTGGTGCCAGCGTTTCATGTGGCATCTCCAGCTAGCCTTTTAGCGGCTTCTTTTCCTGGCGAGTCCTCATATTGTCTAAGTTCCGCTTCGAGATGCTGGGTCAATGAAGATACCAAAGTTAATTAACAGTTCAAAATCGATTCAAACTTTCCCTCCACTCCCGAATTTGTAATAAAAGAACCCCTCGAACGGTACAGTCAAATTAAAAACAAGTATAAAAAACCCACAGGAAGCTGTAAAATTAAACGCTATAATTGTCCGTAAAAACGTGGACCCGTAGTCCTATTAATAGACGTAATCAACGGACGAGTCTGCAAACAAATCTGGTCATTATCTTTTACCTAACATTCGTTTCTAACGAGTCACAAAGGGAAGGGAGGAGATAATCTGATTGTTACGAAGGACTTCCACGTAAAGGTGCGAGTAGGGACGACCTCAAGTGTATCGCCTGAAGTTGGTTGCCCGGTCCTAAATTGTGAAAGCCGGATTCAGCACTACAAATAATAATGTATACAGTTGAATTAACTGTAGAGCGGATTTAATTATTCTCATGTTACGGTTAAACGAATCAGGTATTTGATATTAATAATAGTGAAAGTAGACCACATTACTGATAGTTAGCATCTAAACATTAGGTCGCAACAGAAGAAAAGTGGTTTTATCTAACATTGTCCACGATTGAAAAAGACCACTGCAAAAGTGGAAATCTTGAAACCACTCATTGACTTACGGTTTATCGTAAGTCAATGAAAGCACTACATTTATTTACGTTATGTGGTGTAACTCTTGACTTCTGGTGTAATTTTTAGATCAATAAACGTCTGGAACGCGTTCGCGTAAACGTCTCAAATGGAAAAATTGGCAGCGCCACAAACGGCGCCTACTGACAATAAACTAATCTCATAGTGAGTGACACTTCAACGCGAACGCGTTCGAGATGATTGTTAAAAAAAGTTACACCAAGCGCTGTGAAGTCTGACTCCGATCTACAGTAGATCAATAGAAATTACTAATCGTATCAAGCGACTAAACCAAACAATTCCAATCGCTGGAATTTCATTCAAAGTTTTCAGAGCACAATCTGAAATTTCTGAGAGCCGGGGATGACTAAGAGAATTCCCCGTCGGATACCTTTATCATATTTTCCCGGGGCCAGTAATCATACCCCGGATGGAATAGCCCAGTCCCGCAGGCCGTGCTAATAAGGAGCGACCGTGTGCGAATAATATCCGGGTAGGGTTAATTTTGGGGACGATTGGGCCTGGACATTTTCTTGTTTGAGCTTTGTCGTCAATACGAATATTTATTTTAGCAATAGACGTGTTCTTGATCGCATTTCTAAATATTGGTTTTTGTTAAGTCGACTAAGAAATACCTATTCATATATCTGAAGCAGAATCAAGATTAACAGTGCTTATATGATGTATTGTAGTCAAAGATGAATAAAGTGTTTTCCCAATTTTTATGACAATTCCTACAACAGAAAAAAAAGACAGGCGACTTGGTTAACATTGATTTGGGACTAAGTCAATTTGTGTGAATTGTTCCCTAATTATTATTATTATTAATGATTCTGAGATGATGTTCAGCTGTGTGCGTGTTTCGCTTATGTGTGAGTTTTGTTTTAGATGAGATTAAGAACAATTTTTTTGACATAATATTACTCATTTCATTAGCGAGCCTCCCACGAAAAAGGACAAAAAAGCACTCGAGTACGACGATAAGCCAAAGGCTCTCTTCATAAGTTAGAATAAGCTTTCGTGCCTTCCAACAATTTACTTAAATTTATAAATTCAATTTAACAAGATGCCAAAACGTTTGTTCAAACAGAAAAAAGGTTGTTTCAAGTTAAATACTAAACCTCAACGGCTTTAGAGTGTCCTTGAGGGCCATGAGGCTCAGTGTACCACGAGCCATAAAGCGCGGAGCCTGTTAAAAAAATATTATTGTCGGCGTTCCGTTGTCCGTGGAAAAGGTGGTTCGACCGCATGGCCAAACATAACGTTTAAACTTCATAAACGATTTCAAAAAGAGAGAAAGGAATTCTTTTTTCTTCGTAGAATTTTTCAAGTTGTTTTATGCTACCGATCACTTTTACTAATTTAATATTTGTCTACATTGTATTATTGTAACATTTCGCAAAGGTAAATAACATACGAATGTGCGGCTAGCAGCTCTCAAAGCATTATTGAGAGCTGTTTTTCCGATCCACTTTCAAGCGGCTAAACGCGATGAATTAAAAACTCCCCAGCCTGTTGCCGTTCACTGCCATTATGTCAACGGTGTGCTCAAACGCCTTCATTGTGCGCAAGGTTTCACCTCTAAGATCACCTACTGCCATCTTCGGGCGCACGAGCGTCAAACTAACTAGGTGTCAAAGTAGTCGCCATGGCCGAAATCAATTGGAAGAATCGTCAGCATCATAATATTTAGAGTGCTTATAAATGTCCGGAACACTATAGCAGAACTAGTCAGTGACTAGTTGTCACTAGCACTCCCAGAGTTGCAACGTAAATGTCTGTCACAACCAGGCAATCCCTCTTCCCACGGAACCCGAGTCTGTCGGCGTCAAGAACGCTTCGCACGCGTTTCGGCGATTACGCAAGCGGGTTGAACGACCGGGCTACGTCACCCGTTACACGGGAGCGATAAGTGTGGACACGGCCCGTGTATACCTACAGTGTTATCTTCGAGGATTGCGCGGTTTTGACGACGGTAGATACTTTGATAAGAATTTGAGAAACGTTGCAATTAAGTTGGAATGTTTCTTAGTTACTGTAAAACAAAACTACAATCTGTGAGCTCCTTGAACAACATTTGGGTTACGGATACGATCGGCTGATTCAAGTATCAAATCAAAAGATATGCTGTATACATAGATAGGTTAAAGGCTGGCGCCTTCTAGGCACGCCGAATCGAATGGCAATAATTCGCCTTCTATACATGTATCCATACTTCTATATGACACTGCGTCGATCGTCGATTGACGAAGAGCCGCGGCGCACCGCACCGATTTGAATCGCAGTTTCATAGGAAAAGTATAGAAGGCGAATTATTGCGATTCATTTCGCCCCAGCGAGCCTAGTGGAGCCTAGCCTTCATGTTGCCATGCCACTGTGAACGTTAAATATTTAAACTATCGACAATTTTACTTCCCGTACATGTTTTTATTTTTACGGTTATTCCTTTAGAGCTGTACTGAAACTAGAACACAGAAAAGTCCCAAAAGTAAAGTTTTGCAGCTTTAAAATTTCGGATTTTTCCGTGTTCTAGTTTCAGTAACTTTAAAAAAGTTACACTGCTGTCAATTTTTCTTACAAGTAACGCAAACATTTTACAATTTACAGCTTATCTTTAACCAACCCCCTTACATTTACAAACATATATACATTCTACACACTAAGCAAAGACCCCGCATTTAACGACGTCATGTAAAACACACTTGCCCCACACATTGTTCCTAAAGTTAAACTCGATTACCTACACTGACATTAATAAATTGAAACTCATTAACGTATGTTTAAATTCATAAATTAAATTGGGTCGCGATCCACCCTAAACTCAACTCTACACATGTTGCTTTTACGACACATCAAAACATTATTAAATTCAAAAGAAAGTGTGTTTGTATTAAAAATGAACGATCAGTCTAGACACGAAAGGTCAGATGGTGAACACGCTAGAGGTATACGCACCTTTCTCCTTCTTACTAAAACACGAAAAGGACATTACATTGCATATTATGTACTTTTTTATAAAGCCGGGGCTTAGTAGAATCCATGGAACATTTAATTATGAAACAAATGTTACTAGGTTCAGTGATTATAGTTTCTTTTTTTATTTTATTTCGTCAAACTTCATGTTTCTTCAGCTCAGATCAGACGTCAGTCATATGAAAAACGAAGATTGCCCGAGAGACATTAAGAAAATAGACAGCACGGCTCTTTCTAGAACGAACAGTAAGAAGAAGACGGGTATATCGCGCGCACTCGTGCTAATAGCCGTGCTGTAACCTAATATGGAATAATTCGAAATATCATAACTTAACCTTTTTCAAAATTCAAAAATTCAAAATTCAAAATTCTTTATTCATTTCAACAGAGTGGTTACAACAAGCCAAGGTTGAGGCCTCTCAGTAGGTATATATGTACCTGTATTGAGAAGTCTCGCTCTTCCAAATATAGCACATTTTAACAATCAGTCCACAGTTTAGAAAATAAGAGTTTACAAATGAAATTATCCTAACTTAAAATTAAGTTTTATTAGTTACATGCAGAGTGTGTGTGTGTGTGTGTGTGTGTGTGTGTTTGTGAATGCTTTTTGCCCGTAGGCATTATACGTAGCCTTGGATTAATACTAGGGAATGAAAACCGGTTAACTGAAAAACCGGTTAACCGCTACTATTTTAGCTCGGTTAAAAACCGGCTTTGACCCACAAAAACCGGTTAAAAACCGAAACATTATATTTTATTGAACTACTTTAATTACTTAATATTTTTCCACGATTGTCACGCAATCTATCTATTACCTTTAAACGAGTAATTCTTGTATGAATCTCGCAAACAGTTCCAACGATTTTCATGAAATTTGGTATGCCGTGGGTTTCGGGGGCGACAGACAGAAGGCTATGGAGACGGCTATGCACAGGGTTTCTCTGCGGGATGGAATCAGAAACGATGATATCCGCAAGAGAACTAAGGTTACCAAGATTACAACTGCCACGTGACGTCAGCAAAATTTTTGTAACTATAAACAGATTCCGTATGTTCCGTTAAGAAATGACTTACAACGTCACAAAATAAAATAATTTAAAAACCGGTTAACTGGTTTTGACCTAAATATTCGGTTAAAAACCGGTTTTTCATTTCGGGCGGTTTTTACAAACCCTAATTAATACTATCGATCGTGGTGAGCCAGAAAATAATGTTTATCAAAAACAAAAGTACTAAGAAATAGAGAATGACACTCCTGACCACTGTTGCGTATGACTAAATAAGAGCATTGAACATACGGCATGCACAAATTGACACAAGCAGGAAGGAAGGATATGGTGCCAGTGCCACATAGTATTTCCTCCCAACGCAATGCTGTCATCAAGCAAAGAAAAGAAACATCAAACTCTTTAACATAAAATTCTTTAAAGTCGGAATTCTGACTAATATCGTGCGCCGCTTGAACATTTACATATCTATTTCTAATTCCCCTGAAGTTCCTAGAATATTGTGTGAGTAGTGAGTGGCCCTTACTTCCAAAAGGCCACATTGAAATAAAATACACGATTTAAATTGCAACTGCATCACGATATCGTCTGTCTGGATGCTTGTAGCGTGAGAACCGTTGAACCAAATATCATGTCATGCGGTTATGTTTAATCAAAAGATAAGTTTGCTTATCAGATTTCTTTGTTTGAAAGAGAAGCCTTGTTATCTGAAGATGTGGAGCTCGTTAACATTGGTTGTCAGTTTATTGTCATAAGTACAGTAAGGGAAATGTATTCACGTACCACCGTAGAAGCCTGTCGCAATTTTGAATCTCTACACGTAACGTTACCATAGTTAGCCATGGCAATATGAATATCATTAAAAACATTCAAAAATCTACACCAAATGGTTTTAAAAGTTTTACTATCCGAAAACATGAACCTAATTTGGAGATAAATACAATCCATTACATTAAAGTACCGTTAATCATTTCGCAACAGTACCCAAAGTCCAAGAAAACTCTGACAAAGACGATCTTATTTCTCTATATAAGAATTATAACTGCAAAGAAAATTCCGCTCTAGTACGGCGTGGTAAATTATAGAATGGTGCAAGGCGGTGGTTCAGAGGTTAGTGTCGTTTGAATTGGGTCTATATGGCGTTGGTGGAGAGCTGCGTTTTGATTGATGATTGAGTTAAGTGCCGGTTATAACCTAACCTTCGGAGCAGCTGACGGTAAAGATGGCTTGCAGGCGATCGGTGTTGGGTCAAATGTTTGAATCAACATTATGTAGTGACAGAACATAAACAATGCATCCTTGATTGTATTAAGTATTGACGACGCGGTTGGCCTAGTTGGTAGTGACCAGGCCTGCGAAGCAAGCGTCCTGGGTTCGAATCCTGATAAGGGCATATTTGTGTGAGCACGAATATTTGTTCCTGAGTTATGGATGTTTCTATCTATATAAGTATGTATCAGTGGCGTGGCGTCAAGTATATCAGAAGGCAAGCCGAAGGGAACTTAACTAGCCTTTTCCTCTAACTCTGCACAGTAAATTGCCCAACTGCCTTAAAATAGGCAAGCCAGTGGGAATCGAGTTCTATGGACGCCACGCCACTGGTATGTATATGTATATCGTTGTCTAGTGCCCATAACACAAGCCTTACTTGCCCTTTGCACTTTGGGACTAGGTCAATTTGTGTGAATTGTTCCCAAATATCTATTTATTATTTATTTATTTATTAAGTAGTAAACTCACTAAAACCTAAAATTTCATTTTTGATCACCAATACAGTGCTAAGTAGAGCTTGTGTGTTTATCTCACTGTGTTTTTTGTTATGATTTTCTACTTGTGTGCCAAATTTCAAGACTAGTAAATATGGATACGGAGATAGGGCCGCTTTGCAAGAGGACTTTAAAGCCCCATTTATTCCCAATCCCGGAAAATCCCTTCTTAGTACAAATCTATGTTACTCAAAGAATATATCTGCAAAATCTCAAGTCTGTAGTTTTAGTGGTTAGTGGTTTAGGCTGCGCGTTGTCTGTCAGTCAGTCAAGTTACTCTTTTATAGGTAGGTATAGAGTATAGAGTATAGACTATGCGAGTTCTCACACACACTCAACACTGATGATCTATTTTTCATGTGTTTTTTGTTTTTGATTATTATTCTCAAATATTGTATGAACTTAGGGCTTATTTGTTTACATGTGCTAAAATATAGTTTTTAGTTTTTACTTGGAACACTTAAATATCCAAAGAAAACGTGTGACTTCAATTAAACATAGCAACGTACTTGAACCAAACAGTTATCCTATGTAATAAGCGCCACGCGCGTTACTACATCTGGTACAACAGAGGTCACATTTATCTGGTTACGCTAGGTGTCGTTTACGTATACTACCGACCATGAAACCAGATTTGCAATAGCTTTTTAATCGGTTCTCACGATGTTACCGGTTTATGAATAACGCTAATGACTAGTTTCTTGATACGCGAAGCATAAATAACAAATTAAGTTAGACGGAAATATAGGAAATTTTTGATTACACATGAGTTCAACTAAATGAAGAAACGGGGGAATGCATATGCATATAGTATGTGGAACGCAGATAAAGTAAAACAAGCGATCGCAATAGTTCTTCTCGGCTGTCCATCAAGTTACAGAAAAACAGGAAGTCACACGTCAAAATGGCAAATACAAAACTCTGACATATCAGCGGCATAGTCAGAGACTAGTACAAAGTACTAAGTAGATAGCTGTAATTTATGCTCGAGTGTATAATACATAATAATCACGCCATGTGGTAGAATAAAATGAGAGTGAGAAGGCCGGTATGACACGAACTTCTAATTTCGGAATAGCCCCCCAGGTCACGCGTTACGTTTTAGTAGAATCGGCAGCGACTGAAGCGTTTTTTATATAAAGGACCTACCTAGTCACGTTTTCAAGTGCACTCTTAAGATTTCTCAAACGGCCACATTCCTTTTGAAACATCGGAAGCTCCGCAAGTTTTTTCAAAAAATTCCAACAGAGCCGTAATTAAATTAAAATGTTTGAAGTTGTTTCGAGAACTTTCGAGACGCTCGAGATTTGTAGTGCTTGATAAGTTTTTAAAGAAACAGAAACTTCAGTCTTCTAAAGCGTAAAATATGAGAACATTTTTTGTCAGTATTTGTATTTTTTTAAATATAAGAAAAATAATAAACCATATTAAATGAAAGCTTGTATGTTTGTGTGTCGAGTAAATGATAAGTTTGAAGAGTATGTTGTTTCCTTCTTTTATGCAACAACGAATTGTCTAACTCGCTCGCAATCGCCATCGTGTTCATTTTGACAGTTCTTGTATGAATGTGACAGCTAGCTGATTCCGATGCCAATTGTCAGCCCATACATGAACTGTCAAAATGAACACGATGGCGATTGCGAGCGAGTTAGACAATAAGCCTACCGAAATGGTCTCCGAGGAAATGGTTCTAACAAATCAAAATCCTTCGATACCAACAACTTAATTACTAGTAGTATAGTCGACAAGGAAGTGCTCTACACCAGAAAAAAAAATCTGAATGTCACGTTGGCTTGTAAATTATTACAGTGCAGCAGTGTTCATATTTCAAACCTTACAACTGACATTGGACTTTAGAAGTAGAGGAAATTATAATCGTATACACATACATAGCTGCGAATAGCCACAAAAATAAAGTCGAGGCATTGAAATAATACTGCCTACACACATCACGTACCGAGACGTTATAAAAAAAAACAAATAAGGGCCTCATGACTGTTACAAAAAAACCTAACAGCCGGATTAATTGGAATTCGCCAAGCCAAATACATTTGAAAGTATTAAACCGAGCTCTATCACTTCACAAGGTGATTTCGAATTTTTATCTCACATTTTCATGTCATTCACCTATACTCGACTTGTTGTAAATAAATTATGTACGCACACAATCTAATCCTGTGTCCGTGAATAAATAGCTATGGACTGCGGTCCGAGGCGTTGCGTTGGCCTTGAAAAGCTACGGCGGAGGAACGTACTGTATGTACTACGAGACGAGATAATACTAACTCTATAAAGTAATGCGTTTCCCACGCTTATTACAAATCGATAAAGTTGATATTCTGGTAAAACTTTTGGCGAGTTATCAACGTTCGTTGTCCCTACAAATATTATAAATGCGAATATATATCTCTGTGAAACGATTTTAATGAAATTTAGTACAGGGATAGTTTCAGTCCCGGGAAAGAACATGGGATATTTTTATCCCGGAAAAGTCGCATAGTTCCCGCGGGATGGCGATAACGGAATTTGACTGTTCTGCGTAGACGGAGACACGCAGCTTGTTGTCGATAAACAAGGGATAAATTTCAACTCCCACGTCTGATCACAAAATTAAACTTGATCCCGATCAAAATAGGATTGTTTCTTCATTAAAAAGATTAAAGAGTTGAGGATTTCTGTTGATGATTACAAGTAAATTTGAATTGGACTGATTTGAGTGAGCTTTTTGTAAATTACTATTATTAGCGCGTCTGTCTTGTAGGAATCTTACACTAAAAAGTATCATGTGCTAGTAGTGGATAGCTTTCCATTAGTGAAAGAGATCTAGAAATAGAAACTAAGGGTGCGACCACACCGCCGCTTAAAAAACGGTGACGTTACGGAATCGCAACAAAATGTATGAAGAAACGGTGAGAAAACGTGACGCATACGGCACTGCGTATACGCGGCGGTTTGGTCGCATCCTAATTCAGCAGTATCACAGTTAATTATATCTGTGTCCGGTCAACGAATGTGTGGTACGAAAAAGTTTTTTGGGTGGGTAGAAAGAAACCTGTGCAAGGTTCAATCGAATCGCGTCCGCCATTTTAATCGCATGAAAAGCATCTTTAAATAATATTGTAATGTGTTTACTTCTGACTTTTATCCGTCCGTTCCCTCAAAGTTATGGTGAAATGTTGGTAATAATATAGTTACATGAAATCCTAAAATTACAATTTCAGTCTCAACTGATAGTTTAGTACTTATGTACCGTACCAAAGTAACTGCAGTATTTTATGAAAAAGATTACGTTTCTAAATAAATAGTTGGTAAGAGTATTGTATGTTAATGTGGAATGTGATATAATTTTTAGGTGAACGATCTCGCCTAGCAACCAATATTGACATACCTGTTTTATCACAAAAAGCTACAAGCTTAGTATTATCTTTATTATTGTACATTAAAATTTAATTTTACATTCCTAAGCAAACTATACCTACTAAACTATGGAAACACCACGGATGCAATGATTAAATGAATATTAACAAGTTTTATTTGTACCACGACTATGAGGTAAGCGTGTCGTCACGGCAGAATATTTGGAAATGACTTAACTGAGAGGTCATGTCTGCTACTTATAATTCAAAGCTCGTCGGCGCTCAAATACACATTTGCTTGCATTATGCATGTGTTAAGATAATAAAGTTTTATTTTATTTAATTCATTTACTCTTACATTTTTGGTATAAGGTGTGGAGCGTCTGTTTTCGTCGACGACTTTGTTAACCATCTCACGCAAAAAAAAAAAAAAATGATCTTCATCTAACCTGATAATCACTCGGTTTGAGGAATTTGAGAGATCTTATCGTATACATCTTACAATAAAGCAAGAATTCGACCATTTTATTGCGTTGACAGTATTTCATTTGTTTTAAAGCGCTAAACGACATTCAAGGGCCTTACCATGGCGCCTCAATTCAATTCTGACTCAGTTCAGGTTTTAGCTGTCATTTTTAGTAGGTATGGATGTGACAGCGAGCGAACCTTAACTGGATTGGAATTAAAACGCATTAAGACGTCATGGTAAGGCCTCCGGTCCGGGGTGATGCCATGTGATGCTCAATAAAAGATTCAAATTCAAACTGAGTTTATCTACAATCAAGAAATCTAATCTAACTAATATTATAAATGCGAAAGTATGGATGGATGGGTGGATGGATGGATGGGTGGGTGGATGGGTGGATGGATGGATGGGTGGATGGATGGATGGATGGATGGATGGATGAATGGATGGATGTTTGTTTGTTACTCAATCACGCCAAAACGGCCCAACGGATCTGGATGAAATTTGGCACATAGATAGAGAAAAGTCTGGAATAGCACATAGGCTACTTTTTATCCCGGAAAATTGCGTAGTTCCCGCGGGATAGCGATAAACGAATTCTTTGCAGACGAAGTCGCAGGCAACAGCTAGTAGTAAATATATTTTTTAAATCACAAGTAATTAGGTAAGGCACCTCCAGTAGGTATTCAGGATACCTGAAACAGAAGGCCGCTCCTCCTCATTAAAAGAGCGGCGAAGTGACTATAGACTGATGGCTTAAATGAGTCCTCGCCCGCGCGGTACAGGGGCGCGGGGTAGGACTCATTTAAGCCATCGGTCTATAAAAATCAGTCTATAATAGGTAGTAGGTAGTAGGTAGGTAGGTGGTGTGTGTGACCATGAGTCTCAATAGAAGTAATATCAGTGTTATTGATCAGGTTTAATACATCGTTACAAAAACATCGCGTTCCCAAATGGTTTCTATTTAAGCCAGAGAAAAGGGAAAAATGTTATACTCACGCGAATTCCGGGTGTGTTCCTGTCAAGACTCTGGAGCTTTCCCTCCAGGAAGTTAGAACAATCTTTATCGTATAATATGTAAGTATCGTATAATACTCGGAATCTTTACTTCCCGGGTCACTTCCCGTAGAAAGTCGTATGAAATGAAAATGGCTGGCAAATAAATGTTTTTTTTTTTTACAATTTAAATTAATATTTCGTATAGGTCTTCAAATAATTAGTTTAATTTTATGTTCAATAATATTGTATCAGTACAAAACAATACAGAAACAAAAAACGAAGAACCTACTGTACCTGATACTTTTCAATGTATTATGACATGAGATCTTATGTACAGTTTTTGACGATAAATGATATCTTATCTTATCTTATCTTAGAAAAGTGACCCGGTTTATTTGCTCCCGAGGATAGTAAAAGATAAAGAAATAAACAAGTACAAAGTTTCCGTATCTATGGAATTAAACAACTATTTTAATTTTTTTTAATCTACGTGTAAATACATGTTTCTCTCACTCTCTCTTATTTTACAAAGTGTCCGTGCGATTCATACGAAGTTGCTGGCAACAGCTAGTAATAGAGTATGTATAGTTATTTAATAAAATAATTTAGAACAATTTGAATTAAATAATAAAAAAATTAAAAAAATGACAACACATCATTGAAAGTTTTACTCATAATACAATTCTAATAATCCCAGTGACAGTTAATTGTAAACTATACTCACGAGCAAAAATAACAGGTCGCTTTTCATACATTTTTGATTTTATTAAAGCGGTATTCGAACTGGTCGTAATGACAAATTCTTAATCGGCAACAGTCAGGTTAGCATTCCGTTTACTTAAAGATAAACGCATCAGTACCTAAATAAGATAAAATAAATAGTTTTATAGCGAACTAAAACCTACTAAAAAAGCGTGCAATTCAGCCGATATCCAATATGCCCACAAAAATGGTATTAAAAAAAGTAGTTAAAAAAAAGTATTTTAGCCAAGGATTTTTGCAAAGACAACATATACAACATAATATATTATATTATGTTTATTTTGCACAATAAAGAGTTTACATACATACATAATGTCCACAGATTTCCCTTCTAGGGTTGTGATTCTTTAAAACTCACCCGCTAAATAATCGCTGCACTTGGAATGGAATCATAACTTGCTCCGTTCTCTGACAAGCATCATACGAAGTAAGGTGTCTTTTGTTGTTGGTCGTGCAGTGACCAGTTTCACTAGACACATGACTCCGTATAATGCCTGCCACAGAACGTGTCAAGTTATGAAGGAATGCTAAGCACACACCAGGATGTCAGTAGGCTTTTGAATGTGTGCGTGGACATACTCGTTATTCGTATGTACGTGCGTACATAGTCATCGTCACACATACATCGGATAAGGCGCTCAAAAATGTATGAACACGACTTCATTGACAATCGCATTTATACGAACAAAAAACATTTACCTTGCTACCTCTACCACGCACACGTTCCGTCTTGCACGCGTAGTAACGTAAAAGTTTTTTGTTAATTGAAATGGACCTCTTTTAAAAAAACGCCTGATTCAATAAATTAATTGTATAAAAAACTACTATTTCTCGGCCCGTACAGGATCAAACCTGGCAACATACCGCTAGAGGAAAAATATAAGGAAAAAATAATATTCAAACGAAGTTTATCCTGTTTGTTAAAAGTGTTGTTTCGAGCAAGCTATACCTACATACGGGTTATGGGGCGACTACTGTTCAGTCCTGAAGACTTATTGTCTAACTCGCTCGCAATCGCCATCGTCTTCATTTTGACAGTTCTTGCATGAATGTAACAGCTAGCTGATTCCGATGTCAATTGTCAGCCCATACATGAACTGTCAAAATGAAGACGATGGTGATCGCGAGCGAGTTAGACAGTAAGCCTACTGGCGTCCTAAGTTCGGTTCAAAGCGTATTATTAAAAGGATCGTCAGTCATCATCACATCATTCATCAGATGTTGATAGTATGACACTGCAATGTCCGTGCTGTACCAAAGTCACATTTTTTCATACGACAAAGGAAAGCAAACCAGCAAGTGGGTCACCTGATGGTAAAAGTGATCACCACCACCCACGAACACCTGCGACTTCAGAGGTTTCCAGTGGTGGTTTGGTTTCAAGTGACAGTAATTTCAACAACTGTCGTAATCTCTACGCTGTCATGCAGTAATTAACAATAGAGTAACCAACGCTATACAAATCTACAACACATTAGTTATCTATTTGTGAGTGATACACAATAGGATATGAGGGCAAGCGACAAGAGTACTATGCTTGTTCTTGCCGTACTTTTACTTCCAAGAAAATGCTGCAAGATCCATCCCATTGCCAGGCCGTGATGCGGTTAGAAGTCGACGACCCAGCGCCGCAGTGTAATGATTTGCAGAATTTTTCTGCAAGTCTAAACTGGGCTTAGCAAACAAATATTTTTAAAGGCACAATGATGAAAAACAAACTGCTGAAACGCGAATTCCCATATCCCTACGTCATTGAAATCAAGAGTCGACATTTCAACAATTATCCAACGATATCAAATTACGTTGATTATGGACATAATTTAGTTGACAATAAACAAGTGTCGCAACATTAATAAATAATGTGCAATGTTTACTTGTATTTGTCCAAGGTGGTTGGAATGTCATTTTTCGTGTTCTTTACCCAATACCGACAGCTAACGAGATCGACAATTTTATTGTTGATGATAAGTGACAGTTCTGCTTACATTACATCGATAAGTATCAAAGGCTTCATATTGACTACGCAGTGCATTGCGAATTGTCACTTTTCACCGACAATTGTCAGTATACTAAAATAGGGCCCAGATACTCGGGAGCAAAAAACCGGGTCACATCCCGTAGAAAGTTGTATGATAAGCGACCCAGTTTTTTTTCTCCCGAGTATATTAATCAGAAAATATTAAGGATACGCTGTCAACACGTCCCCTTTGCAGCAAACATATAATTCCCATTTATCCCCTTATACCGCGGGAATTTCCAAAAAATTCCTTCTTAGTGCACCTCTATGATACTCAAGAAATACGTCTGCTAAATTTCAAGTCTGTAGCTTTAGTGGTTTAGGCTGTGCGTTGTCTGTCAGCTAGTGAATTAGTCAGTAAAGTTCCTCTTTTATAGGTATAGATAGATAATGTGCGTACAGTTGCCAGTACAAAAACATATTGAAAAATATGACATACTGCGCCTAATCCTATATAGAACCAGCAGTCGTATAAAATTCATTTGCAGCACTGAATTCTAACGACCGGTCCCTGTCGTCATACAGTTTCGCTACAGCACTATACTTTGAAGAAGCAGTAGAGATATTATATTTATGTTTAAAGGACTTAAGTATGTTGACTCATGTTTACTCGAAGTCGCATCGGCTTCCTGATATCTGGGAGGAAGTGGAGTAGCGGTTATATGTGATACTGATACTTATACATTTTCACTTAGGCATTTATAATATAGTAGGAAAAACTTTCGAATAACGAAATTATATATAACAGCCACTTATGCCAGCCTCGTTGGTCAATGATCAGATATATCAAGACTCACTAACCCGGACTTTCGACGGAAAATAATCAATTAAGAACCTTGACATTTCTGACAAAGCAAGCTCACTTATGCCTAGATAGGCTGTTAGCTGCTAGCTATAAAAAATGTTGAAAGTTGTGCAATACGCGAATGACTTGCCAAATACGGCAAAGGGCAAATAATAACGCGAAAGACCATTCAAGATGTTTAAACATCTTTTAACTTTTAATAATTTTCTGCGTAGATACTAAAGTCAATAGATGTCATGACAACCAATATCCAATACACCAAACGATATATTCGTCAGCCTATCAGTAACTGCAATCCATCTCTCGAGGCTGCTTTTGGCTCGATTTTGAATCCTAAACCCAACACACAGCGAGAGCATCCATCCCCTACCCATTTATAAGGCTTATTCATTCTAAGTTTGTAACTTAGTCAAGTAACGCGTACATCGCGTGTTACAAACGAAATAACCTCTTCCCCTCGCTGTAACAACGCGCAATGTATTCATTACTCGACTGAAATGAACCTGGATCCTTCAGATAAATTTCAATGTGAATCCTCTACTGCTTCTCGGTATCAGTTGAATGTTTAACAGGACCAATAAAATCTCTTGAGCAATACATTTGTCCTGCGGCGCTCGTCGTAAACCCAGTCTTACGACGATAAATAGCTCTTATGTAGAAATGCGCGCCTTCATTGCTATTAGTTAGACAGCTATGTTATAACTTTGAAACAGATTTGAGGCAATGAATTACTTTGTAAGGCTTTAGGTAAACTAGTCGAGTGCTTATTTGGCAGCTACTGAATATTCAACCGAATTTTATGCCTATACATCAGTTAATTTAATATACCGTTATCCTCATAAAATTACTACGCCCAATGCTCGTTGAATTAAATTAAATTTACGAGGAAAATTTTATTAAACTCCGGTACGGCCACATTTTAAAATGTCTATCGAGTGCCAAGAACCCAGAATTCCCAAGGCATGTGCGCTAGTAAATATTAAAAGCACAATTCTGCGAAAATAAAAGGATGAATTCCTTTTAAAACACCAGTCGTGCATTCGTGAATCACGAGTTGTTATCATTTTAACACCGCACGTAATAGTAGGTAGGTACACGACATTGCCTCTTATCACAAACGTATTAAGATACACTATCGTTGTAATGTTTATTTTATAAAGTTAAACAAAGTGTTAAGAAAACTCCATAGAGCGTTAAACCTCAACATTTCACCTTAAAGATACTGGCCGGTGAAAATTCAGTGCAAACCGCATTTGAGTCGCGTCGAGAAAAAAAAGTTAAAAATAGAATTTGCAAACCATAATGCATCGACCGGGCGTCAAACGTCAAATCGGTTGGAGACGTCAAAACTTGCTCCTAGACAAGGTAGTTGTTTGGATTGTGGAAAACTTGAGACAGATCGATGGAAACGACTGCGCTGCGGGGAAATATTGAAAAAATAATAAGGCCTGACAGCGGGAAGTAATTGATTCGACGTCCGCGCCGCGACGCAGGCGGAGCGGAACTCGCACCAACAGTTTTGGGAATGCCGGCTCATTTTTTAACGAAATAGCTAATAAATAAAGGAAATTTCCGACGTTTGCTCAACTCCATCGTACCAGGGATAGCCTGAGGTAGGAAATAAGGTTTTACACAGCCGTATACTGTCCGAATTCGGGTTTGTAAGTAAAAGCTTATGGGTTGAATGTAGGACGGTTTGGGAGCTATTTTGCTGGCATTACATGGATGCTGTATTCTGCTAAGCCCCACAAATAGCGTTTCACGGCTACGCCGAAATATTTAGCATATACGGGGTGCCTGGGAGCTCCAACGTGCAATTCAGAGCTGTATAGAAATTTTCGTAATTCTCATATGCGGCTTCCATTTAATTATGGAGAGCCCGAATTAGACTGATTCGGCCTACTCGGGCGTGGGTTGGTTATGAATAAAATTTGAAATACTTTGCAGGCTTTATCTATCCATGCTAATATTATACTAGTATCCATAGCAATATTATAACTACAAAAGCGTGCCTGTGTGTCTGTTACCTTTTCACGCTTTAACCACTGAATCGATTGAATTGGAATTTGGTACCTATACCTATAGATAGTTTCAGTACAATATACAATGCAAGGGCATAGGGTAGTTTTTTCTCGAAAAATCGCAAAGTTATAGCGGGACAGCGATAAGCGAACTCTGCGCAATCGGAGTCGCGGGCAACAGCTAGTAAACTATAAAGTTAATATCATAAAGAGTTAAACATTTTTACTTTGCTCAAATATTTGTGTGGTAATATCCAGAACTACAGAACCGATTCTAAAATTACTTTCACACACAAAAATCTACTCTATCCCTCTACTTTTTGGCAACACCTATAAGTCTATCTATTTATAAATAAACATATATAAAAAAAAAGTTATCAGTGTTGCTGAGCACAAAACTCAAGAACGGCTGGTCCGATTTGGATTAACTTTTTAGAAACTATTTGTCGAAGTTTTAGGATTTTTATGAAAAAAAAAACAAAAATTGCTTGAAAATCTTAAGGTTTTGATAGAACGATGTCTAACAGGTTCTTAGCTAGTAATAAGATAAAAAAATACGAGCAAAATCATTTTACACATGTTAATAATCAATTTATCATTTTTTCTCTAGGACAAAGAATCTTGACCAGGGCCGTCTTTAAACTATTTGAGGCCCTGGGCACATTAGGATCATGGGGCCCCTATGACCTAAATATCGGTTATCATTTGGTAATCTGGCAGGAACTAGGGGGCCCCATTCGATCGCGGGGCCCTGGGCACGTGCCCATAGTGCCCAGTGGAGAAGAGGGGCCTGATCTTGACCTCTGTGGCTTACAGAAGAACGCGCTATATCAAATACACGATCATTAAATAACGAGTCAATGCGTAAGAAGATGCAATTTGGAACCATGACAAAACTACTCAACGTGATGAAGAAAAATAAATAACCGACATAAAACAAAACGTACATACTAAATGCGAAGCAAATATCTACTAAAAACACTACGGATCGAAAACAAGAGGTAAGAATTTTATTAAAATATAGAAAGAATATAACACGTAAAAAGCTTTCCATAGCGTTTAATAAACTCTTTCAAATGGAAAATAACTACTTTTCCGCTGACGTATAGATCTGAAATTGTGTGCAATAAAGAGTTTTTACCAATAAAATACGTTCGTGATTGGCTCTTTTGATTGGATCCTTGCCCTTTCAAAGTTTATTGAAACGTAACTAACTATAATAGTGGACGTTATGGGAATGAAAAGGTTATTGGAATTCAATGAAATCATATTTTAACGTTGTTCTAGGACAACACCACAGTCTCCAATGCTCCCGTCGCCCCGAAGTTTTCAAACGCAAGTTTCCTAAAATGTAAAAGGTAAATACTTTATATTCTTTACAACCAACTATGTAAGCGATTCTCTAACTTAACAAATTTAGTCGCTGAGCTAGGCAGACAACCGTATGTTGAAAAGTTCGCTACCAGGCGAAGACATCTGATCCCGTATGATATCTACGAGCGAAAGGGTCAAGATATGTTTACACCAAGCGCATTAATAATCGTGACCGTATTATTTTTGCACGGAAAAACGAACTTACAGACGATACTCATTTCTAAACCCGAAAGAGCCTCTCCTATTACCTCTATCTACAGCTCCTATAATACCGTTCTAGACAAGAAAGGGACAAATTCCCATAGCCTCGCTAACTATACTAATGCGAAAACATTAACTGCACTTTACTTACTGGACTTGGATTAAGTATTTAACCCCTATAGCTTATAATTTATCAAAGCTAGCGCGCCAGACCATACATGAAATTCACAGTTTCTCATCACTTTACTTTACATATGCAAATATGGTTTATTTCTTGCACATATACTCAATTTCCAGGAAACTTTACATACATATTACTTGTGAGAGACGAGGCACACAAAACATACAAACAGAGTAGATATAGTGCTATAAGTAATGTGAGCTCTGAGAGAAGTTCATTATTTATTAGTTTAATAAGTCTGTGAGCTCTTAGGATGGCATTCGGGTTTCTCTTGCTGTCTCCCTCACTCGACCGAGTCATGTATCAATCAAACCCATAAGAGTGAGTGGGACAGCAACAAACCCGAATGGCATTGTAAGAGCTCGGACTGTACTGGTATTTTGCCATAAAATATTTCAGGCGGAGGCCACACAGAAGAGACGGGGCGAGGATGCGTCGTAAATTCGACCAGTTCACTCTTCAGTGTGCCTACGCCTTAGGCTGCTTGGAAATAGAACGCTTAAAGTACACTTTCATAGAAGCGTAGTAAGACGTGCAGATTTCTACGCCACCAGTTGAAGCCCGCGTTCAGCCTGCTGTGCTGCCCCTTTAATGTGTTGCTTGGTTGATTTTGAACGTCACCGGTCCACTATACTTCTACGAAAGCATACCCTAACGACCATCGCCTCGTGCTTGCATGCAATACAACATGTCTAACAAATCGATTCCTGAACCACCGTAGAACGTTCTCACAGTAAACTTCAAGGATTTTCCTTGCCGAATAAACGTAACGTCATTGTGACCTTTTTACTGTGAGAACGTTCCACACCGGGACAGGAACTAATTTCTTCTATAGTCTGTCTCGGATAGAGAATGAATGTACGCTAAGCCGTCGTGATGCTGGCAACTCTCATTTCTCTGGACTTACTATTCAAAGACAGAATTTGACGTTCGAAATCGTACCGTGCCTCTGCCTCACACTTACAGTCATTAGGTGAGTGAGGGGGATGGTATGATACGAATTTGGGAGTAGACCCTGTCTTCTAGTGTCGTCACGCTCACCGCACATCCGTGACGCACCATAAATGGGCAAGGGCAAGGACCCAATAATACATAATAACTCTTATTTAAAGAAACTGGTGCCATCACCCTAGTTGGCAGCACACGTGTATTAGAATCGCTCGCCGCGCATTGTGACCGGACCTTTAGCATTGTGACCGACTTATACGGCTATGAGAATTATTTTTCCATCACTTTAAGATTACGTTCTCTAATGAAGCTAAGATGGGATTCCAGCTTCAAGTTTGCTTTAAGTCAATTAAAGGAGCTTAACAGTTGCAAAACCATCTCTTTATTTTTAGATAAGCCGCGAAGCAGAGTGCAAACATCTCCAGAGACGGAACGAAATATACCGAATGAATTCGCGGTCAGTTTTGGTTTTAGTACTTTATTTATTAACATAATCGTCAAGAGCACCAACTTTGAAAATATGTTCCACTATTTAATAATTGGTAGATCAGATCATACCTATTGTCTAACCAGTGAACTTACTGTCGAATCCAAAACTGTTTCTATTATACTAAATCTCACCATCATCTCATCTCTAACCTATATACGTCCCACTGCTGGAAACAGGCCGCCTCTCAGAATGAGAGGGCTTGGGGCTGTCGTTCAGATTGGGAACTTGACACATACTACTAAATTGCTAAATCGCAGGAGTGTGCAGTTTTTAGCTCATGGCAATGATATTTCATAGTATGGATATGTTACGTTCCTAGTAAATTGCGTTTGAAAAACGTTCCCTCTGTCAACTGTCACATTGACTGTCACGGACTACTCATACTGTGGCTTGTTTGAGGTAAATGAGACAATTGGGTCATTTATGAATCTTCAACTCGGGCGCGGTAGTGACATATCTACTCCCAGTTTATATGTAATATCATTGGCTCATGGTAAATTACTAATGTAATTTCATACATAAATTACGAAATCTCAGAAGCGAGCATCTGTTTGAGAGGCTATATAGGTCAAACCACTAGGCTTTTGTTGGTGAGCAGATCTGTACCGAGTTCTATGGATGCTGTCTTTACTGCTGTCACTTTCTAGAACGAATAGTAAGAAAAAGACGAGTAGTCTATCTCGTGCGCGACACAGCTCTCGCGCGCACTCGTAGCAAGTCTGACACGACACGACATAGATGCCAGCTTATAATCTTATGGCTATGATATTGACACAAGGGCGAGGAGTAGGGGATTGCCTGCGTTGGCGAGCCACTGCACGCCACAATTGACACACATATGAATGTCATGGATTGATTAGCAATTAATGCCTTGGCCGACTGGCTAACTGATTAACATAGACAGGTTAGAGGTCATTGAGTTCAAATAGCTAGGCGCGATTAATTCTTCAATTGACACTAACTGCTGAGGATGCAGTCGTCAATGCGTACAACGAATCATACAGTCGCCGGAACTTCTAGTAGATTCGCACAGCGTGCTATTTACATGCAGTGGCCCGTTTCTCGAGGCTGCAAAACCTACAAGTTATAATTCTAAAAGTCTAACGTCCCCTGATTGGTTGATTCGGCCAGTGTTGCTAGTTCAGACTTGCAAAAATTGCAACTTGTAGCTACGAGAAACGGGCGACTGGGGGGGGTTATCATAACGTCTTAATGCGATTCAGTTTAGGTTCACTCGTTGTCAGATCCATACTAAAAATGACAGCTAAAACCTGAACTGAGTGGGAATAGAATCGCATTAAGACGTCATGGTAAGGTTGAAACAAATAGCGACAAAGCGATTTACATACTCGTATTAGCTAACTATTTATGAGCTAATGTTACCAGGGATTTTACAAAGTTCCTGTAATACCATAACACATTTTCTGGAAGCCTTTGTAGCTTAGTAGTTTGACTTATGGCCTTCAAGCAGAGGTTCATGGTCGTGGGTTTGAGTCCAGAGTCGTATGTAAACCTTTTCAGAATTCATGTGCGAAATTACATTTGAAATTTACCATCAGCTTTTCGACGGAGACAATCGTGCATGAAGTTGCAAATCCGCACTGGGCCTGCGTGGGATCTAGCACAAGCTCTCTCAGTCTGACAGGACACCTGAGCTCAGAAGTGGGACGTATATAACCTGGTGATGATAATTTTTTAACCGATCACTAGAAGGCGTGCTAGTATTTCAGATCGTACCGTTCCTTACATTAAATGTCATAATTACGTTTAATTATATCACTTACAGACACGATTCTGCACGAGTAGCTACGAACAGTGACACAATCACTGACAATAGGATCAGTATTCGCTAAACGCTACTGTTACGGCTTCTCCTGACGTCACTCCATGGGAATTCGAGTGGCAGCCAATATACGGTTCGTACTTACTCCACATACTTAAAATACTTGAACGTGAGTGCTTTCCACGTAGTGTCACGAGACTCTTATATTACATTACATCCTTATTTTGAGGACAACCAATGATATAGATATGTTACGTTCCTAGTAAATTGCGTTTGAAAAACGTTCTCTCTGTCAACTGTCACAGACTACTCATACTGTGGCTTGTTTGAGGTAAACTGATTGCGACATGAGACAATTCGCTCATTTATGAGTCTTCAATTCGGGCGCGGTAGTAACATATCTATCTACTCCCTGTTTATATGTAATATCATTGAGGACAACAATTTATGTGTCCAGTGATAAAATAACGAATGGACTCAAATATCTCGATTCACTCGTATGACGATTAGTTATGTGAAAGTAATATTTTATCATTACACGTCTAATCAATTTACGTGTTTTTTTTATCACAAACACTGACGTCACTTATTCTTATTATCTAGATCATTCGTGAAATAGCAGCAACACTTCTTAGAAAGAGTATGCTGCCGTGAGTAGTTTCTAGCATACTTCCAAATGTTTTAGGAGCCCGAACTAGATTTGAAGATGGTCTGGCTGTAACGTTCAGGGAACCCAGATGCAGGGAATTCCAATCCATGTCTGTCCAGTTAATGATGGACTAACGAAATAGCTTAGTGTGAATTATTAGAATATTAACAACCTCACCTCATCTGCCTCTCTCTAGTCGACCTGTGTAAAAAGGTACTAGAAGAGAAACGTCTTGCAGATCCGATGCTCCAATATACAGTCTGTAGAGTACTGATAGGCAAACTACTCTTTGCTCTCTGGCCCCTACTTCACCAACTTGACAAATACCGGCGACATATGACAATTGTAAATGCAAAGCGTAGACAATAGGAAGCCAACCGGTGTAGATACTGGTCGAGTTTGTAATGTAAACAGAATTGTGGCTTGTCACATGAAATAGGCGCTTGGTGGCAACAGCATGGACGAAATAAGACCGGACTGTCACATCGCCCAAAAGCGCGCGGCCACGCGAACTGAATGAAGTACAAAAGTTCCCGAAAGATGTCAATGTCACTACAAGTATCAATCAATAAGTTCAACAACTAATGAAGCAATCATCATCATCACATCACCAGCCTATACACGTCCCACTGCTGGGCACAGGCCTCCTCTCAGAATGAGAGGGCTTGGGCTGTAGTTCCCACGCGGGCCCAGTGCGGATTGGGAACTTCACACACACCATTGAATTGCTTCGCAGTTGTGTGCAGGTTTCCTCACGATGTTTTCCTTCACCGATAAGCTCATGGTAAATTTCAAATAAGATATCGCACATAAATTCCGAAAAACTCAGAGGTGCGAGCCCGGGATTCGAACCCACGACCCTATGCTTGAGAGGCCACAGGTCAAACCACTAGGCTACCACGGCTTTTTTTGAATGAAGCAATGGTTTATGTTAATAGAGATTTATTCGGCTTTCCACGTCCCTGTCGAAATGTTACGTCCAATAAAGAACGTACAAAAGTCGTAGACCATATCGCTTCGCTTCAAACGCCTCGTGCAATTTAAGAGTGCCATCTTTTCGATCGAGTCGACCATTTTCTGATTAATACTCGTCTTATTTCGTCCATGACAAAAGTCACTGCAGTCATCGTCGCTGCATTGATAACACTAGCGTCTACTTAGGATGTCTTGCCCAGTGCCATAACTAACTACAATTTAATTTCCAAAGCGCTCGATATTGAATCTGAAGTGAGCGCTCGAAAGTGGACCGTTCCCAGCTCTTCATATTCGTAATAACGTTTTTGGAACCTTTCCAATAGTTCAAAACGACGGTTATGTTCGATAAACATAGGCACTTGATGCTATCTTCGCAGCAAAGTTCAGGGGAGCTACTCTAAAATCCGTTCATACTTTCTCTCTCACTCTCAAATTAAAGACTACTATTAAGTGTGAGCTGAACGGTCAAATCGAATTTCGGAGTATTTCCTTACATTACAAGGAAGCAACTGCGTGCAAATAACGTTGATTACTTATGTTTTTCATATTCTGCATATCTGAGAAGCCTGTCCCTAGTAGTGCCGTATATAGGCTTGATACGAAAGCGGCGAATACGCTCGTGCTCTGATATTAATCGGATTTTATAAAATTATAATTAATTACGTTATATTGTCAACGAGTTAACTTTTTAATTATCTATACAATATAGTGTTAAGTGTTATGTAGTCATCATCGCAATGTCACTTTGCAGGCAAAACCATTTCCGTTCTTAAACAAGCTGGAAAAACTGCTGGTTTTTACAGCGTGTTTACAAAGAATGAAAGAGACCACAGAACTATTTCTTCTCCGAAATAGCTAGAAATAGTCCTCCCTTTGTCGACAGCCCAATATTTATCGGTTTAATTTCACATGAACAATACAAGACGAACGGATCCAGATCCAATCATTCATTCGTTACTGTTTATTCATCAGCACTCAATTTATTGAGTAGTTTCTCAAGGACCTTGTTAGGTTAATAAACGGCCCAATTCACAGTGATTTGATTCAATTTCCAACAATAAAATAACATCTCAATAATTAGAATTACCTTTAGTCGAAATACCAATTCAAATTCAAGCCGTGGCGATAGAAACGATCTAATTTAACTTTATACTTGTATAATTGGTTAGATCAACTTTTTCTTGTCACCCGTTGCTATGGTTTCGTTCTCCTCATCGGTCCATGCTCGGTCACTCTTTAAACTGTAACGCCTTTATTCATAAACGCTCTATAGGCTTCTGCTAACTTAGCAATCGTTCGTCCTTATCTGTGAAAGGTAAATGTCAAACTGACAGATAAGGACAAACTATTGCTAAGTTAGCAGAAGCCGCACCAACAGCCGAGCATTTATGAATAAGGGGGTTAGTTTATAAGGTTTAAAATTCGCCAAAGACGTATTTTCGCCTTTTCTATAATTGGTTATCTACTAAGGTTGTCACCTTGTTAATGTAATGAGACACAACATTTTTTCTAGCAAACTGCACTACTTTTGTCCTCTCGCTGATATGACCAGAACAACAACAAGAAATACTTGATCCACCCAATTAACAGATTATATTTCTTTAATCACCTACACTTGCTTGTTGTCCTTTGACAAAGCTATATTATCAGTATAAATAAATAAGACCACAGTTCAATACGTACAACGAACGACCTCAATGCCAAAACAAACTAGTATCGAATTAGTTCCGTCTAGCAAAAGCAATGCCTGGCACAGAAACTTTTGATATTAAGTCGAATGAATGCAATCGTTTTTTTGCCATTCTTACCATGCGGTAATGACTCCCATCGATCTTTTTTATATAACACCAGCCGACTCTTCAGACTTCAGTTCTATCGTGTCATCACCATCAGAGAAGGCGTTACGTATGAAAGATTTTGCTTTTTCATAAATTTTCCATAATTTTATTTGTTCATTCGAAGTATTATAAACGGGATGTGAACCGCGATAATAATATTTCGAATGAACTTAACCGTGAATCATTAAAAACTCTTATTTTATTTGTTATTCTGCTATTCGGGGTAGAGACAAATCTAACAAATCAACGATCATAAAAATCTGTGCGGTGAGTTATAAATTGGTGTGAAAAAACAGACTTTGCTTTATTATATAGAAGATGTAGATTTCAGAACAGAAAATGCTTCTTCTTTATTATCTCTTCTAATTTAATTCGACGTAGTAACGATCCTAACTCTACTCAGGGCATTAAACATATTCCGCATACCCACTAATGACATTAGTAGACCTAGGGTGTGCCTGGCGTGGCCTTAGCGCCTTTAAACGCCAGCTTACGTCTGACACTTTATAAATCGTTTCCTAACCGGAGCAAAGTTTTAATTGAAAACTAGACAATGACAAAGCAGATATGGGATAGGTTTTACAAAGTGTAAGCTTGCGATAATTTATCAATAGATTATAGAAGATAGGCCAGTTAAAAGTATGTTAGGGTTCGTTATTCAATTAATACACTGAGTCTGTCTCACCACTTCTTAATTGTCAGTTATCTATTTATTACTACGAAACAGACAGAGACGTCATCATAGATAACTGACAGTTAAGAAGTGGTGAGACAGGCCCTTAGACTGGACTCGACCAAAGTTTTTATTCCAGGAATAACACTTTCGGATACTAACGTCAAAACGCCATACTCTTTTGACATTAGTATCCGAGAGTAAGTGTTATTCCTGGAATAAAAATTTTGGTCGAATCCAGCCTAAAATATGTGGCATCGGGTTTGTTTGGTAGGGAAGTAATAATTCGAAAATATCATATTATCGATCAGACAACACTGTGAACTGACTATTGCTACCTCTAATGGCTTTCAATTTACCAAAAAGAGCGAATGTCCAGATTCCCGTTTGTGAAATAATTACTGCGCTCGAGTCTATCATAAATTGATCCGTTCATTGGCAGGCATTATACGGAGGCAGGTGTCTTGATGTATAGGTCATGCGTTGACGTTTGCCACTCAAATAGGTATTAAACTCCACTAATTTATCATGCAATTCTTCTAAATATGTTCTATTTGCAACCGTAGCGCACAAAATCGTTACCTGGCTTTGTCGTTGCGTAAATCCTGTACCATTCCCCGGCCAAGTCTAAGCGGATAATTAGATCTGTGTTAATAACTAATTAAATACGAGCAGCAAAAAGGTGTTGTCGAGGTCAATGATCCCGTATTTAGGGTAGGGCTTCTATGATGGCCGTGCCTAGTTATAAAGAAACATTGGCTTTACGCCAGAAATATTGGGAACTACTAGCGTTATCAGTACTACGATCAGATAAGTATGGAATTTAGATGTGTCACAAAATTTATAAAGATCTGCGTCTCAAATTTCTTTCTGCGCATCGGCTTTAGTTGAACTGAAGATGTATGTGTGTGTGTTGCGACTGCTCCCTCTGTCACATGGTACGCACTACGCACACTAAGGCAACGTTCATGGACACGTTGCGTGTGACCTAGGACATACAGCCACGCGCGCTGGTAAAATGCAACTTTGCCTTCTATTAAAATAAATCTCCTTTCACAGAAAGAGGTAACAAGAACCGCGAACAGACAAGCGTCATCAAAGAAGTCGTGTTGAAGCTCAAAGCTAGGAAAACTTTCATCTCGACTTCGCTGCAGGTAAAAATAAAGGTTGTTAGTTTGCTTTGCGCAAGTTTGCATGCTTTTGATAAAATGTAGCTTGGCAGAGAACGAGTTATATTTTCCGATCGATTTTAATGAAACCAATCTAATCTAAGGAAAAAATACATTCAGGAACATTCAAGTGCTTTTCCAAGGGCGAAACGAGACGAGTATTGAAATTCGTATGGCTTTTCAATCCTCTTCTAGCGCATCTTAAACCCAGTTTAGATAGGCAAGAATTTTTTTACAAGTCGCATTACATTGCGCCACTGGGTCGACGACATCCAATCCATTCGCATCACGGCTTGGCAATGTAATAAAACCGGCAAGTGTAAATTGGGCTTGATATGGGATTAGTAATTGCCATACCAATTCTCTTCTCGCCTCACCTGTAGAAAAGCACCTTTAATGAGTAGACCAAAGTATTGCTGAACTGTTGCCATTAAAAAAAGGCGAAAAAATGCTTGGAATTAATAGCAACATTCACATTGACATTATTAGTAGGATAATTCACTAAATCCTCAAACAGCTCTGAAAAATACTACTGCCATGCAATCTCATTGCAAGCAGTGGTAATCCTGAGCTAATGCATTATGCATACTCCGTTTCACAATAGGTTTCCGTTATCTTTGTTTTCATACTGACTGAATGGCTAGCTAAGGTCACCAACTTAGCCATTGCGTTCGTATTGTTCACGAAAATAATTACCGTATTCTGAGAGTGAATGGACAAACGAAGTCTGTTAGATATTTTGTCCTCGGACATTCTGGTTTTTTTTTTTATACATACACGTAGGCTTGCATTTAACTACAGTCGTGTTTGATTGCAAGCGAAAATGTGGCCTAAGTGGAATAATCCTTAACAATCTCTCGGTTTTTTGGTGTTTCAAAAATTCCATGACGTCTATGAATGGAAAAAACTGTGTTAGTTTACCTTTACCGTGTTGTTGGTGTTTTCAGAAACGTCAATTAAATTATGGGTTTAAAACCTGTTTCGGATACATTAACATACGTATTGACATTTCTGAATGCGACATTAAGAGCTAACAGTGTTTGGATTGATACAGGCTCGTAATTTTTCCTTGAAAAAATATTATTTTCGTGTTAAAGAAATCCCGTAGTCTGTATGTTATAGCATGAACCAACAAAAATCGTGTCATCTTGTTATAGATTTCGCAACAATATCTGCCGTTTGCCTCAGCGCGCCTGCGGCCTCAGGCGACGTGTATTCCCAAAGAATAAACATGCAGACGTTATAAGTATTAACATAGTTATTTAGTTGGTAGTACTTATATATTTAGTTGGTAGAACTGATAAGAGATTTGATCAATGAGATTGTTTGTGCTGATTGGTTGCAGGCCGTGTTGTACTGAAGTCGTACCTAGACATAAGCTTGTCTTTAATGTCTATAGTTGCACATGCATGGAACGTTATCATAGTGACATGTATGCTTGTTAGTTTACAAATAAGTCGCTAGGGAATCGAAATATTAATATAACAGCATTCCAAAGTGGCTCAACAATTAATATCCGTGACCGTACCTAGACTAAAAGAACATAGGCCCCCTTCATATCTCGAAATACTCTTTTGACTTGAAACTGATCTGATCTGATTATTCCAATATATATCCAACAGACGTAACAGTAATATCTCATTCCATATAAAACTTAAGTAATTAAAGTCGAGCAATTACTGATAAAAAAACACTCGTCTCGTCTACGCTATAATCTATGGCCCCACCACGCCACCAACCACGTGACGGCTGAGTCACTGCCGGGCATTCATTTGCCGATAAAAGCTGTGTCAGCTGTCTTTGCTATACACCCACGCCGTGGGCCTTAACGCGACCGCATATAGTTCACATTGGAGCCTCTTGCCGATGCTCTACGGTGCGCAATTTAGGCCTTTATCGTAACGTCGATTATTATGGCTTTATTTTGTTTGCGCACTGCGTTGTGTTGGGATTTTGGGGTATTTTTGCAATGCATTGAATTGGAATTAGCGAGGCAACTGTTGTGGAAACGTGGGTGCTCTGAAACTTTAGCATCGGAAAAACCCATGGACTTATTTATATTTATAACTGAAATGTTTCACACGCGCACGCTTTTTAAGCTAGCGACATTGTGTCTCATTTTACTAAGGTTTCTGAACATTTTTTACTATTTATTTGGCGAATAGAGCATGTTACTAGACATGACTTTCGCAGGATATAAATTGCGAATACCTTAGTAGATAATAACGATATATTGCAGCATTATCATAATTGAGTCTCTTTAAAAGACTAAGTGCATCCACGGACTCATATCAGGGGTCTTACACGCCAAAATTCGATTTTCGAAGTTCATTTTGTGCCGTTCCCCTCACGCTAATAGTCATTAATTTGAGAGCGAGAGGGACGAAAGAGAGCGATACGAATTTCGAATTTCAGAGTAGCTCTCCTAGTAGAGACCTGGTCGGAATATCTGTAAAAATCTACGTCAGCGGTTCATTCAACTAATCGAAAATGGATTCTTATAAATGATCGGTTATATTCAGCGATTAAATAATTCCCTTATCACAGATGGCGGATCAGCTAATAGATTTCCAGCATTAAATGACCAGGGGCTTAGCATTAGAGTGAGACGGGGCATAGCTGGGCTTAAGATACTCGAATGAAGCATTCTGACGTATAGGGAAAATTTATTGAGCCGGATAGTTGCTGCTAGATGCTAATAACCTCAATGCTTTGGGGTGGATTTGGGATCCAGATTGACACAAAAATCGTGTTTCATACGCTTGCGATTGCTCGCTCAGTCGATATTGAATTGACTTAATATGACTACGTCTCACGCGTTCAATTCTAAGCGCATTCGTTGAGACAGATTCTTAACTATTTCTTTTGTAAATTAAGCATATCTGTCACATTAGTAATATTAATAAGGAAGTGTTGTCAGCAGGCTTATTGTCTAACTCGCTCGCAATCGCCATCGTGTTCATTTTGACAGTTCTTGTATGAATGTGACAGCTAGCTGATTCCGATGCCAATTGTCAGCCTACACATGAACTGTCAAAATGAACACGATGGAGATTGCGAGCGAGTTAGACAATGAGCCTACTGGTTAGAACTTCGATCGTTTATACTCTAGATAGAAAATTGCCGACGATTAATCGAGACACTAATTCGATGGTCAACGCACGATTTCGCAGAAACCGCTCTCAAGACTGAGCATAAAATTATCAAAGGGTAAAAACACTCCTCTGCTTATTTAATTGAAGATAAATATCTATTTAAACATAACAACTAAATAGTAACACATTCTCACTTCACTTAGGACCTGGGGTGTCCGTAAAACTATAGTTTAGTTTCTGGTCTCATTATACGCGTTGTATTGTAACCCAACTGAAGGGCGGTATATAAATTGGATAATTACAAAGTAGCAACCTCACACTCCAACAAATAGGCACCAGGGGTCCCGAGGGAAATTCAAATATTCGCTAACGATACAACGTTATCTCTAGTAGTACATTGATACATCAGTATTTGCTACCTGCCGCCCTATCCTAGGGTTCAATCGAAACTATACTTTCGTGTCCTGACAGGCTGTGATGGGAAGGATTGCCACCATTTACACATTTCTTTTTCTTGTATGAAAAAGGGTATGACGTACCTACGTCCTTTTCGGTTTAATGAATTACATTTATGAAATGATGCGGATGCTATACAGACGCAGCAAAAGTATTGTATACTTATTAAGTTTTTGTGTTGCATTTACTAACATACTTCATAAGTACCTATTTGTTATCTGAAGTAATTGAATGAAAAAACTAGATAAGACACGAGACAGCTGTACAGAATCCTATGTAATTGTATTAATTGCCTAAATAAATGTTTGACTGGCAGAGAATGCTATTAAGCTTAAGGGTATTAAAAGACGTTCTTTGGTGGAATTTAGAGTAAAGTATTGGCCATTCAAAACATTAGGATTTTAAATAAATATGTTGCGACTTAGAGTACATTAGAGAGAACTCGAATTCTACACACGAAATCGTTGACAGGTTCAAGTATTTTACTTTAAAAATGTGTCAGTTGAGAAGGGACAGCCTCAGTTCATTTCTTATCATTATTGTCATACTTTATTAATATTAATACATATAATATGTCCGTGAATTTTTGAAGTCAAGTAAGATAATTTAGAATTAAGTACCTATGTATTTTGAATCACCTTGAATGTAGCATGAATAAATAATTTGAGAACGATGATATCTTTTATTCGGGCGTAGTTTTCACGAATTTTAGTTTTCTTTTAACGTTTCTTAGCTTTAACCATTTTTGTGGCCCGAGTCCGTTTCGGGAACAAAATACATAATTAAGAAACGAATTTTACTTACATTTGAACCTTTTACATTTTATATGTATATTATGTTGATGCCCTTCGCATAGCTCCAGTAGCAGACGTCTGGTACCAGCGGCTTGTTACATAAACTCTATATCTGTCCAAGCCGATACAAAGCTGTTCGTATGTCATAACACCAGTTATGTTTCATAACCGACTACGCAGCACTCAGAAGTAAAAAAAAAAAGTAAGTTATTTCTCTTTTATTTAGATTTGACACTACCGGCATACAGAGGACACGACTAAGCTGAGCTAAAACAAATCATTTCGAATTTCGTATTATACCGTCCCTCTCACTCTTTCTTCTATTAGTGTGAGCGGAGAGGCAATACGAACTTCGAATTTATAACTCCAGAGTATGACGCTTGCTGTAGTTGCTGTGGTCGCAACAAAGGCAAAAAATAAAGCTACAGAGACGCAGAGTAACCCCTATAGTATTCTAATGTGCTTTCATTTTTTATGGATATGGAATACCATAAAGACTTAAAAAGATCAAATTTATAATACACAAATCACATCTTTATCCCTTACGCGGTAGACCGAGCCTAAGGTAACAAGACCAGGCTACGTTTAGCAATATTATGGGCATATAGGTGGAAAATGGAATCAAAATAGTGATGGGTTGCTAGCCGCATTGTCTATTACTTGATTCCTATGATTTTCGCCTATTCCTTCGATGGGCTTTTACCACCTGCGCGGGAGAAGCAACTGGTACATTCAATGTTATTTTTGCTCCAAGATCGGCATGGAAGTCCAATTTATTCCATTTCGAATTTGTTTCATCTACTGACAAGATGGGAGCTCTCAAAACAGTGACAGCCTAGAAATCTATAAAATAAATATTTATAGGGGTCTCTTAATCCAGACAAATGTATCGCATAGAAGAATAAAACGCAGACGAATAGGAATAGCAAAACAGATATGAGGTAGTCGAATCTCCATAACAGGAAAATCATGATACAATCATTCAGATATACAGACAAATATGTATGTATACTTATGCATTTTTACATGGAATACGAACGAAAAATATTTAGGTGAATCATATCATATGAAACGCTGGCATTTAATCCAATATGACTCAGGCGTCTAGTTTGGATTTAACTTCGAATGCATTTTTATTTAAATAGCTAGTTTTATACGCAATTTATATTGAATATTAGTAATGTAGTTCCATAAAACTAAACTATACTGAAAACTATGGGTGGGCATAGCTTTACTTTCGTATGTTTCTTGTTTTTTTTACTATACCATTAGATTAGATCAGATTAATTTATTCGTCCTTTAAAAATACATCATAAATTGTACAAAGTCAAGTTAAGAGAATTCAGATTGAAATAGACAAGAGTAAACACACATGATAATCGTAAAATAAAACAAAATAGAGAAGTTACATTTTCGACACAATAAAACAACAATGGACAGGGCGAATTGGAAGTTTAGGGGAGAGGCCTTTGACCAGCAGTGATCAGCAGAGCAGGGGGGGCTACTCCGAAATTCGTTTTTCGAAGTTCGTATCACACCGTCCCTCTCACTTTCAAATTAATAACTACTAGCTGTTGCTAGCGACTTCGTCTGCAAAGAATTCGTTTATCGCTATCCCGCGGGAACTACGCAATTTTCCGGGATAAAAAGTAGCCTATGTGCTATTCCAGACTTCTCTATCTATGTGCCGAATTTCATCCAGATCCGTTGGGCCGTTCTGGCGTGATTGAGTAACAAACAAACAAACAAACATCCATCCATCCATCCATACTTTCGCATTTATAATATTAGTTAGATTAGATTAGTGCACGAAACAAAGTTCAAAATCGAATTTCGGAGTATAAGGCCAGATCAGCACAGCAGTGATGGGCACGATTCCCAAATGAATTATGCCGTATCTTACGTAAAACCTCCCATTTTCTCAGTCTCATAACAAACATAAAACCGTGTAGTCAGTTTCTGTTGGCGACTCGTATTACAGTCAGTGCCAAGAACCGAACCGGATTCTGTCTGCGCTAACGCTAACACAATCAATATGCTCAGTTTTGTCTCGTTTTGACGTAAGCACTCAACTCAACTATTCGTAGACAAGGTGCCATCCAATTCTTACTTGAGAAAGGGATAAGATTACGATTGCGGCGTAAATTTTCCAAGTTATAAGGCATCTCGTCTAGAACCAAAGACACGCGCTAATTTTGCTCGTATTATTATACATATAAAGTATTTTTTGGGGCAAAGGCATTTCAAATATATATCAGATCAAGACCACAATGAGTTTTATCAAAAACATACCTTTCACGAACGATATGTTTATCGAATGTCTACGTTTTTTGGCAACACGGTTAAGTTCTTAAGAATTTGCTGGATTCGATATTCCACATATTCGATAATTTGACGTGGATATCGAAAGGTACGGCGATTGCTACAACGGCTGGTTATTTTATACGAGTTAATAAGGATTCTATATTGTATTACGCAGCAAAAAAAGAACCTTACGGCTTCCTGTGGCTGTTTTCGTCAGTTGCGTAGGGCATTTCGTGAGAAGCCAGATGAAAAAAAATATATTACTTGCTACCTACAGGAGTAACTGGCGCTGCGCATATTCCTAGATCTTCGTATGATCTAATAATTTTTTGGTCTAATGAATTGTTTGGTCGAATCATAGCTTGTTCTAAAATTTCATCCATTTTTATCTGGAAATATTTCGAAAAATATTCCACATCCTACTAATATTATCCTATCCTATCCTACTAATATTAGAAATGCAGAAGTTTGTGACGATGTGAGTTCCTTCTTCACGCTAAAACGACTGGACGGATTTGGATAAAATTTGGAACGAAGATAGCTGGTACCCTAGGGTTGAAACATAGGCTACTTTTTATCCCGAAAAATTGCATAGTTCCCGGGGGATAGCCATAAACATGTCAATTGCTAATTCTACGCAGACGAAGTCGCGGGCAGAAGCTAGTAGGCTATATAGAAAAGATTAAGTCAGTTTTATAATTTTCAGTCAATAGTTTTTAGTCTCCTGTTTTCCTGGTGGATGAGCCAATAGACCCTTGCCGAAATGTGTCATCGGTGTCACAATTGTGACGTCAAATTGACTGCCTGAGAACTATCAAAGTTCATCCGATGCAATACAGCATTGTTGAAGACGAGTAAATAAAAATAAATACGACCACTTCACTAGAATCTACCTACATGCAGTACAGACTAAAATCGATCAGAAACGTTAAATTAATAACGAATCTATTTGTAGGCAGCGGGTCGATACTTTAACTCAGCCGAGAAAAATTAGTATCTTTGGATTATATCTCGAGATATTTTATTTGAAATGAACTGTTTTATTCCGAGATCCAATGTGTCATTTGCATCGGTCGCTGCATTGCGATAATCTATCACTAACAGACTCTTCTATCTAGTTATACAAGGTCTTTTTTTTCTGCCACCGCCACCACCTGCTCAAATAATGCAACGTCGTCTCTTCGAGTGTTATTTGCCATAGACAATAGAAAAGAAATGATAAGCATTCATCTAACCGACATCATTTTATATTTATTTGTCGCAGAATATTTCCATTTCCCCGCAATTATCAGAAATGGAACGAGTTGAGTGATAAGTTAATTGACGACGGGAAAGTAATTAAAAGCTCTACATTGCAGCTTCCGGGAACGGAGGAAAAGAATCCTGGGCCAAAAGCAAAATGACTCGACTCTTACCATAATATTTTTTTTACGTATATTTTTGTTAAAAAAAAAACCTTTGTCTTCTGCTGTACATTCTTTAAGGCAATATACTTAGTCTTTCCGAAAACTCGAGTCAAAAAACCCGGTCAAGCGTCAATTTGTTTCTTTAACCTCATGTAAAAAGTACATTTGTCTTCTCAAGCCTCACTAGAAACTTAATTACATTTACGGTTGCAAGAGATAAAGCCTTAAGAATTAAATTTCAATTCATATTCAACTTGACACCTCTAAGCGTTTAAGGGCAAAGCTAAGTGAGTAAGGGTTTCTTTAGAGGTACGTAAACCCAAAAATGACACGCAAAAGAGCCTTCTGCAGCCCACAAAATAACGTTTCAATTTTGAGCCCCACTATAGCTTTATCGAGAAGCTTCGATACCTAAGGCTCAATACCAAAAACGTAACTGTCTGGTGGCTTTGTGGAAGGATCGTTGTTGGATAATCTCCTGGCTACATTACGGGAATTATCTTAACGTTTACCTATCCCACCGCTCAGTGAGCGTGAGCGGTCGTTTTTGTTTATCCTACCTATCCGATTTAGGTAACTTAGCTCAAGCCCAATCTACACACGCAAGAGTAATATATACTCGAGAGCAGAGAAACCGTGTTAATTCCCGTAGAAAGTTGTATGAAAAGCGATCCGGTTTCTTTGTACCCGAGTATAGTAATAAAACCCATTTGTAAAAAAAAGGGCACCCAAAACTTTACATGCCACGAGGAATTGCAAGTTATTTCAGCCAGAGGAGGCCACACTGGGATTGTTTTTTTCTTATTGTTTGTAATTTTTACTAAATAAAGGAGAAAGTCATTTGAAGTTACTTACCTTATTTTTTTGATTTTTGTAATTTCCTAAAAATCAAAATAAAACGTAATAATGTTATTGTACTGATTTTTGATGTTCAATAAATAATATTTGTATTGTATTGTACTATATTGTAAAAATCAAAAGTAACCGTTATTTTGCAAAGGAGTTTAGAAACTACCTATCGCAGTGACAACATTTGCATAAAAATTATCATATGAAAGTCAGTAAAATCTACATAATCCATTATTTCGTACAAAAGCCAAAGAGTACGCTTATGTTTTAGTGAATAAAAACCGCAGCGTATAATTTATAATCAAACAATAATATTATTTGCACAAGTGGTGAACATGCAGTGCACACGTGTATTATCGTAAATAACCTACTTTTTCAATGATAAGAAATAAAACAGATTTACGAGAAATCAGTCAAGTTCATTGGAGCCAGATAACGGAATATATCTCGCGTTTACGGAACATCTTGGTCACCTTGCTAATAATACTTTTATTGTTTCAAAGGGGACTGCCCATCTCCCCTACAAAAAATGCCTGAGGTGTACAAAAACCAATTGAATACACCAAAATTTGCTACGAAATTGCAAGTTCCGAAAACACTTAAAGTAATTACTCAAATAAGTAGGAAAACGCTGTTATTGTTATGCAACTTCCATTATTAAAAGACTATTTTAATTGGTGTATTTCTATTTAATTATAATATATTATTAGGAGTATAAGTTATCTCTGTACATTCCAGGCACTTTATTGGGCATTCTCCTTGATTATTTTTTAATTCAAAATATTAACTTTATTAAAGGGGCGCCATCCATAAATCTTTTGATGCTTGAAAAGGGGAGGAGCAAGGGAAAACATTAACCATAACGCGGTGGGGGGTGGGGAAGGCAGACGTTATGAAAACTCAAGTGTTAATTTAAAAGTTTTTTATTTTGAAGTCTGATGAAACAGAAAATTTTAATGCGCATGACACAAAAGCGTAGTTTCCTTCAAAAACCTCGACATTTCGGGACTAACGAATAATATCAGAGCTTACAGTTATACATACTTAAGTCACTTTTTTAACCCTTATGGTGTAGACATATATCATAGGGTAACAAGACCTAAAGTCCACCTGAGGTGAAAGATTTTTAGATTAGGAACATAGTTTCATGAGTAAAGAGGTCCCATGCACATTTAATACCAAGTTTTGTTAAAAACCGTCGCAATTCAAAGTACGCGTGCCGAGAATCCCGTTTCTTTTTCTCATCAATAAAAGTGATGGCTCTTTCTAACTTTGAGCCCCATCCCAAACGTGAAGCATCCATAACATTACAGCAAATGTCCTTCGATTTGGCAAAGCAATTTGACAGAGATAAAATTGCCGTATTATGCAGGTACCAAGTCGATAATAAGAGGTATTTACCCTTTTTTTGGTACTATACGCGTAATGACATTTATATACCCCCTTAATCATAAACGATCTTATAGGCCTCTGCTAACTTAGTAATCGCTTGTCCTTATCTGTCACTTTGACATTTACCTTTCACAGATAAGGACTAAGGATTGCTAATTTAGTAGAAGCCTATAGAGCGTTTATGAATAAGGGGGGATAATCTTTTAAGTTATTTGGTAGATGTCTCAGTTGAAGTAGGCAAAGATTCCGAAATGGCGACCGGATAGCCCAATGGTTAATGACCTGACTATGGAGGAGATTTCGTGTTCGGATCCCGGCAGTGATATGACCTTGTATGATGAATATTTAATGTTTGAGCCAGAGTCATTAATGTTTTAAGTACCTAATATAGAATGTATTTATCTATGAGTATGCTTAACCGTTGCCTGGGGTTTAATTTAAAACGATTTATCATTAGTCGGTTTAGGCAAATCTCTACTTCTATAGAAATTCAATTAAAAGTTTGAGTGTTTCTCTGTTCATGGTATAGGCATAGGATAATCGTAAGTACTGTTGAACCAGTTAATTAAAACTATTGAAAATCTACACTATCCCTGATTTACATACGCTACTTTTTATCCCGGGAAAGCGCAAAGTTCCCGCAGGACGCAGCAGCTATTAAAAGTTTTCAATGTTTTCATGAACGGATAAAACACAATCTTAATACGTACTTAATCACTAAAATTAAATTTAAAGCATTATTTTAATTTAACGTTTGCTTCACATAACATGATTTCATCCGACCTCTCTGTTTCTCTCCAGACAGCAAGCCAACTCAGAATGAGACATAAAATTAGTCTAGGCGGCCGTAACCATGATAACACCCCTCGTCTGGGTCGCACTATTTCAGGATTAAGCTTCCATTTCCACGAGAATATCAGATTTTTAATTAATACATTTTGCAGACATAGCAACGACTGAAATAAAATTTGCGTAGGTAGTGTTAATTGGAAACTGAATCAATAATAAATTTATTCAAACGTTAAGAAAAATGTTAGTATGGAAAAAGGTGTATATTTTCAATTGGAAAAATATCGTCTCTATAATAACGGATATTATACCTACCAAATAATTAATTGAATCAGGAGTCACTTTGCGGAGATGCATATTAATGAACCGACCTATGATTGGTAGTGGAGTAGAAGTTTTTTGTTATTTATATTGTAGGTACCAATACCAAAGCAATATATTAAAGCGCCGCGCCGATGTAATGACGACGCAGTTTCCCTGTGATACTTGTGCGTATTTCTTTTGTTGCATCACCGAATGAAACTGTTGTTATTCTTGTTATCAATGCATTGTAAGTGTTGTAACCGAAAGATAATAAATTACGGTGTCAGATAAACGATGAGAAATTAGATAGAACGGTAGAATAAGAGCATTTGCCTAAAGCTATGACTCAGCTAAGGCAAAACATATTTTATCTTGCAAAATTAGGAAAATTACTAACTATACTAATTTCAAAGGGAAGTGAAGTATTGCCATAATCATAACGGCATGTCACCCCTCGATTTTTATTACCCTCTTGTCAAATAGGTATGAGGGTGGGAATTTCCGGTCTAAGCAAAACTATAAAATTTCGCCAAAAACTAAAATTTTAAATACTAAGCCTTTCTCCTGATGGTTCCAATGAATTCTGAAGTGATAACTTCTTATGGGAGGGTAAACCGCTTCGTAACGTAACGCGTTATGGTGCCAGTCTGTCTGGCTTCCCTTTCTCTGACGCATACAGCAGCGGTAGGCAGGCTCTTCCTCTCTCACTCTAACCCACAGCTCGCTTCCCCATCTCTCTACTCAGTGTTTAGTGTGCGATAGACATTACTGTTAGTAACTTAGATTAGTTTAAGTTATCACTTCTGTCGGGCGTCCCGAGACGCACACGTTTCTTTTTTTTAATCTATGTAGCTCGTATTTACTCTCTTGATGTTAAATGAATTGAAGATCCGCTAAGCGCAAAATCTCTGCGCATCAAAACGTAATTAAGGTCACATCCAGTAACGAAGCGAAATTTGGGGTAGGATAAACAAGCCAAAACCCGAAGGGCGTGAAGCGGGTAGGTTTGAAATAAAGCACTGACAATTGGAGGGTGCGTAGGTGTGCCCCATAAAAAATATGTTACGAAGTACCGACCCTTTTTAAAGGACCGTGCCATCCTTCTATTAATTTTAATTACACGACGGACAAAAGACCTTTTATACTGTTGGAAAAACGCTAGTCAGCTAAGGACTTTGCCAAAATGTGTTTTTTTATTTTCAATGCCGTGCTGATTTAGCGAGATAAGTTCAGAGCTATTTTGCATTATAATTCACATCATTTCTATCCTCTACAAGTCCCACTGTTGGGCATGTCTCCTCTCAGAACAAGAGGGCTTGGGCTGCAGTTCCCACGCGGGCTAGTGCGAGCTGGGAACTTTATACACTTGAATTGCATCGCGTGAGCGTCGACAATATCTAAGTCAATTTCAATATCAGAATATTCAGAAACAAGACCCGATACAGGGCTCAAACCCACGATCTGCTTGAAAGACCACAGGTCAAACCACAACGCTACCACAGCATGTTGCGTCTTTTCTATTGGTCACTGAGTAGTCCGTAAGCTCTTAGAATGCCATTCGGCTGTCTTGCTGTCCACTCACTCTTATGGGTGTAATGTAATACGAGAATCGGCCGATAGTACCCGAAACTCGAGTGGCGTTCGTGGCATATTAAGAGTTCACAGACTGTGTATATAATCACTACAATGGGCAATTTGAAGAATGCTAGCATGTAATGAAACCCTATGAGACCCTACACAAGTTCCATAGTGCGCCAGATGCTACGAATACCCGACGCAGGTAGACGAGACTTTGTTAGCGAAGTTAAAACTTATACACGATAACATAACATCGCAATTTCACTACGTTCATTGTTACAATAGCCCGGCTGTTTCCTTTTTCACACCCTTATTACCTCACTTTATAACCAACTAACAATACAATCAAATCATGCAACTCGATTTTTACCCACTGCCAATATCGTAAAAGAGGACAGAAAGTAAAATTAAAGGTCTAGAATTACGGAAGTTATAATAAAAATACAATCATCAATATAAACAACAACTTTTATAAGACTAGGTTAAAGATAGTGCACTTTTTCATCTTATTACATTCAACTACGAATTGGACAGCGATCAGAAAGAGATCCTACATGTCATGAGACGTCAAAAAACACAACGCCCATATAAACTCCCCATTAAATTCTGTTTTTCTACAAAAAGATACCTATACAAATCTTTGATAGCTTAATCTCGGTTATTTTCAGTTATGTATTTGAAAAATATTTTTTTATATATTGTTGGTTATATAAATGAGCTATACTTAAAGCAATTTCATCATCATGCATATTCTGCCATCCTAATGAAAAAAGACGTATATACGTTTCATATGACACACATATACGTCTTTTTTAATTAGGAGGGCAATATTCCTTTCATCCAAGACCGAAAAGTGTCTCAAACGCCGTTTCTCGTGTGTTATGAAATTCGACAAGTGCGTCCATGAACAAGGCTCTAGCACTAGCACGAGAACTTGCGAGAGCTGTGTCGTGCACGAGATAGACTATTACCCGTCTCTTTCTTGAACGAACAGTAAGAAAAAGACAGTGCGCCGAGTAGCGTCACTGATTTTAGTTTATGAACACTCGTATCGGAACATGGCGGATGAACCGTTTGAACCTTAAAATAATTAAGGGTATTGTCAACAAAAACTCTTGTATAAATCAACTGCTAATCTCAAAGGGTTCCTACGTACTATAAGAAGTGGATTGGAGTGTATGCATTGTAATCTTAGAGGATACAGCCTGGGAAGAGTACCGAACCGAAACCGCCGAGAAAATATCCCGCCTTCTCTCTAGGGGAATAACATTACCAGTAAACATAGTCGCTATTCGAGAAACTGAGTATACTACAATATCGTAGCAGTACTTTTAATCCACGAAAAATTTAAATAACTGCATCATCTTTTGGAACGCTAAAGATTAACTAATAGACTACGACATAAGTGACAAGCGTCGGACACTAATGCCCGGTCAGGTCAAACAAAAGGCAACATTTAAAAGGATGAAGTGTATACACCAAAGTGTCGTAATCTAAACCCACCTTAAGAGGGGTTCTTCTGAACTCTATTTAGCCATAGATGCGCACAATTTCCTTGTGTTCCTCTGAATCAGCGAATAAATAGCGCGCCGAACAACAAGCTAGACCAGTGGGTCCGAACTTGGGGGTAATTACCCCGCGGGGGTAAATCAGCTTTATTATGGGGGTAACGAAGAACCTAACATTTAAGACATTTAAGACCTAATCTAATAAAAGCAATACCAACCATCACACACTATTTAATCGTTTAAATGTATAAAATACTTTTAAAATTGTAAGACTGACGTACAGTTTGTATTGGCTTGTATTGATAACATTTTAAGGTCGGGGTAAATTCGGTTTTCCTAATAGACCATAGGGGTAACAATATTGAAAAGGTTAGGATTTTATGATATCCTTGTACTCCGAGATTCGATTACATTCATGCCTCGCTCACACCAATGGTCATTAATGGGAGAGTAAGAGGGTCGGCCCTATACGAACTACAAATTTCGGAATAGTCCCCCAGCACGCCTAATTCCGTTCACATTGCGTTTGTCCTCACCAGTATAAAAACACAAAAGAATTGTGAACCTTTTCCTGTTTTTTAACGTGTATTAGAAATGTACCGTTTATAATAACAGTGTCTCGTATTAGGCTTACTAGTAAAGAGTATAAGCTATAGTGAATTCGATGCTAATGACCAGGCTGCCAACAAAAAATCCAACATAATACCTATCTTTAACGTAGGCGTGAGTTCTGCCTACGCCCATAATAAAGTCACGATTTCCCGTCGGGTACTAGGTACTATAGATAGGCAAGTATCGGATAGATTTATTCTCTACGGCTAAGGAATAACCCTTTCTTGGTTATAAAATTGATAGCTGTCGATTTAGATTTATAGAACTAGTGGGATGTTTGTGTTTACTGTTCTTAAAACTTATTTTTGGAGCATTTTCTAAAGATGAATACAGGAAAACACAAATATATAAAGGCGAACTTATCCCTAAAAGGATTTCTTCCAATAATTTGCTGTGCCAGGATTCTACCACCCCTACCCTACTTACTTAAGTAGGTATATACCATAGTTTACTAGCTCAGTATACGATATCGTCCACCACTTATGACGTATCTTACGATATTGTGAGTCACTGTTGTGATTAGATTCTATTTATAGCAAAAGAATGAGGATAAGGTCTGTCCTTACAGTTTGGTGGTACCTACCAGTGGCGTGGCGTCCATAGAACTCGATTCCCACCGACTTGCCTATTTTAAGGCAGTTGGGCAATTTATTGTGCAGAATTAGAGGAAAAGGCCAGTTAAGTTCCTTTCGGCTTGCCTTCTGATATACTTGACGCCACGCCACTGGTACCTACTTGTCCTTGCCGTCCTAGATAATCCTAATACCGTAATAGTAATATGTAGTACCCACATTACAATTCTGTTAGGTGAATGATGTAGAAATAAATTCACCTATCTCACTAGTATTAGTGGCAATGGTAAGATGACGCGTTTTTGGGAGTTTGGTGCTAATTGGACGTGATTTACGTTAGTTTATACTGTGATGAGACAGAAAAACATCTTATGAATTGTAACCCTAAATTGTAGTTAGCAAAAGGGATAGGTAAGATATGATAAATAAAGGTAAATGTTGTACTACAATAGCTTACATTGCTACCAATGCATATTAGAATTGTTCTTAAGCTAGGCTGTTTGCTGTCACTATTTTTCTAGCATATCAATCCACAGTATAGTCAACTAAAGAATTCCTTTACCAATAAGATACAATGTCAATTATTAGGCTTAAAGCATCAGACTATTTTCAATGTAACACTAAGCTTTTTTTTCTGATGTAGAAACAGGCACATACACACTTGCAATACAAGGTAGGTGTAGGGTTGTAGGTGTGAAGGTTTGAGAACTTACAACAATCTGTGTTAGCCACAGTGAATAGCAATATTAGACCAGTAAGCCTAGCAGGTGTAGGTCAGTCAAACTCATCATAACTTATTAATCTTATTATAGTGTTTTTAATATAAAATTAATTTACTGCAGGAACCTAACGATTTGGCCAGAAGTTGCAAGGATATTCATAAATAACGTCTTTATCCCTAACGGGGCAGACAGAACCTAAGGTAACAAGACCTACAGGTCATGTTTAGCAAAGTTGAGGGCATATAGTTGGAAACAGGGACCAAAATAATGATGCGTTGCTAGCCACACCACTGACATCACAACATATGCAGTTTACTTTAATAGATAGTAATTCTACAAAGACGAAGTCGCAGGCAGAAGCTAGTCTCCTATAAAATGATTCCTCAATCAATTCAATTTCAACGAAACATCCTACAGAGGAAAGTCCAGCTAAAAATAAATCAGGGAACGGAATGCCCGCTAACAAAGCCACCTTTATCACCATCCTTCATTTAAAGGAATTTCACAATCTATGCATATACAAACTATAGCAGACGTAATGCAAAAAGGATCTCATCTCTTTCTCAAACTTCTTTTGTATTCTCTCTCACTCGGAGATCTGTGCAATACATAATGGTACTAAAAAGGATTTTAGATAACAACTTACATTTATATCCTGCTTAAGACATGAAATAAACCATTAACACCAACATACAGCCTCCAAGTGCACAGCCTGGAATGTGAGACTACAATATACACCCTGTATTTCAAGCCCCCGTTTACTGATACAGTTCAGTTCATGCATTGCTGGGTTGCACATTCCAAGCAGTATAATTTAAAGGGGTTTTACCGTGACCTCTTAATGTGATTCGGGTTAGGTTTGCTCGCTGTCAGATTCATACTAAAAGTGACAGTTAAAACTTGGGACCGAGTCGGAATAGTGTCACTCGCAGCCATATAAATTTGCATTAAAACATTAGCAATCATAGTTATGGGTGGATTTTTGACGTTGTAATTTGTGTGCCATGCTAAACGTATTGCACACAAATTACAACGTCAAAAATCCACCCTTATCATCCAATACTAAAGCTTGCTATAGCCGTAACTACCTAGGAGAGTTCTTAGTTGTTGTCATGCAGAACACAGAACTCCTAAAAAGTTAATAGTCATAATCTTAGAGGATACATTAGTGGTATAGAGCGCGCGCAACGAAGTGGGAACAGTAGGCACGGGTGAGAACAAAACGACGTTTCCGCCGTGAGCGCTTGTAGTCGTGTTGAGTGCTAGCGAAGTGCGTTGCTCGGGGAACTTATTTAACTTCCTCTAAGGTCATAATGCTTTAGCCATGGCCACAACTTCTAAAGATTACTCATGAGTTATGGCTAAAGAAACAGCTCAAATATTTAACTGTCTCAAAACACAACAAGGCAACATTTGGTACCATCAACATATATTTATAGTGAAAGTTCAAGTTTAGTTACAATCATGAGATAGATGTTGATGAGACAAAAAATCAGAATCCTAATAAGAGCTGAATAAAAGAATGACGATTTCAGTTGTTCAAAGTTAAAGATGCTGAATGTAATTTGTATTTTAATGTCCTAACCAACTATTTTTTTTTAGTTATAATTCTCACTTATTTTGTACCAACAGAAATTTAGTCAACACAGTTTTTTTTTCTAAAATTATCTTAAATTACATTATGGTTTAATTTACTATAATAATACCCAGCATATGTCTATCACTATCAATAACACTGAGTAATTGTCAATATTGTCATACTCTAAGGCTAATTAGTAAGTTAGTCAGTATAAAATAAGAACTATGTGGTTAAGAGTAAAAATCAGTGATGAAATGGTATACGCAAATTAAATAATAAAGATATTGTACTTACTTTTGTTTTCACACTATTAACTTTTGTACACTAGGTATAAACTTTTGTAAAAATGACAAATATTATTAAATGTATAAACTATTAACTAATGAGAAAATTTGACGATGCTATAGTAGGGTAAACAATGTTGTGTCCACACCAATATGTTTAATTTATCCAGTACAATAATCAAAATAATTGATAATGCATGTCGTCAGTGTACCGGCGTACGATGTTGTTAGTAAACAATAACATATGACGGAGTAACCGGCTCGAGACGGCGATTTACTAGAGTTTTCTACACATAATCAACTTGAAAGCAGAAAAAAACCAGCTTTCAAAACCCTAAAATGAACGAGATATCCGCAAATAACAGTTTTATAGGACCTAATGCAACTAGATAGTAACCATGTGGTGATAACGCGCCAAAATCATAAATTTAATAATTCACGTGTGACACTATCCAAACAATATGTTTTTAACCCATTCTTATAATTTCTGAACTAATTTTAAATAAAATACAGCCGCAATAACACATAAATATAAGTTTTTATTCGTCGAAAAATATTTTCAGACTGCGAAACGCCCCTAGCGGTAAGAAAATGCAACATAAACATAATGGCCGACACACAGTAGTTTCGATGAATACCTAAATGCGCAAAATACTTACACATTCCTCCTCTTTCTCCATTCCAGAGGGCATTTGAGGTACTGCACGATTAATCGCCGAGTAGTCCGGTAAATCCGGAAGCTCCTCGGCGAGATATATGGGCATTGGTTTCGACGCATCCAGGGCCCTCGCCCTAAACGAGAGCTTCGACATCTTGTTGACAGAACAAAACACGCTAGCGTCGACACAAAAATGCACTTATAAAACACTTTATAGCTCCTCTAGGAGGTCCTAAAGGACCGTAAACTGAACTTTACACACTCTAGTTCGTTCCCATGGTTAATTTTTGCACGCACTCAGTCACAATTAATGAAAAACCGTAACGAAACTTTACATATTGAGCGTACTTTACAGAAAGCCATCATGGCGGCTTTCCGTTTGTCGGACGACCATGACCAACTTCCACCTAGCACGATGTGCGCGGGAAGGAAACACGCGGGAACTTTCGTGGTATTTTTATAGCTTATAATCTTTATCGTCGCTAAATATTTGTATTTTAATTTTAGACACTAAAAATTAAATATATTAAATTTATTGAAATAAAAAAACTTACAATTAAGGTAATAAGTACAAATTTCATTTAAATTAAATACTGAAATGACCTTAAATGTCACTGTTGAGCATAGACACTTCTCAAGATTTTATAAAGGCGTCGGTCAAAATGGCGCTGATCGTGACTTATACAGCCAGCAGAGTGTAAAAACCACAGACAATAATGTCTTTCATTTATTACGTTCCGTTACACGAAAATCTTGTAAATATGTATATTGATTGAATAAAAATACACGAAAATAATTTAACAAGTACATAAGATTTCCAAAGCATTGATTTTAAAGGAAGCATTTTGAATGACAAAAAAAGACAAATCGTTAAAAAAATTTGAAAAAAATGTGTCTCAGAATAGGTACTTCTTTTTATTCTTGATCCATCTTAGCTGAATTCCTGTGGGCTCCATAAAGATCATGAAACAAACTACAAGTCGCCGTGAAAATGCACATTTTTATTTTGTTATTTCTTAATTCACTGCTCGGAATACTAAGAAAACTCCAAAATAAATGGCTTGACAACGGACTAAGTTTTCCATAAGTAATTTTTTTTTTCCATGTTCGTCAAACATGTGAAACATTTTTTAATGATATTAAGCTGTACCGTTTTCCAAGTAAGCGGGTTCCCCATGACACACGGCGGCCACGACCACGACGTACAAAATCCGCGTTCTGAAATGAACACAGGCACGACACGACGTCGTCTGTACACGCGTCAATGTGTGCGTAAGATACACAGGGCTGTCTATCGCAAAAACCTAGTACTATAAGTACTACCAATGACATAAATATACTAAAGATATGGCTTAGATGTGTGCAAATAAATGTATTTAATCGTTATCTATTTATTTAAACTTACTTAAAATGTGTCTGTCTGTGTATTTAAGCATTATTATTTTCAATTACAATAGATGTACGACAACAAACTTAAGCGAATGATTCTGTAGTTATTTCATATATTAATCGCGATAATTTCAGAAAGCATTAATTTTCTAATGTTTTATAAAATGAAGTAGGTAGGATAGGTTCCCGAACTTGTGACGTACGGCCGACATACATCGCGTCGCGAGCCCTACTATACTAGTTGCCACTTGCCAGCAGCTTTCCGGCAGACTGCGCTTGAGGGGTGGGGTAACTCGAATAGGTGCGGGGCGGAGTGTGGCCATTCTGTACGTTAGTATGTACTATTATATATTCTGTGCCCATGACAAGTGAACACCACTAAGCACTAAGAGATACCACCTCTTCCTACCTCATGTGTCAGTAATTTTATCGTCTGTTAGTTTCTTTATTTTCTATTCTTTAATGTGGGAGTTAATGTGGGAGACACCTTATTTTCGACTACTGCGCATCAACGGTCATCGCTAGACCCGTAGAAAGAGAATGGCTAGACCACAACGAATTTAGGGAAGGTGTTTTAGGCACGCTGAAACAATAACAAAAAGATATTTTATCAATGTGCGAATCTAGAATGTCAAGTCTGGCAGAGCCCTTGCGGTTATTTCTCTTGTACGTCCATTACTTACATGCAAAAGCACCCTTTGTGTAATTGGGTTTAGGTTCAAAGTCATCGCAATAAAGAAGTCTGGCGTATGGGTGACGTCCCTTGTATTTGACGTGGCGATGAAGGTTAAAGAAAAAATCATTTTTTTCTATTCTAGTTATAGCGTCGTTTCTACGTCGTAATTCACTGTTTATCGCAAAAGCGCCTGGGGGTCTACTGTAAAGCTCGAAGTTTGCATCATACAGCCCCTCTTTCATTTCTATTAACCTTTTCGACGCCCAACGATTTATATATACGCCCATAACGTTTAGGTTCAAAATAAGGCGTCGCATTAAAGAAGTCTGGCGTACGGGTGAAGTCTCTTGTATTTGGTGTGGCGGCGAAAAGATTAAACGTAGGCGCCTCGGCGGCCCCCCTCCTCCACTTCATCCCCACTGGTCGATTCTGTACTGAGTAGCTCATAAAATAAAAGAAGTTCCAATTTAACAATAATTTATTCAGGCATTCCATAAAGTAAAAAAAGTATCTCAATAATCCATTAAAATGAGTATCATGTAAAATTAAATTAAATATAAACATGATTAAGGGATTCGGTCGGTACATACAATTTCATTACAACTAAAGGCCTAGTATTAATCTGATACACTATTACTATTTCATACCTTAATGACACGTAAAAAAACTTTTTAACCTTTTAACCGGCAACCTCTTTATAGACGCACAGTACAATAACAACCTTCCTACGTACACATAAGTTACAAATTTGCGCTGTATTTATTTTAGGACTGCTTGACTACACAATAGGTCAATCACGGCCACCGCTCGATTAACCTCTGGTATCTTCGGTAAATTTAAGGCTATCTTTTTGTATTTTTTTTTATAATCAGTAAGATTGGCATTATTTGAGATAAACGAGACTAGAACGCATTTTTTTATCACATACGAAAGGTTAAACGGTGAACCTTTTACTTTATATACCAAAATGAGAAACATTGTTTTTTCCGAATCATCAGCATTTGTATAGGAAGTAAACGGAAATAAATGTCCATTATTTTTTTAGAGGTTTTTACATCGCAAGTGATGACAACCGTCGAAACTAAGAAACCATAACTTGCAGCGTAAAACGAAACGGTTTATTAAAAAAATGCATAATTTTATTGTAACTTGAATTGTTGTCATCTAACTTGTAATAAAACTTTAGCTTTACATATAGTACGTTATTGCACTGATAGTCTCATGAATACCATGATACCAGTTAAAAGATTAAATTTATTTCACTCAGTCGCCATCTTGTAATATTATATGGACGCCTTCATACTTCTTTGATTTGACAACAATCGCGTTCACACATTTCCCTCCGACATTTCTAATGGAGACTACGGTCCGTGACCTCTTAGAATACCATTTGGGTGTCTTGCTGTCCCACTCACTCTTATGGGTCTGATACTTGAATCGGCAGAGTGAGGCAGCAAGACATACCCGAATGGGATTTTAAGAGCTCACGTACTGTACCAAAATTACAACGAACCAACTGACAGTGTTATTTATTTACTTAACACGGTCCGATTTGTCTTCAATAAAAGCTTTTCTTGCTTTTCCTTTATATTTTAGGCATATAACATACAAGTTAGAAACATTGATCAATCGTGTCAATCCTGTGCCTTTTTTTGACAGAAGAATGACAGATTCAATTTTCTTAGATTCCGACAGTACCTCTAATGTTGCCATTTACAAGCATATAACATTAAAAATGTTACAATCACGAATAAAGTTTATCCTCATTGACATATGAATACTTTTTGGGAGACAAAAATTTTGAAAGAGTAAGACATAACATAAATTCAACAACGTTACAGATAATCCTATAAATTTTAATTAAACGCCTGAGAAGCTCCTCGTATTTGTACTGAATAAAATATTTATTTGTGTTAAACTATGTAATTAATAATGCGAATATTTGATAGTACGCGAGATCTCGAAAAAAATATGCAACAAATACCCACCACGCCTGCCACTCGAGATTTTATGTCTCGCTCACTCTTATGGGTTCGCTGCTTTCTAAGAGCGCGCGGACTGAATTGTTATTCAAGATCTCACGCACCGCGCTTCCCATTGTTAAAAAAAACTGAAAAACCTTTTTCACTACAAAAAAGTATTTCACAATTTTCTAAAACAGCGGCCCATTCTTTGAAACCACAACTTACAAAGTTACAAGTCTATATTGGCAACATTAGTCAAATGCCAACCGCTGATTGGTTGATTCAGCCAGTGTTGCTAGCTTAGACTTACAAAATTCTAATTTGTAGCTTCAAGAATCGGGCCACAGAGAATGTTCACTTGGACCTGCTATGGTTAGTGTCCAAAATTAGGTGTTAAGTTATTATCAGGGCCCGGAATTTTGGGTGCCGCTTTTGACAAGTCTAAAGGAAACAACATCAATGTTCATCGACAGTGATTTTTACTTGTGTCTTCATAAAATAGTAGATCATAGTTTCCGATGATACATACTCTTTCCAACGGGCTACGGTGAAAAACGTCGGAAAGTTTAATCCGTTCAGTGTTGCCACTACTGAGTTCCCAAAAGGTACATATGCAACGCTGAAAAGGTACATTTTGGGACAAAAAGGTACATAAGCATTTTTTTACTCAACTCTTAACACAGGTTCTATCGCTCTCAGTTTTGCCACAACTGTTTGGCGGCGGTTTATAAAATGTTACATATAGTTTTGGATTTGAACAAAAGGTACGTAAACTGGACCCCATTACACATAACACATTGGAGGCTAAAAAGGTACGTCAAATGTGTAAAATGTACGCTAACGGCAACACTGAATCCGTTCCATTTGCTTTATTGTTATGAGTATAATTGTGAATAATCTGGGTTTGTTGCCAAGTTTCTTGCGGCGCATTCTTCTTGGCAATGATGTTATAGTAGGCGGCAAATAAGTAAAACGTGGAGGGGATATGGACATTATGAAAAACAACATTATTTTCATACTGCGCATATCCCCTCCACGTTTTACTTATTTGCCGCCTACTATATTTCCGAATGCGCTGGTTGATTTAAAAAAAAGACATTGTAGGACGTATATGTGTCCTTGGCGTCGAAAAAATTAAAACATCTTAATTTTTTTTTCAATACTTTTAAATACACTCTATGGAATACAATTCGGAGCAGTGTTATTTAATTTAGATAAATTAATCTCAAACAGAGTGAATGACTGATATACCGATATATCAATAAATAACATTGCTCTCTTCCTCACACGTACGGTTGCCCAAATAAGTGGTCTACCACTTTTCATCCAACTTCCTATCAAATGAAAATGTCGCTAAACTCGAACTTTCAAGTTGACAGCCTGTCTTATCGACATTATATATTGTGACGTGCAAAGGAATTTTAACCTTAAGGTTGTAGACCACATATTTGGCTGATGGTACCTATCAAGTAGCACACAAAATTCCGGACCTTCGCTATTATGCCTATACATATACATATAACAGTGCTCTGTATATCTATGGTTATAATTTTACAATGCTGCCCAAATGTTGCTGTGAAGCGTCAACTATAGTGATTTGGTTAGATCCATTAACTATAAAAATTGAACGTGATCAACTACGGCGAGACTCGAACCCGTGACCTCTATAAACCTACCCCTTAACCTCATAAGGCCTAACGTCCTATTTTTAGGAATGCAAAGTCCTTTCGGCCCAAGCGAGTATCGAAACTTAAAACGCCCTAAAAGCAGGACATACACTTTACAATACAATATCACATCACACTAATATTATAAAAGCGTAAGTTTGTGTGTGTATGTTTCTTACTTCTACACGCGCAAACGGCTGGACCAATTTTGACATAATTTTGTATGCAGAAAGCTGACACCCTGGATTAACACATAGGCTACTTTTTATCCCGGAAAATCGCATAGATCCCGCGGGATAGCGATAAACATGTGAAAGGTAACGACCAATTGCTTTCAAAATCGATATCTGAGTGTCTGAGTGGTCGTCAAACATGAGTCCATAATCAAAATGAATGTGAAAACTTACTTTGAAAATTTTAATTTAGTTTAATATAATTCTTTATGAGAATAAAGTTCTTAAACCATAAATTGTCGCATTGCTAGTTTGTACAATGAACAAAAAATATTTACCTTGCTACTCCGCTACTCACAAAGTAGTAGTGGTTTGTGAGTAGCGAAGCAGCAACATAAGACATTTTTTGTTAATTTAAATTATAAGTACATAACCAACGATTTTTAACAGAAAACTTATGGAATATTTTGTCAAAACCAACGGTTGCCGTTTAAGTTTGGGGCAAATCAAGATCACGGATTCGAATCCCGCCAACAAAGTTTCCTTAACCAAAAATTTTAATTAAATATCTCCAAACTTCAGAAGTGCGTGGATTATGGGAGAATCAGCTCTGATGGATCGCGTCCTCTGATTGGCTGGAGCTCATGCAGTCACCCGTCGGCTGCACCTTCGAAGGCTTAGCAGCCTTGCCGACGAATATCTCTACCTCCTGAAAAACGGTTAACAACTTAAGAGTAACTAAGAGGCTGACAACACCTAATTTTGTTGAAATTGATATTATTTAAGCACTTTTTTAAGAAAAACTATTTGTTATAGCACATCAAAAAATATATATGTTAATATCCATCATATTTCAAAGACCGTGGACGGACTCGATACATAATTGAACGAAATCGACTCGATAGAAAATAATCGCAAAGATTGCTCTTAAAATAATCATTAAACGGTTCTATGTCTTTATTTTTTCGACGTATGGGTCTGCAATTAAAAACACGAAGTCAACATATTCATACCTAAACCGCTAACGAGTCATATTTCACAAATAATCCATACATTTTTTTATTTCTTATTATTTGTGTCTTATTTGCAAGACTAGACGCGCGCTACGCTGCCGGAATAGTTTCTTCTCTTTCACTAACAGGCACGCGAACCGTATGTGTGAAGATTGGCGCTGCTCCAGGTCATTGGCGGTTGACAGCGCCTTAACAACTTTACATACCTACATAAATATTGATCATGTCTATTCCTTATGGAGTAGATAGAGCTGAGGGTCATCATCATATTCAGCTTTTATACGTCCCACTGCTGGGCACAGGCCTCCTCTCAGAATGAGAGGGCATGGGCTAGTTCGCACGCGGGCCCAATGCGGATTGGGAACTCACACACCATTGAGTTTCCTCACGATGTTTTCCTTCACCGAAACGAAAAGCTCATGGTAAATTTAAAATGTAATATCGCACATAAATTCCCGAGCCCGGGCTAGAACCCACGACCCTCTTGAGAGGCCACAGGTCAAGAGGTCACAAGGTCACAACTCACCTGACTGCCCTCGATGCCCATATCCTCGTGTTGTTCTTGGCTGCCGCCGGGCGTCGCACGCGCAGCCAGCATTCGTTCACGCGCCACACGCCTGTAACACACACACAGACACGCCGTAATCAATGGCTTATTCTGCAAGATCTTGTAATTTTGATCGTTGTAGTTGTTGGCGACTGGTCTTTTTATGATTTACTAGCTGTTGCCAGCGACTTCGTCTGCAAAGAATTCGTTTATCGCTATCCCGCGGGAATCACGAACTTTTGCGGGATAAAAAGTAGCCTATGTGCTATTCCAGACTTTTCTTTATCTATGTGCCAAATTTCATCCAGATTCGTCCGGCCGTTCTGGCGTGATTGAGTAACAAACAAACATCCATCCATCCATACTTTCGCATTTATAATATTAGTAAGATTCGTCACGTTTCTTCTTCTGTATGTTTTTTAATACGTTTAATGTCAGTTGTCAAGTAGTGCTGATGCTGTCTTATCGTCCTATTGTGAACTCCATATTAAACCCGTATTTGTACTAACATTATAGCCTTTTTATTCATACAGTCCACTCAATAGCTAACAGTAGTTTTATACGGCGTTATTCTGGATGATGTAATTTCGAATGTTTCCAAATGCTGTAATTTCGAATGTTTTAATTTGGAAAATTGAAACGAATGTCCTAATTTCGAATAGGTGGTTGTAACTTAAAATGTTGTGATTTCGTATGTTGTAATTCCTAATGAAGTATTTTCAATTGCTGTAATTCCTACTGTAGTATTTTCAAATGTTTTAATTCCTACTGTAGTATTTTCAAATGTTTTAATTCCTACTGTGGTATTTTCAAATATTGTAATTCCTACTGTATTATTTTCAATGTTTTTAAATCCCTACTGTAGTATTTTCAAACGCTGTAATTCCTAATGAAGTATTTTCAAATATCAATAGTTAACCTATGTTGTAATTCCTAATGAAGTATTTTCAATTGTTGTAATTCCTAAATGAAATGAAATGAAATGAAATGATTTTATTTGCTGAGTACAGGTTGCATACATATTGGTGAACATTTGAAATAATTGAGATCAGCCATACTCTGCTTAGGGTAGCATGCAAAATTTTCAGTGAGTACTTTATGCTTAATTAATAAATTGAAATGACAACAAAGTCACTCACTTAAATTATATTAGACTTAAATGATATTAGTATTTTCAAATGTTTTAATTCCTACTGTAGTATTTTCAAATGTTTTAATTCCTACTGTGGTATTTTCAAATATTGTAATTCCTACTGTATTATTTTCAATTTTTTTAAATCCCTACTGTAGTATTTTCAAACGCTGTAATTCCTAATGAAGTATTTTCAAATATCAATAGTTAACCTCCTGTGCTCGAGCATGGCTTTCCTGTCGGCCTCTCTCTTCTCGGAGGCCCGGCGCGCCTTCTCGTTCTGCAGCTGCGGGGCGGCGCGGGGCCGCGCGCGGGGGGAGGGCGTGGCCGCCGGCGCCTTCAGCTCCGGGGTCGGCTGCAACACATAAACGGTCGAGTTGACCAACGCTGCTACTAGATGGCGCTAATGCCGCCGGCAACATTTTATTAATTAATATACATATTATCAACTAGCTTCTGACCGCGACTTCGTCCGCGTTGAATTAGACTTAAGAACTGATGTTGATAGTATATTCTGCAATAATTATTTACGTTGCATATCTAGGCAGCTACCACCTTTGAGATGTTTATCGCTATCCCGTAGGAACTATGCAATTTTCCAAGATAAAAAGTAGCCCATGTTTCAGTCTAGGGTGCCAGCTATCTACACTCCAAATTTTATTCAAATCAGTCCAGTTGTTTTAGCGTGAAGAAGGAACAAACATACACACTCACTCACATCGTCACAAACTTTCGCATTTATAATATTAGTAGGATAATAACTTTCTTTCTAGCTGTTGCCCGCCACTTTGTAAAGGTAGAGCTAATAAAGATTCGTATTGTATCGTATAGGCACTTACCTCCCGCCAGCCGTTCTGTTTGAGTGCGGCGAGGTGTTCGTAGAGGGCGTCCACGTGCCGCACCTGCAGGCACACCATGTCCCAGAAGCCCCGGAGGTCCGTCACCGTGGTGGGGAACTGCTCGTCGGGACGCGCGTTTATATTGTTGTAGCAGAGACCTGCAAGTTGACAATAATAGTACATTACTGTACAGGCCGTGAAGTAAGGGATTGCTGGACGAGATTGGGGTGCATACGGATAAAACGAGCCCTGCAATCTCTGTTCTGACCGAGGATTGTGTAGTGCTTTTCTCAAGCAATGTGAGGAAATATTTAAATTAAAATAACTACAAGGTAATCAAGTAAAAATTGTTTAATTTGCCGCTTTTTTATATTTTAAACATGCCATTTGAACAAACTATTCGAGCACCATGTTAACCGTGCATACATTACCGCACCAGGGACCGAAAACCGGTCAATTATTGAAACCGGTATTGTGCACTCGCCCGAGAACGAAAACGATTTCGTTTCCGTTCGCCGGTTACCGGTTAAAGAACTGTTTGATGTGAATTGAGATACCGGTTTGTGCGCTTTTCGTTCGTCGTTCGTTTTTGGGCAACGAAGTTAACCGGTTAAATTGAAAATTACGTAACAAGAGCAAGATAGAACTTGTATTGCTCTCTTTTACACCACTACTGGAGCGTCTGGCGTATGTCGGCGGCGGCTGGGTTTAACCGGTATAATTTCGTTATCGCGAACGTTAAAATTTCGTTCTCTGTACTTAACGGTAAGCAAGACCAGTTCGACTTTTTTTGTTCATTCCATCAATTAACCGGTATAATATCGAACGAAATAAAAAAACGATACTGGAACAATATCAACAAGTATATCAATAACGGTTCCGGTCCCTGGCGTAGACGCTCCTAAAAGTAACAATGTTGTCAACGACATATTACTAAAGTCTATTTTAGCTAGATACTAAAATTACATTACCTGTGTTGCCTGTTTTTTGCAATTCAAAAATAGTGATGTGCCACCACTATCGAAAGTTGACGATAAATTAAATTTAGTATAGATATTTGTATGTATAAGCTAGTGTAATAAACTAATAAACCTTTAAGTTTGCTTGATTATGATACAATATTATTTTTTCTTAAAATATAACATGACCAAACCTCTTGTATTCAGACCACAAACGTTGTCGATGGTTTCGAGTACACCAATAAACAATAAAAGCTGGTATCATTATTTCACTATTTGACATTTGCAATTGTCAATTTAGTATCTAGTTAAAATAAATAGACTATAATAGACGCGTTATAGCTGAACAAAACTTTTTTCGAACACGGCAACGTTATTGCCGTTACTTGACATATAAGGACCTCTGCGCGCGCCGACAGCGACTAAACACAAGTCAGGCAATTACCTTACTATTCGCTTGCCACGGGGAGATCGCCTATGCAGTGCCGGATTTATATCTTTTATGAGTGCAGGCCACTTTTTTCCGCCGCCCATGATAAAACCAGTGAACGTGTTTGACTTTTATCGTCTGAAATCGAGTGACCGTCCTCTGAAATCTGCCGCCCCTAGGACGCTGCCACCCCTAGGCCGCGGCCTATACGGCCTATTTATAAATCCAGGACTGCGCCTATGACGTATCTACCTCAGTTTTATATAGTATATCATAGAATGTTGTACACAGATTCTGTTTACCCTCAAACTGCTGCATCTTCTGCGTGGCCAGCAGCCGCGCCTTGCCGGCAGCCGAGCGCAGGAAACCCAACACCTCTTCGCTCACTTCCTCTTCCTGAAACAGTCACGATGTAAATTTTAATCACAATTTAAATATACAGGGCATTTCAATTGTTCTAGTCTTTTTTTATTATTATTATTAATAGGAAGGCAAACGAGCAAGTGGGTCACATGATGGTAAGTGATCACCACTGCCCTTTATTTTAACAGAGGTTGGGATAGTTTGACTATAGCCCTGTAAGGTCAGAACAGACGGCGCAACGCGAATGCAACGAAACTGCATCAACCTCTATAAACCAACCGCTTAACTCAGTCCTCGCCCGCGCGGTACAGGGGCGCGGGGTAGGACGACAAAGTGGACCGAGAGGTGCGGGCTGGTAGTGCGCCTACTGACTCTAGAGCAGCCTCTCCCAAAGCGGGCGATAGCGCCCCCTTGTGGGCGCTGCAGGCCTAAAAGGGGGCGGTAAGACACTCAGAAAAAAAAATGGGGGCGTTGTGTAGAGAGATAATTTATTATCAAAATGGGCAGTAGACAAAATAAGTTTGGGAACCCCTGCTCTAGAGTTTCATTTGAGTTTCCTGTATAGCATCAGCCCGGCTAGCACGACAGCCCACAAGTCGCGTCGCGCGCGAGATAGATTACCCATCCCTTTCTAGAACGAACAGAAAGAAAAAGAAGGGCAATCTATCTCGCGCGCGACGCGACTCTTATGCGCTGTCGTGCTAGACGTGCGGTGGTGTAACTATAGTGGCAAGGCTGGCAAAATGCCACGTGCCCCTATCTCTACGGGGCCCCAAACTGGCTTGGCCCAGAGCACAGAAGGAAATGGGTCTCCATCTGAGGTATTTATCACAGGCCCCAGACGTTAATAGTGGGCACGCTTCTTACCTACTCTCAGCAGCACAAAGTTGCCTGTTTATTTTACACTTCATCCACGCTGAATTAAATATAGCCTGCGTTCATCAGAGATAATGCAGGATTCTAGCGGTGGAAGATTTTTCAAATCGGTCCAGCCCGGCTAGCACGACAGCGCACAAGAGTCGCGTCGCGATTACCCGTCTCTTTCTAGAACGAACAGTAAGAAAAAGACGGGCAATCTATCGCGCGCGCGACGCGACTCTTGTGGGCTGTCGTGCTAGACGTGCAGTAGTTTCCAACGCCTATTCAATTAACACAAACAATCGAATCTTTCCTGTTTATAATATTAGTGTAGACAAATTCGTTTTACTCAAAGGCCAACGTTTAGCTAATTTACATAAATTAACGTTTTAACCTCGCAATTCGTGACGCTCCATCACTCCTGTACAGTTTATTCTGTGAATTTGTTTGGGTAATTGTTTAAATCACAGCACAAAACATCTACTAATATTCTTCCACCACCTAGGCAACAAATTACTGCTTGGCGGCGGCTAGTCTTGCATTGCATTATACATATTATATTAAATTCATATTAGGTATGTGTACCTATGTAGCTTAACCTTTGAACTGTACATAATAAAATAACTTAAGTTAAGTAAAAAGTACCTATAGACAAAGTTGCAGACAAAAGCAATCACCTAAATTTCAATTTTCGCAGGTTGTATTTTAAAATTGATTTACATAATACCAATCCATAACAAATTGAAGCAAAACTGTGCCCAATTTAAATTATCCACGCCCTTGAATTTCAAGGCAACATTGAATTACAACGAGAAGATCATGTACAGTAGAAAGAGCCTCAAAAGGCTGTTTTGTTTGCAATGATATTCAATGACAGGAAATGCAGTTTGAGGAAACAATGCTTCTTCCTTCCTAAGCAGGGGCGTAGCGTGCCTTGGTGGGGCCCCGTATAAAAATTTATTTGGGGGCCTTTATGAAGGGTAAAGATTTCTTACATAAGAAAAAAAAATGTGTGCATTCATTTTTGCTTACGCACGACGGGGCCCCCCGTAGTCCGGGGGCCCCGTATAATTGATACGGCAGATACGGCGGTAGCTACGCCCCTGTTCCTAAGTAAAACAAAACCAAGTTTGTTATCTAAGATACAAACTCATTAAATATGCAAGTGCCTTCTATTGCTAATTTCGTATTATTTAAATAACATTGCAAACTTAAAAAATTACAGATTCAACAGTTTATGATCCAGCTAGAAAGTAAAATTAAAAATTACATTTTGAACAAGTAATTAAATCATTTCCAGATTTTTTTTAAAACAAGTTATTTACGTTCTGTAGACTTTACTTGCGTCGTCACCATCCTAATGTTAAATCAATCAAACCCCCGGAAGTGCATCAAATTTGAATTGCAAGATTTAGGGCCTGTTTCGCCACTCTCTGCTAACTTCTTGATATTTTAAGTGTGAGTTATCTATGATGACGTCTCTGTATGTTTCGTAGTATAAAAAGAGGGTGGTAAAACAGACTCTAAAACTAAAAAGCGTTTAAATTCACAGTCAGCATCATAAATATGTCCCCAATTATCAACTTTAGTTAGTACTCTTATGAATTAAGTTCCCAAAAAACATGTTTATGGTAGTGACTGTACAAAGATTTAAACTTCCGCGATTTTCACTCAACATTAAGATACACATCAAATAATTACGCGATTAAATCTCGGGCGGTATTTTAAGTTATTCTGACTATTCCTAAACAAATAGGTGCATCATTCCAAAATGTACACGCATACACAAAAACCAGAACAGTTGACAAACATCTCCATCCAATTCATAAAAAAAAAACAACTGTCTAGCTATTACGGTTCTTGAGATACAGCCTGGTGACAGACGGACGGAGGGACGGACGAACGGACAGCGAAGTCTTAGTAATAGGGTCCCATTTTTACCCTTTGGATAGGGAACCCTAAAAACAAAAAACTTACTTTTAAACTCTCCAACTCCTTCTCGGCGGTGGCCGCGAGCGCGATCAGCCTTTCAGTCTCTTTCTTCTCCAAGTCCAGGAAGTAATGCGCATCTTCCACCACCTCCTTCTCGACACCATTAACACCGTTCGCTCCCTTAACCTCGTCCTTAACTAACTCGGAACTGTCTAAATCTATCACAGATACACCATTGGTCACCGCACTCACTGCACTACGCACCTCAGTCTTCTCTGGTTTGGGAATGTCTTCCTTCTGAGGCGAAACCTCAGTTTTAATCACACTCTTCTTCGGGGACAGAATAGGCAGCTGTGCACGGAATTCCGGCCTCAAATGCCTTAAGACGGGCAACGTGTTGGATTCTTCCCCGTTAGGGCTCAAGTTTTCGCTTTCATGGCTGTCGCTCGACCTTCTAGGGCCATGGTCGCTAGAACAATTCAAAGACTTTTCCGCAAGGACCCTAAGCTCGTCTTCCTCGCTCCTGGAGTTCCGTTTCTGTCTAAAGAACCCCTGGGCCAACGCACCAGGTCCGTACAACCTCTCGACCCGCTGCTGTATGAAACTCTTCATGGGACTGGTCAGCGTTTCACCGTTTTCCTTGGTTATTTCCATTCGTTTCGAAACGCCATTCGAGATTGTGTAAGATTCGGAACTAACGAAACGGGCGTTTTTTCCATTGGTGCTGACCGTTTTCCTGAAGTTGGATTCAGAGTAGCTCGACTTAAAAGCCACTTCCTTCGCGTTGTCCACTTCATCGGTTTTCTGATGGAGCATGGCATTAGCGAAAGACTTGCTCTCTGTCGACATGTACGTTCTACTGGTCGTCGTCATGCTTGGACCTAGGAAATCGTTCTTGAGTTGTTTATTTTCGGCAGCCATGAAGGCATGTAACGGTGACGTTGCCAAATAGGGATCTGTGTGCGCCTTAGTAGGCGCTTTTGCTGTCAAATCAACTCTAGTATCATGGGGTCCGAAAGTAGGAACCAACAGTTTATTGGCGCTAACTGGAACTGGTACCAAAAGTGAATTGCTCTCGCTTTTATATTGATAAGTGTGCGTTATAGGTCTTATCGGTGATGCTTCTCTACTCTTATTTATATCCTGTCTCAACTTTGAGTCATATGTTGTTAGATTCGTGTAGCCATTAACAGAGCACGCTAGGTTCAAATACGAGGGTTTTTTATGCGGTATCTCATCCCTTTTTTTATGGTGCCCCCTGGATCTGTGGCTGCCGGAATCTATGTGTACTTTGGGCGGTGGTTTGAGGAGGTTGTCAGATCTTTTCGGGGTGGGTGTGACGTCTTCCGGGGTCCTGACTGGGGTGACGATGGGGGTGAGTCGCTGGGAAGACAGGAACGGTTGGAGGTTCGACGCCCGCTCTTGGATGCGAGATGTGAACTCCCGGATGCGACTGGTTGTGGATGATGGTGTTAAAAGGTTCAGGCTACCGGATGTTGTATCTGAAATGAGATAATGTCTGAATTAAAGATTTGACAAAGAAAACTGAAAACGGATGAGCGATGGATTGAGAAAGATTTTTACAACTCATATTGCTTTTCATTAATGTTTTCGCTATCTTTAATGGTGGCTAATCCTTTAGAAATGAAATAAAGTAAAAACCTGCTTATTGAAACAGATATTTTGAAACCAAATAAACGAATGGCCTTAACCGACATTGGTAAGCATTGAAATGCAAAATTTTCTTTACAATTGCTACTTGCAGCACTCACATATTTACATAAACCATGAGGTTATGACTTCTGTTTTGCAACAATGTCGTTAGAAAATTACTCTCATTACTTAAAAACTTCATCTCTAGCCTACATACGTCCCACTGCTGGGCACAGGCCTACTCTCAGAACGAGAGGGCTTGGGCTATAGTTAGAAACTTATTTAGGTCAAATTACATAAACTACTGTTACATCAATGCTACAAGTGTCTTTTTTTTTATGTGTGTGTGCGGCTGTCTTACTCTCCACACCGCAACACAGCAGTGCAAGCACTGGTGCTTAGCGGCAGGATGCTTTAAAATTTGTTGCACTTTCCAAACAATGTATATTTATATTTATCTGGATATATTTGATAACTATAGATCTATATCTTGATAATAGTAACAATTTATGCCTTGAAATATACCAAAATAGAATATCCTAAAAAAAACGAAACAAGTCCTCAACAAAACTAAAACAGGTAAATTTTAAACACATAATCAACAATTCTCTAAATATTTGCAGTAACACTGTATATATTAAAAAATAAAACAAGTAAACTCACAACACATAAACATAGGAAAATAATCACACATTGTTATGTCATAATTAAAAAAAAAAACATGCACGGAAATGACATACAAACACGCTAACTGAACTAATGTAGCTTGCCAAGTATTTCATTATCAGCTGTTATCACTGATAAGGCCTATCATTACTATGACACAATATTCATACTACATTTCTTAATTAAAAATAGACTATCACCTACACCACAATAATATACCTATCAATTGACAGTTCATATTTATTTAAGAACTATAGGTATCTGGGAACTAAGCTAAACATTGGCATACATTTATGTATGAGTAAGTATGTGAAATAACATAATACTACTGGCATGTCCACTATGTCAAGGCTAGAATATTAAATATAAGTTCATAGTTCAACACACACCTACTAGTTTTTTACTTTGGTGGCTATAAATAGAAATGACACCTAATATCTTATCATAACAGTATATAAATAAAATGAATGCTGCCAAGCGCAAAACTCGAGAATAGCTGGATAAATTCAGCAATATTTTTTTTCACGTATTCTTTTATGGAGAAAAATAAAACTTATTATTCAGAGAATAAATGGAACGCGGGTGGTGCTGCGAGGAACCGCTAGTATAAAATAATTGTATGTGTCCCATGGGAACTTTGAAATTTCCCAGGATAAAATATGCCCTATGTAAATCAGGTCAGAGATAGAGTAGCTTTCTATTAGTCAAATAATTTTTAAAATGGACTGAGTTGTTCAGAAGATATCAATAATCTTTACAAATAAGCGAAGCAGAAATACTTTTTTAAATCATACATTGTATTGGTTATCCCAAGGCTTTTATTTATAAACCAGAAAGTCCCCAAAATTACCTCTAAATATTATGTCCTTAAGGAAATTCAATGTCACGTATTTACCTCATAAATTTGAGGGAATTTCCCCAATTTGATGACTATGCCAGGGGAAACTACTAATAGTCAGGGGAGTGTGTGATTCCCTAGACTCCTCCAATAGCTAGCAACGCCATACATATAAAAACTCTTTAGCCTTGAAAAAATATATCTAAAGGGAAATGGTACCTATAAACTAATGTTGACAGTAATGAACACAACCTGCATACCGCTGATTTTTCCTTCCTGAGTCACAAATAGTTCTGTCAAGTTCAGATAACGCATAAATAACAACAATAATAATAACAATTAACCATGAAATCAAAAATGTGCAGCGCACATGATTTCAGGCTATCTTTCAGTTTTTTTAGTGTCATATTTTTTATTCTAGTGCTAGTATACTTTCAGTTTGTTGTGACATACAAACTATAAGTACAAACATATAAAAAAGTAAAGCTTTTCTTCATCAGTCATACTAAGGGCCTGTCTCAACATTCTCTGTTAAGTTCCTGTTATCTTAAGTGTCAGTTATATGATTCCCTCTCTATTTCTTACTACGAAACAGACAGAGACAACATCATAAATAGAAAATCATATAAATAGTTGTTGCAAGATTGCACCAACTGAATTGTATGCAAACAAAGCCACAGGTAAAAACTGTTATACCTACAATAAACTAGTGACCCACCCCGGCTTCGTGCGGGAGCATGTAGACACTAAGATGGTGTCATAATTCAAGTTAAACCAAAAAACCTGAATAAATTAAATACCTAAAGCTTCCTCATGAATCACTGTTTAATGCTGAAAACCACATTAAAATCCATCCAGCAGTTTCTGAGTTTATAGCAAACAGACAGACAGACAGAAGAGGACTTTGTTTCATAATGCATGTATCTGTGTTTGTCAATTGTATTTGATTTATGTTTATTTTGCACAATAAAGAGTTTACATACATACATACGAAGTGATGTCTTGATTTTGTTTCACATAGCAAAATGCATTTAGTGATGTCATTAATTAGTACCTATAGATTTTTATCATTTGCATATCATGATGTGATTTGGAAAAATCTACTGCAGAAAACATTTTACGTAAGAAAATTACTGATGCAAAGAGTTACAAAGTACCTATCTAATCAGAATGTTTCTTGTTGCTATAAAATAAATAGAAACCATAAATAACAGCAATTACTTCGCGTAACGTATTGTAGCTTAGTCATATGTCTTATGAAGTAATACCTGTTCCACAAATTGAAATATATTTGAAGGTTTATGTAATATTTTAATTTAAAAGCACCAAGCTGTATATCATGTATGTATGGTTGTAGAAACTAAGAATAATCGACAGAGGTTAAGTGAGTCAACGGTGAACAGACTAAGATGTGGATTAGGTCCGAGAAAGAGATGTTTTAATGAAAATAAATTGTGTTAGTCACAAGAAATTCCACACATCATGCTGACACTACGTCACTACGTGACTAAACACGCTCCAAACGAGAAATTAATAACAAATCACATCAAAACCCTGTACTAAGCTTTAAAGAAAAACAACGAAAAAAAAAGCAGGTAGACTAATGCCGAACTTTTTAAACAAAGCCACGGCGATATAATTATGTCGAAAACATTCAATAAACACTTACCAGAACAGTTCTGTTGCAACACACCAATTAAGTACAAGACGATTGTAATTAAAACGACTTTACAAATAAATCACGAACATATGAATTTTTCTACACAAAATTTATGACAGCACATCACAAAACGTCAAACTTAACTTTTATCTTTTTTTTTCTGAACGGCCCGTTGCTTTGCTTGCGGCCAGCGCACCGTTCCGTTTCACGGTCGACGACTTGATCTTAATAATTTGCGATTGAATTATTACACATGTCTCGGCAATCGATAGTTTTTTTTTTATTACAGGCTAGCTAATATATGTTTTGATTTGACGGTAATGTCGGCCTCCGCGCGTGTCTGTGAGTGGACTGACTGGCGACAATGACCGGCCCATACATTAGTGCGTAGGCCGCGAGGCCGACATATCGCTTAGCATGTTTGTGTTTATTGTCTTTTTGTTTGTAAATTGCATTTTGCAAGCGCATTGTGAGCTATGTTTGGCCTAGATTAAAAACATAGTATAATGTTATATAGTTTTTATTCAAATTAATTGCATACATATATCTGTTTATATGATTTTAATCTAAGCAAGTGAAGGAAACTATTGAATTTTTCATTAATTCTAGTTAGACACGTGTAATGTAGGTGATAAGTTTAAATACAACGCAATCATCTCGTTTTTAAGAAATGCCATAAGATTAGGAAAGCATTTAGCGAGACGAAATGCAGACGCTAAATTATGTATATTTTGGGATGTTGAATCAAGTTGCCCCACATCGCAGTTTCAACACGGCCTACGCCTATGCTATGACAGACTTGATGGAGCAGATTGTATTAAATATACAAGTATTATAGTAAAAGTAAAGAAAGCTTCTAGCAAAGTTACCATGGTATTCTGGTACATCAAAAACATTCATGATTATGATTATGACAGTATTTTGAAATAGGTAGCATAATTCGGATTTTAGATTAGGGGCTGACTGAATAAATCGCCCGCTCGCCACCTGCATCTCCTAATCTCATATTGATTGATAGGGGTCCTGATTTCCACTGTTCACCATTTTTTTGATTGAGGAAATTCATTTTTAATAAAAACTATTCATTACACCGTAATATGAGCATATTGTTATAGAATGGTGACTTATAGCACAGGATGACGTCATGATTTTAAACACGATAGAAAGAAAAGTACGCAAGCATCATACACAACCACAGAAAGTAAAGGTAATAAAGAAAACACAGATTCAAATGAAAATGAAAAGTTTACATTTATTAACAATACTAAATGACTAGTAAAATACATATGATTAAATATGATAAATGTGCTAATAAATGAAAAGATACAGACGAAACTGAAATCAATAAATAATGATACAAAATTCGATAAAAACATGCTTACACAACATTAATTTAAAGCTTAAGTTTACCTGAAAAATCTGTGCTAGCATCCACGTCTAGAGAGCAACTCCCAATCGAATCCACTGATTTATCCATGACTTTAACAGTCAATTCTTTGGCACAGGCTTTCAACAGGTCAGACTCCTTAACTTCAATTTCATAAGCGCCTATACTATCCAGATCATTGTCAATGATCCTTGCTTCATTAGATTTGGGTGAAACAGTTGAACTTGGCAGTTTTATATCTGTTTCATCAGTGTTAATAGTAAGAATAGAATCAGGCTTCAATGTCAAATCCCCCGATAGGTTCTTATCTAATATTAATGTGCTTTGGCTTGTAAAGTTACTTCGTATAGGCTCAATGTATTCTACGTCGTCGTCGTCGACATATAAGTGATTGGTATGTCCGCTCGGTCCTTGTACGTCGGTTGCGTCTTTAGGGACAGCGTCTATGACCGTCTGCGTTTTATTCAAGCTCCTGTAGAAATGGCTTTCTAATTTCTCGAGCTGTCTTTTAGTATCAGATTGTTTTTTACGAACAGAATCGATTATTACAGGAAGATTGAGGAGATCCGGTGTTTTTTCCCGGTTTTTAGACAAGTCCCGTCTGAACACGGGTGAATCGTCACTTTCTAGCTCGAAACGTTTATATTTAGATGAGCAATAGTCATCCACTGATGACGTATCAGACTTTTTGTCGAAGAATGTGTCCAGAGAGAAGAACGACTTCCGTTTCTTCTTAGGCTGGTTTGTCTTATCAAAATTTGGGTTTACGAATGGCTCGCCTTGTTTATACTGCTGCACGCAAATATTGCTCGTGTTAACTAGAGATTTGGGGCGAGTTTCCTTTGGTAAGCTCAGGGGTATCCTATTAGTTTCAATCTTACGGGAATCCAAGCTGAGAGTTTTCCGAAATCGCTCATTGAGATTGGTCAGAAGGAAATGTCGGCGTTCAGTCGATTTTGGTGTGATGTTGTAGGAATTTTGCTTGCTCGTGCAAGGCTGTGAGTTAGGAATGTGTTCTGTATATTTAAACTCGATGTCGCTCTCAGAGTCTTTTCTTTCCGCGTGTCCGAAGCTTTCTGAAGATCGATCCGGACGATGGAAGGAGAATGATCCCCGATTGGACGATCTCTTTCTATCGCAAACACAGTTCCCCACGCAACTGAGTTTTAGACAATTTCTTTCTTCAGGTTCTATAGAGACCTCATGTTTCTCTGGAATGTACCTCTCCGGTTTTTGTTTATGCGTCTGTAAGTCCTGCCTGATTTTCTCCAACCGTTCGTCACCGTGAAGACCCCTGGTGTATTTAGATTTGGGGGGTCTAAAAAACCTTATAGAGCCAGTGGTGTGGGGTTCAGTGGACCGGCGTCGAACGAAAGGGGAGTCCGATATCTTGTTCACTCCAAGGAGAAGGACGGGTGATGACTTGTCCTCCTCATCTGGCAAGTCGCTGAAAGAGAAAGAAGACGTTAATTGTGTTCATTTTACATTTTAAAGGTGCGCCTATCGAAGCGTTGGTGTGTGACTAGTATAGTATTCGTCAACAAAGATAGGGCGCATGTTCTTTGTTGATTCTCATTTTACCTAGTATTGGGGTGCGACCAAACCGCCGCGTATACGTAGTGACGTGTCGCATGCGTCACGATTTCTCGCCGTTTCTTCATACATTTTGTTGCGATTCCGTAACGTCACCGTTTTTTAAGCGGCGGTGTGGTCGCACCTTTAAAGTTGGATATAAGAGGTTATATTTTTGACCAATAGTTGTAACTTAATTTATAAGTTTAATTTCCAAGCCATCTATAAAAAGAAACGTACTAATGTATTGCCATTAACCTTAAAGCGATTGTAAATATGTGTGGATATTTTCTAATTTGTTCATAGTTTTTATGCCAAAAATCATCATCTTGTCATGTCCAAGAGCATTAAAAATAGAATGCGTCTTCAAAGAATATAATAAAAAAAAAACAAAGTTGTGAAGGGACTACGAGGAATTTCAAAGTACAATGTATCTAGTCTAGTTGCCCTACTTGTCCACAATGTATGAGTAAAAGCAAGTGAAATGTACATGTTAACTTTCTTTGCGAAGTAATAAACGAAAGTGGAATTGATTGGTTCACATACTTCGCATTACGATTAAAGCTGCGTTCAATTGTTACTTTTTGTCAATGTTAGTGAAACAAAGCGATAATGTATATGAAACGGAACGTATTTTTTTGTTTTTTAATTGCAAAAAAGCTATGGATTTCTAATTAATTACACAGCCAAAGTGTTGCATTGTCAATTGTTTCACGAACATCATTAGTATAGAAACTTGTTAAAAAAGCATATACAGGCCACATAGAAAAGCATAGATTACAGAGAAAATCACAAAAACCATACTTACACAAAATAACACAAACATCTATCTAGAAATTAACACAGAAGAACGTGGAACAACCTAGGTACCTAAAATTAAATGTTTTCTTTAATTTTATAATGAAATCTTTCGTTTAAAGGCAAAGGCAACTCTGTCCTTCCCGCCAAATAGAGAAAATGAATTCAAAACATTAGATTTTTTTGTATAGTAACCCGTTTGACCAAATTTACATTTGAAACAGGTTTAAAGATTGCTCTAAGAATGGGCACTTAACCCAATGGTTTAAATGGTATTCGTATTTTATTAATTGGTCTCGTAAGGATCATTGAGAATTAATTTTAATTAATGATCTTGAACGGAGGGACGGGTTTCGTTTAATAGTTTCACGTGGGACTAAATGTTCAATAGAAATTGATGACAATAGGAAGTTGGTTAAACCTTGTGCCCAAAGTTGCAGGGTATTTTATTAAAAAAAAAAAAAACAGATAGAATAGAATCTAAACTCTAAAAGCCCTGAAATTATTCTCTTTTTAAATAATGTAGTTCGCGTTGCGAGGGAGGCGTTGGTTGCAGCAGCCAATCAGCCAATGTACGACGCGGGCATACGCGGAGATGTTCCTACGTTCCTAGATATCTTAGCGGCTAAGCCGGTTGGGCTAAGACATAACACAACCGGCCTCGGACGTCGCGTTGATACTATTCAGGTTGGCTGATGTGACCAACAACATGAATTAGTGTTTGTATTGATCCACCAATAGGACAGCATGTACGAAGTCGTTTAAAAAAAACCGGCCAAGTGCGAGTCGGACTCGCGCACGAAGGGTTCCGTACTAGAAAAAAGGCTAACAACTACTCTGTTAAACTTACTTTGTTAAAGCATAATATTGTACGCCTGAAAGGCAAATTATAGCGGTTACTTTAAATATGTCATCTAACTTACGTGTACACTATAATTGTCAATAAACGATTTGATTGATTGAATGATTGATTAAAACGCCAACAACTACTCTGTTGTATGGGAGCCCTCCTTAATTATTATTATTATTTTGATTTTAGTATTTGTTGTTATAGCGGCAACAGAAATACACAATTTGTGAAAATTCCAACTGTCTAGCTATTACGGTTCTTGAGATACAGCCTGGTGACAGACGGACGGACAGCGAAGTCTTAGTAATAGAGTCCCGTTTTTACCCTTTGGGTACGGAACCCTAAAAAGTAGTTTTTTTACCAACGCAGTATTGCCATTATTACATTGACGCTTCCTGGCTATTAGTTGTATTTTCTGCGGTGGCAAGAGCTACTTCCTTTCTCGACGTAAACAATATTACATACTCTACGATCTAACGTTCATCGATTGGCTTAATATCGATATGTCGTGCTATATGACCTTATGTAACAGAAAGCTTTGCGTAATCGATAAAAATCGATTCTCCGCAATCGAATCAACAGACCGTTAAATTCGAGTGGCTTTCTACCGATTAATTTGGTTAAGTCATGTTATCTGATGTTTCAATGTTGTTGCATTGTTAAACGGTTTATTGGAGCGAGTTTCGTTTAAATTGGTGTTAATAGTTTACGTTAACATGGAGGTTTTTTTTAGGTGAAAACATGAGCCACGAATAGTATTAACCTCACATAACAGCTCTTCCGTTTTTTTTCTTTTTCGTGTTTCAATAATTAGACGCACAGTCCGTGAGGCCCTCCGCCTCCTTTTTAGGGTTCCGTACCCAAAGGGTAAAAACGGGACCCTATTACTAAGACTTCGCTGTCCGTCCATCCGTCCGTCTGTCACCAGGCTGTATCTCAAGAACCATAATAGCTAGACAATTGAAATTTTCACAGATTGTGTATTTCTGTTGCCGCTATAACAACAAATACTAAAAACAAAATAAAAATAATAATTAAGGGGGCTCCCATACAAAAAACGTGATATTTTAGCCCTTTTTCATAGCTACCACTCGCCGAGATAGATCTCAAGCACCGTGATAGCTAGACAGTTGAAATTTGCACAGATTATGTATTTTTATTGTGGCTACAACAACAAATACTAAAATCCAAATAATAATAATAATTAAGGGGGCTCCCATACAACAGAGTATTTCTGGTACGGAACCCTTCGTGCACGAGTCCGACTCGCACTTGTTTTTAATTCCTTTTCCTTTACTTTTACTTCTTCATGGACACTTGTACGATGAAAACTTTGGCACTTCCACTTTTTGCCTAAAGCAGGTGACAGACGGGCGAGTAAGTTCGCGTACTTACGGCTCGACGGCTACTCGCATGTGTCAGTCTAAGTACGCGTACTTGACTGACAGACAAGCGAGTTAGGGTGCGACCACACCGCCGCTTAAAAAACGGTTACGTTACGGAATCGCAACAAAATGTATGAAGAAACGGTGAGAAAACGTGACGCATACGACACGTCACTGCGTATACGCGGCGGTTTGGTCGCACCCTAAAGTCGTCGAGCCGTAAGTACGCGAACTTACTCGCCCGTCTGGATCTTTATACTAAAATCAATAGTGCTCGTGGTTGAGCAGAACTGCCATCGAAGTTGTATAATCTGAGAAAAAGGGTGGATTTATTTTCAGAAAAACGCCCAATATCCATTTTGTTTAAACAAATTAGTTACAATTACATTTCAAACCTTGTACCGAGTTTCGTTTTTAAATGCGAAAGCGACTTATTTTGGAATGTGGCACTTTTGCGTTCAATGAGCGATAGGTACAGTTCATGACCTTCTACACTGACTAGCAAAAATAATGTGTCACCTTTCATACAAAGTTCTATGAAAAGCGACCCGATATTTTTGCTCTTGAGTATAGAATGACATTCGCGTCTGTTTTGCTGTCTTACTCACTCTGTGTTTGATACTTGATGATCGGCCGACAGTACCCGAAACCCGAATGACATAAATATTATTATTATTATATATTATATTCTAGAAACTCGCAGACTGTAAAGACTACTATGACGTGCAAGACTTTAAAATAATCCTTTTGTTGATGCAAATATTTTTCTGCATCCATTTTTAAAAAAAAATTCAAAATACAATAACCTGGTAGTAGAATTCTGGTGGCCCGGCCAGGACTCTCACGTACAAAACTACTCACGTATAAAAGTCGAGTGGTGCTCGACATGTTTCGGACTAGTTCGTAGTCCTTCCTCTTGGAGCGCTTTTATACGCGAATTATCCGTTTATGTGTAATTATGATGGAGTCTCACGGTAGTTTCATGTTGAAAAAACTAACTTCGATTGATTTGATATTAATATCATCCAAATGAAGGAACTAACAATTCTACAAAGCATTAAAAACCTCTTAATAACCAATCTAGAGTTCACAATAGATCAAAACAATAACATTAGAATTGCAATAACAAAAAAATAATAAAATCCACATTCTCTCGTCCCTGGTGAGCAGTACATGTTCCACGGGAGTTTGTAATTGTGTCGTACGGACACATCATTCAAACAGTAGTAAATTTTGTGATTGTCATAAATAAACTTTTTCTTTCTTTCAAACAGATGACGCTTAGCGACAAATATTCGCATAGTAACAAGGTCACGTGACAGTTGGTAACAGATAGAAAAATTCGGAGGCCTACTCACCTGCTATGGGTGGTATAGGGGTGGTATAGCACGCGTCACGGAATGACGAGGACCTGGGTTCGATTCCCGGCCATAGCTTTACTTTTCGGACTTTTCTATGTGTTCTAATTTTCAGTGTCGTTAAGAAATTAACATCCACAGGTGACCATAGGGCTGGCTCTTTCCTCGGGCAACACGTAGGTATTACTATCCAACGAGGAAACGCAGCCAGCATTATGGGCACCTGCCTTTGCGGGTGGTAGGGCCTTGCGCAAGGTCCGTCCGGATCGCTACCACCATCTTACTCGCTAATCCTGCCGCTAAGTAGCAGTGCTTGCACTGCTGTGTTCCGGTGTGGAGAGTAAGACAGCCGGGGAAATTACAGGCACAAGAGGCATTTCATCTTAGCCCTCTAGGTTGGCAACGCACCTGCAATCCCTCCGGGTGACCCACTTGCTCGTTTGCCTTCCTATTCATAAAAAAAAACCTTGCGCAATGGCAACGATCTGGGCGATATTTGTAAATATAGGCTTTTAGGATTAGCTTATAAGGCAGTTTAAGGTTTTTTTCTGCACATCTTTTTTGTTTAAATACATATTTTCACATAAGACAACTAATAAGATTACGATGATCATAAATCGACTTTAAAACAATTGGGTAAGTCTCACATTGAATCGACTGTTTCAACCGGCAGAAATAACAGTAAAACCAATGAAGCGATTAGCCGAGTGACGACAGACGTAAGGACGGGCGAAGGTCGACGTTTATGTCATCGATATGTATCGATAAAATTTGTCAGTGGACGCGTCAACGTTTTGTTTAATATGGCGTAAATAAACACAGTTATTCTAGTTTATGACTGATTGATTTACATAAGTGGTTTCCAGCTAATGGTCCGTAGGATTCAAAGTTTGGTTTGCGAACAATTGCCATAAAGAAAGAAAGAAACAATAGTTTTTTGGTAAGGTGTGCAAAGGTATCGATCACCAACCATATTCGATTCGATCGAAATCTAACTAATATTATAAATGCGAAAGTATGGATGGATAGATAGATGGATGGATGGATGGATGGATGGATGTTTGTTTGTTACTCAATCACGCCAGAACGGCCCAACGGATCTCGATGAAATTTGGCACATAGATAGAGAAAAATCTGGAATAGCACATAGGCTACTTTTTATCCCGGAAAATTGCGTGGTTCCCACGGGATAGCGATAAACGAATTCTTTGCAGACGAAGTCGCTGGCAACAGCTAGTAAAGATATAATTTGTCTCGTGCCATAATATTAGTCATAGGCTGCAGAGCTTGTGCAGAAGACTCAAAAAATACATTGATTTGAAAATTTACCTACTTATTATTATTTATTACTTACATTGTTATTGTTCTTTCAACTAAGAAAATCGATTAAAATAGGTACTTAATATTGTTAATGCATGAATAATTAATAAAGTACGGAGTTTAACAGTACAGTTTTTTTTTTCTGTACATCGTGGTCCCTGGTCCAATAAAATGCTGAGACCAGACAACGAACACTTTATGCCATAAAATTTATAACAAACAGTATATGTAGCAGTGGCGTGGCGTCCATAGAACTCGATTCTTACTGGCTTGCCTATTTTAAGGCAGTTGGGCAATTTATTGTGCAGAATTAGAAGAAAAGGCTAGTTAAGTTTCCTTCGGCTTGCCTTCTGATATACTTGACGCCACGCCACTGATATGTAGTCACTCATAACATATCTCAAACCACGTTTCGCCAGCACAACATCTTATTCTTACTTCGAATGTCACATAGTAAGGATTAAACCCTCAATTAAAGAAAGTGATTCTTCAATACACCCGAAGATATCTTAAATACATCCTTTCAGATAATTCCAAGTGCAGTCACAAGGCAGTCACGCTCAAAAGTAACTGAGACCTTAAAATTTATTGATTTGGGTAAACATACTTTTTATAATTAAGTATTTATATTTAAATGGCTTTTCTCAGCAGAATATCAACGGTTTGTCGTATGGAAAAGGCAATGGCGATAAAAAAATATCGATAACATATCAAACCAAAATATAAACACAGCACTAGCACAGTACCGTCAGTACCCAGTTGGACAGACAGACAGCAAATTGCTCCAGCGCACGCTAGCTTAAGTATATAATGTCGACCTTACTTCCGTTTAGAAATGTATTGTATTAACTCTTTACTATGCAATAGTCGTAAAAATATACCATTTAGATTAAGCGGCAGTTTACTGTAACACAATAATATTTCCGCTCAATTAATTCGGCAGCAGTGGCGTGGCGTCCATAGAACTCGATTCCCACCGGCTTGCCTATTTTAAGGCAGTTGGGCAATTTATTGTGCAGAATTGGGAGGAAAACTGACTTTTTATCCCGTCAGATGGCGCATAAGCGACTGTACCTTGTTATGACATAAGAACTGTCAAATCCAGTACATTTTTTGTGAATAGTTTTAAACTTTTGCATTTTATTCAAAGATGCCTCAATGTAGCGCGCTAAACTGTAAAAACAGGGGAGTTCATCTATTTCCTAATGACCCAAAGCCCAGAAAACAATGGGAAAATGCTTTGCGTATTAAAAACTTTCAAACAAGTGATACAGCACGTTTGTGTTCACTGCATTTCAAAGACGATTCTTGTATTTCTTGTTTGCTGATGCTGGGAATAGGCGAATCGGCTTTCACGTCTTTGGAAAAATCCGATTGTGGATAATTATATGAACGGTCTTCTTGGACATCTAAGTCAGCACTAAAGTTTTGGTTCCGATCATACGCCTTTAACCTAAAAAGAAGAACTGCACATAAGCCTCCAGAATTCAAATTAAAACAGAAATACGGAACATAACCTTAAATATTTGAAGTGGTTACTTTGTTATCAAATCAGCCTTTTTACCAGCCACCCATGCATGTCTCCTTCGAAGCTCATCTTGAAGTTCACGCACAGTCACAACTGAGTACATTTTGCCAGTTAAATCGCAGAAATAACCCGGAAAATCGCAACCAGACATATACACGAAACGTAAACAAGGTACAGTCACCTGTGGCGACATCTGCCTCAAGCTTCTAGTTTGCCTCCTCATTAGAGGAAAAGGCTAGTTAAGTTCCCTTCGGCTTGCCTTCTGATATACTTGACGCCACGCCACTGTTCGGCAAAGACATTGAGATGCATTAAAATCCGTTTTGTAGTTTACATACATATGTACATGAAGACAGCAAGGAGCAACTTTGTGTTATAATAATCAAGATTAAGTGATAAATGTATTTTGGGCTTAGCACTGAAACCCCATAAAATAGCCATAATTATCTAAACGCCATTCAAGAAACGAGATAGCTATCTATCTGTTATTTAAATGGCTGGTTCAACCGATGCAAAAGAAACATCAATCTCGACCAAAATGGCTGCTAATTGAGCCCCGAGTCCAATTGTAGCTAGCTGTATTATTTGTACGGTAACGAATTAAGACGCTGGGAAGATTTGGTTAATAAACGGACGAGTTTCGAGACTAATAGTATGTACAGGTTACCATCGTCTTAATGCGAATCAATTGCGATTCAGTTCACCGTGTCGAATTGAATTGAATTAGTTTTTTTTTATCGTACATACAACGCTGCCGACATTTTTTCACAAGATTTTTGAATACTGTATTTATTACTTTGACATTGGCGAAATCATCGCTTCGTTCGATGAGGCCATATTAAAAAAGTAAAAGAAGAATTGCACTAAGTTAAGACGTCATGGTAAGGCCTACCCTAAGTGCGCAAGTCCGACTCGCACAAGGCCGGTTTTTCCCTTCGACCATCCTTTGACTCGGTCTCAGACGACGAGTCCAATAGGAAATCAATCCTCACTTTTACCCACTTTCTAACAACTGCAACTAAGTAATGTAACTAGAGAATACTTAGTTGCCGGTTTATAGAGTAATATTTTGACACTTATTTATGGACACTAAAACATGGCCAAAGCTCAGGTTTTGTTGCAATGATGAACCCATAAAACCCCTTGTTTTTTCTTCTTTTACAATATCTAAATGCTCGTTTTTCCGTCTCTGGCCTTCTGTGTTTCTAGCTTTTTGTCTAACTAGCATTCTACACCCCCATAGCAGGGGTAAAAGGTAAAAGCACGCATCACAGAATGATGAGGACCCTAGTCTGATTCCCGCCCATAGATTAACTTTTCGGATTTTTCTGTGTTCTAGGTTTCAGTATTGTTTAGAAATAATAATAATAATAAATTGTTTATTCAGGCAATAATCCCATTCAGTAATTAAACATTAAAATAAAATATTAAAATTACATTACATGAAATAAAATACAATAGGATAAATTAATTAAATTATAAATTAAATTAAAGAACAATTCAAGTGTCGATTTAAGTTAAATTAAATTAAATATAATTTCTAACGGGTAGACCGTAAAAATAAATACAAAAATCGGGAAATAAAATTCTTGATTCATTTATTATTAAGTTAGAGTAACTACGCCAACTCGCACTAAGGTTAAAACTGCGACTGTTAGGTTGATACTCATCTAACAAGACCAAGGTTTCAATTTAACTGTATCAAATCATCAAGATAACCCAGCAGTAACGGGCTGGTTAGCAAACAGTCGACATTATGTAAATCGCAGCAAGTTATTATTTTACGTGGGAAAGCGGCCATTACGGGGTCAATGAACTCTTGACAGCTGACATTTGATCCGCCTTCCTGTAATAATGGGGACCATAGAGACTTATTAAAACCGATTACCTTGCATCCATGATATACTTGCAACAGGTACTTGTATATTTTGAAACAAAACCCACCTAAAACTTACATACAAATCAATCGCTTCATATTGTCTATAAAGTATTGCCTGTTTCGATGTTGCCAATAATGTCCACCAGGCTCCTCTATTTCTTGTTTGGGGGATCAAAGTTCAAAGTAGAGAAATGGTGTCCTTATTTATCTGATCTGAGGTAGGTATCATAGGACTAAAGGGCAGTAAAAGTATTTTTCACACCTCTCATTCAGAAAAGTAAGTTTTGCTCCCTGTCGAGAGGGATCAAAGTGCAACTTTTCTGTTCAAGGCTTTTCTAAGTGTTTTTTGCAAATGCAATTTTTTGAAGTTGATAATTGTAAAACCACGCCATTTTCTATGCTCGTAGCTCTTTAATTATGTTTGGAATTCTTTTTTTTGAAGTTTTTTAATGTTCGGTGTGAAAAGTTGTATGAGATACTTGGAAGCAAAATTACTTTCATCTTGGGCGTTAACACTTGAATCCCTCATTACGCTCTGGATTCAATGTAGCGCCCTCTACGCAATGGATTTTGATGCATTTTTTTTTAATAGATAGTCTTTTTTTGTGTTTGTGGCAATAATTATATCTTTATTATTATTATTAATTACTTGTTTATATAACTAAATCTCACCCTAGGAGGAAATACTTTGCACGGGCCTAAGCCAAGTGCCTTTTTTTTTTCTTTGTGCTATTTTATGACATGGACAAGAATCTTCTAACTATACGGCATGTGTTATTATTATTCAAGAGAAAGGTTTATTTATATGTATAATTCTACGCAGACTAAGTCGCGAGAAGAGGCTAGTTAGGTATACATAAACATTAAGAGGCTGACAACACCTAATTTTGTTGAAATTGATGTTAATTAAACACTTTTTTAAGAAAAACTGCACACAAAAAAAATATAATGTTAATTTTCATCATATTTCAAACACGCTAGACGGGCTCGATACATAATTGAACAAAATCGGCTCGATAGAAAATAATTGCAAAGATTGGTCTTAAAATCACCATTAAACGGTTCTATGTCTTTATTTTTTCGACGTATGGGTCTGCAATTAAAAACATAAAGTCAACATATTCATACCTAAACGGCTAACGAGTCATATTTCACAAATAATCCATACTTTTGTTTATTTCTTATGATTTGTGTCTTATTTGCAAGATTTTAGACGCGCGCCAAGCTGCCGGAATAGTTTCTTCTCTTTCACTAACAGGCACGTGAACCGTATGTGTGAAGAGTGGCGCTGCTCCAGGTCATTTGCTGTCGACAGCGCCTTAATTCCTACTTCACTTCGTCTTGGCATCAAGCGCGTACGGCAGCGGCTGGACCGATTTCATTTTTCGTTGTGTTTTTTATTGTCAGAAGCTTCTTTTTTAAAATAGAAGGAAAAAACTGAAACGGTGCGAAGCCCTAAATTACCTAACGTCTGAAGCTCAATCCCTAATAATATTATAAATATATGCGAAAGTAACTGTGTCTGTTAGTCTGTCTCTCTGTCTGTTGCGCTTTCACGCCTAAACCACTAAACCAATTTTAATGAAATTTGGTACGGAGCCATTTTTAGCCCCGGGGAAGGACATAGGATAGTTTTTATCCCGGAAAATCGCATAGTTCCCGCGGGATACCGATAAGCGAATTCAATGCAGGCAAAGTTGCGGGCATCAGCTAGTTAAGTATAAAATGGCCTACACTTTTTTAAAGAAAATGCCTCCGCATTTACGTCAAGGTCAATAAGGATTAAAAAGACTAACCTACTTAAAAATCCGGTAAGCCATATCCTAATCCCATAAAGGAATTAACCGACTTTATCTGCATCTGCACCTAGTCCAGACGTGAAACAAGGACCGCGGATAATTTTTGTACACGTTTTTCAATTTAGTAAATACACGTATGGTAGCGGATAATTGACAACATTTTATATTTCTGAGCCTATAATTTTAATGGTTCTCTGTATTTTGTTTGAAAAGATGAACATGCTGACAGTTTAATTTTTTCGCTAGGGTTTGTATTTAATTTATAATTAGTTTATTAATTTTTGCTTATTCTAAAAGGGCGAAACTCCGATACTATCGCAGAATAGACACTTATCCTTTTGTCTTTTCTCTATAGAAAAAAAACTGACGTCAATTTCAAATTGTCAATGTCAGGCCTTATTCTCCGATATTCGATTTTCGAGGTTCGCTTCGTGCTGTTCCGCTCATACTAATACAGTCATTAACTTGAGAGTGAGAGAGAAGGTATGCAACGAACTTCAAAAATAGAATTTCAGAGTTGGCCCCCCTTGTACTTTTTTAAGTTGTCAAATACAAAATTATGGTCGCTTATTTTTTCTCGTGAAAAAGGCGAAGGCAATTCACCTATCCTGTGGTAGAAATGGTAAAATTAAGACATGTTTTTAATAAATTTTTATTTTCTATAATAAGCAATATTAACATTATATAAACATATTACAGTGATCAAGAGGCAAAATGCTTTCGAACCATATATACATTTTCAGGTGTTATAAAAATGAAATGTTGTCAATATAATCAATTTTTCTTGCCTAGATTTTCTATTTGGGTAAAATTAACTTTTTTTGACCTACAAACATACCATCTTTGAAAATTGATTTTGGTAATATTAACCCTTCCCTAGTTACATCGAGCTAAGAACATTTATTTACTAAATTGCAAAACAAACGTCAAGGTCAGGGAAAACGGCGCTCTGGAAGGCGGAAGAAATCATGGCTGCGGAACATTAGGGAGCGGACCGGAATCAACAGTGCAGAGCAACTGTTCCAGATGGCTCAAGACAGAGAGAAGTTTTCAGAGCTAACAGCCAGCCTCCAGTAATGGTGGTCGTTATTACAACAGCAGATAACGTAATGCATTATTTGCACGCAACGAACAACACATTATCGAATCGTCAACTATCCTGTTATCATTATTCGTTGTCTGTTGTCAACGTTGTTATTAGCTGTTGCTGTTTGTCAGTCAGTACAATAACAAACACGGTAACAGAGCGTTGTTTTGCTTTTGTTCCCGTACGTTTTTATTACGCTGCGATCGCGCGCGTTGTATCGTAACATTCGTAACGTAACGAAATAAGTATAACAATTATTTAATAATAAGTTCATTGTAGTTTTGTAAAACAGCAATATAACAGGATAACAGACAACAGTTTACAATAACAGGTATTTAAGAATAACACAAAACTGTTATTCATTATTGCAAAACAGCCATTATTGCCACCACTAGCCTCCAGTAATGGAGTGGCACTTTCAGAAGAAGAAAACGTCAAGGTAGAATTTTTTTATCTTTTGTATTCTATGCTAACTGGGGCCCGATTGAAAGCATAATACTACATTAATACTCGAAAGTGGTCAAAAGTTGTACTGAATATGAAATATGAGTAGAGTAGAAGAAAACTGTAGCCGTAATTTACTAATTACAATACAATACAATACAAAAACCCCTTTTATTGAACACTACAAAAAAAACAGTAAGTTGACAAATAATTTCCAACAATATCTTTCCATCTTATTGCTTAAAAGCGATCTCTTTCAAACAACCATATAGATACAGAAACGAAAATTTGAACAGGCAAAGTAGGTGACAAAAGTAACAGACTGAAAAACGCAAAATCAATAAATCAATAGAATCTTAGTCAAGGACCTAGTCGAAAATTTTATATGAGCCGCCTTTTTGTATACAGATTAATCACTATCGTGTGGTATCGAGCGACGTGTTAAAAAAATCCGACTCCTGCTAGCCCTGCCCCATTCTTGCGCACACGCACCTTATTGACGCTATTGAAATTTTCACTTTAGAACCTTTCAACCAGTGATTCATCATTTACATACGAATTGTTCAACATCCTCTCTAGAGGCTAGAGGAGAGAGTGCATTTTAGACTCCGCGTTCACGCTGCTTAGTCATGTTTTGGGATCAAAATTGGTATTGATATTTGAAGTTTGAAAGGCTCGTTATTGGTTAAGAAGCTTGGATAGAACTCTTCCTTGTTTCCCATGGGATAGTAAAAACCTGTGTAAAAAATATTAATAATACAATCCCGAATTGACAACATTTCATTTTTATAACACCTGAAAATGTATATATGGTTCGAAAGCATTTTGCCTCCTGATCACTGCAATATGTTTATATAATTTTAATATCGCTTATTATAAAAAATAATTAAAAATATGTCCTAATTTTACCAAAACTACCACATGATAGGTGAAACGCCTTTGCTTTTTTCACGAGAAAAAATAAGCGATCATAACTTTGTATTTTTGACAACTTCAAAGTACAAGGGGGGCAACTCTGAAATTCTATTTTCGAAGTTCGTTGCATACCTTCTCTCTCACTCTCAAGATAATGACTATTAGTATGAGCGGAACAGCACGAAGCGAATCTCGAAAATCGAATATTAGAGAATAGGGCCTGACATTGACAATTTGAAATTAACGTCAGTTTTTTTTTATAGTGAAAAGACAAAGGGATAAGTGTGTATTCTGTGATAGTATCGGAGTTACGCCCTTTTAGAATAAGCACAAATTAATAAATTAATTATAAATTAAATACAAGCCCTATCGAAAAAATTAAACTGTCAGCATGTTCATCTTTTCAAACCAAATACAGAGAACCATTAAAATTATATGCTCAGAAATATGAAATGTTGTCAATTGTAACGGTAGCGATACCATAATTGGATTTGGTAATCCAATATAATTGTTTATTTGCGTGATAAATATATAATGGTACTTTGAATTTGTAAAGAATAGAATGGATAGAAATGCATGAATATGCATTCACGAGGGTTTGAAGATTAGGAATGTTCCTATTTTGAATTTAGAGTATCAGAATTCATAGAGTCTTTGAGTTAATTACAAATATTAAAAAAAAGTGGAGAGTGGTGGTTTTTTTGTGTGGATGAAGCGAAAAAAGTATGTCAGAATCATGACAAGTAGAACAAAAGTAGTCTCTGCCTACCCCTATGGGAAGAGGCGTGACGGTATGTATGTATGTACGTCTGTAAAATAAGTTTGTATAATAATAACGTAACGCGAAACTGTAGAGTACAGGTACATCTTTGAAAACATGATTAACGTAACAATGAGTGACTTCAAACTAATTCAAAATACTTACACATCTCATTCATGACGGCAACACAAACAATTGATCATTTGCCAAAACAAAAGAAAAGCACAATTTCACTTCCAAGTTCATTGACACTCGAACAACGGTTAGCAGTTTTAAGCTAATGGGAGAAAAAGCGGACCAAGCACACAGCCCATGGGAACGCCAAAGATTTCAATACGAATTTCTCTTAGAAATCGACTCCGGCGCACGACCGACTGTCTGTAGGCGTACCGACACTATGACGTGGACCTACAATTGACGATTAAACCAATTTCCATAAAAGACTTACGTTAAGAACTGTGCCGACGCTATTCATTGCTCGTTCGAACGCTCAAATTAAAACCAAACGCGCACGTTCGCAGCAATGTATAGTTACCATACTAATGAGAATATTCTCACGTTTTGAATGCAGCGTAAGTGGTACAGTTTTTAAACTCGCCAATGCACTTATAAACACCATTTTACCTTTGCCTTAAAGTTTACTTTTGTATGATTCAAGTGTCTCGTAGCATTTTAAAACAGTGAGAGGGGTTTTAAAATCAAATTCACCTGGGAACGTTCTTACGGCTTCTGCATTAGAGTATAGTTTCGAATGTTTTGTCGTTTTCACGTTGGGAAGAGGGGGGTCTGGTAGATAGTTTACTCCATGGATTTAGTTGCGTGTTAAAAGAGCGTATGTACCATAGGATTTTTTGAGAGTTTACACGTTTTAGATCTGTTGAATTGACACGTGCTATGGTGTTAATAGCAAGGTAACAGATGGTTGCTGGCATGCGCGCGACTATAAAATATAGACGAAGTAATTAGTTTTTTTAATTAATTAATGTTAGTGGCTATAGTTTTGAAACACGTTTTGATATTATCCCGCTTAATACGAGTACACATGGTACGAGTTCTGCTAGGTCAATGAAGAGATTAATTTAACGTTTTTACAATAAAATAAATACAGGTTTTATTGCAATAAAAAGTCTAGTAGACCACTCTAACTTATTCCTTAATGGACACTAGTTATTTTAGTTTTCCAGTTTGTAACTGCATATCAATGCATATTTTAAATTATTATTGCATTATTAAAAACTGCACACAAATGCGGAGCGATTCAATGGTGTGTGTGAAGTTCCCAATCCGCACGCCCGTGGGAGCTATAGCCCTAGCCCTCTCATTGTGACAGATGTGCTCAGCAGTGGGAGGTATATAGGCTGGAGATGATGATGATGATGATGGCATTATTAAGGTATTTATGCTCCTATCAGGTTACTTTTCTTTCTGATCACAATCTTCAAAGGCAAACCAAGCAGCTGTGCTGTGAGCTCATCTCTGCCACAAACGTCTCAGTTCGTGTTTAACACGCATAGGTGGAAAGGGGAATCAAAATAGTGATGGGTTACTAGCATCGCCTATAACATGATTCCTAAGATTTTCGCTCATTCCCACTATGGGCTTTTATCATCCCAAGCAGCAGCTGGTGCGTTGTTTTTCTCTGCTCCCAGACCAGCACGGAAGGGACGAGGTACGGAACCTTAAACAGGGGCCTTACGTCCCCCCCCCCTCCACTTACCTCTACCCACCCTTCTCTCCCATTTACCTTCCCTTTCCCTTTTAGGGATAAGTTCGCCTTTGTGTCTTTGTGATTTCCTGTATTCACTGAATCTGAATTGAATCACATTAAGTCATGATAAACCCCCTTATCTCAATGACGCGAACCTCGCGAACTCTATTCATATCAGAATCTACATGACAGTTGAATCGATTGAGCTATTAAACAAATGGGTGTTCAATGTTCATTCATGTCCTCTATTACCTTATGGGTGTGCCATGGCCGTGGTTACTTCACCATCCACATCGCATATTATTGCTTTTTATTTCACTTCCATTAAGTGGGTGACAGACGGGCGAGTAAATTCGCGTACTTACGGCTCGACGATTCTACTCGCCTGTCTGTCAGCCTAAAGCCGAATTTACATTATGCAACTAATTTCGTGCAACTAGCATTAAACTGCGGCGGTTGATTAATCACTTTTGAAGCGTTAGGTTATCGGCCGAGCAATATATGTATGTATGTATGACTCTTTATCACTACATACTCGTAGTATAAAACAAAGTCGCTTTCTCTGTCCCTATGTCCCTATGTATGCTTAAATCTTCAAAACTACGCAACGGATTTTGATGCGGTTTTTTTTAATAGATAGAGTGAATCAAGAGGAAGGTTTATACTTATGTATAATACATGCATAATGCGAAGCCGGGGCGGGTCGCTAGTTGTTGTACATAAAACACATGAAAAAGATTAATACTGGAAAACACAAAGCACAAAGGCGAACTTATCCCTAAAAGGGATTTCTTCCAGTTAACCTTTGGACGATGTACTGCTAGTTGCACGAAATTAGTTCCATAATGTAAATTCGGCTTAAGTACGCCTACTTTTAGAGTAAAGTACAGGCGATTAAGTCGTCGAGCCGTAAGTATGCGGACTTACTCGCCCGTCTGTCTGGGTCTTTAGCCGTTTTTATTTCATTGTAGAACTAGCATCTGCCCGCGACTTCGTCCGCGTAAAATTAGCAATTGGTATGTTTATCGCTATCCCGCGGGAATTATACAATTTTCCGGGATAAAAAGTAGCCTATGTTTTAATCTAGGGTACCAGTTATCTTCGTTCCAAATTATATCCAAATCCGTCCAGTCGCTCACATCTCACATCGTCACATCGTCACTCACAAACTTTCATCTTTTTAATATTAATAGGATAAGCTAGGCTTGCGTTTCACCACCTTCATGCCTGATGGTAAACATAAATGGAGCAGACAAGTCTAGATCGCTTAGTTCCCGCGGGATAGCGACAGGCAAATTCCGCTCAGGCCTTATACTCCGAAATCCGATTTTCGAAGTTCGTTTCGTGACGTTCCGCTCTCACTAATAGTTATTAATTTGAGAGCGAGAGGGACGGTGTGATACGAACTTCGAAAATCGGATTTCGGAGTTGCCCCCCCAAACCGAACTGATGGAGTCATGGGGAACAACTAGCAAACTCCTTTGTAAAAAAACCGGTCACTTTTGTTTTTATTTATGTACTAGCTTCCTCTTGAATCACTCTATCTATTAAAAAAACCTGCATCAAAATCCGTTGCTTAGTTTTAAAGATCTAAGCATACATAGGGACAGAGCGGAAAGCGACTTGTTTTATACTGTGCAGTGAAAAGTTAAAAACAATAAAATAAGTGTGGTCTCCTCTGGCTGAAATAACTTCTGCTTTGTTCGTGGCACGAAAAGTTCTGGGCGCCCGTTTATTTGCGAGGTTTTATAAAAATACTATTTTGAAGTCGGCTTAAGATGAAACTGTTTACAAAGACTTATTATCGTATCTATAATGTAGAACAATGCTAATGAATCGTGTAATCGACTATTGTGATACATCCGGTCTTACAAGGACAAGATATTATTATACTTGGTACGGCGTAGATCAATAATCATTTCTTCGATATTTGCGGGTGGTAGGACCTTGTGTAAGGTCCGTCCGGATCTATAATAGACTATTTAAATCTGAGGTAGATACGTCATAGGCGATATGCCCGTGGCAAGCGAAAAGTAAGGTAATTGCCTGATTTGTGTTAAGTCGCTGTCGGCGCGCGCAGAGGTCCTTATGTCAAGTAACGGCAATAACTTTGCCATGTCCGAAAGGAGTTTTGTTCAGCTATAACGCGTCTATTACTGGCACAAGAGGTATTCTATCCTAGCTCTCTAGGCCGGCAACGCATCTACAATCCTTTAGTGTTGAGGGTCCGTGGGTGGTGCTGCTTACAATCAGGTGATCCACTTGCTTTGCTTTCCTTGTCGCCTTCAATTAAAGTGCTGGAGTGGAGGCCCAGAGTGGGACACCAAAATGTGGGTAGGCAACCGATACGTTGGACCGATGACCTTGTCAAAATGGCAGGGAAGGATTGGATGCGAAAGGCGCAAGATCGAAACGAGTGGCTTGCATTGGAAGAGACCTACAGACCTACATTCAGCATTGGGTGGATTACGGTTGAGGAAGAAGAGATTCAATTAAAAGTCTATTACGACTTGCGTCATTTTCTTTTTAATAAGTCGGAGACTGATTATTGATCGCTGTGTAAGCGGGATATACACGAGTGCGTTGATTAATACGCAGCTTTCAGCTTTGCGTGGAAACCGGCGCGCGCGCACGCTCCATTACGCGCCAACGCTATGCGGCCACCGGAACATTGTTGACAGCTTAGGCCGGCTACAGTTATAAATAATACATAAATATTAGGGAACGATTCACATAAATGACCTAGTCCCAAAGTAAGCGCTAGCTTGTGTTATGGGTACCACTAGATTATATGTATAGATAAAGTAGCTTCCTCTTGAATCACTCTATTAAAAAAAACTCATCAAATTCCGTTGCGTGGTTTTAAAGATTTAACTTAACTAAGCATACATAAGGAGGGAGAGGGACGGAGAGACAGCGGAAAGCGACTTTGTTTTACACTATGTAGTGATAGTGATGATACATACTTAAATAGATAGACGAATGTGTGTAAATAAATGTTTCTCTCTCTCTCTCAGATAGAAACATCCATGACTCGGGAATATTCGTGCTCATCACACAAGTGTGGTAAAAAATATTCGTTCTAATACGTAATTATCCAGGGAGGAAACAGGGGAGTGTCTGTACGGAGAAACGGCCACACGCCAGCCACCCGATTTCTCATAATGGGAAGTAATTAACGAAATTACCTTTACCTAATACCTTACCTTTACCTTTTTAATTACCTTTTTTTTTCTTTCTTTTCTTTTTTAAATAAATAATTAAACAATTGAACATCTGCCACTTGCCTTAAACATTAATAATGTTACTTGAATTCATTTGTACACACATAATAATTATTAAGTATAGCAAAAAGTGTTATTTTACGTTCGAGTTATTAACATAACTATACAATTCAAACAAAAAACAAACATGCGCTGCTGTAATTAAATTGTAACACATGTTAATTACTATTTAACACATCGTACATAAAGTTTTTTTAAAGATAGGTATGTTAGTTACACACATAAAATTGTTAGAGCACACCAGACTCAAACCGGACGAAAATATTAAAATTACCTTCTTATCCAACGAAAGAACCGGTTTCCTCCCTTTTTCCCATTATTCTTTCTTTTTTTTCCCATTTTCACTATTAAAATCCTTTGTAATCATTAACACACGAACTCTTTGTCTTAAAAAAAACACAACACACTATTTAATCTATGGTCCGATTTTTCGTGGAACGTCTTTCACAAATCACTTAACACTGGCCAGTTATCAGTAAAATCATTAGATAATTTGAGTTCTTTATTTGAACAACGAATAACTTTCGCGTTTAAATTTGGAACAAATTGAGTCTGGCCGGTACCGATACAGGACTCAACGCTATGGGCTCTGTTAGAAAAAGAGAATGGTCAAAAAACTAGAAAAATTAGAAATTATTGCGATTTACTAAACCAATTTGTTAAACAAACAAGCAACTAAATAAGAAAACTGCTGAAAACGGCACGTTATTTACAATGTAACCCAACTCGCCTACACAACATATTTACCAATATCAAAAATGGCGACGCAGAAAATCGAAAAACGAATTCAAATATTCAAAATTCGAATGGTGCACGTTGGGGTGCGCACGCGCCGAGACTGGCGCGTGGCCACGTTCAAATTTAGAAGCTGTAAAAAGAAAATACTGGCTGGATGCACATTGCGAGAAATGCAGCATCTGTAGCTTGTTTATTTTAAGTATCAACGCAGAGATAGATGAAAAAATAAAATGTTAAAAGTTAATAACTTCAGTTAAGAAAAACGTATGTAAGGATTTAAGAGAAGTATTAAAGAAAAGATTAAGCCAAATATAGTAGGTAATTAAATCGGTATTTAAAGCTGCGCCATTTTTTCAATACAATAGTATACCTTCACATCAAATTGCAACCATCAAAACAGACTGTTTATGAAACTCGTAACTTTTTATAGCTTTTTTTTAAACAGGAACATTATCAGACACCAACCGTGAGTAAAATTATAGTGAACTGAACTAATTTTGGTAAAATTTGTATTCGATCACATATACAATCCAAGTGTCGACGATTTCGATGAACATATAACAAGTAAACTAATATTTTTTTCTTAAAGCTGATCACAGCCCCTAGTCTCCAGTCGGTTGAATACAACCAAAATGGCGGCATTTCGCGCGCAAAAAAAGTAAAGAACCATAAACAAATGTAGAAAACGCGTTGCCAGAGAGACGGTTGAATCGATCAGAATCGTATTAAATACGGTTACGAAAACAGAAAAATAAAAACAGCGGAAGGCAGACAATAAATTTAGACAATCGCGTGACTACACATCTAAATCTGTAACGAAATGCAAGTACGAAACGGCGTAGGTAGCGCGTCCTGTTGTATTTCAATCAATTCACGTAAAATGTTTTGATGATGTTTCTGTATGTGATCTATGATTTCACTGACTTGTCTATGTAATTTTGAAAGCTTTTACTTATCTCTATATCGTATGTTATTGTTAGCTTCAGACTGACGATTCAGTTGACGTATTCTGACCTACTTCCGTGATCCTTTCCAATAATCAAATACCTTTACAAAAAACTTCTGCTAAAATATTTTTTTCTTGTGCGAAACTTATTAAGATGGAGATTTATCTATAAATATCAAAGTATTACAAAAAGCCCTTAGAAACGGAATGCAAAGTTTGAGTTGAAGTGTTAAAACAGACGTGAAGAAAGACGTGAATTAGCATTCCATTTGTGCACTCTTGACTTGAGTGCATTATGAGTGCATTAATATGCGTCAACGGGATAAAAACCAGAAGACACAGTTAAAATTGAGTCCGGATTAACTAACATACTAAAAGTAAAGTTAGGAATTAGACAAAGCCAGTTTATTTTAAAGAAATTTCAATGAAGCCATTTGACCGGATGGGGGATTTAGAAACTATCCAACTAATCTCGGGATAACAAAAAAGCTAACGCAACTTGTTTATGGTCAGGAGGGTGGTTCAGGATTTTCACTGGCAGTAGCGACAATAAAGAATTATAAACGGATGAAAGACGGTCTTAGAGCGGTTTCGCACCACGTCCGATCCGACCGAATCCGATCCGAACGCGTGAAAATATGGTCCGTACTAGCCGTAGAACTATTTCTATGGTAATTTCCGCACTATGACGGAAAGAAATCGGATCTACCTTTCGGACCTATCTATTTAACTAAAATTGCTGCTATATTTATGTATTTCACATTATAAATAAGTCAAATAAACAGGCTCACTTCTTTTTACCGATTGAAACAATAAAATGCAGAAGTTATTTAAAGTACCGACTTTTGAGTTCTCTAACTAAGTTTTACAAGCTTCTCGATGTCAAACACGGCCATAAATCGAGTCGAAAAGGGCTGCAATTCAAAGAAAACAAAACAACAGTTATATGTATTCTAAAACCTATGATGTAATATTCGAAATCCCTTGGACGACTGCCAAAGCAGTCACCTGAAATACGACAGAGATAAGAATGAGGAAATGATACTAAAATACGATGCACTTTATGACTAATAATACAGAATAGAATGATTTAATAGGACGAAAAACGAAACATTCAACAAAACTGCATTCAAATAGACGCCAGATAAACTTTACGTCTCCATTGGCAGCTGAAATAATCTTGCAGCGCTATAAAACTACAAATAAAAGGCTTAAAAGAATTCATTCATCGTGTAATTCCCCTATTCACCAGTTAAAAAGACCCTCTGAATCCCGTAAAAATAACAAAGAATATACACTTAAGCCAAGGAAATTAACTCTCTGAGATCACATCCAGTTAGACGAAGACACTTTCGCGGGCTAACGAAAGTGAAACGACTCGCATCGTTCCATTTTCAAACGCTTCCTGTTCCGTCGTCATATTTCGAAATCCGTAACACTGGCCACTGACAAACTTGACAGCTATGAATGAAAAAGCTGCCAGCACTATTCGAACCATAGACACGATTTGACGTTTAGAATAATTAATGAAAAAATGGCACCGTTAATTTTTCGAGCACGCGGTGTGTCCTGTACGGCATGCGTCAGCCGATCACAAAAATAACACGGCTACTGACCGGAGAAATCATGAAAATACAAGCATTTCGGGAACGTATAATAATAGTACGGGATGATCATATACGAGAGGGAATGAGACATAAAACTACACGTACTTCGGAAGAGCGTCCCGATGCTCTCAATAGAGACTACTGAAATTAAATATTCTATTTACAGGCTTGCTGGGAAATGTCGTCGCTTCTTTAGTGATTTTGGCAAAGTTTTCAGTTGCTTTTAGACGGTGCGATGCGACTACCGGTAAGACTAATTGTATACTATGAAAAAAAGTCACTAAAATCTGCACGGCTGCGATTCTATAGAGGTGGAGTGGACCAGAGGAAAAATGGGCAGAATCGATCAACAATATTACAATTAGTAAAAATGTATACCTCGCACCGCTTGCCTTAATAATATGCTTTAATTAATGTGAACCTAAGGAGACGTTGAAGACTATACATAATATTTACTGCAGAATCTACAGACGTCTAATGACGGCATTCTTGAGCATTATTTAGACGACCACCATCTTACTCGCTAATCCTGCCGCTAAGCAGCAGTGCTTGCGCTGCTGTGTTCCGGCGTGGAGAGTAAGACAGCCGGGGAAATTACGGGCACAAGAGGCATTTCATCTAAGTCCTCTAGGTTGGCAACGCATCTGCAATCCCTCCGGGGTTGCGGGTGTCTATGGGCAGTGGTGATCGCTTACCATCAGGTGACCCACTTGCTCGTTTGCCTTCCTATTCACATAAAAAAAAAAACGACGTAGTGAGGGTGAGATTATTTAGTGAGATTAGGTATTTTTGCTTCTGCTTTTTCTATGTAAAGGGGATCTCGAATAAGGAGGAGGGAGGAAGGAGCGAGACAGCTTAATTCGAATTTCAGATTTGGAAGTATATGACTAGATGGTGGTGTACGGCAAATGTAAGCGCCAAGAAAATCGGTAAGAAGTGACGCTAGCCGAGCTACTGTATTGACACTCGATAAAACTCAATGAATGACCGAATATTGCGAAATTTATTAACGAAATGTTGGTTCAGTCGATAGATGTAAATGTCACAAGTGTTGTTTATATTGCAATTTCGTCACATGAGGTGAAATGGACTCAAGGCCGGCTTATGGAAGCTGTCGCTGAATGGCATGGATTAGACGCTCAATATCGTGATACTGTATGTCAATATAGGAATGTGGATTTCAAAACAATCGGATTTGCGATACGCATCAATGTTGCGTGATATGGATCACGATATGCGCAGATCACATCACACATCACCAGCCTATACATGTCCCACTGCTAGGCACAGGCCTCCTCTCAGAATGAGAAGGCTTGGGCTATAGTTCCCACGCGGGCCCAGTGCGGACAGGTTTCCTCACGATGTTTTCCTTCACCGAAAAGCTCATGGTAAATTTCAAATGAGATATCGCACATAAATTCCGAAAAACTCAGAGGTGCGAGCCCGGGATTCGAACCCACGACCCTCTGCTTGAGAGACCACAGGTCAAACCACTAGGCTACCACGGCTTTTTTGGAATATGCAAGATCATTGTTAACTATCACTAGTATCAGTCATGGAAATAGATACGCAAAGTACAACATAGTCAAATATTGCTCAGTAATGTAAATAACGAAATACCGTTAGTGAATTTAATAAGATATGGATTCTCCAACTGCAATCTCGTATTTTCCCATTGCTGAGATGGAATCTGAACTTTGTTTTTTGTTAAGTTTCGCAGACGGTCGTTGACCTCTAGTTTGTCTGGTTGATATGAACGGATAGACACTTGATTTACGAGGGGTTCACTGAAGCTTGATTTACGTAAAATAAGTCTATAGTTTTCGGAGTATAGGATCGCTCAAAACAGAAGAGTACAACGACTCAATCCGGAGATTGCCTTGCCAGTTTTTTTTTATGTGAATAGGAAGGCAAACGAGCAAGTGGGTCACCTGATGGTAAGCGATCACCACTGCCCATAGACACCCGCAACCCCGGAGGGATTGATTATTTATGTAATATCTTGAATTTTTTGGATACAATTCCCGGTTCGCAGATCCAATTCCAAGCAGGCATTCCTCAATTCAAAGAGTGTAATTTAATCTGTAACTATCTCTTTAACTATATTTTTTGTCGTTATCTTTTTTATTGGGGCGCGGATCAGAATGTATAAAGTTTAAAATGTATAATGGGTTAAAATGCATAATGGTTCAAAATATATAATGCCATTTTCTGTGAAACTACCAGCTAGATGTACTTTTTTGTTAGTGTAATCTATAGATTGGTTTAGGTTAGGTTAGGTTTAGTTTATAACTCGAGAGGAATGGCGTGTCAAGTGTTCCTGACACGCCATTGCTGGGAAAAGGAGACCAAGAAGGGTCTCCCAGTAGATGAATCCGGACACGGATACCCGCCTTCTGGCGATGTAACGGGTTATACCGTTGAACCGTTGCGTCGCCAGAAATGGCGGAGAGAAAGGAACAACCCGGGGGTTTTAGTGGGTAAAAACCCCACATAACCCTATTGCCTTCCCGTGGTAATAGGGTATCTGGCTAAAGCAGATTTCAACAACAAAAAAAAAAAAAAAAAAAGTTTAGTTTATAACAATTTCGTTAATTTGCAATTTTCTGAGAAAATCGCATTATATATTTTGAAACAATATGTATTTTAACCCATTATGCATTTTAAACTTTATGTATTTTAATACGTACCCTTTTTATTGGCGGTTAGATTCCTTGATGATTTCGGGATACAAATCTTTATCGAAACCATTTGTCACGAGATTTTTAGAGAACACTTTTACCCTTTTCACTGACAATTTCTGGGCATGGTTTCTTTGAGATTTTTTTCTGAGCAGTCCCTCTTCCCCCTAATATCCCCCCCTTTCGTGTATCACGTGACTTAATTTAGACTCTTGCGCAGTTGATCTAGAGGCAGGGGCGGCAAACATTTCCAGTCCGACGCGACCTGTTAATTTTATTGCGACATAAATAACTCCTGGATCTCTCGGACACTTCGTTTACGAGTTCAGCGTGGCTATTCCTGAAGTTCAGGGGTTGTAAACATTTGGTTGCAGTGTTATTTTTATTTTTAGCACCGTTTTATGACGTTTAAAGTTACATGGTCATGGTGTAAAAGAAACTGTTTATTGCACTGAGAACTTCAAAGACGGAAGAAATTTAATTGGTTTTGCATTCGGTATTTCTAAAACATTTAGGAATATTGTTTGTAGGGCTAATGCCGTAAACGTAAAGATGCATGGAATATTATCTAAAATCTTATTACAACATAGATAAGCCCGCTTCAATTAAATATTATGTACACATATATTATAACAGTAAGGTCCACGCAGGACACAGAATAGATGAAGTTGCGGGTAATAGCAGGGGGGCAACTCCGAAATCCGATTTTCGAAGTTCGTATCACACCGTCCCTCTCACTCTCAAATTAATAACTATTAGTGAGAGCGGAACGGCACGAAACGAACTTCGAAAATCGGATTTCGGAGTATTAGGCAAGGTCAGTGAAATATTTACAAATGTACGGTTAGCCAAACGGAACCCTAGGCCACTGTAGAACCTTCTCACAATCGACTTCGTAGTACTTTGACACTGACAAACACAAATAACAAGCCAATCATTTATTGCGATAAGGTTCAGGATTCAATTTAGTTGTGAAGTAGATCTTTGTAACCTTCCTTTTTACTTGATTTTAATTTTAAAGATTATTTTTAGGATAATAATAATAATCATAGTTTTAATTTCGTAATTTCTTTATATTTTTGTCATGTTATACTTATTATTCCCTGGTGATTGTTTAATTATTTAATAGCCATTTTTAGCGTTGTTTAGCTCTTATAGCCTGAAACACAGGATTTCCTAGTTCAGGCATATAAGTAGTTAACTTAGATTTATAAGGAAACTTTGTTCTTAGTTATAATAATCTAAAACATTTATGAATAAATTATCTTTATCTTTATTATCTTTATCAATAAGTGGCGTAACTACAACGTCAGGGTCCCGCGGCACATTCATCAGATGGGGCCCTTCCTCACTATAAAGAAGTGCATCTTCCCTTCTGTGCTCAAGGCCAAGCCAGTTTGGGGCCCCTTAGAGCTGGGACCCCTGGCATTTAGCCAGCCCTGCCACCCTTTAGTTACGCCACTGGATTCAATTTGGTTGACCGTATATGAAATCTGTGTCGAAACGTAACTTAGATTTTTTTTTATTATTATTATTATATCTGCCATCAGTCGCAAGACTATAATCAGATCTTTTGAGAGGTTTGTGGCGATTGTGAGAAGGTGGACCATCGACCAACTCTGACGTCTTTAAGGGAACACATTTGCCCTTTTTAGTCTTTTTAGATTGCTAGGCTCCAGCAGTTCCTTTACTAGTGGATTGGGATGAAGAGTGAGACGTTCCCTATAGGACTTCTTGTACTGCTCTATTTCCATACGTATTGTTGGCATTTCAAGGTAGGAGTGAATCTCGTCGTTCCGAGTAAACCAAGGCCCTCCTGCTATTACTCTCAGGATGTTATTTTGAGCTCTTTGTAGACATTCAATGTTCGACTTGCTGGCGGTGGACCACATTTGGATGCCGTAGGTCCATATTGGTAGTAACTTAGATAAATCAGGAATTTGACAGCGTAAGAAATGTTTTCGACACCCTCCTGGAATTTGGTGAAGTCTAAAGCTGCCATAAGAGTATTTAGTTTAGATATTACAGTAAAGTTGTTTACATTTTACATGTCTAAGATTCTATTTATTCTAGTACCAGGTAGATTACATTGGTGTTGGTATGCAAGATTAAAACTAAATGCTTCACATGTGTTACATTTCAGATAAATATACCCCCTTGCAAAAAAAACGGGCACCCATGATTTTTGTATTTTACGTGCATAAAAGCTTACTTTCTAAGCTTCAATGCCTAAAAATCTAAAAAACCATAGGTGCCCGATTTTTTTTACAAGAGGGTGTATTAAAGACGAAGCAGTGACCCATTCACTAATTACAAACAACAAAAGATAGTTACCTATTTTAGTATTTAATAAATGCGCAATCCGTGAATTAACGATTTTATTTATGTAGGTATATGGTATATCTTATATAAATTAAAATGTTTACGTAGTCCCTAAACACAAGCACCTACAAGGCTGTCAAATTAATCTGTCACAATAAGACTTTTTTAGACACCTTGGTCCTTCAACAATAAAAAAACCGTGGTCGAAACTTTCCCGCCACTTCGCTTCGCACGCGTTTGCTCATCTACATCATCTATGTTGTCTATGCTATTGCATCGCTGCAGTTTTTTTGCTGATTGTTTTGTTTCGTGCCAGTATCTTGGATTACGGCCAAATCGCAAATGTTTGGGTTCGACGACCTGTGATGGTCTTTTTGTGTCTGGCTGTCTTTGCGATGGTGTAATGGGAGTGTGAACTAAGAACAATGGAAGTCGCAAAACATACCCATGCAGTCTACTACTTTCTTGATCTTATCAACTGTTTAATTGACCATTTTGGGTAAGCACTGATAGCATCACGTCAAATTAAACAACATAAGACATAAATCGTACTTAAGTAACAGAACTCCATACTTTCAAAATTTTACATAGGTACACGTCTAAATTAATCCCTTATAGGGTAGATAGAACCTAAGTTAACAAGACCTAAAGGCCACAAGGCAAGGGCTAAGAGTCTAAAATAATCATTAATAGGTAATTTTGAGAATTTACGAGCCTAAATATAGGTATTAAAATAGCGAACCGCTGAGAGAAAATAATGATGCAGGCTTTCATGCCCTAAACGCGGTTAGTGCCACAACTTATTACAAACAAAAAACACTAAAAAAGACGCTGGCTAGAAAAGCCAACGTCATATAAATAAAAAGAAAACCGTAATTATGTCAACAGCGGCCACAGCACTAGATCAAACAAAAACCATAAACAAAAATTACGCAACCGGCCAGGCACAATTAAAAACGTATTTCAAAATTCGAACACATTCGCGCTCGCCGCGTCGTTTATGAAAACTGGCAAGATGGGTGCCAGCCTATCTAGAAAAGGCGGCGCATCAAATATGGTACCAACTTTACAATTCTGGACAGGACACCCTGTCCAAATGCGAGTTAACGCTTTTCAAATATACAACACCACAAATTTATCTATGCTGCTCGAAGCGTCGCTGATATCCATGGCTCCTTCAATTTCGTACGTGATTGGGTTAAGTTTAACATTTGCCCGACAGCAAATAGTAAGTTTGTGGTGCGCCAAGAATCGATGTGGAAAGGGGTCAATGGATTAATAATTGAATTACCAATTAGATAGAATAAACGATAATTGGTCATTCACTGCGCAGTGCTGGTCGGATATAAATCTTAATAAATTTCCGATTTGCTGTTGCCTGTTGTGAAACAGCATTATCTTTCCACTAGCTATTGCCTGCGATTCCGTCTGCGCTGAATTTGCTTATCGCTATCCCGCGGGAACTATGCAATTTTCCGGGATAAAAACTATCCTATGTCCTTCCCCGGGACTGAAACTATCTGCACACCAAATTTCAGCTAAATATGGCTAAATTGGTCCATCGGTTTAGACGTGAAAAAGTAACAGAGAGACAGCGTTACTTCGTATTTATACATAATATATGTATAGGTATCAGTACCTAAGGATCTCAGACAAGAATTAAATACCTACAATAGTTAACATAAGGAGGATAAAAAAAGAAAGAAAGAGAAGGAAGTATAGTGGATCAACTTAAAAGTTTTCTTGTCTTTATTCGCCGAAACCAATTTTGAGTGACAGTGATAAAAGGTCTCCTTGGTCCGTCGTCCGTCTGAGCTTCGAGGCTTTGGGTCGACCAACGGACACTGTGGGCGTAGCTGATTCATAGGAAAAGTAAGCACAGCTTAAACTTGAATTAAAGTTCGAAGAACGCTCTTGTCTTGTCTAAGCCTTGGCCTGCAAGATTTATGATTGGTTTAAAAAAAAAAGTCTAATTAACAATGTGACGCAAGGCTCGATGTTTAAAGTGAACCGCGTCGAGGGCTGGACTAAATTTTAAATCAATTTTTGAAGTGAAAACTTCTTTTAGCGGCCTTGGGCACTTTTTGGGATGGGTAAAAAATGTTAAACTCGCGTCAGGCGTAAGACGGAGGGAGAGTTTAAATACCAGCTAGCTTATTACGTAACTCGCTCGCAATCGCCATCGTGTTCATTTTGACAGTTCTTGTATGAATGTGACAGCTAGCTGATTCCGATGCCAATTGTCAGCCCATACATGAACTGTCAAAATGAACACGATGGTGATCGCGAGCGAGTTACGTAATAAGCTAGCAGGATATCAGGATTCCCTAAGAGCTTATTTTGAAATACGAATGAAGCTAGAGCTAGAGTCGCGTTCGATTTCTGAAGTGTACCTACGTTGATTTCGTCGCTTAAACTTTTTTTTTTTATTAAAAATCTTTGTAGTCGGAATAATTTAAAGAGAGCGTGTGGATGTGTGGATGAGTCAGCGAATATCGTTTCAGCAATAATGTAAGCCAATGCGAGGATTTTGCTAAACCCACAAAAGAACCTTCAAGATTCACGGCCGCAGCCATAAAAAGGCCCAATTCTGTTGTGCAAATCCGATCTCAGATCTGCATCATGCAACAAGACTGGTATCTCCTAAATCGCCGCCCGCGCATGCGAATTAGTCGTTCGAATGCGAGCAAAGCTACCCGCGGAACTGCCATAGCAGCGAAACGGACGCAATATGGAATATCCAAAGATATATCGGTGGCTTAACTTATAACGTCTGGGGCACATGGCAAATTCATCAGATGGGGATCCTACCTCAATATAAAGAAGCATCATCGTCGATTCTGTGCTCTGGGCTCAGCCAGTCCGGGACTCGTAGAGGGGGCTAGTGGCATTTTGCTAGACCTGCTAGCTTATTACGTAACTCGCTCGCAATCGCCATCGTATTCATTTTGACAGTTCTTGTATGAATTTGACAGCTAGCTGATTCCGATGCCAATTGTCAGTCCATACATGAACTGTCAAAATGTACACGATGGTGATCGCGAGCGAGTTACGTAATAAGCCTGCTGGCAACCTTACAGTTAAGCCACTGCCAATCATTATTACCATGGCTTTAAAATTCACTATTTCAGCCGTTAGCGGCTCAAGAATTGGTTTTTCGCGGAACTTTTTACCGCGCACGGTTATACTTTCTAAAATTGTACAAGTCTAAACTGACAACATTGGTCAAATCCCAACCATTGATTGGTTGATTGAGTTCAGTGTTGCTAGCTTAGACTTACAAAAATCTAATTTGTAGCAATTGTTTGTAGAGGCATTTCATCTAAGTCCTCTAGGTTGGCAACGCATTTGCAATCCCTCCGGGGTTGTGGGTGTCTATGGGCAGTGGTCATCGCTTACCATCAGGTGACCCACTTGCTCGTTTGCCTTCCTATTCACATAAAAAAAAAAAAAAAAAAAAAAAATTGTAGCTTCGAGATGCGAGCCACTCCGAGGAGCCAGTATAGGTAGTATAGTAGTATATCAACTAGCGGCACCAATATGGAAAAAATATTGTCACAACTAAGAAACGGGTAACCCACCTATGATCAATCCTATGATAAAACAACAAATTAAAAAAAACAAAACTCCTTTTTTTTGGTCACAAGCTGCCTACAATCCGTATATCTACTGAGTCCCAGCGATGGGGCCTTTATAGTCGACCGAGTTACCTCACCAGTTTGTTATTATACACTATGTTACGGGGTCAGGACAGGCCTACACTGCCGGTCAGAATAATGAAACATGACTTCGTAGTGAGGAATACATATTGTCAGTCGAAAACTTAGGACCCTGTCGCGATTGACTGCCCCCGTCACTCACGCTCGAGTGATGTCACCTAATTGGCTAAGTTAAGTTTTTGGAAGAGGTGCAAATTATATTTTTATTCGACAGTCCACGTCTTAATAACCGAGGACCTGCAGCTCTTTTATTTTTATTCCCTCTTGTTAATTAGAAATATTTTTTTAAGTGGTCGATTTGACATTTGTGAAATTTAATGGATGACCAGCTACGCGTGCCTAGAACTAGCTTGTAATTAAAAAAAAACTACGTCAACCGTACGTCAACTGTCACTTTTGACTGAAAAAACTACGTCAACCGTACTTCAACTGTCACTTTTGACTCAAAAAACTACGTCAACTGTCACTTTTGACTCAAAAGTGACAGTTGACGTACGGTTGACGTAGTTTTTTTTAATTACAAGCTAGTTCTAGGCACGCGTAGCTGGTCATCCATTAAATTTCACAAATGTCAAATCGACCACTTAAAAAAATATTTCTAACTAACAAGAGGGAATAAAAATAAAAGAGCTGCAGTTCCTCGATTATTAAGACGTAGACTGTCGAATAAAAATATAATTTGCACCTCTTCCAAAAACTTTACTTAGCCAATTGCGATAGGGTTCTACGGTGTGTACGTGTATAGATTTTCCTTACAGCACAGTACTCTTACAAGAAGCGATTAGTAATTTCGTCAAGCCGTCCGCAACTTAAATTGCAGTTAATAAAGCATTCAAGATGGCGATTAGGCCGACCGTAAATCTTGACAGATGACAGGATGTGGGTGTTTAAATTAATGTAACTGTCAGTTTGTCGCTAAATCTTCCTTTTTAGGGCTCCGTCGTAAAAAAGACCAATTCAGGACCTTCCTAGTTTCGTCATGTCTTGTCTGTCCATCTTTCTGTCCGGGCTTAGGGCGTAGCTCGGAGACTTAGAACTACATAATGTCTTTATGTCTTGTGTATTATTCTGGGTGTTCAACAAACAAACATAACTGCAACCTCAGTTTAGGACGATCAAACACGATAATACAGGTGGCGGCACATAAGCCTAACGTGGAGTACGCCCGCCCGCGTCCCCTGCACTCCCCCGCGATACCTTATTTTCGAATACTGCGCATCAACGGTCATCGCTAGACTTACGCGCCGGCACTTGTACACTCTGCTAGTGTCAGGCCTCTACACATATCTATCGGCAATAGTGGTTTTCAAACTAAAGTAACTGGTTGCTATATAAGTTGCCAAAGTTGTTTATGTGAAAAATTTCACAGCACATATTGAATTTAAAAGGAAATCTATCAATATCTTAGTAAATATCAAAATTAATAAAAATAGCAATTAGTTTTGTATCAACATTTATCAATCTATCCTAGACAATTAAATGCCATAGAGCAATATAACTGCATTTAAAAGATAATGCAGGAATGCGATAGATAAGCTTATCTGGATAATCTATCTACTGTACTATATTTACAGTTAACAGCGACCAATCAATATTATACTTCAACCTAACCCAAGCTTTATACATTCTAACTGGTGTTCTGCCTTTTCGCCGAATTTTATTTGATCGAATTTCATTTGGCAACCAATATTTCACCGAATGTTCACTTTGACAACTGACAATAGGCAAATTTTTATATGCCAACCTCTCATTTGGCCGAATTTTCATCATTTTGATTTTAAACTTTTGGAATATCTTTCACATGGCAAATGTTACACTAGGCCGAAAAACTATTATGATTAATTTGGATTAATTTAGGTTTAGGTGCGGCGGGGTGGCCCTTGGGCCACCCCTTAGCCGCCAACATGTTTGTTTTAATTTATAAACAGTCTTTATTTTACCTTAGAATGTCTTATTTTTTATTAATGGTTATGTAGTACCATTTGGCTATACCTATAAAAAAATTACATTTTAATTTTTTTTACATGGTCACTACCATGTAAAAAAAAAACAAACGTTGAGTTGGCAATCTGGCAATCGTGAGTTTGGAAAATGAAACTAATCATTTTAACAAGTTGCCATAATGATGATTCGGCAAAATGAAATTCGGCCAAACGTTGGTTGGGAAGTGAAATTCGGCAATCAAATTTTCGGCAAATCAATAGAGAACCATTCTTACTACATCAGACAATTAAGAGATTGGACTATGGTGTTGACCAATGGTTCTTGTTTATATTTGCTTTGCTTTTGTTTATACCTTCATAAAGATTTCTTTTGTTTTTATTTTATTCCCAGGTACCCTGGATTATACTCTGCTTCATTCTTGAGTTTGACAATAGATATTCTAACTTTATTTTTTATTAAAATGATATTTCTGGTGATCCTTTGAAAGCATATTGTAAAACTTCAGTTTTTGCATTTAATTACATTGATTTGAGCCTATTGTGTTAAGGAATGTTACGGAGCTTAGGAAGTGTTGCTGCCTACAATATGTCAATGGGTTATACGGGTTATTCAAAATTCACTGTGGGACGCATGTTTGTTCTTGAGTCTTGGATGTCTAATATGTATTTAAGTATGTATTTATCTATATAAGTATGTTTATCCGTTGTCTAGTGCCGATATTACAAGCTTTGCTTAGTTTGGGGCTAGTTCGATTGGTGTCAATTGTCCCAAGATATTTATTTATTTATCAATATTTCATATTTATCCAGATATGCTTAGATCACAAGATAATATTGCTTGTCCAATCCATGCCATATTTTACAAGAATTTTTGCTTGTTTTCAATGTTAAATTAATTAAAGTATTTAAGTATAATGAATCCTTTCGTTACTCAAGTGTCAAGTATGAAAGTTTGCACAGGTGCATTTTGAGGTCAGATTTAAAAGAATAATTAATATTCCAATGTCATGTAATCTACAACACAATAAGTTAACAAATTAATATTGAAATAATTCTCATTAAGTAGCTAAATTATATGAGTAGTATTTACAAAACAATAACACAATACATCAGCATTTAAATAAAACATAATGTATTTTATTATAATGAACATGTTGTCCATAACTTATCTTATTTGCACTGTTAACAACAATAGAAACAATAGGAATAAAACAAAGCATTATAATAGAAGAAAGTATACAGATAACTAGTTACCTACTTAATTAAGTAAATACGCAAAAGAACATTTTCTAACAATCCTAAATCTTCAGCTTTAAAAAAACATTTTTTTTTGTGGCAGTAACAAAAACAATACACAATTATTTTTTAAATATCCGACAAAACATGATGATTTTGTTTGAATTAAGAACACTTACCTGCGCACAGCTATCACACGAAAAGGCCAAACATTTTACAAAAATCACAACACTAAAATATTTAAAAAGTTTTTGTTTACGAATCACTTGAAAAGTTCCTTAATTTCATAAATTATTTGATTGTATTCTATACACTTGTTTACGCACATCCACACCTGTCGATTGATTTGATTGAAAAAAAGACAAAATCGGAAGGAAGGAAGGAAATGTGCAGAATTCACTTTTAACATGGCATCCCTGAACTTATTACTTTTATTATAAGGCCTGAGCTGTACAGTTATTCACGTCGAAGTCATCAAGAATTTCTGAAAATTAATATTTCGAATAAACTTATAAAATTGAATCAAGTAATGAGAAACAATTGAAAATAATACGCAATTCCCATTGTTTTGTTTTTGGCACGGTCACCCCGAACTTTGCGTAACGTTTCGTTTCACGCTAACAGAATGACAGCGACGATGCAATAAGCACAAGGTTTTTTTATTTATTTATTTGAAAACGTGCTTCGTACAATTTTGTCACATTAGCCCATAGGGCAACAACGAATTAAGCAAAAGCACAAGGTTAATGTAGACAATATATGACTCAGAAAACACTGTCTACAAATTCGACAATGGACTACCTGTGAATACACTTGTTAATTTTAGTACTGCATAAGAGTCAAACGTAGACACGAATTCAGCTTTGTGACTCAATTCACACATTGGCCGACAACCAATGAACTCATATGTAGTCTGAAGTAGCGACCTGATAATTAATGTCCTTTGATTTCTATACAATTAATTATCAGGTCGTATTTAGGTAAGTTGTACGTGTGGTATGGGGTATGAATCCTCCATTTCAAACTGTATTGCGGTGCCTTAAATTTCATTAGTCTCACCTTAGATAAAGAGGATGGGATGGGAACTAAAACAATATTTTTTTTAATTAAATATCATTTAATTATTCATAATACAGATATTGCATTTTCATTATAACTACGTTCAGACAACACATGTCAAATAACTTAATACAGACAGCCCTGTACTTCCTAATTACACAGGCATCGGCAAAGGAGTTGAAGACATTGTGAACAAAACATCTTTAAGAGGGCGCATCACATTTCACAGAAAATTAATGAAAGTTTCAAATATCGGTCTGTAGTGCACTTCGTTTTTAGTGTATTAATGTGTCTAATGCAATAATTGATCGTGATGGACTTTTATTTTCTTATTAAACGAGATATAGTATTTTTATCCCTTTGATACGAAAATAAAAGTCCATCACGATTAATCATTGCATTGGACACATTATACACTCAAAACGAAGCGCACTACAGACGGACATTTGAAACTTTCATTCATTATGTGTGAAATAATCGCAAAAAATTACCAAAAATGCGACGTTGCCAGCTCAGTAGGAATGCACGCTCTTAAGTGTTATGCCGAAACCTATTTCACTTTGTCGTTTACAGTGGGGCCCCTCTGGGCCCTATTTTATAAAGGTACAAGTTACAATTAACAAGTGGAAGTCTCTTTTTGACCCTATGTGTTAGATAGAGACTTCCGCTTGTAAATTGTTACTTGTAGCTTTATAAAATAGGGCCCTGGTGCGTTCCGGTGCGTCGTCGCAACGGATTAACGCATTGTATGCATTTTCAGAGCATCTTTGCAAAGCAAAAGGCAATTACCGTAGAAGATGTTCTGTAAAATAAGTGAATTGTAAGATTCTTAATGAGAATAAATAATCTCTAAACCTATGTATAAAATTCGATTTTTTGATCCGTTGCGACTACGCGACGCAACGCAACGCACCATTGGGGCCTCACTCCTAAGCATCTTTTCACGTTTACACTTTGTTTTTGGACCACTTTTAAAATATTTTTCTGGCCATGGTTACAGAGCCATTCAGCCATTTTGACTATAAAGCTCATTTAGTGTTGTATCAAATGCAAAGTGGAGAGAGCGGGGACATCACTATTTTTTTATTGGTAGGGCCCTAATCCACTGGGCCGTCACAGCGACGTCGCCGTATCTCATAATTTAATAAGACGTTGACAAACCATCGCTAAGTGTAGCTGTCTTAGATGTCATTATAAATGGTTGTATACGGCTAGCGACGTCGTCATAACGTCCCACTGGCTAAGATGTCTAAGAGCCTTGCCTCACCGGGACGGCACGGCGAGGTCGCCAGCTATCGTAGCCAAACAATTCAAAATGTACCGGCTGTCACTCACTTGGCGACGTTTCGACGACGTTCAATTTGTATAGGATGCAGAAGCGACGACGCCATGGCGTCCCAGTGAGGCAATGCTACGCAAAGTAACCAAAACACAATCGTCACACAAATGCGTAACATGACGTTCATGAATAAAGTGGTCACACATATACTCGAGAGCAAAAAAAACAGGTCACTTAGGAAGATGTATGAAAAGTGACTCGGTTTTTTGTCTCCCGATTATACTTTGATAGAGGAAGCGCGCGTTGACTGCCCCCGTAAATAGTGCTTTGTGTAATACTCGAGAAAAAAAAACTATTAACTTTTTGACACTTCATATTTGAAGTGTGGGAGCGTCATATTAAAGATTATTAGCTCAACAATAAGTGTCATTTGGCTTTGGTTCGAAGATCGTAACGCGTTTCCCGCTCACACTAGTAATATCTAATGGGAGAGTGAGAGAGATGGTACGACTTTGATATGATTTGTACTTTTCCAAAAAAACAAACACACCATTAAATAAATATAGGTAATAAATAATGTTTTCATTAAATAATCTATATAATTGTGACTCTGGTGACAAAATGTAAATAAAATGGTGAGAATAAAGCAGTGCAAATTAGCTAGTAATATAACTAAGTATACTCAAGAGCAATAATATCGGGTCGCTTTTCATAGAACTTTGTATGAAAAGTGACCCATTATTTTTGCTGGTCAGTGTATTATCACGCTGTAAACGCCCATCGAGGAAATGGGCGAAAATCTTAGGAATCATGTTGTAGGCGATGCGGCTAGCAACTCATCACCATTAGCAATGCCGGATTTAGAGGTCTGGAGGCCTCTGGGCAACAAAGGTGTGGAGGCCCCCAGGCCCCAAATTATTTTCCTTCCCAAGTGGTTTACTAGTGTTTACTAGTCTGTTTTTTTTTCCGAAGTCTATCGTGGGGGCCCCTTTTTTGTGGAGGCCCCGGGACAGTAGCCCCGGTTGCCCTCCCCTAAATCCAGCCCTGACTATTTGCATGATATTTCTTCACTGGCTGATATTAAACTCTGGCTTTTTAATTAAATAAATAAATTACGGGATTTTACTAAACAGGCGCTAGAAAATTAGCTGCGTATATTTTCAGGGTATGTAATTAATGACCAAAGAATCAATTAAAAACATAAATTATTTATGTACTAGCCGCCCGCAACTTCGTCCGCGTAGAATCAGCAATTGGCATGTTTATCGCTATCCCGCGTGAACTGTGCAATTTTCCGGGATAAAAAGTAGCCTATGTTTCAATCTAGGGTACCAGGTATCTCCGTTCCAAATTTCATCCAAAACCGTCCAGTCGTTTCAGCGCGAAGAAGGAACAAACATACGCACTTACTAACATCGCTCAAACTTTCGCATTTATAATATTAGTCGGAGTAGGTATTGTGTGGTAATATTTTTTTTTTGTTTCATGCAAAAATAATAATTACCATTAGCGTCCAGTGGCGTAACTACAACGTCAGGGGCCCGCGGCACATTCATCAGATGGGGCCCTTTTTGTAAAGAAGTGCATCATCTTCCCTTCTGTGCTCAAGGCCAAGCCAGTTCGGGGCCCCGTAGAACTGGAGGCCCGTAGCATTTTGCCAGCCCTGCTACGCCATGTTACCGTTCAAAGATTATCCTTGCATTAGATACTGTAATTAATTATGCTTTAAACTAATTAATTAAGAACGTTGCAAATAATCGATCCCCAAAATATCCGCATCTGTTCTATCATCCTGTATAGGGTTTATAAAAATCCCACGGGAATTCTTAGCGTGAATCGGACCAAGTTACTATTACAATAACTGTAAACTTAGCCAACGATTTTCAGATAACCTTTTTTATTTGTCCTAGTAGTCGGTAATGGTTAAAGTTGTCGACGAAGCAGCTAGTGCAACTCACGCTTAATATTTGTTAAGATTTCTGGATTTTAATGACTACGTTATCGTTACTTAACGGTTCTGTGTACACTGGGTACGGGAATACTTCATTTTATACAAAGTATTTTGATACAGAACATTGCATTCAATGCAGTGTTTTTATATGAAAACTATCTCCATGACATATTCCATATACACAGGTTGTCTCAAAGATGAAATATATCTTCATATACAGGGTGTCTCCACCGTGCTATTTGCTATATTATATAGGATGTGTCGTTACACATAGGCCGTTATCAAGTTATCATTATCACACACGACATCTCCGACATACAAGAATGTTATAGTTTTCAACTTTCGCGATTTTCACGTATTTATACAGGGGTGTATCAGACACCCCCTAACAATAATCCACAGGGGTATATAACCGTAGCTATAGAAGCTAAAAAAAATATTTTGGAAAAAGTTGGAGTTAATTTTTTTTTTTTTTTCTATAGGAATGATCAGTTAATACTACCATTCCTATAGGAAAAAAAATACTCAATTTTTTTTCAAAATACATTTTTTAGCTTCTATAGCTATGGTTATATACCCCAGTGGATTATTGTTAGGGGGTGTCTGATACACCCTGTATGAGAAAAACGGGACTTAATCACGTAAATAAATTGTTTTTTAATATAAAACTATCGTGAGGCTCAGATATATTCCTTTTCCGACCTTTTCCGACATAATAAAACGTGAGTTATCCGTTTGTTTACATTAATAAATATAATGTATATTTGTAAATACCTCGACGTTTCGGACGCGACTTTACATCCATGGTCTCGAGAGGACGCAAAGTCGCGTCCGAAACGTCGACGTATTTACAAAAATACATTATATTTACGTGATTAAGTCCCGTTTTTCTTATAATAATACAGAATGTATCCACTCATGACTTATGACTCATCACCACCCTATTTCATCAAAGCGACAATTGTCGGTCAAAAATGACAATTCTGTTTACATTACAAACTCGAGAATCTACGCTGGTTGGCTTCATATTGACCACGCATTGCGAATCCTGCCGCTAAGCAGCAGTGCAAGCACTGCTGTGTTCCGGTGTGGAGAGTAAGACAACCGGGGAAATTACGAGCACAAGAGGCATTTCATCTTAGCCCTCTAGGTTGGCAACGCATCTACGATCCCTCCGGGGTTGCGGGTGTCTATGGGCAGTGGTGATCACTTACCATCAGGTGACCCACATGCTCGTTTGCCTTCCTATTCATATTTAAAAAAAAAACGAGTTGTCTCTTGTCACCAACAATTGAATTGGTGATATAGGGTGATTTCACCTACATCTTTTGCTATATAGGGAGTTCTCACTTCTTACACAAAGGGTGTTTCCACCCACATGGTGAGTTGTAATATAAAGCATGATTCCACTCCATGTGTTTTGTTATACAGGTTGATTCCAGCTATATGGTGTATTATACAGGCTGTTTCCATTCTTATGGATCGTTATACAGCGTGTTCTCGCACACAGGGTGTTCCGATGACACAGGGTGGTCAGCAGAGCGCGGTGGCTGCGCGCGCGCACTCGCTGCTGAAGTAGACGCCGCCGCAGCCCCCCACCAGCCCCCACACGTAGGGGGTGAAGAACTCCTCGGGGCGCTCTTCCTCTACATAACGGAATTTGAGGTCCGGAAATTTCTGGAAAGAAAAAAAAAACTGTTCACCTAGTCGCCCGGAAAACCTACAAAAATGTTCAATACAAATACATTACAATAGGCACCCACAAATACTCTTTATTGACACCACAAATCAGTACAAAACAATACAGAAACAAAGAACAAAGTATACAATGGGGGGTCTAAAAAAAAAAATTTTTTTTAGAGCTGGAAGCAGTATTCAGCCAGCATGCATAATTATGTCGTACTACGCATAGTCGTACCGTTCCCGACTTATAATCGTTTAAAAAATATAACGTGATTTATATGTATGTAAAAAGCCGTGGTAGCCTAGTGGTTTGACCTGTGGCCTCTCAAGCAGAGCGTCGTGGGTTCAAATCCCGGGCTCGCACCTCTGAGTTTTTCGGAATTTATGTGCGAAAATTACATTTGTAATTTGCCATGAGCTTTTCGGTGAAGGAAAACATCGTGAGGAAACCTGCACACATCTGCGAAGAAATTCAATGGTGTGTGTTAAGTTCCCAATCCGCACTGGGCGCGCGTGGGAACTATAGCCCAAACCCTCCAATACACGGAGGAAGCCTATGCCATGAGGCACGCCGAATTTCGCGACAATTTAAAAAAAAAAAAAAAAGACAATAACAACAACATGTACTTACTGAAATTGTAGCGAATTCGGAATAAAAAGGCTTATAAATATAAAAAAAAATGTATGTATGTGTGTGTGTGTCACCTTGAGCCGGTCGCTGGACCACTGCTCGGCGCCGCGCTTGATGCACTGCAGCACCTCGGCCACGCTGAGGTCGCCGCCGGCGGAGCCCTGCACCCGCTGCAGCCGGCTCGAGAAGTACCCTATCACCTGTTTTAACCAGTTCAAGTTCAATTTTTTTATAATAACTATTAATTTTTTAGCCTTGGAGTGGAATCCCGTTGGCGGATGAAGAAGACAGGGTCGTCCCACTGAGTCCTGGAGGAGATCCATCACGGCGGAACTCAAGGCTGCCGGGATGACCTGGGCCGACGCCAGAGAGGGCTCAGAATAGAGAAGTCTGGAGAAAGACTGTCGAGGCCCTATGCTCCACGAGGAGTTAAAGGATCAATCATCATCATGAGTTTTTGGTTTAAATGTTAAAAATAAAGAAGCCGATGTACTTTGAACACAACGTATTTGTAAATCAATAGACTTTCTCATCACAAGAACACCGAAAATTTGCAAAAGTGTGTGATTTTCTTTACTCCTCACACGCAAAGATAAAGACAAAGACAACTTAAGGATTGAAGGGCTTATTGTCTAACTCGCTCGCAACCGCCATCGTGTTCATTTTGACAGTTCTTGTATGGATGTGACAGCTAGCTGATTCCGAAGCCAATTGTCAGCCCATACATGAACTGTCAAAATGAAGACGATGGCGATTGCGAGCGAGTTACACAATAACAGCTTTATTTATAAAAAGTTAAGAGGCTCGTTATAGGCTCGCTATAGGACCGATCCAAAAAAACATGATTCATAAACGTCTGTTAGTGCTAATCAGTCCATCAAGGCTCTGTAGTAGTAGTAGTCCGAAAGTTAGCGGACCGTAGACCCTGCTTTATCTCTCTGCTAACTCACAAAATGGCCGCCACAAAGTGAACATCTGATTTTGGCAAGAGCAAAACCATATGCAAGACAGTTTTTTTTATTTTAAGTTTATCCCCTCCGGGAAAGGTAAAGGAAACTAGATCCACACTGCCTCGTCTGTCGTGTTAGGCTGAAGCCACGTTTTCGGTTTCCCGCTAATTCGCTGCCAGTGCTGTCAATTTCTTTTTTTTAATTCACTAAAAGGCCATTTTTTGGCCTTGATTAGTCAAGGTGACAACATAACGCGTCTAATCCATCCATCAGCAGTTCATTAGCTAACAGACTGCTAGCAAGCGTTTATGAATCATACTTTTTAACAACTGTCAAATAAGCTTAATCAGTCTGTGAACTAATAGACCGATCAAACCTCAATTAAGTTTTTTTATGAATAAGGCCGTAAGACTTAAGTTGTTTTGTAAGTTTACTAAATAAACCTTCTGTGTGTACTTCTTGGCGCTTCATTTCACCCTACACTATTACAAAGTTGTAGCAAGCATTATTAAGTACTAGCTTCTGCCCGCGACTTCGTCCGCGTAGAATTAGCAGTTGACATGTTTATCGCTATCCCGCGGGAACTATACAATATTCCGGGATAAAAAGTAGCCTATGTTTTAATCTAGGGTACCAGCTATCTTCGTTCGAAATGTTATCCAAATCCGTCCAGTAGTTTTAGCGTGAAGAAGGAACAAACATACACACTCACATCGTCGCATCGTCACTCACAAACTTTCGCATTTATAATACTAGCTGTCGCCAGCGACTTCGTCTGCAAAGAATTCGTTTATCGCTATCCCGCGGGAACTACGCAATTTTCCGGGATAAAAAGTAGCCTAGGTGCTATTCCAGACTTTTCTCTATCTATGTGCCGAATTTCATCCAGATCCGTTGGGCCGTTCTGGCGTGATTGAGTAACAAACAAACATCCATCCATCCTTCCATACTTTCGCATTTATAATATAAGTTAGAAGTTAGATTAGTAGGATTGGGCAGCGCTCACCATCTCGATGTTCTGCGTAATTGCGTACTGGTCGTTCCTGAACAGCTGTCGCTTGTGCAGTAGCGCGTACACCACGTTCAGGTTGCCGGCCAGCTGGTGCGTCAGGCACGAGTTGATGATCTCCAGCAGCATCCGCAGCACCTCGTCCAACACTTGGATGTGCTCCACCTCACATCGGAACAATAACTTGGTTAATAACAATAGTTATTTGTGTCACAAGGGAGCAAAATCATGTAGGCGAGGGCGCTAGAATGAATCCAAAATGTAGCGAAGGATTCTACAATAGAATCCTGAGCGTAGCGAGAGATTCTAATGTAGAATCCAGAGCGTAATGAGGGATTCAAGTGCTAACACCAAAGATGAAAATACAACTTTTCACACCTCTCATTCAGAAAAGTAAACTTTGCTCCCTGTCGAGAGGGATCAAAGTGCAGCTTTTGTGTTCAAGGCTTTTCTAAGTGTTTTTTTTTGCAAATGCAATTTTTTGCAGTTGATAATTGTAAAACCACGCCATTTTCTATGCTGGTGGCTCTTTAATTATGTTTAGAATTCTTTTTTCAAATTTTTTAATGTTAATATCGCGAAATGAAGACAAAGTTTCTTGTTTATGAAAAACCTAAAAATAGTACATTACTGCAGAGGCCGTGAAGTAAAGGATTGCTGGACGAGATTGGGGTAGATAAATGTCGGATAAAACGAGTCCTGCAATCCCTGTTCAGGCCGAGGATTGTATAGTGCTTTTCTCAAGCAACGTGATGAAATACTAAAATTAAAATAACTACCAGGTAATGAAGTAAATAATAGTTTTAATATGAGAGCTCTATTTTGAGGTACGGAACCCTAAAAATACTGCAAGCAAAAAAAACCACTTACTATTTCCTCTGTTTTTTCTTCGGCATGATGCGGCAGTTCTAAATTATTTATATCACCACCTGTAAATAAAGTATATACGAGGCTTCTAAAAAATTTGATTTCGATGTTCAAGGAGTGCTAATTTTTTTTAATATTTATACGTCGTCCGGGGCAGTAATTTTGTTATCTATTAGGCATGGAACTACTCTTCTGAATACAAACTGTACTTATACTATTGTTGTTGTTGAGAAATAAATATTTCTTTCTTTCTTTCTTTATTTCTTTCAGTAAGTAGCAATTTTATTTATATTACCCCTTTTCAGATTCTCATACTCATAAATCTCCAGATTCGCAATTCTATAGAATAAATGAATTAGAATGTTTCATAAATGTTCCAAATCCAATGGATATAAGAGTCACATAAAAAGCGTTACATATTTTGCGATGGTTAGGGTGCCTTTCCACCAGAGCTATTATAAAGAAAGCCTCAGGTCGCATGCCTATCGCCTTCGCTTTTGGCTCGTGCGACAAGTTCCTGCAATCTGGAACATTCTTAATTTCACCAACCTCAGGTTGTAATGTAACAAATGTGTATGTAAAATGTGTATGTTTTTTTTTTCTTTTTTTTTATATACAAGGGGGGTAAACGAGCAGACGGGTCACCTGATGGAAAGTGATAACCATCGCCCAGGGGCGTGTAACTCTTTATTACTCTTCTTCTTGAAATGAAATGAAATGAAATTTCTTTATTTGCATAACATTATGTCCATTTAGATGTTCAAAATAAATAATGTGTGTGTGTCTTTTTTACTCTTTTTATTTTTATTTGTAAAGGGTGTTTGTCACACCCTTCCTGTAGTGATTTACCTTCTATTTCGTTGCATAGCCTCGCTCTCCTCTTCGAGAGCGTCTCGAACAGCGACACCAGCCTCTGCGCAACGTATGGATGTAGATTTCTAAACTCACCTGAAATTAATCAGTTCGTGTTTAAAAACGACCTTCCGTGCTGGGAGCAAAGAAAAACATAGAATGTACTAGTTGCTTCTCTTCCCGCTATCCCACGGGAACTATGCAATTTCCCGGGATAAAAGTAGCCTATGTTTAAATCTTAGGTACCAGCTATCTCCGTTCCAAATTTTATCCAAATCCGTTCAGTCGTTTCAGCGTGAAGAAGGAACAAACATACACACTCACATCGTCACATCGTCACTCACAAACTTTCGCAATTATAATATTAGTACTGCGACTTCGTCTGCAAATAATTCGTTTATCGCTATCCCGCGGGAATTTTCCGGGATAAAAAGTAGCCATGTGCTATTACAGACTTTTCTCTACCTATGTGCCGAATTTCATCCAGATTCGTTGGGCCGTTCTGGCATGATTGAGTAACAAACAAACATCCATCCATCCATACTTTCGCATTTATAATATTACTAGCTGTTGCCAGCGACTTCGTCTGCAAATAATTCGTTTATCGCTATCCCGCGGGAACTACGCAATTTTCCGGGATAAAAAGTAGCCTATGTGCTATTCCAGACTTTTCTCTATCTATGTGCCGAATTTCATCCAGATTCGTTGGCCCGTTCTGGCGTGATTGAGTAACAAACAAACAAACATCCATCCATCCATCCATCCATCCATACTTTCGCATTTATAATATTAGTTAGATTAGATAGTCAGATTAAATTTTTTTTTAAATTTATTGAATACAAAAAAGAAAACAGCGGGCGAAAACTCAGCAGAGTTTATCTGCCGCCGCTGGTTACTCGAGTTAGGTAGTTACTTAAACTAAACAGACAAGCTTAGTAGGATTGGTTATTGTCTATGTCACTTACAGCTCATGTTGGCAATGGCGGCTAAACAATTGGTATGCAGGTACTTATCGCGCACGCGCGCCATGTTGTACTGCAGCGCCCGCACCAGAACCAGCACCATCAGACCGCCCAGCGACACCTCCGATATCGTGCGCTCGGTGTACCACGGGATGTTCTTCAGTATCTGCGGGGTAAGGGCTGGTCGAGTAGTGTTGGAGGGCCGAGCGCGGGCGACGCCTTCTAATATCGAGAGTCAAATACGAAAACCCGATAAGTCGAGCTAGTATTTGTAGGAATTTAAAATGTTTTTGAGTGTTATTTTTCAATCAGCATTATTTCGACATATCGGGTTTACGCATTCATCCTCACTAACTTTCGCATTTATAATATAAATAGGTTATCCAGGGACCGGAAACCGGTATTGTGCACTCGCCCGAGAACGAAATGGATTTAGTTTCCGTTCGCGGCTACCGGATAAAGAACTGTTCAATTGAGATACCGGTTTGAGCGCATTTCGTTCGTCACTCGTTTTTGAGGAACAAGATTAACCGGTTTATTTTAAAATTACGAAACAAGAGCAAGATACAACTTGAATTGCTGTCTCTTTTACACCACTACTGGAGCGTCTGACGTATGTCGGCGGCGGCTGGGTTTAACCGGTATAATTTCGCTAACGCGAACGTTAAAATTTCGTTCTCTGTACTTAACGGCAAGCAAGACCATTTCGATTTTTTTGTTCGTTCCACCAATTAACCGGTATAATATCGAACGAAATAAAATAACGATATTGGAACGATATTAACAGGTATATCAATAACGGTACCGGTCCCTGGTGTTATCTGCCATACTCACAATCAAATGCACATTCTTTATGAGCGTGTCGTCCTCCGTTAGTATAAGAAGCACGATTAACGACATATATATGTGATGCGAATTGTTTTCAGGAGCGTTGTATAGCACCTGCAGTATCGGCACAACCTGCAAACAGACAGACATACACACATATGAATAATGTAACAAAAATACTTATGTAAGGTCTTTTCATTCTTAACTGTCCTATTTGATAAACAAAATTCTAACCTCAAAACGTCTGATTTTTGTTATTTTTTAACTATGTCATAGTAAATAAAGGAACTGGAGACAAAATATCAGCAAAATTATGTACAAAATATTGCCTCGGGTTTATTTGATAACGTAATACACCTTATTCTTTACAAATATTTGTACATTGAGGTTAGAATTTTGTTTACCAAATAGTACAGTTAAGAGTGAAAATATCTTAAACATACTTATGGATGGGTGTGTTGGAAGGGGAAGGCCTAGACGGACGTTCCGGGACCAAATAGGGGACGTTTAGAAAACAGGTCAGGTCAGGAGTACCCGAAACCGAAGACCAGTATGAAGAGTTTGATGAATGTGGATGAAGCGAAAGAGGTATGTCAGGATCGTAGCAAGTGGAACAAAGTAGTCTCTGCCTACCCCTGTGGGAAAGAGGCGTGCCTGTATGTATATATGTATCCCTTACGGGGTTGTCAGAGCTTAAGGTAACAAGACCTAAAGGCCACGTTTAGCATGATTGTGGGCGTATAGGTGGAAAGGGAAATCGAAATAGTGATGGGTTGCTAGCATCGACTATAACATGATTCCTAAGAGATTAAAGTTTAAGCTTTGTTTACAATGGCGTTTTGACCCTTTGTAAGGCAGAGGCGATTTAGAGACCAAATGCGTTGTGTTGGAATTTCAACCTTATTGATTTCAATATGCGCCACAATTTCCATTGTAATAAGTCAAAAGTCAAAAGTCAAAAGTTTATTTTGCAAATAGGCCGCCGAGGGCTCTTTTACATGTCTTTTTTTGAATCTACCAGCGCATTCGGAAAGACCATCATTGCCAAGAAGAATGCGCCGCAAGAAACTTGGCAGAAAGTCATTTTTTCAAAATAAAATAGATTTACAATAGTACTTAAATTCTACTTAACTTACATAATATAATTAATACATTTTATAAAAGGGATGTAAAAGGTCCTAAGCTAAGTCCGTACCTTAAATTACATTGGAATTACATTAATCATTGAAAACAAGGCTAGCTTTGAAATTATCCTTTGCCAGGTATGCATTCGATAGCTGCTTTTGAATCTGTGGTAGTATGCTCCAATAAATGGGACCTTATAAAGGGTTAAACGTACATACATACACATACATACAGTCACGCCTCTTTGCAATAGGGATAGGCAGAGAATACTTTGTTCCACTTGCTACGATTATTAATTATTACGATTTATTGATTATTGATTACGTATTCACCAAGTTCTCAATATGCGGATCGTTGGTAACATATCGCTTGTATGCTTTGCAGGAGTGGAGCAGCAGATATAGTAACAAGGTGGAGTGCTCACAGCCAGCCGTGGCGCATAGGGCCTTGTGCAACTGAAAACAATTATAATAAATAAATATCATGGGACAAATTACACAAATTGACTAGTGATGGGACTCGAGTGTCATTTTTTCACTCGAGTCACTCGCTCGAAAAACCTGACTGGTACTCGAGTGAACGTTGGACTCGAGTGAATTTTTTTTCACTCGAGTGACTCGCTCGAAAAGTCGACTCACTCGAGTACCACTCGAGTAAAGACACCACTCGAGTGTCAATTTTTTCACTCGAGTGATAATATGCCCAAGTCACTCGAGTGAATTTGTGATACGAGTCATGATTTTTTCAGTCTGCTGGCCGTTCTCTTGTAAAATATCACGTCATCATAGCGTCAGTAGCACGAAGTTACTTTAACAATAACTTTAACCATAACCAACAATTTCTGACAGAACACCTATGAATAATTATGCCCAAATCGTCTTACCTAGACTTTCTCACTCTAGTCAATAAAGGCAACTCGAGTGGCCCGAGTCAATTCGAGTGGTCCGAGTCACTCGCCGGCCGAGTGCATTTTTAGGCGACTCGAGTTGACTCGAGTCGCTCGACAGCCGAATCAACTTATTTTTCACTCGAGTCCGAGTGACAGTAAAACTACTCGAGTGACTCGAGTGAAACGTGATTCGAGTCCCATCACTACAATTGACAACATTTCATTTTTATAACACCTGAAAATGTATATATGGTTCGAAAGCACTTTGCCTCCTGATCACTGCAATATGTTTATATAATTTTAATATCGCTTATTATAAAAAACAAAAAATAATTAAAAATATGTCCTAATTTTACCAAAACTACCACAGGATAGGTGAAACGCCTTTGCTTTTTTCACGAGAAAAAATAAGCGATCATAATTTTGTATTTTTGACAACTTCAAAGTACAAGGGGGGCAACTCTGAAATTATATTTTCGAAGTTCGTTGCATACCTTCTCTCTCACTCTCAAGATAATGACTATTAGTATGAGCGGAACAGCACGAAGCGAACCTCGAAAATCGGATATTGCAGAATAGGGCCTGACATTGACAATTTGAAATTAACGGTCAGGTTTTTTTTCTATAGAGAAAAGACAAAGGGATAAGTGTGCATTCTGTGATAGTATTGGAGTTACGCCCTTTTAGAATAAGCACAAATTAATAAATTAATTATAAATTAAATACAAGCCCCAGCGAAAAAATTAAACTGTCAGCATGTTCATCTTTTCAAACAAAATACAGAGAACTATTAAAATTATAGGCTCAGAAATATGAAATGTTGTCAATTGTCGCGTAGGCCCATGTAACAGAATAGATAGGTAATTACAATTTATTGCTAATTCTACGCGGACGAAGTCGCGGGCAGAAGCTAGTACTTCATAATGTACAATATTGTTTAAATTTACCGCGGCCATGTCTATCCGCGGCGGGGTCATCTCCGAGCCCGCTCCGCCCGCCTCGTCCTTTTGAGGCGTCGCCGTCGAAGCATCTGTAACAATAACAATACAAACTATATAACCAGGTTAGCTGGAAGAGATCCCTTCTTAGGGATAAGTTCGCCTTTGTACTATTTTCTGTGTACTTCTGTATTTTTAAATTTTTATGTGCAATAAAGAGTTTACATACATACATACATGTAACACCGCTAATAAATGAACAACTAAATAAATACTTCCAAATATGTATAAGTACGAAATTGATGTGCGAAAATCACATTTGAAATTTGCCATGAGCTTTTCGGTGAAGGAAAACAACGTGAGGGAACCTGCACACATCTGCGAAGAAATTCAATGGTGTGTGTTAAGTTCCCAATCCGCACTGGGCGCGCGTGGGAACTATAGCCCAAACCCTCCGATACATGGAGGACGCCTATGCCATGAGGCACGCCGAATTACGCGACGATTTAATAAATAAACGACAGCAACAACAACATGTACTTACTGAAATTGTAGCGAATTCAGAATAAAAAGGCAATAAATAAATGAATAAAGTGCAAGTGTGTGTTTTATTTATTTAGTCATGTAGTATACTTATGTTAGTATTGTTGTTTTTTATTTAGCCTGCGTCTCTCCTGTCTATTTGTTTCCGCCACCTACTCAAACTGTCTCCAACTTATTTCTCTGACTTATTGGTTGTCTGGAAGAGATCGCTACTAACCGATAAGACCGCCTATTGTATACTTTGTTCTTTGTTTCTGTATTGGTTTGTATTGATTCTTGGTGTTCAATAAAGTGTATTTATATTGTAAGTACAAAAATAACATTTAAAATAAACATTTAGGACCATAGTGATACGAATCGTTGCCATCTCTTTTTATTACCTACTACGAAACTGAGAGAAACGACACAATCGACGTCTGACACTTAAGACATCAGAAACTTAACAGAAACTGGTAAAACAGTCTTTGAAAAAAAAAATTGGTTACTTTCAAATAATGATAAAATTTCTTAAATTTATTATTTCTTATATTCAAAAGTTAAAAAAAATATACAAAAAGTAATTCCACTGTTTGGAGGCGCGGGGTATCGATCCCCGTACCTCTCGCATGCTAAGCGAGCGCTCTACCATCTGAGCTACGCCCCCAGTGCGAGAGTCGGCGAAATTGTGGGTTACAAGGTCGAGAGCAAATAGTGGTAAAGTAATCAAAGGGGCACGTTGGTTACAGTTACAGTATAGATAGTACATGCTTTTAGTTTACTTGAAATATACCCATTTGCAAAAAAGGGGCAGTATAAAAAATGCAGCTGTTATTTTAGCCAAAGAAGGCCACACTTAATATTACTTTTTTATTTAATTTTATGTAAGTAACTTTTACTAAATAAAGGAGAAAGTCAAATGAAATTATCTTTTTTTTTGTCAAAATGATTAATTTCCTAAAAATCAAAATAAAACAAAAGAACTCATTTTTTTGGAAAGGAGTTGTTTGTCAATTTATCTAGGTCGAATCTAATGTATTTCCGTGGAAGCATTACTTATAGTAATATTTTTTTAGCAAAAAAGTTACCCACCTACCGTAACCATACTGTGATTGTGTACTGCTCTGTCCCGACTCCAGCGCTCAGCTTTCTCTCTATTGGCCCTACCAACTTACTAGCAAAGCAATATCAGCAACCCGGAGTCACATCGGACTCCACACTGACTCCACGGCTCTGTCCCGACTCCAGCGCTCAGCTGACTCTCTATTGGCCCTACAACTAACTAGCAACATCTGTAGTGTAACCGCACTTAACATACGACGATGAGGCGAGTAGATTGAGAAAGTGGGAAAAGGACTTAAATGAGCTGGTTCCGTACAGCGATAACGCCGCGAGAAAGGCGATGGGCAGATGAAAGTCCTCTCTCTGAGGACTGGGCTGAACTGTCACCGCACTTTCAAGTTAGCACTCTTCGTTGAAACGGCCGGTGGGAAATAGTTCGCGAGCGGGCGCGGGGCGAGAGAAATGTCATACGTTCTTTCGTGACGGCACTCATTCGGCGACTGACCGAGTAGTGCGGGCGCGCTATCCTTTGAATGAGTGATATGAGTGAACAAATGGAATGAATGCTGGACGTTTCGCTTGGCGGGAACAAGTAGCCTGACTCTACACTGTCTCTACTCACGGGCAGCGCGTGACTCTACACTGACTCTACACTGTTTCTACTTACGGGCAGCGCGTGACTACACTGACTCCACACTGCCTCTACTCACGGGCAGCGTCGGTGGCGCGCCGCAGCGCGTAACTCAGCACTGACTCTACACTGTCTCTACTCACGGGCGGCGTCGGCGGCACTCCGCAGCGCGTGACTCTACAGTGACTCTACACAGTCTCTACTCACGGGCGGCGTCGGCGGCACACCGTAGCGCGTGACTCTACAGTGACTCTACACAGTCTCTACTCACGGGCGGCGTCGGCGGCACACCGCAGCGCGTGACTCTACAGTGACTCTACACAGTCTCTACTCACGGGCGGCGTCGGCGGCACACTGTAGCGCGTGACTCTACAGTGACTCTACACAGTCTCTACTCACGGGCGGCGTCGGCGGCACACCGCAGCGCGTGACTCTACAGTGACTCTACACAGTCTCTACTCACGGGCGGCGTCGGCGGCACACCGTAGCGCGTGACTCTACAGTGACTCTACACAGTCTCTACTCACGGGCGGCGTCGGCGGCACTCCGCAGCGCGTGACTCTACAGTGACTCTACACAGTCTCTACTCACGGGCGGCGTCGGCGGCACACCGTAGCGCGTGACTCTACAGTGACTCTACACAGTCTCTACTCACGGGCGGCGTCGGCGGCACTCCGCAGCGCGTGACTCTACAGTGACTCTACACAGTCTCTACTCACGGGCAGCGTCGGCGGCACTCCGCAGCGCGTGACTCTACAGTGACTCTACACAGTCTCTACTCACGGGCGGCGTCGGTGGCGCTCCTTAGCGCGTGGCGGTAGCGGCTGGCGGCGCAGTGGTTGACCAGCGCGAGCAGCAGCAGGCAGGCCTGGTTGGCCAGCGGGTGCCAGCGCCGCAGCGCCGCCGCCAGCTCGTGCCGGTCCACCGGCGGCTGGCTGTAGATGTGCGGCCGGGCCGGGGAGCTCAGGGTCAGGAGGTTCCAGAAACCAGCTGGTGAAAAGTCAGTTAAGTAAGTTAGCAAAGAAAATTGATGTGTAATTTTTAAATTCACTCGACCGTCCCTAATACTCCTCTCCACTCAAAGGTTGCCTGGAAAAGATCCCTTAAAGGACAATTTGTTTGTGCATGTATGTTTGTCAATTATTTGTTTTATTTTTATTATTAGCTTCTGCCCGTGACTTCGTTTGCGTCGAAATATAAACCTTCCTCTTAAATCACTCTATTGAAAAAAAACCGCATCAAAATCCGTTGCAGTTTTAAAGATATAAGCATACATAGGGACAGACAGACAGCGGAAGGCGACTTTGTTTTATACTATGTAGTGATTTATTATGTAAAATAAAGTACCTATTACCTATCCTACTTCCTACTAATCCTAATAATCCTACTAATATTATAAATGCGAAAGTTTGTGACGATTGTGACGATGTGACGATGTGAGTGAGTGAGTGTGTATGTTTGTTCCTTCTTCACGCTAAAACGACTGGACGGATTTGGATAAAATTTGGAACGAAGATAGCTGGTACCCAAGATTGAAACATAGGCTACTTTTTATCCCGGAAAATTGCAGTTGCCGAGGGATAGCGATAAACATGTCAATGGTAATCTCTGAATCTACTGAACCGATTTCGGAAACCAAAAGAAAGCCACATTACTTGTAAGTGTCATAGACTATATTTAAATCAGCGAGGACGAAGTTTATTCAAATTCAAACTCATAATTACACAAACGGATAACTCACGTATAAAACCCGAACAATGCTCCGACATATGTTTCGGACTATTCCGTAGTCCTTCTTCAGAGGGCGCTTGCCCCGGCGGCAGCGAAACGAACTCTCTCGCGCGGCTACTCGGCGCAGCTGACAGCGGCGCACAGCTACCCTCGTTTTCATCGTCATTTTTATTATTGTCAAAAGTAGGGCAGCACACACTGATCACGTCAATTCGTAAAGGTTCGCTCACACTCACCGTTTGGTCAATATTTAAAACAGTATATCCTTTTGTGTAATTATGTTTGAGTCTCACGGTAGTTTCATGATGAAAATTCAAATTAGTTTATAATATGCAGACCCCGTTATCAGTGGTGAAAATTCATTGGAAATACTAGGGCTTGCACTACACATTAATATTTACACGTGTATAATTTGATATACCTAATATTTGATCAAAACAATATACCTACTTATTTCATTCATAGGTATATATAATGTGAAGCCAATTGCCTTAAAAAGGGTTTCATTTGGTGGTTGAACTCTATAATAATACTTAGGTACTAAATTGGCATATATTTGTCAAAATATGTCTGATGTCATATACTTACTTCATTTTATGTTCGGTAAAAATATGAGCTTCCTGGATATTCGTGCTGAATTCTCTGTTTAAAATGGAGCTAATGGCAAAACTGAAAATAAAACGAATGCGACGCGGAATAAATGGTTTGTAATTTTAGTAAAACTGTGCAATAGATGATATTTTTTCTCCAATAGTTATTGATTGCCATTTATACCAGTATGTCAAATGTACACGAATTAAATGAATATTGTGTGACAACCCTATGATTCTATTTCAATGAATTTTCACCACTGATAACGGGGTCTGGTAATATGCATATTATTTGTCGAATAACGGGTTTACATGCATATTATTGGTGTATACTCACTAGCGAGGTTGACTAGCACGCTGCCCGCGGCGCCGCCCGTGCCGAACATGTGCGGCGGGGCGGCGAGCATGCTCGACACATGCTGCAGCAGCGTCTTGACCAGCAACGGCGCCTGCATGCCGTAGCGCCCCTGGTACAATGTCCTGGGAACAATAACAAACATCATCAAAAAATAAATCTAACTAATATTATAAACTAGCGACCCGCCCCGGTTTCGCACGGTATATTATGCATGTATTATACATATAAACCTTCCTCTTGATTCACTCTATCTATTAAAAAAACCGCATCAAATTCCGTTGCGTAGTTTTAAATATTTAAGCATACATAGGGACATAGGGACAGAGAAAGCGACTTTGTTTTTTTATACTATGTAGTGATAGTGATGCGAAAGTATGGATGGATGGATGTTTGTTTGTTACTCTATCACGCCAGAACGGCCCAACGAATCTCGATGAAATTCGGCACATAGATAGAGAAAAGTCTGGAATAGCACATAGGCTACTTTTTATCCCGGAAAATTGCATAGTTCCCGCGGGACAGCGATTAATATGTCAAAGGTCGCTGCGTAGAGTTGCAACGTAAATGATTTTTGCAGAATATAACTACAAACATCAGTTCTTCAACCTAATTCTACGCGGACGAAGTCGCGAGCAAAAGCTAGTAAATAATAATAAATATCATGAGACAAATTGCACCAATTGACCCAGTCCCAAACTAAGCAGAGCTTGTACCGGGCAACGGATATACATACTTATATAATTTAGATAAAGGTCTCAGGTCAATTTTTCGCTTCGCGCCCTAACCTTTAAAACAAAGGCCATTGTCTCTATTATCGCTAAACCGCAAGCTACCGAGACGCACGTGCCACTACAACATTCATAATTGACAACAAACGGTGTCACTGATATTCTAGATATTATTTTTAAAGTACATCGGATTTTATATATTTTTTTAATTAAATATTTTCATAAGTCGTTACCGTTTAGGAGCAGTAGGAAATGCAAGCTAAAAACACCATTCGGTTGAACTCTATTTAAATATCGTTATTTTATTTGTTTTACCTAAACGACCTACGTTGCAAATGTTGTATAAGAATTGATAATTCATATATATATATATATATATATATATATATATATATATTTAATTTTTGGCTCAGCCGTTTAAGAGAGTAGGCTTTAGAAAGTACCTAATTTACAGCATTTGAAGACACTAGTCACCTTAAAGCGTGTAATATTATGTCACAACATACCTATAAATAATACCTAACAAAAAAGCCGTGGTAGCCTAGTGGCTTAACTCGTGGCCTCTCAAGCAGAGGGTCGCATTCGAACCCCGGGCTCGCACCTCTGAGTTTTCAGAATTTATATGCGAAATTGCATTTGAAATTTACCATGAGCTTTTCGGTGAAGGTAAACATCGTGATGAAACCAGACCAATCCCAATAAGGCTTAGTTACGTTCTGGTCAGATGGCAGTCGCTTCTGTAAAACTAGTGCCTACGCCAAATCTTGGGATAGGTTGTCACAGCGGACCCCAGGCTCACTGAGCCGTGGCAAATGCCCGGAAAATGCTAGGAAGATGATGAACATACCTATAAATAATGCTGGTCTCCATCAACCTCGTCTGTCCGTGCACACCAGCAAACATATACACCGACATAAGCACTAGTAGCGTGTTTATACACTCCAAGTGCAAGTAGTATGTGTTGTCACTGAAACAAAGTTGAGTACTTAAGACAAGGGAATAAGCACTATAATAGCACATCACATTCCGAGGGCGGTGAAATAAAACGTCGAGAAACGTCGAGGTATTCACAAAAATACTTTTTGTTTACGTGATTAAGTCCCGTTTTCGTTTAATGTTGTTTGTTTGTTGTTTTTGTGTAATGGGCCATTCTCTTAAAAGTTGTAAGTACCAGCACCAGCAACTTTTTTCTGGGATTATGTTTCTATTTTCGGGTTCCTACTCAGAATCACGAGCACTATCGATCTTAATTAAAAAAAAAGTCCCGAAAATTCCATACATTTTCTAGCCTAAAATTTCGTTCCATTCCGTTACCACCATTCAAATTTGTATGAATAAAGTAACGGAATGGAAAAAAACACACACATACACACAGGCTGAACAAATAATAATGCGACTCACGTGACAGGAACGTCTATGATGAGACCAATGAGCGCGTCTATTAGCATCTCAACTCGGCTCTCCGCGCTAAAAATCTTCTGTGTGTCTGTCTGTTTGGCTTGCATTGCCTGCGTCTCTCCAGTCGGTGACTGAAAAAAAAAAATCAACCTTCTAAGCGCCCACTCACTACACAATAACATTTACAAAATACTAGCTGTTGCTTGCGACTTCGTCTGTAAAGAATTAGTTTATCGCTATCCCGCGGGAATTTTCCGGAATAAAAAGTAGCCTATGTGCTATTCCAGACTTTTCTCTATCTATGTGCCGAATTTCGTCCAGATTCGTTGAGCCGTTCTGGCGTGATTGCGTAACAAACAAACATCCATCCATCCATACTTTCGCATTTATAATATTAGGTAGATACCAATAGGCTTCCCGCTGGGGTCTTCCCATCGAGTTACGACCTGGGTGCCTTTAAGAGGCGAGTGTACAATGCAGAAGCAGGACCGACAACGCACTGGCATCGCATAAAGCGATGCGGGTGTCTATGGACAGTGGCGATCATTTAACATCAGGTGACCCGCCTCTCTAACATAAAAAAAAAAACAATGATATTCGAATCTACTTAACATTCTATTTCTTTTTGTCACTGAGACGACCGAGATATTATAAACTGACGAACAAAACGAACACAAAACTAACAAAAACAAGAGAATTTTTTTTTAGATTAAAAAAGTAGAGTACTTGCCCTTCACACAAAAAGAAGTTAAAAAACATTTAATCACTCGACCCTTTTGTTGCTAAACCTTAGGCGGAAAGTCAATACTTTTGATTTAAGGGGATTATAGATTAAAATTAGCGCACACAAATAACTACGGACGATTTTTAAAGACACACTTAAATGATAATAATGCACCAATACAGATAATAGCTGCGCACACGCTGCCATTAGCGGCCTTATACAGATACTAGCGTCTTACCCTGAAGAGGTTATGAGGAAGAGTATACGGAAGTATTAAGCACAGTTTGTGGAAGCGGATGAGGAAGATATATTTATGAGGATGAAGATGCGGATGAGGAAGAGAAATTAAGAGGAAGAGAAAAAAAAAAAAGGATTGTGTGATAGTGACATATTACTAGTTGAAAATTAAAAAATTCAAATAGATCAAAGAACGAAGAATTTATTTATTTTTGAAGTGAAAACGTCTTTAGCGGCGTTGGGGACTTTTTGGGATGGGTAAAACATTTTAAATTCGCGTCAGATGTAACACGGAGAGAGAGTTTAAGTACCAAGCTTTCAGGATCCTCTAAGAGCTTATTTTGAAATACGAATGAATCGCGCTCGATTTTTGAAGTGATTTTGTTGAGTCGTGGAGCAAAAGTACTAGGGCATCAGCACATTGTTAGAGGTCTGTCAATATAGATAATACGTACATTTTTTTGTAAGCGGCCAGTACGGTACAACATTAAAATCTAATCTAAGCTGCTGTTTTCACTTCTGCCGGCACTCCCGGAGTGCTACCCGTCGCTTTTTTAATATAATGATATAAAACATAATTATGTACATAAAATTGATAGCTGGGAATTTTATGTTAAAATTCACGAGCGCGCGGTCAAATGAAAATTCCTCTAAATTCAAAAGGAAGCGGAAGACGATTTTTTTAATTCATCTTTATGGAAGCTGTGGTGCTAGAGGAACTGAAAAAAATTGCGTCCTCATTACGAGGAAGCGGAAACAGTATCCTCATCAACCCTATAACACACACATGCAAAATAGGCGCCAGCTGGCGGAAAAACATAGATTTGACATTGATGACACTTTGATATGTTGGAGTTATATTTACATTTTCATATCAACTTAACATTTTCCGTAAATTTTAACTCATAAACGCTCATAAACGCTCTATAGGCTTCTGCTAACTTAGTAATAGTTTGTCCTTATCTGTCACTTTGGCATTTATCTTTCACAGATAAGGACAAACGATTGCTAAGTTAGCAGAGGCCTATAGAACGTTTGTGAATAAGGGGGTATAAGTCGTGTTATTTAAATCATTTGTAATATTGTAATGGCTGCACGGATTTTTATGATCTTTCATTTTTTTTTTTATGTGAATAGGAAGGCAAACGATCAAGTGGGTCACCTGATGGTAAGCGATCACCACTGCCCCCGGAGGGATTGCAGATGCGCTGCCAACCTAGAGGACTTAGATGAAATGCCTCTTGTGCCCGTAATTTCCCCGGCTGTCTTACTCTCCACACCGGAACACAACAGTGCAAGCACTGCTGCTTAGCGGCAGGATTAGCGAGTAAGATAGTGGTAGCGATCCGGATGGACCTTGCACAAGGCCCTACCACCCGCTTTTGTTGCATTTGTTGATTTTGTCTCTTCCTCGAATAGTGGAATAACTAATTATAAATATGTAAAACGCACTCTAAAAGTAATAATCCTACCAACATTATAAATTCCAAAGTTTGTGAATATGAATGTACGGATGTTTGTTATTCTACGCCAGAACGGCTGGACAAATCTGAATCATATTTGGCACAAGGGTACGTATTAAAATACATAAAGTTTAAAATGCATAATGGGTTAAAATACATAATGGTTCAAAATATATAACGCGATTTTCTCAGAAAGTGACCAATTAACAGGATTGTTATAAAACAAACCTAACCTAACCTAAACCAATCTATAGATTACGATATCAAAAAAGTTCATTTTGTTATAGTTAACCATTATGTATTTTAACCCATTATATATTTTAAACTTTATGTATTCTGATGCGCACCCTTGGCACAGGTATAGATTATAGTCTGGAATAACATAGGATTTATCTCGGAAAATTGCGTAGTTCCAGTGGGATAGCGACAAATGAATTATTTTCAGACAATCGCAAATGAAGCCGTGTATACACATGCCTGTAGCTGGCACACTTGCATACCAGCTCCTCGCACGTGCCAGCTACAGGCATGTGTATACGCTAACTGGCATGCCTGTAGCTGGCAAGCCAGTAGATTGCGAGCAATTTGATTTACTGGCATGCAATTAAGGGAGGGTAACTAAGGTTACCGACATAGCCCGAAGAATTGCGAGACTGAAGTGGCAGTGGGCGGGGCACATAGCTCGCAGGACCGATGGCCGATGGGGTCAGAAGGTTCTCGAATGGCGTCCGCGGACCGGGAGACGAGCTGTTGGTACTCCAACAAGATGGAGCGACGACCTGATCAGGATCGCGGGATCGCGGTGGATGCGGAAGGCACAGGACCGGTCCGAGTGGAGAGCCGCGGGGGAGGCCTATGTCCAGCAATGGACGTCTTTCGGCTGATATGATGATGATGAATTAAAGGAGGGAACGCGGGGGGCTGCGGAACAGGCATGCCAGTACGCAATGCAAAGACGCCAATTGCATGCAAGTTTAACTTACAAATGTATGTTGTATAAAACGCTTTTGTTGAAAAATGCATTTTATTCTGTAAACGAGTTTCTGGATATGACATTTGGATTTATTTTTTTAATTGCCTTATTATTATTATTTTATTGTTTAAAAGAAGTGACGATCCCTAGTGGTTAATTTAATTGTACCTACCAATTATTATTATTTTTATTATTACTATTTTCTCTGATTTTGACATTTTTGTAGTATTTAATTGATCTGTATTAGGTATTTAATTTGATTTTATTTTTTATTTACTCTTGACGATTTCAATCAAAATTCTTCTAACTTGACAATGTACAATTTATGATGTAATTTTTATTGAATGAATAAATAATCTAATCTAATCTATTCAGTGTGCCAGTTACTTCTACATGCCAGTAACTAATATGCAAGCTACTGATCCGTTTTACTGGCGTGTGTATTGGCGGCTTAACTGCGCCTCTAGTGTAAGTTTTAGGCACGACAAACGTCTCGAACACGTTCGCGTTAACGTTTCAATTACTATGGGAAAATGAACAGCGCCACAAGCGGAACGAAACGACAACTAAAATTTCTCATAGTATTTGACATTTCAACGCAAACGCGGTCGAGACGTATTTTGTAACCGAAAACTTACACTAAGCACACAGCTAGTAATAAATAATACTCACATCGTCGCTCGCAGGCTGCGCCCGCGCCGCCACCTGTATGTCCAGATGCCGGCACACCTCGCACTCCGGCACCATTTCCACCAGGTACTTGAGCACCGCGCGGATCACAAACAGCGCGTTGAACGTCTGCCACGCCAGCATCACACTGAAAAATAAACCGGCCAAGTGCGAGTCGGACTCGCGCACCGAGGGTTCCGTACCACTATCTATAAACCAGTGTAAGCAGAGCCCTGCTCCAAAGCAAAATGTACGCAGTGTGGGGGTCACTTTATATTGGTCAATGATATATGATAATGACAGACATGAACACATATTTACGGTTTTCGCTATTTTTCCTATATCTGTGCTATGAGACGTTGCTTCGTACCAAATTTCAAGATTCTGAGTTAACGGGAGGTACCCTGTAGGTTTTGATTCCCTTGCGAGTTTCGAAAATATGCATATTTGCAATAGCAACGCAATCCAAAGGGATTGCGTTGGTTTAGAAGTTCGATTTTTTAACAGCTCCAAGGGACAGTAGACCTGAGTATTATTTGATATAAATTTCAGCTAGAAACCTCCACGCGTTCCTAAGCAAAAGGGTCTTGACCGACGGACGGACAACAAAGTGATCCTATAAGGGTTCCGTTTTTTCCTTTTGAGATACGGAACCCTAAAAACATTTGCCTTTCTACCCCGCTGCAAATGCAAGATAGTCAAGCCCAGTGGTGGGCAAACTTTTTTCATGGCGGGCCAGAAAATCACAGATATTTCAAAGAAGGGCCAAAATTATACTAAAATGCAATTTTTTTGACACATGACGCATGAACTACGTGGCTAGTCTAGCTGGCTCCTTTGCCTTCGCATCTATTATTCTATTTTATACAGCAGCACCGTCTAAATATCGTCATCCTGTGCCATAACACTCCAATTCGAAGGAACGCCGGCGGGCCGCATTAAATTCTTTCGCGGGCCGGAGTTGGCCCACGGGCCGTAGTTTGCCCACCACTGGTCAAGCCTGTGCAAAACATTTGTTCGGGACTTTAAAAAAAAAACTTGGATACTCACTTGTCGCTGGTAGGGGAGGCCAGCAGTTCCGTCGCCCTCGTAATGAAGACCTGTACCAGGGAGCCCAGGTTGCCCGTGTCCCCATTGTTGGCCAGGAACTGCTGCAGCAGGTTTTCGGTGCTCGAGTCGAATATCAACTGCTCCTCGCTGAAGAGTATAGAGTAGGATAGAGCGTCCGCTTAACTGAGTCCTCGCCCGCGCGTAGGGATTGCAAAATCCGGTTTTTTCTCAAATCCGGATTTACAAATTATCAACTTGTACAAACCCCGATTATCCGGTTTTTTCGAATTTTTATTAATATTTTGAAATTTTCATGTAAAAAATTACATGTTTTTTGAAAACCTAATGGTGTTCAATTTTATTGGTTTTAGAATTTCCCTAAGAATATATAAAATGAAACTGCAAAAATCTTTTTATAATCCGCGTTTAATCAGTCCTGTACTGCTGTCTGCAGTACAGGACTATCGGACCGGCCGACTAGCTAGATCTAGAGCTAGGTAGCCAGTAAAGCGCGGAGGGGAGAGGGATAGATATGCTACGTAGCGGGAAACGAAACGAACGCATGAATGAATGAAATAAAATGAAATTCAATACGAAATTCTGGTTAAATGTCAACTTTGTCAACTGTAATTGAAATCCGAAAAACCGGATTTTTATGTTAAAAATCCGAATTTATAAAAGGCGACAAAAATCCGGATTTATCCGGTTATTTCGGATTTCGGATTATCCGGATTGCAATCCCTACCCGCGCGGGTACAGGGGCGCGGGGTCGGCGACAAAGGGGACCGAGAGCGGTGCGGGCGGGGAGTGCGCCTGCCACCCGCACAGAGGCCCCCGCTGTCGCCTACCCCGCGCCCCTATGCCACGCGGGCGAGGACTCAGCTAAGCGGTCCGAGCGGTCGGTCTATATTTGATACCATCCCTACTTAACTACATAGTTTTGCGGGTGGTAGGGCCTTGTGCAAGGTCCGTCCGGATCGCTACCACCATCTTACTCGCTAATCCTGCCGCTAAGCAGCAGTGCTTGCACTGCTGTGTTCCAGTGTGGAGAGTAAGACAGCCGGGGAAATTACGGGCACAAAGAGGCATTTCATCTAAGTCCTCTAGGTTGGCAACGCATCTGCAAACCCTCCGGGGTTGCAGGTGTCTATGGGCAGTGGTGATCGCTTACCATCAGGTGACCCACTTGCTCGTTTGCCTTCCTATTCACATAAACAAAAAAAGTATAAAACAAAGTCGCTTTTCAGTCTTTCTGCGCCTATGTATGCTTAGATCTTTAAAACTACGCAACGGATTTTGATTCGGTTTTTTTTAATAGCTAGAGTGTAAGGTTTATATGTATACTATGCAGACGAAGTCGCGGGCAGAAGCTAGTAATATTATGAATGTAGTTCAGCAGTTTAAGCGTAATAAAGTAACAAACACTCGCATTTACAATATTAGTTAGGTTAGATGGATCACTCACGCGCTGGACGGTGGCGTGATATTGAATGAGAGCATCTGGTTCCAGAAGGGGTCGTTGGGGCTGACGATGTCCGGGGACACGAACCGCTCCAGCAGCTCGTTGGTTGACAGCTCCGCATACCGACTGACTGCCACACCCATCCTGCAAGGGTGCACGGTTTTGTTACATTCATTATTGCATTAAGGTATTACCTATTGCCAAGAGGTGTGGGAGGCAGGCGCACTACCCGCTGGCACCGCTGTCGGTTCCCTTTGTCGTCATTTTTTTTTTCATGTTTATTGCATACGGCTGCCACTCATGGGCTTTAAATCAAGATATTTTGAATAAACTAGCAACTTGCCAATATGCAATGGAAAGGAGCATGCTAAATGTCAAAAAGTCAGATAGATTGAAAAACCTGGTTATTAGAAACAAAACGAAAACTACAGATGTAACAATAAAAAACAAAAGACTTAAATGGAGATGGGCTGGCCACGTAATAAGAGGACACGACAAATGGAGTAAAAGAGTGACACGATGGTACCCCAGAGAAGGCAAAAGGAAGAGAGGCAGACCGCATAAAAGGTGGGATGACGACATCAGACAAGTGGCAGGAGTTATGTGGAACAGAGTAGCACAAGATAGAAAAGAATGGAAAAGGTTGGAGGAGGCCTTTGCCGACTGGCAAACAGATCTAGGAAAGATAACAAAACAACAGATATTAGTATAATTATGCTAATATCTGTTATTCTGTTATCTTATAAGTCCAGCGTTAAATTTTTTGTTAATTTTTAAGTTAAAACTAGTGTAAAGATCTGAATAAAAGGCTATATTATATTATTATTATTATTATTATTATTGCATTGAAAATGGGTGGCATGTTGACAGCTTACATAGATAAAAGTGAGAGGATTCCCAATAGGCTACATAAAAAATGTCCATGTCCATAAAAAAATTGTCAGTCATTTGACATTGCTCATAATATTTCAATTAATTAGTCACAATAGTTTTTACAATAGGTAAGCAGTTTTGTTAACTCCATAAAATAAGTACTATTCATTGTTGTACTATTCATGGATAGCTAAATTATTTACGCCTGATCGACTGTTTCAGGAAATACTGACAATCTATTTTGAGCTAAAGATTGAGCTAATTAACAAAACAAAGATAATTTACTAATTAAATAAAAAATATGAAGTGTTCGTAAAATATTATAGTTGTTATAGTAAGTAATATAGAGCGAGATCAAATATGAGTCTCAAAGAAAGACTGCTATAAGAGTGCTATAAAAATGTACCCAAAACTTGCCCAAAACTCATTGCTTGAAAAAAAAAAACATTGGAAGTGTTATACATACTACATACATGTTTACATAGCCTGTAAATTTATTGGGATACTGTCGCTGAACAGATCTCAAAGTCATCGAAAGATGAAACCTGTATCGGCATCGGCATTTCTCAAAATGATTCATAAGTTTTCATGAAAACATAAATACAAACATACAAAACAATGGATTATGATGTTTAATGCGGTATGTATTTAACAAAATACTACTGACCTAAGTTACAGTTCTTGTCTGAAGTGAAATGGTGGTACTTATTCAAGCAATTCCTTGTTAAATTTAAGCCTTTTTTATATTTTTTCAGTAACTATTTTCCTTGGCCACGAATTCACTGCCGACATGTCAAGATTTGACGTTGACATAATAAATAGTTGCGTTCATTTCATGACCATGACGTTATGATTATGAATTTGGAGTAATATAGTGTGTTGAGACTGTAATTAAAAACAAAACAGAAATAAGAAGCAGAGCCTTCGTAAAAAATAATGAGATATTAATTGAAAGTCAGAGCAGCAAAATTAATACAAAAACCTTTAAAATAATAATTTCCGGTAAACCTGTAACCGGTAATGAATGTGTCAAGCTGTACCCTACTTTTTTTTATTTGTTTGGTTTCGTTACGTTTCGTTTCGTTCGTTTTCTGCCGGTTGACGGTTGTTTGTTTCTCGACCCGAGTTTCGCGGACTTCGCGGTTTCGTAAATCTAGCGAGTTCTTATTTTTTTATCTTCTCAAGTTTCTGCTTGTTCAGCTTAATGTTGAATAATTAAACTTACAACTGTAAAGTGTTCAACAACTGCTGTTTACCGATCATGGAGTCCGATTGGTACCATGTGGATATTCTCCATTTTCTCAACCCTCATTTGATTTGGGTAAAAGTATGCGACCGATCGCCAGCAGGGTTTTCCTTGGAGCAGATTGGTGTATACGGTGTCTTGCCGTTGGATAAGGAGCTTGATATCGTTTCTGAGTCTGTAGTGACGAGCCGTTGCGAAGCTTGGCAGCCAGCGGCAACTATGGTGATGAAGAAAGTACTTATGGAGGCAACGGAATGTCGATTTCAACCGACCCACATAGATCGAAGGTAACTTTTTAACACCAAAAATCAATATCAATAGTTTATTTTACAAATACGCCGCAGTGCTAATGTTGCGCGACTTTTTCGAATGTTTTAGAAAATACCATCATTGCAAAAAAAATGCACCGCAAAAAATTTTACATTTTTTTTTATTCATCACAATGTGCATTTTTAATCTTTGTAAACCATTTGTACTCCTATTAACTGTAGTGTAATGAATGAGTCTACTCAAGTCTTTCCGTCTATTCTATCCTCTATCCATAATAGGCCCCTTGGGGTGGAAAGGCAGCATAATTTTCATTTTTAAATGCCATGTAATAATACTGTTCAAAGTATTTATCAAATGGGCATGAATTGGTAAAATCTCTCTCTGTCCCTGGTTTAGGCCAAAATGAATTCTTTCTTTAGCCTAAAAGAGATACTTATTTTGACATTGTTTTGCAAGTTAAAGTTTGTCAACACTAATTATTATCTTTATTACGTCTTTCCCAGATCATCAATCTTTGACTCGAATGTACACAAATATGGTGAAATTTTGATACGAAAAGCTGATGGAAAGCTCCGGAAGCTCTCAGACTATTTGAAAAAGTCTGGTTTCGCTCTGTACGATGAAGCAGCCTTCCACCAGGAGCTGAGTTTAGGCCACATTTTAACGAGACTATCAAAAAACACACTTGATGATGTGATGAACATTATTACTAACGCACTGCACGATAAGGGCTCGGAAGTAGCATTAAAAAAGCAAACTACAGTGTACCAAGCTTCAAAAAAGTTAGAAGCTCTCACTACTGATAACTTAGACAGGCATAATCGCAACTTCAGAAAGTTAGTGAAAGGTGAAGATATAATGCAAGTTTTGGACAAAAAATTGAAAGATCTGGAACTGTGTAAGGATCTGGATGAAGTATCTATTGGCAGGGCAACAGGGGTTAGCAAAATGAAGGATAACAGGCATGCGTTTGACAAAGTGGAAGTCAACGTCAAGAAAGCCAGTTATGTTCCAGAAATTGGGGATATGAGACCTACCAAAAGGTATGATGACTTTGAAGAATCTTTAAAAGATGATTCTGCTAGCAAGTATATCACTGATTTGTCATTGGAAAGAACGCCTAGTTCTTATGATGCTCCGATGGTGAAACAAGATGAAGCGGTAGATTACACGCGGAGAAGGAATGTGAACCAGAAGAAGAGTAAGTGAATTTATTGAGGCCCACTTGCACAGTCCAGAGTTAAAAAATTAAATTGCTAACTCGGGGTTAGGTTTGACAGTTTCATACATTTTGACACTACTTAGCCCCGGGTTAGCATCTAACACGGGGTTAAGTTTAACCCTGGTCCGTGCAAGTGGCTCTAATTGTTTTAGTTTTTTTAACTCTTCAATTTCCAATGGCACCAGAACTTACTAACTAGGGGTCCTTACGGATACACTTCGACCCATTTGTGTATCTTTTGTGTAAAATGGCACCAGTAGATGAGGACCCCATAAAAATATGGAGTAAATATCAGCGCTATGCATTTTGATAAAAAAAGTTTTCATTGTTATCTTTCCAAACTTCAACATTGCCATGTCGGATCTTTGCCTCTTGCGCAGCACTAATTGCACGTAATTGCTCCTACTATGCCCCACTCCTACTCCTTTCCTACTATGTACTACATTTTTTAGAAAAAGAATCTAGAAACTTCCTACAAATTATCTATTTTATTGAAAAATCAATAGTTTTGGCATGTGAGGTGTCCCAAACTATCAATCATAAATCTCTCACCAAATAATAATTTACCCATAAGGACAAACGATTGCTAAGTTTGCAGAAGCCTATAGAACATGAATAAGGGGGTTAGTATGCATAGTAGAGGTGATGATCCACACGTAAATTCTAACAAAATATTTAGATTTCCTTCTTACAATTTATTTGTGAGAATTTATTCACGTCAGAATGGCTGAACAGATCTGGTTGAAATTTGGCATAGAGATAGATTATAGTCTGGAATAGCACATAACCTAGGTACTTTCTATTCCGGAATATTTCTTAGACCCAGGGATAGCGATAAAAAAATTCTTCACAGATAACGTCACGGGCAAGAGCTAGTAATAAATATATTTATATTAAAAAATTCAAAAATTCAAAATTCAAAAGTTTAGTCTGCAAATAGGCCGCCAAGGACCCCTTTACATGTATTTTTTTGAAACTACCAGCGCATTCGGAAAGACCATCATTGCCAAGAAGAATGCGCCGTTATAAACTTGGCAGAAAGACATTTTTTCAGAATAGAATAGATTTGCAACAGTACTTAAATTCTATTTAACTTACCTATAATACATTCATAAAAGGGATGTAAAAGGTCCCCAAGTTAAGTTCGTCCCTTAAATTATATTATATTATTATAAATTTCAAAAATATATCTAATAAAATTTGCCTCTTCTTTTTCAGAATTTTCAAAGCACAAGTTGCCTAATTACGACGTATTGACACAAAAGTGTGTCGCCTACAGCCCCCCGGGCGTGGACAAGATGAAGCTGCCCTTCAAGGTAGTCCCACTGGTACAGGAGCCAGTTGAAATTGATGAAATACCAAAAATAGACACAGAAGATGAAGTTCCAGAAAACAAAGATGACATGTTTGGCGAAGTAGACTCTGATGTTAATATACGCATTACCAACAAAGATGTTCTGAAAAATTATGTTAATATGAAAGAAAATGATAAACATGAAGATGTTAAACAAGAGACAAGTGTTGCTGCTAAAGAATCCCACAGAGTGGACGTAACAACGAAAGCGGATGACTCGTCAAGTGAGAATCATAGCTTGTTGAAAAAATACAGGCTGTTACAAAAGAAATTAAGGCATTATAATGAGAGGAAAAGAGATGATAGTGCTAGTTCAGCTTCAAATACAACGGCTAAGGACACATTTAGCAGTGATGGTAAAAAGGAAGACTCTGATGATGATGTTAGCGAAATCATTAAACAATACCAGGAAGACAATGTTGCTGCTGTTACTGCACCGAAAAACGATACTAACAAACATTTAGTAAGTAAAGCAAATAATGTGAATCCCTTTAAAAACGTAGATCCGAATCTATCAGTATTTGTAGATAAATTAGTCAAGCCTGTGTTGATGGTGCATACTAAAGACAATGCTCGTATAGAGCCCAAATCAGATCTTAGCGACATTCCGTTCAATTTAAACATTCATAATGTTCTTAAACACAAGAAGGTGCAGCAACCAATGACCATGCAGTCAGTGTCTTGGTTTAGTATTCTTAGAGGTCTCAGTGTGATGCTGATAGGTCCAAAGGGTTGTGGTAAGACCATGGGGTATTTGCCGTCAGTGTGTCGACTCATATCAGATGGTGACAATGATATAGTGAATAGTGTAGGGCCAACGTGCATCATAGTTTGTGCCACAGCTAAATCTGTGGCAGAAGTGGAGTATCATAGTAAAATGATGCTGAGTCCTAAAGAGAAAATTTTCTCCTGTTACGCGGGTATGGACTTGCTTAACATAACAACTTCTCTCCTGAATGGTTGTGATCTCTTCATTTGCACGCCATGCGTTCTGGTCAGATTGTTGGTGCAAACTGATTTTGGTGTAGATTTGCGACGCTTAACTACCTTCGTGATGGACGATTGTGAGAGGTTAGATGAGGTCTATCAGAATGAGGTCCGAGTGATCTTGGCTAAAATCAAAGAGATGTTGAAAAATAGAGTTAACAAAGAGGTGAAAGTCCAATATGTTTTGGCTTCGAGAGTTTGGTGTCAATTCATGGAACCACTTGCTAAAAGAGCTCCAAACACAGTCATCTGCATAGGAGCTTTTCAGGAATGCGTGCTTTACTCGAAAACTAATACTACCGTTGATTTTGTGTTGGCCGAAAACAAGACTAATAAGGCGCTCGAATTCTTAGAAAAGAATGAAAGAAGCAAGAAAACCGTTATTGTCTGTCGAAGGGACGAAGAAGTTGATGAACTGGAGAGAGTTTTGACGGAACGGGACTACGTAGTGTTCGCTTGCAATAACAAAATGACACTTGATGACCTAAGGAATTTAAGCGCGGCTTGGAATGACTATGCCGATCCAGTGTCCGGTCCGATCCTGTTGTGTTGTGACGGAAACTTAAACCACATGAACGTCACGGATGCACATTATTTGCTCCAATACTCCATGCCAGAACTCTTCTCAATGTTCTGTAAACGTTTTTCCACATTAAACGATCACTACCCGTCCATTTTCAAGACCGAAAACGAAAGAGTGGCCATCAAGATTATTCTAGAAGACAACAATGCAGAGCAGCTGCCGAAAATATGCAACTTCGTCAAGCGGTGCACCAATGAATTCCCGAACATGTTGAATGGGGTTTGTCAGAAAATTTTGATACGCAAGGACTTGGTGAGGGCTGCAGACCTTGTACCTATTTGTGGGAATCTAATGGCCTTTGGAGAATGCCCAGACTTTTGGTACTGCAGAGAAAGGCATACGTTCTCAGAAATACATGATGAACCCAAAGAATGGATGCCCACAGAAGGGACTATTACGTTCAAGATACTGCACTACCAAACTGCCGTTTTGTATTCGGCGCGTTTGCTTTCCAATGTCAAGAAAGGTGGAACCCAGAAGTATTCGCAAACGTACAGCACCCTCTCCTTGAAGATGGGCATGTATTATAGCCAGGAAGCCAACAGGAAACTTCACGGCATCCCTAAAATCGGTGACGTCTGCGCCGTGTCAATCAAAGAAAACTTCTTTGTCAGATGTCAAGTGGTCGACATAATTAATAAATACAGAACTGGCAACCCCAACCACGTTCTTATCAAACTGATTGATGAAGAAAAACTGGAAACTTCAAGAGATATATATCTCTATCATTTGCCACAAGAACTGAAGGACATTGAAACATACGTTGTTCAAGTAAGGTTAGCCGGTGTCGTGCCTAAGGATAAAGATATCACGTTCTCTGACCTTGCTCAATACCAACTCACGAAAGCAGTAGATATTAACGAGGATGTGTACATGCGCGGTAAAGTTATAATGACTGTTGGCAATCAAATATTCGTTGACAATATCTATGTGTGCCAAGATTTGTCGTCGCTCAACGAAATTGTTGTGAAAAACAACTTTAAGGAGATGCTTGAGCCGCATTCTGTAGCATTCCCTGATCACATGATAAAGGTAAAGACCAGCTTGCTTCTTGATGCTGAAGCAAGTACAGACAATACAGATTTTGAGGAAGTGGAAGAGGTTAAACCGGTTAAAGAGTTGCCGAAAGCTCAATGGGCGCATTTGAACCGCGAAGATCTGTCATTAGTGTATTTTACTACCGCACTTGATCCAAGCTCGTTTTTCGTACGCTTAGCTAAATTTGAAGACACCATGGTAGGTCTGGTTAAAGATATAGATAAATACGTAGAATGCGAACCTGAGCCGTTGTCCAATGTCAAAGAGAATGATATTGTGCTGGCCAAGTTTCCTGATGACGAATGTTACGAAAGAGCCAGAGTTGATTTCATTTCGGGGAAGAAAGCTAGGTGCTTCTTTGTGGACCATGGTGACTGGAGAGAAGTCCCTTTGCAACATTTGATAGAGATCCCTGATAAGTTCATCACCCGTCTGCCGTTCCAGGCAATAGAATGCAGATTGATAGGCGTGCGACCTGTAGGAGATAACTGGACAGACTTCAGTACAAACTGGCTATGTGACAAGTGCGATGGTGAGAATCTCAAAGGACTTTACGTCAAACATTTCTCGTCAGACAAAGCAGACTACACGGGAGGCACGAAGTACGCCGTTGTGCTAATAGACACAAACGGCGAAGAAAACATTGTCTATAATAATCTAATGATCGATTTGAATTTGGCTGCTCCTAACGACGACGAAAATGATGTCCTTGACAAGCTTGATTTCATGGAAGCAAGTAACGCTTGCAAGACGCAAGACGTAAGTGATGATGACGATGTGGCTCCTGTGAAGAATATGTCAAACCGGCTTATCAGATCAGTGCCTTTGATTGCTGATGACGATGACTCTGACAGTGATAGGTGGAGTTTCAACAATCCAGAAGAAATAATGAGTGCTTTTAAAGCTGCTAAAGCTGCCGATAACTTTACAATGCAGCCCACACCTAAATCTGCTGGATCCCCTAATGTTAAAATTGTTGAAGTCAGTAACGAACCGGCGTTAAGTGATTATGAAGTGGTAGCCCAACCCAAGATACAAGAACTAGACTCTGATGATTTGTCATCTGTTGAGAGTCAAAATACTAAATCGGAGTTACTCAAAGAAGTGAGCAAAGGCAGGAAGCCCAAGATATTGTGGAGGCAAAATAAGTTGACAGTGACTTTGAAGATTATGTTGATAGGGGCTGATGAATACGAGATGAACATTCGAGATAGAGCAATAGATTTTTCAGCCAACGTTTATGATACGTCGTATAATTTTGAGTTGGAGCTGTATGGAGTCATTGATAAAAATAAATGCAGCCATTCTAATAAAGGGCAGTATATTCTGGTGAAACTTATAAAGCTAGTACAGAAGAATTGGTTAACTTTGACGAGGAAAGGTTGCTTGGCGAAATGGATAGTTTACGATGTTGACTCCTTAGACGCGTCCTCGGATGAAGAGGTGGTAGTGGAAAACAATATTGCGGAGTTATTGAAGGATTACCATAAAGACGATTCTGATAGTGACGACGAGTTCTTTGATGATGCCAATTATAGCTATGGACGACGTTAGATGTGAAGTTTTATATGTAACAAGCTTTTATTTAACTTGCTATGTATGTATGTACCGTCGAGGGCATAAATCGCGATACAGCCATCATGTCAAATTTTGTGTCACAGACTTTATGGTTTGTGGCATAAATGTGTATAGATAGATGTTCTTGACGTCTTGGTAACGTACATATATTTATGCCCTGTACAGTCACCATCAGATATATCGTAGCGGGCGAGGTCCTCAAATATTTCGGAGCAGCATTAAGTTTCAATAAATTTCTTAGATTCGAATTCCAAACAAAATACAAATAAGGCTCAAAAGTCATGCCAAAATGAAAGATATGTCACCTACATATGTAGTGTACGCGTTTGCATGCATAATTCACTGTGTTAGTAACATAAAACCTTTTTTGTTGTATAAAGTGTAAATTGTTACTGCCCACTAAATTGCCATATACTTTTTTACGATTTTTTTTTTCCTGCTGTTATAAGTCAAAGCATGTAGTTTTTTTATAAAACTAATTTTTGTTATAATGAACACAGTAATTTAAACTGTTTGTTACAAAGTTAAGGTATACCTTTGACGATCTGTGACGTCCCGATTTTTATTGAAAAGTCGCTGCTATTATATTTATGACTAATTGCATGTTCTGATGTAACCTTACTTATAGTAAGGAGTTTATTGAAATTTAAGGCTGCTTCGAAATATTTGAGGACCTCGCCCGCTACGATATATCTGATGGCGACTGTACATATATTTATGCCCTGTACTGTTATTTTGAGGCAGATATCTTCAACTGATTAATTTAAAACTGTATATTTTTGTAAGTTGGATAATAAATATAATAATACAATCTGGTAGTGGAATTATAGTAGAACTCTTAGACGGTTGGTCCAATTGACTAGAAATTACACGTATGTAGGACGGATGACAATGCAAGTACAGTCGTCAGCGAAAAGGTTTGTGTTCAAATTGGTAGGTGTTATCATCAAGAACTTATTTTTAACCGACTTCAAAAAAAGGAGATTCTCAATTACACTCTATTGTATGTATATGTGTATGTAATGTGGATTGATTTAGTTTTTTTTTCTCGAATGATGTGTGTCTCAGAATAGGTTCAGTAAATATTACTTTATTCTTAATTTTTCTGTCTGTTTGTGTTAAGAATATTTTTTTTGAAAATATACCTGTGATAATACTATTGGAAAATGATCTGTGCGTTGACATAACATTTAAATATGTCGACTACTTCATAAAAGTTTAGACCATCTATAGTGTTGCATAGATTGGTGGGAATTTGTGACGAACAAAATCACACTGAGCTAATCCGTGGTAGGCACTTGTCCCACCGCCGACGATGAGCGGTAAACGAGTAGAACGATAAACTAGAAACGAGTGGGCGAGCGGCGAGAAGCGAGTGTTAGCTTCAATAGTTTTGTCGCTCGGCTATAGGCGAGTGTTCGAGTGCGACGGGCTATTACTCGCGTCACTCGCTCGGGCAGTGTGGTGCAGCCGAACACGCAGACGTCGCAGACTTGTTCAAACCTGCACCTGTATGCAAATACTTAAACTCTTTTCTTGTCATCCTATTAATTGGTAATTTGGCTGCTCGTTGAATAGTCTGAATTCACTGTATTCCCTTCTAAAGTAGGTAATTAACATTTTGCATCCAAATTCTTCGTTTTTTTCTGTTCAAATTATTCCTTTTTTTTCTTCCGTCTATTCAGAATTGCTGCTGCCACTATACTACAAAATTCATCATCATCGTCGTTTGAGCTAGACAACAGTGACAGCTCAAATTCATAGCAAATATCTGCACTGAAATCCACGCTGAAATCACAGCTGATAGGTCTTGCAGCTTGAGTTCTACTGCCAAGCGAGCATCGCCGGACGAGTACCGCTGAGCTAGTTTTATCTTCTCGCTCTTATCGCGGCGACAAACTAGTAGAGCGAGTGCTCTCGCCGGCAGTGTGAACAGTCAGCGATGAACTATTAATATATGTGTCTCTTTTACTAACACAGGATCCTTATCTTTTGTTCGTTTCTTGGGCGAGAAAATCGCCGATAGCTAATCGCTTACTCGCTCTTGGTGGAACAAGTGCCTAGCCTAGTGGTTTAACCTATGATGGCATCTCAAGCAGTGTCGTGGGTTCGAATCCAGCGTTACCTTTTTGCTTTTTGGATCGGTGAAAATTGTACAGTCCGTGTGGTCTTATGCCATTCGGGTTCCGGTACCATCGGCCGATTCAAATATTATACCTATAAGAGTGAGTGATACAGCAAGAGGAACCCGAATGGCATTCTAAGAGCTCGCGGATTATAAAGCAGTTGGTTGACTGTACATAATGACGGGTTCGCTTTTTAATCGTTCCACTGTACAGAGTTGGGTAATTTTATGTTAAAAGACGAGTCAGTTGTCAGTTTGTATTGTATGGAAGCATCTGGTGAATAAGTGTTATTGTTTTTTTTTATGTGATACCCACCAATATTTTAGTCACTCAATTAACACTCAGCATATTTAGCGGAACATAAGAAAAAAGTGTAGGTTACCTACTATTATTTTTTTCTGGTCAAGCATTAAGTATGCGTTTTGCTAACTTTTTTTTGTGTTCCGCTAAATATGTCCCTGAGTGTTTTTAGCATTTTTAATTTTATGTTGTTGAGATTTCAAAGGCTGCTCAAACGATTTTGATGGCGGAATAAAGGGGAAGCCTTTGCCCAGCAGTGGGACACTCAATTAGGCTAGTATAATAATAATAAATAGAATTTCTATATTAGGAGTTTTTGGGAGCAAAAAAAAATATCTAGCAAGGTTTTATGTTTGGAAAATTCGTTTTCTAGTTATGCTAAAACCTGGCCAAGTTATAGTTTCATATAAGTTTATTATTGTTATTAAAAATAGTGAGTAAGAAGCGTACTTAATAATATTAAAAACTTTTATATTTGACTCGATTTAAAAAATCTAGGACTATAATGCCGTTTGCCTAGTGTTTATGTATAAAGGCCCAGCGGTGGGACGTATATAGACTGAACATGATGTGCGATATTACATTTGAAATGTACATGAGCTTTTTGATGAAGGAAAACATCGTGAGGGAATCTGCACACATGCGAATCATATCAGTGGTGTGTGGAGTTGCCAATCTGTATTGTGGTCGCGTGGGAACTATTAAGTGTCCTACGGGCCACGACCCCTTTAGAGGTCGCGAGATCTCCAGAGGGGTCGCAGTTACTTCAATACGCTCATTTTAATGATAATTTAGATAGTTTACATTATTATAATCGTATTAAGTAGGTACAAAAGTAGGGTTCGCTAATTTTTTAACCGAAGTAGGTCACGCCATGTTCATGATGGAAAGCACTGAATCCAGAGGTTCTCTGGAAGAGATTACGGCTTCGAGCAATCCGTATCGCGTATTGCTCTCTGTCTACTAGAGGCCACGAGACTCCTTTGGTAGGAGGAGTCTATTTTTTTATACAATAAGAAAGGCAAACGAGCGAACTTTTTTTTCTTATTGGCTCTGTGCACGACAGAAAAAAACTCAACTTTAGGGGAGTGTGTAGTGAATGACAAGTCTTATTTTATATAAAATTAAGTCTTAAGTTTTTAGAGGCATTTGTTACAAACAGTAATAGGATAAATGGATTTCATTATAAAAAATAGTTTTGAGAGTGTAAAACACAATAAGTTTCCCCCCAACTATGCTATGAAAGGAAATTGGTTTAAGCAGAACTCGTTAGGTATGTAGAAAAAGAAAGAACTAGGCAATAGTTATTTAACTAAGCCAACATAATTCGCCAAAAATCGGTGACCTTAACACCATAATTACACAAACGGATAACTCACGTATAAAAGTCCGAGTGTGTGCTGCCCTACTTTTGACAATAATAAAAATGATGAAAACGAGGGTAGTTGTGCGCCGCTGTTGCGTCGAGTAGCCGCACACACCCTTATAACTGTACTATGTGAATTTATTAAAACAAACTGTATGTGTAGGTAGTCTAACAATTTATGTATGTGTTGTCTATTTTAGATTCTCATCCGAGTACCGCACGCCGAAGGTACCGAACAACGGCTGATTAAAAACAAATAGTGTCTTCAACCTCGACATTGGCGAAATCATTAATAGTATTGATGGAGCTATATTACCAAAAATTTTATTGAACGCCGTTTTAAAACGGGCAACTCTTAAAACTCTAAAAAAGGGCAGGTCAAGTCAAGAGTACCCGAAACCGACGAGCATGTATGAAGAGATTGATGAATGTGGATGAAGCGAAAGAGGTATGTCAGGATCGTAGCAAGTGGAACAAAGTAGTCTCTGCCTACCCCTGTGGGAAAGAGGCGTGACGGTATGTAATGTAACGTAACTTAAAATGAAGACTTGCAGGAAAATAAAAATATATGGGAATCTTAAAATGTTATCTTTCTAGCTGTAACATAATAGTCATTGGTTAAAAATTTGAAATGTTGTCAATTGAGCGCTGGCGCGCAGATTTCGTTTCGCTGCCACCGGGGCGAGCGCTCTAAGAGGAAGGTCTACGAACTAGTCCGAAACATGTCGAGCATCACTCAACTTTTATACGAGTTATCCGTTTGTGTAATTATGATTGAGTCTCACGGTAGTTTCATGTTAAAAGACCCTAACATCCTATAAAGTCTGCCTACCCCTGTGGGAAAGAGGCGTGACGGTATGTATGTATGTAATAATTACCATATTCGAAGCAACACATTTCACCAAGCCCCTATTGTTGCATCCTATTATTGTGATCGTTTCCTGTACCCCCACCATACACTTCGCACGTTCCCAAATCTGCACTGCCGTAGTAATGGGAAGGAAGTGGATTTTGTCAAATGTTATTGTTGTATTCTGCAAATCCGTTATTATTTTTCTTTGTGTACACTCCTAGCTTAGTTTTTCAATCGTTCAAATGTTAATTGGAAGAGATCTGTTAAAGATTATTAGTTAAGATTCTGTTGTTATCAGTTTTCTCTGTTTTTTAGTTATTATAGTTTATGTACCATCAGCCAAATATGTGGTCTACCACTCTTAAGGTTAAAATTCCTTTGCACGCCACAACTTGAAAGTTCGACTTTAGTGACATTTTCATATGATAGGAGGTTGGATGAAATGTGCTAGACCACTTATTTGGGCGACCGTACCTAATAATCCTGGCAACTATAGAGATTACAAACCTTTTTTGTTAGAAAAAAAAACGAATTTCAAAAAATACTCCGAAATTCGAAGTTAGTTTCGAGGCGATCCCCGCTCACACCTATACATGTAAATACCTGTATTATTTTGAGAGTGAAAGTGACGGTATGATAGGAACTTCGAATTTTGGAGGAGTCTTGTCATTTTGGCCTATGGGTCGTGGTTCACCTAGTTTGACCACCAGGTTTTCGACGGAGCTCCGCCCAGGAGCGGAGCCCCTTTTTCTGGGTATTTTGCCTTTCGGGCAAATGACGATACCTGAGTAACCTAAACCTACCTATTTTTTAACCGAAATCAAAAAAAGGAGGTTCGCAATTCGGTTGTATTTTTTGTGTTAAAATAATGATTAGTGATTCAAAATAATGCCAGCATTTTTTCTGGGTGACCACGACCTTATAGCCTGTTATTTTTATATAAAGTATGATTCATAAACTACTGTTGTGGTTTTTTTTTCACATTCTTTGTTAATTTGCCGATTATAATGCCATATTTATATCTAGGTTAAAGAGAAGTTTATGTTTAAAATGAGTAAAATAAATATTTTTTAATAAAGTTTTTTTTCGTTGAAACCTGTTACGTAGGTATCTAAGTCCATCACAGCCGAAAACGCACAAGCGCGTTTTTATCACTTTATCGCGGCGCATAACGCCTTGAAAAGTAAGTTGTTTTTTTTTATACCAAAAGGAAGTATTTACGTTTAGTAACTAGTAAGATCCCATTATAAAACTACCTTCACCGAGCTGATTAATGGGTGAAAAGAATTTTATATTCAATTAAATGGGCTGTCTAAAAAATGACAGTCCAGAATATATGATTAATAATTAACATTTTTTTTTAAACATTTCACTGGTTTGGGTTTGGTTTCGTGTTTCCGACACTTGACGGCGGGATAAATGACAGCCCTCAGTGAATATGTTAATATAACCCTTAGTTAAGTACGTTCTTTCAGTTTTAACAGCTGTAGGTACCATCAGCTAAATATACACCTAACAATAATCAACTGGGGTATATATAACCATAGCTATAGAAGGTAAAAAAATATAAAAAAAAAAATTGGAGTAAATTTTTTTTTATGCTTTTTTATGATTACAATTAAAACTACCATTCCTATAGAAAAAAAAAAAAACTCCAATTTTTTTTTAATATTTTTTTTAGCTTCTGTAGCTATGGTTATATACCCCAGTTGATTATTGTTAGGGGGTATCTGATCCAACCTGTATAACGTCGATAAGACAGACTGTCAACTTGAAAGTTCGACTTTAGCGACATTTTCATTTGATAGGAAGTTGGATGAAAAGTGGTAGACCATTTACCTATTTGGGCGACCGTACTTTAAGAGCCTCATACACTAATAGAAATGAAACAAGTATTAATAGCAATAATTTATTTCGATTAAATAAACATAAATGCCAAATAAAAAGGAATTTAACACGTTAATAATACACTTTGGATATCACATGGATAATTATAACATTCTATACATTATATATTTTCTAAATCTGATTAGCAAATAACGACAAAATTTTCTTCAATAATGAATCGACTATTTATAGATAGTTATTTTTTTAAACAACTAATAAGCTAGTGTGACCATAAGCACGCCTGATTGCTAAAATATATGGCCTAGGATGAAGTACGCGAAAATGCTACATTATTTAACTAATAAATAAATTACAATCATTATTTTAAACACTTGCGTTACATTCTTACATACGATAACAGTCCGTCAACGTTAGAATGCTGTTCGGGTTTGTCTTTGTCTCCCTCACTCGGCCGATTCAAGTATCAAAGCCATAAGAGCGAGTGAGATAGCACGACAAACCCGTATAGCATTCTAAGAGCGCGCGGACTTTAAATCACATTAAAACATTTTTTAGCAATTTACAACATAGAACGGCTAGATTAAACTATTTATTTACAAAAAATGATATTGTCAAGAGTTAGTTTATAACAACGATTATAGGATGTTTTGTTTATACGACTAAGGCCCACTTGCACAGTCCAAAATTAAATTAAATCGCTAACTCGTGGTTAGGTTTGACAGTTGCATACATTTTGACACTACTTAGCCCCGGGTTAGCATCTAACACGGGGTTAAGTCGTTAACCCTGGTCCGTGCTAGTGGCCCTAAGGGTACGTTTCTATGACACGCAGAATCGCCCTATCCCACTTTGTCATAACGAAAGAACACCCTTAGACCAAACATTAAATTAATAGGTGCTTCTTGCGTTTATAATTTTCAACAATTTGTGAATTATAAGTTTTCTGACAGCAGCGCTGTAAAATTCAAATAACGAAATCTCCTTTTTTACAATAGTATATTATGCAACCTACATAATGAGTGTTTAAGGCCTAATTATGTACAGTTGCATACGATACTTTATCTACACATATATCATAAGCACTCATGGGTTCAGAAGCTGTAGGGTGACCAGCATTATTACAACCAATTATACTAGTTTTAAGTTAGTAGCTCTTATTTTATTAAAACATGATTTTAGTATCGAACTTTATTTAAACGGTTCCACAAATCTATACTAATATTATAAAGAGGAAAGATTTGTATTTTTGTGTGTGTGTATGTTTGTAATGAATAAATCCAAAAATACTGTGCCGATTTCAAAAATTCTTTCACCATTGGAAAGCTACATTCACCCTGAGTGACATAGGCTATATTTATTGCTTGCTGCACCCGTGCGAAGCCGGGACGGGCCGCTAATAACGGTCGAGAGAAGTGGCCCCGCGCGGCAAGAGGCGGGTATATTAAAAGATCAGTCGCGTGACGTCACTTTTTTACCACTTAATGGCTGTCTCTAACACTAGGTCCTGTCTACCCCGTAAGGGATAAAGACGTAATTTAAATAAGTACTTTCTTGTCTGTGGTAGTAAATAAAATCTATGTATACTGTAATGTTATTACAATATACATAGATTTTTCAAGGGTAATAAATAATGCTGGTTAAATTAAGTTTAATTTTATTATTAAGTTTAATTTCCTACGGTTTCTGAACGCATTTTAGAGCACTATAATATATGTGCGTGGATAAAAAAGATTTTTTTAACGTCACATTCGCGCACGTATTCAAAGCTTACCAATTCTCTCAGTGAAAATGCGTTTGCAATTATGCTATTAAAGGGTGTCATCATCATTCAAAAAAAACGAGGCCAGGTAGATTTTATAAGTGCATGCCGCATGACGCACACGTGTCGTGACGCACACGCTGCGTGACGCACACGTGTCGTGACCGGCGTTTAGACGTTGAACCTGGTCTCGGAGCCGTCGGCGAGCATGAGCGTGACGGTGCGCGAGTTGGTCCACACGAGCCGCGCGAGCCGCGCTGGGTTGAGCCGCGCGACGTCCGCCATCGGCGCGGTGCTGTAGCACTTGACGCAGCGCGTCTGCGCGGCGCCGAGGCCGAACATGCCTGGGGAAATAGAAAAAAAAAGATTCAAAGTCAAAGTATCTTTATTTGTAAACATACAAAAGGTGTTATTAAGATATTTAGTATCACTATGTTTCGCCCATAGTCATACAAATAATTTGGGACTTAATCATAATATCTGAGCTCAATACAAAATTATAAAATTACAATCGACAAAAAATATCAGAATAAAATTAGATAAGTCAGGTAATTGAAAGTAATTTAATCATTGTATGTAAAGTCGGTTTACGGACTATATAGTCTGTTTATTTTAGCTAGATACTAAAATGACATTACATTGTGTTGCCTGTTTTTTGCATTTCAAAAATAGTGATGTGCCACCACAATCGAAAGTTAACGATAAATTAAATGTAGTATAGATTTTTGTATGTATAAGGTAGTGTAATAAACTAATAAACCTTTAAATTTGCTTGATTATGATACAATCGTATTTTTTTTTAATATAACATGATCAAACCTCTTTTATTCAGACCACAAACATTGTCGATGGTTTCGAGTACACCACTAAACAATAAAAGCTGGTAGCATTATTTCACAATTTTACATTTGCTATTGTCAATTTAGTATCTAGCTAAAATAAATAGACTAGACGTGTCGTCAAAGAAACATATTCGGACTGCTAGCTCTGACGTCACTATCAGCATCATATAGTATGAAACATCGGTGACTAAAAAGTTCGACACAAGATACTATTTCTAGGGTATCAGAAAATAAGATCCAAATTTGCTTTTACACACATTTTTTTTGTTTTTTTAGGACCATTCCTTTATAATAGGTTAAATGCTAAATGCAATTTCACCCTTTTATCCCCACAATGACAATGAATGCAAGAAAATTTTCCTGGAATCACTTCAAACTAAGGTCTTTTCATTCTTAACTGTCATATTTGGTAAACAAAATTCTACCCTCGATGTACGAATTTTTGTAAAGAATAAGCTGTATTATGTTATCAAATAAACCTGAGGCAATATTTTGTACTTAATATTGCTGATATTTAATCTCCAGTTCCTTTATTTACTATGAAATTGTTAAAACAATAACAAAAATGAGACGGTTCGAGGTTAGAATTTTGTTTACCAAATAGGACAGTTAAGAATGAAAAGACCTTATGTCATACGAAGATACAGAGAATTTATTATTAACTAGCTGTTGCTTACGCAATTTTTCAGGATAAAAAGTAGCCTACATGCTATTCCAGACTTTCCTCTATCTATGTGCCGAATTTCATCTAGATCCGTTGGGCCGTTCTGGCGTGATTGAGTAACAAACAAACATCCATCCATCCATCCATCTATCCATACTTTCGCATTTATAATATTAGTTAGATTGTGAAGAAGATTATATTTGTAACCTTTCTTTTCTTTGTTCTTTTAGTTCAGACATATGAGTTATAAACTTACATTTATAAGGAAACTTTGTTCTTAGTTATAATTTTGTAAAACATTTATGAATAAATTATCTTTATCTTTTTTACCGAACTATTTAGACAATTCAGATGCTTCAAACTACCTATATTATTATGTATATGATGTTGACTGTCAGCCCGCTCGTACATCGGCGGCTGCCCGCCGTGCTCACTTACCGGCGGTGCTCTGCCAGAAGGAGAGCCTGTTGTCGGCGGTGGCGTACGACACGAGGTAGCGGCCGTCGGGGCTGAACGCGCACGCGGTCACGGGCCCGCTGTGCGCCGCCAGCGACTGGCAGCGCCCTGCGCGCAGCTCGTACATCGCCAGCTGGCCTGTGTGGCTGCCCACTGTAAACACACAAGTTTTTTTTTGAAGTGTAAGCTTCTTTATCCTGGCAGGATCGCCAAGTGAGGATGGGCCGAGTTCCAAGTAATTACTTTCCTTTTTTAAGTAAACGCCTACGATTATATAGGGTACATAGGGTATATAGGGTAGTGGAGAGTGTGAGTGTGGCAAAGCTCACACTACAGCGGCGTTGGGCACTTTTTGGGATGGGTAAAAAAATTTAACTCGCGTCAGACGTAGGGAAAGTTTAAGTACCAAGATATCAGATCCTCTAAGAGCTTATTTTGAAATACGAATGAAGCTAGTCGCGTTCGATTTTTGAAGTGTACGTTGATTTCGTCACTTTAACGTATGTGCGTTTGGCCTAGTGGTATAAGGTGTGGCATAACAGTTCGTTCTCTCAGGTGACCAGTTCAAATCTCGAGTAGAAAAAGTTTTTTATTCTTTTTGCAAAACTACACAAACGCACACTCGCGCGTTTGTGTAGTTTTCACTTCTGCCGGCACTCCCGGTGTTTTTTTTAATTATTTTGAACACAAACCTCTTTTGCGTACTGTACGCATTGTCGTCCGTCCAATCGGACCAACCGGTGAAGAATTCCCGCGGAGACTATCCTGACCGGGTCACCAGAATTCTACTACCAGATTATTTTATTGTAATCAAAATGAGAAAAGACCAAGCTCCGTCTACATGAGATTAACATCCACCCACAATTTCTACAGACATACGTGACCATGATGCATGCGACTGTGTCGAAAACACATCAAAACTAAAAATCGCGAACGTTTAGAGATTTACCCCCTTATAAACCGTCTATAAGCTTCTGCTAACTTAGCAATCGTTTGTCCTCATCTGTGAAAGGTAAATGTCAAAGTGACAGATAAGGACAAACGATTGCTAAGTTAGCAGAAACCTATAGAGCGTTTATGAATAAGGGGTAAGGGGGTCAATTTAAATTCAAAATCTCAAAGAGACGAAAAAGCTACCGAATTGAGTTCCATTGTATCGTATGTTACCTGCGATCCTTCTGGTGGCTGGGCAGTGCGAGACCTGGTTGTAGCGGCAGATGGCGGGGAACACGTCACTCAGACCCTTGCTCTTCAGGTGGGACTGGTCCACGCAGTGCAGGATGATGTCCATCACCTGGAGACAAAACAATTACTAAAGCCCAATCCACAATACGCCACCAGCAAACGTTTTCGTATGTCAGACAAATAATTGTAATGCTCCGGTTAAGGCAATGTCTCCAGATCGGTTACCTGTGCCAGACGTGCACACTGAGTGATTTTTTTAGTTGACTCTTGAGGGCGTTCCTTGTTATCCACTTAAGATCTCAGAGGTCAATATACGCGTATTTAAAGCTTTTCTGCGACAGCAAATGTGTAAAGTGGTCTGATGCAAAACGTTGTTAAAATATTTAAAAATAATAAAATCGAGGGTAATATTATATCTAGAGTTCAATGACCCTGAATACTAGAGACCTTTCCCCTTGGAGCGCATGGTAACCCCACTAACCAAAACGTTGGTGCTTTGACCAGGATGCGAGGCGTTACACTTGGTGCCGCCGTGACCAGGATACGGGGCATTACACTTGGTGCCGCCGTGACCAGGATACGGGGCATTACACTTGGTGCCGCCGTGACCAGGATACGAGGCCTTACACTTGGTGCCGCCGTGACCAGGATACGAGGCCTTACACTTGGTGCCGCCGTGACCAGGATACGAGGCCTTACACTTGGTGCCGCCGTGACCAGGATACGAGGCCTTACACTTGGTGCCGCCGTGACCAGGATACGAGGCCTTACACTTGGTGCCGCCGTGACCAGGATACGAGGCCTTACACTTGGTGCCGCCGTGACCAGGATACGAGGCCTTACACTTGGTGCCGCCGTGACCAGGATACGAGGCCTTACACTTGGTGCCGCCGTGACCAGGATACGAGGCCTTACACTTGGTGCCGCCGTGACCAGGATACGGGGCATTACACTTGGTGCCGCCGTGACCAGGATACGGGGCATTACACTTGGTGCCGCCGTGACCAGGATACGAGGCCTTACACTTGGTGCCGCCGTGACCAGGATACGAGGCCTTACACTTGGTGCCGCCGTGACCAGGATACGAGGCCTTACACTTGGTGCCGCCGTGACCAGGATACGAGGCCTTACACTTGGTGCCGCCGTGACCAGGATACGAGGCCTTACACTTGGTGCCGCCGTGACCAGGATACGAGGCCTTACACTTGGTGCCGCCGTGACCAGGATACGAGGCCTTACACTTGGTGCCGCCGTGACCAGGATACGAGGCCTTACACTTGGTGCCGCGACCAGGATGCGAGTCCTTACACTTGGTGCCGCGACCAGGATGTGCTCACCTCGACCAGCAGCTCGGCGACCTCGTTGTGCATCCTGTCGATGAGCAGCTCGATGCCCCGGAGCACCTCGGCGCGGCCCTTCTGCAGCGCGTGGTAGGCGGGCGACGGCTGCCCGCTCTGCTGCGCGGCCGCACAGCGGGCGACCTCGCGCGCCATCGTTGTTATAAACGCTGCCGGTCTGAAACATTAATAAGATACCGTTTATTTTGCTAATTAGGCCGTGTACGATCGGTATCGTACAGAATTCTGTTAGCTCAGCGACCTACTTTAACGCATAAAAATACAATATAGTTAGTTGACGATTAGCGCTGATCGCGACAGACCACGGTTGAGCCGTTTTAACTAAACTTGTGACTTTATTGTACTTTACGTGGAACTATGAATTTGTGGTGAATTCCAACTACTAATATTAACGTTCCTCAACCTTCCGGCCATACAGGCCGCCAAGGACTATTTTACGTCTTTTATATAAGCTACCAGCGTTTCGGAAAGACCATTATTGCAAAGAAGAATGCGCCGCAAGAAACTTGTCAGAAGGATTTTTTTCCAAGCAAATACATATAACGTAACTCCCCCAGCTTGTCCGCGTCAGAGCACATCTCCAGCAGAGCTGTCAGTCAAAGTGTCTGTTACCTGGCGGTGGCTATGAGGGTCAGCGCGTGGCGTGCGGTGCGGCACGAGTCCGCTTGCGCCGTCAGCGGCAGCCCGTAGCTCATGGACGGGACCAGCTTGTCCGCGTCAGAGCACATCTCCAGCAGACCTGCAACACAAGAGACCGTCCATCAAATGCGGCACTAGTTAAAAGGGAGGTCGACGAAAAGTGGCACTGTGTGACAAGAGGTGGGAGGGGTCGTAAGGTTCGTGAAGTCACGCGACAGCAGCAGGTGCGTCAGTGACTGACCTAGCAGCACGTGGCTGACGTCCAGATAGGGCTCCCACACGGTGAACCCGCGGCCGAGCAGGTCGACGGCGGCGCGGCGCAGCGGCGTGTGCGCCGGCAGCCGCGCGCTCGCCGGCGACAACAGCAGGTGCGTCAGCGCCAGCGCCGTCAGCCGCGCCAGGTTGTTCGACGCAGACAGGTTGAAGCCTGCACGCAACAGTCAAAGGAACCGTTAAGCCAGATACGAATTGCCTGACGTGTTGTGTCGTGACGCATCAGAACGGTATCGGTTTCATACATTTTTTTAATCAAGGTACGAACAGACGTGCTCAAAAGTAGCATGCTCTGCAACTGTTCACATTTGCCAGCAATAAGCGTGCTTGTATCATAAATAAGCATGCTTGAAGCGAACGCAAGCCTGGGGCAGTTCAAGTTTCAACTCTCACTTTTAGTATGAATCTGACAGCGAGCGAACCTAAACTGAATCGCATTAAAACGTCATGGTAAAGCCCCCGTTAAGGCCGCTCGGTGCGCGCCCCTTCTACCCGCGCCTCAGGTAGCATGCTTGAAAATCAAACGTCAGTTGATTTTTTTAGCATGCTCTAAATAAGCATGCTCATTACTAGCAATGTTACTATTACTAATGAGCACTCACTCAATAAAAGCATGCTTTCGTGCTAGTGATGAGCACGTCTGTTGGTACCTTGAGCCAGATTAACATTTGTCTGACATTAATTGCAAAAATCTGAAAAACATTTCCGATTAATTTTAAATTACACGTCGATTAGAACGCACAAGCGTGTTTAACGCTAAAATATCGAGGAGAAATGCGTTTACGTCGCCCCGGGACGTAAGCCAGTGGCGTAGCCTTCATAGAACTCGATTCCCACTAGCTTGCCTATTTTAAGGCAGTTGGACAATTTATTGTGCAGAATTAGAGGAAAAGGCTAGTTAAGTTCCATTCGGCTAGCCTTCTGATATATTTGACGCCACGCCACTAGCCGCGTATTCACTGAGCGAGCCGCCTCGCGCGGCCGCCTCGGGCGTTTGCCGCGCAACGATTGCCGCGCGAGGCAGCCTCATGCAAGAAATCGTACTGATCGAGGCTGCCTCGCGCGGCAAAGCCGAGCCGCGGTGAGGCTGAGGCACCATTGCGCGCTAATATTTCTCCACGCATCTTCTCTTAATCCTCTATTTGTATAATCGGGACATTGCGCATCCCATAATTGTCTATATTCACGATATAATTGTATTAATTTAAGACACCACTCTTTATCCATGACGCTAACACGCGACGAACAAGCGAGACAAAACACAACCGTCCTGAGTGAGCGCGGCAAACGTGCTGAGGCGCCTTTGAGCATAGACAAAAACCGACACCGCGCGGCTGGGGTCGAGGCACGCTCGCCCGAGGCGAGACGTGCGTTCGCCTCGGGCGAGGCACGTCCTGACAGGTCGAGGATTTGCCTCACGAAGCTGCCGCGCGAGGCGGCTCGCCCAGTGAATACGCGGCTGCTGACGTAAGTAGCAACTTAGCGGCCGCTACTCGAGCGGGAACTTCCACTTCCTGATCAGGGGAAGACGTAAAATTGTGTACACACCTCGGGCGGTGATAAAGGAAGCCTCAAATCGCATCGTCTTGGCTCGTGCGACGAGTTCCCGTGATCTGAGACTTTATTTCAACACCCTCGGGGTACTACACTCTTATTAAGGCAACTGAAAGTTATGCGTTGTGCTGTGCTCTGATGTGATGTTCTGATGTTGGAGACAGGTTTATACATAGGTTAAGACCTTCATAATACGTATATGTATATATGTAATGTACTATGTTTGTGTTACATACATGTAGGGAGTAATCTATGTAATAATTTATAGATAAATGAAATTAAATTTAAAAGAAAATTAAAAGTATATGTATATCATGCCTTTTATTTACATATATACATAGATAGGTATATTTGTTTTTAGCAATGTTTGAATAACATTTACATTAAATTCCCATTTTTTTTCTAAAACCTCTGTATATTTTTATTCTGTATATTTTGTGTTAAATCGTGGACATATAAATATTAAATCAATGGCGTACATATTATGTATTTGTGGTATATTTTTAAAGACAAAAAATTATTTCATGCAGGTTAGTAAATGTAGAAAGGAGTGATTAAATAATTTAATAAAAAAAGTACATTTCAATAATTTCATAAAAACCGCAAACAAACGACAAGTACATAAACAACATTAAAATGATCAAGCATTAGTAACACTAAACAAAAAACCTTCTTTAAAAAAAAAACTGCTTTTGAGTCCAGACATGCGTTACGCCGCCGGCATCATGCCATCTCTTTCACCTACACGCAATCAACAGTGTGTATGAGGAGTGTCGCTATATCAAATTATAAAAAGCCCAACATAAACCTTACCTTCGACGACGGAATTCTTCCTGCTATCGCCATCTTTGCGTCTCTTGTTACCCGCAGCACCTACACGTCAAGGATTGCCAATTAATAAAAGTAAAATAAGCATAAATCGAGGGTAGGAAACAAGCGAAACTCCATAAAAAAAGGTATATAAAAGTCACAGCAAAACGCACAGTTTTTCACACACATTTACATACAACAGTGATTATTATCAGATAATTTCATTCTGGAACCACTCCAGGCCCCCATTTTACCAACTCGACATTCAAATTATTGTCGGTGACTATCATTGACTTAAATAAACAACTAGACTCCCAATCGCAAACAAAAGTGCCTCAAGAAACGTCCGAGCGGCGTTGTCTATGTATTGTGTGTGTCAACACATCAACTTACACAGATAACATTAACATATTCGTTCAAATTAACACCTTATTTCGTGGCCGTAATGTTTAATGTCAATTGCATACGATCATGAGAAGTAGTAACACGACGCCACGCGCTGGAAACCTGTCTGTCTCTTGTTCTCAAGCGTTTGAGATAACGGTGTGAAAGAGACATGTACATTGTTATCGAAGCGCGGTCGAAACACGACTGAACCAAAACTCTGCACAATAGACGCGTCGTGCAGACTTTTGCTTCCGACAGTTTTTGAGCGTGATTGGGAGTCTAGTTTTTTATCGTAAGTCAATGGTGACTATTGACAATTCAAAATGCAATGCTTATTCAATATGGAGCCAACCGGCGTAGATTAGATTCTTATCCAGTTTGTAATGTAAACAGAATTGACAATATTTCAATTTTTCAAGTGCTACTTTTTATTGTCTGGCTGGAAAGAGCGCACAATTTTAAGACACCCATATTTTTTTATATTTGTGAAAATCTTGTATTTTCGTGTAAAAATCCATTTAAATCGTTGCTCGAGCAGAAAGGGCGTAAGTAACAAACAGTAGTAACGTTGATGAAATAGGGGTCTGAACCTGAACGTTATCAGAGTAAACGTCACATGCTTTTTCTTCTCAATTCAATATAACAACACTATGACACTTCCTGTGAAATGGTTCCACAGTGGCTTAGGAATCAATTTGTTCGATAGAACCAGTAAAACCAGTTTGGCAAATTCGATTCGGCGTTATTTTGTGCACGTTCAAATCCGACAGATATCAAGTATTCTTTGATTAAAAGTAAAATGGCGGAAGATAGGCGACGTTTTTACAATACACATGCAATACATTTTTGACAGTGCAGTACAGTTCCATGCAAAACATACACCTATTTTTGAATACTGTTTTTTTTTTTATATTGGCGAAATCGTCGCATCGAGGGGCCATATTAAAAAAAGAAGAAATAGACATTTTTGACAGTGTTTTATGTAGTTCCATGCAAAACACTACCGCTTCCACATATATCAAAGTCGACTTTTTTTTGCTAGTGATGTCGCAAAAATTGGACTGGTTCGGACAGGTCTGCCACATGCATCCACAGAGGCGTAGTAGTAGACCACCATAACAAACTGGTAAAATAGTGATGTGCTACCTTCACTAGTGATGTCCTGGCCGAACTCAGCGCCGATGATGCCCAAAAGGACGACAGCTGTCGTCTGCTTCCTCTTTAGTTCGGCTATCGAGGATGGCTTCCGGACTATCTCTTCTTCTTCTTCCTCGAATTCTTCCTCCTGCTAGAATATTTTTGAAGTGAAAACTCCTTTAGCGGCGCTGAGCACTTTTTGGGATGGGTTTAATGTTAAACTCACGTCAGGCGTAAGACGGAGGGAGAGATTAAGTACCAGGATATCAGATCCTCTAAGTCTGAGAGCTTATTTTGAAATACGAATGAATCGCGTTCGATTTTTGAAGTGTTTTTTTGTTGAGTCGTGGAGCAAAAATACTAGGGCAACAGCACATTGTTAGAGCTCTGTCAATATAGATACTAGGTACGTACATTTTTATTTTTCTAAGCGGCCAGTACAGTACGCGTCTTGAGCGTCATGGATGTTGTAACATTAAAATCTAATCTAATGACACTAGCTGTTGCCCGCGACTTCGTCCGCGCAGAATTAATTATATGATAGTTATAGCCTATGTTACTCAGGGATAATGTAGCATTATAATGGTGAAAGAATTCGGCTATGGGTCGTGGTCCACCTACAGTTTGACCACCTGGTTTTCGACGGATCCCCGCCCTTGGGCGGAGCCCCTTTTTCTGGGTATCTTGCTCTTCGGGCAAATGAAGATACCCTACTAACCTAACCTACCTATTTTTGTATTAAAATAAATTGCAGCCTTTTTCCAGTAGGCTTATTGTCTAACTCGCTCGCAATCGCCATCGTGTATGAATGTGACAGCTAGCTGATTCCGATGCCAATTGTCAGCACATACATAAACTGTCAAAATGAACACGATGGCGATTGCGAGCGAAATAGACAATAAGCCTACAGGTGGACCAAATTAGATTTTTTTCTTGATTGTCTTATTATATTTATACATACAGAGTATAGAGAAAAAAAGCAAATATTTTCCTTCCGTACCCAATAGTCGAACGGGTCCAAAGGATAACCGCTTGGTTACTTACAGCTTTAGCGGCCTTTTCTGCCGGCTCCTTGTGCGAGGCGTGCGGGTTGATGCTCTCCGTGTGAGTGTACAGAGGCAGGTACTGGGCCCAGTTGTCGACCAGCCCCTTGCGCCCCTTGGGGCCCAGTCTGTGAACAAGTTGAACCATAGGCTAACAAAATATTTCAAGTGTTCTTCCATTAGTTTGTCAGTAATTTTTTCTAATTCATTTTATTGACTTAGTTTTATCTGTCTGTAGGTTCTTTCGGCTTAACGTCGACGGCTGAAATAATATAAATTTACTATGTAGATAGTGTGGGCGAAAATCTTAGCAATCATGTTATATGTGATGCGGCTAGCAACCCATTACTATTTTGATTCCCATTTCCACCTCACGCACCATAATGCTAAACGTGACCTAGGTCGTTACCTTAGTCTCTATTTACCCTGCAAAAGATAGACGTGATTTGTGTGTGTATGTCGTCACCTGGCGAGTTCCGCGAGCAGCAGCGCCTGCGCCGCCTCGCGCACCTCCAGGCAGTGGTGCTGCCACCTCCTGGCCAGCATCTCAACCTGCGGACGCTTGAAGCTCTTCGCGCCTGTTTAAATAAACATATAATAAAAGATAATGAAACAATGATAACAAGAGCACCGCTTGGAGGAGCTCCTATTCCGCGTATACTTGCCGGCACGTAAGTCTAGCGATGACGCGTCACGTGGGGGTCACATACGTGCCGAAACTTATAGTTTAGGTGTGAATGGGTGTGTTGGAAGAGTAGGCCTTGACGGACGTACCGTGACCAAATTGGGGACGATTTGACAAAAGGTCAATAGTACCCGAAACCAACGAGCGTGTATGAAGATGGCTTGTTAGATTATTTGTCCACAGTATTTTTTCTTTGTAGCAAATTTTCACTTCCGTGGTTTTTTCGAGTCACATTTTTCCCCAGTCGCGTTTTTTCCCTTTCCCATCCTAATCCTAATCGACAAAGAAACAGTGTCGACGGAACTCTGGTATCACAGAGCTCCTGTTTCCCACTGAGTCTTATGTATTGCACTACTAAACCACACATCTAGGCTTAACGGCACATACGTAGGTTTAGGTTATGTCAGTTCTTCATCGGCCCGAAGGTCCACCACCACGCAGTAATAGGAGCTCCGTTGACAATATTTCTATGTCGATTGGGATTGGGTGAAAACGCGACTGTGGAAAAATGCGACACAGAAAAATCGCTACTGTGTAAATAAGCTTCAGTAAAAAAGCATAGTAAGGAAAAAAGCATTTGGGAAAAATGCGAATGTAAATTTTGCTACTAGGAAAAAACTGTTTCGGGAAAATTATATAACAAATCACCCATATGGGAATGAGGCGTGACAGTACGCACGTATGTCATTGACTTACAATAGCAGTCCAGCGCATACGGAAAGACCATCATTGCCAAACTTGGCAGAAAGTATTTTTTTCTAAGGCGCACTATCCGCCCGCACTACTCTCGGCCCCCTTTGTCGCCTACCCCGCGCCCCTGTACCGCGCGGGCGAGGACCCAGCTAAGCGGTCGGTCTATAGTATCGTAACGAAACGCTTGCGGCTTCTGTAGAGATCACTTACCGGCGGCAACGACCTTGTCAGGCAGCAGCGCGCAGTGCAGCGTCGCCAGCAGCGACCAGCCCTGCTTGATGTGCGTCTGCTGGGCGGCCAGCTGCTCCGCCCGCTCTTCGTCGCCCGCCCACGAGGTTGACGACCTCGTTGAAGGTCTGCAGACATGATTTTAACTAAACACTTCGAAGTCAAAGGTAACGAAAACTGATATCCGTTGGCTAAGAGCCCGAAAGGGAAGGGGGTCTTTTGTCCATTTTCTACCTTACAACGCTGCCGACATTTTGTCACAATATTTATGAATATATCTTTAATAGTTACTTTGACATGTGCGAAATCGATCGAAGGGACTATATTATCCTAAAAATTGAATTGAACGTAACGTCACTATGGCATTTGCCGCGAAAGTTCCGACAGTGGAACAGGATCAATTCGTCCGATACTACCTGTGCATGCGGCGATGGAACTCGTGCTCCGGCACGAAGGTGGCGTTGCTCATGCTCATCAGCGTGTTGGCGAGCGCCACGATGGACAGCAGGTGGTTCGTGGTGAGCGTCGTGCTCAGCTCCCAGTGGAGCTTCGACGAGAACAGCCTGCGGAAGACCAGACCAACTCAGTAATACTGAGAATAGTACCTACGAGACGACGTCGGTGCTATAACGCCATCTGACGGACGAAAAATGTTTACATACATACATACTGTCACGCCTCTCTCCCACAGGGGTAGGCAGAGACTACTTTGTTCCACTTGCTACTATCCTGACACCTCTTTCGCTTCATCCAAATTCATCAATCTCTTCATACATGCTCGTCGGTTTCGGGTACTCTTGCTTGACCTGACCTTTTACCAAAGCGGTTGGTAGGGCCTTGTGCAAGGTCCGTCCGGATCGCTACCACCATCTTACTCGCTAATCCTGCCGCTAAGCAGCAGTGCTTGCACTGCTGTGTTCCGGTGTGGAGAGTAAGACAGCCGGGGAAATTACGGGCACAAGAGGCATTTCATCTAAGTCCTCTAGGTTGGCAACGCATCTGCAATACCTCCGGGGTTGCGGGTGTCTATGGGCAGTGGTGATCGCTTACCATCAGGTGACCCACTTGCTCGTTTTCCTTCCTATTCATATATAAAAAAAAAAGTCCCCAATTTGATCACGGAACGACAAATGTTTAAGTTGTAATGCTAGTTTATGAAAACGAAATACAGTACCGATGTTGACTCAATTTTCAGTGGCGTAACTATAGGATGGCAGGGCTGGCAAAATGCCTCGGGCCGCTAGCTCTACGGGGCCCCGAACTGGCTTAGCCTTGAGCACAGAAGGGAAGATGATGCATAGTGAATGCCACGGGCCGCTAGCTCTACGGGGCCCCGAACTGGCTTAGCCTTGAGCACAGAAGGGAAGCTGATGCATAGTGAATGCCACGGGCCGCTAGCTCTACGGGGCCCCGAACTGGCTTAGCCTTGAGCACAGAAGGGAAGCTGATGCACTGCTTTATAGTGAGGAAGGGCCCCATCCGATGAATTTGCCGCGGGCCCCTGACGTTGTAGTTACGCCACTATTAATTTTGAACAAAGTTCTGACCTGTCCTTCCGTCGTGGGAGGATAATGATAATGATTCAGGCTAACAAGTGTCACAAAGCGGAGACAACGGTTCTGGCACAAATCGGGTGTTGTTTAGGATCCTTTCTCTATCCTGTGGCCCGTGGCGTAAAAATAGAGCGGCAGCCAATCAATGCCACTGGCCCCTAGCTCAACAAGGCCCCGAACTGGTTGAGCCTAGGGAAAGACCTCAATGTGATGAACAGTGACGTGCAGTGAAGGGTCCCACTCCTGTACTCCCGAGATGAATATGCCACGGGCCTAAGCGTTACAGTTACGCCGCTGCCTGTGGCTAAGCCCTAGCCCCACCTGGTGAGCTTCTCCTGTCGCAGCAGCTCCGGCGGCAGGTCCGTGGTGAGCAGGCGGGGGTCCTCGGGCGCGCCGGCGGCGGCTGCGCCGAGACGCGTCGGCAGCTGGACAGCCATGTGCCCGTGGCGGGAGACCACCCCGAAACACACTGGCACCTACACGACGAAAGAAAGAAAGAAAGAAAAAAAGAAAAAGTTTATTTATTTGGGCCATCGGACACAGTTTGGTGAGGGCGGTCAAAAATCACATGCTGTTTAAAGATTCAGTACCTCTAAAGGAAGAAAGGAACCCTTATAAGATCACAGTGTCGTCCGTCTGTTCTTTTGTCTGTCTTTCTGTCCGTCAAGGCCCCTTTTCTCAGAAACGCGTAGATATAAAATTGAAATTGATACCAAATACTGAGCTCTGCGGTACATTAAAGCTGTGAAAAAAAATCAAACCTAGAATCTATGCAATCAAATTATATGGCCGGTTAAGGCTTTAAAACCTACAAGGTTCACATAGACCTGGAATCATGAAATTTAGTATGAAGGTAGCATTTATAGCACAACTAACGAAATTAAAAAAAAAACTTTTTTTAATGTCTGGCTGTCTATGTTGGTAACCAATATAAAATGACCGCACACTGCATACATTTTGCTTTGGAGCAGGGCTCTGCTAACATTCAATTTTAAATTAACTTGACTAATTTAAAATAATATAAGTATAAGTAGGTACATAAATGAATGAGTTACACCTTCAAGCGCAAGCTGAAGGATCACTTATTGACGCTCCAAAAATCCTTGCAATAGTCCAGCACTAACTTGTAGGTACATTTGTATGCCAGCCTGTTGTTTTTAAACAATTTCGATTTCCCTTCTTTTTATTTTTGCTTATCGTAAATTATCCATTTAATTTATCTACTTTTAGTTACTCATATAATATCGGTTCCATTTATTATATTTATTAATTTAGTTACATATAGGTTATTAGTGTATGAACTATAATATTAGATTATGTATATATATCTGTGTATCGTTCCGTGAGTCACAGACGGTTCTGGCTGAAAATCAGTGCTGCAGGTGTCTAACACCTCAGCGTAATGCTGATCCAGCGACCGTTTCACTTTTGCGAAGACACACACATTAATACATTGCTGATCTATTTTCATGTCTGTTTTTTATGTTTCATTTTTGTACAATTGTGTGTATGTTCTATTTCTGTGTCATTCAAAAGAGAATAAATGTCTTCTTTCTTTCTTTCTAATATGTCGCTTAAGTCAAACATTTAAGTTGACCGCAACTTCTTATCGGCCATTTATTTATAACCGGCGGTTTCAGTGGCAGATCACGTATTTGGCTGATGGTACCGTCTGTAACCTTACCATGGGCCTCAGAAGGCCTAGCTTGGACTCGCAGACGCGGTCCAGATCGGGGTCCAGGCCCCACGCGTGCAGCAGCGATATGAGGATCTGCGCTATCTGCATGGTGTGGGGGGGTTCCGCGAGGGTCATGTCCGCCGGACGCTTCTTCTGCGCCTGACTCGGTTGATCTGCAACAAGGAGATCGAGACTTAAATACGAATTTTAACTTTTAACTTGTAGCGACACTAGCGCCACCTAGCTGGCCTCTACATAAATACTACGACGCATGAGTAGCCAGCGCCAGTTCTAATGACAGCTCCAGTGACAACTGTCACATCGGTCCACATCGCGCTAACGAAGTTTCTCAACACGGATGCATAAATACAACTTCCAACTCTCTTCCTTCGGACTTCGGTCCTCAGCCATAACATCTGCCAAGAGAGAGATCTCTCTACTGTGGCCCTCCCCACAAAAATCCCATAGGGAAGAAGAAGAATCGTTTATTTGCTTAGAACACGTACAAAAGGATGTTAATTTAAAACTGGAAACAGTATTCAGCCGATACATCAGCATGCAAATTATAATGAACAATAATAAATCATAATATTATAAAGTAGGTACTTATGTCACAATTTAAAAACTAAAATTAACAAATCTCTAATTTACATTCAATTAAATTAATTATGTCTAGGCCTTCACCTCCCAAAGCACCAATTCATAAAACTAAATAGCTATTATGACGTAGGCATCTTCTAAGAAAGGATTTCGTAACAGGGCCGGATTAAGTTGGCGTAAGGAGCTTCATAACGAATTTTAATTCTATTTACATTCTAGGCAAAAGCTAGTTCAACTATTTAATTGCTTGCAGTATAATAATTAGGATATTACATTATGTTACATTATTAATATAAAACCATAAAACAAACGCGTCCACGCATAAAAACGAGAACACGAAACCATTACCGACCTAATTGCGCAGTCGGTTAAAACGATTCATAACCGTGTAATGGAACAATAAACAAATAAACTAACTGCACTTGAAATATTATTTAACTGATAAATCCTACTAATCCTATTAATGTTATATTTAAATGCGAAAGTTTGTGACGATGTGAGTGAGTGTGTCTGTGTATGTTTGTTCCTTCTTCACGCTAAAACGATTGGACGGATTTGGGTAAAATTTGGAACGAAGATAGCTGGTACCCTAGATTAAAACATAGGCTACTTTTTATCCCGGAAAATTGCATAGTTCCCGCGGGATAGCGATTAAACTTGTTAAAACATTGCTAGTTCTACATAGTCGCGGGCAGAAGCTATACCTCTATAGCAATGATATGACTGATGGCCTGCAATAGTTATATGTACTATGTCTTTGACCTGGCCTCGCGTGTATACCTATGTGTATATGTGTCAAGGGCGAGCGGTAGATTCGTCATATGCGAAATGGTTAATCACGAGTAAACTAATTATGTTTGTTGTTATTTTGTTTGTTTGTTAAGTGCACCAATATTAATAGTATAGAATGTGCCAGTTGCTTTGCTTCTCTTCTCGCGCAGATGGTAAAAGCCCATCGAGGGAATGGGCGAAAATCTTGGGAATCATATTATAGGCGATGCGGCTAGCAACCCATCACTATTTTGATTCCCCTTTCCACCTATACGCCCGCAATCATGCTAAACTGTTATGTTGTTCCTTCTTCAAGCTTAAACGACTGGACGGATTTGGATAAAATTTGGAACGGACATAGCTGGTACCCTAGATTAAAACACAGGCTACTTTTTATCCCGGAAAATTGCATAGTTCCCGCGGGATAGCGATAAACATGTGAAAGGTCGTAGCTGCCTAGAGTCGCAACGTTAATACTTATTGCTGAATATACTATCAACATTAGTTCTTAAGTCTAATTTATTCCCCTTTCCACCTATACGCCCACAATCATGCTAAACTGTTTTGTTGTTCCTTCTTCACGCTAAAACTACTTGACGGATTTGGATAAAATTCGGAACGAAGATAGCTGGTACCCTAGATTGAAACATAGGCTACTTTTTATTCCGGAAAATAGCATATTTCCCGGGGGATAGCCATAAACATGTCAATTGCTAATTCTACGCGGACGAAGTCGCGGGCGGAAGCTAGTATTTTATAATACAGACAAAATCTCAGACTTTTTATGCATAATCAAAATCATAATCACATGGTGGCACAATCAAGTGCAATTAGAATAAGTAAGGCTAACCGGTTAACAGCTATAGTTAATTAACGGTGTAATTGTTAACCGTGGAATGTGAGGTTAAGAATACTATCTATAGACCGATCGCTTAAATGAGTCCTCGCCTGCGCGGTACAGGGGCGCGGGGCGGGACGACAAAGGGGACCGAGCGAGGTGCGGGCGGGGAGTGTAATTTACTTCCCGATTTTTGTATTCAGTTCAGTTCAGTTCAGTTTCTTTATTTGCTTTTAAAAGATACAATTATCATGCAAAATTGTGTACAACAAAATAAACTTAACCTAAATCATTCACACGTAAAGTCAGAAGAACATGTCATATTTCATTAAATTTTAAAACCAATGATTAATCATACAATTTACCAAAATACTCATCGAGACTGTAGAAGGGTCTCGTAGCCACATAACTTTTAAGATTTTTCGAGAATACTCTCAGGTCTTCAGACTCTTTAACATTATCTGGTAGGTGGTTAAATACCTTAATTGCTATATAATTGATGCTTTTTCGGAACAGAACAAAATTCGACCGTGGTAGTGTAAGGTAATGGTTTCGTCTTAACGCGTAACTTTGAGTTTGACTAACCAATTTGTATGAGCTTTTATTTTTATAAACATGTATTTCTTTTTACGGTGAACCCGTTACAAATTATATTTCCAAATGATACTGAAATCCTGACCAGATGAAAAAATACAAAAAGTCAAGCTTAGGCCGGGAATCGAACCAGGATCCTTATCAATCCGTGAGAGGTGCTTTTACCCCTAAACCATAGGGTTAAATCTTCGAATTTAACCCGATCCGATCCGGGTTCCATTCCCGGTCTCAGCTTTACTTTTCGGATTTTTAAATAAATAAATAAATAAATAAATATCATGGGACAAATTACACCAATTGTCCCAGTCCCAAACTAAGCAAAGCTTGTACTATGGGTACCAGGCAACGGATAAACATACTTATAAAATGTAGATAAATACATACTTAAATACATACAACATCCATGACTCGGGCACAAACATTCGTATTCATCATACAAATGTCTGCCCCTACCGGGATTCGAACCCGGCACCTTTAGCTTCATAGTCAGGGTCACTAACTACTAGGCTATCCGGTCGTCGGTCGGTCCGTTTTCCATACGTTCAGATTCAAATATACTAATAACAAAGCGATCATTGCTTTCCATCACGTGATCCCCATGCTCGTTTTCCTCCTATCACATAAAAAAAACAAAGACATGGATTTCAAGTAAATGTCAATGCTCAAACTCTGACAGGCATTTTCCAATCGCTCGCACGATTCTTTGACACAGCCCACTACCATATCGAGTCGGTATTGTATTAGGCCATTCCTGCGATCAGCCGCGGTCGATTGTGCCACAAGCGCGCGGCGTGGTTCCTGCGCGTGCGCAACACGCCGCCGGGGACCGTATTCAGGCTGTACGTACAATTTAAAATAACTAATTATTTCTCTGTCTTAATGGTCGTCTGGTATAATAGGGTACCAGCTATATCCGTTCCAAATTTTATCCAAATCCGTCCAGTCGTTTCAGCGTGAAGAAGGACTAACATACACACTCGCACCGTCACATCCATCCGTCCATCCATCCTCACACTTTCGCATTTATAATATACTAGCTGTTGCCAGCGACTTCGTCTGCAAAGAATTCGTTTATCGCTATCCCGCGGGAACTATGCAATTTTCCGGGATAAAAAGTAGCCTATGTGCTATTCCAGACTTTTCTCTATCTATGTGCCGAATTTCATCCAGATCCCTTGGACCGTTCTGGCCTGATTGAGTAACAAACAAACATCCATCCATCCATCCATCCATACTTTCGCATTTATAATATTAGTTAGACTAGCTTCTGCCCGCGACTTCGTCCGCGTAGAATTAGCAATTGACATGTTTATCGCTATCCCGCGGGAACTATACAATTTTCCGGGATAAAAAGTAGCCTATGTCTTAATCTAGGGTACCAGCTATCTTCGTACCAAATTTTATCCAAATCCATCCAGTCGTTTAAGCGTGAAGAAGGAACAAACATACACACTCACTCACTCACATCGTCACAAACTTTCGCATTTATAATATTAGTAGGATTCATCATCATCATCATCATCACATTACTATCACCGTCATTATAATATTAGTAGGATATTAATACCATTTGTAGGTGCGCCGGCGTCGCCACTCTGTCGTACTCGTAAGGTCGTCTGCTGCCTCATTATCTCTGTGATCTACATATTGCTATAGATTCGTTATTTAATCGAACAATGTCGATTCGTAGTGCAATTAAAAGATTCTAATGTACTCTCGTGTTTACGCTGAGGCAATAACACTTATCCTTAATTATATAGTCGTAATATATCAGCTTAAAATCAGCAAAAAAAAAAAAGCCGTGGCAGCCTAGTGGTTTGACCTGTGGCCTCTCAAGCAGAGCGTCGTGGGTTCAAATCCCGGGCTCGCACCTCTGAGTTTTTCGGAATTTATGTGCGAAAATTACATTTGTAATTTGCCATGAGCTTTTCGGTGAAGGAAAACATCGTGAGGAAACCTGCACACATCTGCGAAGAAATTCAATGGTGTGTGTTAAGTTCCCAATCCGCACTGGGCGCGCGTGGGAACTATAGCCCAAACCCTCCAATACACGGAGGAGGCCTATGCCATGAGGCACGCCGAATTACGCGACAATTTAATAAATAAAACGACAATAACATCAACAACAACATGTATACTTACTGAAATTGTAGCGGATTCGGAATAAAAAGGCTTATAAAAATATATATATATATATCAGCTTATATTTCATAAAAAAGCAAAAAGAATACGGTTCAACCCACGATTACGGCTAATTTCGATCTTTTGAAACATACTTCAATTTTATTATACCACGTCGGTGGCAAACAAACGCACGGTCCGCCTGGCGCCTATTTCACCAGCTTGACAATTGTCGGTGACAGGTGACAATTCTGTTTACATTACAGATTCGACAAGAATATATGCCGCTTGAACGGCTACCGTAGCCTAAGGACGCTTACAAGTCCAAGAACTAGTATTGCCGAGCCTTTAAAAATTTTGACGTGACGTGTTCTCGGACACACCCCTCCCTTATCGTGATCATTCGTGATATTTTGCTGACCCCCCCCCCTACAAACGATCAGATGATTTCAGGCCTTACATAAATGCTACATATTTAAAACGCCAAAATTGGTAAACAATGCAAACGTGCGTTGGCCATGCCGTTATAGGTAGTTCTTAGTCTTAGGTCATTGAAGCGGATACGTTGCCATATCACAGGATTAGTCACCCGGTATTGCCATAAGCTATACTGACGCAGTATATGCGTATGCGCATAGTTATGGAGAGTGCGGATAATAAAGTGCTTATACACAACATACGACCGGATAGCCTAGAGGACTTGATGAAGTTTGAGGTCCCTGGTTCGATGCCTGATCGAGGCAGATCTTACTAATATTATAAATGCGAAAGTTTGTGACGATGTGAGTCACGATGTGAGTGAGTGTGCATGTTTGTTCCTTGTGCATGCTTGTTGTGTTGTGAATATTTTTCCTCGTTTGACCAAGAATGAATGTATACCTGATTGATTATTTTAATTTTAATTGTACCTACCTTTTTAAACTGTAAAATTTTGCATGCCAGTTACTGGTGAAATGTGTGAGCTCTCTAATTTTATCTGTGTTCCATCTTCTGTACCATGTTTCAAGCGAAATAAAGTTATTTGTATTTGTATTTGTATTTGTATTTCACGCTTCAACGGATGGACGGATTTGGATAAAATTTGGAACGGAGATAGCTGGTACCTTAAATTGAAACATTTTTATCCCGGAAAATCGCATAGTTCCCGCGGGATAGCGATAAACACGTCATTGCTAATTCTACGCGGACGAAGTCGCGGGCAGAAGCTCGTATTTGTATAAAAAACACGAATGTTTGTTTTCGAGTTCTGGATGTTTAATGACCCTTTATTGTATACTAGCGACCCGCCGTGGTTTCGCACGGTGTATAATGCATGTATTATACATATAAACCTTCCTCTTGATTCACTCTATCTATTAAAAAAAACCGCATCAAAATCCGTTGCGTAGTTTTAAAGATTTAAGCATACATAGGGATATAGGGATATAGGGACAGAGAAAGCGACTTTGTTTTATACTATGTAGTGAAGCACTCCGGAGCACTTTCCGTAGAAAGTTACATGAAAAGTGACCGGGTTCTTTTGCTTCCGTGTATAAACGATACCCCGAAAAAATGGTTTGTAAATTTGGATACAGAAAAAAATTGTTATATAAATATAATTAACTAGCAACAGTGCAAGGTAAAAAAAGCTTGTTACAGGTGGCGGCACTTAAGTCTAACGTGGGTACGCCCGCCCGCGTCCCCAGCACTCCTCCGCGATACCATAATTTACCATATTTTCGACTACTGCGCATCAACGGTCATGGCTAGACTTACGTGCCGGCACTTGTAAAATAGACAGTTGCATGCATATTAGTATGACTATAAACAGCGGTATAATGCATATATTTAGCCTCATGAATGTATCCAAGGCTAACAAACGAGGCTGACCGCGCCTGCGCCTTACAAGATCTATTTTCTTCTGCGAGCCAACAAAGCATTGCGAAAGGCGATAATTTAATCGCAGCGCAGAACAAAGGAATAATTGATTTGCAAGTTTCTTAGTAAAAATAATTCTAGTGTAGTATTTCATAATTTTAAGTTGTAAATAAGAAATAAGGATTTAATTGTTTTTGAAATGAAACTTCTTTAGCGCCGTTGGGCACTTTTTGGGATGGGTATTTTTTTTTTAACTCGCGTCAGTCGCAAGACGGAGGGAGAGTTTAAGTACCAGGATATCAGGATCCTCTAAGAGCTTGTTTTGAAATAAGAATGAAGCTAGAATCGCGTTCGATTTTTAAAGTGTACGTTAATTTCGTCGCTTTAACGAACATATTAAACGAGCTGTGTGGAACAACAGTGCGTTCTGTCAAGTGACCGCAGTTTGAATCTCGTGTAGAAAAAGTTATTTTTTTTCTTTTTGCGCAAATGTGCGTGTGTGTAGTTTTCACTTCTGCCGGCACTCCTGGAGTGCTAACCCTTTGTTTTTTTCTAATACTATTTATGACAAAGGAAACTCGCAAGCATTATCAACCTAGAGCGACAAAAAAATCACACCTCCAACGAGCCGGTATTATTTGCGCTCTGATAACTGACGTAATAAGTGGCAGGTAAAATAACTGGCGGATAGGGCAAGGTGACAATCTGGTATTTGCCGCCGACATCCGGCGGGGCAAGTGACCGGTAATGCCGCTAGTGACGCCGGTAACTCGACATAAAGTTATCGATAACGTATCTTTTTTATATGATAGGAGGGAAACGAGCAAGCGGGTCACATGATGGCACTCATAACATAGGGCGTTAAGAGCGTGTTGCCGGGAATGAAATAGAATAGGCTCGTTTCTTGAAGAACCCTAAGTCGTACTGGTCTGGGAAAATTGGTGCCGCTTTTTTTTTTTATGTGATTAGAAAGGCAAACGAGCAAGTGGGTCACCTGATGGTAAGCGATCACCACTGCCCATAGACCCCCGCAACCCTGGAGGGATTGCAGATGCGTTGCCAACCTAGAGGACTTAGATGAAATGCCTCTTGTGCCCGTAATTTCTCCGGCTGTCTTACTCTCCACACCGGAACACAGCAGTGCAAGCACTGCTGCTTAGCGGCAGGATTAGCGAGTAAGATTACGATTGCGAGGAAGAGTGCTTCCTAATATTACAAAAAACCTTTTTTTATTATTATGTGCAGAAGTAGTGGAGTGGCCAACGCTTAAAGCTGGCCGAGACATAAAAATCTGACAGATGTCAGCACGTGGCAATAAAAGTGAGCCCTACAACCTTTCGTTTTAGGGATAAATTAGATTGTTCACTTCGCAACACTGTAACATCAAAATCTGTGCGACGATATATCACATGTCGATATAGCACGCGTCCCTATATCGATAAACCTAACCTTGTACTTAAGGAAAGTTGTCAGGCCGCCTGGCAACTGTCGATAACTATAATTCTGTTAATGCACGCACTATGACGCACTGTAGGATCTAGATTTAATACTTGTGCGGTGAACAAAATGGAGGAAATATCAATGTTAATAAAAGCTATATATGAATTACCTAGCATCCGCCTGCGACTTCGTTCGCGTAGAATTACTTAAGAACTGATGTTGATGGTATATTCTGCAATAATTATTTACTTTGACTCTAGGCAGCTATGACCTTGAAATATTTATCGCTATCCCGTAGGAACTATGCAATTTTCCGGGATAAAAAGTAGCCTATGCTTTAATCTAGGGTACCAGCTATCTCCGTTCCAAATTTGATCCAAATCCGTCCAGTCGTTTCAGTGTGAAGGAACAAACACACACTCACTCACTCACATCGCCACAAAATTTCGCATCACTACATAGTATAAAACAAAGTCGCTTTCTCTGTCCCTATGTCCCTATGTATGCTTAAATCTTTAAAACTACGCAACGGATTTTGATGCGGTTTTTTTTAATAGATAGAGTGAATCAAAAGGAAGGTTTCTATGTATAATACATGCATAATATACCGTGCGAAGCCGGGGCGGGTCGCTAGTTTATAATATTAGCAGGATTCCTTCAGATTTCAGCAGTTAGTCGAGTTAGTTAGATCGAATATTTCTATCCTTTAAACGTATTTATATCCCTTACGGGTAGACAGAGTCTAAAGTAACAAACCTAAAGGCCTCGTTTAGCGAGATTGTGGGCGTATAGGAAAGGAGAATCAAAATAGTGATGGGTTGCTAGCCGCATCGCCTATAACATGATTCTTAAGATTTTCACCCATTGCCTCGATGGGCTTTTATCATCTGCGCGGGAAGAGAAGCAACTGGTACTGATACCGTATTGCGCAATTCGAACTTGCACTTGAGACACTGACTGTTACGCGGCGCGCGCGCAACTTTTTAATGTAGCGTTATATCAGCTGTGGAAATTGGTGATGGCATTCAGAGATCATAGCATGAAGCCGTGGCAGCCAAGTGGTTTGACCTGTGGCCTCTCAAGCAGAGGGTCGCGGGCTCCAATCCCGTGCTCGCACTTTTGAGTTTTTCGGAATTTATGTGCGAAATTACATTTGAAATTTACCATAAGCTTTTCGGTGAAGGAAAACATCGTGAGGTGGTGTGCGTAAAGTTAGTTCCCAATCCGCACTGGGCCCGCGTGGGAACAATAGCCCAAGCCCTCTCATTCTAAGAGGAGGCCTATGCCCAGCAGTGGGACGTATATATGTTTCCATACATCAGAGGTTCCCAAACTCTTTTGTTACATAGACCACTTTCAAAATTTTGCTGGATTCGGTGGACCCCCTGCAGCTACACTACCACTAATTTCTAAACTAAATCTCAAAAAAAAAATTAAGATTAGCTCTATAATCTATGGAAACTTGCGTTGTTGCTGAGTTTCAACAATAAATTAACAGTTTTCGAAAAAAATGGTTAGAATTGATTGCTTGATAGGGTTAATTATTTGAAAATAAAGTCGACTAAACAAATTTTCAATTAAATTATATTTTTGTGCTGCGAGTGACTCCATCCTACTTTACTTTCTTGAAATCTACAATGACTCACAGCACAAGAACCAATCAATTCTCGCAAATTTTATTCAATTTTCATGCACCCCCGCTTGCGATTGTGGACCCCCATTTTTGGTCACGCTTAACGAGTCTTCCGTGGACCCCTGGGGGTCCACCTGGACCACTTTGGGAACTACTGCCATACATTGATAGATGTTCAAAGTGAACCGCGTCAAGGGCGGGACTTACAGCAAAAATATATAATAGACCGACCGCTTAACTGAGTCCTCGCCCGCGCGGCACAGGGGTGCGGGGTAGGACGACAAAGGGGACCGAGAGCGGTGCGGGCGGGGAGTGCGCCTGCCGCCCGTATCTCGGCCCCCGCAGTCGCCTATCCCGCGCCTCTGTGCCGCGCGGGCGAGGACTCAACTAATCGGTCAGTCTATAGTTGACCTAACCAAACCATCCGCTGAAATATTCCGTTATGATTCTAAGCGCCTGTTTTACCACTCTCTGTTAACATCTGATGACATCTCTGTCTGTTTCATAAAATAAAATAAAATAAAATAAATAACTTCGTTAATCTTTAATCCGCTACAAAAAAAGTTAGCTTCGTTAAACGTTAAAGCGTTACATTTCGGAAGAATTAACGCAAGTTAACGTTAATCGTTAATCCGTTAATTATTAACAATTTTACATATATTAACGGTTAATATATGTAAAATTGCATTTTCATATCGATGCGTTATTTAACTTATAAAACCTGTTGGTTTAGGTTCTGCGCCAAGTAATGAAATGATCGAACGAAACAAATCTCTTCGCAGTTTTCTCACTCGCACGCACCGGCAAAATATATCTAGTTTTAGTTTAGTTTTGTTTTTATTTCACTCGCTGCCACGCGCCGCCCGGCACTTGTCGTTTCATACTTGTCTGAACCTGTTTTTCGCGCCGTGCCGCGGTGCCGTGCGGTAAATAGTAAGCATAGGATTAACGATTAACGGACTTCTGCATATTAACGGAAGTTAACGTGTCCGTTAACATTTTTAAAAGTTAACTTAAAAGTTAATCCGTTAATCAAAATTTTAACTTCGTTAATTAACGATTAACGGATTAACGAGTTAATGCCCAGCTATGGATAGAATCATAGATAACTGACACTTAAGACAACTGGAACTTAACAGACAGTGGCGAGACAGGCCCTAAGAGACCTTGTTAACTGTATCACACTTCATTGCCACCAAAAATTCACACATACAGTATGTAGAGCACACACGCCTCATTTACTTTTACGGTGGTATAATTCATTCCTATTAAGGCCCGCAATAAGATCATATCAAAGGACATGCGCGTGCACCGCTAACTCGCCTCAATTTCGACAGTTTAGCAACTGCATAAAGTACGTGTTAATCGTGTAAAAACCCGGTATTGTTCATACATACGTACATATAACTAATATTATAAATGCGAAAGTATGGATGGATGGATGGATGGATGGATGGATGTTTGTTTGTTAGTCAATCACGCCGGAACGGCCCAACGGATCTGGATGAAATTCGGCACATAGATAGAGAAAAGTCTGGAATAGCACATAGGCTACTTTTAATCCCGGAAAATTGCGTAGTTCCCGCGGGATAGCGATGAACGAATTCTTTGCAGACGAAGTCGCTGGCAACAGCTAGTACCGTCATATCTTTCCCATAGGGGTAGGCGGAGACTAACTTTGTTCCACTTGCTACGACCCTGATATACATTTTCCACATTCATCAATCTCTTCGAACATGCTCATCGGTTTAGGTTACTTCATCTGACCTTTTGTCAAAACGTCCCCAATTTGGTCACAATTGGTTTTGGTCACATTTGGTTTTGGTTACATTGTTTGTTACATACATACATATATATAAATCACGTATTAATCCCTTTACGGGGTAGACAGAGCCTAAGATAACTAAACCTAAAGGCCACGTTTAGCATGAGTGGGCGTATAGGTGGAAAGGGGAGTCAAAATAGTGATGGGTAGCTGTATGTAATGTATGTATGTATAACTCTTTATTGTACACAAACACATAAATTTTACAGGCAATAAGATACACAGATGTACAAAAGCGAACTTATCTCTCAAAGGGATCTCTTCCAGTTAACCTTCGAACGATTGACAGGACAACAGAAACCAGGAGGCAGGAGAGTAATGTAAATATTTACATTGACGATATGACGGTACTAGCTGTTGCCAGCGACTTCGTCTGCAAAGAATTCGTTCATCGCTATCCCGCGGGAACTACGCAATTTTCCGGGATTAAAAGTAGCCTATGTGCTATTACAGACTTTTCTCTATCTATGTGCCGAATTTCATCCAGATTCGTTGGGCCATTCTGGCGTGGTTGAGTAACATTTATAATATTAGTTAGATGTTTGAGGATATGGGGCTCAATTCTTGAATGCACATGACTCGAAAGTGACATAATTCCTTGTATTGTCACAAAGCTGCAGCGGGTCGCCTGATGGCAAGCAATCACCGCCGCCCATAACATATGTTACGGATGCGTTTACGGCCCTTTAAGAAAAGAGTTTGTGGTGTTTAAATACGGAGTGGCCGCCCATAGCCCAAAGCAGTGGTGGGCAAACTTTTTTCATGGCGGGCCAGAAAATCACAGATATTTCAAAGAAGGGCCAAAATTATACTAAAATGCAATTTTTTTGACACATGACGCATGAACTACGTGGCTAGTCTAGCTGGCTCCTTTGCCTTCGCATCTATTATTCTATTTTATACAGCAGCACCGTCTAAATATCGTCATCCTGTGCCATAACACTCCAATTCGAAGGAACGCCGGCGGGCCGCATTAAATTCTTTCGCGGGCCGGAGTTGGCCCGCGGGCCGTAGTTTGCCCATCACTGGCCCAAAGCAATGCATTTTTGGTCCAATGGCAGCCCACACCGCACTCACGGCCGCGGCGACCTTTACAGCATAATGCCAACAGATAGGCAATTACTCTCGCTTTGTTGGTACTACTGTTATAGTTAATCCGACTATAATAGACGCCTAAAGCTTACTAACATTATAAGGCGTCTTAAAATTTTTGGTTTAGTCCTAGTGGCCCCACTGTTATGAAACTTATAAAAAAGTCGAATACTGGAAGGAATTACTGACTGAAGTGATAAACACTGCCACCAATCCCAAAAACTGTAAAAAGTAGATACTTAATAATCACTACCTACCTAGAGTATAGGTAGATAGTCATATAGTTTATTTCAATTATGTGGTACTAGCGACCCGCCCCGGCTTCGCACGGTATATTATGCATGTATCATACATATAAACCTTCCTCTTGATTCACTCTATCTATTAAAAAAAACCGCATCAAAATCCGTTGCATAGTTTTAAAGATTTAAGCATACATAGGGACATAGGGACAGAGAAAGCGACTATGTTCTATACTATGTAGTGATGATGATGAGAGGTCTTAAATCTATTAAACACATGCGCCAACATAAACCCTGCAAGGGCACCGCAATTTGCTGGACAAACAGTTTATCCAATTAACATTTTTGTAACTTTAAACTAACAGCATATATTTACTTATTCATTACAATCGAAAAATTCTTGGAGATTGTAAAAGCACTTTGACAGCAAAATAATCTTTTAGCTTATTAGACAAGGTATGGGCAGTGGTGATCGCTTACCATCAGGTGACCCACTTGCTCGTTTGCCTTCCATTTCACATTAAAAAAAAAAAAGATAGGTATTATTGTACCTACTTAGTTTAGTTAGCGACGCGCTGAACCGCTGTAATTGCCTACTATTACATAAATCCCCAGGTTTTTCAATAGTTTCATAATAACCCCAATTCTGTATACTTTTTAATTCTATAAAAAAAAAATACACTCCACCATAAGGTTGACGGAACCCCGCTTCCTATTTCTATTCCGTTTGCCCTTCGGGCATTTGAAGATAGATACCTAAAAAAGCTAACCTAATTCTGCCGTCCTAATGAAAAAGTACGTATATGCGTTTCACATGACACACATATACGTCCTTTTTAATTAGGAGGGCAGAATTTTATTATCTCTAGTGAGGATTTTTGTAACAGTAGCGGAAAGGTGGAAACACATTTTTAACACGCGACGCGACCCGATGCAACGCGACGCATGTTGAGTCGAATCAAATTGTATTATTTTCTATGACCAGAACCACACTATGAACATCCGACGCGACGCCATGCGCATACATTCGTTGGATCGGGTCGCGTCGCGTTTTAAAAATGTGTTTCCACCTTTACGCTACTGTTACAAAAATCCTCACTAGAGATAATAAAATTAGGTTAGCTTTGTTAGGTAGGCTTTGTTTGTGCTGATCCAGCGACCGTTTCACTTTTGCAAAGACAACGCTGATGATCTAATTTTCATGTCTGTGTTTTTTGTTGTTTTTTTTTTTCAATAAATAAATATCATGGGACTAATTACACAAATTGATACCCAGTCCCAAACTAAGCAAAGCTTGTACTACTTGTCGTAATTGTGTGTATGCTCTTATATTTGTGTGTCTTGCAAAATGAATAAATGTCTTCTTTCTTTCTTTAGTAATAGGGCATAACAGTGCGACCACGATAACTAACTTAAATTGTTTCGGAATATTTCGGTGGAGTCTGACTAAATAGCTCTTAAATGATTTTCATGATTTTTTAATCATAGATGACAAATGTTTCCATACATTAATCGACGATCAAAAGGGACCGCGTCAAGAGCGGAACTAAATAACCTAACTAACCTGTATGGATTCTGTCCGAAATAAATGTTTTTTTTTTTAACCAATTAAATGATGTACTTATGCTTAGTTGGTTTGGTCACGTAGAGGATGGATGAAAGAAGATTAACTAAACAGATTTATATGGGGAGTGTGAATGGGTGCGTTGGGAGGGGAAGGCCTAGACGGACCTTCCGTGATCAAATTGGGGACGTTTTGGAAAAGGGCCAGGTCAAGAGTACCCGAAACCGACGAGCATGTATGAAGAGATTGATGAGTGTGGATGAAGCGGAAGAGGTATGCCTACCCCTGTGGGAAAGAGGCGTGACGGTATGTATGTGTATGTATGTATTAAATGAAAAATCTTTGTAGGGATATTAAGTCGAACCAACCCTACCTGGCCTCTATTTCACCAATACGACCATTGTCGGTGAAATGTGACAATTCTGTTTAAATTACATACTCGACGAGAATCTACGCCGGTTGGCTTCATACTGAATGCGCATTGTCACTTGTCGCCGACAATTGTCGTATTGGTAAAATAGGGGCTGGAATATTTTTTTTAACACGGCGCGAAAAAAGCAACAGCTAGTCATAAAATAAACCGAACCTAACGTATTTTCATATCCTATGTAAAATATTTCCCGTAATATATTCAGTTTCAAGTGGACAAAATTTATAGCAAATGATAATTCGACCAAACAACACGTTAGACCAAATAACGAAAAACTCAAAAGGTACAAGACAGTAGAAGTATCTAGCTTAAAATACTGAGTAGTAAATGATGATTCATTTCACATCAAGATGATAATAACTACACGATAATTGAGGTGAGATTCGTATTGCGAAAGTTCAAAAACCGTAGCTTACTACAGCGGTCAGTTAGTATCTTGTTCGAAATGTTCAAGGTCCAGGGTACTAATCTGTCCATACGAAAGGACCAAACCACCTAAAACAAAAAAAATAATTAAGTATCCCAAAAATAATCACTTGAAGTGAATTTGCGCGGACTTAAAGGGCGAAAACCAGAAAGCAGTACGTATAGTCGATCAAATCCTACCTCGAGTTTCTTAAAGTACCATTCAAAAAATCGATTGGTATCTGACAAAAATGGCTTCCTACATTTCTCCCGCCAAGAATTTCGCGCGCTGAACGCTATAAAACGCGTGAGCGACGGCGAGACAACATTCAGTAGCCTTCGCGCAGTCTACCACAGAAGTGCACGATGAGATTTCTGGTCAGTTTAACAATTAATCTTTTGTTAAGTACGATCAGTGACTACTCAGGGTGTGTTGTGTGTGACGCAGTGCCGTGGAATGTGTGACGTGATCGTTAAGGGGTAAAGAAGTTGCCAGCTGTTTCGTTGCTAAATTGTGGTTGTTTTATTTGCACAGATTGTCGCCGCCGTCCTCGCCTGCGCCGCCGCAGCCCCCTCGGGCTTGCTGGCGGCCCCCTACGGCCACGGGCTGATCGGGCACGGTGCCCCTCTGGCGTACGCGCACGCCGCCCCCGTGGCGTACGCGCACGCCGCCCCCCTGGCGGTGGCGCACGCCGCGCCCGCGCTGCCCACCATCTCCCCCGGAGACCTGCACGGCGCCGCCATCGAGGCCCACGTTGACGCCGCCGACCACGTGCGCGCCGCCGTGGACGCCACCCGCGAGCTGCACGACCAGGCCGCCGAGCTCCACGGACAGGCCGTCAACGCCGCCGAGGACCACTCGTGGCAGGCCGTCGACGCCGTGAAGACCGCCGAGGCTCAACTGGACGGCGCCGCCGCCGGCGCCGCGCCCGTGCTCGCCAAGCAGCTGGTCGGCCACTCCGCTTACGCCGCCGCCCCCGCCCTGGTCGGCCACTCCGCCTACGCCGCCGCCCCCGCCCTGGTCGGCCACTCCGCCTACGCCGCCGCCCCCGCCCTGGTCGGCCACGCCGCCTACGCCGCGCCCGCCCACGCCGCGCTCGCCCACCACGGCAGCCAGACCGTCGTGTCCCAGTCCCTGCACCAGTCGCACCCCGCGCCGCTCGTGCACGCCGCCCCCGTCGCCTACGCCGCGCACGCCGCTCCCCTGCTCACTACTGGCTACGCTCACGGTGGCTACGCTCACGCCGGCTACGGCGCTCATGGTCTCGCTCACTGGTAGACATAGTCATTCTAAATTGTGCCAAAAATATTCAAATACTCAAATGTTTGGAATTTAAATTAATTGTAAACAAGCAATAGAGGCGAGGATGTGTAAATAAACAAAATAGTCAAATTACTACGTCGTATATTTTTCCCTTATTCTTTGCTTTCTCATGCTTCCTCACTTAATAGCAACGCGGAAACTATCAGAGACCTGTCACTACCGCCCAGCCAGGGGTCAGACAAGACATCGAAAGACTGTGTACAAACACGTTCTAGGTCAAATCTTATAAGCATTATTCAAACGTATAAGGTGACAAAGCAGTTTCCCACGGGGCTGGCCCGCCCATTGTTTGCGACTTCACAGCTGTTACACGATAATGAATAAGATAATAACACATTGAGGCTACACCCATAAGGAATTACATTGTCTGGTAATTATTAAAATATTCACATGAGTACGCGTGAAAAATTTGAAACAACCGCTTGGTCGACAAACAACTGTTATAACAGAACAACTGTCACCTTAACCATGTAATATTAGAAGGCTAAATGGTAAATGGTTTTTGCTAGAGGTCACCTGGGGTTTAGAACTACCTGTGTTTAACGTTCATCGCACAGTAAATCTTTTTCGGACTAGGCAGGAAAGAGGCGTGAAACGTGAAGTCCAAGTCGAAGTATGAAATATGTCGAATGTGAAGAATATCGCACGATAGATTGAGTAGCTTCTGCAGGCTTATTGTCTAACTCGCTCGCAATCGCCATCGTGTTCATTTTGACAGTTCTAATATGAATGTGACAGCTAGCTGATTCCGATGCCAATTGTCAGCCCATACATGAACTGTCAAAATGAACACTTTGGCAATTGCGAGCGAGTTAGACAATAAGCCTACAGAATCCAGACGCTACATCATCTAACGCGCTCAAAATCACCATCCGTCATTTTAAAAGAGAAATGGTGATGGCACTTGCGACCTTCGCGCGACAGACAATAAGCCTGATCAACCTATCCAAGTGTGGCCTGTCCACACCGGCGGCAGCATCCGGACAGTCTTTTATCCGGTGTCGACACAGACAAGAGGCCTTCACACTCCGGCAAGTGTGAGCTGCATCCGTATACCACCTACATTGCGTTGCATATCACTGATATGACCAATAAAGGCTAACTTAACTGCTATATTAGCTAGCTTCTTTCACAATACACTCAGTCTTCTTCATTGCGGCAAAACATGATACCAGAGGGGTTCGGATACTAGCCATACAGTATGTAGCACTATCAGACGTTATATGTGATCAATGTCGTATCAGGATGTCAAAGAAAATGCCCGAGAAAGGAACGCATGGATATTTGCTCCATCGACAAGAGCCTAGCTCACACAAACATACACAAATCATGTCTACGAGCCCGAGATAACAGGACCTAAAGGTTCTAGCTCTTAAGTTGAACAAAAGAGAGAAAGTCGATAATTATTCGTAAGTTACAAAGGTGTATTATTTTATTTAATAAAAACTAGCTTGTACCTACAGTCAAGGGTATAAATATATGTAAGTAAGTAAGTAAATGCTTTATTGTGCAAATATAAAGAAACAGACACAAATCACAATAAAATACATTAAATATTATGCACAAAGGCGAACTTATCCCTGTACGTTATATAGGTATGTAAGTTACAAAGACGTCAAAAACATGTATACACCTTTATGATACTAACAATATGTACGGTGACGTCGGTGACACATACATTTGACAAGATGGTTGTATCGATATTTTGTGAACTCGACTATACTAGCGACGTCACCCTTTAGCACATATTAAAAATTAGATGCACCAGAATTTCTTAAGGTTTTAATAAGAGCATAGACTTTAAATAAAAAATACTCGTCCGCAAATTTCAAAGTATGATTTGACGAATAACATTCGAATTAATTAACAATGACCCAAATTTTATTTCGTTAAATTCTAGTTGATAACGTATCAAGGACGTACAAAAGACTTTGCATAATCTAAAAGGTAATTGAGGTAGCCAAATTGAATGCTATATTTTTTGTTTTTAAATATTGCACGACTTTCAATGTCCTAGACGATACCGTGATTTAAAAAAAAGCTTTTGACACCCACACCACATCCGTTTCCGCATTGACCATAAAACTAAAAACAAAAACCGCTTCAGGCAATATACATATAACTTTAAACCAACATATCAGTTCAGGCGCCCAATAGCGGAATTAAAGCTTCTCCATACCGACTAAGCTCTAAAAGTACAACACTAGCGCCAACTCCGATGTTCGCGTAAGTTTGTTATGCGCTCGCGCAACGAGTTCAAGTTCAGTTCACTTTCGTTACACTTTTTGGAGGCCAATGAACTTCGATGGCCTTGAGAATGCTACGTTTCCTTAGAGTATGTAAAATTAGCAAAAACTATAGAAACGATAAATACTTATTTTACTTAATTTGATTTGATTTGATTTGTTAGCGCTAAGAATTTTTAATTTTAATACTGTTAAACTACTGTGTGTGTTACTGTTGTGTGTGTGTGTGTTGCTGTGTGTGTTTTGACCTAGGTACAACTAGGTATTAAAAGTTTATAGAAATCTAACTATCCTACTAATATTATAAATGCGAAAGTATGGATGGATGGATGGATGTTTGTTTGTTACTCAATCACGCCAGAACGGCCCAACGGATCTGGATGAAATTCGGTACATAGATAGAGGAAAGTCTGGAATAACACATAGGCTACATTTTATCCCGGAAAAATGCGTAGTTCCCGCGGGACAGCGATAAACATGACAAAGGTCGTAGCTGCGTAGAGTTGCAACGTAAATGATTTTTGCAGAATATAACTACGAACATCAGTTCTTCAACCTAATTGGGATTAATAGGGATTATTACGAAGTCGCTGGCAACAGCTAATACACACATAAATCACGTCTTCATCCCTTACTGGGTAGACAGAGCCTGAGGTACGGACACGTTTAGCATGATTGTGGGCATTTAGGAAGGAAAGGGGAATCAAATTAGTGATGGGTTGCTAGCCGCGCCTACATGATTCCTAAGATTTTCGCCCATTCCCTCGATGAACTGAAGAGAGGCAACTGGTACATTCTATGTTTTTTTTAAAGGGAACAGCTTCATACAAAATTTCAGCTTCCTCCGTCCAAAGAGCTAAGTTTAAAGGGCTGAAATCAGTCGTTAATCAAGACCTTTGCCTTTATAAATAAAGAAGAGGAAAATAATAGTACAGAATAGCCTATATAGCAGATACGAGCCTGACTGGACTGTGATTGCATTACAATACAAATTCTCTTTATTGAACACCACAAATCAGTACAAACCAATACAGAAACAAAGAACAAAGTATACAATAGGCGGTCTCATCGCTTAGTAGCGATCTCTTCCAGACAACCAATAAGTCAGAGAAATAAGTTGGAGACAGTTTGAGTTTGTATTGTGCTTAGTGTAAGTTTTCCATCGCGAAACACGTCTACCAGTTTGCGTTAAAAGCGCTGCTTTTGCCGTAGTAATTGAGACATTACGAGAACGCGTTCGACATGTCTTTTGTGAAACCATACACTAGAAGCTCAGGTTCGAAGACAGAACTATGACATATTGAGATTTTAATTCCAGAAAAATCAAGAGACGGGGAGGGAACTGACCTCGAAATATCCAATAAACCACTTACAATCACTCCCAACAACTAATTATGTGTTTAAAGCAAACAATCACACTAACATACCGAGCAACGTAATTATAGCTTAGCCTTTCATACCCTTACTTCCACGACCTCGTATCTCAATAAAATATTCAGTTGGAAATAGAGCTTTGTAAGCTTATAATAGAGTTCAAACTGGTGGTAACCGTAAATGTGTTTTAGGAGCGTGAGAAAAGCAGTGGTTCCGTCTCAAAGGTCAAAGCGGCCCCGGCTCTCGTTACGGTATAGATGATTACGTAAACATAGGTTTAGGGGTAATGCAGTGCGAACTGCGAAACATACACAACGTGTTACAAAACTAACAAAAAAATAAACTAGAAATTCAACAAAGGCAAAAACAGTACCAATCCTAATTAGTGTTGTAAAAGACTCGAGTTATGGAGTCCTAATTTTGTAGACTCGACTCACTTAGTAAATAGAGGACTCGGTGAACTCGAAGAATCCGAGTCCCGTGCCGTCTCGAGCGTGAGTAAATATAGAGCCATAGATAGAAGATAATTAGAGGATCCTTACCATGACGTCTTAATGGCATTCAATTCCGATTCAGTTTAGGTTCGCTCGCTGTCAGATAAGGCCCCAGGGGCCCGATTTTTGAAAGCACATGTGTGAAAATACCACTCGAAAGTGGTGAAAAATTGTGCTGAATATGAAACACGAGTAGCTTAAAAATACTTACGGCTCTCATTAATCATGTGGACTATGCAAAATTTTGATTAGAGCCGTAGTTTTGAAGATATAAACAGATTTATAACACTTTCGAGTGTGCTTTGAAAAATCGGGGCCAAGTTCAGGTCTTACCTGAAATTTTTAGTACAGCTCGGGACTCGGATTGTTCGAGTTCACCGAGTCCTCTATTAAGTGAGTCGAGTCTACAAAATTAGGACTCCACGACTCGAGTCTTTTACAACACTAATCTTAGTAGGCTGTCACGAACAGCCAACTTTATTTAAAGTATTTTAAAAGTATGGTAGATTTTTCAATCGTTTCTTTGTCATTTGTCACTTCGGGGATTTTGGTTTCACTTAAATAGGGTTGTGTGTAAAGCTGAGTTGAGATTGGCACCACTTCGTGAATATGTGTCACATTTAATGATTTCTTTGTATTTCTTTCATATCAATGATTTTTTTTTTTGGAAAAAATTTTTTCGGTTAGTTATAACAAAAAATTAGTAAACATCTACACTTTTAGAATCATGCCGATGGACTCATCACTAGGAACGATTTAACTACTATTCGGCTATAGGGATATTTTGTGACATCCTGTAGATAGCCACGGACCGTTGTTTCGTTGTTTCATATGCAATTGTGTAAAGTCTAATAGCACTAAGAGCAATGTCAATAGTTCAGAAAAACGTGGTGTTTTTTATGAGATCAAAATATTAGCAAAATCTCAATAAAATAGTTTAATGCAAATATACCAACGTCAAGGTTCCAGTCTACAAATACAAATATCCCAAACTGTAACGTTCCTAAAATTATTGTTTTCTTTTATTGAACGAAGTTTGTTAAGATTTGAAACACAAATTATTTATTGAATCAGGCGTCTGGTTAATTTAATACCAACTTTAAATTGAGTCAACAAAATATTTTCAAAACCACAGAACAATCATGTTCTAATTTGAAAACATTTCGGATTTTGAAATAGCACTTTGAGTCGGGTTATTTTTAAGATTGCGAAAACTATAATCTAACAGACCAATTTATTCCTTCAATTTTTATGTGATTGATCTGAGTCACACGAACACGTTAAATCAAAAAATGTTTTTGTTCGACAAAACTTTAAACGATTTGTCATATCTTGTGTAGGTATCTGACAAATTCTTAGAATTTGAGACTATGAGAAACGTATCGGTGAAGTTAATAAAAATCACTCCTTAACTATAATGACAAGCAAGGACTACATTGAAAACCAGTTCGCCGAATTGTCAAAATCACCACTTCCTTCGGACATTTCTCCCGCCCATTTTTTCTTAGCGCGAGCTATAAAACGCGTGAGCGACGGCGAGACAGCATTCAGTAGCCTTCGCGCAGTCTACCACAGAAGTGCACGATGAGATTTCTGGTCAGTTTAACAATTAATCTTTTGTTAAGTACGATCAGTGACTACACAGGGTGTGTTGTGTGTGACGCAGTGCCGTGGAATATGTGACGTGATCGTTAAGGGGTGAAGAAGTTGCGAGTTGTTTCGTTACTAAATTGTAGTTGTTTTGTTTGCACAGATTGTCGCCGCCGTCCTCGCCTGCGCCGCCGCAGCCCCCTCGGGCCTGCTGGCGGCCCCCTACGGCCACGGGCTGATCGGGCACGGTGCCCCTCTGGCGTACGCGCACGCCGCCCCCGTGGCGTACGCGCACGCCGCCCCCCTGGCGGTGGCGCACGCCGCGCCCGCGCTGCCCACCATCTCCCCCGGAGACCTGCACGGCGCCGCCATCGAGGCCCACGTTGACGCCGCCGACCACGTGCGCGCCGCCGTGGACGCCACCCGCGAGCTGCACGACCAGGCCGCCGAGATCCACGGACAGGCCGTCAACGCCGCCGAGGACCACTCGTGGCAGGCCGTCGACGCCGTGAAGACCGCCGAGGCTCAGCTGGACGGCGCCGCCGCCGGCGCCGCGCCCGTGCTCGCCAAGCAGCTGGTCGGCCACTCCGCCTACGCCGCCGCCCCCGCCCTGGTCGGCCACTCCGCCTACGCCGCCGCCCCCGCCCTGGTCGGCCACTCCGCCTACGCCGCCGCCCCCGCCTTGGTCGGCCACGCCGCCTACGCCGCGCCCGCCCACGCCGCGCTCGCCCACCACGGCAGCCAGACCGTCGTGTCACAGTCCCTGCACCAGTCGCACCCCGCGCCCCTCGTGCACGCCGCCCCCGTCGCCTACGCCGCGCACGCCGCTCCCCTGCTCACTACTGGCTACGCTCACGGTGGCTACGCTCACGCCGGCTACGGCGCTCATGGTCTCGCTCACTGGTAGACATAGTCATTCTAAATTGTGCCAAAAATATTCAAATACTCAAATGTTTGGAATTTAAATTAATCGTAAACAAGCAATAGAGGCGAGGATGTGTAAATAAACAAAATAATCCAATTAAACCTCTCATTTCATTTCCTACTTAACATCATCTGGACTACTAGGTACTGAAGATAATTCGGCAATGTCATTACAACTTGTTACATCTTCAAGTTTAAGTTAGAAACCAATTATTAACTCTAATTCTATATTCATCTAGTTTAGGTAGTATAGGAATCGAACCATAATTTTAAACATCTGACCCCTACTATAAGTTAAAATCAGGTTCTCAGAAAAGGTTCCAAGAAATATTGACATTTGCTGCTATTAAGCAATCCAACATTGCGAGGAATCTAAGGCTTTGCAGCAGTCTTGTCATTTTTGGAATTTGGAAGAGGAGTTTTATAGAATATCTTATACGTATTGCTTCGGTTAGGTTTCATTTAACGTTAGCATTCTAAAAGTAAATTTTCAACAACACATTCGGGCAAACAATATTTCGAGCATTATTTCGGATTGGAGACGAACAGGCATGTTCGATCCCCGGTCAGGGAAGATGTTATGAAAAATACGCTTGTTTGTTGACGTGGATGTTTAATATGGTATTTATCCACACAGTAAAACGTATCCGTAGCCTTGCCTAGTACCCGGCTTTGCTTAGTGTGGGATTAGGTCAATAGGTGTCAATTGTTTCATGACATTTATTTATTTGTCTTTACTATAAAACAAAGGTGCTCCATGCCGTCTGTGTGTATGTACGCTTAGATCTTTGAACTAAGCAACGGATTTCAATGCGGTTTTTATCAATAGATTGACCGATTCAAGAGGAAGTTAAGAATAAATTAATAACCTATGCGAAGCGCGAGCGGGTCGCTAGAAAACTATATTATACTTATACTAGCGACCCTCCCCGGCTTCGCACGTTATGTTATGCCTGTATTATACATATAAACCTTCCTCTTGATTCACTGTATCTATTAAAAAAACCGCATTAAAATCCGTTGCGTAGTTTTAAAGATTTAAGCATACATAGGGACATAGGGACAGAGAAAGCGACTTTGTTTTATACTATGTAGTGTAGTGATAAACATGAATCGTCGAATGTATATATGCGTATAGCTTCCAAACGACCGCACCAAAGTAAATAATTATTTTTTAATTATGTTTGTTTATCTACTGTCTGGATAAGGTGTGTATTTTTTTTGAAACAATAAAGTACTGGAACAGGAGCGAAGCCGCGTACAACAGCTATATTTATAGTATAAATGATGCACCGCGACCAAAACTCATTGTTGTCTATGTATTTTTGTTAATAAACTTTATATGTCACGCCGCTCATAAAGCTTCGTGTAGAAACACCGTGAGAATCGTTCGTCGTGACGAACGCGAACCTCCATGCATCAAAGATCACGAGTACCTATGCGCTTGCGCATACGGCCGACTATGCGACTAGAAGCACCAGATACAAAATTTAAATCCTCAAAAAAGCCGATTGATTAAGTTCTGAGATTAAAATTTCTGGTATAATTGGAAGTACTCGATAGGTTTTCATATGACGTCTTTTGGGTAGTAGATTAAGCAGTAAATTTTTTCGGTGTCAATTGTCAATTCTGTTTACATTACAAACTCGACGAGTATCTACGCCTGTTGGCTTCGTAGATATTGAATACGTATTGCATTTCGAATTGTCAATTCTTCTTCTTATTGCCTCTCCAACTAGTGAAGGTTGGCTGTCAGCTCCGCATACTTCACACGGTCTCTGGCCAGTGGGCTTATTGTCTAACTCGCTCGCAATCGCCATAGTGTTCATTTTGACAGTTCATGTATGGGCTGACAATTGGCATCGGAATCAGCTAGCTGTCACATTCATACAAGCACTGTCAAAATGAACACCATGGCGATTGCGAGCGAGTTAGACAATAAGCCTACTGGTTGAAGAGCTCCGCTGCACTTGTGATTCCAGTCCAGAATTGTCAATGGTCACTGACAATTGTCAATTTCAAAAGCCCTGTATAATCTCAGTTGCGAGTGCTCGCACGCCCTAACTGGCAATGCAACGTTTGCATCCGAATGACCCAGTCTTTAGTTCATTGACGTTCGCATGGAAATACACGTTATAACAACATGTTAGAGTCCGAAATAGCCCGTCAGCTACTAACACAAGGTATGCTATGATTACTAGGTTCTACTGCACTATTTAGTAATCAAAGGTATCGGATTTCGGCGAAAACAAACGTATGTATGTATGTATGTAAAACTCTTTATTGTACATAAAACACATGAAAAAGATGAATACAGGAAAACACAAATGCACAAAGGCGAACAAACGTTAGGATTAGATTATGTCTTCATTTCGAATTTATAGACATACATACACATACACAAATCACGTCTTTATCCCTTACGGGGTATACCTAGAGAGCCTAGGGTGACAAGACCGGCCACGCTTGGCATGATTGTGGGCGCATAGGTGGACATGGAAAGGGGAATCAAAATAGTGATGGGTTGCTAGCCGCATCACCTATATCTAACATGATTCCTAAGATTTTCTCCCATTCCCTCGATGGGCTTTTACCATCTGCACGGGAAGAGAAGCAGCTGGTACATTCTATGTTTCTTCTTTGCTCCCAGACCCCTGGAAGTTTCCATACATCCATAAATCAAGTCTTTATTCCTTACGGGGCAGACAGTGCCTAAATAACAAGACCTAAAAGCAACGTTAAGCATGATTGTGGGCGTATAGGTGGAAAGGGGAATCTAAAGCAGTGACGGGTTGCTAGCCGCATCGCCTAAAACATAAATTCCTAAGATTTTTACTCATTCTCTCTATGGGCTTTTACCATCTGCACGGTAAGAGAAGGGAAGATAGATGTGTCTATTGCTATACCTATAAAAGGGTATAGTGAATGACTTAAATATATATACAACTAGCTCCTGCCCGCGACTTCATCCGCGTAGAATTAGCATCTGACATGTTTATCTCTATCCCGCGGGAACTATGCAATTTTCCGGGATAAAAAATAGCCTATGTTTCAATCTAGGGTACCAGCTATCTTGGTTCCAAATTTTATCCAAATCCGTCTAGACGTTTTAGCATGAAGAAGGAACTAACACACACACTCACATCGTCACATCATCACTCACAAACTTTCGCATTTATAATACTAGTAGGATAAAGCTTAACAAGATAAGAGTTTTCCTAGACTTAGCGAACAAGCTTAATTTTTATTCTGCCACTGGGGTGAAGTGTTGGGAAGTTTTTTTTTATCTTGGGAATAACCATTAATTTCCGTTAAGCAAAAATGCTTATTGATAACAATCCTAGATAACGTAACGACTTACGTACGGCTTAATCATATTATAGCTTATTTGGTCGCTAGGTCAATAGTAAACTTCATTACATTCTGAATCTTGTTCTTTGGGGTCAAGCTTTATTTTCATACTATCCTAGAAACATGCAATTAAATAACAAAGAGAAACAATAGCAAACGAAATAACGCGACGCTAACAAACTCATTCAGGGTTCCATACACCAAGGGTGCCAAAGAAACTCTACAAAGGTTCCCTTGACTAACTGTTACTATGCCATAGGACTGCTTCATCTTAATCCTAATTGAATAAATGAATGAATGAATGAACGAAAAAACATTTGTGGTCATTTAGAACATCAATTATAGTTACGACCGGATAGGCTAGTGGTTAGTGACCCTGACTATGAAGCTGAGGTCCCGGGTTCGAATCCCGGTAGGGGCAGACATTTATTTGATGAATACGAATTTTTGTGCCAGAGTCATGGATGTATTTTAGTATGTATTTATCTACATTACCTATATAAGTATGTTTATCCGTTGCCTGCTACTCATTGCACAAGCTTTGCTTAGTTTGGGGCTAGGTCAATTGGTGTATTTTGTCCCATGAGATTTATTTATTACTAGCTGTTGCCAGCGACTTCGTCTGCAAAGAATTCGTTTATCGCTATCCCGCGGGAACTACGCAATTTTCCGGGATAAAAAGTAGTTTATGTGCTATTCCAGACTTTTCTTTATCTATGTGCCAACTTTCATCCAGATTCGTTGGGCCTTTCTGGCGTAATTGAGTAACAAACATCCATCCATCCATCCATTCATACTTTCGCATTTATAATATTAGTTAGATTAGATTAGTTAGATTATTTATTTATAATTATAACAATAGTTTTCCCAACCACTTGCTGAAATATAAAGCAGGTAAATCAGGTAAACTTTGTTTGTTTTTAAACTGTTTTGTAGTTGCTTCCTAAAAACGATATTTTTAATTGTGAACATTATTTCCGCACAGTTCGGAGACCAACCGTATCAGGAAGAAATAGCGTATCGAAAATATCACTTCCTGGCTACACACGGACATATTAATTTTATCTATATCTAAAATTCTTAAGCACGAAATGATAGAGCGGTCAAGATCATGACAACTCAACTGAGTTTGCGATCTTTATATTTCAAAATCGTACATATTGCTTTCACAAAACAGTGTTTTAATATACTTTAACGATGAGAAATATGTTAAATTTCATACATAACATACACATTTATACATACCGTCACGCCTCTTTCTCACAGGGGTAGGCAGAGAGAGACTTTATTCCACTTGCTACGATCCTGACATACCTCTTTCGCTTCATCCACATTCATCAATCACTTCATACATGCTCGTCGGTTTCGGGTACTCTTGACCTGCTAGCTTATTACGTAACTCGCTCGCAATCGCCATCGTGTTCATTTTGACAGTTCTTGTATGAATGTGACAGCTAGCTGATTCCGATGCCGAGTGTCAGCCCATACATGAACTGTCAAAATGAAGACGATTGTGATCGCGACCGAGTTACATAATAAGCTATCTGGCCTTTTTCCAAAACGTCCCCGATTTGATCACGGAACGTCCCGTCTAGGCCTTCCCCTCCCAACGCACCCATTCACACTCCCCATATAAATCTGTTTAGTTAATCTTCATACATAAGGTGTCCCAGAATTCACTTTGAACATATATGGAAACATTTATCAACTAAGATTCAAAAATTATGAAAACCATTTAGGTCTACATGCACAGTCCAGAGTTAAAATAATAAATCGCTAACTCGGGGTTATGTTTGACAGTTCCATACATTTTGACACTACTTAGCCCCGGCTAGTTTATTACGTAACTCGCTCACAATCACCGTCGTGTTCACTTTGACAGTTCTTGTATGAATGTGACAGCTAGCTGATTCCGATGCCAATTGTCAGCCCATAATGATCTGTCAAAATGAAGACGATGGTGATCGCGAGCGAGTTACATAATAAGCCTGCGGGTTAGCATCCATGCAAGTGGCCCTTACAGTGCTATTATAGTTAAACTAACCCATCCGCCTGCTGAGATATTCCAGAACAATTTTAAAAGACCCTAAATAAAACAAACTTGGGAATTATTTAATTTGCGTACGGTCCTAAGTATAGAACTTGGTCTTGGCCTTGTTTCAAGTAAATGACGCAACTAGCCCTTACTAGACTAAGGCCAACCCAATAATCTTTCAAAAACATTTTAACCACGAAACTTTAAAAATCAAAGTACAAAGATCGCACAATAGAGCAATCCCACCTAAACAAAAACCTATAAAGAATCGAAAAAGTTTCAAAAATCTTAGCGACATTATGCTCCAAATATAACTGGCCACATGAAGCGATCCAAAGCCCATATTCAAATACCGAAAAAAAAGCTAGCGCATTCCATCGGCATTCCACTTCAAAAATCTATGGACGCGTTCCTTTTTTAAAAAGTAACATACGGCTTTCATCACGGTCAAGTCGTAGACAACGCACTGGCCGCAAAATCTGTCAAAACCCCAGCTTCCTGCACCCTTCCCGCCCTTGAGAGCAGGCCACTTACTTTTTTCACGCGTTCCGTTTCGCGCGCGGCGCGCAGTATAAATAGCGTCCGCAGCGAAATGAGAGCAATCAGTAGCCTTCGAGCAGTCTACCACAGAAGTGCACGATGAGATTTCTGGTCAGTTTAACAATTAATCTTTTGTTAAGTATGATCAGTGACGACACAGGGTGTCTTGTGTGTGACGCAGTGCCGTGGAATATGTGACGTGATCGTTAAGGGGTGAAGAAGTTGCGAGTTGTTTCGTTACTAAATTGTGGTTGTTTTGTTTGCACAGATTGTTGCCGCCGTCCTCGCCTGCGCCGCCGCAGCCCCCTCGGGCTTGCTGGCGGCCCCCTACGGCCACGGGCTGATCGGGCACGGTGCCCCTCTGGCGTACGCGCACGCCGCCCCCGTGGCGTACGCGCACGCCGCCCCCCTGGCGGTGGCGCACGCCGCGCCCGCGCTGCCCACCATCTCCCCCGGAGACCTGCACGGCGCCGCCATCGAGGCCCACGTTGACGCCGCCGACCACGTGCGCGCCGCCGTGGACGCCACCCGCGAGCTGCACGACCAGGCCGCCGAGATCCACGGACAGGCCGTCAACGCCGCCGAAGACCACTCGTGGCAGGCTGTCGACGCCGTGAAGACCGCTGAGGCTCAGCTGGACGGCGCCGCCGCCGGCGCCGCGCCCGTGCTCGCCAAGCAGCTGGTCGGCCACTCCGCCTACGCCGCCGCCCCCGCCCTGGTCGGCCACTCCGCCTACGCCGCCGCCCCTGCCCTGGTCGGCCACGCCGCCTACGCCGCGCCCGCCCATGCCGCGCTCGCCCACCACGGCAGCCAGACCGTCGTGTCCCAGTCCCTGCACCAGTCGCACCCCGCGCCGCTCGTGCACGCCGCTCCCGTCGCCTACGCCGCCCACGCCGCCCCCGTCGCCTACGCCGCGCACGGCGGCTACGCCCACGGACTAGCTCATCATTGGTAAACTGTGATAGTATATTAAATGCCAAAAAAATGTCTAATACTCAATTGTTTGGAATGTAAATTAATAAAACGAATAAAAAAACAGGCAATAGAGGCGAGGATGTGTGAATAAATGACATAGTATTTTATACCAACATTTCTACAGTTTCATTTACCCCTGACGACCTGATAGAGACATCGAATTTCGATATTAATAATGCATGCATCAATAAAAGCTTGCCACTGTCAATCATTATTGACTGTTAAGGAAATGCAAGTTCTTTGTTTAGCGACTCGTTCAAGATCATTCCGAAAATAGACCTTTTACTTTGACCGTATGGTCTCATAATACCAGACTGGCCGACAAAAAACCGGCTGCCGCCGAGACATATCCAAGTAAATAATTAATTTTATCACGCCACAAGAAGCGGAAGTTAAAATGTAGGACCTTGAACATGAATTCCTTCGCGTACCTACCTATCGAAATTTAAAAAAATAGATCACGGAATTAGAGTGGCCATTATAAAAAACCTTCATACGTTCGGTATTTGAAATAATTAGACACGTTTGGCTGTGCGGAAGCGAGCCTTCGCCATTTCGTAGTTTATTAAATTACATTATATTTTCAATGTCAATGGATTTCAATTAATAAGCCTTTACATGTAGACGGAATTACGAAATGAGTAATTAAAAATAATTTGTTACCCAGTTACGGAATTAACGTACATAATAACTGGTAAACTGGGAAAAAAAATTACAACTAACGTAAAACTTGAAAATTTACAAAGAAGTCCTTTGGCACTACAACATACTGTCATTTATCCGAGCATAAAAAACATCAAACTATTTCCATCCATCAATGTCACAATCAGTCTTACTGATTTCTCTGTCGAAGGAACTGTTGGTCGACCATACAGCATTTTAAAAACGACAACGTTCCAACTATACTTAACACCTTCATTAGACTCTGCATACATACTCTAACTATGTATATCTTATAACATTACATTATGTTAAGTTCCAACTATCTCAAGTGTTAGTTATCTATGATGACGTCTCTGTCTGTTTCTTAGTAATAAACAGAGACCGAATCATAGATAACTGACAGTTAAGATAACTGGAACTTAACAGGGAGTGTTGAAACAGACCCTAAGTCTAATAAAATGTGCATAATCATGTTAATAAGTGTTTTTTACTTGTTTTCCAACTTATTGACGGACATATTGGGGTTGCTGATTGCCATTTTAACTATATAATTTATACTAAGGACAGTAATTGCAAATTTAATTACATTCACGTCAATAAATACATTAAAACAGGCTTTTGGTAAAGCTAGCAACCCAGTTCACAATCCCTGCTAATATTATAAATGCGAAAGTAACTGTCTGTCTGTTACCGTTTCACGCTTAAACTGCTGGATCGATTTAGTTGAAAATTAGTATACACATAGTTGTAGTCCCGGGGAAGGATATAGGATAGTAAAATTGCATAGTTCCCGCGGGATAGCGATAAGCGAATCCGGCGCAGACGGAGTCGTGGCCAACAGCTACCTAGTATGAAATATTAATACAATGCCTCTCAAAATTAATCGGGTATACGTCGCCAGGTGGTTGGGTTAGCATAACTGAAATCCTCTGTACAATACAATACAATACAAAACAATGGTTCTCTATTGTTTGCCCGAATTTCATATGAACTAATTTCACATGCCCGAATTTCATTTGCCATAATTTTATATTCCATAACGATATATATGCCATAATGATCATTAGCCATATTTTCATTTGCCATAATTTTCAGGTGCCACAACGATACGTTTGCCATAAATTTCATTTTTCCTATTATCAATTGTTCTAAAGTCATCATATTTGCCATAAAAAACCCAGAATTTTGATTCTTGTAATAATAATAATAACTAATTTTAAAACGTTATTTTTTACTACGTCATCGTCGTGTTAATTATCTACGTTTAACAGATGTGATGTCTAACCTAACCTAACCTATATTATTACTTGACCAGTCATGTGGCTATTGAGGGGGGGGCTTCGCCCCCCGAGCCCCCCGAGCCCTTGGAGATGCTTCTATTTCTGCTCTGAGGGTCGCAAGAAACCTAACGAACCTACCGTGTTTCGGTAGCAGTAAATTTCAACAGTCTGGATCTGTATTTTCCTTATTATGGCAAATGATTGTTATGGCATGAAATATTAGTGATTTTGAAAGTTATGGAAAGTAAAAATTATGGAGTGATATTATGGTATCTAATATTAGGGATGTTGAACATTATGACGTTTGAGTATTATGGCATGTGATATTAGGGCAATTGAAGGTTAGTACAAATGAAATTATGGGAAATGGAGGGATCCCCAAAACAATAACTTTTTATTGAACACCACATACAACAATCAAAACAGAAAAAAGGTATACAGAAGTAATAAGGTAACAATAGGCGGCCTTTTGTCTCACATATATATATAGGCTTTGGAATTTCGAACAAAGTCTATCTGTCTGTCCTTAACGCTGGTCTGGGAGCAAAGAAAAAACACAAAACGTACTAGTCGCTTCTCTTCCAGATGGTAAAAGCCCGTCGAGGATACAGGCGAAAATCGAATCATGTTATAGGCGATGTGGCTAGCAATCCATCACTATTTCGATTACTCTTTCGACCTAACCACAAGCATGCTAAACGTGGCCTTTGGGTCTTGTTACCTTAGGCTCTGTCTACCCCGTAAGGTATAGGAACGTGATTTGTGAAAGATTTGTAACTCTATATTTCTGTTTGAAATCCAGTTAGGTATACTCTTACGTTTATACACTAACTAGCTGTTGCCAGCGACTTCGTCTGCAAAGAATTTCGTTTATCGCTATCCCGCGGGAACTACGCAATTTTCCGGGATAAAAAGTAGCCTATGTGCTATTCCAGACTTTTCTCTATCTATGCGCCGAATTTCATCCAAATCCGTTGAGCCGTTCTGGCGTGATTGAGTAACAAACAAACATCCATCCATCCATCCATCCATCCATACTTTCGCATTTAGATTAGATTAGATTAGATTAGATTAGATATAGAAGGTGTATCACTGAAAGATAGAATAAGGATTAGTGTTATAAGGGAACGTGCTGGTGTGAAAGAAGATATAGTGACTAGGATAGAAAAAAGTATGCTTAGTTGGTTTGGTCACGTAGAGAGGATGAATGAAAGAAGATTAACTAAACAGATTTATATGGGGAGTGTGAATGGGTGCGTTGGGAGGGGAAGGCCTAGGCGGACGTTCCGTGATCAAATTGGGGACGTTTTGGAAAAAGGCCAGGTCAAGAGTACCCGAAACCGACGAGCACGTATGAAGAGATTGATGAATGTGGATGAAGCGAAAAAGGTATGTCAGGATTGTAGCAAGTGGAACAAAGTAGTCTCTGCCTACCCCTGTGGGAAAGAGGCGTGACGGTACGTATGTATGTATGTAGGTATTACGTTTATTTCGACAAAATTAATAACAATATCAATTTGCGTGCCGTGCTTTTGCTGCACACTCTACTGACGTAAATTAAGCATAGCCTTGGAGATATCCTGTTCGTATTTCAACTATTCACAACTTGATACATAACCTATAGCGTTCCCTTTTGGGCGAACGTCGATAGCACCAGTATGTATCTAAAATGCTAATTTGTTCAGTTCGAGACAAAAACTAAACAAAATAAGCGTCCAGCCAGCACCACAACACTCCCTCCGTCCTACAGTCCAAAGTTCAAGTCACCCTGACGGTCCAAAGGTCAAGTGACCCTGACGCGACTTTAACATTTTTTACCCATCCTAAAAGCCATGCTCAGCGCCGCAAAAGAAGTTTTAATTTCAAAAAATGCTTAAAGCGTAGTCATAGTGATATTTATCTCCGTGTAGAATGTTTTTTTTATGAGACAGGTTGGCAAACCAGCAAGTGGGTCACCTTACGGTAAGTAAGCACTACTGATGTAACACCAGAGAATAGCAGCAGCGTTATCAGCTAAGTTAGAATACATAATATGCTAGTAATTTCACCGGTTGTCTTACTCTCCACGCTAGAACACAGCCAACGCAAGCACTCCTTAGCGACAAGATTAAGATGGTGGTAGAGATCCGGACGAACCTTGCATAATAAATAAGTGGCGAATACTGCCAAAAGGGCCACATTCAGCTTGATGCTGCGGCAGCCACAGCGCTGATTTTCAATGTGACCTTTTTCTTACAAACTTTCCCTAAATAAATTTCCCGTGACGAAAAGAAAGCCAGAGGCAGAGAAAGAAAAAAAAAGGAAATAAAAATAATACAAAAAAGCGATGGGTAGCACTCCGGGAGTGCCGGGAGAAGTGAAAACAGCAGCTTAGATTAGATTTTAATGTTGTAACCTCCATGATGCTCAATACATGTACCGTACTGGCCGCTTACAAAAATAAACGTACGTATTATCTATATTGACAGACCTCTAACAATGTGCTGATGCCCTAGTACTTTTGCTCCACGACTCAACAAGAAATACTTCAAAAATCTAACGCGATTCATTCGTATTTCAAAATAAGCTCATAGAGGATCCTGATATCCTAAAATAAATAAATAATAAATAATTATCTTGGGACAAATTACACCGATTGACCCAGTCCCAAACTAAGCAGAGCTTGTGCTATGGGTACCAGGCACCGGATAAACATAGTTATATAATGTACGTAAATAAATACTTAAATATATCCTGGTACTTAAACTCTCCCTCCGTCTTACGTCTATCGCGAAATTATAATTTTTTACCCATCCCAAAAAGCGATCAGCGCCGCTAAAGAATTTTTAACTTCAAAAATCAATCATACACTAAAAACACAATCCCAATCCACAATCTCTATAAAATCAACGCCTGACAAAAACACAAGTAAACGCGTCTCAACATTGCAAAACTTCGAACCAAACAAAAGGCGCAGGCACTAAGATAATATATTTTCTCAGGACACTCTCTCATGATCTTTATGATCTTAGGTCGGCTAGTTTGCGTGCAATCGGCGCAAGAGTTTGCACAAGCCGCATACTAATTAGTTCGATTTATCTCTCATAGATGGCGCTGATATCAATCAGTAAAACGTTTTGTATACTAGATTTTGTCCGCGACTTCGTCGGTGCAGATAACGTCAGAGTGACATACCTGCTCATCCACACATGTCTTCAATCATTAACTCTTTATTTCCGATCCCGTCCTTTTATCCCGTGGGAAACTCGAAAAATTCCTTCTTAGAGCGTAGATGCTCCTCAAGGAATATGTCTACTAAATATTACTTCTTTATTTTTCATCCCGTCTTTCTATCCCGTGGGAAATTTCAAATATCCCAGTAGCACGATAAATTCCAAGGTTCTTGTAATTATAGTTACAGAGATAGGGCACCTTCTTCCATGCTGGTCTGGGAGTAAAAAAAAAACCGGCCAAGTGCGAGTCGGACTCGAGCACCGAGGGTTCCGTACCATTATCTAGAAATATCTATAAACCAATGTATGCAGAGCCCTGCTCCAAAGCAAAATGTACGCAGTGGTGGGGTCACTTTATATTGGTCACTGATATATACAGACATACATACATATTTACGGTTTTCGCAATTATTCCTTAATCTGTGCTATAAGACCTACCTTCATACCAAAATTCAAGATTCTGTGTTCACGGGAAATACCCTGTAGGTTTTGATTCTCTTGAGTCGAAAATTTGCGGAAATTTGGGTTGCGAAAAAAACGGGTGTATTTGATTGCGTTGGCTTAGAAGTTTGATTTTTCACAGCTCCAAGGGGCAGTAGACCTGGGTATTTGATATAAATTTCAGCTTGATACCTCCACGCGTTCCTGAGAAAAAGGGTCTTGACAGACGGACGGACGGACGGACAACAAAGTGTTCCTATAAGGGTTCCGTTTTTTCCTTTTGAGATACAGAACCCTACAAACATAGAATGTACCAGTATTTCTTGCCTTAAAACGATGGTAAATTTCAAATGTAATTTCGCACATGAATTCTGTAAATGTCAGAAGCGCGAGCCCGCGATTCAAACCCACGAATCTATGCTTGAGAGGCCATAGATCAAGCAACTGTACCGCGGCTCGATCAACACATATGAGATAAATCCAGCGAACCGGCGCCGGCGCATCAAGTTCAAGTTCAGAAAGTAAAACTGGCATCACGAGTTGTTGCGTGAGATTTGTGCAAGTAATGACTCCGTTTGGGTTGAGATTATAAATCAGAGCATCTAACTAATATTATAAATGCGAAAGTATGGATGGATGGATGTTTGTTTGTTACTCAATCACGCCAAAAAGTTCCAACGGATCTGGATGAAATTCGGCACATAGATAGAAAAAAGTTTGGAATAGCACATAGGCTACTTTTTATCCCGGAAAATTGCGTAGTTCCCGCGGGATAGCGATAAACGAATTCTTTGCAGACGAAGTCGCTGGCAACAGCTAGTAGAAAGAAAGAAAGAAAGAAAGAAGACATTTATTCATTTTGCAAGACACACAAATATAAGAGCATACACACAATTTTATAGAAAAGAAACAACAAAAACAAAAAACACATATGAAAATTAGATCATCAGCGTTGTGTGTCTCCGCAAAAGTGAAACGGTCGCTGGCTCAGCATTACGCTGAGGTGTTAGACACCTGCAGCACTGATTTTCAGCCAGAACCGTTTGTGACTCAAGAAACGATACACAGGCAAAATATACTACATAAACCATAAACTTTTACGTAAGTAATGTAATAAATAGATATAATAAATAGACAGAACCCGACTTATGTGTGACTAGAAAATACATAAATTTATTAAATAGTTTACAATAAACAAAAAACAAAAAGTAAGGAAGACTATATTGTTCAAAGACAACAAGCTGGCATATCAGTGTACAAAGTGCTGGAGGACTATTTTAAGGATTTTTGAAGCGTCAATAAGTGATCCTTCAGCTTGCGCTTGAAGGTTTAACTACTTACAGTACACACATAAATCACGCTTCTTTATCCGTTACGTGGTAGACAGCGCTTGAGGTAACAAGACCTGAAGGCCACGTTTAGCATGATTGTGGGCGTATAGGTGGAAAGGGGAATCAAGGAAGTGATGGGTTGCTCATCGCCTATAACATGATTCCTAATATTTTCGCCCATTCCCTCGATGGGCTTTTACCATCTGCACGGGGAGTGAAGTATCTTTTTTGCTATTTATCTTGAGAAAAGATCTCAATCTTTTGGAAAACATTAGCGCCAACACCATCTCCCGGAAAATTTACTAATTAATACTTTCAGCCTATACTAATTGATACATACATACATACACACATACATATCGTCACGCCTCTTTCCCACAGGGGTAGGCAGAGACTACTTTGTTCCACTTGCTACGATCCTGACATACCTCTTTCGCTTCATCCACATTTATCAATCTCTTCATACATGCTCGTCGGTTTCGGGTACTCTTGACCTGGCCTTTCTCCAAAACGTCCCCAATTTGATCACGGAACGTCCGTCTACGCCTTCCCCTCCCAACGCACCCATTCACACTCCCCATATAAATCTGTTTAGTTAATCTTCTTTCATCCATCCTCTCTACGTGACCAAACCAATTAAGCATACTTTTTTCTATCCTAGTCACTATATCTTCTTTCACACCAGCACATTCCCTTATCACACTATTCCTTATTCTATACTCTACTGCCTTTATTCTACTTTCATGCTTCTTTTGCCATACCCAACTTTCAACTTTCGCGCTTTCGCTTTTCGCTATTAATTGATATCTTAGAGTAATCAAGGTAACATCCATTTAAGTCAACGGCCTCAAACAGGTGAACTTTTCTACAAAACTGAATCACTTTTTACTTTAAACGAGACATACCAAAATGGCGTCGACCTTTCCAGTTCTTTATGGATGTACTTAATTGCACTGAATAAAAACAAACTTAAATATTCCAAGCAAACAGCGCCACTGAGCTGCACTTCCCTACAAAATGTAGCAGACACTATTAGTTCACATTTTCACCACCAGCAAACTTTACTTGGTAAGATAAACAATGCAAAGTTATTATTGCAAGTCACCGTGGCGCCACCATTAATGCAAATAGTATGCTGAAATTTTAGATCACGTTTTACCCGCCAGCATCAATAACTTTGTGTAAGTTGCCGCCGTATTACTGTCTGACATTTAAGTCTCGGATTCGCAAGTGTTTAATCTCGAGTAGGCGCATATTTCAGAGGAAATACTGAATCTCTTTATGATTATATAGCAAAAACTTAAAATCAAATCGTTCCTTGTTTACCAATGAAAATTTAAAACTAAATTTGAAGTTCTGAGGGGAAAAAGGTCGGATGGGCTCTAATTCAATTCAATGCGCTTGAGCACAATGCACATCTGCACCAACAACGGATATTGGCTCTCAAGCCATCGCAGCATGGGCATGGCTTCTATATACATGTGTCTGTCAAACGCAAACCCTTCCAAAATTAGTAGAGCTACTTGTAAAATGTATCCTTACTGTAAGTAAAGAATAACCCCCTTATTTAGTAACGCTCTATAGGATTTTACTAACTTAGCAATCGTTTGTCCTTATCTGTGAAAGGTAAATGTCAATGTGACAGAATAGGACAAACGTTTACTAAGTTAGCAGAAGCCTATAGAGTGTTTATGAATAAGGGGGTAAGCATCTTCTCATAGTTGAGAGTTGATAAAAGTGTAATCTTTACTTTTCCCAAAACTATCAAGTCATTTTCGTAAACAATAAAAGTGTCATTTTATTTGACAGTTTTGCGTAATTTTTTTCATACGATTTGTCAGAAAAGTGACACAAAAAATTGTATGGAGAATTTAGGACCTTTTTTTTGTATAGTCTGCGATTCTTATCCAGGAAAACCCAAAATTTCTTAATTTTTTTCAGAACACTCAGTTGCAATGCATCACTGGTGTCACAACCATGACCACTAAGCCTATTTCCAACCAATTTCTTTTATTATATTCCATCTTAACCTTTTTATTACAATGAAGATAACATATTAAGATTCAAAAGAATGTTAAGGATAAATCAATAACAATGTACTCAAGTAGGTGAACTAGTTTTGCTCTGCTGAAGCTGTTAAGGCTGAATTTTAAACGATTAAATTTCAATACCTTAAGGGGGCACTTGCTTGTTACCAATACGACTATTGTCAACCTTACTGACAATTCTTTACATTACAGTCAACATGAATCTACGCTGGTTAGCTTCATATTGACTACGCATTGCATTTCCAATTGTCATATGTCACCGACATTTGTCATCTAGTGAAATAACTGAAATAAGGGCTTGAGCGCCTAGTATAAGTTCTTGACACAGCAAGTCGTATCTTAAGGTGTTTGTATTACGCGAATCCATATTTTTTACATTGACTGTTCAAGCTTATTTGCGGTCTGTAATTTGTCATCAATCCTACATAATGTTTACCAAATTTCACGTCAATCTGACCACTGGAAGTATGTTATAATTCACCTGCAAAATTATCAGCAGAAAGACAACGGGACAGATGAAAGTAAATAATACATAGGCTAAGTACTTTTCGGGATCATTTAGTATCGAAATATTTAAAACACTGTTTGTAAGATAATATTGTGCTGTAGGTACTTTTAAATAGTAACAAAAAACACTAACAAATGTCGTAGGAAGCCCTCTTAACTGGAATAATAAAACCTGTCTGACATTTCGCTCGCAACGCCGCCTTATCAAAGTCACCTTTAATTATTGGAACAAGTATATTGAGGAAGAAGTATGTACCTATTTACCCACCACATACGCAAAGTCCATTGACGTTTATATACTACTTAATAATGGACAAATCTACTAGTTGTAGCTTAAATTATAGATCATAGTCAGCGCAAATCAGGACAAATTTAAATACCTATGCATAATATGGTTTATGTATGTAGTTTTGTAAAGCATGAACAAAAAATTTACAATGCCAAAATTGATTTCACGAAAATTTCTAAGGCAGGTTTTTTCTATCATTCTAGGAAACGAAGCTCAAATACACAACAATACGTGGAAATGTACAAGAGAAAATTTCATTCAAGTTCACTGAACCCTTTCGTAAGAAAGTCATTAAGAAACACATACAATTTTCTAACTCAATTACTCTCACCATTTAAAAACCTAATCAAACTAACGCACGAACGCATTCATGATGCAACGCAAGTTCACTTCACGCCCAAAAAGCACTCGAAACAACATGGCGTCGATCATACGTCAAAATGAGCGCGCTTCCTGCATTCCCGCGCTCGGCCAACTTTTTTTTTAATTATTTTTAAAAAGCAAAGATCATCCAGTGTCCGGCCAGGTTGTTCTATATTTTATTATAGTTCGAAGCGATATAAAAGGGCAAAGAGACGGGATGGGAGGCATCAGTAGCCTTCGAGACATACCACGATGAGAGTTCTGGTCAGTAGATCCCTTGGTGTTTATTTTAAAGTGTTTTATTTGTACATACACAAGCTTGCTGCCTTTAAGTTGTGAAGTGATATTTTAAAAAGTGATACATTTAAATATTTTTCTAAAAAGTCGTTTAAAAATTGAACTAAATAAAATCAGTGAGAACCATTTTAAAAATCGTGCTGTTTATTTCAATTATAACTTTTTCAAAATACCTAATTTTGTTAAGACGGGAAAAACTAATCAAAAACTACGCAAAAGTACAAAAAACAAACTGCATTTTAGTTTTTGTTAATAACTTCATTTTTATACAGGCTTTTGTGCGGACTCTACTTTTTTCTAGTTGTACTTGCATTGTTATCTAAAGTACACCTAATTTCAAGTAAATCCGACCACTGAGAATGGTCGATAAATGGCTTACCAAAAAGTTTAGAACATACCAATTTATTTTTTTAAACAATGTTATGTGAAACTCAATCTATTTCTTACCGGCACTAACTTGGTTAAAACAGTGGGAATAATAATGTACATGGAAATAATTTTTCAAACTCTTTCGTGTCTCATTAGTTTGTTTGGAGAATTCAATAATTTAATATTAACTTCAGTAATTTTGGTGTAACTTAGAGTATGATAAATTACAGTTTTTTTAGCGTCCGTCCGTTTGTCTGCTTTTCCGCACCATAGCTAATTTCTACAAAATAAGATTTACATATAATTTTGAGGCCTTATGCTATTTGACAACTGTATCAAACTTATGACAAACATTCATAATAATCTATTTATCATAGATCAATTAATCTTTGTCTACTTGCTTAAGTGGTCTGACGTATATGTCCATTATCTAAACGGCAATAAAGAAAAACGGGTTTTTTTTAAGAGCACGAGTACTTAAACAATGAATAGCTAATAACTTTTAAAAGGACACCGAAATATAATAGGTACAAGTAATAAATGCCAACGATACATGTTCCTTTGTAGTTCAATAATCCGCTAACACTAAACTCCATCACTCTAAAAAACGTATCATTTACGAATTCAGTAAAGTACAAGTTGAGCATTAAATAAATATTCGTTCCGCGCATGTAAATTTCATTTCTATTCAATAGTTATTTTGAGCGCATCACTACACAGTATAACACAGCGCAGCACTACATAGTATAAACAAAGTCGCTTTCCGCTTTCTGTATGTCCCTATGTATGCTTACGATTTTGATACGGTTATTTTAACAGATAGTGATTCAAGATGAAGGTTTACACGTATAATTCTACGCAGACGAAGTAGTGGGCAGAAGCTAGTTTTAATAATTTATCCTTTCCAGTTAAAGTACGTAGTTTATCTGAAATTTCAATGAAGCATAATAGGTATCATACTACGTATGGCATGACTAAACATTTACTATCAATAGCACAAAATTTGGTCCAGCCTCCATACAAATTAACCCATATTGCATACATAGAAGCGTCAAGGGCGGGACTAAATATTGATTCAAAAATTTAAATGAAATATCTTTGTAGGGAGTCAGTAACCCAACCATCTGCTAAAATATTCCGAAACAATCTGAAACACTTTGTAGAAAAATTTCTGTATTTCGCAGATCCTGTCTGCGATCCTGGCGTGCGCCGCGGCGGCCCCCTCCGGCGCCATTTTGGCAGCCGTACCCATAATACCGGCAGCCATCCCCACCCTATCACCAGGCGACCTCCAAGCCGCCGCCATCGACGCAAAAGTCAAAGCCGAGGACCAGGCCCGAGCGATAGCCGACCAGGCCCGACTAGCCGCCGACCAGGCCCAACTAGCCGCCGACCAAGCCCGTGACGCCGCCGAACTAGCTTCGGAAAACCAGAAGGTAACCATCGAGGAGAATAACGATGGTATAAAAGAGAAGAGCGAAGATTTATTCTGGAACGTAGAAGACAAGAAATGGCAAGCTGTTGACGCGGTTAAAACCGCCGAAGCTAAACTAGACGGAGATATTGCAAGCAATGCACCCGCGATAGCCAAATCTCTGGCTATCCCTGTCGTTTCTCCAATCAATCCAGTCTTAACTCCTTATGGTAGCTTGGTTTACACGCCTGGTCTGATTCCACTGGCTCATCCGGAGATTAAAGATGAGAAAGTAGTGAAGGCTGCTGAGAATGTGTCTGAGGAAGGTGAGAAGAAGGAACTGGCGAAGTTGGAAGGTTTGGCGCTGGCTCCGCCGCTTTTGGGGGCGCAGTGGATCGGCGGACCCGTAGCTATCTACCAGCCTGGTCTGATTGGCGCACCGATACCTCTGCAGCCAGTTTTGACCCCGACAGTGGTGAAGCATTGGTAGAGCGGTAAATTTAGGCGGATCAATAAACGGTGATTTCTCATATTGGTGTCTTTATTGAATTCCCTTTTTACTTCACTAAGTAGCCAAAAGAAAAATTATGATATGAATTTCACAGTAGGTATGTGTATCTATTTGTACCTATGTGAGAAAATATTATTCCCGTTACAATTGAAACTACTGCACCAATTTGCAAAGTTAAGGTGTACTTTGAATTGTCTCGCTTGAATTGACAACAAAAATATTAAACACTAGCTTCAGCCCGCGACTTCCTCCGCATACAATTAGCAATTGTCATTTTTAACACTATCCCGCGGAAACTATGCAATTCTCAAGGAAAAGTAACCTATATCGCCCCCTTACTGCTAAAACCGACTAACTGCATCAATAATACAATGGAGGCTAGTCGGTTTTAGCAGTAAGGGGGCGATATTTTAATCTAGGGTACCAGCTATCTCCGTTCCAAATCCATCCAGCCGTTTCAGCGTGAAGAAGGAACAAACGTACACACTCACTCACATCCTCACAAACTCTCGCATTTATAATATGTATTAGCAGGATATTGAAGACATAGCATTTCGCTAACAGCGTGTAGCGATAACGTTAGTAGGCGTATTGCCATGGAGCGTTAAACGAATACGCAAATACTAACTCATTCAGGCGTACGTATGTAAAACCACATTGCTGCATAATTTTGCATCGAAGGCAGACTTCTGGTAAAGTTGCGAATATTGTAATCATGACAGCTGGCATTGACACGAGACAGCGTATAGTCCCCGCCGTTACATAGGGGTGACTATTTGCGATAATTTTAACCCCCCATATGTATTATGCAAAAGTTAACCGTTTTTGAGTTATCATGTTTTTTAGTTTTTTTTGTCCAAAAAAAGTCAAAAATGCAACATTAATAATTTATAAAAAAAAAGTATCAGTTTACATCTAATTTTTTTCTTCTGATTTATAAAAACGATTAAACACTGGTTATTTATCAATACTAAAACCACAATTATCGGGCCAAATTAAAAAATGCGAGGTAAAAAACGATATTTTTTCAAAAAAAAAAATGAGATTTTTTTCCACTAAAATGCCTTAAAACAAAAAAAAAATGTTATGGAACTTGGCTGGCAGATTATTTTAAAAACATAACCGTTTTCTTAGCTCTTCAAAAATGCATAACAACTAGGAACTTACTTCAAAGAAACAGAAAAAAAAATATCACAAAGGAAGCGGGCGGGAATTTTTATTTGAACTAAATAAACTAAGGTCGTCCTAAGGAGTTCTAAGGAAATTCTTATTCAAACTAAATTAAGTAAAAACAATACACAACGGATGTAAAAGAAGTATTTTTTGTGTTATTTACATTGAGTAATGCTTCGGCGGCCGGCCCAGCTGGGACCAGCGACAGTAGTATGCATGCAGTTTTTTTTATTTTGTTTAACAAAAATAGTAACTGTTCTCTTATAAGAAATCCTTGCAATAACCTTTTAATTACGATTTGTACAGTAATAATTTTATTATAATACAGTAATTTTGAATATATACGTCTTCAAAAATTTCTGTTTCGGTTTCGGCCGAAATCAGAAAAAAAAACGAATATTCGGTTTCGGCTTCGGCTAAAAAACGTGTTTCGGTCGGACACTAAATAGAACCCATATAACTAAACGCAAAAAGAACATTTCACATTAATTAGCGTAAAAATAAACAGATAGACCATCTAACAGATAACTCAATTAAATTTACGAGCTATGAACACATCCAAACTGCACGCACCCTTGGGTTCGCGGCGCGATAAAAAATGAGTTATATCTTGTAAATATATCATGCTATAATTCTTAAAGTTAGACATTATTATTATTGTCGGTATTACTGCAATATGCATAGATATAGATGCATCTGATATGATAGTCCTCGGTATAAAGCCGGGTACTCATCTGCGACCAGTAGCCGTAACTTTTACAAGTTACAGAAATTAAAAAGTGTAGTTTGGATGTGGCGTTCTGCATACATAGTCCAACTCATTATTGTAAGAAAACGGGACTTAATCAAGTTAATAAAAAGTATTAATAAAAAAGGTATTAGTAGTAGTAATGTGTGAAAATCGCGAAAGTTTGAATCGATGCATAGTCCAACTCATTTAGCGTCGCCGTGTGAACGAAGCAGAAATCTATACATATAAAATGCTTTGTCCAGCAAGCTTATTACGTAAATCGCTCGCAATCGCCATCGTGTTCATTTTGACAGTTCTTGTATGAATGTGACAGCTAGCTGATTCCGATGCCAATTGTCAGCCATTACATGAACTGTCAAAATGAACACGATGGTGATCGCGAGCGAGTTACGTAATAAGCTTGCTGAATTGACTGACTGACTGACGGATCAACGCACAGCCTAAACTGCTAAAGCTAGACTTGAAATTTAGCAAACATATTCCTTGATGAAAAAGGATCGTTCTATGATTTGCTAATACTCGTAAATATCTTTAGTAGGTATTTGACAGACGTATTCCTTGAGGATTAAAGAGGAGCACTAAAATGGGTATTTGCATATTTTCCTTGGGATAAAAAAACCGGGATAGGAAATAATGAGTTAATATTGGAAGTAATGAGTCTATGAAGCTGGAATGCTACTTTGACGTCATCTGCGCGGACGAAGTCGCGGGCAAAAGCTAGTTTCTCAACTCAAAAAATTACGCTCGTCTAGCCTCACCCTAAGAGTGTCATTGGGTACTCTCTGGGCAGCGTGCAAGAAAAAAAAGTTTCTTCTATCTATCTCGCTTTAACATACGCGCCCTATATCGTGCTTTCTCTTGCTTTGCCCACCTACTAGTGCTTATTCTAGATCAATGAATTAAACTAAAAAATGGATGTAAGTAAACTAAACACAAACGCCAGTTAGCCTACAAGAATGTTCTAGGAAACTAGTCCTATAAGAAACCTTAGTAAGCGCTTATATACCACTTGCACCACTTAGTACAATAAGCAACCTACAGATAACTGAGAACGGCTGCAGTAAGCTCTAGTATAAGATCCGACTGCATTTTTTATATAGCCGTAAGTTTTTATCAAGACATACAGTTGCGTTCACAGAATTAGTATAGTTTTATTAAAAGGATTAAAAGAGTACCCGGTCGACCAAGGGAATCGTTTTCACCATTCCCAGCTAATAATATATACGTTTCACTGCTGGGCAAAGGCCTCCTCTAATAATTAACAAAGCGAACAATAGCTGTATTTTTCTAGATAAGTAAGTATAGTAAGTAAATGCTTTAAAATAAGTCTTAATCATATTTATTAAGAGTTGACACCACATATTAAATCGCTATCGCAAGGAAGGCAAACGAGCAAGTGGATCACCTGATGGTAAGTGAGTACTACCACTTAAGATGATAAGATGGTAAGCGACACTAGAGAATTGTTTTGACGTTCAGCATTTTCTGTTCGCGGACCACAGCTAGTGCTGGCCGCAAGATAAATACGATTTATATTTTCGGAGCCCCTTTTTTGCCCGAATTTCAAATGCCATAATGTAACCCGGGGTTGCGGGTGTCTATGGGCAGTGGTGATCGCTTACCATCAGGTGACCCACTTGCTCGTTTGCCTTCCTATTCGCATAAAAAAAAAAAAAAAAAAAATGTTTGCCATAATGATCATTTGCCATAACCCTTGTTTTCTCTGAAACCGTAATTTTTTCAGGAGCATTGTAATGGCAATCCTGTAGAACTCTATAGGTTAGGTTAGGTTTGTTTCATAACAATCCTGAATAATTAACAAATAAAGAGAAAAAAGAGTTATGGCAAATGATCATTATGGCAAACAATACATTTATGGCATATGAAATTCGGGCAAACGATAGAGACCCTTATATTTTCCGTGGTAGCCTAAAGCTGATCAACCTGTGGCCTCTTAAGCAGAGGGTCGTGGGTTCAAATCCCGGGCTCGCACCTCTGAGTTTTTCGATATTTTTGTGCGATATCTCATTTGAAATTTACCATGAGCTCTTCGGTGAAGGAAAACATCGTGAGGAAACCTGCACACAACTGCGAGGCAATTAAATGGTGTGTGTGAAGTCCCAATCCGCACTGGGCCCGCGTGGGAACTATAGCCCAAGCCCTGTCATTCTGAGAGGAGGCCTGTGCCCAGCAGTGGGACGTATATAGGCCGGAGATAGAATGCCAGTGTAACAGCACATTCAGTAAACTCCAGTTGTCACTCGGACTACATAAACTAGAACGACTTAGCATTTCACAAGGTCTAGAATAACCCGCGATATGTCAAGAATATGAGATATTATTAAATTAAGGAAACTAATTAATAACAACTTCCTTAATTTGTTTAGACATGTAATTATGATTTTCTTTATAATCACATTCAGCTTTGTAAGAGGTTATAGTTTGCCTTCGTTCGCCATTTTTAAATCATAATGAGATACAAATGAACCCTTATTAGGTATTTCACAGGACAGACCGCTTAATTAATGTAGCTACTATTAATCTAGCACCTTACCTTAATTACCTTAGTCTTAACTCTATATCGATAGTTAACCTCAGTAAAAACCGCTAATATTTCGTAAAGCCTGACCAGAAATATAAAAATCACGTTTTAATGCCTTACGGGGTAGAGAGAGCCTAAGGTTGTTACGCCACGTTTAGATTATGGGCGTATGGATGGAAAGGGGAATCAAAATAGTGATGGGTTGTATTATACATTGGATGACAACTTACGTACAGTCAAAAATATCATACGAATAAAAAAACACCGGGTAGTACTCCGGGAGTGCCGGCAGAAGTGAAAACTACTACTAGTAAAAGAAAAAAAATAGAAAAAGAAAAAAATACATGAGATTTGAATTGCGGTCATATGAGAGAACACACTGTTATTCCACACCTTATACCACTAGGCCAAACGCACATACGTTAAAGCGAGGAAATCAACGTACACTGCAGAAATCGAATCTATATTGACAGACCTCTAACAATGTGCTGTTACCCTAGTATTTTTGCTCCACGACTCAAACTCAACAAAAAATCACGTCAAAAATCGAACGCGATTCATTCGTATTTCAAAATAAGCTCTTAGAGGATCTGATATCCTGGTACTTAAACTCTCCCTCCGTATTACGCCTTACCATTTATTACCCATCCAAAAAGCGCTCAGCGCCTCTAAAGAAGTTTTCACTTCAAAACGCGGGATCTCGCACTACATAGAACTAGATCATACAAATAACCAAATTTAGTGCCATCACGGCGAATGCTGGTCATGTGTGGTTGCCCCACCGGCCTGGTCACCCCTTTCAAGAATACCGTGAGCAGAATACGTTAGAGTGACTCACACGCATTGGTTAACATTAACATTGAGTACCAAGACACTGTGTAATGCGTTCAACGGGAAAATATCAATATTTTTACATACATACATAGATAACGTCTTTACCCGGGATAGACAGACCCTAAGGTAACAAGACCTAAAGGCTACGTTTAGCATGATTGTGGGGGTACACTACATAAATACGAAAAATTAAATTCCGATTATCGGAATCACGAATTTCATATATCCGATTATTATAATTCCGACGGTTTTAAAACTCCGAATATAAGTACTATACAGATTTTTCATTATTCACATTTTTATAAATCCGAAATTTCAAAATGCCTAACGTTTACAATCACGATTTCCAAAATTTCGAATTTCAATACACCGAAAAATAAGAAGTCCGAATGAATAACAATCCGAAATATCAAAATACGAATTCCGATTATTAAAATACCGATTTTCAAAACTCCGAATATTATTGGAGTAAAACAAACATGTTCGCACCTAAGCCTAGATTAATCCAATTCCTAGTAAACATAATTCCGATTATTGAAAACACGAATTTCATTATCCCGAATTAGTAATGAAGTAACGTGTTAAATGTGCGATACGAAAATATCACAATAAAGAGCCATAAAGAGCGACGCCGTGTTCCGTCTCCGATTACTAAGGGCACTACTGCGGGATAGGACGATATATAGCATTAAAGAATATCTTTCCAATGATTACAGTACATTTGATAAAGAATAAACATACTTCCCTGATAAAATTAGTAAATAATAATTGACAACATTTCATTTTTATAACACCTGAAAATGTATACATGGTTCGAAAGCATTTTGCCTCCTGATCACTGCAATATGTTTATATAATTTTAATATCGCTTATTATAAAAAGTAAAAAATAATTAAAAATATGACCTAATTTTACCAAAACTACCACAGTATAGGTGAAACGCCTTTGCTTTTTTCACGAATAAAAATAAGCGATCATAATTTTGTATTTTTGACAACTTCAAAGTACAAGGGGGGCAACTCTGGAATTCTATTTTCGAAGTTCGTTGCATACCTTCTCTCTCACTCTCAAGATAATGACTATTAGTATGAGCGGAACAGCACGAAGCGAACCTCGAAAATCGAATTTTGGAGAATAGGGCCTGACATTGACAATTTGAAATTAACGTCAGTTTTTTTTTCTACAGAGAAAAGACAAAGGGATAAGTGTGTATTCTGTGTGTGTATTGGAGTTACGCCCTTTTAGAATAAGCACAAATTAATAAATTAATTATAAATTAAATATAAGCCCTAGCGAAAAAATTTAACTGTCAGCATGTTCATCTTTTCAAACAAAATACAGAGAACCATTAAAATTATAGGCTCAGAAATATGAAATGTTGTCAATTTAATAAGAAATAATAATAATAGGAATTTAATAATAATAGATGATTTTGAGCTTAATAAAATTCTCTTATTATATCGATTAACAGTTATGCAATTGGGTACCTTAAGTTTTATGAAGTGGTCCATATTATATTTTTTAGCGATAGTAGATTTATAATGTGGCTCACTGCTGTAGATAGGTAGATATTTGTTTGCACTTGCCGTTCTTTTGTGCAGTGTTAATTATGTAACAGCTATGATAATAAACATTTCTGATTTCTGATTTCACAGGACTCACACTGTTCCGACAACAACTTCAGTTTAAAACCACGAATCAGGAATCGTATTGCATATGGCAATGAAAATATTAATTGCAACAGATTCAGTTACTAACACAATATCTGGTAACGCGCTCATATGTTGGCTTGGCTAGTTTTTGTGTCATATTTAGTAAAAACCGCTACACATGTAACATATTCACACTACTTAATACTGTAGGCTTATTGTCTAACTCGCTCGCAATCGCCATCGTGTTCATTTTGACAGTTATTGTATGAATGTGACAGCTAGCTGATTCCGATGCCAATTGTCAGCCCATACATGAACTGTCAAAATGAACACGATGGCGATCGCGAGCGAGTTACACGATAAGCCTGCTGGTCTGGGAGCAAAGAAAAAACATAGAACGTATCAATTGCTTCTGAAGAAAAACAAATAATAAGATGCGTGCTAAGACGAATAAACTTAAGTTATTGACACATTGCTTCTCTTCCCGCGCAGAATGGTAAAAACCCATCGTAGGAATTGATGAAAATCTCAGGAATCATGTTATAGACGATGCGGTTAGCAACCCATCACTATATTGATACTAGCTGTAGCCAGCGACTTCGTCTGCAAAGAATTCGTTTATCGCTATCCCGCGGGAACTACGCAATGTTCCGGGATAAAAAGTAGCCTATGTGCTATTCCAGACTTTTCTCTATCTATGTGCCGAATTTCATCCAGATCCGCTGTGCCGTTCTGGCGTGATTGAATAACAATCAAACATCCATCCACCCATACTTTCGCATTTATAATATTATAGTTAGATTAGATTGATTGCTCTGTCCACCTCAACGTCGCCTTTAAGTATTTCTTGTTAACTTAGGCTCTGTACCCCGGATATAGATGTGATTTGTGAACATATGTACGTATGTATTACTTATTAACATACTAGCGACCCGCTCCGGCTTCGCACGGTATATTTATGCATGTATTATACATATAAACCTTCCTCTTGATTCACTCTATCTATTAAAAAAAAACCGCATCAAAATCCGTTGCGTAGTTTTAAAGATTTAAGCATACATAGGGACATAGGGACAGAGAAAGCGACTTTGTTTTATACTATGTAGTGACTAGGCGATGCCGCTAGCAACCCGTCACTATTTTGATTCCATTTATACGCCCACAATCTTACTAAACGTGGCCTGTAGATCTTCCCACCTTAGGCTCTGTCTACCCCGTAAGGGATAAAGACGTGATTTGTGTAAGTGTGTATGTATGTAAGACAATTCAACGCCCTCCGCATCCAAATAAGTAAAAACAAAACATATAGTGGGGTTATAGTAACAGTGGCGCACTATGTCGTCAGCCGGCCTTCTGGCATTCCTGATACGAAACTAGAACCGAACTCGAACCCGAGGCTGTTACCCTGCCCACTCGACTTTTAATACCCCATTTACTTTAATCTTGAACACAGAACCGATGATAAGGAATAGATACGTCATCGTCTCCATCACATTACTACATATATAGCTTCTATATATATGTATAGTTTAGTTTAGTTTCTTTATTTGCAATAAATTGTATGTATATATAACTCTTTATTGTACATAAAACACACGAAAAAGATGAATACAGGAAAACACAAATGCACAAAGGGGAATTTATCCCTACAAGGGGTTTCTTCCAGAATTGTATGTGATTTTTATTATAAACATAAGTACACATACAGTATACAGTATAAATCGAATGCCACACGGATGGCAATAACAGATAAACTTACTCACAAACATACGTATTTTTCATACATAATATCTGCTCTGGCCAGAGACTGAACCCAGAACTTAATTTTTATTCGAATTTCCGAAGTTATATTAAATTGAACTGGCATCAAGACCCATTTCAGTCTTTGGAGTCTGCGGATGAAGCTTCAAATCCAGGGCCCCATTATTGAAAGCATATCACTCGAAAGTGGTAAAAATCTGTTTGTATCTTGAAAAACTACAGCTCGAATCAAATTTTTGACTAGATCATAAGATTTATGAGAGCTATAATTTTCTTCTCAGCTATTAAGTGGTATTTGGATGTTTTCCAAAAAAGTCTACATAATATTTTTTTCCAAAATTTAAGGCTTTTCTTACTCAGAATTGTTAATCCTTATTCAAGAAAAAATGTGTCCCAAAACTTCCATTTCAGTTCGTCACTTTTTTTTGACGTGACAACGTCTTATAAATTGGTTTGCCGGGTGACACTTCAAGAAACTGCGTTACGCTCCGCTCACGTTATGCGCTCACAATGAGAGCGAGTGAGAGGCACGCGTCCCTTCCACTCGGGCATGGTTAGCCCGCCTAAGAGCGAGAGAGACAGACATAAAAAGTGAAAGGCACGCGTCCCTTCCACTCGAGCACAGTTAGTGTTAAATATAATTCTTTGTATAAATAAATGTTTTAAATTGTTACTATTATTTCATCCTTCTTCCTACTATACGAATGAATATTCACATTAAAATTATTTTACCACTCAAAGTCGTTGTCACGTAAAACTTTCGCCCGTATACCGACTTTACAGGCAACCAATTTTTTTCGTTTTTTTTGTGACGTACCAACAAAAATCCATAGTAAAATTAGGGACTCATGTTTTCTTGTATGAGAATCGATAGGGTAAGCGATTCTGACTAAGAAAAATCCAAAAGAGTTAAATTCTGTATAAAAAAATATTATGTAGCCTTGTTTTTGGAAAACGGTCATTTTTCAAAAGTCGGGCCCCAGAACGTTCCAAACAAGTTCCAAATACAAATTTTCGAAAAGGATACTGGCTAAAACTTCGCGAGCAATTAAAAAAAGAGTGCATTCTCTCGAAAACCAACTTAACAATGCCGTTGGTGAAAATTAAAAACTGAATTAGTTCAAGCGATTCCGTGATGGATGTAGGACGAGTGGCGCCAGTGACGATGGCACGGATACGTTGGTATTCTAAATGTCAGGGCGTGCGACAGTTTTTTATTTGGATCTTAAAGCTTCCTGCTCCACCCATCGGATCAGAGGCTTTGTAAACATGCCTTTGCGTAGAGTTGGGTATGGGTAGAGGCGGCAAAATAATTAGGTTTATTAAACTCAGTTTTTTTTTAATATAGTTTTTTATTTAACATAATACAAATAACGTCAAAAAATACAATAAAAAAAACAATCGGTCAAATAATCCGCCCTGCGTCACTCGTAGGTTGGTATTTTTTTTTTTGCGTACTTACCTACCTAAATGCTGCAATTACTTATTTTCTACTAGCTGTTGCCAGCGACTTCGTCTGCAAAGAATTCGTTTATCGCTATCCCGCGGGAACTACGCAATTTTCCGGGATAAAAAGTATCATATGTGCCATTCCAGAATTTTTCTCTATCTATGTGCCGAATTTCATCCAGATCCGTTGGGCCGTTCTGGCGTGATTGAGTAACAAACAAACATCCATCCATCCATACTTTCGCATTTATAATATTACTAGCTGTTGCCAGCGACTTCGTCTGCAAAGAATTCGTTTATCGCTATCCCGCGGGAACTACGCAATTTTCCGGGATAAAAAGTAGCCTATATGCTATTCCAGACTTTTCTCTATCTATGTGCCGAATTTCATCCAGATCCGTTGGGCCGTTCTGGCGTGATTGAGTAACAAACAAATCCATCCATCCATCCATACTTGCGGATTTATAACATTAGTTAGATATTTCGATTTCGATTCGATTATATTTAGATTTAGATTAACAAAGGAAACTGAACTGAATACTTCACGATCATGCATGAATTTGCGTGTGCTTAGCGATTTTTATTAAAACTAGACACGCGAATATTTAAACATTTATGATTTAATAGTTTTTTGGAAGTAACCAAATATAAAAGCCGGAATAAGATTATTAATTCCAAATTCAAGATTGAATTAAGGGAAAAAGTTACCACAAGATTTGAGCGGAGATTTTTTCTACCCCTTCTTAAGCATTCGCTAACTGTAATATCTTCTTGTCCTATGGAAATAGGTTTACATAATAGAGATACTTTTATACAATTTTTATACGATAAATACGTCGTAATATTAACTTCAATAACATAAAAAATGTCACAGGACACGAGATAAAATCACACATGATCAACGCATACTAATATCATAATTAACCACACATAGACACGGAAACAATTAAAAATACCATATGGTACCTCTAGCCGTTTCTATGGCAACAAAATATACTTTATCGTACCGACGATTACTGACCACTTTCAATTATACTTGCCGCGTTCAGCAACGCCCGTATAAAAGACCCAACGCACCATAGGACAGCATTCAGTAGCTATCTAGCAGTCTGACAAAGAAGTGCAAGATGAGATTTCTGGTAATATTTCACACTTTAACCAAAAACTCACGTAAAAAAAGTGATAACGAAACGCAATAAAAAAAACTGAACGCGTCCCGATTTTCGCGCGCAATTTTGACAAGTGTTTTTTTTTAATTTGCAAATGGCTTATAGTGTTGAGTTTGGAACGGCTTTCCGTTATCATTTTTCTACGAATGCGGATGAAACCTTGTTAGATTAAAATTCGTATTGACGTGTTCGTAAGTGACAAAAAATTGGTCCCATTATTGATTTGACAAGGTCGCATGCGTATTTTTTAATTGAAGTGTCATAACAATTTGTGATTTTTTGCCTCGTCATACGTACCCGATTGGAATTTAACATTTGATTGTGTGACTCATACTGATATGTTAATTAGTTTATACACATGTCAATCTGTCAATCAAGTCAAAACTATTTGGCTTTTTGCATTCCATACCAATTGAAAAAAAAAACAAATGGTTCAATTCCTAATCAATTAAAAAAATCGTCATACCACCTACTTAAAAAACTGTCGAGAATTTAAAAAGTTTAAAGATGGATTTACAACCAATGAAACCGTTATATAACTTAACAACCGTTAAAATTGCAACCCGCAATAAAAAAAACGCGTTCAAATAAAGAACATATCACTGGCAGCTTATAAAATTGGCACGCACCGCCAATTAAACAATTCAGCTGTCGTATCAATTCAGAACCTTATTTGGTGGCGATAAAGGTTGTTGTGATCGCATAATTATGATTGTACGTGAAGGTCGGCTCAAGCGACGATTCGCGACGTTGTTTGCATATAAAAAAAAATGAAGGGCATTTGTAGAGACAGGTGTAAAGTTATTATGTAACTAAAAAATAGGGCACGTGTACGTATATCTTTGTCTAAATTATCTTAGTGTCGTTCAAAAACAGTCAAAAGAGCGTTTTCCAAAAAAAAAGTCCAGATGTATACAATTTTTCCAGAATTTAAATATCTATTTTGGGTTTATCTTACTCAGAATCGTTTGCCCTATCGATTCTCATACAAGAAAAAATGTGTCTCAGATTTTAGTATGGTTTTTTTTCCTGCTCGTCATCATTTTGACAGTTCTTGTATGAACGTGACAGTTAGCTGATTCCGATGCTAACTGTCAGCCCATACATGAACTGTCAACATGAACACTAGGGAGATTGCGAGCGAGTTAGACAATAAGCCTACAAGATTGTATTGACCAACAACTCTCAACACAGGGCGTTGTCAAGTGTTTTGTATTACGAAATAACTGCGACCACTCCCTTTAGGACAAGCCACAAGACCAGTATCTAATGCACATAATAATACCTAGAATTAGAATCTAGTCCACGTAAACCTAACAATACAATTTATGTCTATTAGACTGACACTTGATAATAATGTTGCAAGATTATTCTTGAATTACCATTTCAAATCACGTCTTTTCCTATTTCCACTTCAGTAATTTTACCAATTTTGCCAGGGAGGGCAAGGTATTCGTAACACGCGTCTAATTTCACGTCTTTGTTACGTACTAGACAGAGTACAGTAACAAAATCTAAAGGCTACGCCTAGTGTGTTAGTAGGCATATAGGATAGGCGAATCAAAATAGCGATAGGTTGCTAGCATCGCCTGCATGATACCTAAGTTTGTTACGTTCCTAAACTCATATAAAAAACTACAGGGAAAGTGATTCGCGTTCTAAAATCATCCTGGGGTAACAATTTCGCACATCCAACCTATTTGGTCATCACTTATTATTATTACAGCCAGTGCTATGCTTTGTCAGATAAAAAAAAAAAGCATCTGCCGCTGGCCAGTTACAAAACGTTCCAAATTCGGCGAACAATAAGCATTTAAAATAAATCGGTTGTCATTAAAAATGGCGCCGACACGTTTCTTTAAACGCTTGTTTGTTTGTGTTATAACTTTGAACAATTATGTTAATTAGAACATTGGTTAGGAATGGAGTAATGCATTTCTACATAGACTCATGTAATCATGTAGTTCTCTATTTGGGGACGGTAGATACTAGGGAAGGATATTGGCACCAATCTTAATCCATACAACAATGTTCTGACCGACCGACTGACTGAGTCATGAATACCCAGCAAAAATAATTAACTAGGTAATTAAATAATTAAATTACACTACGTTCAAAGGCACCTCTTAGGGTTTTCTATTATATTTATTAAACATGGATTTTCGATGAATTTTAAGATTTAAAAAAAAAACACAAACTGAGATCACACCCCATTCAGCCTTTAAGGGACGTTCCGAAAAAAGGGACTTAACCTAAACCTAAAAAGACAAGGTGAGCATCTATTTACCACCCGCTAAACGCTTCATTAACCCAGTCAGTTAAAACAAAAACAACTATGTAAAACAACGTAAAAGAATGTTGCCACATCACACGCCGCGCAACTGTCAATCCAATTAATTCGTGTGGCAACACTCGCAATCCACGCATCACTATAGGTTATTTTTTATGCACATTACAGTAGCGAATTGCATCGAAAAAATACAATCTTTAAATTAAAAAATTACCATAAAAGAACCTAAAATTGGAACGTAGGGAAATCATTGAAAGTGATTAGCCGGTCTACTGAACGTAGGTTCTAAGGAAGTTGTATTACATACATACAATTTAATTAAATGTAAATGTATGAAGGATGTTGCCTACGAGAGCGGACGCCGAACGAATACATACATATTTATGACTTGCGTCTAACTTTTCCGTTTTAACAATTTGTTAATTTGTAATTAAAAAACAAAACAATGATTTGACTGTCCCAAACGAATCAAAGCTTGTACTGTGCATAGATAAATACATAATTAAATGCATATTAAACATCCAAGACATCACAATTAACATCAACAGTTATCAAACTTGGTTAGCTATTAGCTACGAGGAACAAGGGGCATTTTTCTCACATAACTGCCCCGACGGGGATCGAATACGAGTACGGGGACCTCGCTCATAGTCGTTTTTGGGTATCACACTATACTTCATTTAATTTAGGATGAGAAACCACAACAACATTATATTGCGGTTCGTGAACTGTAATCTCTTAACAATTTGTACTAGAGTAACAATTGACGATATGCAAATAAAGTGGCATTAAAACAATTTTATTTTGCGGCTGCCAAACTATTGCACTGTACTATTTACTAGGTAAGAAATAGTTGACCAGACACAATAGAAGGGTGCGACCAAACCGCTTTCTTCATACATTTTATTGCGATTCCGTAACGTCACCGTTTTTTAAGCGGCGGTGTGGTCGCACCCTAATGCTATTGTGGTTTCTCATTCTAAATTAAATGAAGTACAAGCTATCCTGTCATCACCTCGTTTCAACCATTATAAGTTTAGCTTAGCTTCCTATCTTGCAGATCCTACAATAAAGTAGCCACCATTTAGCCAACCGCGACTAATACAAGATCTCTCAGATGTTATAGCGAATATTTCAAGAGGCAGTTGGAATAATTTGACCGAATACCCCTACTGTTTCAACTAGAGCGTTGGTCATGATGACCGTGGCGTGTGAGGCATTCCATTGGCTGTCACGACTGGATGATTCTGGCGGTCAGAGGGTTAAGCTATCGTGTATATTAAAATAACCTTTATCCAACAGATCGCTTTCGCCGCCGTTCTCGGCTACGCTTCCGCCGGCCTCCTGGCCCCCCTCGCCTACGGCATCAACGCCGGTGACGCCCAAGCGGCAGCCATCGACGCGACCGTCGCCGCCCAAGACCACAACCGCGCCGCCGTAGAGAACACCCTGAGAGCCAATGAAGCCGCCGTCCAATGGAACACGGAAGCCGTCCGCCAAGCCGCCGAGACCAACCGCGACATCAACGAGAACGTTTACTGGAACGGTGTCGCCGCTAGCCAGAATTACGTCGCAGCTGCCCAGTCCCAAGCTGCCGCTCTGAGCGGCGTCGCTGCCGCCCGTGCTGGTCACTGGGGCGCCCCCGCCATCGCTCCCCTGGCTTACTCCGCTCCCCTCGGTTACGCCGGCTTAGGTTACGCCGGTTTGGGTTACGCCGGCCTCGGTGTCCACGGTGCCGCTCTCCGCGCGTGGTAAACTCAGTCATTCAACTAACTTAAAACAAACATCGATTTCAATGTCAAATAAAAATGGCGTAAATCCTTGTGATATTTACAAAGGTTCACTCCCTTTTTGCTTGGCAGCGCAAATTTTACAAGCTTTAGCGTAAACGTAGCTATCATCTGCGTCTCTTTTCGACTACGCTAGTTCGAAAGGGACGTATAGTGACACCTCGTCGATGTTTGGTTAGTTGGTAGCGAAGTCCATACGAATTTACCTAGCGATACTATCATATAGTAGAACCATTTCGCTAGCCTCGTTTCAGTCACTCAGTCGGGGTACGCATACAGGCGTCCTGCTCCCACACATGGCGTCTGGTATACTATAGTATAGTGTTGCCAGGCAACGCTCACGGTAAACAACTGATTGCTCAACGGAACAACTCAAAACGGTCTCATTTAGTAACTCTCTTTGTAGATACAATAATGCCATCACTGCCAAAGTGTAAATAAATACACGTTTTTAAGAAAAAACCTTATTTTACTTACACCCTTGTTCCTAAATCCTAATAACCTATGTCCCACACAAAACACACACACACACACACACACACACACACACACACACACACACACACACACACACACACACACATACACTACCATACAAAAGAAATCGTGATTCTTTGACTCTGTTTAGCCTGGTGGTTAGTGGCCTATGAAGCTGGAAGTCCTGGGTTCGAATCCCGGTAGAGGCAGGAACTTGTATGATGAATACGAATGTTTATACCTGAGTCTTGGATGTTTTATACCCATAGTACAAGCTTTGCTTAGGACTATGTCAATTGGTGTAAATTGCTCCCATGATATTTTTATTTATATCAGGAAACAAAAATAAAGTTCATCTCGACAATAAATAGGTCATCCCTCCCTGTCTCCTATATTAAAATTGCTAGAAATACCTAAGTTTCGCCAATCGAAAACTGTATTACCTAAAAATCATAATCATCTAACTAATATTATATTATTGGGAGCTCAATAAAGGTAATCGCGGTTCACACCCCGTTTATAATATTTCGAATAATATTATAAATGCGAAAGTATGGATGGATGGATAGATGGATGGATGGATGTATGGATGGATGGATGGATGGATGGATGGATGTATGGATGGATGGATGTTTGTTTGTTACTCAATCACGCCAGAACGGCCCAACGGATCTGGATGAAATTCGGCACACAGATAGAGAAAAGTCTGGAATAGCACATAGGCTACTTTTTATCCCGGAAAATTGCGTAGTTCCCGCGGGATAGCGATGAACGAATTCTTTGCAGACGAAGTCTTTGCGCCGTTCTAGCGTGATTGAGTAACAAACAAACATCCATCCATCCATCCATCCATACTTTCACATTTATAATATTAGTTAGATTATCCAGAAATACCACAATGCTAAACATAAACGAGTTGAATATAAATTATGATAAGCAACAATGCAAGTAAACTGCATTATATTACCGCCAACGCCTTGTTTCTCTAGATATTTGCTAAAGATAGCATTAGGACCACGAATACTTGGAATAATAACTCGGGGTCCCTTTTTGTATCATAATTTTCATTGGTCTTAATCGATTGTCAATTATTTAAGACGTCATGGTAAGGCCCCTGCCCGGCTAGCACGACAGCGCACAAGAGTCGCGTCGCGCGCGAGATAGATTACCCGTTTCTTTCTAGAACGAACAGGTAAGTAGATAAAGACGGGCAATCTATCTCGCGCGCGACGCGACTCTTGTGCGCCGTCGTGCTAGACGTGCTGATGGTACAAACATTTTTTTTTATATGAGAGGACCTATGTTTTGCAGCTATGGGGTACAGCTTCCACGTCAAACAGAAATTCTGCAACGATTTCAATCCAAGACTCTTCATTGATAACTGGAGCACCATTTTATATGACTAATAACCAACTTCACCGGGATCTAAAAATCAAAAAAGTTTAAGAAGTCAAGGACTCTCTATTTACCTATTATGAGAGAATAAAATCACACCCTAACTTATTGGCAAAAAAACTTGATGAGGACTCAACCAAGACACACATTTAAAAGATTAAAAAAACAAGCCCCTCAGGATCTTCTGTAAGAAGAGATGATAAATGATTATATGGCCTTATCAGTAGATATAGTTCCATACACGCCATCTTCAAAATTACTTAAAATCTAGTTAAATGTCGATAAGGCAGCTCGCTAGAAAAAGAGGACAATAAAGAAAATATATATGAGAGGGGGAAAACGAGCAGACGGGTCACCTGATGGAAAGTGGTCACCATCGCCCAGGGACACCTGCAAGACTTGGGGAATCACAGGTACTGCCGACCCTTTCAAGAACAGGAAGGCTCGCTTTTTAAAGATCCCTAAATTGTACCGCTCAGGGAATGTTGCAGCAGGAAGTTGGTTCCAGATCTTCGTCGTACGAGGAAGGAAATTGCGTTTCGTACTTTTTGACAATGTTACATCTACACACTATGCATTTTGGCATTTGTACCAAAAAGACCAGTAGGCTTATTGTCTAACTCGCCTGCAATCGCCATCGTGTTCAATTTGACAGTTCCTGTATGAATGTGACAGCTAGCTGATTCCGATGCCAATTGTCAGCCCATACATGAACTGTCAAAATGAATACGATGGCGACTGCGAGCGAGTTAGACAATAAGCCTACAGAGGCCTTACCATGACGTCTTAATGCGATTCAGTTTAGGTTCGCTCGCTGTCAGATTCATACTAAAAGTGACAGCTAAAACTTGAACTGAGTCGGAATTAGGACGTCATGGTACGGCCCCTGTTGCCGTTTTTTCAGGACTTTTATTTAAGAAAAATCTACAGAATATACACCCCCTTGCAAAAAAAACGGGCACCCATGGTTTTTGTATTTTATGTGCATAAAAGTTACTTTCTAAGCTTTAATGCCTAGAAATATGAAAAACTATAGGTGCCCGATTTTTTTTGCAAGGGGGTGTATTTAGTAGGTTAGTTTAATTTTTTCACTCGCATTCCAAGCAAAGTATGTAAGTATGTATGTAAACTCTTTATTGTGTAAAATAAACATAAAACAAATACAATTGACAAACACTGGAGATATATGTACGAAGGCGGACTTATCCCTTAAGTAACTAAGGACTCGCTCCCTACGCTTTGAGTACCGCTGGACATTACCAACCTGCCAACGTAATGACACACCTACGAGCACACATTAAAGTCCACTATCATTTACGAGTGAAGTGCGCATTAACATTCAAAGGAATTCGACCTTTATTATAATGAAATTAAGAGCTAATTGCGCGTGCAAAGGCGTAACCAGTCTAGACTGCCTTGGTGAGGGCGTAGGCTTTTGTGTGAAACTACACACGGACGGAGAGAATGGCGAATATTCCTGCACTAGATTATGTATGTATGTATGTAAACTCATTATTGTGCAAAATAAATAAGACAAATACAATTGACAAAAACTACCGACACACACACACTACACAGAACACACACACACACACACACCCTCCTCACACATTCCCTCGATGGGCTTTTACCATCTGCGGGGGAAGAGAAGCAAATGGCACATTCTATGTTATTTCTTTACTCCCAGACCAGAATGGATTAACTTCACTACATAGTATAAAACAAAGTCGCTTTCTCTGTCCCTATGTCCCTATGTATGCTTAAATCTTTAAAACTACGCAACGGATTTTGATGCGGTTTGTTAACAAAGAGTGAATCAAGAGGAAGGTTTATATGTATAATACATGCATAATATACCGTGCGAAGCCGGGGCGGGTCGCTAGTACTTTATAAATTTAAAAGAAAGAAAATAAGTTTAAAGAAAAAGAAGGAGAAAGAGAAGGAGGAGAAGGTTTTATAAAGATTGCTTGCAAACCCTCCCTCCACTACTGCCACACAAAACGCACACAAATCCCACAAACTTAATTATCCCTAACACCACACAAACACTGACGCGCGTTTCAATCCCCAGCGTTCGAGCACAAGCTTGGTTATCTTGCACGTAAGTAGCGGATTAGCAAGGTAAATATTTTGTGTTCATTGAAATGGACCTCCGCAAAGTAACGCCTGATTCAATAAAATATTAACAGCCTTATTCATAAAAAGTTAGAGGCTCGCTATAAGCTCGCTATAGGACCGATGCAAAAAAACATGATTCATAAACGTCAATTAGCGCTAATCAGTCCATCAAGGCTCTGTTAAGTCTTCCGAAAGTTAGCGGGCCGTAGACCCTACTTTATCTCTCTGCTAACTCACAAAATCGCCGCCACACATGTGAACAGCTGATTTTGGCAAGAACAAAACCATACGCAAGACAGTTTTTTTGTTTTAAGTTTTTATTCCCTCCGGGAAAGGTAAAGGAAACTAGATCCACACTGCCTAGTCTGTCGTTAATTCGCTGGTTTCCCGCTAATTCGCTGCCACTGCTGTCAATTTATTTTTTTTAATTCACTAAAAGGCCATTTTTGGTCTATGATTTGTCAAGGTGACAACATAACGCGTCTAATCCATTCATCAACAGCTCATTAGCTAACAGACTGCTAGCAAGCGTTTATGAATCATACTTTTTAACAACTGTCATCAGTCTGTTAACTAATCGACTGATCAAACCTCAATTAAGGATTTTTTATGAATAAGGCTGTTAAACTGTATAACGCTTAGTTCATTATGTTCGGCGTGCTGTACGACCGTACGTACAGACGGGCGTACAAACAAACAACGAATGTAGATCGCCTTGAGGCACGAATAATGTATAATAATAGTTAATTGCGCCGACAGTCTGCGCAGATCAATCACACTACAATTATTGCAGCAACATTTTAATATCAAACTATTAAAAATTTCAAAAACCCCCCTTTATAATTCAATTTTATACAAATCTTACCTTTTGGAAAAGAGATGTTTTTTTATGTTAGAGAGGCCAGACAAACGAACTAGTGGGTCACCCGATGTTAAATTATCACCACTGTCCAAACACACCCGCAGCGCTTTACGCGATGCCAGTGCGTTGTCGGCCCTGCAGAAAATTGTACACTCGCCTCTTAAAGGCACCCAGGTCGCAAATCGATGGGAAGACCCCAGCGGGAAGCTCGTTCCACATCACTGTTACTCTTTTAACTGCCAGACCGATTTTTACCAAACATAGCTAAGAACCACCGCAAGGAAATTGGCTTACAAATGAAAAAGACCGCATCGAAATCGGTCTATCAGCTTGAGAGCTACGATGCTACTGGTTGTCTATACTTATTTTTGTTTCATTTTACAAAGGGTTTTGTGCCCAGGCAACCACATCCAATTATGTTTTATTTTGTTTAATGTTTATTATTTTTTAACTGTTGTATCATTCTTTTCTTTTCAATGTATCAATGTATGTATATGTATCACCTTATGGTCCCAACGGAAGACCAGCGCTGGCTGCAAGGCCAGCAAATGCTGAGTTGGGACCATTTTGTGACAATTTATTTATTTATCTGCTGTTTTGTGTTTTTTTTATTTGATGTGTTGTGATTGTCATAAATAAACTTTTTTCTTCTTCTTCTTCTTCTACAGACAGACAGACAGACACACACACACACATACACACACTTTTTGCGTTGGGTGTTTGTCCCTACTCAATGTAATTCTGTTAAGTGGGGTGACAGAAACCATTATTTCAACATTTATTTGAAAAACATAACGAGTCCATTTCGTACGTAAAGTCGTCCTACTTGACAGATCCTTCGTAAACTTCAGCTCCTTGGGGAATTAAAAAAAAAATCTCTACGCATATTGTTTTTGACGTGACAACGTCTCATGAATCGACGAACGCCGGCCGCACTCACGAAAAAGCATGACTCATTGTCACCTTCCACGTGACGTCAGTGTGCGAGCGAGAGCGCGGAACAAGCGATAGAGAGGCACAATCTCGCGTGACGTCAGAGCTAGCAGTTTTCACAATATGTATTAAATCAGTGTATACAATTTGTCGTTTAGTTGTCCCAAAATACTTGCACTAAACTAAAACAACCGCTTTTTGTTGTGCAAGTTTTTTGGGACAACTACAGAACGACGAATTGTATACACTGATTTAATACATATTATAAGGTGTTTCCCTAGTATCTAACCTTCGGAAATTATTGACAATTGATCAAATTTAGGAGATATAAGAACATTTCCGAAGCGGCGCTAGTTTCGCGGCTGGTGTCGCCTTGAAAATTCGCTGCTCTTATATTTATGACGAATTGCGTGCTCTGATGTTATTAACCTTATCTAGAGTAACGAATTTATTGAAATTTAATGTTGCTCTGATATATTTGAGGACCTCGCCCGCTACGATATATCTAATGGAGACTGTACTGGGCCAATATTCAAGCGTTTCGACCGCGCGGCTCATGCGTCATTGTCGTCCCACAATTAATATCCTAACAGAAGGACAAGCCGCAACAACTTTGGACAAGCTAAATGCAGCATCCATACTGTGTTTCGTTGTCATAAAAAGTCAAGGCTCAGCATCATCTCTTTTAATGGTATATGCCGAGACGATAATGACGAAAAAAAAAACACCGAAAAAACGTTGAATATTCGCCCTACTCCATAAGTCATTGAACGTATGACATTGATAAAATATGATTTTTTTGTGGACCGTTTTTTCTTTTATTAGTACTAAACTATCGATATCGATAAAAAAAATGTTTCTAACACTAGCTAGATCGCGACAGCGTTTCGTTTTGCCGCAAAACTGCCGATAACGATTGCACGGAACCCTCTGTATAAGATTATATCAACACATTTAGCCGACTCGTTTCTTCGTGTCCTGAAACATCACCTACCTTTGGTTTCCAACTGATGTTTGAGCTGTTCCGCTTTCGCCTGCAGCTTGTACTGCACCGTTTCCGCTCCCTCCTTCATCTTGGCCAGGATACCTGTCCAGACGCACAAGAGTCAGCGTTTTTTGCTATTTTTAGCAAAAAACGGTCCTTCGAACCGGATAATAAGAATACTTTTCGCTGTCAATAATGATACTTAACAAACTAGAACTTTCTCATTTCTTAAAAAGCTCTTTATCTGATTAGAGTCTACCATATTTTAGGTATCTGTAATCAAAGCCTTCTTTCACAGGCTGTAATCTTTTGAACTTTTGTAAACATAACAGAAATACTGTATATATTACAAAAAAAAACTTAATACAATTTACCATGCTTGTCTTTTTCCTTCAATATCCTCTCCATATCGCCGGCCTTGTCTTTCACACGGCCAAAGAAATCTATCCGTTTCGGTAAGCGTGAGACAAACACACAACAGTTTATAAAAAAGTTTCAAGGATACAGTCATCAGAAAAGTTGATTCCATAAAAAAAATGCCGTGCGGGGAGTAAAATACGAAGTAGTTCCAGATGTGTCATAGCATAAATAATGAAATGAGCCTAAAATCTATTTTTTTTTTGCCTATCTCTCTATGTGTCGAGGGCATAAATATCGATACAACCGTCATGTCAAATATGTGTCACTAACCTTATTAATTTTAGCATAAAAGGTGTATAGATTAGAGATGGGCCGACTACTTGCCGACTAGTCGGGGAAACCGACTATTCGGCATTATTTGTAGTCGGCGAATAGTCGGCGACTATTCGGCAAAATATGACGACTAGTCCGTTGGTATTTATTTTTTTAAAAAGGCCGCATAAATAAAACCGCAGTGACTAAATTAAATGTCTTCTAAAGCAATGGCTGTAAGCAAAGTAAAAAAATACTTAGAAAATTTGCAAAAACATGGTAAGTTTTTTTTAGTTGAAATCAAATGTAGCAACATGAGTTACATTTGACCCACAAGCATGCGCAAGTGTTGTCAATTAGCCGAAGGCGGACAATTTTATCGGAACGGCTGCAGAAATAAAGCGATTTGACAAACGCACACAATGATCGGCAATGCCGAATAGTCGGCCGACTATTCGGCATTTTTGCAACCGACTAGTCGGGTAAAACCCGTAGTCGCCCCAACACTAGTATAGATGTTTTTGACGTTTCGGTAACTATAATATTTATTTGCCTTTGACTGTAAGTAACCATACAAAATGACCTCACACTGTCTATATTTTGCTTAAGAGCATGGCTCAACAAACACTGGATTTCATTTTCACTTTTGTACTTGTGGACTCGCACTTGGCCGGTTTATCAGACAGGATGTCTTTACAGAAAAAAAAATAAGAAGCCAGAAGCAGCATCAGAGCAGAGGAGAGGGGTGGCGGGGTAGAGGGGGGGAGGGGGTAGAGGGGTAGGCAGAAGTAGTCTCTGCCTACCCCTGTGGGAAAGAGGCGTGACGATATGTATGTATGTCTTTACAGATAGACAACTCATCGATTATAATGATGATGATGATGATGCTTACCGGATATCCGTTTGGTAGCGTCGGGGCTAGCGGAGCGAGTCAACGCAGCCACTGTCATGTACTCGCTGGTGATCAGACCGGCAGCCTGTCACACACAAACAGATATTGTTAGGTTGCTTATCCGCTAGAGGCAGCCTCGGGTCGATTAGCCTCGCTTCGAGGCCGCGCAAGTGGAGACGCTGCCTCAATGCTGCGTCAACGTCTTAAGCAGCGTCTCCACTTGCGCGGCCTCGGAGCGAGGCAGCCGCTCGACCCGAGGCTGCCTCTAGTGGATAAGCGACTTATCAAACATAATAAATTTATACCTATAAACCAGTATCGTGACTGACTAACTGACTGACAACGCAGCCTAAACGACTGAACCTAGGAACTTGAAATTTGGCAGACGTAAGATGAGTATCCCAGAGAAGCACTAAGAAGGGATATTTCGAAATTCCCACGGGATAGGGAATAAATGAGGCTTATATATTTCTCAGTAACTGTAATAACTTGACTCTTCAAATTCGGTACTCATGTAAGATGATTATAACACTAAAAAATGTTCTCCGGAAAAATGCGAAATTCCCGCGGGACAGAAATAAGTGCATTCAACTTCGGGGCTGTTTTTAAAAATTACATATTTCAGGTGAGTTATTTATTGTCTACGCGTACGAAGTCGCGGGCAAAAGCTAGTTGTAGATAATACGTTTCTAAACCATTATATTTATTTTATTTGGGTAAATAAAAGTTGAGTTTTAATAACCTCAAGACTGGCGGGACTCATAGCAGAATATTCTTCGCTCAACAGTTCCACTATGAGACCTTCGATGTCGAAAAACAAAATATGGCTCTCGGCATCTGTAACAAAAAACAATAATTAACAATTTAATAATAAAAATACTTTGATAAATAACTACATTTCTGTTGATAAATTTCAGGGCACAGTGTTTATTATGTGAGAGTAGTGATCAGAGTAGAGTAGTCTCTAAATCGGTCACCAGTGCCAGTCGTGCATACTGAGCGACTTCTTGATACATTAATACATTTGACAGTTTTTTTCGGATGGAGTGTCGTCGTTGGCATCTGATGACTTTTACATCTTGCCGGAGAGAGTGCGAGCCACCTCGTGTATCATCTATACTAATATTATAAAGAGGAAAGATTTGTATTTTTGTGTGTATAATTGTGATGATAAACTCAAAAACTGCTGTTCCGATTTCAATAATTCTTTCACCACTGGAAAGCTACATTCACCCTGAGTGCTAGAGGCTATATGTATTTATACATAATATAGTAGAGAAACGACATTCATGTGCTTTGTGGATTATCAGAAAGCGTTTGACTGCGTGGTGTGGGAAAGACTCTGGAACGTCCTCACCGAGACGGGTGTTCCGCCTCATCTGGTAACGTTGATTCGCAACCTATACGAGTCAGGCTACGGCACTGTCACGATTGAGGATGTCACCTCGAGCCGGTTTAGATTCCAGAAGGGAGTAAGGCAGGGGTGTGTGATTTCACCGATCCTCTTTAACATATATGGAGAGTATATAATGCGTCAAACTTTGGAAAATTGGGAAGGCGGAATAAAGATAGGTGGAGTAAAAATATCCAATCTCCGCTATGCAGATGACACCACCCTCTTTGCATCATCTGAGGTGGAAATGAGGGAGCTTTTGGACAGGCTAGAAGCGTCAAGTCTCAGTCTGGGCCTTGCTATAAACAAAAACAAGACCAAGCTCTTAGTTGTCGACCGCTTCGCAACCATTCAACGCACGGACCTCCTACAGGAATATGAAACTGTTGACCAATTCGCCTACCTTGGCTCTGTCATCACCAATAGAGGTAACTGTGAACCCGAAATACGGAGACGAATTGGAATGGCTAAAACAGCAATGACGCAACTGAGCAAGGTGTGGAGAGACAGGAATATCTCAAATAGAACAAAAATCCATCTGGTCTATGCATTGGTCTTTCCCATCGCTCTCTATGGATCGGAAACATGGACGTTAAAAACCACCGACAGACAAAGGATTGACGCCCTTGAGATGTGGTGTTGGCGCCGTCTGCTAAGGATTCCATGGACAGCCTACCGCACTAACAAATCGATCTTGGAACAGCTAAAAATAGAGAGTGCTCAGCGTCTGTCTGCCTCCTGCACACAGCGTATCATGCGATACTTTGGACACATTGCTCGCAGAGATGCTAACAACATGGAACGCCTGATGGTAACAGGGAAAGTTGAGGGTAAAAGGCCCAGAGGCCGGAGCCCAAGACGTTGGTCTGACCAGATCTCAGAACAGATCAAACAACCAATCAGCGCCGCTCTCCATCAGGCAGCTGATCGTAACCGTTGGAGAGTAGCTGTCGACATGCTGAAGCGGAGTCACGATCCTCAGCAATGAGGGAACGATTGAGAAGAAGAAAAGTAGAGAAACACTGATTGTACCCGTGCGAAGCCGGGGCGGGTCGTTAGTCATGTATAATTAAATCAATTATATTTTGCATGTGATTATTTAAATTAATTTTTAAGTCCTGAATACGCCTGAGACAGGAACATTAAGCATCCTAGTTCAGGTATTTACATTATTTTTCTCTTTTGCTATGTTCAGCCTGTAAGTTTGTTATATCTGACAATAATCGTGTAACATAAATAAATATTGTATGCTATTCTATTCTATTCTATAATATTTGAGAATAGAAACGGCCTCAATCGGATGTCCCGTTTTAGGGGCAGTCTCTCATAAAGTCAACGCTACCGGTTGTGCACACTGCGTGACTTCTCAATATATTTGAATCGGTTTGACCTTTGGTCTCCGAAGCAGAGGGTCGCAGAAGCGAATCCCGGGCTCGCACCTCTGAGTTTTTCGGAATTTATGTGCGAAATCACATTTGAAATTTATCATCAGCTATTCGGTGAAGGAAAACATCGCGAGGAAACCGGGCTAATCCCAATAAGGCTCAGTTACCTTATAAGGTTGGAAGGTCAGATGACAGTGGCTTCTGTAAAAACTAGTGTCTACGCCAAATCTTGGGATTAGGTTGTCAAAGCCCCAGGCTCACTGAGCCGTGGCAAATGCCGGGGAATACGCTAGGAAGATGATGATGACGTCTCTCGTTTATCATTGGAGTCGTTTGCCACCGCGTGGCGGCGTGGAGCCCCGTACGCACCCTTGGGGTTGGTCCGGAAGCCCTGCACGGTGAGCATGGCACGGCGCGGGCGCGCGGGCTCGGCCAGCGGGCCCCCCGCGCCGCCGCCCGCCGGGGCCTGCAGCGCCGCCAGCCCGCGCGCTGTCGCCGCGCGCATCGCCGCCACGTTGCGGTGACGGAGGCCCCTGCACACACACAGTTCCTTTAAATGCGAAAGTTTGGATGGATGTATGGATGTTTGTTTATTACACAATCACGCCAGAACGGCGAAAGAATCTGGATGAAATTCGGCACATAGATAGAAAAAAGTCTGGAATAGAACATAGGCTATTTTTTATCCCGGAAAATTGCATAGTTCCAGCGGGATAGCGATAAACATGTCGAAGGTCGTAGCTGCTTAGAGTAGAGTTGCAACGTAAATATTTTTTGCAGAATATAACTACAAACATCCGTTCTTCAATCTAATTCTACAAAACGAACCTGAAAAAATGCACAGCCGGGTTGGCCAGCCCCTGCAGGTCACTGGAGCCGGCCGCCAGGGAGCCTCCGAGGTCGTCAGCCAGGGTCTCGTCGCACGCTGCGAGCACCTCCTCGGCTATCATACCTGGTGGACGAGGACAGAGGTATACTAAGGGCCTATTTCCACTCTCTATCTATGACTCCGTCTCTATTTATTACTACGGAACATACAGAGATCTTCTTTTATTTGTGGCGTTGCAAGTCGTTATAGCGACGACAACTTCGCCAATGTCAGGGTAAAAATTTTATTATAAAATCTTGTGACAAAATGTCGGCAACGTTGTACGGTAATAAATATGGTCAAAGACCCCCCCTCCCCCCCCTGTCGGGCTCTTAGCCAACAGTCAATGATATCCCTCAGATACTGCCAGGAAATTATTAGCCGTTGCCCAGGGTGCACCGGAACAAGCACTGCTCCCCCCGGACGGATCCAGAAACTAACCGCAGCTCCTGGCCACACGTGGAGGTAACCCGACACGCACCCCCATACAGAGATATCAAAGTAGATAACTGACACTTAAGATAACTGGAACTTAACAGAGAGTGGTGAAAACACGCACTAATAATTGGTGTCCTACTTGGTCCGCGAAGCATTCGTTTATCTGTCACTTTGACATTTACCTTTCACAGATAAGGAAAAACAATTGCTAAGTTAGCAGAAGCCTATAGAGCGTTTATGAATAAGGGAGTAAGTCGCTACACTCTCGACGGAGAAGAGAAGAACAATACAAGGTACACTTAAGGTCCATAGCATGTAACATTAATTCTAATTACCATATTTATATGCCTCACGTACAGTGCTGACCATCACGACTTAACTAACAATATGGTACAATATAAGGTACACATAAGGTACATACCGTGTAACACTTGGTCTAAGTTCCCTGATTCCATCTGCCTCGCGTGCACACTGCCGTCACCACGGTCGACCATCATGACTTAATTAACAATATGGTACAATATGAGGTACACATAAGGTACATACCGTGTAACACTTAGTCTAAGTTCCCTGATTCCATCTGCCTCGCGTGCACACTGCCGTCACCACAGTCGACCATCATGACTTAATTAACAATATGGTACAATATAAGGTACACATAAGGTACATACCGTGTAACATTTGGTCTAAGTTCCCTGGTTCTATCTGCCTCGCGTGCACGCTGCCGTCGCCACAGTCAACCATCCTAAATTACACTAACATTATCGCACCATATAAGGTACACTTAAGGTACATAGCGTGCAACATGCTCTAAGTGTCCTGTTTCCATCTGCCTCGCCTGCACACTGCCGTCACCACAGTCGACCATCCTCAATTACACTAACATTATGGCACCATATAAGGTACACTTAAGGTACATACCATGTAACGCTTGGTCTAAGTTCTCTGGTTATATCTGCCTCGCGTGCACACTGCCGTCGCCACAGTCAACCATCCTAAATTACACTAACATTACTGTACCATATAAGGTACATTTAAGGTACATACCGTGCAACACTCGGTCCAAATGCCCTGTTTCCATCTGCCACACCGAAACAGTGCCGTCGCTACAGCCGACCACCATGAAATCATCGCCAGGCCGCCATTTTATGCTCACGACGGGAAAGAGATGGCGCGATGCAAGCGTCACACACTTGCGCTCCGAGAGACCTGGTAATGGGTAAAAATGGAAATGAAAGTATTTATTTTAAATGAAAGAAACTATTCACATTACTTTCATACAATAAAAGTTTATTTATTTTATTTTATTTTCTCACAATTTTTAAAAGAAAAAACTAAATAAACTTCGTCAGGTCTCGCTTGCGCTCGGCCTACTGACGCATACTCGTCTGACAATCTGCTGCTTTTTTCACGCATAGTTTTCAAGTGTATTTCTTTTAAGACAAGATTTTTATCCGCGATTGTAATTAAAAGACAAATATTGCAATGAAAGAACAAACCTTAGAGTTACAATATTAGTTAGGTCACATAAAATACTCACTAAGCAAAGTCACGCTATGATCCGAGGCTACGGAGCAGATGCATTTTTGGATTCGAGGCTGCAAAAAAATAAGAAATTATTTTATGTTAGAGAAGCCGTGGTAGCCTAGTGGTTTGACCTGTGGCCTCTCAAGCAGAGCGTCGTGGGTTCAAATCCCGGGCTCGCACCTCTGAATTTTTCGGAATTTATGTGCGAAAATTACATTTGTAATTTGCCATGAGCTTTTCGGTGAAGGAAAAACATCGTGAGGAAACCTGCACACATCTGCGAAGAAATTCAATGGTGTGTGTTAAGTTCCCAATCCGCACTGGGCGCGCGTGGGAACTATAGCCCAAACCCTCCAATACACGGAGGAGGCCTATGCCATGAGGCACGCCGAATTTCGCGACAATTTAAAAAAAAAAAAAAAAAAAGACTAACAACAACAACAACAACATGTAATTACTTACCGAAATTGTAGCGAATTCGGAATAAAAAAGGCTTATAAAAAAAAAAAAAAAAAAAAAAAAAAAAAAAAGAGAGGCCAGACAAACGAACTAGTGGGTCACCTGATGTTAAATGATCCCCACTGTCCATAGACACCCGCAGCGCTCTACGCGATGCCAGTGCGCTGTCGGCCCTGCAGAAAATTGTACACTCGCCTCTTAAAGGCACACAGGTCGCAAATCGATGGGAAGACCCCAGCGGGAAGCGGGATAAATTATTTAGAAAATAATAAAATTGCATGTAAATATATGTATAGATGAGCATAATTATTGGGTATAATAAATAAAATAATAAAAATGATTTATTGTACAATAAAAATAAAAAAAACAAGCAAGTTACAGTACTTAGGGACTATCAGATGTACCGAGAAGTCATTATGAAGTGTCAAAAAATTCCGACCCCCAAACTAGGTAAAGACCTGTGTCTTGGGGGACTGAGGGGTATGAGACCGCAGAAGCGGTGCAGCAGCTGCCCGTTGAACAGGTCCCAAAGGCAACCAACGAGTATGAGTATGTAACGCTCACGCTGCAGTTGGTGGGCGGCACGATGAGCTGCGTGATCTCGCCGGCGTGTCCGCTGAACAGGTGCCACAGGCAACCGCCAAGTGTACGAGTATGAGTATGAGTATGTGACGCTCACGCAGCTCACGCTGCAGTTGGTGGGCAGCACGATGAGCTGCGTGATCTTGCCGGCGTGCCCGCTGAACAGGTGCCACAGGCAACCGCCAAGTGTACGAGTATGAGTATGAGTATGTGACGCTCACGCTGCAGTTGGTGGGCGGCACGATGAGCTGCGTGATCTCGCCGGCGTGCACGCAGAAGCGGTGCAGCAGCTGCCCGCTGAACAGGTCCCACAGGCACACCGCGAAATCAATCCCGCCAGACACGAGGTGCGAACGGTCGTACCTAAAGAAGTGTTGCCAGTTTACCGATTTTGTCGCTAGAAATGGCGACTTTTGGTCTATTTTTCTACAATTTACGCAGTTTGCAGTTACTATTTTCGATGATGTTGCTCTTGCTGCTGCGGGTGGGATCACAATATAGAGATCTCTCTCCAGTCAGATTTTATGAGAGAGTAAAAAGAGTTAGAAATTGTATTTTCTCAAACATACTCGGGAAATTTTCTCTTTCCGCTAGAAAATAGAACACGGGAAGTACCTCATTTTTGCTTTTAGAAATTAATAAAACAAAACTTCCCCACCTAGGAGTAAATGAAATGTACTAAAATCCATTTTTCCCCGCTTCGTTAACTTTTTAAAACTTCAAACAATTGCATGTAAAATTGAGAAGACGATAGAATAATTCTATACAGCCAGGCCAACCGCTCGGTTTTCATCGCAGTGCGTGTGTAAGTTTTTTTTCTGTTTATAATGTCTATGAGTTGAAAAAAGTTTTTAGAAGGCGGTAGACAATTAAACTACTTGCTTATTCTTTGTAAACTTATGTATTTCATGCAATTTCTATTAGGTACTTGTTTTTTCCTGATGTTTTTTATAAGGATATTAGATTAGATAAATATCCTACCTTGGATGCACATGATGCGGATAGAGAAGACAGTTGACTCTTCCATTGTGACCGTGCAGTAGTTGATGCGGGGGCCAATCTACAACAACGCAACTCTGTAACTAAAACTACCCTCGTAAACCCTCCCTTTTTACGGTACCGTACCCAAAGGGTAAAAACGGAAACCCTATTCGTGTGGCTCCGCTGTCCGTCCGTCTGTCACCAGGCTGTATCTCATGAACCGTGATAGCTAGACAGTTGAAATCATCACAGATGATGTATTTCTGTTGCCGCTATAACAGCAAATACTAAAAACCAGAATAACGTCTGTATATATCACTGACCAATATAAAGTAACCCCACACTGCGTACATTTTGCTTTGGAGCAGGGCTCTGCTTACACTAGTTTTTAGATATTTATAGATTCGTCTGCGTAGAATTAGCAATTGACATGTTAATCGCTATCCCGCGGGAACTTTGTAATTTTCCGGGATAAAAAGTAGCCTAAGTTTTAATCTGGACTACCAGCTATCTCTGTTCCAAATATGATCCAAATCCGTCCAGTCGTTTCAGCGTGAAGAAGGAACAAACATACACACTCACTCACATCGTCACATCGTCACAAACTTTCGCATTTATAATATTAGTAGAATGGTACTTATTTAATGCTAAATCGTGCAGAAAGTTGGTCTCAACGGTTGCCATAAAAAATACTATCACTTAAAAAAAGCAAAACGAAAATCTTTTTCACACACGTATTAATTTCATACCTCCTTATACATAAACGCTCTACAGGTTTCCGCTAACTTAGTAATCGTTTGTCCTTATCTGTGAAAGGTAAATGTCAAAGTGACAGATAAGGACAAACGATTGCTAAGTTAGCAGAAGCCTACAGAGCGTTTATGAATTATGGGGATAATTTTTGTAGAAATAACTGTTTATTCTTCTTCCATTGTATTTTATTCGTAAAATCAAAAAGGTTTTTATAACTTTACGACAACGAACTTTCCGAAACTACTTGTAGATAAAAAAAAATTGGTTGCCTGTAAAGTCGGTATACGGGCGAAAGTTTTACGTGACAACGACTTTGAGTGGCCTTTCACTTTTTATGTCTGTCTCTCTCGCTCTTAGGCGGGCTAACCATGTCCGAGTGGAAGGGACGCGTGCCTCTCACTCGCTCTCATTGTGAGCGCATAACGTGAGCGGAGCGTAACGCAGTTTCTTGAAGTGTCACCCGGCAAACCAATTTATAAGACGTTGTCACGTCAAAAAGCATTTAAAACTTGTACCACCATTTTTTTTATTCCCTTGTCATCACTATATATATATACTAGCAGCCCGTCCCGGCTTCGCACGGGGTAGACAATTATTTATTTTTGGAATTTGGATATAAAACACTTTTAAAATGAAAAAGTTGTTGTAGTGACATAACTACAATAGTTGGACATATGCTATCGCGGAGTTTTTTGTAGACATTATGATGTTCTTCAATATTGTTGTACATTATTTTGTTCTATCGCTAATAGTTTCGGCAGCGCATTCGACGAAAGACATTTTAAGACTCATTTTTCTACACCTTCGGTTACATTGTTCAAATTTTACCAAGGATCCCTAATTTTTTTCAAAATGAAATGTAGCCTATGTCAAATTGGAATAATGTAGCATTCTATTGGTGAAAGAATTTTTTAAATCGGCCCAGTACTTTTTGAGCCTATTCATTACAAACATACAAACATACAAAAATAGGTACAAATCTTTCCTCTTTATAATATTAGTGTAGATGTACTATAGTACATACTTACAAAACAAAGCAGTTTTCCGCTGTTTGTCCTTATGTATGCTTAGATCTTTAAAACTAAGCGACGGACTTTGATGCGGATTCTTTAATAGATAGAGTTATTCAATAGGAAGGTTTACATACATAATTCTACGCAGGCGAAGTCGCGGACAGAAGCTAGTATCCTCTGAAACACAACATTAGCGGAGCTGCTGCTTAGCTTACCGTCGAGTTGCTGATGATTTCCATGCAACAGCTGCAACTGCACGGTGTGCGTGGCGTTCACAATCACTATGGAGCCGTCCTCGCGACCCACCACTAGCCTGTTTGCCGCCAACAGGTATATGGAAGCGGTTAGTTTCACCTCTGTAACAAAATAGTACATTATCAATAGCTGGTCGAGTAGTGATAGAAGGCCGAGTGCAGCGAGCCCGTCTATAATACGAGTCCAGTGGATGAAGCGACGAGGTGTCAGGATAGTATCAAGTGGAACAAAGTAGTCTCTGCCTACCGCTATGAGAAACAGGCGTGACTATTATGTACTCTTTATTGCACATAAAATCAATAATAACACAAAAACGTAACAGACAGAAGTACAATGGCGAACTTATCCCTAAAAAGGGATCGTTTCCAGCGAACAAAATACTAAAAACACAAATAACAAAATATAAATTTATACATAATAGGCAAACAGACAAACAACTTGCCATAGTTAAATTTTAATTTTAATTTTAAAAACTAATTTTAATTTAAAAAGCTTGTATTTTAATATTTATAATTTAATTTAATTTTAATATAATTTTTTGTAATTTGTTTGACGACCGGATGGCCTAGTGGTTAGAGAACCTGACTATGAAGCTTGAGGTCCCGGGTTCGATCCCTGGTCGGGGCAGATATTTGTATGAAAAATACGAATGTTTGTTTTCGAGTCTTGGATGTTTAATATGTATTTAAGTATGTATTTATCTATATAAGTATGTTTATCCGTTGTCTAGTGCCCATATCACAAGCTTTGCTTAGTTTGGGACTAGGTCAATTGGTGTCAATTGTCCCAAGATATTTATTATTTATTTATTATTATTTGTAATTAATTTCACCAGGCTCCGACGGGTGGTGCAGCTGATCCAGAATACCGACGGGGCTGGGGCTCATCTCGGCCCACGCCATGTCCAAACTGGTCAACACCACCGGCGCGTGCGCTTAAACAAAAACATAGTCCCGTTAAGGCGCCGTCAACAGCAAATGACCTTGAGCAGCGCCACTCTTCACACATACGGTTCGCGTGCCTGTGAGTGAAAGAGAAGAAACTATTCCGGCAGCTTGACGCGCGTCTAAAATCTTGCAAATAAGACACAAATAAGAAGAAATAAAAAAAAGTATGGATTATTTGTGAAATATGACTCGTTAGCCGTGTAGGTATGAATATGTTGACTTCATGTTTTTAATTGCAGACCCATACGTCGAAAAAAATAAAGACATAGAACCGTTTAATGATGATTTTAAGACCAATCTTTGCAATTATTTTCTATCGAGCCGATTTTGTTCAATTATGTATCGAGTCCGTCTAGCGTGTTTGAAATATGATGAAAATTAACATTATATTTTTTTTGTATTTTTTTTGTGTGTAGTTTTTCTTAATAAAGTACTTAAATAACATCAATTTCAACAAAATTAGGTGTTGTCAGCCTCTTAATGAAACGAAACAGTTCATTTCTAGTAGGTCCACAACATATTACATTTACAAACAATTAAGTGAAAGCAAATATCAAATTAATCAAGAATTTTACTTGTCGATTTTTTATGTTCACTTTTTACGGCTTTACCGTTACAAATTAAATTTCTAAACGACACTGAAAATTAGAACACAGAAAGATTAAAGCTATGGCCGGGAATCGAACCCGGATTCTCGTCATTCCGTGACACCACCCATAGCAGGTCTTATACTCCGAAATTCGATTTTCGAAGTTCGTTTCGTGCCAATCCACTCACACTAATAGTCATTCATAATAGAGCGAAAGGGACGGTATGACACGAACTTCGAACCCAGGTGAGTAAGCCTTCGAATTTTTCTATCTGTTACCAACTGTCACGTGACCATGTTACTATGCGAATATTTGTCGCCAAGCGTCATCTGTTTGAATGATGTGTCTACACGAGACAATCACAAATGCGGAACCGCGTCATGGAAACGCGTCACGGAATGACGAGGACTCGGGTTCTATGCCCGGCCATAGCTTTACTTTACTGAGTTTTCTGTGTTCTAATTTTCAGTGTCGTTTAGAAATTAAGTGAAGACGGACGGTCATCCTTCGCCTCACAAAAATACAATCATGATGATGACTCACAAGGCGTGCTGTTGGCAGCGGGCGTGGCGGCGTCATCCACGCTCCACACGGACACCGTCCCCGCGGAGTCGCCGCGCAGCAGCAGGCGGCGCTGCTTGCCCCCCACCGAGGTGATCACATACCGCATAGCAGGAGGGCACGAGAGAAGCTACAAATAAACACATTACAAACAACGTTAACAATCAAGATCTGTCTTTTTATTGAAAAATAATTTTCTCAAAAATGTCCGTTAAAGTCGTCATTGTTAACTACATATCAGAACAGGAAGTTAATTGTTGCCGGTCAGTCCAAAAAAAGAAAAAAAAAACATTACTGTAGCGCTAAACTCTCCAGTAATGTTGCATACAAATTCCATTACTGTCTAGTTATTAACTTTTTAAAAATGCAAATCACCATTATAAAATAAAGGCACAAGACTTAAAACACCAAATTAAAAAAAAAGCTAGTAAGACAACGTGTTTATCTGTGTCTGAAATAGCTTTAAGTGTTCTGGGTAGAAAAATACTCTCTTCAAATTCCATTGATAGAAAAAGGCGGCAAAGTAAAAATAATTTATAATTTATGTCAATTACATTTTCATTTATTTTTGTTGTTGTTTTCTTTTCGATTTTTGAGAAAACCACTATACTTGCCTTGGCCAGAATAGCATTGCTGGCTTCGTATTATTAAACGCCCTCGCAAGCTCGTCCGTTCAAACCAATACTCAGCCAGCAATTGCCTACTTCCTGGCCTAGACAGTAATGTACTATTAAAATTCAGAAACTGGAACATACAAAACCATAAAAAAACAAATCGTAGTGTTACTAACCGTGAATCATTTAAAAGTATTATATTCTTACAACGAACCTTATTATCAGGATGGGCCAGCAATCCAAACAGTACTGGGCTGTCGTGGGCCACTGTTGGGCCATGGAACCCCTTGTGGTCTGGCACCGAGCTGTAACGTTACACACATGACAACCACCAGGGACGAGAGATGACGCTGTTTTTCAAATGATAGATGGACTATCAAATGGATCAAGAATTTTATTTCCTGATTTTTTATATTTATTTTTAGTAAAAATAATTAGTAATTAAATTATTAGTAATTATTAGTAATAATTAGTAATTAGTAAAAAAAAATTACCCGTAATTTAATTTCTAACGGGTAAAACCGTAAAAATAAATATAAAAAACCGGCCAAGTGCAAGTCGGACTCGCGCACGAAGGGTTCCGTACCAGAAATACTCTGTTGTATGGGAGCCCCCCTTAGTTATTATTATTATTTTGATTTTAGTATTTGTTGTAGCCACAATAAAAATACATAATCTGTGCAAATTTCAACTATCTAGCTATTACGGTTCTTAAGATCTAGCTCGGCGAGTGGTAGCCATGAATAAGGGCTAAAATATCAAGTTTTTTGTATGGGAGCCCCCCTTAATTATTATTATTACATACTTTGTTTTTAGTATTTGTTGTTATAGCGGCAACAGAAATACACAATCTGTTAAAATTTCAACTGTTATTACGGTTCTTGAGATACAGCCTGGTGACAGACGGACGGACGGACGGACGGACAGCGAAGTCTTAGTAATAGGGTCCCGTTTTTACCCTACGGTACGGAATCCTAAAAATGAAGAATTCAAATTCTTGATTCATATGTGATAGTACCTATCGAGCAATGTATGAAAACATTTGTCTACCACAATTGACATCTTGAAACGTTTATAGGGGTCAACGAACCCAACCTGCTCAAATATTCCGGACTAAATACAATATACTGTACTTATGTCCTCTAACAAAATTCAAATATGATCTATAATTATACTTAATAAGCTAAGCCAGGATGTCCCAGTGTTATACAATTTAGGTATGCCATGTTGAGAGACGCGACTACCTTAATACTTGTAATTAGTAGATTGGCTAAATCACGCACCATACTAGTGGGAAAAGCCGGCAAGAGTCTCAAACACCGTATCCAGTGTGTTACGAAAATCTACGAATGTCACCATGAACTGAGACCATTACCTTGCTACTCACGGCCATACTCTATACCCGCTCGCGGAATAGCTATGCCATTAGTTTTGATTCATTGACACATTCGTAACACACAGGACATGGCGCTCGAGACGCCCACGGTACGCAACACCGTACGGTATGCAAGTACACATTCGGTATCCAAGCTTCTAAATTGTATTACACTGTATTTACACAAACACATAGACAAATTAACCATAATCACAACAATACACGACACCAATAAGATGATTCATTATGGAAGTGCGGTAAGCAACTTAAAAAATAAACCTTTCACTAAACTACTGTAATTACTTAACAAAATAGTCGAAAACTTCTAATAGCAAAAACCTACAACAAATTAACTACAAATCAAACCTAAATCCTGAAAACCTCACTCGAATCAAATTCTAAAAAGCACATTACATTAACAGAAATAACATCGTGGAACGTTGTCATATTAACATTGTCAATACTTAGCAAAAATCTTAAGAGTCACGTTACAGGCGATGCGGCTGGTAGCCCATCACTATTTTGATTCCCCTTTCCACTTATTCTCCCGAAATCATGCTAAACATGGCCTTCAGGTATTGTTACCTTGTGTAAACAGTAATAAGCAATCATCTCGCTATGACAACGTTCCATGTATGCTCGACAATTTAACTCCTCAATAATACATATGCTAGCAAAATAACAGACATGCCACAGTGAACAAGCAGTAAACAAGCGTCATATAACTACCTCCGATGGGTCACGTACACATTTACTAATATATCCGAAACTTTATTTTTTTAATTTCGTAACACAGAGGACAAGGCAGTTGAGACGCTTTACGCTCTTAACATTAAAAAAACTGGACAATTGCGCATCGGACTCGCAAGCAAAATCCGTAACTGCTCGCTAGAAGGCAATTAGTATCAAAAGGTCCAGTTAACATTTCTGCCACGTTCAGGATTGGCTTATAACTTGTGCCAATCCTGAACGTGTCATTTATAAGCCAATCCCGAACGTAACAAGCCAATCCTGAATGTGACTTAAGTCCATTAGATTAGACCTCTCGATACTAATGCCATCTAGCGACCTTTTCTGTCACGAGACCTCATTACCATGTACCTTTTTGGACTTGTTCTTACGTTGCTTCACTGGCTTGCTAGTTCAGCTAGCTTATTATATTACGTAACTCTCTCGCAATCGCCATCGTGTTCATTTTGACAGTTCTTGTATGAATATGACTATATGACAGCTAGCTGATTCCGATGCCAATTGTCAGCCCATACATGAACTGTCAAAATGAAGACGATGGTGATCGCGAGCGAGTTACGTAATAAGCCTGCAGTATGCTTAGTGTAAGTTTTCAGTCACAAAATACATCTCGACCGCGTTTCCGTTAAAATGTCAAATACTATGGGAACAGTTTGTTGCCGTTTCGATCCGCAAGTGGCGCTGCCAATTATTCCATAGTAATTGAGACGTTTACGTGAACGCGTTCGAGACGTTTTTATATGCGAAAACTTACACTAGAGGCTCAGAACACTTTTAGTCAAATCAGAAACGGCGTTTAACACAAGATTGCCAAACTTTGTAAATGAGATATTGCAAATGTGCGTGTGACCAATCGGTGTACAGCTCCCTCACCCATGCAAGCTTATTAGGCCGTTACATTTGTCTTTATCTGTCACTTTGACATATCCTTAAGCCAGACACAGACAAAACACAATCTAGTTATAACCCAGTCTTTAAGGGACGTGTGCGACTTCTATTTACGAACTGCGGACTTTAAACGTACAATCCAAAACGAAAACAGTGCTAACCTACTGATAGCCCGTCCGCGCAGTTTGCTATAACAGAGATTTAATTATTTAGCTTATGACAAGAAATTCCTGAATGTCATTTTAGCTTTTACACAAACCTCTAGCGGGTTCTCAGTATGAGCCAGTTTAGTGGCATACGCATCATCGAATATTTTTTTTAAAATGATAATGTAATTTTTGGTCGACTGATCGAACTGATAACATTTAGTTTTTTAAAGGGCTACTTTTAATAGTTTAGGTTATAGTCTATTTATTTTAGCTAGATACTAAATTGACAGTTGCAAATGTCAAATTGTGAAATAATGATACCAGCTTTTATTGTTTAGTGGTGTACTCGAAGCCATCGACAATGTTTGTGGTCTGAATACAAGAGGTTTGGTCATGTTATTTTAAGAAAAAAATACGATTGTATCATAATCAAGCAAATTTAAAGGTTTGTTAGTTTATTACACTAGCTTATACATACAAAAATTTATACTAAATTTAATTTATCGTTAACTTTTGATAGTGGTGGAACATCACTATTTTTGAATTGCAAAAAACAGGCAACACAGGTAATGTCATTTTAGTATCTAGCTAAAATAAATAAGACTATAGGTTAGTATGTTGTAGGACGGTGTTAGTATTAAGAAGCGATCATTCGACCAAAAACTTATTAGTCTAAATAATATTGTACCTCAACGCAAGTACGGTACGGTTCTAACTCAAAACTGTGATTTAAGAATATCTTGTCATATATGTTTATTATTGTATAAAACAATTATAGAGCATGTTCGCTTGAAACGTGCATGTTAGCAGTGGAAATCAAATTAATGTACAGATCAAACGGTAGTAGATGTACAATAAAAACAGAGTGTATGTTGATAATACATTTATCTTTACCACAAATTTTCTATACAGGCATCTTATTATAACTAAATATGTTAGGCAATGATATTAGAAACACTCTAGATACACCACAAGCGCTCAAAACTCGTCCCGAGCAGATAGTGCTTATGTAGACAGCTGTCTAAGCACTCTCTGGCCCGTAGTTGCCATATAGGAGCTGTCAATATGATTTTTATTTATTTATTTATTTATAAACACACTTAACACTACCATTACAGATTTATGACGTGCTGTCAGTTTAAATTTTAATAATGTCGTATATTCCCAACACGTGCATTTGAAAAAAACTGTAATGTTTGTGTTATACAGTCGTATTTCGAATATTTTAAAATGTGGTTGAAATATCATTGGGCATTTGCGACTGGCATTATCTTTGGAATGTACTTTGAGAACAAGTTTTGGCGGACATTTTATACGTGGCGGTGCATCTAGGGTTTATAATATCATTGATGTTAGGTTTGAAAGTTTGATTGATTACTCGCTTAAATTTTGATTATTAGATGTTCTTTCTCTGAAAAAATATCTCTAGATGACATCAGTATCGAGAGGTCCGTGTGACACATCTGTCACGCTCAGGATTGGTTGCTTAAGTTACAAGCCAATCCTGAACGTGACATATATGTCAACTGGACCACTCGATAGGTACTAATACTAATGCTGTCTAGCGATATTTTATGTTAAATAATCCTTATTAAACTTGAATTAAAATATATTTATATATTAAAGCAACATACAGTGTGTTTTTTATTGTATGATTTTATTAAATTATAACACAGAGGCATTGTGCTCTCATGAAACTAGAATGGTATTGATTCCATGCCATTTATTAGTATAATATGGTAGGTATACCCTTTTGTAATTTACGGTAAAGTCAACATTAAAGTCCACATTGACAGTAATTATAATTACAAACTATGTAAACTAACTTTAAAGAAAACATTCACATTTTAGTTACATCTCGTTGTATATAGTATAGAAAATAAGACTGAAAAATGTCAACTAATAGCTAAAAAGTTAGTTAACATTGTCCACTATTTTGATCTCTGTAGACTTCACAATATTCCATAAACCGAAACGGCCAATCTCAAATAAACCTGCCAAGTGCGAGTCGCACTCGCGCCCGAGGGTTCCGTTTTCATCTGCAGCTGTAACCGTAACTATTGCAAGTTACAATAACCAAAAACCGTGGTGTGGTTCGCATCCAGTGGCGTAACTTCAACGTCAGGGGCCCGCGGCAAATTCATCAGATGGGGCCCTTCCTCGCTATAAAGCAGTGCATCATCTTGGGAGCGGATCAGAATATATAAAGGTTAAAATGTATAATGGGTTGAAATACATAATGGCTCAAAATATATAATGGCATTTTCTGTATAACTATTAGCTAGATGAACTTTTTTGATAGCGTAATCTATAGGTTGGTTTAGGTTAGGTTAGGTTTAGTTTATAACAATTCTGATAATTTGCAATTTTCTGAGAAAATCGCATTATACATTTTGAACCATTATATATTTTAACCCACTATACATTTTAAACTTTATGTATTTTAATACGTACCATCAGCCAAATATGTGGTCTATCACCCTAAAGTTAAAATTCCTTTGCACGTCACAATATATAACGTCGATAAGACAGGCTGTCAACTTGAAAGTTCGACTTTAGCGACATTTTTGTTTGATAGGAAATTGGATGAAAAGTGGTAGACCACTTCTTTGGTCGACCGTACTCCATCAGCTTCCCTTCTGCGCTCAAGGCCACGCCAGTTCGGGGCCCCGTAGAACTGGGGCCCGTGGCATTGTGCCAGCCCTGCCACCCTATAGTATAAGACCTGGTCGCGAGCCTGTCGCGAGCGGGATGCCACGTCTACACTGGGGCTTTTGCTTACCGTAACGAGCAACAGTAAAGTTAGGGTTACAGCTCGCTTGAGTCCCCGGCTTTATGTGTACCAATTGGCTATTAGACGGTCAATATTATCACGTGATCGTATATCGCGATCCATATCACAAAACAATGACGCGTATCACAGCGAATCCAGTTCTTTTGAAATCCTCTCCTCTATTGACATACCAATATCACGATAATACTGACCGTGTAAACGATGCGATTGCACTCTGACAATGACTTCGTACGTCTATTTTCATAATGTCACCCGGCATCAACAAACTTCCAAATATTTTCAAGTATCGGAAAATAGGTGCTTATCCACTAGAGGCAGCCTCGGGTCGAGCGGCTGCCTCGAACCGAGGCCGCGCAAGAGACGCTGCCTCAAAGCTGCCTCGACGTCTTAGGCGGCGTCTCCACTTGCGCGGCTTCGGAGCGAGGCAGCCGCTCGACCCGAGGCTGCCTCTAGCGGATAAGCGACTTATGGCGAGACCCCGTTATCAGTGGTGAAAAAACATTGAAAATACTAGGGCTGGCAATACACATAATTATTTACATGTGTATAATTTGATATACCTACTTATTTCATTCATAGGTATATGTAATGTGAAGCCAATTGCCTTAAAAAAGGTTTAATTTGGTTTTTGAACTCTATAATAATACTTAGGTACTAAATTGACATTTATTTGTCAAAATAGGTCTGATGTCATATACTTACTTAATTTTATGTTCGGTAAAAATATGAACTTCCTGGATAATCGTGCTGAATTCTGTCAGTTTAAAATGGAGCTAATGGCAAAACTGGAAATAAACCGAATGCGACGCGGAAAAAATGGTTTGTAATTTTAGTAAAACTGTGCAATAGATGATATTTTTTCTCCAATAGTTATTGATTGATATTTATACCAGTATGTCAAATGTACACGAATTAAATGAATATTGTGTGACAACCCTATGATTCTATTTCAATGAATTTTCACCACTGATAACGGGGTCTGCTTATGGCTATGTTCTTTATGCGGCCACTTTCGAAACACGAAGTTTAACGAGAGACAATAAGAAAATAAATGTATATATGTATACATAGACCCAATGTACCATGTCAGTTAGCATATTCATACGGCCCGAGAGCTCTTAGGTTTATCTTGTTGTCTCACTCACTGTGTTGGGTTTAAGGTACGGTTAAGACAAAATGCAAAACGATGTTGCTTTAATCGAGTTTACTTTCAACATTAAACTACCGTGGTTCTCAATCATAATAACACAAACGGATAACTCACGTATAAAAGTTGAGTGATGCTCGACATGTTTCGGACTAGTTCGTAGTCCTTACTCTTGGAGCGCTCAGCCCGCTCGTGGCGGCGTTACTTTTACGAATTGACGTGATCAGTGTGTGATGCCCTACTTTTGACAATAATAAAAATGACGATGAAAACGAGGGTAGTTGTCCGCCGATGTCAGCTGCGTCGAGAGCGCTGGCACGCAGTGTTCGTTTCGCTGCCGTCAGGGCGAGCTCTAAGAGGAAGGACTACGAACTAGTCCAAAACATGTCGAGCATCACTCGACTTTTATACGTGAGTTATCCGTTTGTCTAACTACGAGTTGGATTTAATAGACAATTAACAAGACGCCATCTTAGCTTAGAGACGCTGTTACAGATCGCCATCTACAGACAGATGGTTAAGAGGGCGCATCCGTGCTGAGCTCGCAACGTCGCATTATTGGTGATTTTTTGCGATAATTTCACAGAAATTGAATGAAAGTATCAAATGTCCGTCTGTAGTGCACTTCGTTTTTAGTGTATTAATGTGTCTAATGCAATAATTCATCGTGATGGACTTTTATTTTCTTATTAAACGAGATATAGTATTTTATCGCTTTAATACGAAAATAAAAGTTCATGACCATTAATCATTGCATTGGACACATTAATACACTAAAAACGAAGTGCACTACAGACGGATATTTGATACTTTCATTCAATTTCTGTGAAATAATCGCAAAAAATCACCAAAAATGCGACGTTGCGAGCTCAGTATATGGACGTAAGTCTGGTAATAAAACATTTCATTTCATTTCATTTCAGTAGGGATGCACCCTCTTAACTAAATACAAGGCTATGGTAGCGGGTTGATAACGCCATCTGTTGGTTTCGGTCGGAACCAGTTAGCGTGCCTCCTTATGGAGGATCGATTGATAGATTACTACAGTACCAAAGTGCCCGCAGATGGCACTTAAATTTACCGAGGGAGAAAATAAGACAAACCCGAATGGCTCCCGATCTGTACATTCTTCCACTTGCCACTCATTCCTCCTTCAAAAATATAACAACAAAATTAATTATCAATTTGTTTTTTTTTAACTTACTTGGCCGGCAGCTTGTACAGATACCCTTTGCCTTCGGTGGACCAAACCAGGACCCTGTCAGGAGCCAGGAAGTCGCCTGACATCCAACGTTCACCGGTTGGTGCTTGGATGGAGCACAGAACTGAGAAGTCACCTGCAATGGGAGTAATTTAAAAAATTAAAAATAAATCTTGGTACAGTTGACACCAATTGACCAAGTACCAACATACTATCGAACACATTGATTACTGACCCATCTTAGAACGTTTTCACAGTACACTCCAATGATTATCCTTGCCTATGTAATGAACTAGCTTGTAAATACCATGGTTGCAATAAATGATTGATTGATTGATTGACTATTTGGCTGACTTGGTTGCTTTAAACCAGTAGTTCCCAAAGTGGTCCAGGTGGACCCCCAGGGGCCCACGGAAGACTCGACGGGGGTCTACGTTGGGCGTGACCAAAAATGGGGGTCCACAATCGCAAGCGGGGGTGCATGAAAATTGAATAAAATTTGTGAGAATTCATTGGTTCTTGTGCTGTGAGTCATTGTAGATTTCAAGAAAGTAAAGTAGGATGGAGTCACTCGCTGCACAAAAATATAATATAATTGAAAATTTGTTTAGTCGACTTTATTTTCAAATAATTAACCCAATCAAGCAATCAATTCTAACCAATTTTTTCGAAAACTGTTAATTTATCGTTGAAACTCAGCAACAACGCAAGTTTCCATTGATTATAGAGCTAATCTTAATTTTTTTTTCGAGATTTAGTTTAGAAATTAGTGGTAATGTAGCTGTAGGGGGTCCACCGGATCCAGCAAAATTTTGGAAGTGGTCTATGGAACAAAAGAGTTTGGGAACCTCTGCTTTAAACTATAATGACGCTGATTGTACCTAAATCAGTTGGAGTGTGTGAGGTTTTCAGGGGAGCGGATCAGAATTTATAAAGTTTAAAATGTATAATGGGTTAAAATGTATAATAGTTCAAAATATATAATATATAATGCAATTTTCTGTGAAACTATTAGGTATATGACATTTTTTTATAGCATGATCTATAGATTGGTTTAGGTTAGGTTTAGTTTATAGCAATTCTGTTAATTTGCAATTTTCTGAGAATATCACATTATATATTTTGACCCATTATGTATTTTAACCCATTATACATTTTAAACTTTATGGATTTTAATACGTACCCGGTTTTCAGTAGGTGGTGTAACACATTGCACAGTTAAAGACATATATATATCATTACGGTCTAAGTTTAAGTGGTCAAATACATCAGAGCACGCTCTTACTCCCTTGACATATAAGCGTGTACCGATATATTTGGACACTTTGACCGTAACGATATAAATATATGACGCTGACTGTATATGATCAAAACTCACCGGCGTCGTATATCTGGCAGTACTTGGCGCACACTATGAGCACTGTCCGCTGGTTGTGCGCGCAGCAGTTGAGCGACAGTGCGTTGAGACAGCGGATCTGCCGTCTCACTCTGTGTCCACTGTTTGTATAAACTCACCGGCGTCGTATATCTGGCAGTACTTGGCGCACACTATGAGCACTGTCCGCTGGTTGTGCGCGCAGCAGTTGAGCGACAGTGCGTTGAGACAGCGGATCTGCTGTCTCGTTCTGTGGCCACTGTTTGTATAAACTCACCGGCGTCGTATATCTGGCAGTACTTGGCGCACACTATGAGCACTGTCCGCTGGTTGTGCGCGCAGCAGTTGAGCGACAGTGCGTTGAGACAGCGGATCTGCTGTCTCACTCTGTGTCCACTGTTTGTATAAACTCACCGGCGTCGTATATCTGGCAGTACTTGGCGCACACTATGAGCACTGTCCGCTGGTTGTGCGCGCAGCAGTTGAGCGACAGTGCGTTGAGACAGCGGATCTGCTGTTTCGCTCTGTGGCCACTGTTTGTATAAACTCACCGGCGTCGTATATCTGGCAGTACAAGGCGCACACTATGAGCACTGTCCGCTGGTTGTGCGCGCAGCAGTTGAGCGACAGTGCGTTGAGACAGCGGATCTGCTGTCTCACTCTGTGTCCACTGTTTGTATAAACTCACCGGCGTCGTATATCTGGCAGTACTTGGCGCACACTATGAGCACTGTCCGCTGGTTGTGCGCGCAGCAGTTGAGCGACAGTGCGTTGAGACAGCGGATCTGCTGTCTCACTCTGTGTCCACTGTTTGTATAAACTCACCGGCGTCGTATATCTGGCAGTACTTGGCGCACACTATGAGCACTGTCCGCTGGTTGTGCGCGCAGCAGTTGAGCGACAGTGCGTTGAGACAGCGGATCTGCTGTCTCGTTCTGTGGCCACTGTTTGTATAAACTCACCGGCGTCGAATATCTGGCAGTACTTGGCGCACACTATGAGCACTGTCCGCTGGTTGTGCGCGCAGCAGTTGAGCGACAGTGCGTTGAGACAGCGGATCTGCTGTCTCGTTCTGTGGCCACTGTTTGTATAAACTCACCGGCGTCGTATATCTGGCAGTACTTGGCGCACACTATGAGCACTGTCCGCTGGTTGTGCGCGCAGCAGTTGAGCGACAGTGCGTTGAGACAGCGGATCTGCTTGGACTCGTTCTCGTATATTGGCTCAGACTGTTTATTCTCGTGACCTAGGAGGGACCAAACCTGAGGAGCGTAAATTTTTATTATATACATCAGCAGCACAAATGGCACAGTCTTATTGACGTACAATAAACAACTAGACTCCCAATCACGCTCAAAAACTGTCGGATGCAAAAGTCTGCACGCGTCTATTGTGCAGAGTTTTGTTTCACTCGTGTTGCGACCGCGCTTTGATAACAATGTATATGTCTCTTTCGCACCGTAATCTCAAACGCTTGAGAACAAGAGACAGACAGGTTTCCAGCGCGTGGCGTCGTGTCATTACTTCGCACGATCGTATGCAATTGACATTAAACATTACTGCCACGAAATAAGGTGTTAATTTGAACGAATATGTTAATGCTATCTGTGTAAGTTGATGTGTTGACACACACAACACATAGACAACGCCGCTCGGACGTTTCTTGGGTAACTTTTGTTTGCGATTGGGAGTCTAGTTGTTTATTTTAAGTCAATGCACACAACTGTTTTTGGTGGTTTAAGTACCTAATAAAAGCAGGGGACGGAACAGACAAACAGACTTGACTTACCTTGACTGTCCCAGTTATTGATATGGCCAGCACCACGTCATCTTTTCTAGACGATGGACGGAGTACCTAAAAAAAAACACATTTATATTGCTTCATCATCTCCAACCTTTATACGTCCCACCAGTGGGCACAAGCTTCTTAAAATGATATGATTTGGGATATAGTTCCCATGCTGCTAAATTGCTGACTAGGATTAGGAACACCATTAAACTGCTTTGCCTTTTATAAAACAACTAGCTTCTGCCCGCGTCTTCGTTCGCGTAGGATAAGACTTAAGAACTGATGTTGATAGTATATTCTGCTATAATTATTTACGTTGCGGCCCTATGCAGCTACGACCTTTCACATGTTTATCGCTATCCCGCGGGAACTAAGCAATTTTCCGGGATAAAAAGTACCCTAAGTTTTAATCTAGGGTACCAGCTATCTCCTTTGATCCGAATCCGTCCAGTCGTTTCAGCGTAAAGAGTAACAAACATCCACACATCCCCACAAACTTTCGCATTTATAATATTCGCAGTGTTTACTCACATGCAGAGCTGATATCCAATCTGGGTTCATCTTGGAGCTAAGGCAGAAGAGCAGTTCCAGGGAGAAGGGGTCCATGACCAGGATCTCTGCGTAGTAGCCGTTACAGAACAGGCGCAGGTCCTCGCTATTGCACATGTGGTAGGCCTTGAAATGAGACGAGGTTACAAAAAGGTGAACATTGTTATACCGCTACAATCACGCTAAACTTGGCCTTTAGGTCTTGTTAGCATAAGCTCTAATTTCTACACGACACTGAAAATTAGAACACATAGAAAAATCCGAAAAGTAAAGCTATGGCCGGGAATCGAACCCGGGTCCTCGTCATTCCGTGACGCGTGCTATACCCCTACACGACCCATAGCAGGTGAGTAAGCCTCCGAATTTTTCTATCTGTTACCAACTGTCACGTGACGTTGTTACTATGCGAATATTTGTCGCTAAGCGTCATCTGTTTGAATGATGTGTCTGTACGACACAATTACAAACTCCCGTGGAACATGTACTGCTCACCAGGGACGAGAGAAGGCGCTGTTTTCAAATGATAGGAAATATCAAATTAATCAAGAAATTTACTTCTTGATTTTTAGTGTTTAGTTTTAACGTTTTACCGTTAGAAATTTAATTTCTAAACGACACTGAAAATTAGAACACATAGAAAAATCCGAAAAGTAAAAAGAAGCAAGCATAAGCTCTGTCTACCCCATAAGGGACAAAGTGATTTATGTATAAATGTTCAAATGCGTAGTGTCAAGATAATTAATGCAATTTTTGGTGAAAATATTAACTTTTTATTAAAACTGCTTGTGCTACCCGGGGGCCCCCATCTCCCGTCGAATCCTTACTACATAGTATATTTAATGTTTTTGCTTGATAAAACCTAACCAATCCACCAGTGCTTGCACTGCTGTGTTCAGGTGTGGAGAGTAAGACAGCCGGGGAAATTACGGGCACAAGAGGCATTTCATCTAAGTCCTCTAGGTTGGCAACGCATCTGCAATCCCTCCGGGGTTGCGGGTGTCTATGGGCAGTGGTGATCGCTTACCATCAGGTGATCCACTTGCTCGTTTGCCTTCCTATTTGAATAAAAAAAAAAAAAAAAAAAACCAGTTTAGATGGTCTTTTTATTAAAACTGCTAGGCCTGCCCCGGGGGCCCCCATCTCAGTAGGCCCTTGAATCCTTACCAGTATAATTTAATATTTTTGCTTGATAAAACCTAACCAGTTTAGATGGGGCCCCATTTTTTATTTGCACGAGGGCCCTTTTTTTTTTTAATCTAAATTTTTTACAAGGCTTAAGTGCACCTGTGTGACTATGCAAACCTCATTGGATGTCTCTTGGTTCAGATTCATCAAACACTCCCCCGCCCACCCTTGCTTACCCCCTTGCTTGCCGCCCTTGGTTACCTAGCCACACCTCTAAGTAACAGTACCTGTATGTTCGTGTGTATCTGCGACAGCTTGACACTCTCGCGACACTTTCCGTCCACCAGGTCCCATGTACACATCTCTCCTGCCTCTGACGAGCTCACTATGAAGTTGTTGTCCTACAGACAAATAATACATATAGGTCTACGCTTATTTTTCTATTGACTACTACAACTTTAGTAATAGTAACGTACCTGAATAATAGAAGCTCTAGACAAACAAGTAACAGGGGCTGTGTGACCGACGAGCAAGCAACGGGGGGTCATCTTCAAAGTCTCCGGGTCCACTGCCCAGATGCAGATCTGTCCGTCGTAGCACCCTGTGACCAGAGTTTTCTGGTCCCGGGACAGATACACTGCAGAGACACAGTGCGTGGGAGCATACTTGCCCCACAGGACCACAGGAACTATTAGGTTTGTGCCCGGCATTGTTAAGCTGCGGGAAAAAGAATACAATACAATACAAATATTCTATATTGAACACGACAAAATAGTACAAAACAATACAGAAACAAAGAACAAAGTATACAATAGGCGGTCTTATCGCTAAATCAATAACAATAATCAGCTCAAAGAGCTGCTAGTGTATTATTTTAAATAATAATAATAATTATAATATCATGTAAATGTACAGGGGCGTAGCGTGCCTTGGTGGGGCCCCGTATAAAAATGTATTTGGGGGCCCTTATGAAGGGTAAAGATTTCTCACAAAAGAAAAAAAAATGTGTGCATTCATTTTTGCTTACGCACGTCGGGGGCCCCATATAATTGATACGGCAGATACGGCGGTAGCTACGCCTCTGTAAATGTACATAATTTGTTTACTGTATACTATACATATTATTATGACTGTGCATTATAATGAGGAACTAAGCCATATAAAAGTATCAAAAATACAGATTTCTATCGAGCTATTATTGTTTCAAGACTTACGAGAATTGCCTAATTTATTTTTGATTTCTTCATCAACATTCTGGGCCACAGACACACAGACAAAAATAAAAAAGACACTAAGTTTATTTACATTATTGATGATTGTTAATTGTACATTGTTATATTGTTGATTTTGTTTAGAACAAACACAGATAGTACTCATTACGAACCTCAAAGAGGTTTTCCCAACATTTATAAATACTTTGATAGAAGCATAGTTATGCTATAATTAATTTGCATCACTAATGTATTTAATTTCGATTGGATACTGATATGATTACAATTCAGAGTTCAGCTGAAGTACTGAAGTAATTTAAACTATTGGTATTATCTGTTTAATGAGATTACATATGGAATTTTCCATGTAATATCAGCCGATGATAATTAGCTAACATCTCATAAGGAAGGAAACAGCATAATCTGCCGTGAAAACGTATTGTTTGTATAACAAAAACGATGAGACATGGGATCTTCAAGAAATACGCATAAGTGTCCCACAAGGGCGTATTGATTTATCCATTTTATAACGTACCGTCAATGCTTGCAGGCTGGACAACACTTGAAATACTCGGATAATTTAATTACCATCCATTTAAAACACAACTTAAGGGTCCAGTAAGTATTAGAATTGAAATTTTCAATTAAAATTGCGTTTATCAATTTATTTATTGTCGTAAGCAGCTGACTGACAGCTGCTTGACAGCTGGTTTCTGGAAGTTGGTAGCATTGGATTAGATCACTGATTTAATCGGATGCGTTCAAAAAAAACAGAACAACTCGAAAACAAAAGTATCGATATTTTAATCTAAAAAATGGTTTATCCTCAGAAGTCGGATGCCAGCAAGGCGATCCTCTCGGGCCAGCAATCTTCAGTTTGGCCATTAATCCTATCATTCAAAATTTAAAATCGAAATTCAATGTTTGGTATCTAGACGACGGAACCCTAGGAGGTGACTTGGATACTTTTATGTATTTAAATAAAACTCTTCTTACTAATTATCACTTTAATTACCACAACTCCACGTTATTAACCTCGGATCTCTAGATAACAACTTTTTGTATGACATATGTCAAAACTCTTAAAACCACAGATACAACATTCGTCCCTTTTTTTAAAGTATTCTAAGTCAAATCAACAACATGCCAATCCTAATTACAAATCCAGTCTATCGGGAACCTTTCTGATTCTGTTGGACCTTCTTAGCTGGATTTCCGGTTCCACCGGTTCCGGCTGAGAAGCTTCGAAGCCAGGATCAATGTCAGTACTTGATTGATGTTCACTATGTTCAGGCTCACCTTCAGCCACCACATCCTCCACCACCTTTTCATTTCCCCTAACCGAAACTGACTCTGACTCTGACTCCCCAGCTCCTTCCAACTCTACTGGCCTTGGTGTACAATCCATATTGCCATCTTCAACCAAACATTTTCTTAAATCAGAAGCATGGACATGCTTGTCCAGCCCTTCAACATTAACTATATATCTTACACTACTAAGTCTTTTAACAATTTGACCCATTAACCATACTCTTGAGCCATTTAAATTCTTACACCACACTCTTTCTCCTTCTCTGAACATATAAATTTTAACCTGTTTTCCTGCGTTAATAATTTTTCTAGTAACCTTATTATTTGGCTTCATTAAATCAAAAATTGTTCTTGGTTTTTGTTTAAACAAAAAATCATTTGGGCTCATACCTGTTGAATTTGGCGTGTTCCTATAAGTAAATAGAAAATTTTGTAGCAATATTTCTTTAGACAATCTAGAGTTTGTAATCTGTAACCGCCCAAGTGATTTTTTTATACTCTGTATTGTCCGTTCGGCCAAACCATTTGACTCAGGGTGGTAAGGTGGGCTTTTCAGAGCTTCACAACCATTTACTTCCAAAAATTTAATGAATTCATTAGAAGTAAATGGAGGCCCATTGTCACTTACAATTTGCCCTGGCATTCCAATAAAAGCAAAAGTCTTTAACAATTTTTCAATAACCTGTTGTGCAGATGTACCATTATTCATTAGATGTATATCCAGCCATTTGGACCTTGAATCTACTATTACTAGGTAAGTATAAGAATCTTTATGGAAAAAATCAATGTGCATTCTTTCAAAGTTAGTTTCACACCTTTTCCATGGAACCAAGGGACTACTGTTTGAATAATTCCGGCTGGTTTGACAAGTATTACAACTGCCTATCATTTTTTCTATTTCCTCGTTTATTTTTGGCCACCAACAGTAACCTCTTATCAACATCTTGGTTTGTACAATCCCACTATGTGATTTATGGAATTTATTTAATACTAAGGGTCTTAATTTTGCTGGTATTACAATTCGATTTCCCCATAATACACAATTTTGCTCTAAACTTAATTCTGCCCGTTTTGAGAAATATGGTTTAAGTTGTTCATCTTTAACATGTCCTGGCCAACCTGACTGTACATAATCATAAACTTTTCCTATTACTGGATCTGTTCGTGTGCACTTTGCAATATCCTTAAAATCGACTCCGGGCTCCTCACTAAAATTAAAGTAGTTTATACAGTCTGTGACCTCAGCCAGTTTAGGAAGGGGTAGTCGTGATAAGGCATCAGCATTACCTAACAGGGTGCCTTTTCTATACACAATGTCATAAGAATATCCTGATAATAACAAAGCCCATCTTTGTATTCTGGCATTGGCAGTAATAGGTATTTTTTTATTTGGGTCAAAAATGAACTTTAGAGGCTGATGATCTGATACTATTATAAATTTTCTTCCATACAGAAATTTGTGAAACCTTTGTACCGCGAATATTATTGCTAATGCCTCTTTTTCTATCTGAGAATAATTTTTTTGTGCTGCATTTAAAGTGCTAGAAGCAAAATATATAGGTTCGCCATCAATTTTATGACTTAGCACTGCACCCAGTCCATAAGTACTAGCATCAGTTGTAACATATAGTTCTTTTTTTGCATCATAATGCACTAACAAATTATTTCCAATCAATAATTCTTTACTATTTTGAAAGGCAACTTCACATTCTGATGACCAATTAAAAGAAGATTTCTTTTTTAATAGTTCATACAAGGGTGTCAATTTTTCTGACAATCGTGGTAAAAACTTTCCATAGTAATTAAGTAGCCCCAAATATGACTGCAATTGTGTTAATGTTTCGGGAGAGGGCGCACCAACAATAGCCTCTAACTTTTCTGGTAAGGGTCTTACCCCTTCACTGGACACTAGGTGACCTAGAAACTTAATTTCTTTGCAAAAAAATTGACACTTGTCTAAATTAACCTTTACATTATATTGTTTGAGCCTCTCTAAAACAGTACTTAGATGTTGATGACAATCCTCTAAATTAGAGCCTGTTATTACCAGGTCATCAATAAAACATTTTACATTTTTAATTCCTTGTAGTATTTGGTCCATAACACATTGAAACACAGATGGCCCACTTGACACTCCAAACTGTAACCTAGTAGGCCTGAATAATCCTAGATGTGTATTTATTGTTAAATAGTCCCGAGAACTCTCATCCAAAAGCAATTGTTGATACGCCCCTGATAAATCCAGAACACAAAACACTCTGGCCCCTGATAGTTCTGTAAAAATATCCTCCGGAATGGGCAATGGATAATGATCAGTGTCCAATACTTTGTTGACAGTGACTTTGTAGTCCACACAAATTCTTAACTTTTTATCATTCCGCTGAGCTAACACAATGGGACTTGCCCATTCGCTGTGTTGTACCCTAGTGATAACACCAGCTTTCTCTAAACTTAACAGCTCTTTTTCCACTTCCTCTTTCTTAGCATAGGGCATAGAATAAGCCTTATGGAACATAGGCCGGGCAGACTCTTTTAACTTTAAACATGCCTTCATTCCCACAATGTGTGAAGACTTATCCTTTACAAATACCTCTTTATATTTACTTTTAACCTCATTTGTCAAAGTCTTAGCCCGGTCCGAATCTACATTTGTAAAAATATTCTCAACTTGCCTGATTTCTTCCGACTTGCCTTTCAATGCAAACAGCTTTTGCCACCCAGGATATAACACACTTAACCAATTTCGCCCTAAAAGAGGTACAAAATATTTACTACTGTCAATAATCACTAAATCCAAGACTTTGTTATTTTTGCTACATTTAACACTGATCACTCCTAAAACTGGTAATGTTTCTCCGGACACTGACTTTAATTTTGATGCACACTTTCTTATTTGAACTTTACCGAAAAACTTTTTATAGTCATTGGTATGTATCACTGATTTACAAGCACCGGTATCCACTTGCATCTGAAGTTTTGTACCCTCCGCTAGTCACATGGAAACCTCTGCAGCTGCCTCCTCACCTTCACCAATGTATTGTAGACTTCCCAATACTATTTCTTCTTCTTCCTGCATGTTATCCGTCTCCACTTGCTTCACACTTCTTTGTTCTTTGCTTGGTGGGCGCCACCTGCATTTATGTGCCAAGTGGCCCACTTTTTGACAAGCATAGCAGGTTGCATTTTTTTTAAAACATCTTTCCGGATCATGTGTCCCCCCGCAACGGTAGCAGCTCTGCATTTTTGGGGGCAAATTTGAGCGTCGTGGAAAGCTTCGGTTGACAGTGTAAACTGGTGCTGTTGGCATCATATTTTTGGCCTCATTTTCGGCGCTCTCCCAAGCGGTCGCCTGTTTCACTGCATCGTCCAGAGTTAACTTATCGCCTTCCGATAAAAGTCTTTTAATTATATTTTCATTCGCGATGCCGCAAACGAAGCGGTCCCTTAAGGCCTGCGTTAAGAACGTTCCAAACTCACACAATGAAGCTCTTCTACGAATTTCTACCATGAAATCATTTATAGTTTGTCCGTCTTTCTGCTTCAGGTTATAAAATTCGTACCGTTCCGCAATCGCAGATCGTTTAGAAACATAATGTTTCGTGAGAATCTCTACTAATGCCTGATATGTTTTCGTTGCTGGCTTATCCGGCGACAGCAAATTCTTCAGCACATTGTACGGTTCTGGTCCAATTAATGTAATGAACATTGAAACTTTCTTGTCGTCCTTGACGTCGTTCACAACAAAGAACTGATCCATCCTTTCCATATAAGCCTGGAAATCCTGTTCCGGCTTATAGTTCTCTATAGACCCGAACATCCTCCCTTTATTCGTCGCCACTTTTATGTATTTAAATAAAACTCTTCTTACTAATTATCACTTTAATTACCACAACTCCACGTTATTAACCTCGGATCTCTAGATAACAACTTTTTGTATGACATATGTCAAAACTCTTAAAACCACAGATACAACAGATACCTTACTATCAGACCTTTCAACCATCCAATCTAAATTTCAAGCGATCGGTTTAGACCTTAATTTTAGCAAGTGTGAACTTTTTTTGCAAAATCCTGCTTTAAATTTTTCTGATTTAAAGCCCAAATTTGATGCTCTGACACCGAACATAAAAATAGTAGACAGATATTCACTCAGCCTTCTAGGGTCCCCTATCTTCGAAGAATCCCTCCCGAATTATATTTTAGATACTATATCGAAATTCAAAAATTATGAAAGTCGTCTACTTGAAATTAGTCCACATTTTGCAATGACAATTCTCAAATTCTGTCTTTTCGTCCCGAAATTCACTTATGTGCTTCGCTGCTGTCCATTTACTAAATTCCAAATTATGCTTACACAAATGGACGACTTAATCAAAGCAAACCTGGAATCAATTTTGAACATTCAGCTCAGCGAAGAGTCCTGGGCTCAAGCATCCCTTCCCATTCGCTTTGGTGGTATAGGGATCCGCAAAATTACATCCATTTCAGCACCAGCTTTTTTGTCCTCCGCCCATAGCTCAGCAGATCTTATAGGTAAAATCTTGAGGGCCTTCCCTTTAAACTATGAGACTGCTGGCTTGACAGAGGCTAAAAATGCTTGGTCCATTGCTTGCCCGGGAAAGGATTTTCCTGAAAATTTTAAATCGCAGGGGACCTGGGACGACATAACTTCAATCCTAACATATGAGTCCCTATTGTGCCGCAGTACGGGCCCTGAACGTGCTAGAATTTTGGCTGCCGGTACGAAAGAAGCCGGCCAATGGCTACACGCCATTCCTTCAGCCAAAACTGGTACGTTCCTAGAGCCCGATACCCTCAGAATTTCCGTCTGCCTACGTCTGGGGGTACCAATCTGCGCTCCACACGAATGCCCCTGCGGTACTGCGGTCGACGCACTGGGACACCACGGCCTTTCATGCCAAAAAAGTGCAGGCCGCTTCTCTAGGCACGCCGCACTTAACGACATAATCCGTCGCTCTCTTGCCACCGTCAACGTGCCGGCGCTACTTGAGCCACCCGGTATCGCCAGAGACGATGGCAAGAGACCAGACGGCATGTCACTGATTCCGTGGAAGCTGGGTCGGGTGCTGGTGTGGGACGCTACCTGTGTAGACACACTGGCCCCTTCCCACGTCCACGGAACAGCTATTAGAGCAGGTGCGGCAGCAGAGGCAGCCGAAAAATTAAAAACTAACAAATATAAAGGTCTCGGCCCCGAATACTACTTCCTGCCATTCGGGGTTGAGACCTTAGGTCCGTGGGGTCCCAGCGCGCATGTATTCATGAAAGAATTGACTAAGAGGCTGATCGACTGCAACGGAGACCAAAGAGCTGGCAGCTTCCTCGCTCAGCGTATTAGTATTGCAATACAGCGGGGAAATGCTGCCAGCATCTTTGGCTCAATGCCGCGGGGGAGTACGTTTTTAGATTTATTTTAGTTTTAGTTAAATTAGTTTATCTTGTTATTTATATTTAAGTTGTATTTTAGGAGTTTTGTTAAATAAATATATAACACGTTAAAAAAATAAAAAATGGTTGGAAGTCACAAATCGTTCAAGTTTAGAATACTGTCACATGTGACGGTTACATTCAATATTTACAAGTTTTAGAGTCATACAACAGCTATTCGAAATGAGTAAAAATAAAACAGCTTCATCAACTAGAATGAAGTCTAAACTCAATTTAAAAGATGACAAATTAGCAGAACTAGCGGGTAAGATCGATGAGACTGACGAGATGAAGCTAAAAATGTTAGCTGCGATGGAAAAAATGGATAAGCCAGACCCAGATGAAGCCCTGTACCCGCCAGAGTTAAATGCCCATTTAATTGAACAATTAAAGGTACTAAGTTCCAACTTTCTATTTTACACAGTTATACAATAAAAATTTATTCTATTCTATTCTAAGTAATAAACAACTTAACCATTGACCCGTGATGCGACAGATTTGTCTACAATACTTACCTACCTACATACCTACCTAACTACTTGTTAATGTCCAAACACCTTTAACCCAGCATATTTAATGAAAGGAATTTGCTAACTCATGGTAGGGCTAGAATATTCTATCCATTCTAGGCCTGTAACTTACTGTTCTAGGTGATGACCTGCGAAAACAATGAACTTCGTAAGCTAGTTTTCACAAAAGACTCTGAGATCAATGAGCTGAATAAATCTGTCGTCGACCTTAATCAGCGTATCCGGGACATTATTTCCGGTTCTGGTCCAACAATATCTTCAAAGTCAGCAGGCATCATCAGCGCCAAAATAGCTGATTTGTGTAAACAGAATCGTCATCTCGTTGCGGAATTGGAAGGGTAAATTAAATCGCTGCAGCTTTACAAAGTCATAATAATTGTAGCTACATACTTAGCTTAGCTACTAATCTTGTAGTTGTAGCCCACTACTCACTACACCACCCTCTTTCTACCACTGCCTACCCTATCACACTCTTTCTATCATCACACACTTTCTACCACAACACACTTTCTACCACAACACACTTCCTACCATCACAAACTTTCTACCACATTTCCTAGCATCACTCACTTCCTACCACCACACACTTCTTACCATCACACACTTTCTACGACAACACACTTCCTACCATCACACACTTTCTACCACAACACACTTCCTACCATCACACACTTTCTACCACAACACACTTCCTCCATCACACACTTCCTACCACAACACACTTTCTACCACAACACACTTCCTCCATCACACACTTCTTACCACAACACACTTCCTACCACCACACACTTTCTACCACAACACACTTCCTACCATCACACACTTTCTATCACAACACACTTCCTACCATCACACACTTCCTACCACAACACACTTCCTACCATCACACACACTTCCTACCACCACACACTTCCTACCATCACACACTTTCTACCACAACACACTTCCTACCATCACACACTTTCTACCATAACACACTTCCTACCATCACACACTTCCTACCACCACACACTTCCTACCATCACACACTTTCTACCACAACACACTTCCTACCATCACACACTTCCTACCACCACACACTTCCTACCATCACACACTTTCTACCACAACACACTTGTTTCCTACCATCACACACTTTCTACCATAACACACTTCCTACCATTACACACTTTCTACCACAACACACTTTCTACCATCACACACTTTCACCATCAAAAAGAAATATTTAGTGAATGCAATTGTGAGAGCTGTAGGTACCTCAACTATTTTCAGATACAAAACAAAAAACGCCGCTCTCGAACGAAAAATAATGCAACTGGACCTAATCAATAAAGAGCAGGAGAAGTTAGACGTATGTTTATGTAAAGACGAGCCCATAGATGTTAGTCCTGATGAACTTAAAGATCTAAATAACAAACTTGCTGCCGTAAACAAAAAACTTTACGACAGCAAAAACAGAAATCTGGAGTTGAAGAATGAAATACTGATCGCTACGAAGATATTGCAGCAGGTTTTTGAATTATTATTTTACAGTGTAAATACAAATATAATTTTGGGGAAATTTCCTTTTAAATTCCAAATCTCCGAACACAAACCGTTATGAAGAACGTCTTCTAATTGTTTTAATTTTCTATGTCTTGTTTTAATTTCTAGGAATTGGGAGACAAATTCACCAGTATCAAAGAATTACAAAACGATATGGCTGGTTGGAAAGGTCGTGCGCAGCAAATCCTCTACTTGCAAGGAAGGATTAATGAACTTGAGGAGAAGCTTAATGGGAAACATAAAGATTTATTAGAGGCTAAGAAGAGAGACCAGACTCAGGTAAATTATGAAATTTAAAAATATACTCAACTAATTCATCTGAAAAACAACAGAACAATCATGTAAGTAGGTACAGTCACCAGCATAAATAAGTGATCATTTTTGTACCTTGTCGCTTTCAGTTGTTACATGATTTCATATGGTTTTTCAAACATGACTTTAAAGTGACAAGGTACAAAAGTGATCACTTATTTATGCTGGTGACTGTACCAGTGGCGTGGCGTCAAGTATATCAGAAGGCAAGCCGAACGGAACTTAACTAGCCTTTTCCTCTAATTCTGCACAATAAATTGCCCAACTGCCTTAAAATGCTTGCCTATTTTAAGGCAGTTGGGCAATTTATTGTGTAGAATTAGAGGAAAAGGCTAGTTAAGTTCCGTTCGGCTTGCCTTCTGATATACTTGACGCCACGCCACTGGTAGGTACTCTACTTGCTATCAATGAAGAATCACCAATGGTTCGAAACCGTCATCATATCACATAATCATCAACATACATAACTTTTTTAACAGCTTTATGGATCTTGGCAATGGTTTTTGTCCAGCATCCAATTGTCGGTTCTGAGTTCTGGCATTATTACTTTCATCACTTGCAACCAAGTCGACAGTTATCCAAAAATTAAACATTTCGTCATCAACACTGATACTACTTCTTTGTAGGTCATAAGAGATATCGAAATGAAAAGAAAGAAAGAAGTCGATCGGGCTCTGAAGGAGCTCGAAAGCACTAAGGAGGAGTATCAGGAAGTAAAGAAAAAACTGGACGGGGCCCGATGCCGAATCCGTAATCTGGAATGTGATGCAACGACTATTCGGCAGAAGATGCAGACTTTCGTAGAAAAGAGCAATCACGATGATTTACTGATTAACGAACAGAGAGTAAGTATCCAGAACAATTCATAGTCCCGACCTCTAAATAAAGTAACATGTCATAAAAATCATTTAAAGTTTAAACAAAGTAATGACAATATATGAAATTTTGTTCAGTCATTTTCCGATGTGTTACATTATCCGTTGATCTTTAATTCATGTTGCAGAATCAAATCAAGACCTTGGAGCTATACTACCAAGAGATTCTGAAGGAGAATACGGCTAAAATGAACAAAATGAATAGTGAAATAGAAGAATATAGGAAATTAAGCAAAAATACGGACGCTAAAATAGATGCCCTGAGAAAACAGTCTGCAGAAAAAGCTGCTAAAATTGAGGAACTCAGAGCTCAACTATTGCGTTACGAAGAGTGCTCACTGCAAAGTGTGTTTTTCACTCCCATGAAAACAGCCACTGACAATGAGATCAAAAAGCTTTCGGAATTGGTTACGACTCTGAATGATAGATTGTTCGCAGAGAGGCGAAACTGGGAAGAGCTAGAAGCTTCCCAGAGGAAGCTGAAAGAGAAAAAACGTAGAGTAGAAAGAAAGGTAGTTTTATTGGAAAACGAGTTAAAGGTTTTGAAAGATTCAAGAAGAGGTTCCAAGGTATCAAAGACTTCTTTGAAATTGGAAACAGTGCCGCAACTAGATTTTCCTCCTTCGACATCCGTAAGTAAGAAACAATCTTCCATCACAGCTGTGACGGAAAAAATAAGCGAAAGTACAACTACAGACTCACAAGCTGATGCATATGAGGCATTCGATAAAGATGAGTTAAAATATAAACTAGAACTCGCTGATGAAAAGTTAAAGATAATGGAAGACAAATTAAAAATGGTTGAAGAAGAGAAACAAGAGGATTATAACAATTTAACGGAAATGATTCAAACTTCCAAGCAATTGTTCAATGAAGCTTTAGCGGTATTGCAAAAAGAGAAATGCGTATGTTCGTAGTTGTTTTAATTTGTTTTAATTATGATTTACTTACGACATATTTTAATAAACAATTTATTTTTGAAATATGTTTTTCTGTTGAAAATGAAATTTTTTTGCTTTTCGCAGTCGAGTAAAAAATGGTAGGAATTGTACCATCAGTCGTCTCAATTTGGTAGAATTTTCATTAAATGGGCAACACCAAACGCCGCCATTTATCATTTTTTGTCATGCGCGCTCGGGGATGCTACGGTATTTCGTGCTCGTGAGTGTTTTTTGATACAAAGTGAATTCAAAAGTTCGTGAAACGTGTAAAACTTGTGTTGCTCTGTGAAATATCAGTGTTAACTCAACAGTGTTGTGCTTTCGTGTGTAAAATACATTCAAAATGAATAAAACTTGCGCGAGGTGTGAGAAAACAGTTTACCCGACCGAGGAATTGAAATGTTTGGACAAGGTAATTTTCACTGCATTCCATATGAATATTAGCACTGTATCAATTATTGCTCCGTCACGCTTTGTTTACAACTATCAAACATTGTTTATACTTTCTAACTTTCTATCTCAAGTTATGAAAATGAAACTTTTCTAGTTCGTTTTTATTGTTGAAGGATTCGTCCGAGCCTCAGTGCTCCAATTCATGCAGCCGGTGACTCACTAAATTATTAAATTGCCGCTGATATCATTGTTCTTCTCGTAATAACGCCGTGTATGTATGTGTTGACCTTTTCACCTAATTAGAGTCCTCTTAGGTATAAGTATGACCTTGTGTCACATTCTTTATCGATTGTATTCAAATGTGTTGCGATCTCTCGATTCTCAGTGGCTGAATGCAATTAAACCTTGGCCTCGGGTGTGAGCCTGGCAAAAAAAAAATCGCAATGGAGCGATTTTCAAAATGGCGAAAATAAGAAACGGAGATTTACAACTTTTGATAAATAAATAATAATGAGTATTTCGTCGAATTCCATTTAGCATTTCATTCAACCAACACAAGACTATTTTAATGCTGTTATCAGCTGTTATCAAAGGCAGTGACAAAAACAGAGATAAAAATCAAATTATGTACTTTGACTAAGCAGCATTAAATATTGACAGATAAGATAAAGTTGCCAGTACCTGTTCTTATTGCAAACTTACTACATTGCACCAGTATTTTTAATTACTAGCTTAGACTATGCTTTTTTGTCCTTTTAGAAACTCCTACACTGATCCTAATAAATACAGACAAACATAGGACCTCCTTTTTTGAAAATGGTTACAACTTAGTAACATTTGGACTTTTTAAATGCTTTCTTGGATATTATTATCTATTGAGTTGTGTTTGAAAAATTGGACTGATTTCCATTTCCATTGAATGGGTTTTGATGACAATCCAATTAGCTTGTTCTAAATCTTCACAAAGAATCCCCCCATTATAGTCTACATCTACATCCTTAAGTCTTTGTTTTTATTTACTTTGTGAGCCACCAATCGCACTCAGTTGTGGTAAACATGACCACCCTTGTCTCACTCTGGCTACTCCCATTTTTAACCTGCAACTAGGTAACAAGCCTATTCTTTTCTTAAAGGGCCGGGAACAAACTCTTAACACCCTATGTTATGAGTGTATGGGCAGCAGTGATCAGGTGATCACTTGTTTGCCCCTATCATATAAATGATAACCACAGTAGTATTATCATCATTATCATCATTTCTAGCCTATATACGTCTGCTGGGCACAGGCCTCATAATGAGAGCATTGTCTATATCCAATACAAATTGTACAATTTACCTAGAATACTGCAAGTTATGGCTTGTTGGAGAACCACAATTTTTAAGATCATACTAAGGATCTGTCAAAAATCAAGTTTCAGTATGATAGGTGATAATTCAGAAATGTGCTTGTTAGAAATTTGTATACAGTTGTAGTAAAATCAATTCAATTCAATTCAATTTTTGGAAATATGGCTCCATCAAATTTTTGATGATTCTGCCAATGTCGAGGTTGGATAAGACACGGCCAATAGACTTTAGTCCTGTTGTACGGTAGTGCTGCCAGTTTTCGGTAGGGTTGTAGTAAAATCACTTTACAACTTTTGAGAGCTGGTTGTCATGAGACAGTGAGAAATGTGGCCTGTGTCTGAATTACCCTGTGTCAATTAAATTGTATGTCTAGTCTATGGCACCCTCATTTTTTATTACTATTTCCTATACACCCTCAAAATAAATAAACTATCTTAAGATTCAGCCTCAAAGAGAAGCTCAACTCTCACCAACTAGCCTCTCTTCCAAGTTAAAATAACACCGCATCCAGTGGCATAACTATAGGGTGACAGGTCTGGCAAAATACCAAAGCAAAGGCTCCTAGCTCTATGGGGCCCCAACCTGGCTTGGTCTAGGGCACACAGGGGACAATGATGCACTTCTTTATATTGAGGAAGGTCCCTGATGAATTTGACACAGGCAGGCCCCAGACATTATTGTTATGCCACTGACCACACATCTGCTCACAGTCATTTAAATGATAAATGATAACGCACAAAACACAAAAAAACATACTACAAAAATGCAAATCGCAAAGCTTTCTTGCCTATATGGAGAGCATTCCATGACCAAATAGATGTTATCCATGCGAAGTAGGCAGTTATGATGTAATAGTTAAGTCCAGTCTTACTGTTACTTAAGAAGCCAGTCCAGTGACATTCAGCTTAGATGTTATGCAAGTTCCTTATTACTTGGGACATTTTTCTATTGCTTTGAAGTTTATGACTGTGCACTGCATACTTATTATAAAAATAAAAACAAATAAAATATAGTTACACACATACATAAATCACGTCTTTATCCCTTACGGGGTAGACAGAGCCTAAGGTACAGGGCCGTCTTTAAACTATTTGAGGCCCTGGGCACATTAGGATCATGGGGCCCCTATGACCTAAATATCGGTTATCATTTGGTAATCTGGCAGGAACTAGGGGGCCCCATTCGATCGCGGGGCCCTGGGCACGTGCCCATAGTGCCCAGTGGAGAAGAGGGGCCTGCTAAGGTAACAAGACCGAAGGCCATGTTAGCAATAACAAATTTATTGATGAAACCAGATTAATTTCAGATCTCTTAGAGTTTTTACTGACAAGCCTCATAAAGTTTGTTTTTCAATTTGAAAGTAAAACTTTGATATGAATTATTGCTATTGTTGTGTATAAATTAGCAATCACTTATTATAAATTTATTTCTAGCTCCATGCAATTTAAAAAGCGAATAACACCCGAGTTTAACCAATCTCGACGGTACCTCTTCCCAGCTTATCTCAAATCTCTGTCTAGTCATCCATGAATTAACAGCTGAGATAAAAGCTATCACTTTCACGTGCACCGCGCTAATGACTGACGCGATTACGCGAAAGAAACTCTCCATTGAGTTAACACCTTTTTCTGAACCTAATTACGTCGAGAATGATCAGATTATGGCGCTAATTACGAGTATACCACGGTACGGTACCTATATTTAGTTGATAGTCTTTTTTTCTTATTAGAAAGAAGGTAAAATAGAAAGAAGGTCCCAAAAGAAGACCAGCGCTGGCTGCAAGGCCAGCAAATGCTGAGTTGGGATCATTTTGTGACAAATTATTTATTTATCTGCTTTTTATGTGTGTTTTTTTTTATTTGATGTGTTGTGATTGTCATGAATAAACTTTTTTCTTCTTCTTTTTCTTCTTAAATAATCTTACCATGTTATTTTATTGGGAAACACTTTTTAAAAATCACTAATAGGAACAAACAAAATTATAACATAATAAATCACTACATCCCAGGGTGTTTAAATAGTGAGTTGCTGTTATTTATTTTTAAAAACTGTTTTTTTTTAAAAGGACCATGTCAAGATTGTTTGCCTTCAGTTTAATGTGAAAAAAAAGACGATGTATAGGTACTTACAGTGTTTTGCAAGTTTTGGAACTAGCTAGAAGAAGTTTCATGCTTTGGCTAATCGTTGTTTCATTGGAAGTTAAGTACCTATCTAGGTATACCTATTCTTATTTATACGCGTCAAACAATTTTTATTTTGACTCCAGAGTATTATTTTATTGCTCCACATTTTTGCTGATAGCCACTTTCTCATTGCATTGTAATAAGGCGCAGGACACATAAAAGAGTCTTGGGATGGGACGGGGGGGGGGACGGGGGGGGGGGGGGCGAAATCCCTTAATAAATTTTCATGCAAAGGTCAAACCACTAGACTACCACGGCTTTTTAATCATTTTTTTTTAGTTTAGCCATTGCTTCTTTTACTTATTCGTATCTTTTAACGATCTATTCTAAGTACAAATGTGATGTGTCTGAAGTAGATTTAAATGTTAATTTCGAGCTCAAGGTTAACTTTACTAACACTAGCGTCAGGAGCGATTCTGATAATGCCTCCATAAAGTTACGTAAGAATTTTTAACGTATTGTTTCGTGTTAATTTCGATTTCGTACCAGATTTTTTTACATAGGTATATTGTTTCATGTCACATCTGAGGCTTACGTTAAAAGTACTTGGGTACATACATACTTACTATATTTTTAAGTAGCTTCCCGACCCGGCTTTGCACAGGTTATTTCACTATACGTACCTACATACAAAGTACAAACAAACCTTTCTGTAAAAATGTCTATCTATTGATGAAAACCGCATTAAAATCTTTTGTTTTCTACTGCGTACCTAGCGTAATGATGTTTTTACGAAACTCAGATTAAAATAAATAACGGAACGAAAAGAAATTCAATACAAGTTGATGAGAAACTTTTTTACAATATTGGCATGTTTACATACTGAATATCGATCAATTCCTAGTACCTAATTAGCTGAAGAAACGTCATAGGTATGTACATTACTTACTTGTATTACATCACGTAGTGATTGTAAATTTCAAGCGCTGTCTCAACTGGTTCCGTGGTGTAGTGGTTATCACATCTGCTTTACACGCAGAAGGCCGCCAGTTCGATCCTGGCCGGAATCATATCTTTTTGCGTTTTCTTTTTTTTTTTCTGGACAGTTAATTGTGTTTTTACCTGATTTCTACCAGAAAGGAGGATTATTGTTAAAGAATACAATTTTATAGATAGGTTTTAGATGAATGATGATTACCGACCGAGCGTATAATTATTACTGAAGTTTCTCCGAAATTAAAAAAGTACTTTTTTATTGCTCGGTGATCCTAAAGATATTCAAGTATGTTTATTCAGTAATTGTTCAATTTTGTATTGTTATTTTAGTCACGTAAGATACTATTTTTCCCAGGTTAATATTAAAAAAGTTACGGCACTGGTCACGCTATATTTTTAATGAATGCTAAACATGCTACGTATTAATTAGACGGAATGTCGTTTTTTAGCCATTTGTAAAAATGCTCTAAAAAGTCTGAAAACCCTTTCTCGTTGCTAATAAGGTAGGTTTATCTTAGAGGTATATTGAGTAGGTAACTAGGCTCAAGACTTTCAAGTTTCGATATTTTTCCTTCCCAGTTATCTTTAAGTAGAGATCGTCGTACCTACCTACTAATCTGTAAACTTCTCTTAACGCCTCGTCGGAACACAGCAACACAATCTTTACTGCTTGGCGGCAGGATTGAGTAAAATGGTGGTAGCCCTACCACCCGCAAACTATATCAATTTATTTTTTGATGTATTTATTTACTGGCTATTACTCGCGACTTCGTTTATCGCTATCCCATTGGAACTACGCAATTTTCCGGGATAAAATGTATATACATACATTCATACATACATACCGTCACGCCTCTTTTCCACAGGGGTAGGTAGAGACTATCCTGTTCCACTTGCTACGATCCTGATATACCTCTTTCGCTTCATCCACATTCATCAATCTCTTCATACATGCTCGTCGGTTTCGAGTACTCTTGACCCGGCCAGCTAGATAATGTAGCTTATATGTTATTCTAGACTATAATCTATCCCTGTGCCAAATATGATCCAGACTTGTCCAGACGTTCTGGCATGAAATGCAAACTTTCGTATATTAATAGGGTAACCAGTGATGGCAGTGATTGATTTGCGTCTTAAAACGCCGCATAGTTAATGTCAATTAGTGTCTCCGAGTGCGCCAGTTAGTCTGGCGGTGCTCGTTCTAGTTTCCATCGCGGCACAATGTCGCAGTAGTGGACCGAATTGAATTATTAAATCAATAGGACGTGGGCGCGGTCAACAGCTGGTGACACCATGAGTTTGGAATTTTGGAATTGTCCTAAAAATTGTAATGTTAAATGATGATCTTTGGCAATATATTTGTGTTTTTGTCTTATTAGTTTGTATACGTGCTACTGGGGGGTTAACAAGACGTCTTAATGCGATAGAGTTCCGATTGAAATTAGGTTCGTTCGCGGCCGGATCCATACTAAAAATGACAGCCAACCTGAACCACAGTATAATAAACAGTACTAGCGTATCTGAACTGAGTCGGCATTGAATCGTTTATTATAAAGTACGGGTGGCAACCCTAATCCTAATTTCTAAACTTTGAAACTTGCAACAAATGACGGAATTAATGCATTGTGCATTCTCCAGTCATCATAAACAATAACAATAGCTGCAAAGAAAAACCATAATAGGGAAATTCAGAGTCATACGTGTTTAACAAATCTGTCAATAACCAAATCAAACTTTGTAACTGATTGAGATACGCTCACGCGCACGGCAGGGCGTAGTATAAATTGGCTTCACGTTGCACTTCACTACAACTTCGCAACAAGGCAAACGAGCACCACCACCCATGGACACCTGCAACACTAGAGGATTGCAGATGCGTTGCCAGCCTAGAGGGCTAGGATAGAATACCTCTCTGCCAGTAATATCACCGGCTGCCTTACTCTCCACGCCGGAACACAGCAGTGCAAGCACTGCTGCTTGGCGGCAAGATTAGCCAGTATTACGGATATAAATAAAAGCCATAAACTCGATATCATGATGTGATACGAGAAAATAATGTGGAATAATAAAAATAATTAATTAATACTTACAATCAACTACTACAAGTAAATTCAAGTTTGAAAACCTATGATACTTATAATATATTTTATATTTCGGTAAAGTTATGTATTGTGGCTCTCAGTGTTTGCAATTTTAAACTCACTCGTCCATCCCTAATGTAATACTCCTTTCATCCACTCAAAGGTTGACTGGAAGAGATCCCTTAAAGGGATAAGTCCGCCTTTGTGCATGTATCTCATTGTTTGTCAATTGTATTTGTCTTGTTTATTTTGCACAATAAAGAGTTTACATACATACATATATATTCCCATTTTGTCCCGCCGTCGTCTTAAAGCGTGGTCGACCTACCGTCACGGCGGGTAGTCGCACAATGACTTGGCACGCTTGAACGCACGCGTTTCCCAGATCGAGCAGCGATGTAAGACAAACGTACAGTTCAAGTGGGGTCAGGAAGGTCGTTTTAAAACAGCCTGAAGAAATTTTTGTACACGTACAATACATAAGCGTCTTAATCATTGACGGGGTAGACAGAGCCTAAGGTAACAAGACCTAAAGGCCGCGTTTAGCATGATTGTGGGCGTATAGGTGGAAAGGGGAATCAAAATAGTGATGGGTTGCTAGCCGCATCGCCTATAACATGATTACGACGATCGGATGGCCTAGTGGTTAGAGAACCTGACTATGAAGCTTGAGGTTCCGGGTTCGATCCCCGGTGGGGGCAGATATTTGTATGAAAATACGAATGTTTGTTCTCGAGTCTTGGATGTTTAATATGTATTTAAGTATGTATTTATCTATATAAGTATGTTTATCCGTTGTCTAGTGCCCATATCACAAGCTTTGCTTAGTTTGGGACTAGGTCAATTGGTGTCAATTGTCCCAAGATATTTATTTATTTATTAATTCCTAAGATATTGGCCACCATGGATTTCGATTTCTGTATGTTTTATGTGGCAGCAGAAGAAAGTGACCTTGCGTATAAAAACATATATTCCGCACAGGCTTGGCTGTTTTGCACGTGAGTAGCGGAGTAGCAAGCTGTTAAAATCTTTTTTTAGCCTTAGCAACTAGACTTTCTCACCGCAATCGGTATCACAATACTTTTAAACGCCCGTTGATCACCGTCTAACCAACACTTAATTAGCAAACACTCAACAGAAAAAGCAAAGGTTCTTCACATTTTTAGTAGTTTCGTTTCGAGTCTTAACTTTGGTTGCATAAAGTCGCGTATATCTGAAACTTGGGTTCAGTTAGAACCTTTCTGTATTATGATTGCGAGGCGTTAACTAACCGTTGGCCAATGCGCAAATGTAATCAATTTCAAAACGCGAAGGCCGGCGCGGGCGCATGTAATTTGGACATTGTAATGAATTCACACGACACAGATTTTGACGTTACAAATGCTAGATTGTGATTTTGTTTGAGAAATGTTTCAGTGCAAAATTATTTATTGAAATTGGATAAATGGGTCAGAGGACATGCTTATAGTCAAGTTATACCCATTTCGTTGGACAATCAAAACGAAGTGTCAAATGCGCTGCCAACCTAGAGTGCTAATATCGGATGGATAGATAAATAGATTTTACAAAAAATACATTACATTTATTTTATTTGTGAATATAGTTTTAGAAATGCAGTGCATTTGTAAATATTTTTTCAATATCTTGTATTTATTGTAACTATGTGCGTTCTGTCTGTCTGTCTGTCTGTCCGTCTGTCTGTCCGTCTGTCTTTCCGTCTGTCTTTCCGTCTGTCTGTCCGTCCGTATGTCACAGCCACTTTTCTCCGAAACTATAAGAGCTATACTGTTGAAACTTGGTAAGTAGATGTATTCTGTGAACCGCATTAAGATTTTTACACAAAAATATAAAAAAAAAACAATTTTGGGGGTTCCCCATACTTAGATCTGAAACTGAGAAATTCTAGGTTTCTAATATCATTTTTTTCTAAACTGAATATATAATGTACATTACCATACAAACTTCCACCCAAAATTGGTTTGAACGAGATCTAGTAAGTAGTTTTTTTTTATTTAATATTTGTCTGTCTATATAAATAACCAATATAAAGTGACCTCACACTGCCTACATTTTGCTTAAAAGCAGGGCTCTGCTAACACTGGATTTTATAATAACTTAGCGAATTTGTACGGAACCCTCAGTGCGCGAGTCCGACTCGCACTTGGCCGGTTTTTGAAGTTAGAATGATGCGATCTCAGTCTCTGCTATTGCTATTGTGTGTATGACTTCATCCACAATGACTAAAACAGGATGTGTTATCTCCGAAATTGGCCCATTTCAATTCATTTGCAAGAAAGGATGAGTACACTTTAAGTACACACTTGTTATTCTCCAGAGTTAGCTTAAAATGTGTTCCACTCGCTATTGGGAAAAGGTACCTCTTTTTAACCTCAATATTCTCAGCTCAGATTTACAGGAAGCAGGCCGGGTCTTCATTCTTATGCAGTCATCCCAAAAATTTGCACACATCTGGGCCCCGTTTCTCGAAGCTTATTAGACTAATAATATTATTGTTTTGTTTCATTCTTTCGTTTAATTTACGAGACAAAACACTAATATTATTAGTCTAATAAGCTTCGAGAAACGGTGCCCTGTTCCACTCGTTCATTATCCGGACAGCTGAAGATTGAATTTTCCTACACATGCCCGGGTAGCACGACAGCGCCCAAGAGTAGCGTCGCGCGCGAGATAGACTACTCGTCTCTTTCTAGAAAGAACAGTAAGAAAAAGACGGGCAATCTATTTCGCGTGCGACGCGACTTGTGCATTCTCGCGCTAGGCACTTGTCCTTGTCCCACCGCCGCCGCCGGCGAGTAGCGAGAAGCGAGTGTTTTTTAGTATGGAACTTTTGCCGCCCGGCGACAAAAGCGACAAAATTTCCATACTAAAAAACGCATCTCGCTACTCGCCGGCGGTGGGACAAGCGCCCAATCCGTGCTGTGTCGGCGTTCCCTATTTTTTTCTTTTTTTTTTACATAAAATAGGCTTACGTTCCCTAAACGTTACATCCCGGCCGTCTTAAAATTCAGTTAGGGTACTGTCAAGGGCATAAATATATATACGTTGCCAAGACGTCAAAAACATCTATACACGGGTAAGTAATACGAGATATAACAACTTATTATCTAATGTTCATAATATATACGCTCACTTTATATAAAATCGTTTAGTATAACGTTTACCGGATATAATGAACGAAAATTATAATCTTAAAATATCTAATTTTGTAAGATATAACGTTGTTTATATATAATATCAATTGAAATAACGATCAAAGCATATAATGTTCATAACAGCTAACATCAAAAAGCATAATGCACAGTTGTTTATTGAATTTGCTATGTGGTTAGGGGGTTTTCTAGGTGGTTATAAAAAAAATAACTAACACCAAAGGCTCCTTTGAACCTAACCTATCCGAGTTGCTTCCGCTCCGTACCGTCTTGCTCGCTCGCTACGCTCGCTCGCCGAAAATTAAACAATGTCTTGTAGCTGTTTCAGTTAGGTTAAATGTTGGTTATGTTAAAAGAAATTAGGCCATATAAATCTTATACAAATTGAAGTTATATAAAAATAACGTTATATAATTTAAGCCTTATACGTTAAAAAATTATACTTTTTGCTGTTATAGCTGACGTTCATTATCTTGTGAACGTTATTATTATGAAATTAGATATTTTGTAGTTATATCTCGTGGGACGCACCCCTTGACTGTTCATGCATTTGTAAGGCAAGTCATTTTTTACCATCAGGCGTGATTGTTGTAAGCAAGCTAATGTTACGCAAAAAAAAACAATTCCTAAACAATTGATATGGGCAATATAAAATACAATAACCAATACAATAACTCTTTATTGAACACCACATATAACAATCAAAACAGAAAAACGGCACACAGAAGTAAGTAGATTCTGAAACTGTAATTGTTTTTGTAATACAAACCTAACTTAACCTTTAGGGTTCCACGGGATAGTTCTGAAATCAATCCTGAATAATTACAACACACCGGATAACACGTATAAAAGCCGAAGGAAAAACGAAAGTGAAAAATTGAAAGTGAAATTTGTGTGTGATGAGTATGAATGAAAGTGGCAATCCTGAGCCTCTAGTGTAAGTTTTTGTCACCAAAAACGTATCGAACGCGTTCGCGTAAACGTCTCAATTACTATAGGATAATTTACAGCGCCGCTAGCGGAACGAAACGGCAACAAATAGTTCTCATAGTATTTGACATTTTAACGCAAACGTTATCGAGACGTATTTCGCTAACGAAAACTTACACTAAGCATACTGAATAGTTTACGGTTTCAGAAATAAAAAGCATTTGCCATATTATTTTTTTGGGAATTGATATTTTTGCGAATGCCACCCTATTTTTCTTAAAAAAAAAATGTCTAGCCTATGCATGCACCATTTCTCCTATGACGATACCATTAGCTAAAACACGGGAAAACATCGGTATTGTATTTAACCGCGTCGTTAAACTAGAAAATGACTTAGTTCTCGTTCCGATAATAGAAGCGTAGGCTTAAGGTTGGGCCAGTGGTACGAGTAACTGGCGGTTAAACAGCGGTTAACAGCACCAAAAACAATTTGGAAAATAATATAAGGAATCAAGTGAGGAATCAATGACGACCGGATGGCCTAGTGGTTAGAAAACCTGACTATGAAGCTTGAGGTCCCGGGTTCGATCCCAGGTCGGGGCAGATATTTGTATGTAAATACGAATGTTTGTTCTCGACTCTTGGATGTTTAATATGTATTTAAGTATGTATTTATCTATATAAGTATGTTTATCCGTTGTCTAGTGCCCATATTACAAGCATTCATTTGCTTAGTTTGGGGCTAGGTAAATTTGGCGTCAATTGTCCCAACTTCCCAAGATATTTATTTATTTATTAAGTGTTTGTGTAGCGTATTTTTTTTTATGCGAATAGGAAGGCAAACGAGCAAGTGGGTCACCTGATGGTAAGCGATCACCACTGCCCATAGACACCCGCAACCCCGGAGGGATTCAGATGCGTTGCCAACCTAAAGGGCTAAGATGAAATGCCTCTTGTGCCTGTAATTGCCCCGGCTATCTTACTCTCCACACCGGAACACAGCAGTGCAAGCACTGCTGCTTAGCGGCAGGATTAGCGAGTAAGATGGTGGTAGCTATCCGGACGGACCTTGCACAAAGCCCTACCACCCGCAAACATATACAGCATATTGTATGAGTCTGGGTATGTGTGAAGATGATCAAATTAAGTAACCGTTATGATGTTTTTGGTTGCTTTTAAATATCTACTTCTGAAAGAAGGTTCTTGGTTTTGTATTAAAAAAATATATATACTGACTACACACGGGTTCGAATCCCCGGCTCGCACCTTTGAGTTTTTCGGAATTTATGTGCGAAATTACATTTGAAATTTACCATGAGCTTTTCGGTGAAGGAAAACATCGTGAGGAAACCGGACCAATCCCAATAAGGCTTAGTTGCCCTTCTGGGTTGGAAGGTCAGATGGCAGTCGCTTCTGTAAAAACTAGTGCGTACGCCAAATCTTGGGTTTAGGTTGTCGATTTTTATTGTGTAGTTTTTCTTAAAAAAGTGCTTAAATAACATAAATTTCAACTAAATTAGGTGTTGTCAGCCTCTTAAAGGACAGACACAAACAATCGCATAACAGCGCCTAAAAAGGACTTTAGTTCAACTGTTACGTCGCATAATACTAGATCCATAACTGCAAGGCCTGGTTGCGCAGATGGCGGTGTGAGGCCGCGGCCCGGTGGCACGAGCTAACTGGAGCTTAATTGACGTGTACACAACATCTTTGTGCCCAAGCTAAGAATGATAGATTCCGTAGGATTTAATCTATATTCACGAGAAAAAACCGGCCAAGTGCGAGTCGGACTCGCGCACCGAGGGTTCCGTACCATTATCTATAAATGTCTATAAACCAGTGTAAGCAGAGCCCTGCTGCAAAGCAAAATGTACGCAGTGTGGGGTCACTTTATATTTATTGGTCACTGATATATACAGACATACATTACATACATATATACGGTTTTCTTCCTTATTCCTTATTATTAATTATTCCTTAATCTGTGCTATAAGATCTACCTTCATATCTAATTTCAGGATTCTGCGTTCACGGGAAGTATCCTGTAGGTTTTGATTCCCTTGAGAGTTTCGAAAATTTGCGGAAATTTGCGGCATAAACGGCTGTACTGTACGATTGTATTCCCTATGTATATTTGCGAACGCTTAAATTTTTCCAAGAATGGAAAACAATCACGTATCCCGCATTTAGCACTGTTCGCAGGTTCGCACCATATTTATTGTCAACTCCAGTCACGGGGAGGACAATTTCCAGCATAATCATCATTTATTAAATTGCTTTATTGGATTTCCCGGTCAAAATGATTAAGGAAAGCAATTCCCCATATCATAATAAGGGAATATACGTACCTACACGCTTATAGCCTGCACTTTTTCCTAAAGTAATATAATATGTATTTAAGTATGTATTTATCTATATAAGTACGTTTATCCGTTGTCTAGTGCCCATATCACAAGCTTTGCTTAGTTTGGTACTAGGTCAATTGGTGTCAATTGTCCCAAGAAATTTATTTATTACCACTTTAATTAAAATTTAACACTAAATAAAAATGTTAAACTCGCGTCAGGCGTAAGACGGAGGGAAAGTTTAAGTACACACAGCAAAACTATTCGGTATGCACCCTAGTTGTCCATGTGTGTCATTCTATACACACATCCGCACCTATCCGCTGCCTTAATTACACACACAACAAAATGGTTTTGTATCCACACGAGTATTCACACTAACATGGCCTATGTGTGCTGATTATGTTCTCTGACTACCTTCACATATCTCTTATTGTATAGGTTATTGTTATTCAAACGATTTTGCTCAATGGAACAATAATTTTGTCATGAATAATATGAGCGCGGTGGCTCAGTCGTACTGATTAGGACTATGAATGTTAAAGACCTCGGTTCGAATCTTGCTCAAATGTGTCTATTTTGTATTTTTTTTTCAATTTATAACTATCTCAAAACCAAATCATGACTACTTCAAACAAGAAAAAAAGAAAGTAAAAGAACAAAATAAGAAAATAAAATCATTGTTTCAAATTGTTTATTACAACATTTAAGTAATTATTATTACCATAAGACTATAACTAATTAAATTAGCAAAATAAAACTGCATGCTATTCCTTATAACATAACAGAAGAAGGACAACATTTATTCGTAAAACAACACACACTATAGTGACCAGTATGATTTTAGGTTAATAAAAAAATTCTGTTACAAACATAATTTAAAATTACAATACAAATGGTAAATTGAATGCACACCACAAAAGGGCTATTTTTAAGATTTAATTTATTCGAATTAACAAGGGTTTTGAAAAGAGTATCATTTATAAGAATTTCCGATTTATTAAGTTTACTTAGGTCTGAGAAAGATGAACGAAACGTTTTATTTGTCGAGAAATAAAGTCAGTGGTGAAATGAATCGACATGTTAAATGACAGCCATTAACAATAACATCATTGCACACTGGATTAAATCTCCACTTTCAAGTGACTAAGCTACCTAAATTTGCTTTGGATTTTATATCAGATGGATCCCAGTTAATAACAGTTAAGGAATCTTGTTGGGTGCTCAGCCAGTCTTTGACTATGACACAATAATATTGTTATGCACGAAATAGGTCACACATCACTTTTTTTTAGCACTATTTTTACGACCCCCAACCCACTAACTCACAAATCCCATGGATGACATCCAAGCACTTTTCGCTACAAAATTTTTCGTTCATCTTTTTCAGACGTAAATGGTTTTTCATCACTAAAAATCACTACATTATTACCTATTCGAATCAAAATTATAAATATACACGATCAAAGTTCATTTTGTTTCTTCTATGCTGGCTGATCCGTTGAAGTATTTTTTTTTGCTGGTTTACGAGTTACGACAATGCTATCCTGCAACATGCAGATGAAGTCGCACACAACGTAGGTAACATTGTCTCTCGTTGATGTGAAATAGGTCCCTTTAGGGTGTGCGGCAACTACTTATGTCCAAATGGCGTGAAGATGAGACTTCTTGTTTTGACACAGAAGGAATATTCTTATCGTGCCCGAAGTCTGCATAACGGTGAATCCATAATTGAAGTCTTCCACTGCAAAATAAATGAAGTTTAATAAAAAACATTCTTCGTCAAAGAAAGTTATAAGAAATTTGATGTAAAATAAGAAGTAATTATTTTATCAGACATTTTGTCTACTTACCGATATCAATAAACGAGTTGCGATTCCTTATAGAAATATTTTGTTCGTAAAGAACAATAATTTCTGCTCTTTTCAAAAAAGATGATGACTATCCATATTTTGCAAATCACAAGGTATTTCAAAGGCAAAATTAAACAGTTCGTTGTTGTAAAACCACTCGTAAAACAAGGCGTAACGAATGGCGGCTAGCGTTGACAAATTCATATTACTAATAATTTGAGGGTAGAATATACTTTATATTGTTAGACGACAATTAATAAAATGTGCATCGTCTAGCAAATTTCAACCTTATTTCATTGCTCTTTAAACAACTATTTACACATTGCAAATGCAGTAGTCACAGTTTGGACGTAGTAATTCATAAATTCACCAACTATATTAAATGTCTCGGTGGCTCAGCGGTCACAAAGGCAAGTCGGATACTTGATTTGTGCACTCGCTCTCTAGTAAACCGAGTTCGAATCCTAGAAGAAATGACATTTTTGGATGTTATTTAAATGGCGATGCTGGTTGTAAGGAATATTGGTTGGAAATGTTGGAATTGAATCTCAGACCAGACTTGATGAGAAATAAAAATATAACAAGTTGAATCAGTGAGATGGTAGCTACTACGCTGGTAATAATAGTTCAATGCGTCAGATTGCATAAATTTAAAGATTCAAGGTCAAAGTAAGACTCGATCCAGGGTGCCTTCTCTTGCCTTACACTTGCGATGACAATATCCAATGTAAGATAATAATGTAAAATGTTTTTAGGAAAATGCAAAACTAAAACAATACTTTTACATTATTTCTGCAGAATTAACTTAAACCGGAGACATGAATTTTTAAACCTTTGAGCCAGGCACGATACCAAGGGGATTTTTTAGTTTAGTTTGTAATTATTTTTAACTTAGTTTATTATAAACTACCTAACTAAAATAATTGCAACTTTCTTCATTGTTATTTTATAGTTATTGTTGTTGTTTATATAATAAATAGGTAATTTACAGCGACATTACTTATTTATCTTATTACTAAAAAAAACTGTACTGAGAGGGTAGATATACGATCGAACTCACTCACACATTCACATGTGGATTCTACGTAATGTTCATGTCGGTACTCAATACATAGACGACGTTTGTGTGCGTGCCTATGCTTACCGAATTATTTTGCCGTGTGTACTTACCAGGATATCAGATCCTCTAAGAGCTTATTTTGGTACCACAACAGTAGTGCCGGCAGAAGTGAAAACAGCAGCTTAGATTAGATACTGGCCACTTAAAAAAAAAAACGTACTTACGTATTATCTACTAGCTGTTGCCCGCGACTTCGTCTGCAAAGAATTCGTTTATCGCTATCCCGCGGGAACTACGCAATTTTCCGGGATAAAAAGTAGCTTATGTGTTATTCCAAATCATAAACTATGTCTGTTCCAAATTTTATCCAGATCCGTTAAGCCGTACTGGCGTGAAAGAGTAACAAACATCCATACATCCATACATCCATACTTACAAACTTTCGCCTTTATAATAGTAAGTAGGATATTGAGTTATTGACAGACCTCTAACAATGTGCTGACGCCCTAGTACTTTTGCTCCACGACTCAACAAAAAACCACTTCAAAAATCGAACGCGATTCATTCGTATTTCAAAATTAGCTCTAGGAGGATCCTGATATCCTGGTATTTAAACTCTCCCTCCGTCTTACGCCTGACGCGAGTTTAACATTTTTTACCCATCCCAAAAAGAAGTTTTCACCTTAAACAGGCTCCATCTGAGTCTACGCCGTAAGGCATAAAACTGTTATTAATATGTATGTACGAGTACGTACATGTAATTAGACATTTCCTTTAATTAATGTTGTGTCGAGGATAGATGCGAATTAAATACCGTATTTGAGCCATGGACGGCTATGGCGGACCACGTTTACAACGTAACACTTATATTTATCCTCTGATTCATTAGTTACATAAACAACACGTTGCGCGTACGCATTGCAGGAATTCCGAGTACATACAGGAGTTATCCGGATGAAATCTCAAAAGCCAAGTGAAAAATAAGCTTGGACATTGAAAGAGGGAATGTTGCCAGCATCTTCGACACCATTCCTAGAGTCCCTCTAGGTGTCTATTCTCACTAGTTCTATTAGAGTTTGGCAAACGAAAGCGTGACCTGAGAAAACGCGGAAAATTCAAAAAAATTACATGTGGTATTACTAACTGTTTTTCATTTCGCAGATTCCTTGATTATCTTCAAGATTATCTGTAAACATAAGCAACGGTATCATCATCATCATAATTATGGCTAACTAGCTGTTGCCAGCGACTTCGTCTGCAAAGAATTCGTTTATCGTTATCCCGCAGGAACTACGAAATTTTCCGGGATAAAAAGTAGCCTATGTGCTATTCCAGACTTTTCTCTATCTATGTGCCAAATTTCATCCAGATCCGTTGGCCCGTTCTGGCGTGATTGAGTAACAAACAAACATACATCCATCCATCCATCCATCCATCCATCCATCCATCCATCCATACTTTCGCATTTATAATATTATTAGATATTAGATATTAGATTAGATATTAGATAAGATTAGATTAGATTAGATTAGATTAGATTAGATCTATCAAATAATCAGCCAACTAGGATTAAGATTACATAGTCATAGGTACTATACTAACATAAAAAATCCGACATCGCATGTAAACATTGTTGTTTTTCTTGGAAAACAACTTCTTTCTCCTTTTGTTTTTGCTTGAACTTACTGGTCAAGGTATGTAGCAGCTTTCGCACATTACTTTTATTGTTTTACGGCAATTATAAATTATACATGAAAAATAATTGAGTTCACAAAATACTGACAAATCAAACCAGTCTTTGACTTGCCTTTGACAGAGTAATAATGTTGCCATATTAAAACTTAAAAAAAAAAACCAGGTCACGCTTTCGTTTGCCAGACTATCACTACACAAAGTAGTTACCATCAATGGAACTGATAATCGAACTAGTGGGAGGGGAAGAGACCTTTAGAGGGACTCCTTTTAATGTTATTGTAGTCTTAGTATTTATACATACATGCATAAATCACGCCTTTATCACTTACAGGGTAGACAGAGACCAACGTAGCAAGACCTAAAGGCCACATTTAGCATGATTGTGGGCGTAGATGGAAAGGGAAATCAAAATAGTGATGGGTTGCTAGCCGTATCGCCTATAACATGATTCCTACGATTTTTAGAAGTGTCAAAAATGACAGCTAAACCTTTTTTTTTTTTTTCAAAAAGTCCCAAATTTGGTCCCGGAATGTGCGTCTACGACTTCCTCTCCCAAATTCCCAATCATCATCATCATCATCGGCCTGAAGACGTCCACTGTTGAACAAAGGCCTCCCCCTTAGCACACCATAATGAACGACAAGTCGCCACCTGCATCCACCGGTTTCCCGCAACCTTCACGATGTCGTCAGTCCTAAATTCCCAGTGCACCCATTCAAATATGCCATATAAATTACAACATACGAATATAATTAATAATTAAATAACTTCAGAAAACAACTTGATAACGAAGTGAAGTGAAGATCTTTCAAATATTTAGCCAAACAGTTTTAGTTGACGTCACGCCGCATGACAGGGTGACATAACGCATGCGCTAACCGCTTCGGTATGCCATCCATGTAATTGCTGAAACCCGACAATAACGCGGATTTGACGAGCTCTGTGAACTTAGCACCCAACATTGGGGAATATTTTTTTTATATTTTATTCTAATAGGTTAGGGTATGTAGTTGATTGTAGTGACATTTTTTTTGTTTGTAGTAGCTTTAAAAAAAAATTAGACGACTTTGAAAAAAACTCATCACCCCGTTTTGCCGAAACTCAATTTTAGTAATTGATTCTTAAACAGAGTCGTTAGTAGTTGATTGTAGTGGAAAACATTTTGTTTGTAGTTGAAAAAAAAAAAATTTTTTTTTTTCTTAGCACCCGAACGTAGAACCCGACATTGGAAAATCCATTTTTTTCTTCTTGATTCTCATAGATTTTGGTATGTAGTTGATTGTAGTAATAATGTTTTTCGTTTGCGTTAACTCAAAAAAAAATTAGAGGGGTTTGAAAAAAAAAAATCATTGAAATTTTTTTTTTCTTGATTCTGATAAGTTTCGGTCGGCACGAGGGCCAAGGGTAAGTATGGGAATCCCGACCGATACAGGCGGCTATATTTTCACTGACTTTCCATTTGGTAGCACAATCAGAAACTCGGAAAAATGGCGTTTCGCTCAGAAAATTTTTCAGCTGAAATTATCTAGGATTTCATTTCAAACTCGAGCTAATCCGATAGCAGTTTGATAACGCGCTTAACCAGTGTAGCTAGGCAGGTAACTAAGAGTTTTGCATACGTAGTTTCCGGGATCAATCCAAGAAGTGCGAAATAGGGAGTGCGCGTCTTAGCCAGGTGTGATGTGATAGTGGTGAAATCATGGGCAATTTGTGATAGTGAAGTGTTGTGTTGTGATTTGGGATGAATATTTATCAAACTGGATACATAAAAGGTAAGTGAGCATGCTTTCATATCGACTAGGTCTTTGTCTCAACTCTTGATTAATTTATTAAATACGAAATACTGAAATGAAAGACAAAACATAAATCTAGGCTTTAGTGAGCTAAAATGTGACTAATATTGTAACAAAAACCGATCATACAGTAATAGGGAAATGTTAGGTAGGTAGGGACAGCTACTATGAATGATTTAAAATGATGACAACTTATACTTGTGTGTGTGTGCTATGCGAAATTCTATGTTTATTGCTCTTGTGTTGTGTACACTGCATTGATGATAATGTTTAGTTACTTACATTTATTTATCTACAACTACATATTGAATACCTGCTCAAAAATTGCTCTCGGTACACATAATTATATATGAATACGACACTAGTTGTGATTCGGAATGGATTTAGTTCTATTTAACTAATGAGCTAAAGAAGTTTAGTCAATAAAGTCACTACAAACGAAAGAACCGAGACTACGAACAAAATAAAATCACTACAAACAAAATTAAGCCTACTACAAATGAAATAAAGTTACTAAAAACATAGAAAACGCGACTACGAACGAAATAAAGTCACTACAAACGAAATTTAGCCTACTACAAACGAAATAAAGTCACTACAAACGAAATATAGCTACTACAAACGAAGAAAACGCGACTACGAACGAAATAAAGTCACTACAAACGAAATGAAGTTACTACAAACGAAATAAAGTCACTACAAACGAAATGGAGTTACTACAAACGAAGAAAACGCTACTACGAACGAAATAAAGTCACTACAAACGAAATGGAGTTACTACAAACGAAGAAAACGCAACTACGAACGAAATAAAGTCACTACAAACGAAATGGAGTTACTACAAACGAAGAAAACGCAACTACAAATGAAATAAAGTCACTACAAACGAAATGAAGTTACCACAAACGAAGAAAACGCAACTACAAATGAAATAAAGTCACTACAAACGAAATGAAGTTACCACAAACGAAGAAAACGCAACTACAAACGAAATAAAGTCACTACAAACGAAATGGAGTTACTACAAACGAAATGGAGTTACTACAAACGAAGAAAACGCAACTACGAACGAAATAAAGTCACTACAAACGAAATGGAGTTACTACAAACGAAGAAAACGCTAATACAAACGAAATAAAGTCACTACAAACGAAATAAAGTCACTACAAACGAAATGGAGTTACTACAAACGAAGAAAACGCAACTACAAATGAAATAAAGTCACTACAAACAAAATGAAGTTACTACAAACGAAGAAAACGCAACTACGAACGAAATAAAGTCACTACAAACGAAATGGAGTTACTACAAACGAAGAAAACGCAACTACAAACGAAATAAAGTCACTACAAACGAAATGGAGTTACTACAAACGAAATAAAATCACTACAAACGAAATGGAGTTACTACAAACGAAGAAAACGCAACTACAAACGAAAGAAAGTCACTACAAACGAAATAAAGTCACTACAAACGAAATAGAATTACTACAAACGAAATAAAGTCACTACAAACGAAATGGAGTTACTACAAACGAAATCAAGTCACTACAAACGAAATGGAGTTACTACAAACGAAATAAAGTCACTACAAACAAAATGAAGTTACTACAAACGAAATAAAGTCACTACAAACGAAGAAAACGCAACTACAAACGAAATAAAGTCACTACAAACGAAATAAAGTCACTACAAACGAAATAGAGTTACTACAAACGAAATAAAGTCACTACAAACGAAATGGAGTTACTACAAACGAAGAAAACGCAACTACAAATGAAATAAAGTCACTACAAACGAAATGAAGTTACTACAAACGAAGAAAACGCAACTACAAACGAAATAAAGTCACTACAAACGAAATAAAGTCACTACAAACGAAATGGAGTTACTACAAACGAAGAAAACGCAACTACGAACGAAATAAAGTAACTACAAACGAAATGGAGTTACTACAAACGAAGAAAACGCAACTACAAACGAAATAAAGTCACTACAAACGAAATAAAGTCACTACAAACGAAATAAAGTCACTACAAACGAAATGGAGTTACTACAAACGAAGAAAACGCAACTACGAACGAAATAAAGACACTACAAAGGAAATGGAGTTACTACAAACGAAATAAAGTCACTACAAACGAAATAGAGTTACTACAAACGAAGAAAACGCAACTACGAATAAAATAAAGTCACTACAAACGAAATGGAGTTACTACAAACGAAGAAAACGCAACTACAAACGAAATAAAGTCACTACAAACGAAATGGAGTTACTACAAACGAAATAAAATCACTACAAACGAAATGGAGTTACTACAAACGAAGAAAACGCAACTACGAACGAAATAAAGTCACTACAAACGAAATGGAGTTACTACAAACGAAGAAAACGCAACTACAAACGAAATAAAGTCACTACAAACGAAATGAAGTTACTACAAACGAAATAAAATCACTACAAACGAAATGGAGTTACTACAAACGAAGAAAAAGCAACTACAAATGAAATAAAGTCACTACAAACGATATGAAGTTACTACAAACGAAATAAAGTCACTACAAACGAAATGGAGTTACTACAAACAAAGAAAACGCAACTACGAACGAAATAAAGTCACTACAAACGAAATGGAGTTACTACAAACGAAATAAAATCACTACAAACGAAATGGAGTTACTACAAACGAAGAAAACGCAACTACAATTGAAATAAAGTCACTACAAACGATATGAAGTTACTACAAACGAAATAAAGTCACTACAAACGAAATGGAGTTACTACAAACGAAATCAAGTCACTACAAACGAAATGGAGTTACTACAAACGAAATAAAGTCACTACAAACGAAATGGAGTTACTACAAACTAAATCAAGTCACTACAAACGAAATGGAGTTACTACAAACGAAGAAAACGCAACTACGAACGAAATAAAGTCACTACAAACGAAATGGAGTTACTACAAACGAAGAAAACGCAACTACAAATGAAATAAAGTCACTACAAACGAAATGAAGTTACCACAAACGAAGAAAACGCAACTACAAATGAAATAAAGTCACTACAAACGAAATGAAGTTACCACAAACGAAGAAAACGCAACTACAAACGAAATAAAGTCACTACAAACGAAATGGAGTTACTACAAACGAAATGGAGTTACTACAAACGAAGAAAACGCAACTACGAACGAAATAAAGTCACTACAAACGAAATGGAGTTACTACAAACGAAGAAAACGCTAATACAAACGAAATAAAGTCACTACAAACGAAATAAAGTCACTACAAACGAAATGGAGTTACTACAAACGAAGAAAACGCAACTACAAATGAAATAAAGTCACTACAAACAAAATGAAGTTACTACAAACGAAGAAAACGCAACTACGAACGAAATAAAGTCACTACAAACGAAATGGAGTTACTACAAACGAAATAAAATCACTACAAACGAAATGGAGTTACTACAAACGAAGAAAACGCAACTACAAATGAAATAAAGTCACTACAAACGAAATGAAGTTACTACAAACGAAGAAAACGCAACTACAAACGAAATAAAGTCACTACAAACGAAATAAAGTTACTACAAACGAAATAAAGTCACTACCAACAAAATGAAGTTACTACAAACGAAATAAAGTCACTACAAACGAAATGGAGTTACTACAAACGAAGAAAACGCAACTACGAACGAAATAAAGTCACTACAAACGAAATGGAGTTATTACAAACGAAGAAAACGCAACTACGAACGAAATAAAGACACTACAAACGAAATGGAGTTACTACAAACGAAATAAAGTCACTACAAACGAAATGGAGTTACTACAAACGAAGAAAACGCAACTACGAATAAAATAAAGTCACTACAAACGAAATGGAGTTACTACAAACGAAGAAAACGCAACTACGAACGAAATAAAGTGACTACAAACGAAATGGAGTTACTACAAACGAAGAAAACGCAACTACAAACGAAATAAAGTCACTACAAACGAAATGGAGTTACTACAAACGAAGAAAACGCAACTACGAACGAAATAAAGTGACTACAAACGAAATGGAGTTACTACAAACGAAATTAAATCACTACAAACGAAATGGAGTTACTACAAACGAAGAAAACGCAACTACGAACGAAATAAAGTGACTACAAACGAAATGGAGTTACTACAAACGAAGAAAACGCAACTACAAACGAAATAAAGTCACTACAAACGAAATGGAGTTACTACAAACGAAATAAAATCACTACAAACGAAATAAAATCACTACAAACGAAATGGAGTTAATACAAACGAAGAAAACGCAACTACAAATGAAATAAAGTCACTACAAACGATGTGAAGTTACTACAAACGAAATAAAGTCACTACAAACAAAATGGAGTTACTACAAACGAAGAAAACGCAACTACGAACGAAATAAAGTCACTACAAACGAAATGGAGTTACTACAAACGAAATAAAGTCACTACAATCGAAATGGAGTTACTACAAACGAAGAAAACGCAACTACAAATGAAATAAAGTCACTACAAACGATGTGAAGTTACTACAAACGAAATAAAGTCACTACAAACAAAATGGAGTTACTACAAACGAAGAAAACGCAACTACGAACGAAATAAAGTCACTACAAACGAAATGGAGTTACTACAAACGAAATAAAGTCACTACAATCGAAATGGAGTTACTACAAACGAAATAAAGTCACTACAAACGAAATGGAGTTACTACAAACGAAGAAAACGCAACTACGAACGAAATAAAGTCACTACAAACGAAATGGAGTTACTACAAACGAAGAAAACGCAACTACAAACGAAATAAAGTCACTACAAACGAAATGGAGTTACTACAAACGAAATAAAGTCACTACAAACGAAATGGAGTTACTACAAACGAAGAAAACGCAACTACGAACGAAATAAAGTCACTACAAACGAAATGAAGTTACTACAAACGAAGAAAACGCAACTACAAACGAAATAAAGTCACTACAAACGAAATAAAGTCACTACAAACGAAATGGAGTTACTACAAACGAAATAAAATCACTACAAACGAAATGGAGTTACTACAAACGAAGAAAACGCAACTACAAATGAAATAAAATCACTACAAACGATATGAAGTTACTACAAACGAATTAAAGTCACTACAAACGAAATAGAGTTACTACAAACGAAGAAAACGCAACTACAAATGAAATAAAGTCACTACAAACGATATGAAGTTACTACAAACGAATTAAAGTCACTACAAACGAAATAGAGTTACTACAAATGAAGAAAACGCAACTACGAACGAAATAAAATCACTACAAACGAAGAAAACGCAACTACAAACGAAATAAAGTCACTACAAACGAAATGGAGTTACTACAAACGAAATCAAGTCACTACAAACGAAATGGAGTTACTACAAACGAAATAAAGTCACTACAAACGAAATGGAGTTACTACAAACGAAATCAAGTCACTACAAACGAAATGGAGTTACTACAAACGAAGAAAACGCAACTACGAACGAAATAAAGTCACTACAAACGAAATGGAGTTACTACAAACGAAGAAAACGCAACTACAAACGAAATAAAGTCCTACAAACGAAATAAAGTCACTACAAACGAAATGGAGTTACTACAAACGAAATAAAGTCACTACAAACAAAATGAAGTTACTACAAACGAAGAAAACGCAACTACGAACGAAATAAAGTCACTACAAACGAAATGGAGTTACTACAAACGAAGAAAACGCAACTACAAACGAAATAAAGTCACTACAAACGAAATGGAGTTACTACAAACGAAATAAAATCACTACAAACGAAATGGAGTTACTACAAACGAAGAAAACGCAACTACAAACGAAATAAAGTCACTACAAACGAAATAAAGCCACTACAAACGAAATAAAGTCACTACAAACGAAATAGAGTTACTTCAAACGAAATAAAGTCACTACAAACGAAATGGAGTTACTACTAACGAAGAAAACGCAACTACAAATGAAATAAAGTCACTACAAACGAAATGAAGTTACTACAAACGAAGAAAACGCAACTACAAACGAAATAAAGTCACTACAAACGAAATAAAGTCACTACAAACGAAATGGAGTTACTACAAACGAAGAAAACGCAACTACGAACGAAGAAAACGCAACTACGAACGAAATAAAGTCACTACAAACGAAATGGAGTTACTGCAAACGAAATAAAGTCACTACAAACGAAATGGAGTTACTACAAACGAAGAAAACGCAAATACAAACGAAATAAAGTCACTACAAACGAAATGGAGTTACTAAAAACGAAGAAAACGCGACAACGAACAAAATAAAGTCGCTACAAACGAAATTAAGCTTACTACAAACGAAATAAAATCATTACAAATGAAATCAAGTTACTGTGTGGCGCCTTTGATGGGGCATACTAATTGTTTTATAGTAAAAGCACACATGAAGCATGCCTTAAACATAATTTAGTTATTTATTTAAGTACCTACTAATTATCGTTTATATTTAAATTACATAGTTAACATAAGTATATCTAATCAAAATTAGTTTGAAACGTCGTATGCGACGCGTGTGCTTTGGTAATTACCACACTCGGTTCTCTCACAATAACACCTCGTGTGTAATAATCGACATAGCACATTTGTATCGCGATACTAGCGATATTCTATTCATCTTATTGACCCTAACCTAAATTTTAAAATAAAACAATATAACCATAAAAATAACATTGTTAATACAAGATTTTTTCGCTGACTGTACTTTCTGTTGACTGTACTTGCATTATCATCCAAACTACATACAAGTACCTAGTTTCAAGTCGTTGCCATTAACCGTTGAAGAGTTCCGTGCTGCGGAGAGGATCCTGGCCAGATCACCAGGATTTCTTTGCCAGATCATTGTATTGTTACCAGATTTACATACGCATGCCAAATTTCAAGTTAATCCGACCACTGGAAGTGGATCAAATTTAATTTGCAAGATTTGACGACAAAAATCGGGACAGGTGAAACTAAATAAAAGATTGTAAGTAAAATTTACTTAATTAAAAAAAAAAGAAACAAATAAACAACCGAATTGAGAACCTCCTCCTTTTTTTGAAGTCGGTTTAAAATAAACGCTTAATTACGCTAGCTTTAAAATTTCAGCTCCGTTTTCATGAGGGCTGTTATTAGTTGGACCGCTATGTGTGTGTTTGTATGTGTTCGTCTGCGGAATCGTATCTACGGTTGAATGCCGTTTATTTTATTTGAAAGCAAGTTTCCAAGGGATACTCTTACATATGTTTCATCAAAATCGTTTAATCCGTGATGAGATATTTTACTTATATAGAAGGGCGCTCAACGACAGTTAATCATAAAAATTGTAATTGTCTCGAGAACACATTGGAAAAATTTCACCGTGAATTGAAAGCTGGTGGTGGTGTAAAGGTAACGACCAAGGTACGATACGGAACGGCGAGGAACCGGGTTCGATTCCCGGCATCAGCATTTCTTTTCTGTTACTTTTTTTCAATGTGTTCTAGTTAGAGTATATTTAAATATTTTTTTATTTGTTTAAAGGAGTAGTTTTCATTAGAACGAAAAAAACATGAAATTTCTAAACGACACTGAAAATTAGAACACATAGAAAAATCCGAAAAGTAAAGCTATGGACGGGAATCGAACCCGGGTCCTCGTCATTCCGTGACGCGTGCTATACCCCTACACCACCCATAGCAGGTGAGTAAGCGTTCGAATTTTTCTATCTATTACTAACTGTCACGTGACCTTGTTACTATGCGATTATTTGTCGCGAAGCGTCATCTATTTGAATGATGTGTCTGTACGACACAATTACAAACTCCCGTGGAACATCTACTGCTCACCAGGGACGAGGGATGGCGCTGTTTTTCAAATGATAGGAAATATCAAATGAATCAAGAAATTTTTATTTCTTAATTTTTATGTTTACTTTTACGGTTTTACCGTTAGAAATTTAATTTCTAAACGACACTGAAAATTAGAACACATAGAAAAATCCGAAAAGTAAAGCTATGGACGGGAATCGAACCCGGGTCCTCGTCATTCCGTGACGCGTGCTATACCCCTACACCACCCATAGCAGGTGAGTAAGCGTTCGAATTTTTCTATCTATTACTAACTGTCACGTGACCTTGTTACTATGCGATTATTTGTCGCGAAGCGTCATCTATTTGAATGATGTGTCTGTACGACACAATTACAAACTCCCGTGGAACATCTACTGCTCACCAGGGACGAGGGATGGCGCTGTTTTTCAAATGATAGGAAATATCAAATGAATCAAGAAATTTTTATTTCTTAATTTTTATGTTTACTTTTACGGTTTTACCGTTAGAAATTTAATTTCTAAACGACACTGAAAATTAGAACACATAGAAAAATCCGAAAAGTAAAGCTATGGACGGGAATCGAACCCGGGTCCTCGTCATTCCGTGACGCGTGCTATACCCCTACACCACCCATAGCAGGTGAGTAAGCGTTCGAATTTTTCTATCTATTACTAACTGTCACGTGACCTTGTTACTATGCGATTATTTGTCGCGAAGCGTCATCTATTTGAATGATGTGTCTGTACGACACAATTACAAACTCCCGTGGAACATCTACTGCTCACCAGGGACGAGGGATGGCGCTGTTTTTCAAATGATAGGAAATATCAAATGAATCAAGAAATTTTTATTTCTTAATTTTTATGTTTACTTTTACGGTTTTACCGTTAGAAATTTAATTTCTAAACGACACTGAAAATTAGAACACATAGAAAAATCCGAAAAGTAAAGCTATGGACGGGAATCGAACCCGGGTCCTCGTCATTCCGTGACGCGTGCTATACCCCTACACCACCCATAGCAGGTGTTTTATTTTTATTTTTGTTTAAATAATATCCGGCCGCAATCTTTAATTTCTTACACAGGATTTTTTTTTAGTTTGTAGGTGTCAATGCAAAACGATGGACACCAGGGCCTCATTTCATAAACCTCGACAAGTTGACAATTTGACGACATATGTTGGATTGTCACTATATTCCCGTTTCATAAAACTTGTCATTTTAGTATTGTAGACAGGAATACAGTGGTAATTATCGCTTTTTCTTAGGGCATTTCATAAAACCTTTTTGTGACAAATTATTGCACTAAATTCTTGTCGTTGACAGATAAATCTTTGTCACTGTGGTCGTATTGAATGACAGGTATATCATTGTCGGTGATAGGTCAATTGAATGTTTTTTTTAAATAATTACTCTCAAATAACGTTTACTAACATTACACTGATATTCAGTCTGAGGTAAACATGGCGGATAAGAACAAGATTGTTATTTTAAATTTAATTTACAAATATCGTGAAATATTGATATTGCGAACCAGCACCCATCCAATGTAACGCACTTAACAGCTGCTGCTGCGTAGGTTCAAGTGCTTGGTTTCTTTTTGTTGGGAGTTTCAATTGTCTTTCAATTTTAAATAAAATATATTCCACCGCCGCTCGGCTTTGCTAATCCGAAATTTTTCGTTGAACCTAAACCTAAAGTCCGTTATTTCTAAGGAAAAGTTTATTCTTCGGTGGAATACTCAGCGTCACCTATTGTTTACTATGTATACCTACATATAAAAATCATAACTTTCATTGCTATTATCACTGCTAGAATTTAACATCATGATTTGTAACGACTTTCTTCGTCACTCGACAGTTGACATCTATTTCGGACACAGGCCAAGGTCCCCTGTCAAGAACTTGCGACAATTCGACAGGTTTGTAATTTTAACTTGTCAATATTGCGTTTCATAAAATAAAATTGTCAGAAAATCTACGACAAATTGTCTAATTTTCATTATCACTAGTAATATTATATTTAGTAATATTTTGACGACGCGCGTCCTGGGTTCGAATCCTGGTAAGGGCATATATTTGTGTGATGAGCACGAATATTTGTTCCTGAGTTATGGATGTTTCTATCTATATAAGTATGTATTTCTCTATATAAGTATGTATATCGTTGTCGAGTACCCATAACACAAGCCTTACTTGCGCTTACTTTGGGACTAGGTCAATTTGTGTGAATTGTTCCCAAATATTTATTTATTATTATTATTTATACAATCATTATATGAAACGCAAAATTGTCAACTTGTCATGACAATTTGACAAACTTGTCGAATTTTCCGATTACAAATATGTCAAGCCCAAAATTTTATGAAACGTTCAATTATCGAATTGTCGACTTGGCACCTATTACCTGTCACTGACAATTGTAAGTTATATGAAATAGGGCCCAGCGGACACCCCTGTCAATAAAAGCGGTGCGTGGGTGCGTGAAGCCTTTATGAATCAAAAAAAATTAAAAGTTATGCAGTCGCCATCTTGGATTCCAGGGGATAAAATTTGTGTTTCCGCGGATAAGATCGACTTGCTTTCTGTATACTATACTTTGTACCTTTCTTGTTAGAAAGGTACAAAGTACTCAGTCCAAAGTAAAGTAGTCAGTCAGTCCTGTTGGACTGACAATAAGATTTTTGCTATCGCTACATAGTATAAAACAAAGTCGCTTTCCGCTGTCTGTCTGGTCTGTCCCTATGTATGCGTGATCTTTAAAACTAAAGCAATGAATTTTGATGCGGTTTTTTTAATAGATAAAATGAATCAAGAGGAAGGTTTATCTATACGTAGGTACATATAATGAAGCTGAAGAGGATCGAAAGTCTGTAAATGGAAGATATTTTTTGGAGATACTTAGAATCGATTACACAACACGTTCCAACAGTTTTTAATATTTTCCTGCGGGATAGAAATAACTGTTTTGACCTAGGTATTTTAAAAATTCTTAAATGTCAATAATCTATAGATGTGCCAAAATTGAAGTGTGTAGTTATTACAGTTAGGTACTGAGAAGTATATAAATCTCATTTATTTCCTATCCCGTGGAAATTTTCAAAAAATCCCTTCTTAGTGCTCCTCTGGGATACTCAAGGTATGTGTGCCAAATTTCAAGTTTCTAGGTTCAGTGGTTTAGGCTGTGCGGAATTTAATCTCTTGAATCACTCTATCTATTAAAAAAAACCGCATCAAAATCCGTTGCGTAGGTTTAAAGATCTAAGTATACATAGGGACGGACAGACAGCGGAAAGCGACTTTGTTTTATACTATGTAGTGAATAGATAATTAATGCTAGCAAATTTTTGGAATGAACTGATTGATGATTCTTTTGAAATAAGTTCCGAAATTATACGAGTACCTATATGGGTATATTCTAGGGTAGATATGATTTCGTGATCTATAGTGCCCGCCCGCTATGAAGTAAATCCTGACACATCCTCTAGGGTTGTCTGATACACGTTCTATTGTATCGATAAAATTTTAGTCAAGCGTGAGTCGAGTTGAGTGCAGTTCTCTGCAGCTATAATAAAAAATAGTACTGAAACATTAGGCAGTATCTATCTATAGTCAAAATCAGTCACAATCTTAGCACTCAAAATTATGAAACTATATGTATATATAATAAATTGTTATATCATATTGACGTTTTATGGAATTGATTGAGAGGAAATACCTATGATAAACAAAGGAAGAAATTTGCATTCTCATTCAAATAGTTTTCTCTACCTTCAAAAACATTATGTTCTTAGAGGTTACCAATAAATAAACATACGCATTTATTCGAATTCTTCCTCGTGAATATGAAATAGAATATTACTAATATATTTTACAATCAATAAATTTTATTTTTATTAATGCACAATATCATAGACAATATTTTTGATTATGCGAACTTTGTGACGTTACCTTGGGACGTTACCGTTGCTAGATGAAACCGAAAGGTAGGAACTAAAACTCCATACCGAAACGTTGTATCATAGTCGTGTTAGCACTTGTTGTAAAGGTCTTGTAACGAACTTTGAACATATTTAACACATTTTAAGGTCTGATCAATATTAAAACTATCATAATATCACAAATAATTATTTAAAATAACTATTTGATGATGCAAATAAATGAAATGAATAAATTAGTTTAAAAACACTATTTTGTACATACAAATACATACAAAGGTACATAAATTACGTCTTTATCCCTTACGGGGTAGACAGAGCCTTAAGCAACAAGACCTAAAGGCCCACGCTTAGCATGATTGTGGGGGCATATATAGGTGGAAAGGGGAATCAAAACAGTGGTGAGTTGCGCTGTGCACCTCGCGCTGTGACGTCATTAGGTAGCGGGAGAGGTGTCGCATTCCGGCGGAGTGCACAGTTAATTCGTACGAGTTGTAGTATTTAGTTAGACTCCGCCCTATCCGAAACTATACAAAACTTTTATTTCGGGTTCGGTTACGGTTACGGATATTTTTTTATTTCGGATATCCGATAGTTTCGGTTACGGATATGGATATCCATAACAACACTGGTTTACATGCGATGTAGGATTTTTTAGGTTAGTACCCATGACTATGTAATCTTAATTCTTGTTTGCTGATTATTTGATATATTGACCATAATTACGATGATGATGATACCGTTGCGTATGTTTACAGATATTATTGAAGATATTCAAGGAATCTGCGAAATGAAAAACAGTTAGTAATACCAATACATTTTTTGTCAGAACTTTTGCTAGATCGCGTTAAAAAGCTAGCTCTTTGTTACTTTATGCTTATTTGTCCTGTTCCTATCGAAATCAGCTGAGATGCTGGGTAGAACTGTTAGAAAAACATAGCATATCGACATACATTAGTTTTTTTTTCGTGTTTTAGCCAGAACTTTAGCTAGATCGCGTTATAAAGGTTGCTCTTTGTTATTTTATGCTTATTTGTCCTGTTTCTATCGAAATCAGCTGAGATGCTGGATAGAACTGTTAGAAAAACATAGCATATCGACATACATTAGTTTTTTTTTCGTGTTTTAGCCAGAACTTTAGCTAGGTCGCGTTATAAAGGTTGCTCTTTGTTATTTTATGCTTATTTGTCCTGTTTCTATCGAAATCAGCTGAGATAATGGGTAGAATTGTTAGAAAAACATAGCATATCGACATACATTAGTTTTTTTTTTTCGTGTTTTAGCCAGAACTTTAGCTAGGTCGCGTTATAAAGGTTGCTCTTTGTTATTTTATGCTTATTTGTCCTGTTTCTATCGAAATCAGCTGAGATGCTGGGTAGAACTGTTAAAATAACATAGCATTTCAACATATATCGGTTTTTTTTTTCGTTTTTTTGTCAGAACTTTTGCTAGGTCTCGTTTAAAAGGTTACTCTTTGTTATTTTATGCTTACTTGTCCTGTTCCTATCGAAATCAGCTGAGATGCTGGGTAGAACTGTTAAAATAACATAGCATTACGACAAATATCCTTTTTTTTTCCTGTTTTAGCCAGAACTTTTGCTAGGTCTCGTTTAAAAGGTTACTCCTTGTTATTTTATGTTAACTTGTCCTGTTTCTATCGAAATCAGCTGAGATGCTGGGTAGAACTGTTAAAATAACATAGCGTTTCAACATATATCGGTTCTTTTTTCGTTTTTTGTCAGAACTTTTGCTAGGTCGCGTTAAAAAGGTAGCTCTTTGTTGCTTTATGCTTATTTGTCTTGTTCCTATCGAAATCAGCTGAGATGCTGGGTAGAACTGTTAAAATAACATGGCATTTCAACATACATTAGTTTTTTCGTGTTTTAGCCAAAACTTTAGCTAGGTCGCGTTAAAAAGGTTGCTCTTTGTTGCTTTATGATTATTTGTCCTGTTCCTATCGAAATCAGCTGAGATGCTGGGTAGAATTCTTAGAAAAACATAGCATATCGACATACATCAGTTTTTTTTAGCGTTTTAGCCAGAACATTTGCTAGGTCGCGTTAAAAAGGTAGCTCTTTGTTGCTTTATGCTTATTTGTCTTGTTCCTATCGAAATCAGCTGAGATGCTGGTTGGAACTATTAAAATAACATAGCGTTACGACAAATATGCGTTTTTTTTTTCGTGTTTTAGCCAGAACTTTTGCTAGGTCTCGTTTAAAAGATTGCTCTTTGTTATTTTATGTTAACTTGTCCTGTATCTATCGAAATCAGCTGAGATGCTGGGTAGAACTGTTAAAATAACATAGCATTTCAAAATATATCGGTTTTTTTCGTTTTTTCGCCAGAACTACTGCTATGTTGCCTATAAACGATAGAACTATGCATTTTCATACGTTTTAGGCGACTAGAAACCGAGAACTCTTGAGATGCTGAAAATTGTAGTGAGAAGTTAGCATCTCACTTTACCGAAATTATTTTTTTTGAAAAATTCTGTTTTTTCGATAGAACTATTGCTATGTTGGCTGTATACAATAGAACTATGCATTTTCATATGTTTTAAGCGTCTAGAAATCGAGAACTGCTGAGATGCTGGAACTTGTACTGTGAAGTTAGCATCTCATTTTATCGAATTTTTCAAAATGTTTTTTTTTTCTTTTATGTGAATAGGAAGGCAAACAAGAAAGTGGGTCACCTGATGGTAAGCGATCACCACTGCCCATAGACACCCGCAACCCCGGAGGGATTGCAGATGCGTTGCCAACCTAGAGGAGGGTGCGTCCCACGAGATATAACTACAAAATATCTAATTTCATAATAAAAACGTTCACAAGATATAATGAACGTTAGCTATAAAAGCAAAAAGTATAATTTTTTAACGTATAAGGTTTAAATTATATAACGTTATTTTTATAAAACTTCAATTTGTATAAGATTTATATGGCCTAACTTCTTTTAACATAACGAACGTTTAACCTAACTGAAACAGCTGCAAGACATTGTTTAATTTTCGGCGAGCGAGCGAAGCGAGCGAGCAAGACGGTACGGAGCGGAAGTGACTCGGATAGGTTAGGTTCAAAGGCTTCGCTGCGCTACGCTCCCGCATTAGCCTTTGGTGTTAGTTATTTTTTTTATAACCACCTAGAAAACCCCCTAACCACATAGCAAATTCAATAAACAACTGTGCATTATGCTTTTTGATATTAGCTGTTATGAACATTATATGCTTTGATCGTTATTTCAATTGATATTATATATAAACAACGTTATACCTTACAAAATTAGATATTTTAAGATTATAATTTTCGTTCATTATATCCAGTAAACGTTATACTAAACGAGTTTATATAAAGTGAGCGTATATATTATGAACATTAGATAATAAGTTGTTATATCTCGTATTACTTACCCCCTAGAGGACTTAGATGAAAATGGATGATGATGATGGTTTTTCGGGGAAAAAGAGCAGAACTATTAAAAAAAAGTATCTAGAACTGTAGAACTATTGGGGATGCTACTAGAACACCGATTTTTTATTGAGATTCTGGAAATTGATATGCTAGGTTCACACACATCTTTTTGTGTAACAAATCGTTTGCCACTCTTAGTTTATCCGACACGTTCGATTAACGCCCACGCGTTTGGGCCGCCGGTACCAGCGCTATGACTATGGCCATCATTTTCGTGTATTTTTTTATAGCGGCCCGCCCCGGCTTCGCACGGGTATTTAACAATAACACTGAATTAAAAATCTAAAAACCACTAGTCGAATAATACCACCGCAAGGAAACTGGCATTAAAATGAAAAAAAAAAACAAATCCAAATCAGTCCATCCGCGTGAGAGCTACGTTGCCTCAGACAGATACACACACACTAACACACAGACAACGACGTCAAACTTGTAACACCCCTCTTTTTGCGTCGACGGTTAAAAACTTCATTAATTACAAATTTTAACACACACATACGCACCCTTCTTGTTGCGACGGGCTATATTTTACGGTTCCTTCAGTACTTCAAAAGGAAAAATTAACCCATATAAAATCAATGCGTTGTCCGTCTGCCTGTCTGTCTGTCTGTCTGTCTGCCCATCAAGACCTTTTTTCTCAGGGACGCGTAGAGATGTAACATAGAAAATGGATACCAAATAGGTACTAAGGTTTGCGGTCATTTGGGGCTGTGAAATAATGAACCCTCTGAGACAACTTAATCGAAACATAGTCATTAGAAAAGGTGTATCCATACAAATTGCCGAGCTTGTAAAACCTATGGGGTACCTACTTCCCTACTTCCAGTTGTCCCAGAAATTTGAAATTTGATTTTTTTTGATAAAGGTAATCGCGGTTCACATCCCGTTTATAATATTTCGAATTTGAAATTTGGTATGAAAATAGCTCTTATAGCACAACTAAATTAAATAAATCTAACAATCTGATCTTTGATTGTCTGTCTGTCTTGCTTCTCTTCCCGCGCAGATGGTAAAAGCCCAACGAGGGAATCGGCGAACATCGTAGGAATCTCGTTAGTATAAGGGATGCGGCTAGCAACCCATCACTATTTTGACTCCTTTCCCCTTTCCACCTATACGCCCACGATCATGCTAAACGTGGTCTTTAGGTCTTGTCAATACAGAATGTCTGTATATATTCGTAACCAATATAAAATGACCTCACACTGCCTATATTGTGCTTAGAGGCAGGGCTCTGCTTTTTTTTCATGTACGCGTATAGACATAAAATTGAAATGGATACCAAATACTGAGGTCTGCGGTCCTTTGGGGCTGTGAAGAAATGAATCTCAACTGAGTCAACTTAAACAAAAGCTACAGTCAGAAGAAGTCTGTCTATGTAAGTAACCAATATAAAATAACCTCAAAATACATAAGGAATTAAGGAATTCATGGACTTTTCAAAATATAATTAACTAGCTTTTGCCCGCGACTTCGTCCGCGCAGAATCATAATTTGCGCTAAAACTTTCTCCTCTCTCCCATCGAAAATGTACAAAAACAGTCAAATGGAAGTCGTACTTTAGCACGAAGGATTTTGTACTACCTACCGGTAACGAAATAAACCAGTTTCTTGCAAGGACCCACTTCTATTATTTTCTATCCTATCCTTTTGTTCTGTGGGATATTCGAAAAATCTAATCTTATGACACCTACGTGATCTTCAAAGAACATATCTACTAAATACAAAGTTAATATTTTCTATACGGTCCTTTTATCCCGTGGGAAAATTGGAAAATCCCTTAGTAGAGCACCTCTTTGATCATCAAGGAATGTCTGCCAAATACCGAGAAACTATATTATCAAGTCAGTAAAGTTACTCTTTTTTGCAAATTCCTGAAATCAGTTTTCAGATATCATAATTATCTACTGGTATGCCAAATTTAAAGATTCTAGTAATAATATTTAAGGAAAAGAACATTTCAAAGTAATAACATAAATCCCTTTTTACTCCCTATCCCGTGGGAATTTCGAAAAGTCTTGAAATTGATTTTCAGAACTTATGATTCCCTACTTGTGTGCCGAATTTCATGGCTCTAGTAATTATAGTTATGGAGATAGAATCCCTTTACACTGAACTTATAAACCCCATTTATTCCGTATCCCGTGGGAATTTTTAAAAATCCCTCCATAGTGCACCTCTGTGATACATACATACAGACACGCCTCTTTCCCATAAGGGTAGGCAGAGACTACTTTTTTGCACTTGCTACGATTTTGACTTACCTCTTTCGCTTCATCCACATTCATCAATCTCTTCATACATGCTCGTCGGTTTATTATGACACTACAGAACTGTTGGTCTGGCCAGGATCCTCTCCGCAGCACGGAACTCTTCAACGGTTAATGGCAACGACTTGAAATTAGGTACTTGTACGTAGTTTGGATGGTACTGAAAATATGTTAAATTCACTTTCTCTATTGTAGCCGATTCATTTCTTGTATGTTACTTTTTATACCCGTTTGCTGTTTATTATATGAATTAGTAACCTGTGGCAACTGTGTTGGTTGATGATTAGTTTAAATAATTATAATATAAGTTGTATTGTACCGTTTGTGCCCGAATAAACATTAAAACATTAAAACATAATGCAAGTACAGTCAACAGAAAGTACAGTCAGCGAAAAAATCTTGTATTAACAATGTTATTTTTATGGTTACATTGTTTAATTTTAAAATTTAGGTTAGGGTCAATAAGATGAATAGAATATCGCTAGTGTGTAAGTAAGGTGGTATCGCTAAAAAGGTCTTTTAATAGTACATTATGATACAAATGTGCTATGTCGGTTATTACACACGAGGTGTTATTGTGAGAGAACCGAGTGTGGTAATTACCAAAGCACACGCGTCGCATACGACGTTTAAAACTAATTTTGATTAGATATACTTATGTTAACTATGTATTTTAAATATAAATGATAATTAGTAGGTACTTAAATAAATAACTAAATTATGTTTAAGGCATGCTTCATGTGAGCTTTTACTATAAAACAATTAGTATGCCCCATCAAAGGCGCCACATAGTGATACAGTAACTTCATTTCATTTGTAGTGACTGTATTTCGGTTGTAGTAGGATTAATTTCGTTTGTAGTAACTTCATTCCGTTTGCAGTGACTTTATTTCGTTCGTAGTCGCGTTTTTTTCGTTTGTAGTAACTCCATTTCGTTTGTAGTGACTTTATTTTGTTCGTAGTTGCGTTTTCTTCGTTTGTAGTAACTCCATTTCATTTGTAGTGACTTTATTTCGTTTGTAGTAACTCCATTTCGTTTGTAGTGTCTTTATTTCGTTCGTAGTTGCGTTTTCTTCGTTTGTAGTAACTCCATTTCGTTTGTAGTGTCTTTATTTCGTTCGTAGTTGCGTTTTCTTCGTTTGTAGTAACTCCATTTAGTTTGTAGTGACTTTATTTCGTTTGTAGTGACTTTATTTCGTTTGTAGTTGCGTTTTCTTCGTTTGTAGTAACTCCATTTCGTTTGTAGTGACTTTATTTCGTTTGCAGTAACTCCATTTCGTTTGTAGTGACTTTATTTCGTTTGTAGTGACTTTATTTCGTTTGTAGTTGCGTTTTCTTCGTTTGTAGTAACTTCATTTCGTTTGTAGTGACTTTATTTCATTTGTAGTTGCGTTTTCTTCGTTTGTAGTAACTCCATTTCGTTTGTAGTGACTTTATTTCGTTCGGAGTTGCGTTTTCTTCGTTTGTAGTAACCCCATTTCGTTTGTAGTGATTTTATTTCGTTTGTAGTAACTCCATTTCGTTTGTAGTGACTTTATTTCGTTTGTAGTTGCGTTTTCTTCGTTTGTAGTAACTCCATTTCGTTTGTAGTGACTTTATTTCGTTCGTAGTTGCGTTTTCTTCGTTTGTAGTAACTCCATTTCATTTGTAGTGACTTTATTTCGTTTGTAGTTGCGTTTTCTTCGTTTGTAGTAACTTCATTTCGTTTGTAGTGACTTTATTTCGTTTGTAGTTGCGTTTTCTTCGTTTGTAGTAACTCCATTTCGTTTGTAGTGACTTTATTTCGTTCGGAGTTGCGTTTTCTTCGTTTGTAGTAACCCCATTTCGTTTGTAGTGATTTTATTTCGTTTGTAGTAACTCCATTTCGTTTGTAGTGACTTTATTTCGTTTGTAGTTGCGTTTTCTTCGTTTGTAGTAACTCCATTTCGTTTGTAGTGACTTTATTTCGTTCGTAGTTGCGTTTTCTTCGTTTGTAGTAACTCCATTTCATTTGTAGTGACTTTATTTCGTTTGTAGTAACTCCATTTCGTTTGTAGTGTCTTTATTTCGTTCGTAGTTGCGTTTTCTTCGTTTGTAGTAACTCCATTTCGTTTGTAGTGTCTTTATTTCGTTCGTAGTTGCGTTTTCTTCGTTTGTAGTAACTCCATTTAGTTTGTAGTGACTTTATTTCGTTTGTAGTGACTTTATTTCGTTTGTAGTTGCGTTTTCTTCGTTTGTAGTAACTCCATTTCGTTTGTAGTGACTTTATTTCGTTTGCAGTAACTCCATTTCGTTTGTAGTGACTTTATTTCGTTTGTAGTTGCGTTTTCTTCGTTTGTAGTAACTCCATTTCGTTTGTAGTGACTTTATTTTGTTCGTAGTTGCGTTTTCTTCGTTTGTAGTAACTCCATTTCATTTGTAGTGACTTTATTTCGTTTGTAGTAACTCCATTTCGTTTGTAGTGTCTTTATTTCGTTCGTAGTTGCGTTTTCTTCGTTTGTAGTAACTCCATTTCGTTTGTAGTGTCTTTATTTCGTTCGTAGTTGCGTTTTCTTCGTTTGTAGTAACTCCATTTAGTTTGTAGTGACTTTATTTCGTTTGTAGTGACTTTATTTCGTTTGTAGTTGCGTTTTCTTCGTTTGTAGTAACTCCATTTCGTTTGTAGTGACTTTATTTCGTTTGCAGTAACTCCATTTCGTTTGTAGTGACTTTATTTCGTTTGTAGTGACTTTATTTCGTTTGTAGTTGCGTTTTCTTCGTTTGTAGTAACTTCATTTCGTTTGTAGTGACTTTATTTCATTTGTAGTTGCGTTTTCTTCGTTTGTAGTAACTCCATTTCGTTTGTAGTGATTTTATTTCGTTTGTAGTAACTCCATTTCGTTTGTAGTGACTTTATTTCGTTTGTAGTTGCGTTTTCTTCGTTTGTAGTAACTCCATTTCGTTTGTAGTGACTTTATTTCGTTCGTAGTTGCGTTTTCTTCGTTTGTAGTAACTTCATTTTGTTTGTAGTGACTTTATTTCATTTGTAGTTGCGTTTTCTTCGTTTGTAGTAACTCCATTTCGTTTGTAGTGACTTTATTTCGTTTGTAGTGACTTTATTTCGTTTGTAGTGACTTTATTTCGTTTGTTGTAACTCCATTTCGTTTGTAGTGACTTTATTTCGTTTGTAGTTGCGTTTTCTTCGTTTGTAGTAACTCCATTTCGTTTGTAGTGACTTTATTTCGTTCGTAGTTGCGTTTTCTTCGTTTGTAGTAACTCCATTTCGTTTGTAGTGACTTTATTTCGTTTGTAGTTGCGTTTTCTTCGTTTGTAGTATCTTCATTTCGTTTGTAGTGACTTTATTTCATTTGTAGTTGCGTTTTCTTCGTTTGTAGTAACTCCATTTCGTTCGTAGTGACTTTATTTCGTTTGTAGTAACTCTATTTCGTTTGTAGTGACTTTATTTCGTTTGTAGTGACTTTATTTCGTTTGTAGTTGCGTTTTCTTCGTTTGTAGTAACTCCATTTCGTTTGTAGTGATTTTATTTCGTTTGTAGTAACTCCATTTCGTTTGTAGTGACTTTATTTCGTTTGTAGTTGCGTTTTCTTCGTTTGTAGTAACTCCATTTCGTTTGTAGTGACTTTATTTTGTTCGTAGTTGCGTTTTCTTCGTTTGTAGTAACTCCATTTCGTTTGTAGTGACTTTATTTCGTTTGTAGCAACTTCATATCGTTTGTAGTGACTTTATTTCATTTGTAGTTGCGTTTTCTTCGTTTGTAGTAACTCCATTTCGTTTGTAGTGACTTTATTTCGTTTGTAGTAACTCCATTTCGTTTGTGGTGACTTTATTTCGTTTGTAGTGACTTTATTTCGTTTGTAGTTGCGTTTTCTTCGTTTGTAGTAACTCCATTTCGTTTGTAGTGACTTTATTTCGTTCGTAGTTGCGTTTTCTTCGTTTGTAGTAACTCCATTTCGTTTGTAGTGACTTTATTTCGTTTGTAGTAACTCCATTTCGATTGTAGTGACTTTATTTCGTTTGTAGTAACTCCATTTCGTTTGTAGTGACTTTATTTCGTTTGTAGTTGCGTTTTCTTCGTTTGTAGTAACTCCATTTCGTTTGTAGTGACTTTATTTCGTTCGTAGTTGCGTTTTCTTCGTTTGTAGTAACTCCATTTCGTTTGTAGTGACTTTATTTCGTTTGTAGTAACTTCATATCGTTTGTAGTGACTTTATTTCATTTGTAGTTGCGTTTTCTTCGTTTGTAGTAACTCCATTTCGTTTGTAGTGATTTTATTTCGTTTGTAGTAACTCCATTTCGTTTGTAGTGACTTTATTTCGTTTGTAGTTGCGTTTTCTTCGTTTGTAGTAACTCCATTTCGTTTGTAGTGACTTTATTTCGTTCGGAGTTGCGTTTTCTTCGTTTGTAGTAACCCCATTTCGTTTGTAGTGATTTTATTTCGTTTGTAGTAACTCCATTTCGTTTGTAGTGACTTTATTTCGTTTGTAGTTGCGTTTTCTTCGTTTGTAGTAACTCCATTTCGTTTGTAGTGACTTTATTTCGTTCGTAGTTGCGTTTTCTTCGTTTGTAGTAACTCCATTTCATTTGTAGTGACTTTATTTCGTTTGTAGTAACTCCATTTCGTTTGTAGTGTCTTTATTTCGTTCGTAGTTGCGTTTTCTTCGTTTGTAGTAACTCCATTTCGTTTGTAGTGACTTTATTTCATTTGTAGTTGCGTTTTCTTCGTTTGTAGTAACTCCATTTCGTTTGTAGTGACTTTATTTCGTTCGGAGTTGCGTTTTCTTCGTTTGTAGTAACCCCATTTCGTTTGTAGTGATTTTATTTCGTTTGTAGTAACTCCATTTCGTTTGTAGTGACTTTATTTCGTTTGTAGTTGCGTTTTCTTCGTTTGTAGTAACTCCATTTCGTTTGTAGTGACTTTATTTCGTTCGTAGTTGCGTTTTCTTCGTTTGTAGTAACTCCATTTCATTTGTAGTGACTTTATTTCGTTTGTAGTTGCGTTTTCTTCGTTTGTAGTAACTTCATTTCGTTTGTAGTGACTTTATTTCGTTTGTAGTGACTTTATTTCGTTTGTAGTAACTCCATTTCGTTTGTAGTGACTTTATTTCGTTTGTAGTTGCGTTTTCTTCGTTTGTAGTAACTCCATTTCGTTTGTAGTGACTTTATTTCGTTCGTAGTTGCGTTTTCTTCGTTTGTAGTAACTCCATTTCGTTTGTAGTGACTTTATTTCGTTTGTAGTTGCGTTTTCTTCGTTTGTAGTATCTTCATTTCGTTTGTAGTGACTTTATTTCATTTGTAGTTGCGTTTTCTTCGTTTGTAGTAACTCCATTTCGTTTGTAGTGACTTTATTTCGTTTGTAGTAACTCTATTTCGTTTGTAGTGACTTTATTTCGTTTGTAGTGACTTTATTTCGTTTGTAGTTGCGTTTTCTTCGTTTGTAGTAACTCCATTTCGTTTGTAGTGATTTTATTTCGTTTGTAGTAACTCCATTTCGTTTGTAGTGACTTTATTTCGTTTGTAGTTGCGTTTTCTTCGTTTGTAGTAACTCCATTTTGTTTGTAGTGACTTTATTTCGTTCGTAGTTGCGTTTTCTTCGTTTGTAGTAACTCCATTTCGTTTGTAGTGACTTTATTTCGTTTGTAGTAACTCTATTTCGTTTGTAGTGACTTTATTTTGTTTGTAGTTGCGTTTTCTTCGTTTGTAGTGACTTTATTTCGTTTGTAGTAACTTCATTTTGTTTGTAGTGACTTTATTTCGTTTGTAGTAACTCCATTTCGTTTGTAGTGACTTGATTTCGTTTGTAGTAACTCCATTTCGTTTGTAGTGACTTTATTTCGTTTGTAGTAACTCTATTTCGTTTGTAGTGACTTTATTTCGTTTGTAGTGACTTTCTTTCGTTTGTAGTTGCGTTTTCTTCGTTTGTAGTAACTCCATTTCGTTTGTAGTGATTTTATTTCGTTTGTAGTAACTCCATTTCGTTTGTAGTGACTTTATTTCGTTTGCAGTTGCGTTTTCTTCGTTTGTAGTAACTCCATTTCGTTTGTAGTGACTTTATTTCGTTCGTAGTTGCGTTTTCTTCGTTTGTAGTAACTTCATTTTGTTTGTAGTGACTTTATTTCATTTGTAGTTGCGTTTTCTTCATTTGTAGTAACTCCATTTCGTTTGTAGTGACTTTATTTCGTTTGTAGTGACTTTATTTCGTTTGTATTAGCGTTTTCTTCGTTTGTAGTAACTCCATTTCGTTTGTAGTGACTTTATTTCGTTCGTAGTTGCGTTTTCTTCGTTTGTAGTAACTCCATTTCGTTTGTAGTGACTTTATTTCGTTTGTAGTTGCGTTTTCTTCGTTTGTGGTAACTTCATTTCGTTTGTAGTGACTTTATTTCATTTGTAGTTGCGTTTTCTTCGTTTGTAGTAACTCCATTTCGTTTGTAGTGACTTTATTTCGTTCGTAGTTGCGTTTTCTTCGTTTGTAGTAACTCCATTTCGTTTGTAGTGACTTTATTTCGTTCGTAGTAGCGTTTTCTTCGTTTGTAGTAACTCCATTTCGTTTGTAGTGACTTTATTTCGTTTGTAGTAACTTCATTTCGTTTGTAGTGACTTTATTTCGTTCGTAGTCGCGTTTTCTTCGTTTGTAGTAGCTATATTTCGTTTGTAGTGACTTTATTTCGTTTGTAGTAGGCTAAATTTCGTTTGTAGTGACTTTATTTCGTTCGTAGTCGCGTTTTCTATGTTTTTAGTAACTTTATTTCATTTGTAGTAGGCTTAATTTTGTTTGTAGTGATTTTATTTTGTTCGTAGTCTCGGTTCTTTCGTTTGTAGTGACTTTATTGACTAAACTTCTTTAGCTCATTATTTAAATAGAACTAAATCCATTCCGAATCACAACTAGTGTCGTATTCATATATAATTATGTGTACCGAGAGCAATTTTTGAGCAGGTATTCAATATGTAGTTGTAGATAAATAAATGTAAGTAACTAAACATTATCATCAATGCAGTGTACACAACACAAGAGCAATAAACATAGAATTTCGCATAGCACACACACACAAGTATAAGTTGTCATCATTTTAAATCATTCCTAGTAGCTGTCCCTACCTACCTAACATTTCCCTATTACTGTATGATCGGTTTTTGTTACAATATTAGTCACATTTTAGCTCACTAAAGCCTAGATTTATGTTTTGTCTTTCATTTCAGTATTTCGTATTTAATAAATTAATCAAGAGTTGAGGCAAAGACCTAGTCGATATGAAAGCATGCTCACTTACCTTTTATGTATCCAGTTTGATAAATATTCATCCCAAATCACAACACAACACTTCACTATCACAAACTGCCCATGATTTCACCACTATCACATCACACCTGGCTAAGACGCGCACTCCCTATTTCGCACTTCTTGGATTGATCCCGGAAACTACGTATGCAAAACTCTTAGTTACCTGCCTAGCTACACTGGTTAAGCGCGTTATCAAACTGCTATCGGATTAGCTCGAGTTTGAAATGAAATCCTAGATAATTTCAGCTGAAAAATTTTCTGAGCGAAACGCCATTTTTCCGAGTTTCTGATTGTGCTACCAAATGGAAAGTCAGTGAAAATATAGCCGCCTGTATCGGTCCGGGATTCCCATACTTACCCTTGGCCCTCGTGCCGACCGAAACTTATCAGAATCAAGAAAAAAAAAATTTCAATGATTTTTTTTTTCAAACCCCTCTAATTTTTTTTTGAGCTAACGCAAACGAAAAACATTATTACTACAATCAACTACATACCAAAATCTATGAGAATCAAGAAGAAAAAAATGGATTTTCCAATGTCGGGTTCTAAGTTCGGGTGCTAAGAAAAAAAAAAATTTTTTTTTTTTCAACTACAAACAAAATGTTTTCCACTACAATCAACTACTAACGAATCTGTTTAAGAATCAATTACTAAAATTGAGTTTCGGCAAAACGGGGTGATGAGTTTTTTTCAAAGTCGTCTAATTTTTTTTTAAAGCTACTACAAACAAAAAAAATGTCACTACAATCAACTACATACCCTAATCTATTAGAATAAAATATAAAAAAAATATTCCCCAATGTTGGGTGCTAAGTTCACATAGCTGATTTGACGATGGAAGGATGGAACCTTGGATTGGATCGCATCTTCGACTGCAGACACTGCAGGAGACAGACACAGTCCGTGACAACTAAGTTAGGTTAGTCTTGTCTCATTCACTCTTATGGCTTTGATACCATTGGCCGTTTGAGTGAGAGCTAGACAAACCAGAATGGCATTGTAAGAATTCACGGACTCTACTCTTTACTTTATATGACGCTCTACCTAAGAATATTCTGCGCCACATCATCTTTCTGTCACCCTTTATAAACCTCTCATTCAATTTATTCACTGCAACAATATAAATACGGAGTACAGAGTAGACAGTGCCTAAGGTAGCAAGACCTAAAGGCCACGCTTAGCATGATTGTAATTCCAAAGTCGAATAGTCTGGAATTCGTTATATACAGCAAAAAAATAAAGGTAAAATTTTAAGAATTTTCATCTTAGTTAAATAAAAGCTTCTAAAAGCCCTGCCACAGTATATATATAAGCTAAAGCAGTAGAGAAACTACGAACAAAACGGTCGAAACGAACGCACACATAGACGCGCGCTTTTACACGGCCCCTAAGCGGATCTCGCGGTGCTGTCAGTCGCGAGTGGCGCTGGCGCATTGATACGAGCGGCCATTTTTTGGTTTTAAATATGCCAAGAGCGTATTGCGCAGTGTACGGCTGCTTGAACTCGGCTTCTTTAAAACCGGAGCTTCCCAATAGTTACTTTAAGAAATCTATTCATTTGGATGAGAATTTTTTATACAATAAAATTTAATAACAGAGCTTCCCGAACGTGTCGTAGCAGGCGAAAATATTTTTTAGCAAGTAATATGTAATACTTACCTACCGCTACCGACAAATAAAAAATCTTAAGTTGTTGAACTTTTTTTAAATACCCTATTTTATTTAAAAAATAGTTAATTCATTCGATTATTTAATTAATATACAATCCAAATAAACGTTTATTTCTCTTTTTCACAAATTATGGGTGCCAACCTTAATACTCTTAATTAAGTGTAGCTAATTACTCTAAAACAGGCCTTACCAGCTAAGATTAAAATAGCGCTAACTAGACAAAAACTTTTCAATTTGCAAAAATTAAATCGACAACCCTAACGCTTTATTGGAGCGTAGGTACTTATTTCAAAAAGTAGGCCTATCTTCCCTACTGCTTTAGCTTATATATATATACCGTGGCCCTGCTCAGAATGTTCTTTTCTCCAGTCCGTTATGGTTACCTTATTACTTCTGTATACCTTTTTTTTCTGTTTTGATTGTTATATGTGGTGTTCAATAAAGAGTTACTTTATTGTATTGTATTTATTAAATGGCTGTAATATGTGTTTGTCTCCAGGTCTGGCACAAGGGATGTTTCAAATGCCAAGAATGCGGGATGACGCTCAACATGCGGACCTACAAAGGATACGGCAAACTACCTTACTGTGAAGCGTGAGTACATTCATCAACTACCCGGGCAACTCCTCAGCCCGGCTAGCACGACATCGCACACGAGTCGCGTCGCGCGCGAAATAGATTACCCGTCTCTAGAACGAACAGTAAGAAAAAGACTGGCAATCTATCTCGCGACGCGACGCGACTCTTGTGCGCTGTCGTGCTAGACGTGCTGGGGCCTTACCATGACGTCTTAATGCGATTCAGTATACTTAGTGTAGGTTTTCGGTAACAAAATAGGTCTCGAACGCGTTTGCGTTGAAATGTCAAATACTATGATGGTCTTTCCGAATGCGCTGGTAGATTTTAAAAAAAAAGACATGTAAAAGAGCCCTCGGCGGCCTATTTGCAAATAAACTTTTAACTTTGACTTTGACTTTGACTATGAGAACAATTTGTTGCCGTTTCGATCCGCAAGTGGCGCTGCCAATTTTCCCATAGTAATTGAGACGATTACGTGAACGCGTTCGAGACGTTTTTTAATGCGAAAACTTACACTAGAGGCTCAGTTTAGGTTCGCTCGCTGTCACATTCATACTAAAAGTGACAGCTAAGACTTGAACTGAGTCGGAATTAGGACGTCATGTTAAGGCCCCAGATAGGACGTTCAGAAACGCCACACGAAAAGATGCGAGATCGAATCCTCTCAGCCTCTCACTGGGAAGATATGACAGCAGTGTCTTGGGGCCTTACCATGACGTCTTAACTTAATGCGATTCTTTTAAGTTTAAACCCAGCCGCCGCCGCCGCCGCCTGGCCCCCGCGGTCGTCCCACCCCGCGCCCCTGCACCGCGCAGGCGAGTACTCATTTAAACGGTCGGTCTATAGTAGCAACATTTATAATGAAATTAAGTTTAATAAGTCAGTTTTAAACTCGCTATTTACCTTAATCGTTGGTCTCATTTGTTTCACCGAATACGTTGAGGAAGTGGCTCCATTACCCAAATTAAGTGGTCATTAGCACCTCTGTGTGATCATTTTAAAACAGATGTGTGCGTCAGCCGTTTATGGATTTTATAATTAACTAATAATGATTTATTAATATTATTGTGACGGTTATCTCTAAGTGTAGGGGAATAAACGGGAACCTATTACTAGGACTTCGCTGTCCGGTCGTCTGTCTGTCTGTCCGTCTGTCACCAGGCTGTAGCTCATGACCTGTGATAGCTAGACAGTTGAAATTTTCACAGATGACGTATTTCTGTTGCCGCTATAATAACACTAAAAACTAAAACCAATGATATACTAAACTAAATAACGATACTAAATACTAAATGTAATAATAAAAAATATATGTAAGAAATAAAATAAAAAATATGTAAATATATGTATGTATATGTGTAAATGTATGTAATAAGATACTTTTTCATGTGTTTTATGTACAATAAAGAGTTTTACATACATACATATACTAAAACCAGAAAATTTTGTCTGGCGTTTGTCTAACTATACTAGACTAGAGCAAGCGTAGATTGAGACAAGTGAGCTCACTATAGGGACCGTCCACAAAGTACGTCACACCAATTTCATGATTTCTAGACCCCCCCCCTCCCTGTCATACGTCACTCGGTATACTTAACTATGCAAGACTGCAATTACTTTGTCCGTGTGTCACAAATTTCCGGACCAATTTATTTATTTTATTATACTTGTTACTTTGTTCTTCACGAATGACTTACTAGTGCTGTGTATCACTTGTTCCTGTATGAATCACTGTTTTAATAAAGACATAAAAGGAACTACTTGTTCACATATGTCGCGGCGTTCAGGAAATATTGAATCGGTTTGTTTTGTGAGTCATTTATTTCTTGATATTGTGGACAAGCAACCAGGGGCCATAACATGACTTCCTTAGAAGTGTCAAAAATGACAGCTAAAACGTAAAGTTGAATCTGAATTGAATCACACTAAGATGGTTGGTGGTAGCCGTGGTAGCCTAGTGGTTTGACCTGTGGCCTCTCAAGCAGAGCGTCGTGGGTTCAAATCCCGGGCTCGCACCTCTGAGTTTTTCGGAATTTATGTGCGAAAATTACATTTGTAATTTGCCATGAGCTTTTCGGTGAAGGAAAACATCGTGAGGAGACCTGCACACATCTGCGAAGAAATTCAATGGTGTGTGTTAAGTTCCCAATCCGCACTGGGCGCGCGTGGGAACTATAGCCCAAACCCTCCAATACACGGAGGAGGCCTATGCCATGAGGCACGCCGAATTACGCGACGATTTAATAAATATGTAAATAAAAAAAAATAAACGACAATAACAACAACAACATGTACTTACTGAAATTGTAGCGAATTCGGAATAAAAAAGGCTTATAAATAAATAAAAAAAGATGGTTGGGCATTTTTCCAAATATAAATCCGCTTACCCTTTTTTTTTCAAATTATACAACTTCGATGGCAGTTCTGCTCAGAACCACGAGCACTATTGATTTTAGTATAAGGCAATGTGTCCCAAAGATTTTATACAATTTTCAACTTTCCGTATTGTTACTCTCATACAAGTGTATAGTCTATGAAGCAGTAGGTAACGGAAAAGTTGTTTAGACGGCTATTAGACATGTTTTATTAAAATCGGCAAAATTGCGGTGTTTGCGGTGTTCCTAAGTATTATTATATAATAATGTTATGTGTGTACGTATCAGTGGCGTGGCGTCAACTGCCTTAAAATAGGCAAGCCGGTGGGAATCGAGTTCTATGGACGCCACGCCACTGGTGTGTATGTATGTATGTATGTATTATATTATTTATTTAGCTATGTATTATATTTATGTAAGTATTGTTTTATTATCCCTGCGTTTCTCCTGTCTATTTGTTTCCGCCACCTACTGAAACTGTCTCCAACTTATTTCTCTGTCTTAAAGGTTGTCTGGTAGAGATCGCTATTAAGCGATAAGACCGCCTATTGTATACCTACTTTGTTCTTTGTTTCTGTATTGTTTTGTACTGATTTGTGCTGTTCAATAAAGAGTATTTATATTGAATTATATTGTATTATTTTATGTTCACAAATTTTAATTATTTTCCGAATTATTATTTCTTTCGTAACGGATGCTACAGTCAGCATCAAATAGTTCGCGACGCCCAAAGTGGTCAAAAAGTTAGCAAAATGACCTTATTCCAACTGTAACTATGACGTACAACTATTTCGCTACTTTGGGTGTCACGAACTATTTGACGCTGACTGTGCATTATGACACTGGAATGTAAACGCTAACAATAACTTTCTTTTTGATCGCTCCTAAGGACATCCGGCGAATAAGGACGCGTTTAGGGCTGCGCATGCGCTTGTGATTGTGACGCAACCGTAACGGCGGTCGCTTTCGTTTTTACTGCGACGCGTTGTTACAATGCGTTATGTGTTGCGTTTGTGTTGCCAGATTAAAATCTGGGAAGATGGTAAAAAAATAACGAAGGTTTTTTTTTTAATAAAGTTCTTGACATAACACAAATTACGTCTTTATCCCTTACGCAGTAAACAGAGCCTAAAGTAACAAGACCTAAAGGCCTAAGCCTAGCATGATTGTAGGCGTGTATAGGTGGAAAGGGGAAGCCGAATAGTGATGGGTTGCTAGCCGCATCGCCTCTAACATGATTCCTATGATTTTCGCCCATTCCCTCGATGGGCTTTTACCATCTGCGCGGGAAGAGAAGCAACTGGTACATTCTATGTTTTTTATTTGCTCCCAGACCAGCTTGGAAGTTAAAGTACTTTATACTTTTTGTAATAATTGTCATCAATCCTGAATGGGTGTGTTGGGAGGGGAAGGCCTCGACGGACGTTCCGTGATCAAATTGGGGACGTTTTGGAAAAAGGTCAGGTCAAGAGTACCCGAAACCGACGAGCATGTATGAAGAGATTGATGAATGTGGATGAAGCGAAAGACGTATGTCAGGATCGTAGTAAGTGGAACAAAGTCTCTGCTTACCCCTTTGGGAAAGAGGCGTGACGGTATGTATATATGTAATAAATGAGCGTACAATACGAGAAAATAACCCTATTTATTCTCTCATACTTACGAGTATATATGTCTGCCTATTACCTCCTCACTCTTAAACCGCTTAACCAGCTTAGATGTAATTTGGTATGTAGATAGTTTGAGCCCCGGGATAAGATATAGGATAGTTTTTATCCCGCTAAATAGCTGTAAACGATTTCATCGCAGACGCTAACAGCTAAAAATCTCTTATTTCAGTGTCACAATGACAGTATAGCACCAGCATCTTACATTAAAATAGATGAAAGTTGAACGATTTTCCACACTTTTACTTAAATTAAGCATAGTGTCGACAAAAACGAGCGACAAAAACCGCGCTGACGCCTGATTGGTCACGATTGCGCTCGGTTCTTCGTCATGACATGACTAAATCATCACATCATAGTGATGCGTGCGCTTGCGTCATGATTTTATTGAGCAAGTCTTTTGACAATTGCTAAAGATTCGCATTCAATATTTTTCATCGGTTTTTTTATCCGTCTGTCTGTCTGTATGCCTGTCTGTCCGACTGTCACCTGGCTGTATGTAATGAACCGTGATAGCTAGACAGTTGGAATTTTTACAGATGATGTATTTCTGTTGCCGCTATAACAAAAAATAATAATAACAATATTTTTATGTATTCGAAATATTAGACGGGATATGAACCGCGATTACCTTTATTGAGCTCCCGATATTTCGACGCAGTTGCATACATCATGATCACAGGTATACTATCGGGTGATCATGATGCATGCAACTGCGTCGAAATATCGGGTGCTCAATAAAGGTAATCGCGGTTCATATCCCGTCTATAATATTTCGAATGAACTTAACTGTGAATTATTGAAAACTCTTATTTTTATGTATGTCTGTCATGTCAATGTCTAGATTGGATCTTCTAGGTCTAGATCAGAATTTTACTGTAGCCGAATGCGTTCATACGTCTTGGTAAATGATGCCGTCGATCAAAAGACGCAAGATCTCGGTCACATGCTCAGGGACGATAAACACATGCTTCTCCATTTTGTAAAGTGGCAGGGGTAAATCCAAAAACCAATATAAAATGACCTCACCTGCTTATACTTGTACGGAACCCTCGGTGTGCGAGTCCGACTCGCACTTGACCGGTTTTTTCATTCTCAATTAAGCCACCCTTTTAGCAGCATTTGAGCCTTTTGCAAATTCTTCAAGCAGAACGTTTCACATTCCAGACACGTTCCAAAAGCGAAGCACACCACCATGGCGGAGACGCCCGAGCTGAGGCGGATAGCGGAGAACACCAGGCTGCAGAGCAACATCAACTACCACGCAGACTTCGAGAAGAGCAAGGGCAAGTTCACACAGGTACGTGGCGTGAGGCGGAAAGAGGTCACTGTCTGTCCGACATTCGGAAAGCGAATGGAGACACGTGCCAAAAGCGAAGCACACCATCATGGCGGAGACGCCCGAGCTGAGGCGGATAGCGGAGAACACCAGGCTGCAGAGCAACATCAACTACCACGCAGGCTTCGAGAAGAGCAAGGGCAAGTTCACACAGGTACGTGGCGTGAGGCGGAAAGAGGTCACTGTCTGTCCGACATTCGGAAAGCGAATGGAGACACGTGCCAAAAGCGAATCACACCATCATGGCGGAGACGCCCGAGCTGAGGCGGATAGCGGAGAACACCAGGCTGCAGAGCAACATCAACTACCACGCAGACTTCGAGAAGAGCAAGGGCAAGTTCACACAGGTACGTGGCGTGAGGCGTATAGAGGTCACTGTCTGTCCGACATTCGGAAAGCGAATGGAGACACGTGCCAAAAGCGAAGCACACCACCATGGCGGAGACGCCCGAGCTGAGGCGGATAGCGGAGAACACCAGTAGGCTTATTGTCTAACTCGCTCGCAATCGCCATCGTGTTCATTTTGATAGTTCATGTATTGGCTGACAATTGGCATCGGAATCGGCTAGCTGTCACATTCACACAAGAGCTGTCAAAATGAACACGATGGCGATCGCGAGCGAGTTATACAATAAGTCTACAGGCTGCAGGCTGCAGAGCAACATCAACTACCACGCAGACTTCGAAAAGAGCAAGGGCAAGTTCACACAGGTACGTGGCGTGAGGCGTGTGTAGACATTGAACGTGTGCCGGCTGATGAAACAATCGTACTTACATACACAAATCACGTCTTTATCTCTTACGAGGTAGACAGAGCCTAAAGTAACAATGCATATAGGCCACGTTTAGCAAGACACTGGGCATATAGGTGGAAAGTGGAATCAAAATAGTGATGGGTTGCTAGTGTAAGCCTATAATCCGCATCGTCATTTTTTCGAAAGGACATTATCCATACTTCCCTACTAATATTATAAATGCGAAAGTAACTGTCTGTCTGTCTGTCGGTTGGTCGGTCTGTCTGTCTGTTACGCTTGCATGTCTCAACCATTGAACCGATTCTAATGATATTTGGTACGGAGGTATTATAGTTTTAGTCCCGGGGAAGGACATAATAGGATAGTGTTTATCCCGGAAAATCGCGTAGTTCCCGCAGGAGAGCGATAAACGAATTCTGCGCAGACTAACTATAATTCTGCTCTGATCTCCTTCCAGGTGGCAGACGATCCAGAGACCCTAAGGATCAAGGCGAACACTAAGATCATCAGCAACGTCGCGTACCACGGGGAACTGGAGAAGAAGGCGCAGATGGAGAAGCAACGGCAAATCAACGAGAATGGAGAACTAGTCGGTGAGTGCCTTTGGTTTACTATCTAACTGGGCATGGTGAATGGGCTATGTGAATTTATATTGTTTCTTTCGACGAGACCGTTGGTTTCTGGGTGATTTAGGGCAGTCACAGATGTCATATTTCATCGAGTTTGCTAACAGTGATGGGGCGGATACGGCACTAGGCATCTGACGGGTACAAGTATGCGTGTCGGTTCGGCGTTCCAGGGGTTAAAACACAAGAAAGCACTTGTTGTACTGTGACCCGTTTCTCGGAGCTACAAGTGTAAACAACTTGTGGCAACTTTGGTCAGAAATTCTACCTTTTCAATATTCAAAAGTTTATTTTGCAAATATACATGGTCTTTTGTGAAACTACCAGCGCTTTCGGAAATACCATAATTTCCAAGAAGAATGCGCCGCGAGAAACTTGGAAGAAAGTCATTTTTGCAGTATAAAATAAATTTACAACAATACTTAAATTCTAGTTAACTTTTAATACAGTTATAAAAGGGATGTATAAGGTCCCCAAGTTATGTAGCTACCTTAAATTATATAAGTCTATAGTAGAGATGTATAAAGTATCTACTCGTCAAGTCTTAATTAAGTTGGTTGACTGGACTAATGATGCTAATTTAAAATTGTAAAATTGTAATTTGTAGCTTCGAGAAAAGGACCTCTGCTTAAAATGCTATTTCGGAGACGCGATTTATCGTTCAATCAGTTAAAAATTAAAGCGTTTTGGTTAAACTAAGATTAAAGCAATTGTTATTTTATAAAACGGATTTTTACTGGGGATACACTTTGCTTTGGGGTTATTACTGTTGTTTTAATTAGTATTATCAATGCTTTAAATTATATATGACATCTTTGACTATCCAAATCAAGCCATTTTAATTTGGCAGTCCTAGTTTCATTATTGAAATGTTTACGAATGACAGAACATTGTTTTACAATAATAAAAAATAAGCTCTTAGAGGGTCCTGATATCCTCCTACTTAAACTCTTCCTCCGTCTTACGCCTGACGCGAGTTTAACATTTTTTACCCATCCCAAAAAGTGCCCAGCGCCGCTAAGGAAGTTTCCACTTCAATAAAAAAACATAAAGTGAAGAACCATTTCTGTGATTTTTGTTACGTTTACAAATTAATTGATTCCAGATTATTATTCTTATTCATCGCAATTTTATATACTCGTACGTTATAGAAACGAATTTCTCCTTGCTAAGAATATAATTGTCTGTCCTTCGTAAGCATTTTCTATTACAACATCATTTGCCGTGATCTCATTGGTGGGAACTCCTAAATCAGAGAGCACAGCGATTCATTGTGCACTGTGTTTGTTGCTGCATTTACCATTGATTGAATGTGTGTTGCCTCAACTTTAATGATATTCTTAACAGTACGCTGCCGTCATAGTATCAGCATAGAATAGATAATAACAGGGTAGAACGGAATCTCTTTTGACCGCGTCCAAAACGCCGCCATTTATATACCTACTTCCCCCTTCAGTCGTTACACCCCTCTCTCGTCCAGGCGTATTGCTAATAGGGTTGCTTACCGTTAAATATTATACTTACGTCTAAAGATAATATCGCTAAAATATAAGTTTTTATTTACTTTAAAATCATTATTTTATTCTAGTTTTACAAAATATGAAATTTATAAATCATTAGGTACGTACCTACATATTATAGATAGGTACTTCTAAGTAAGAAGTCATTACAAGTGCCATACCAAGTGAAGCCATTTAAGATGATTTAAGTAAGTATTACTTACCGACAAAAATAAAATAAAATACATACAGACTCACGTAAAACTAGTAATAGTTTAAGTGCCAAACGCGCGTGCGGCGACGCCGGCCGTGGCTGCCTGACTGAGTCGCTCGCTTAGCGAGTACTGTAATATCGTGACCTTGAGTCCGGCCGGAGCGGGAGATTCCGTTCTACTATGTTCTTACTAATTCTATGGTATCAGTTAACGTCATTAGTAGATGGTTACTTTTTACGTTGTCTATTCCGTATCGCTGCTACAATCATACTCGCTCCCGCCGCCAGGCAATGCCTGCACTGCCTTTGTTCAGGCGTTGAGAGCAGGGTCTTACCATGACGTCTTAATGCGATCAATTCAGATTCAGTTTAGGTTCGCTCGTCAGATCCATACTAAAAATGACAGCTAAAACCTGGGGCCTTACCATAACGTCCTAATTCCGACTCAGTTTAAGTTTTAGGCTGGCAACCCAACGAATCTGCAAAAGTGGTCTAATACTTTGGAAAACCGATGAACAGTCTAAAGACAGACATCTTTTGTTAGAAGAAAAAATACTTCTATTGTTAATTAGCTGTTGACGCAAAACACATTCATACCACCATTTTCAAAGGATATAATGATATAAGTTACCGATTAAAATCACGTTATCCACGAATACTTGTTAAAGTTTAACTACCGCGTCATTAATGGATCATTAAGTTAATTCATCTTTAAATATACGGACAGCGTTTGTATCTACCCAGATCAAATCTTCCAAAAATATTTTAATATTAGCTGTTGCCTGCGACTTCTACTACAAAGAATTCGTTTATCGCTATCTATCAGGAACTACGCAATTTTCCGGGATTAAAAGCTTGATTTTTTTTTCGTAACAAAAGATTATTTTATTTATGTAAAATGAAATAGCGGTCCATTACTGTCGCGATGGTAAAATAAACAGACAAAATAACATTATTTGATTATATTCCCTTTGAGAACGGCATCATCATCATCAACATCATGTGTCTAATTTACCATCGCTTTAAATGTAGACGTACCTACCGACAACTATCACCAACAACTAGAAAACTACGCGACAGAGATGCTCCCCGTACCGTTGCCGCCGAAAACCCAGGTGTACCAGCCGCCACCGGCGTACCAGAACCAAAACCCACCCTACCAGAACCAGTACCCGAACCAGGGGTACCAGAATCAGAACACGTCGTACCAGAACACTTACCAACCGCCGCCGGTTCAGTACGAACAGAGGCCGAAGTACGAGGAGTATACACAGCCGAAGTATGATGAGTACCAGCACAATCAGTTCGCGTACGGCCAGTACCAGCAACCAGCTGCCAATTATGGCGTCGGGAGCCAGCAGAAGATTGGAAGGATCCAGGATTACGATCCGTTGAGCGACGGGCCTAGATCGGCGCCCAATACGCAAAGGGCGTCGGCTACCCTCATTTATAACAGCACCAGCGACGGCAAGCGAGGTTTGTTGCTTCTATCATGCTTTTTGTTGGGTGGGGGTGATTTCCTGGAAAGGGGAAGATGTAAAATTGTGTACACGCTTCGGACGGTGTTAGAAAGCCTCGGGTCTCATGTTTATCGCGCTCGCATTTGGCTCGTGCGACAAATTCCTGCGATCTGAGACATTCTTTATTTTACCACCCTCGGAATATAATTTACTATATACCACATGTAAGACAGTAAAAAATTATGTAATGGATCCTAAGTAATTAAAAATGGGGAGGGAGATTTAGTACGCAAAAATACTATATTTTCGGTCAGTCTTTATAAACGGGGTCTGATATGTTGATTTTTACACTGCCCCGTTCTTGTGTACGAGATATGGAACGTTAAGCGTCAAATGTTACTTATACTATTTTTTTTACAATGTATTATATTTATTTCACCTTACGGGTAGTATATACTATGGTTCATCACAAACTACGAGCTCTTAAAAAGCCATTCTGTCTCACTCACTCTTACGGCTTTGATACATGAACAAGAACCGGTACCGGTTACCATTAAAGGGGTATTGGATAGGGTATTTCACAGAATTGTTTTCACAAACCCTATCAATTTCGTAAGCATATTATCTGGTTGCCCGAAAGAAAGTCTGAACCGTGATAACATAGTCAATTCCATAAGCGATTACCAAAACTAAAAACCCGGTTAGCGTATAGGGTTACCGTATTATTCGACTCGGAATGGAAACCATAATTGGCTTAACCTTATTCAAAACGGTTTCCGTAATGATAGGTTTGGCACAACGATAAGCTTACCATATCATAGGGTAACACTTTAATAGGGTTACCCTATAAAAAGGTTTTAAGCAAATGAAGGGGTTTTCCGGTCCTTGTACATGAATCGGCCGAGTGAGTGAGACAAGAAGACAAACCCGAATGACATTCTGATAGCTCAGGTATTACGATATTACGAGTATCTCAAGGTTTATAATAGCCCAATTTAATTAACAGACGGCTTATAAGTATGTCTTGTACAGGAGCGCACCAGCAGCCTGCGCAGGCGCGGCCGGTGGGCCGGGTGGCGGACCTGGACCCGTTGGCCGGCGAAAAGGCCGCTTATGCTAGCCCCGACCAGAACTACATGCAGGTCGTCATACCCAAACACTCGGCTGACGTCAAACAGGTAACTACCGCAGTTATGTATAGACTATATATCGTTTTTTTGTAGCATTAAAAAGAAGGTAGTTAAGTCTCGACATGTCTTTTTATCGAAAAACACTTTAATAATCGGTAACTGAAAATTTTAAAAACATAACAAAACAAATTAATATATTTCAGGGATTTTAAATTGTACTTTGCTGTTTTTTGATGTTTTTCAATAAAAGAGTATGTCAAGATTGTTTACATTTTTTCTAATGCTAAACACAAGTACTTTTTGTTGTATTTTAAACAATTTACTGTTTTGAATAAAGTTCGGAATTTTATTATAAACCATGATGAACAAAACAAAACAAAAATTAAATCTGAAAAAAAAAATGCTGCTGGTCTAAACTATATGTATTATACCTACCTATTATTAAAAAAAATATTACTATAATGTGCCCCAGGTAAGTAGGTAAGTACATACGGATCTGGTGCCAATTAAGTCGGTGCCATGCCAACACTACAACAATACAACTTAAATATGTTCATCACAAAAAAATTACATAGAAATCTAAAATTATTCTATTTTAAATAAAACTAGCCTAAACTTAAAATACCTATATAAAAAAAAACCACACATTGACATTTTGCGACAAGGTTCTATCGTGGCTCAACAATTAAAGACCGCGAGTGTACATACATACATATCGTCACGCCTCTTTCCCACAGGGGTAGGCAGAGACTACCTTGTTCCACTTCTTACGATCCTGACATACCTCTTTCGCTTCATCCACATTCATCAGTCTCTTCATACATGCTCGTCGGTTTTGGGTTCGCGGGGTGGGTACCGCGAGTATATTGCATCGTATACATTGGTTGATTTCACGTAATTACAGAAAGTATACGTGGCGATGTACGATTACGAAGCGAACGACAGCGACGAGGTGTCGTTCCGCGAGGGCGACCTCATCTGCAACGTGACGGCCATCGACGAGGGCTGGATGACCGGGCAGGTGCTGCGCACGGGCCGCACCGGCATGCTGCCCGCCAACTACGTTGACCTCGCGCCCCAGGGCACCTACACACACTAATACACAATCTATACTAAATTACACAGTGTATACAACACTATAAATTCATTTTCGATACGGATAATATTTGGTATAATCCTGTAGGCTTATCGTCTAACTCGCTCGCAATCGCCATCGTGTTTTGACAGTTCTTGTATGAATGTGACAGCTAGCCAAATTGTCAGCCCATACATGAACTGTCAAAATGAAGACGATGGCGATTGCGAGCGAGTTAGACAATAAGCCTACTGAATTACAACGTATACATATCCTTTGTAGCTTACTAGTGTTTCCAGGAATTATAATTGGTATAATAGTTTAACTGCACTTATTACTGAATTTATACACTGTTAACTTAATAGTAACTTAAGCTCAGTATAACTCACTGACAATTCGACAAAATGTATACAAAATGTTATGTTAGTGGCTTATACTGAGTATAATGCTATAATTGGGAGGAAAACTGACTTTTTATCCCGTCAGATGGCGCATAAGCGACTGTGCCTTGTTATGACATAAGAACTGTCAAATCCAGTACATTTTTTGTGAATAGTTTTAAACTTTTGCATTTTATTCAAAGATGCCTCAATGTAGCGCGCTAAACTGTAAAAACAGGGGAGTTCATCTATTTCCTAATGACCCAAAAGCCAGAAAACAATGGGAAAATGCTTTGTGTATTAAAAACTTTCAAACAAGTGATACAGCACGTCTGTGGTCACTGCATTTCAAAGACGATTCTTGTATTTCTTGTTTGCTGATGTTGGGAATAGGCGAATCGGCTTTCACGTTTTTGGAAAAATCCGATTGTGGATAATTATATGAACGGTCTTCTTGGACATCTAAGTCAACACCAAAGTTTTGGTTCCGATCATACGCCTTTAACCTAAAAGGAAGAACTGCACATAAGCCTCCAGAATTCAAATTAAAACAGAAATACGGAACATAACCTTAAATATTTGAAGTGGTTACTTTTTTATCAAATCAGCCTTTTTACCAGCCACCGATGCATGTCTCCTTCGAAGCTCAACTTGATATTCACGCACAGTCATAACAGAGTACATTTTGCCAGTTAAATCGCAGAAATAACTCAGAAAATCGCAACCAGATATTTGACACGAAACGTAAACAAGGTACAGTCACTTGTGGCGACATCTGCCTCAAGCTTCTAGTTTGCCTCCTCATTCTTTGTGTCAATTAAATTATGCGGAACTTTCGTAACTTCATAGTAACTGTTATACATTTGTACAACTTCAGCTAATGAACTAATTAAACATACCATCAGTATTGGATTATACCGAGTATAATAATTCACCTCTAAGACCGTGCTGTCATTCATTATAATATACATTTTATAACAAGAACAAAAGCAAAACGTTTTTAATTCGCAGAGTATCGATTTCACTTAAATAATATTAAATACGTCTATTAAAAACTTGACAAAGATGAGTGTAAGACTAAATTAGTATTCCTTGAAACATTTGTGTTACAAATAGAACATTTTTAAATTACTACTTAATGAGAAATACCCGTAAAATTGTGAGTAAATTTCCTTCTAATCCACTAAAAACTAAATACACTTAAGCAAAAATATTGAGTCACTTTTCATACAAAGTTCTATGAAAAGTGACTCGTTCTTTTTGCTCTTGAGTTTATACAGAAGGTTGTGTCTTCTTATGTGTATAAGAGCAATTCTTATATGATAACTATTCTTTACCTATTTTGTAAGCTTGAGTAAACAATTTCATTACGAAAATACTTGCTTGATTTTGAGAGCATAAAGAATTTAACGAAAATAAATAATTCGCTAGAGGACAATAGATAGTCTCAATTTTATATACAATTCTGTATCTCGCTTTAAAATATGTCATTCCAGTTTTAACATTTCCAGTACATATTTTTTAAACTGACTTTGATTCTACATACCTAATTACGAATATAAATATGTTTATATGCAAACTATTTTGTAAAAATACGACACTTGTTCGCTTTGAATGAAAATTTCTTACATAATAATTATGTTAGTACCTCTTGTTATTACGAGTATCTATCTATACCGGAGCGCATCTGACTCCGAAACTTAAAAATGTTTTTCGAAAATTACAAAAAACTTATTTTAGAATATTGGTCTATTACCTATTTACTTGTGCCAATATCAATATTTAACTTAGACCAATATAGGAAGTAATTCGGGTTTTTTTTTTGGGGATTTATATCTATAAAATTATGTGACAGTATTTTTTGTATTAATCGCTCCGATATACCTGTTTGCAACCAACTAAACGCCACGTTAAAACTGTAAATAAAGATGTATTATTTATATTCTATGATGTGTAAGAACATATAAATTTATATTTTTTACCTGAAGGATATGAAAATTACAAATTAACGTAGATATAACGCGTTTTTCGCGGATATAAAGCATCCATCCCTTTCGCGCACGCTTAATGATTAGAAAAGGATGGAATTAAGATGAATAACAACTAGTGTGTTTTATACCCACACGCCGTTCTAGGGCAGAGTCTATTTTTTTTGTAAGTTGTTCAATGGGCAATTGTTATGTCTAACAAAATAAAAAACTTCTTTAAAAAGTTGTCGTCACAATGTTAAAGTAATATTTTTTATTCCTATCCTAGAATTTTAAAGTATTTTCTTTTTAAATTTTAAAGTATTTCAAAATTATCGCATTTAAAAATTTTAGGCACTGATTAAAAAAAAAAACAGAACATTGTCATTTTGCATTTCTTTTTTGTTTAAATACATTCCGCGTTTTTAAACGGCTTATTTATTTTGGTCACTGTTTTAATAATACTTTTGAGTACATTTCGCTATTTAAGTAAATCTATTTTTATTGTAGCTGTTCTTTTACTGATTAAGCAATTGTTTTACTTGTTTTTGACCATTGTAACTAAGCCACATAGATTATTTTTAGTATGCCAATAGCTTTTATTTTTAATTAAGAAGGTACCTACTTAGATTACTGTTATAGCACAGTTAACTTAAGTTAAAATTTTATTTATTGTCTTTTTAACCAAAAACATGCTAATAATAGATAATACTATGTATAAAAACGGCTAGTCGTTTATTTTTTCGTTAACTATGATATTCTATTAGTCATTTTTCCTACCTTTTAAATAAGTAAGGTGTTTTTAACGGTTACTTTTTAAAAATGAATCTATAAATAGTTTAAAAGAAATATGTATTTCAACCAAAATTCATGTCGAAACATTGTTGGCACAAATTATTGTCTGTGTCAAGTTAATGTCATAACTAAGTTCTTCGTGTTTTTATTACAACTTCAATAAAATAGCTTCATAATTATGCTGTACTTCTTGTATTCGATACATCAGAACTCCGTCTTTTATAAAACTAATTTTTATTTAAAACGGCATAGTTAACTCAATAATAACAGAAAGTATTCAATTTTATATATCTAAATCTAGCTTTTATGACATCCGTTCGTTGAGATTGCGTTTTGACAACATAGTGAGTTATATTTTCACTTTGTATATCGAAACTATCTTAACGAACATATGCATAGTGTTATATGTTGTTAGCGTATATGCGTAGCCGACTACATCACGTTTAGGGCAGTATTAATATATCGTCCAGTGTTACAGTGCCTTTGTAATATTATATTTTTTTAAACAGCAAATAGTTCTTTTATTACTAAACTCATCTGCCTAAATATACTCAGTGGCACACAATTTGGTCCAGTTTACATACAAAATTACCAACTTATATATAGGCCCCACATTTTTTCCCGCTGAGTCAATCACTATCACTACATACTATAAAAACAAAGTCGCTTTCCGCTATCTGTCTGTCCTTACGTATGCTTAGATTTTTTAAATTACGCAACGAATTTTGATGCGGTTTTCTTTAATATATAGTGATTCAAGAGGAAGGTTTTTATATGTATAATTCTACGCAGACGAAGTCGCGGGCAGAAGCTAGTATATGTACATTTGACAACATGAAACTTCCTAATGTGCTGTGTCAGCGGGGTATCTTTCACTAAAAATTACTAGTATTTATTTTACTTTAGAAGTAATTTTTTTATCTGAATCTACTGTATGGTTTTGATGCAGAAAGTGTCCTTAAATTTCCTCATATTTTTTATGGAAAGAGTGAGGCAAGCGAGCAAGCCGGCTGCTTGATGGTAAGGTACCCAAGAGAACCAGCAAAAGATATCCAGTGACACTCCACACATATATTAAATTTTTATTTTTGTCGGCGTGATTATCTTAATCTTGGAATCTGATATAAGTAAGCCTTAGACAGAAAGACAGATATACATATCGAAATCATGAAGCTCCCCCGTTTGTGCCATTTTAACTGCTAAACCTTAAACTTGCGCGATTTCAACTGTTACACTGCTCATTTTGAAAAAACTTACGCCCAAAACATGCCTACCTTCATCAATGAGACGCCAAAATTAAAAAAAAACGGGGTCATACAACAAACCTGCACTTCAAACTACCTCGATATAATTTAACGACTTACGCCAGCTAAAAGAGGGTAGATTTCAAATGCCATCTTTCCTCATTGGTCCATCGCGTTCTACTAATACGTGCCCCTACCAAATCCCAGCACATAACCTCTCAACTCGCGCGTCGAAAACAACACTATCAAAATGGACGGCCGAGGGAGAATAGTAAAGAAGACCAATCGTTCGCGGTCTGCGCGCGCGGGCGTCATTTTCCCTGTCGGAAGAATCCACAGGATTCTGAAGAGTGGGAACTACGCTAGGAAAGTTGGCGTCGGTGCTGCGGTATACCTAGCTGGTGTAGCAGAGTATCTAGCTGCAGAAATGCTAGAGTTAGCTGCCAATGCTGCCCACGAGAATGATAGGAGCCGTGTCGCACCGCGACATATTCTACTAGCTGTAAAGAACGACGATGAACTGAAGAGACTGCTGACCGGCGTTGTGATTTCGGAAGGTGGAGTGTTGCCTTCCATTCGTCAGGAGTTGCTGCCGAAAAAGACTATAAAACCTAAAGAAGGTGAAGCTTGATAAGACTGCTTCGTTGGTGGTGGAATTGACAAGTTTCTATGGAACTAATATGACTAGAGCCCTAACGCTAGCTTCTAGCTAGCTAGCTGATTCTAACGTAGCCAGCTGGCGCGAAAATAACGAGATAGGCGAATTGCGGGCCACGATAATGTCAAAATGTTAGGTGATAAATTATTTGAATGATTTTGTAGTATTGTTATGATTATATAGCAGAATTAAAAAGACCAAGTCCTTTTCAGGACTAAAAAATCCTTGTTTTTTTAAGCGAGACTGTCAATAAGTACTTATACCTAAAAGGTGTAAAAAAAACATAGGTACCGAATGCAGCACTTTTAAAATGCAATTATGAACAGTAAAAAAATCGAACATTTTGACGAAGGTTAGGTACAAACATAACACTGCTCACTGCTATCAATTAGAATAAGAAGAATAGTATTCTAATAAATAACTACCTGTCGGTAGGCCGAACTTCTCGTTCGTCTTTTATTTTAACGCTATTAAATTTTCTGAAGATTATAAATTATTCTATATACCCTCATCTTTTCTTAGCAGGCTGTTAAAAAAACGAATTAGATTTATTTTACTGATTATTTTGAAATAATGATAGCAGTTTAAGTCACTTTATAGTCGTAGTGAAGTATCTAAATGTATCACCAAGTAATAGCTGCAAAATACTTTTCTAGTGATAAGACTTTTCAAAGTACCTACCTACTTAAAGTGGGCGGCAAATAAGTAAAACGTGGAGGGGATATGCGCAGTATGAAAAACAACAGCATTTTCATACTGCGCATATCCCCTCCACGTTTTACTTATTTGCCGCCTACTATACCATTCGAAATTGGGAAAAAATTGTGCTAACTTTGAAAGTCTACTTGTAGATTAGTAGTAGACTAGTACTAGTTGTACTTAATCTAGTTTCAGAGTGAAAATATTATTATGAGCCGTAGTTTATAGCATACCAATAAGTACCTACACAGATTTATAAAACTTTTGAATGCAGTGTTTTTAGTCGGACCCTTGTAATTTTTTTATTGACGTCAGAAGAAACAGTCAGCTGCAGCCCTCAGAAGGACTTTGTCAAAGATTCACTTCTATAAATACCTAAGAATAATTATTTTAAAAATACATAGAAAGAAACAGAAGAAGAAAGAAATAAAGAAAACGTTTATATACTTTTACATAGTGAACTTAACTAAGAGCGCTCGCCCCGCACTCGCCTCGCCAACTGCATGTCTTTTGGCATAATCGTGACTCTCTTCGCGTGGATGGCACACAGGTTCGTGTCTTCAAAGAGTGCCACTAGATACGCTTCGGTAGCTTCCTGTAAAGCAGCCACAGCGGAGCTTTGGAAGCGTAAGTCGGCCTTGAAATCCTGCGCGATCTCTCGCACTAATCGTTGGAAGGGTAGCTTACGGACTAATAATTCTGTACTCTTCTGGTACCGTCGGATCTCTCGCAGGGCGACGGTGCCGGGGCGGTAGCGATGAGGCTTCTTGACACCCCCAGTGGCTGGCGCACTCTTCCTTGCCGCTTTTGTGGCCAATTGTTTTCTCGGCGCTTTGCCACCCGTCGATTTTCTAGCGGTCTGTTTCGTGCGCGCCATTTTGTTTATACTTAACCTAACTAATGTCTGTATATTCTGTTAATATTACTGTTTTACTTGTGCAGAGTGGCGGGGTGATTGGTTTATATAGGAACGCGGGATCACTGCTTGTGTTGGATTAATTATTTGTGGGTAGTTTTGAATTTGCGTGGTTTAGTTACCCGAAGATTTTAAATTCTAGAGTATGTAGAAATTTTGACCGTTGTCCGTATGGGTAGGTTTATTCGAATTCAAATATTCGAAAATACGTTGGATGCACAAGTTTAGAAATACCTTCAACTAATTATCTATTTGAACAACAAAAGTGAGGCCGGTTTAAATTACGCCTCGCCTTGTGCAAGAGCCCGATTTTTAAAAGCATATATTATGTGAAAATATTGTTCTATATAGTAGTGAAAAGTTATGCTGAATTTCAAATATTAAATTAATATAAATAATTACATACATTCATATATACCTACATACATAAATCACGTCTTTATCCCTTACGGGGTAGACAGAGCCTAAGGTAACGAGACGTAAAGGCCACGTTTAGCATGATTGTCGTATAGGTGGAAAGGCGAATCAAAATAGTGATGGGTTGCTAGCCGCATCGCCTTTAACATGATTCCTAAGATTTTCGCCCATTCCCTCGATGGGCTTTTACTGTCTGCGCGGGACGAGAAGCAACTGGTACATTCTATGCTTTTCTTTAGGTACTCCTACTCTACTCTAATTACAGCTCCAATTAGTCAACTACTTAGTCGAAAATTTCATTTGAGCTGTAAGTAGTACGTAGGTCAACCAGTGTACTAAGTGCAGTTCGACACGGGAAGGCGTATTTTATACCGACCCCACTTTGCTAGGTATTAGCAGACTCGCAGTAGGTATAACGTCGTTACTTTTTAATCCGGTTTAAAAAAAATATTGAGATGTTCAATAAGGGTAGACTTTATACTCCAAAGTTCGATTTTAGAAGTTCGTCTCGTGCCATTCCGCTCACACCAATCTAACTAATCTAACTAATATTATAAATGCGAAAGTTTGGATGGATGGATGGATGTTTGTTACTCAATCACGCAAGAACGGCCCAACGGATCTGGATGAAATTTGGTACATACTGTACATAGATAGAGAAAAGTCTGGAATAGCACATAGGCTACTTTTTAACCCGGAAAATTGCATAGTTCCCGCGGGATAGTGATAAACGAATTCTATGCAGACGAAGTCGCTGGCAACAGCTAGTCTAACTAATATTATAAATGCGAAAGTATGGATGGATGGATGGATGTTTGTTTGTTACTCAATCACGCCAGAACGGCCCAACGGATCCGGATGAAATTCGGGACATAGATAGAGAAAAGTCTGAAATAGCACATAGGCTACTTTTTATCCCGGAAAATTGCGTAGTTCCCGCGGGATAGCGATAAACGAATTCTTTGCAGACGAAGTCGCTGGCAACAGCTAGTAGTCAATAATTTGAGAGTGAGAGTGATGGTATGATACGAGTGAATCGAATATCAGCCCTTAGGTACTTATGACAGATAAAGCGCGATTGGCACGGCACCTAGCTACTTTAACCTGTAACAGACGCTTTTGACATTATGGTTATGGTTATGATAAAGTTGTTAAATAACGGTGCTACCCACGCTAAAAAAAAATAAAGTTCCTACCCGCTTTAATTTAATAAAAGAATATCACGTAGAAAAAGCTGGCGCAGGAAGAGAAAGGAACAGAGGCTTTACCATGATGTTTTAATGCGATTCAAGTCAGCCTCAGATCAGGTTTCAGCTGTTAGAAATGACATTAGTGTGGATCTGACAGAGAGCGAACCTCAACTGAGTCTGAATTGAATCACATCAAGACGTCATGGTAAGGCCCTACTTTTATTTATAAAAGCAACTTCAATTGACGTCCGTAAAAAGAACAAGAAAGTTTGCGGCCCTGAGAAGGACCTTGTCAAATAACGACAACTACTGTAAAAAAGAGCGTAGTGATTTCCAAAAAACACGAGTTTTAAAAGACTATCCGCCGAAACCGTACAGCGTCCGTCCTTGGCGTTTCAACGCGTAAACCACGTCCATAGCAGTGACAGTTTTCCGCTTGGCGTGTTCGGTGTAAGTCACAGCATCTCTGATCACATTTTCAAGAAAAACTTTGAGCACACCGCGGGTTTCTTCGTATATTAAACCGGATATCCGCTTGACGCCGCCGCGGCGCGCCAGGCGACGGATGGCAGGCTTCGTTATCCCTTGAATGTTATCCCGAAGAACCTTCCTGTGACGTTTGGCGCCACCTTTGCCAAGTCCTTTGCCACCTTTACCACGGCCAGTCATTTTGAATATTCAAGACGTAAGACTCGGATGAAGATTGATATTTGACTGAGAGAACAAAGTTCGGCGCGATTTATGTATAGCTTAGCTACTATAGTAACATTGGGGGTAGATTGTAACAACTGTTGTGAAGACTACCCGACAATTTTTTCGTGAAATTATGTTGGTTACGTGATTGGTTGAAAGCTATTTCTAAAACCCCACTATTTCTTTGCAAATCTATATAAATTGTGTTTATTTTTATAGTTTAACAAGTGATATCGAGAATTAAAGATGGCACCCGTGAAAGTTCCTAAAAAGGCGCTCAAATCTATGGAGAAGCGGGAGAAGCCGGTGATACAGCCGAAGGGTGTAGGGAAGCCAAAGAAGACTAAAAGGAACTACGAAAGTTTCTCAATATATATTTTCAAGCTCTTGAAAACTTGTACCGAACATGAGGTCGGGATATCGAGGAAGAGTATCCTGATTATGAACAATTTTGTGAACGATATCCTGGAACAAATAGCGTGTGAGGCTGGGAGGTTGATCGGGCATGGCAAAAAGACTACTTTGGCACAGGACGAGATTAGAACTGCTACAAGACTCCTTATCCCTGGGGAACTTGGGAAACACGCAGTCCTGGAGGGGGAGAAGGCTCTAAGAAATTACAGAAACAGCTCCAACAGCCAGAGTTACTAGTGATGTTTAATAATAAAGTTGATTGTTTTTTTAATGTTTTTTCAAAATTATATTGTTGACAATTATGGCCCTTTTCAGGGCCGAATATTAATGTTTGTTTGAACAGAGTCAATTAATTACAGATTAATTTTATATGCGTGTTTTTTTTTTAATTAAAGAGTTGACATTTTGTTGGTGTTGATTTAAAATTGCTGTATCATAATAACAAATCTCGAAAAAAATACCCACTTCAATAATTTTATTTCATTGATTCTATCCATCTTTTCAGTCAAATGTATTTTGTAGTCTGGGTTTTGTTTTTATGCAGTAACGTATTTTATATTATTTCGACAATATGTCGGTGATGGTTCCATATAAATTTGGTTCAGGAAACATTTTTTTATTCAGTTGAAGTCCGTTAAATATTAAGTTAAAAAATGTTATTTGCATCCTTCTACCCTGCCAATTTACTTACTACCTACAACTTTTTCCTTACGCTACCCGCCTACTGATATTATAAAAAATGAGAAATGTTCGTGTGTATTCAAAGGTCCAGTCTTACACACACATTCGCTCATCCAAAAGAACAATGACGCAAATTGCATTTTTGCGATTTACACGACAGCGATCTAAAAAGATACCAAACCGTCGTATCAAACCCAATAACAGGTTTATTGCATTGGTGTCATTTATTCTGTTGGATGAGCCAATATATTAATCACGTCTTTATCACTTACGGCACAGAATATATAATAGTACTACGTACAGAATGGCCACGCTCCGCCCCGCACCTATTCGAGTTACCCCACCCCTCAAGCGCAGTCTGCCGGAAAGCTGCCGGCAACTAGTAGGGCTCGCGACGCGATGTATGTCGGCCGCACGTCACAAGTTGGGGAACCTATCCTACCTACTTCATTTTATAAAACATTAGAAAATTAATGCTTTCTGAAATTATCGCGATTAATACATGAAATAACTACAGAATCATTCGCTTAAGTTTCTTGTCGTACATCTATTGTAATTGAAAATAATAATGCTTAAATACACAGACAGACACATTTTAAGTAAGTTTAAATAAATAGATAACGATTAAGTACATTTATTTGCACACATCTAAGACATATCTTTAGTATATTTATGTCATTCGTAGTACTTATAGTACTAGGTTTTTGCGATAGACAGCCCTGTGTATCTTACGCACACATTGACGCGTGTACAGACGACGTCGTGCCTGTGTTCATTTCAGAACGCGGATTTTGTACGCCGTGGCCGCCGTGTGCTTACGGGGTAGACAGTACCTTTTTTATGGCCCGATGAATCAACTTAAAAATTACTGTGATAACTCGACGTTCCAGTATCGCAGCGACCAGTGATATTATCTTCGAATTCTTTCTTCGATTCCGTCATTATTTCTAGTAAATTAAATTGATACATGAGAAACGAAATACCAACAGTAAAGTTGGCTTAAATTAACTAGAAGTTAGTATATGAACGGGCCATTCTCTTAAAAGTTGTACCCCCAAGTTTTTTCTGGAATTTTGTTTCTTTTATCTGATTCCCACTCAGAATCACGAGCACTATCGATCCTGATAGGAGAAAAAAAAAACATTCCGAAAATTCCATACATTTTCTAGCCTAAAATTTCGTTCCATTCCGTTACCGCAATACAAAATTTGTATGAATTAAGTAACGGAATGGAAAACGCAATCTTGGGCCGTTTTTTTCTCCTATCAGGATCGATAGTGCTCGTGATTCTGAGTAGGAATCTGAAAAAGAAACAAAATCCCAGACACAAGAGGCTACAAATTTTAAGAGAATGGCCCGAACAATAAATATATTGACAGGCATTGATGTGGCAAATAGTAAGTCAAGACTATAGACAAGATGAGAGAGAAAAATGAACACAAAATAATTTACCTTGCTACTCTGCTACTTACGTGCAAGATAACCAAGCTTGTGCGAAATATATACGTTCAAAACGCATGCAAAACGTATCTATATATTTCGCACTAGCTTGGTTATCTTGCACGTAAGTAGCGGAGTAGCAAGGTAAATATTTTGTGTTCATTAAAATGGACCTCCGCAAAGTAACGCCTGATTCAATAAAAGATGAGAGAGCACGAAGGAGATTATATATCAACCAGTGAGTTGGAACTAAGCCAAGCACAATAAAACACGATGGTGTCACGGGACATTTTTTATTGTCAGTAAACGCCGATGGTGCTGAGCACGTGGGTCAGTATGATCTGGTGCGTGTCGCGGAACACGGCGCGCACGTTGTCCGTGTCCGTGGCCGTGGTCAGGTGGAAGTAGCACTCGCGCGCGCGCAGCGCCGAGCCCACCACGAACGACTCCGCGGCGACCGGCGGCGCGCGCGGGCGCCGCTTCTGCGTCACGTCCTGTAACAATGTTGACTACTTAATCTACTGAGCTGGCAACGTCGCATTTTTTGTGATTTTTAGGGTTCCGTACCTCAAAAGGAAAAAACGGAACCCTTCCGTCTGTCAAGACCCTTTTTCTCAGGAACGCGTGGAGGTATCAAGCTGAAATTTATATCAAATACTCAGGTCCACTGCCCCTTGGAGCTGTGAAAAAATCAAACTTCTAAGCCAACGCAATCAAAAGATACAGCCGTTTATGCCGCAAATTTCCGCAAATTTTCGACTCTCAAGGGAATCAAAACCTACAGGGTACTTCCCGTGAACGCAAAATCTTGAAATTTGGCCGGTTTTTTTTTACGATTATTTCACGGAAATTAAATGAAAGTTTCAAATGTGGGTCTGTAGTGCACTTCGTTTTTAGTGTATAATCGTGATGGACTTTTATTTTGTTATTAAACGTGATGTAATTATTATTTTATCCCGTCTTAAACTGTCTCCAACTTATTTCTCTGTCTTATTGGTTGTCTGGTAGGGATAGCTATTAAGTGATAAGACCGCCTATTACACAAGGTGCTGCTCGTCAGTTCTGTTAGCTTGAGCTTTGGCTTGACACGCTATATCGCGTGTCTATTCCTGTGTAAATAGAGCTTGCTTGAGAGCGTAAGCAGAGCTGGTAGTTTCAAAAAAGACACAAAAGAGGCAAAAGAGCCCTTGGCGGCCTATGTGCAAAATAAAGTTTTTAAATTTTGAATCTTGTACAGACCATAACGGTAAATATAGTCCGATAGATATTTATCAAAATGAGAGAATTTACAGGGTCGAGACCTGTCTTCATCTTGTGATTAACGTAAGCAAATAAAGGATTCGGACATTGTATGAAATGAAAGTGAGACTAACCACAAACATCTGCCGGATGAACATCTTGGTGCGGTCGTACTCGTCACCGGGCGCCTGGTACTGCTGGTACTTTGGGAAGTACTGCGCGATGCCAGGCCCTCGCGCCACCTTCTGCTGCAGCAGGTCCTGCTTGTTCAGGAACACGATCAGCCCAGCCTCCAGGAGGAACCTGGTCAGTAACACAGTTATCAATAAAATCTATAGGCGATGCGGCTAGCAACCCATCACTATTTTGATTCCACTTTCCACCTATACGCCTACTATACGATGACTGGATAGCCTAGTGGTTAGTGACCCTGATTATGAAGCTAAAGGTCCCGGGTTTGAATCCCGGCAGGGGCAGACATTTGTATGATGAATAGGAATGTTTGTGCTAGAGTCATGGATGTTGTATGTATGTATTTAAGTATGTATTTATCTACATTATATTATCTATGTTTATCCATTGCCTGGTACTCATAGTACAAGCTTTGCTTAGTTTGGGGCTAGGTCAATTGGTGTAATTTGTCCTAAGATATTTATTTATTATTATTATTATAACACCTGAGTGTCGCTCACCTGCTCTGCCAGACGTCCTCGAAGAGCGTGAGAGCTTCCTGCAGCCTGTTGGTGGTACCGTCCTCGCGCAGGCGCTGGTCGTAGTCGCTGCAGGCCACCAGGAACCAGATGGCGTGGATGCCTTCGAACACCTGCCAACCAGAGCAAGAGGCGTAAGGGTGAGGAGCAAAAAGTTACACATCGTTGACGTTGCGTTAAAACCACTAACTTTTTCCATTGTGACACGAAAGCTATCCATGTCTAAATTATTGAATCAGGCGTTACTTTGCGGAGGTCCATTTCAATGAACACAAAATATTTATCTTGCTACTCCGCTACTTACGTGCAAGATAACCAAGCTTGTGCGAAATATATAAAAAAAAACTTTGAAAATAATCCCGTACAGGGATCGAAACGCGCGTCAGTGTTTGTTGGTGTTGGTGTTAGGATTAATTAAGTTTGTGGGATTTTTGTGCGTTTTGTGTGGCAGTAGCTTGCATGCAACACGTATATATTTCGCACAAGCTTGGTTATCTTGCAAGTAAGTAGCGGAGTAGCAAGGTAAATATTTTGTGTTCATTTTTATCCATGTTTGACTAATTTTCATGTCACAATGGAAAAAGTTAGCGAATTTTAACTACCTTACTAACGCGACTTTAACGGTGTTTAACTTTTTGGTCCTCACCCACAAATAGATTAAGAACATTTTTAATTGAGAAATATATGTTAAGTTTTATGCCCAGTTTAATATGTAGTTTTAAAATGTATGGTACGGTTACTTTTAAAAGCATAGTGAAATAATACGAGAGAACAAGCTTTTTTATAGAAACCGTGATAAGGTTAAGTGGGTGGAAGACTTTATCACCGTTTGTATGAAAAGGCTACTTTTCGCCTGTCTTCATAATTAACAGTGACAATGTTTTCTACCCTTGAACTTTACTAACGTTAGAATGAAAAGCCGTGACGACTACGATCATTTTTATATTTGCTTAAATTTAAATTTTTGATTATAAATTATTTAAATTTTATATTGTTATTGTTAATATAATGTTTGACATGCGGATTTTACCTATTTCATTTTACACTTTTTATTTAATTGTCTATCTTTTTTATAAAACTCCTTGACATAAATATTAGAGAATTTAAATTTAATTTAATGAATACGATACAATTGACAACATTTCATATTTCTGAGCCTATAATTTTAATGGTTCTCTATGTTTGGTTTGAAAAGATGAACATGCTGACAGATTAATTTTTTCGCTACGGCTTGTATTTGATTTATAATTAATTTATTAATTTGTGCTTATTCTAAAAGGGCGTAACTCCGATACTATCACAGAATACACATGTATTCCTTTGTCTTTTCTCTATAGAAAAAAAAACTGACGTTAATTTCAAATTGTCAATGTCAGGCCCTATTCTCCAATATTCGATTTTCGAGGTTCGCTTCGTGCTGTTCCGCTCATACTTATAGTCATTATCTTGAGAGTAAGAGAGAAGGTATGCAACGAACTTCGAAAATAGAATTTCAGAGTTGCCCCCCTTGCACTTTGAAGTTGTCAAAAATACAAAATTATGATCGCTTATTTTTTCTCGTGAAAAAAGCAAAGGCGATACACCTATCCTGTGGTAGTTTTGGTAAAATTAGGTCATATTTTTAATTATTTTTTATAATAAGCGATATTAAAATTATATAAACATATTACAGTGATCAGGAGGCAAAATGCTTTCGAACCACATGTACATTTTCAGGTGTTATAAAAATGAAATGTTGTCAATTGCATGATTTAAATTGACATATTAACTATTGCCATTAAAATTTTGTATTCCTAGATTTTAGTGATAAGTTGCTATTGTGTGCCCTTGCAGGGCGTCATGGACCGACTAATTTATGCTTAACACCTTTTAATATAAATGTACATGACATTACAATCTAATCTAACTAATATTATAAATGCGAAAGTATGGATGGATGGATGGATGGATGGATGGATGGATGTTTGTTTGTTTTACTCAATCACGCCAGAATGGCCCAACGGATCTGGATGAAATTCGGCACATAGATAGAGAAAAGTCTGGAATAGCACATAGGCTACTTTTTATCCCGAAAAATTGCGTAGTTCCTGCGGGATAGCGATAAACGAATTCTTTGCAGACGAAGTCGCTGGCAACAGCTAGTAAATAAATAAATGTATGACTAATTTTCGTGTCACAAATGTCACAATGGAAAAAGTTAGTGGAAATTTTAACGCAACTTTAGCAGTGTGTAACTTTTAGGTCCTCACTCCTCAGTCAAATATGGCAGGACGAATTGAATGCTACAGACGACCGGATAGCCCAGTGGTGAACCTGACTATGAAGCTTGAGGTCCCGGGTTCGATTCCCGGTCGGGGCAGATATTTATACCTTGTGCAAGGTCCGTCCGGATCGCTACCACCATCTTACTCACTAATCCCACTGCCAAGCAGCAATGCTTGCACTGGGGGGCTACTCCAAAATTCGATTTTCGAAGTTCGTGTCATACCATCCCTCTCACTCTCAAATGAATGTCTATTAGTATGAGCGGACTGCCACCAAACGAACTTTGAAAATCGAATTTCACAGTTTAAGACCTGTTGTGTTCCGGTAGATATGGAGAGTAAGACAGCTAGGGGAAATTACAGGCACAAGAGGCATTTCATCTTAGCCCTCTAGGATGGTAACTCATCTTCAGTTCATGTTCAGTTTTTTTTTTTTAAGCGAATAGGAAGGCTAACGAGCAAGTGGGTCACCTGATGGTAAGCGATCACCACTGCCCATAGACACCCGCAACCCCGGAGGGATTGCAGATGCGTTGCCAACCTAGAGGACTTAGATGAAATGCCTCTTGTGCCCGTATTTTCCTCGGCTGTCTTACTCTCCACACCGGAACACAGCAGTGCAAGCACTGCTGCTTAGCGGCAGGATTAGCGAGTAAGATGGTGGTAGCTATCTGGACGGACCTTGCACAAGGCCCTACCATCCGCAAAAGTGGTGATCAGGTGGTCAGTGGTGATCAGGTGACCCGCTTGCTCGTTTACCTTCCTTTTGGTATAGGTAAAAATATTAAAAAAACCTATAGGGTAAACTTATCCAGTTGTCCTAGAAATTCAGAAAAAAAATAGAAAAATACCCGGTTTTTACCTGGATCCATTTCTTCCTCTCCCCGCGCTGCCCGCCCACGTCAAACATCCAGAAGTCCTGAACGCCGCCCTGCATCGACTTCGGTACCTGGACAGAGCTCACGTTGAGTTCGTTGCATTTGGCGTCGAGACACTCGGTCCGTGGGGCAAGGGCGCACGTGGGCTCTACAGAGACTTAAGTAAACGCCTGAGGGAGGCAACGGACGACCCTCGCGCCGGCAGCTTTCTCGCACAAAGACTCGCAATTGCGATACAACGCGGGAATGCTGCCTGCGTGATGGGGACCCTACGTTCAAATTTAATATAATTTTTATTTTTAAGGTAGCTTTAGTTTATCTACTTTGTAATAGGTACCTAAGTCAATATCAAAATTGAACTCTGCGATACACAACCACTACAAGTAAAAAAAAGGGAAATTGAAGGTTGATTCATACATGTCATAGGAAAACTACCCGGCATTTACAAATTTTTTTCATGTCAACGATGCAATTGTTTATATTGTTTTACTGATTATTTAAAAGTTGTTAGTGATGGGCGAAAATCTTAGGAATCACGTTATAGGCGATGTGGCTAGCAACCCATCACTATTATTTTCACTATTTTTACCCCATAAAGGACGTCATTTATGTATGTATGTATTATTTAAAAAAGCGTTAAGAGGCTGACAACACCTAATTTTGTTGAAATTGATGTTATTTAAGCACTTTTGTAAGAAAAACTACACACAAAAAAAATATAAAAAAATATAATGTAAATTTTCATCATATTTCAAACACGCTAGACGGACTCGATACATAATTGAACAAAATCGGCTCGATAGAAAATAATTGCAAAGATTGGTCTTAAAATCATCATTAAACGGTTCTATGTCTTTATTTTTTCGACGTATGGGTCTGCAATTAAAAACATGAAGTTACCATACCGACCGCCCGTCTACCTTGAATACCTGCCGCGGTTCGGAACACCCCACGGCGAGGATCTTTGGGCGAAGTTTAAAATTAAAGATAAATATTGTTACGTGTGTGTCGTGTATATACCACCTAATGCCACTGACGATGTTTACACACAATGGTTTGAAAGTGTCGAAAGAGTTAGCGAATCTATTCGTAATTCAGAAGTGTTTATCTTGGGCGATCTAAATTTGTATAGTGCTAGCTCGAATGTCTGTGACTTATATAATTGTTTCTTGTCTTTGTGTAATTTAGCTGACTATAACTGCGTGGCTAATGTGAATGGTAGAATGCTTGATGTGGTGCTGACGAGGCCTGAGATGGAGAGTAAGGTGAGTGTGCGGGGTGCGGAGGCGGGCGAAGAACTCGTGCCTGTGGACGCGCACCATCCGCCATTACTAGTTCGCGCTGTTTCTCACTTACCTAGTAAGGTTACTCTTGCGGACCCGTCCAACATTGATAGTTCTAAAGACTGGTGTTTCCCAAAAGGCGATTTTCACAACTTATATTGTCTACTTCGAGATTGCGACTGGCACAGTGTGTATCAAACGCAGAGCGCCGACGAAGCAGTTTCTGAATTCAACAGTATTCTGTATAGTCGTTTTGACCTCTGTATCCCAAAAAAAATACGGAAGCCGACGTGTAATCGCACTTATCCTGTTTACTACACGAAAGCCATTATCCGCGAGATTGAGCTCAAGGCTCGGCTTCATCGGGAATGGAAGCGAACCAAGAACAACGAAACTTACGCAAACTTCAAAGTTCTTCGGTCAAAAATTAAAGAGCGCATTAAAGTAGCCTACAATGACTTCGCGAATAATGTCTCCAGTAATATTTCCAAAAACCCATCTCAGTTTTGGCAGTTCGTTGCTTCTCTCCGTTGTAGAGGTGGAATTGAACCAATTGTAACCCGTGGTGACTCTGAATTTCAGGGTGCTGAAGCTGCCTCCGCATTTGCAGCTCATTTCGAGTCCGTGTTTCTACCCGAGCCACCAAATCTTGACCCTGAATGTGCCAGTGCTGGAGCTTGGACGGGTGGACAATCTATTGATATTCCGGTAATAAACGAGGATGTTGTGCGTGCCGCGGTCAGGCGGCTTAAAGCCGGCGCATCAGCTGGACCCGATGGCATTCCGGCTTTTGTTTTTAAAGGTTGCATCGATCACTTGATCGCGCCGATGCTCTTTGTCTTCAATTTGGTGTTAACCTCCAGTGATTACCCTAGCTCTTGGAAGATATCTCGTGTAACTCCTATCCCAAAAAAAGGATCCAAGTCGATGGTAGAAAATCATCGCCCCATCGCGATTTTATGTGCGCAGGCTAAGGTTTTTGAGATGGTACTTCATGTGTGTCTATTTCCGCAGTGTCAGCCGTATTTTACAGGTTCCCAACATGCATTCTTGCCTAAGAGGTCCGTTTCTACCAATTTGACCGAACTGGTGAATATTATTTCAGTGGAGTTGGATGTCCGAAAACAGGTTGATGTTGTTTACCTGGATTTTCAAAAGGCTTTCGACAGGGTGGACAACGATATCCTGCTGCGGAAGTTACATCGAATAGGATTCGCTCCCAGACTACTAAGACTGTTTGCTAGCTATCTCAGGGACAGGAAACAGTTCGTTAAGTACGGGTCGTATCTTTCGGAACCCTACCACACACGTTCTGGAATAAGTCAGGGATCAAACTTAGGGCCGTTTCTTTTCTTGGTGCTCATCAACGATCTTCCCTTGGTGGTGCGCGACTCTACTGCTTTACTGTTCGCCGACGATGTGAAATTGATCATGCCCATTAACTCCACTCTAGACTGCAAGGTTTTGCAACAGGACATTGACGCGGTGAACAAGTGGAGCGTAGAGAATAAACTTTTATTTAACAGCGGTAAGTGCGAGGTGATGTCTTTTTCACGTTTGTTGTCGCCTGTCCTCTATGATTATACCATCGGTGGGGACGCCGTGGCTCGCGTGGAGGAGGTTCGTGACCTCGGAGTCACGTTTGACCCCGCCCTTACATTTCGGACGCACGTGCGAAGTGTGACGAAGTCTGCGTATCAGAGGTTGGGATTCGTGTTGAGAAATTCTGCCCCACTCACTGCTGCGGCTACGCGAGCGTTGTATGCGGCGCTGGTTCGGAGTATTCTCGAGACGAGTGCAGTGGTCTGGAGCCCACATGAGAAAAAATATATTCTCATGATGGAGCAAGTGCAGAAAAAGTTTCTACGTAACCTGTACAAGAAACTGCACAAATATTACCCCCTCATGTACCCAACGCGTTTCCTGCAAGGCCACCTGGGATACGATTCCCTGGAGCTACGTAGGAATGTTGCTTTGTGTAGTTTTTTCCTCCGCATATTGCGAAACAAAATCGACAGCGTAACTCTTCATGCAACTTTTGCAAATTTGAAAGTGCCTAACGACTACATCAACAAGCGCTGCAGAGTTAGCCTCCTGGTCGGGCCGCGCGCCCGCAGCCGCCTGCGCCAGCACTCGCCTCTCCCCCGCGCGGTCGCTCTCATCAACTCCGCGCTCGCAGCAGCCCCCCAGTGTGATCTGTTTGCGACCAAGATAGCGAGGCTGGAGATGGAATGGAAGAGAGTGCTAGAGAGGATGCAGGATGTATAGGAGATGTATGTCACTAGTAGGTATTTAGTTTAGGTTTAGGTTTAGCGTATAGTTATCTAATTTTAAGTATCTAATGTAACGCTATGGTGTCAACTGTCATGTTATATATATAAAGATAAATAAATAAATAAATAAATAAATATTCATACCTACACGGCTAACGAGTCATATTTCACAAATAAGCCATACTTTTTTTTATTTCTTCTTATTTGTGTCTTATTTGCAAGATTTTAGACGCGCGCCAAGCTGCCGGAATAGTTTCTTCTCTTTCACTCACAGGCACGCGAACCGTATGTGTGAAGAGTGGCGCTGCTCAAGGTCATTTGCTGTTGACAGCGCCTTAAGATACAACTGAACGACGCATACGCACCTTAACTTTGAACTCTATTTTCTGTATGCCAGAGGTCTTCTGCCGGCAGCGGAGTATGTCGGCGTCGGACGGCACGTAGTCCGGTTTCTCTATCAGGTCTATCCGGTCGAGGAAACTGAAATATAAAGGAGTTTTACAATTAGGTACTTCAGATGACGCGTGTTGTGTCGATATCTGACATATAGCACACAACCTAATAGAGTGGAGACGTCAAACGTCATACAATTCATACGAAATATAATTTCGCAAAGCCCAAATTGGGGATTATTGCACTCTGATTGGTCAGCTGAAGGTCAAAAGGGTCAATAAAGTTAACCAAGCAGCTATTATCATCGATATGGATAGTTAATTGATTCTGTCATCAACTCAAAGGTTGGCTGGAAGAGATCCTTTAAAAGGATAAGTCCGCCATTGTGCATGTATCTCAGTGTATGTCAATTTGTATTTGTTTTATGTTTATTTTGCACAATAAAGAGTGCACAATACATACATAATGTTTAGTCGTTGTGCGGCATAGTAAATAAAACTCGATTAATTTTAATTTCTAAACGACACTGAAAATTAGAACACATAGAAAAATCCGAAAAGTAAAGCTATGGCCGGGAATCGAACCCGGGTCCTCGTCATTCCGTAACGCGTGCTATACCCCTACACCACCCATAGCAGGTGACGAATGAATGAATGACGAGGACCCGGGTTCGATTCCCGGCCATAGCTTTACTTTTCGGATTTTTCTATGTGTTCTAATTTTCAGTGTCGTTTAGAAATTAAATTTCTAACGGTAAAGCCGTAAAAGTAAACATAAAAATTAAGAAATAAAATTTCTTGATTCATTTGATATTTTCGATTAATTTTAATAAAAACAAAAAAGTAAATACACCCCCTTGCAAAAAAATCGGGCAACTATGGTTTTTCAGATTTTTAGGCATTAAAGCTTAAAAAGTAAGCTTTTATGCACATATAATACAAAAACCATGGGTGCCCGTTTTGCAAGGGGTTATATAAGTATATATAGTGTCAAAATTTGCGTTAGAATGGTATATTTCGTTCGCTGGGTATATGTCGAAAAAGACAGATGTGTTGCCACACTTGGATAGCCCTTATTGCCACTCGATCGGTTATTTCCTCTATGATATCTGATGGTCTAAATGCAGTGCTTACTACTCTGCGCTGTCTATCAGCTGGTACTCGTTGGACCTCCGGAAGCACTCCCGCACTCCGGCGTCGCGCCACAGCGCCCGCACGTAGTCAAAGTACTCCTGTAAATATATATAACATACATACAAACATACATACGTACCGTCACGCCTTTTTCACACGGGTAGACAGAGACTATTGTCCCACTTGCTACGATCCTGACATACATTCGCTTCATTCACATTCATGAATCTCTTCATACATGCTCGCCGGTTTACAATTTACAAGCGGAAGTCTCTTAGTTAAGTAGTTTTATAAAATAGGGCCCTGGCCACTGACTGTGAGCGACTGTGAGCCCTCGATGGGCTTTTACCATCTGCGCGGGAAAAGAAGCAGTTGGTACATTCTATGATTTTTCTTTGCCCCCAGAACAACCATTGGAAGCAATATTTAAAATATCAGGAAGATTCTTATGGAGAGATAAAATTGAGAAATTAGGTACACGTAAAAAAGGATTCTTTTGCACAATTTTTAAATATACGCGGACGAAGTCGCGGGGAACAGCTAGTATCTAATCTAACTAATATTATAAATGCGAATGTATGGATGGATGGATGGATGTTTGTTTGTTACTCAATCACGCCTGAAAGGCCCAACGGATCTGAATGAAATTCGACACATAGATAGAGAAAAGTCTGGAATAGCACATAAGCTACTTTTTATCCCGGAAAATTGCGTAGGTAGTTCCCGCGGGATAGCGATAAACGAATTCTTTGCAGACGAAGTCGCTGGCAACAGCTAGTGTGATAATAAGCCCAGTTGAAGTGGCAACAAAACACGTGACTCCTAAAATCGTGAGTTCAATCACTAGAATACTTGACTTCAAGACGGTCCTTCTATTTCGACTATCTTTCAATAGACACTCATTACAAATAATTTCTACAAGTATCTACTACTTCGAAAGTAATCTAACATCTAGATCAAGATAGCCGCCCGAGACTTCCTGTCGGCACTTTATTGTATGTTATAAATTAACGTTTAAAAAAAAGTACACGGCGTATTAGCCTAGTGGTTTTTCGGAATTTATGTGCGAAATTACATTTGAAATTTACCATGAGCTTTTCGGTGAAGAATATCGTGAGGAAACTGGACCAATCCCAATAAGGATTAGTTACCCTTTCGGGTTGGAAGGTCAGATGACAGTCGCTTCTATGAAACTAGTGCGTACGCCAAATCTTGGGATTAGGTTGTCAAAGCGGAGCCCAGGCTCGCTGAGCCGTGGCAAATGCCGGGAAAAACGCTAGGACGATGAATGAGGTGAATAAATGTTTAAAAAGTCAAAAAACTGACTCAAGAACATAGTCCGAAAAAATATCTTATATCTCATACTCATACTTATACATATATAAACACCATATAAGCTAACCGAAGCGGCTAAGCGTAGATACATATCCTATAGGCTCTTAATAAGTACTATAAGAGCTCTTATAGTACTTATAAGTACTATAAGAGCGCTCAAAGATGACGTTGTTATTGCGATAGTATTTCAAAGATATTCGGGTATGCATGCATGGGATAACCGGTGGATGCAGGTGGCGAGTTGTCGTTCATTATGGTGTGCTAAGGGGGAGGCCTTTGTTCAACAGTGGACGTCTTCAGGCTGATGATGATGATGATGATGATGATTCGGGTATGTCTTGCTGTACGCTCAATTTTATGGATAGTTGAATCGACCGATCGTACCCGAAATCCGAAGGTTGTTCTAGGAACATGAAACTACCCTGAGACTCACACATAATTACAACACAACGGATAACTCACGTATAAAAGCCGAAGAATTGCTCCGACAATTGTTTCGGACTATTTCGAAGCCCTTCATCAGGGAGCGCTCGCCCCGGTGGCAGCGAAACAAACACTGCGCGCCAACGCTCTGCTCCTTCGCTTTGCTTCTTCGGCTTTTATACGTGATCCGTTGTGTTATAATTATGGTTGTTCTAGGAGTTCACAGTCTGTACAGCTTAGGTACGGCAAACTTCTTGAGCAAGAACGACGAGAAAGGGGTAAGTTTGTGCATGTACTTTTATACCAAAAAGACGCTAAATTCACTTCTGCGCATATGCGCATACAAGGTCAGGCTCAAGATGTTTGCCGGCAACTGTACATACACTTGTTTCTTATAACACTTGGTTACCTCACTGTAGTGCGGGGGGCCCTCCGGCCCGCAGCGCAGCACGTAGGCCTGCGCCTGCACATTGCGCGGGCTCGCGAGCGCGACCGACAGCCGCGCCATGTTGCGCACTATGTCGTGAATAGACTCGTGCACGTTGTGATGTATGTACTTTATCTTCTCTATGCGCTCGCTGCGGCGAAACAGAATAAGTTTTTGTCAAAAATAGCATTTTAATACAAGCTTTTTTTGCTGAATGTAAAAACTGGTCTGACTTACTTCGTGGTATGGCTACTGTGGCCTCTGTCGTCCATCGATTGATCAATAAACTAGTTTGACTGGTCTGGAGAGAGATGTCTACTGAGATACTCCCCACAATTGAATAACTAACACATACATTGTCGTCCGTCCTACATATGTGTACCAAATTTAAAGTTCAGACCAACCGTTGAAGAGTTCTCTCCTGCGGAGATAATGGCTGGGTCATCAGGACGCCACTACCGATTATTGTATTATTGTCATCCGACTTACTCAAGTACTTAAGTATGCAATATTTCAGCTCAATCGATTGAAGATATCTGCTTCAAAATTGAGTCGCAAATTCCACCCGGACAAACATACATTACATGCATACATGCTGCATTAAGCTGTATGCCTAGTTGCCTAGTGTAAGTTTTCGGTCACAAGAGGTCACAAGATACGCTTTGAATGCTTTTGCGTTGAAATGTCAAATACAACGAAAACGTCTGTTTATGTTTCGATCCGCAAGTGGTGCTAGCAATTTTTCCACAGTGATTGAGAATATTGAGACGTTTTTTTTAGAATTTACATTAGAGTTCGTACAGTAATAAATAGAGAAATCATAGATAACTGACACTTAAGATGACTGGAACTTAATTTAACTACTTCGAAATTCATAATTTGAAATTCTTTCTGTGTCGTTCCGCTCACTTAATAGCCATCAATAGGGTACGTATTAAAATCCATAAAGTTAAAAATGTATAATGGGTTAAAATACATAATGGTTCAAAATATATAATGAGATTTTCTCCGAAAATTGCAAATTAACAGAATTGCTATAAACTAAACCTAGGTAACCTAACCTAAACCAATCTATAGATCACGCTATAAAAAAAAATCATATACCTAATAGATTCACAGAAAATTGCATTATATATTTTGAACTATTATACATTTTAACCCATTATACATTTTAAACTTTATAAATTCTGATCTGCTCCCCCATCAATATGAGACTCAGAAGGATGGTGCGATACGAACTCCGAATTCAGAATTTCGGAATAAGTAGCTCTCAATAATACCTTTGACTGAATCCTTGTATGTGCAAGATCTTCATTTGCTTTATTATGGTGGTCTTCCCGCTCTCGCCTGTGCCCAGCAGCAGTAATTTGATAGCCTGCAATGATGAACCCAATTTAAATTACATCTTACTAATATTATAAATGCGAAAGTATGGATGGATGGATGGATGGATGTTTGTTTGTTTGTTACTCAATCACGCCAGAACGGCCCAACGGATCTGGATGAAATTCGGCACATAGATAGAGAAAAGTCTGGAATAGCACATAGGCCACTTTTTATCCCGGAAAATTGCGTAGTTCCCGCGGGATAGCGATAAACGAATTCTTTGCAGACGAAGTCGCTGGCAACAGCTAGTACATACATAAATCTCGTCTTTATCCCTGACAGGGCAGACAGAGCCTAAGGTAAGACCTACAGGCCACGTTTAGCGTGATTATGGACGTATAGATGGAAAGGGGAATCAAAATAGTGATGGGTTGCTAGCATCACCTATATCATGATTCCTACGATTTTTACCCATTCCCTCGATAGGCTTTTACCATGCGCGGGAAGAGAAGTAAATAGCATATTCTATACAACACTTTACATCACCCTTTTTTAGGGTTCTGTACCTCAAAAGGAAAAAACGGAACCCTTATAGGATCACTTTGTTGTCCGTCCGTCCGTCCGTCTGTCTGTCAAGACCCTTTTTCTCAGGAACGCGTGGTGGTATCAAGCTGAAATTTATATCAAATACCTCAGGTCCACTGCCCCTTGGAGCTGTGAAAAAATCAAACTTCTAAGCCAACGTAATCAAAAGATACAGCCGTTTATGCCGCAAATTTCCGCAACTCTCAAGGGAATCAAAACCTACAGGGTACTTCCCGTGAACGCAGAATCTTGAAATTTGGTATGAAGGTAGGCTTATATCACAGATTAAGGAATAATTGCGAAAACCGTAAATATGTATGTCTGTATATATAAGTAACCAATATAAAGTAACCCCACACTGCGTACATTTTGCTTTGGAGCAGGGCTCTGCTTACACTGGTTTATAGATATTTATAGATAATGATAATACGGAACCCTCGGTGCGCGAGTCTGACTCGTACTTGGCCGGTTTTTTTCATACAATCGGATAGAACAAACTACAAAGCACCACATTCGCTTTTCGTTTCCGCAGGTAGCTTACATACTAACAGATTTTCAACTACCCACGATTAAAATAAATAGCTATGGTACGTCGGCGACGCATTTGATGATCCTACGAAATCGTAGTGCAATCGCATAAGGCCGGCCACATACGGAATTTTCATACGGTTTCCATCACAACACAACACAACAGACAAATGTGAATGCGGCTTTATTATGACGATGGACTCACGTCATTATAGTTCTTGATCCATTGCTTGATCTCGCGGTCGATGTGGTTGGAGTGCTCGCCGTCTTCGTCCTGCGCGCGCATGCATGGCAGCAGCCTCATGCTCCTGGACTGACGAAGCTTTTTTATTATTACACTAGCTTCTGCCTAACTTCGTCTGCATTGAATGTAATATTATAAATGCGAAAGTTTGTGAGGATGGATGTTTGTTACTCTTTCACGCCAGAACGGCTTAACGGATCTAGATAAAATTTGGAACAAAGATAGATTATGGTCTGGAATAACACAATAGGCTACTTTTTATCCCGGAAAATTGCGTAGTTCCCGCGGGATAGCGATAAACAAATTCTAGTTATAACTAGAAACCTTCCTCTTGGATTCAAGACCTTGGATTCCCTCTATTAAAACAATTGCATCAAAATCCGTTGCGTAATTTAATAGATCTAAGCATACATAGGGACAGACAGCGGAAAGCGACTTTGTTTTAATACTATGTAGTGATTGTGAAGCTGTTGCTACGAAACTTCTTCAGTAGCTAGATAGCGGGAAGTTTGCACTTTGTATCTTCGAAACAACTCATCCGATTTTAAAGAATCTTCAATCTAACAATTATCATTGTCACTAACTGACACAATCTAGTTTTAATCCCAATTAACTTTCTTACTTTCGAACATAACATCATCATCAACAACAGCGTATATACGTCCCACGGCTGGGCACAGGCCTCTCAGAGCTTGGGCTATAGTTCCCACTATAGTGCGTTTTGGGAACTTTACACACACCATTGAATTGCAGAAATATTCTAGATTAATTTTAGACACACAGTATATACTATTCCACTGTTGTAATGATAGTATTAATTTATCAGTGATACAAAAAATTATATTGTTTTTATGTCTACCGTCGCACATATCAAGTACTTAAGAGGGTAGTTTTAGGTAATAGTTTAAAGCACTCACTTTATTTGTTATTTAACTTATTTATTATTAACGCAGTCCAATGCTGGCTGCAACAAATCACGGGGCTGAATAGTTTATCGACGAATTATTTCTTTATCAAACGATAAATTGATAATTATGATAATTCATTACTGTAATGGAAGAGGTACGGTTGTATGTGTGTATGTAAACATTTTATTTTAGGTACAGTTAAGGGCATAAATAAGTATATCGCTTGTTCCCTGTACATAAACTACACTCAGGGACATATTTAGCGGAACGCAAAAAACCGGCCAAGTGCGAGTCGGAGTCGCGCACGAAGGGTTCCGTACCAGAAAAAAGGCCAACAACTACTCTGTTAACGTTGCTTTGTTAAAACGCCAACAACTACTCTGTTGTATGGGATCCCCCCTTCATTATTATTATTATTTTGTTTTTAGTATTTGTTGTTATAGCGGCAACAGAAATACACAATCTGTAAAAATCTCAACTGTCTAGCTATTACGGTTCTTGAGATACAGCCTGGTGACAGACGGACGGACGGACAGCGAAGTCTTAGTAATTGGGTCCCGTTTTTACCCTTTGGGTACGGAACCCTAATAAGTAAGCAAAACGCATAGGTAACGCTTGACCGGAAGAATATAAAAATAGTTAAGTACCTACACTTTTTTTGTGTTCCGCTAAATATGTCCCCGAGTGTATTATACATTACAGACATTCTAAGGTAAAATAAAGACTATTTCTAAATTAAAACAAACATGTTCGCGGCTTATGGGTGACTGTATCGATATATTATACATATACTCGTACATATAGGCATAAGCCCTCGACTGCGTACAAAAAGTTGTTTTAGGATTTGGAAGCAGTAAGTAAAAGATTATTTTTTAATCTATGAACTGATTGTTTGTGTAGCTGTATCATCCGGTGGCTAGGACTAGGACTAAAGATTAGGTTAATCTGTTTATCTATGTGATTAATATATATTTTTTTTCATTCATAGATGTTTAATAGAACTCCAAAAAGATATGCTGGCCTGTTAATAATTAAATATGTACCCCCTTGCAAAAAAAAAAACTGGCACTGGTTTTTGTATAGCATAACTATTTGTACGGTCGCCCAAATAAGTGGTCTACCACTTTTCATCCATATTCCTATCAAATGAAAATACCGCTAAAGTCGAACTTTCAAGTTGACAGCCTGTCTTATCGACGTTATATATTGTGACGTGCAAAGGAATTTTAACCTTAGGGTGGTAGACCACATATTTGGCTGATGGAGCTTATGAAAAACGATGGGTGCCCAATTTTTTTGCAAGGGGGTGTATCTACTTGCGTGCTAATTTGTTAACTTCCAAGCGGACTGATTTCATGACGAAATTTGGATTTTCCATATCATAATCATCATCATCGAGTACCAAAATTATTATCCGCAACAGTAGGTATAGCGGACCCAATTTTGATGTGTCGGCGCATGCTAAATCTTTTTTAAATCCATGCATTATGATTTATAATGTATACTTACAGAGATCTATCGTGTGAGTTTTCAATACATCATTTGGATTTTGTATGTAGTTATGTATGTGTAACTCTATTGTACATAAAACACATAAATTTTACAGGTAATGAGGCAAATAGATGTGCAATGGCGAACTTGTCCCTTTAAGGGATTTCTTCCAGTTAACCTTCATTTTCATAGATCAAATACACTTTCTGAAGACTAGTTTGATAAGCATCGACACAAAATTACTAATTTAGCGAGTAGGTATCATTGTCTAAAAAAGAAATATGTGGGTAGACGTTCACTAATCAACATAAAACTACCTGTTTTACAATTTATAGAACTACAGACTCTGATATCGCAGACTTTTTTAAATAAGTAGCTATATTATTTAGTCTGCTGAAAACGAAATAAAATGTAGACAGAGTGCTGTGGCATATATAGTAAGGCCGGTGAAAATTACATAGTAAAAACCGACCAAGTACGAGGCGGACTCGCGCACCGAGGGTTCTGTACAAATTCGGCAAATCCAGTGTTATCAGAGCCCTACCACCCTAAGCAAACTGTGCATACATACATTATTCTGGTTTTAAGTATTTGTTGTTATAGCGGCAACTTAAATACATCAAATCAATAAAAAGTCAATAAGTCAGTAAAAAATAACAATCCATGTAAAAATAGAGTTGCAAAGATCTGATTCAAATTCATGAAATGTTTTGTGTACTTATTAGCGATTGGGGGTAGACAGTGTTGAAAAACAGTCAAAGCCGCGAAACTGCACTACTGCCGCCAAAAGCAGCATTTTATACAGAAATCGTAAAAATTTGCAAGATACTAACTCGATAAGATATGATTAGCAATTTGTTTTGTATAAAGGAACAGTCATTGGATGAATTCCAAGAGTGGGGGAATAATTATATCATTGCAACGGAAAGACAGAAAAAAGAACTACTGACACAAAAACTGCCACCTCCGCATACTACGCATATGCACACGCGTGGCTGCGGTACGGAATAGCGCTGTGGGGAAACAGCACCAACGCTAGCAATCTGTTCGTCCTACAGAAAAAGTGCATTAGGATCCTCGCGAACATAAAACCTAGAATCAGCTGTCGACCATTTTTCGAAAAACTTGGAATACTTACCTTAACCAGCCTATACATCCTAGAAATTTGCAATTTTGTTAAATCCAACATCACTTTTTTCGCTCAAGCAAAAGATCACTTTACCCGGCCGCATAACTTAAGATACCAAAACAGATTAGCACTGCCAACCTCCAGCCTAAAAATATTCCATTCCGGACCTCACGCAATGTGCATAAAAATTTATAATAAAATTCCGAACTTCATCCAAAATATAAAAGACATTAAACATTTTAAAAATACACTACATAAATACTTGTTGGAGAAATCTTACTACACCCTTTGGGAATTTTTTGAAGATTCTTGTTGAATTCAAATTCAAGTTATATGTATAGGTTTTATTATAAATTACAATTAATAATAGTTTAATTACCTAATATAAGTTTATAGTTAATATTGTTACTAATATTGTTAATAATTATAATAATTATTTAAATATAATTAGCAGTGCCCTTACAGGGTTTGATCTTGTATCCTCTTGTATCAAAGCTAATAAAATGTTTGTCTTGTCTTGACACAAGTGGGATGCAGTTTATATTAGGTACAATAGGGCAGCGGTCGGCAACCTTTTGCGGTCTTACCCGTGGTTCACCTACAGATCCCTATTTTATAAAACCACAAGTGACAATTTACAAGCGGAAGTCTCTGTCTAACACATAGGGTCAGAAAGAGACTTCCGCTTATAAATTGTAGCTTTATAAAATAGGGCCCTGGTTTTCGACGGAGCTCCGCCCAAGAGTCTTTTTCTGGGTATTTTGACCTTCGGGCAACTGAAGATACTTAAACCTACCTATTTTTGTATTAAAATATTGTGTGATTCAAATGGCAGCACTTTTTCCGGGTAGACAAAGTAGGTGGACCACGGGTAAGTCCCCTTTTGGCAGGCAAGGGCCACAAAGGTGGCAAAATACAGTAGACCCTTGTGATGTTAACCCTAAAAGCACAAATCATTTACGGGCTGCAGGTTGTCCGCGGGCCGCGTGTTGCCGATCACTGCACTAGAGCTTAAAATTAAGCCACAATAATCCAGCAGTCGGGTTGGTTTGACTGCACACCCCTGCAAAATATTTTTCAGGATTCCTTAATGTTCAAAGTTCAACAGCAAGCAAGCGAGTGCATCTACAGCATTAAAAGAGCTACCGGCCCGTGGTCCAACCCGGACAAAAAATGTAGCCATTATTTTGAATCACTCAATAATATTTTAATACAAAAATAGGTAGATTAAGTTCGTTAAGAGCGTGCATCCCTACTGAGCTGGCAACGTCGCATTTTTGGTGAATTTTTGCGATTATTTCACAGAAAATGAATGAAAGTTTCAAATGTCCGTCTGTAGTGCACTTCGTTTTTAGTGTATTAATGTGTCTAATGCAATAATTGATCGTGATGGACTTTTATTTTCTTATTAAACGAGATATAGTATTTTATCCCTTTAATACGAAAATAAAAGTCCATCACGATTAATCCTTGCATTGGACACATGAATACACTCAAAACGAAGTGCACTACAGACGGACCTTTGAAACTTTCATTCATTTTCTGTGAAAAAATCGCAAAAAAACACCAAAAATGCGACGTTGCCAGCTCAGCAGGGATGCACGCTCTTAAGTATCTTCATTTGCACGAAAGGCAAAATACCAAGAAAAAGGAGCTCCGCCCAAGTTGGACCACGGGTCGGGAGCGGTTGAAGTAATTACTTAATTTTCCAAAATTACGTTGAGCAACTTTTACAGGTTGTTCACTTAATCCATCCCAGCCACTGGCTGAAATCTATATTTATTTATAAGCCTTTTTACCTTTTTATTCCGAATTTGCTACAATTTCAGTAAGTACATGTTGTTGTTGTTGTTGTTGTTATTGTCGTTTATTTATTAAATTGTCGCGTAATTCGGCGTGCCTCATGGCATAGGCCTCCTCCGTTTATTGGAGGGTTTGGGCTATAGTTCCCACGCGCGCCCAGTGCGGAAATATATATATAGGCAATGTCCTTATATCATAAATCAAAAAAAACCTTGTAGGTATAATAATGTGGCAAACAAGCAAATTTCCACTCTTATGTAGAAAAGTGTAGCAAAATAAAACAAATGTGTACAAACCACACATATTTATTGTAGTTTCAAATAGTTTCTACAAATCTCACTCGACCGCGTGAGATCGCCAACGCAACGAACGCTGCACGCAACTAAACAACCTTGGAAGCCTATACATTGCTTAAAACTATCACAGTATAACACCAGTAACTAATCCACATACAACACTTGAGATTTGCAATCACTGTTTTAAGTTTATTTTCGAAAGCACATCACTCGAAATTATCATTCGAAAAAGGTAAAAATCTATGTATTTCTACCTGAAATAAACATTTATTATTATTATTATTAATAATACAACAGTTTGCATTAAATTTTGGATTAATTTGATAATACAGTCAAGGTCACTAATATGTATACACCAGTCACAAAAAAAAAAAAAAATACCTAATTATTGTAGCGATATAATCAATCAATCACGAATCCATATTTTTGATTTTGACTGTACAATCGCTAACATAGGATGTAATGTATCTAAATTTGACCTGTCTACGTTTACAGTCAGCGTCACATAGCCACTATAGAAATAGTAGTATGGCGTGCCAAGCTTTTTGGTCACTTTGGATGTTTCATACTATACTCCAGTCGTTTAGGTATTTAAATAAAGGTAAATCTAAATCTTTTCACTTTACAAATTGTAAAATGTACAGATTTAGATTTTTAAAGTGTACATTTCAATGAAAAGACATGTCAAGATTGTTTACCTTTTATTTAATAACTAAACGACTGGAGTATAGACGCTGACTGTACAAATGGAAGCAAATACGACTCATCATATCTAGATTAGTTACTGCGTGTATACTATGCTACAATATACGATACCACTCAAAACAAAACTATACAACGTCGCGTCGCGACATGAAACTTAACTAAAACACACTGACCAGAAATATTTTGAATGTTTCTGCGTTGTCTTCTTTTATATTTGCTTTAGATTCTGAACGACTAAGCGGTCATGTTTTTCGAGCGTTCCAACCGCTCATCTTTAATCTTTAACTATAAGTGGTAACAGAACTGAATATTATCAAAATATTTACTTCCATAGAGACCGATAAGACATAGTAAACCGGGTACATCACATCCGTGAGCTGAAACCGTAATATATCACACCAAAAACCGTAGTGTGGAGTTCCACTCGCGGCATGCTCGCGAGTCACGTATAGTATAAATCTTCTCAGATGTATTTTTCGCTTCGAGCAAACAAAGATCTTTCAACCAAAGGCCATTGTCTCTATTATCGCAAAGGCGCAAGCTACCGAGTTAGCACGTGCCACTACAACATTCATATTGAAAAACAAATGGTATCGTCATAGTATTAAGGTTCAAATTAAAAATAATATCTAGAATATCAGTGACATTAACACCTTAATACTATGACGATACCGTTTGTTTTTCAATATGAATGTTGTATAGTCTGGCAGATAAATCACTGCAGCCAGATGACACTTTCAGTGTTGTCAGTTTTTGGCGAATATTAAATAGTGATGTGACTTAGTGAGTGAATGAAAGAATGAACGATATAATGAAATTCGTTTTCGTCATTTATGTTGAAATAGTGAATTTTCAAAGCGAATTTTAATAAAATTATTTGTTCAATAAGGTTTTTTGTATGTTTTCTAGTTAGTAGTAGAGTAAGAGCGCGATTTGGAAGCATGTCAAATCAGTTACCAGTTTTCAACTCATTCCCCATTTTGCCATAAATGAAACAACTATGATCTCATTAATAGTTTTTTCTATCTCTGTACTTTACTTAAAAACTTAAATTATTCCGAATCAGCGGACCAAGCCTTTAAAGTTTTGAGTTTGGTTGCAGTTCGGAGTGGAAATGCAAAAGTCGTTTTTGTTCATTAATATGAACCTTGAACCCATCAAAAGTATCGCGTTTAATTTAAAATATACTAAACTAAAAATCTGACATTCATAAAATATTTCGTTCGTTCAATAATCAAATCATTCATTACGCGACCTTAGTCGAGCACTAGTGAAATAAATGTGGTATCATTATTTCGTAAAATGACATTTGGAAGTGTCATCTGGCTGCAGTGATTTAGCTGCCAGACTATAGTGGCACGTGCGTCTCGGTAGCTTGCGGTTTTGCGATAATAGAGACAATGGCTTTTGTTTGAAAGATTAGGGCTTGAAGCGAAAAGTTCACCTGGGAAGATTCATACTATACACATTAGGTTATTGTTTATTGGTTACATACTCTGAGGAATGTTACATACAACGGTTGCGGTTACAGCTGTCAGATGAGTACCCGGCTTTACCCCGTAGGTCTTCGCATAATTTCAAAAAAAAATAAAAGAATAAAAAGAAAAGATTTGTAAAATTTCCTGTATAGTAAAGGTTTAAGCGGTTAAAAAGCTCAAACAAATAAGCCAGGTACAGTGCTGTTCGATAAACATGACGATATAATATCGCAATAAAATATTGAGTATAACATTGTTGACCAAGTAATTTGTGACGAATCACAAAAAGAATAGCAGGCGGGGTACTCTTTTGAAACGTCAAAGATAACAGCTGTCAAATTTTCCAAGATGGCGTCCAATAAAGATCAAAGAGAACTGCACGAAGTTATACGTCAAAGTGGAAGTCAAAATCCCTACATGAAGCAACCCATCTCGCTCACTTTGTGTCGTTGGCGTAGGTCCTCTCATTCTAACACACAAAAGGTCAATAAACTCGGTTTCAACATAGCTTATAGTTCCTCCACTTAGACTTGTAACTTCATGAAAAGTTCATGATAACAGAGGCGATACAAAATAACAATGTGTAAGAATTAAGAGGGTGCATCCGTGCTGAGCTCGTAACGTCGCATTTTTGGTGATTTTTTGCGATTATTTCACAGAAATTGAATGAAAGTATCAAATATCTGTCTGTAGTGCACTCCGTTTTTAGTGTATTAATGTGTCTAGTGCAATAATTCATCGTGATGGACTTTAATTTTCTTATTAAACGAGATATAGTATTTTATCCCTTTAATACGAAAATAAAAGTCCATCACCATTAATCATTACATTGGACACATTAATACACTAAAAACGAAGTGCACTACAGACGTATATTTGAAACTTTCATTCAATTTCTGTGAAATAATCGCAAAAAATCACCAAAAATGCGACGTTGCGAGCTCAGCACGGATGCACCCTCTTAAATACTTGTTACCATTATAATATAAACAGTGAAAGAATCATTTTAGTAAAACACAACATATTTCCGATTGTACTCCGGTTCCATACAAAACTAGCGATGCAAGATCTCCCTTAATTCTGCAACCGTCTTTTCCAAGGGTGGTGAAATAAAAATGTCTCACATCTCAGGAATTTGTCGCACGAGCCAAAGGCGAGGGCGATAAACATGCGACCTGAGGCTTTCTTTATCACCGCTCTAGATGTGTACACAATTTTGGGTCTTCCCTTGCCAGGAAGTGGAAATATCCGCTCGCGTAGCGTTTAGGCTGGGGCGACGTAAAATATAAAATGACGGCCTCTATAGTGTATTTTTCTAGTCCGTGGAATTCTGATATTTCTTGGTATTACCAGTCAAAAAAACTTTCCTTAAATCGGTGGTGAGAAATGCAACAAAATAAATAAATGTACAACATGAATGTTGTAGTTGAAATACTTAAATTAACAATAATTTCTACAAATTAGTAATTAACACATATTTGGTTTAGCCAATTGTCTTCAAAATGAAACTGTATATACTTGCCGGAAAATATACAAATTATTAAGAAATACCATGGCTTCTTCGTTTACTTTAACCAAAGATTTTAAGTATTGCTCTACAACAACCTTATTTAGCTTCTGTACTTTTTCTTCCCGTGATTTATTAGTTAAAATAACAAAAGCTTAGTCTGACAATTATTTGTCCAGCAGAAAAAAATGTTGGTGACCCCTGAAACGTCTAATTATGACAGGTGTCAGAATTCCACGGACTAAAAAAATACACCATAGTATGAAATGTTAACAACCTCACGTGTAGTGTCATATGGAACGAAGTATAACCCAACTTGCTGATTGTTAAATGCTTTAACTTGCGTGTTAAATAAATTCATAATATTATAAATAACTGCAATTTATTTCAACACAATCTTACACATAACAACAGAACTCTATTCCAAATAAATGACAGAACTATACAAAGTTAATGTTCCTTTATAATGTCTCAAATTCTAGTTTCACCGCTGCACACAGAGAAGCCAATTAAGTTAATCGATCGTATAGGTGAGAAACTTAAGTAAATGACCTGTTGTATGTAGTAGTGTACAGAACTGACTTTAGTCATTTTTCTAATTTGTAACGTCGATTTGTCTATTCGCACACATTACTCACACATACAACAGGAGAATTAACTTAAGTTTTTCACCTATAAACACGTGTCACCAGAAACCACTTATTTGGCCCATACATAAAATTTCAAGTCGATGTAGTATTTACTAGATTTAATCTAAACAAACAAACAAACAAACATTTCAAGTTTAATAATAGTTGTACTGTCAACTAAATGGAACCCTGGGCCGCTGACCTTTCCTTTCCTTTTTGAACCTCTTCGCAAAGTTATCGGCTTGTTTATTGAAACGATGGGGTTAAAAAAAAACCTAGACAAAATAATCTTTTTTTTTTTTAATTTTGTTTCGAAAAAAAAAACACGGTCTATATTTCTCCGATAAAGAACGGGGAAAAAGCACTTTGAAAAGAACTTCTGTATTTTTCCATTTACATATAATTAATTCATACAATATCGACGACGTCATCGATTTGGGTATGATTGACAGATGATGGCAGTGACAGTGATTTTTTGTTTCAAAAAAAAAAAAAACAGAAAATAAAAAAATTTCAAAACTTCCTGGAAAAAAAAACTGATTTTTTCGAGACTCAACTCTAGTCTTCTGTCAGTGTCAAAGTACTCCAACGTTGATAGTAAAAAGGTTCTACAGTGGCCTAGAGTTGCGTTTGGCTGACTGCACAAAACATTACAAATGAAAAGACTTCCCTGAATGAGACATCACACTTTAAAACAATACATATCTCAAGATACTCACTGTAATAAAAATATAACAACACAAAGATAGTTTTTCAAAATGCTAAGTTGCGATCCCACATTGCCAATGCGTACGGCATTACCCCCTTTCGTCTCGACTAGCACCATTCCTTGATATTACAAATACACTATAGACACGTGTCATTTATTTATAAATAATAAAAAAAACACGAATTTCCATTTCCGATTTTGATGCCAGACTAGGGGGGCTACTCCGAAATTCGTAGAGAACGAAACGGCACGAAACGAATTTCGGAGTATAAGGCCAGATGCGTGGTCACGCACGTGCGTACGCCACGCATCTGGTCTGGCATCTATCTCATAGTATCACACATTACAACTGGTGCGTGCGCGTATCACGCAGCAAGCATTTGGTGTGCGCCGGCCTTAATTAAAAAAAAACCAGACTTCATTTAATTCAATATAGAAAGCAGACTATAACCTTTATAAATAAATGACACGACCCCATCTACCTTCGCTAGGCAGGCGGCGTTTGATTCTATTAAAATATCGATACACAAAAATATTTCAATTTTTTGCACACCATTTGCATTTTTCACTGTAAAATATGCACCACGACAATTTCACATCGAATTTTCAAGGCATTATGTAATGTTACAGTAAATGTCACACCACCAACCCTATCGCAATATGGCGACATATCTCTCCAGTTTGAGCGCGAGGCCTGTCAATTAGGACAGGGTTCTACAGTGATACGTGAATACATTAAAAAACGCCGCCTGCCTTACACGCCATAACCAACACTATTTACAAATCTCTCACAATCTTAAAACTCTCCCAAAATAACGTCTTCTCGTCCCAATACTATATAATATGTATATACAGGTTGTATCAGACATCCCCTAACAATAATCCACTGGTGTGTATAACCATAGCTATAGAAGCTAAAAAAAATATTTTGAAAAAAATTGGAGTAATTTTTTTTTTCTATAGGAATGGTAGCATTAACTGTAATCATTCCTATAAAAAAAACAATTTACTCCATTTTTTTAAAATTATTTTTTTTCGCTTCTATAGCTATTGTTATATACACCAGTGGATTATTGTTAGGGGGTGTCTGATACACCCTGTATAGTTAGCGCTATACCTACCAGGGCTAATCTATGCCGTTGTATCTTCAAGAGTAGATAGTTAATTTAAAATAATTTTAAATGGTCTAACCGACTGGGACGACATGGCGACGCTACCAGGGCCCTATTTTATAAAGCTACAAGTACTATTTACAAGCGGAAGTCTCTTTCTGACCCTATGTGTTAGATAGAGACTTTCGCTTGTAAATTGCAACCTGTAGCTTTATAAAATAGGGCCCAGCTGTCAAATCCAGCCAATATACAAGATCTTACAGAACAATTACAGAATATATCAGCAGGTGGTTGGATTCACTTTGAGCGTCGATCAATCAGAATCAGAATGATTTATTGTTTAACTAGCTGTCGCCAGCGACTTCGTCTGCAAAGAATTCGTTTATCGCTATCCCGCGGGAACTACGCAATTTTCCGGGATAAAAAGTAGCCTATGTGCTATTCCAGACTTTTCTCTATCTGTGTGTCGAATTTCATCCAGATCCGTTGGGCCGTTCTGGCGTGATTGAGTAACAAACAAACATCCGTCCATCCATCCATACTTTCGCATTTATAATATTAGTTAGATGTATGGAAACTTTTGTCAACAATTCAAAAATCCTGATAAACATTTACAGTGCTATTTAGTAAACTAACCAAGCATCTGCTAAAATATTCCGGAACGATTTTAACACCCCGGCCACATTAGCGGGCGTGAGTTCGTGTCCGCGCAACTCTGAATTTGGCGGGAAAATGAACCAAGAGCGCAAGAAACAGAACGATATGGTTGTAGCGGTTAAATTTTCAGCAATGTAAGGTTTTTTTCATTCTTACCTGTCCTATTTGGTAAAAAAAATTCTAACCTCAAAACGTCTCATTTTTGTTATTTTTTAACTATTTCATCGTAAATAAAGGAACTGGAGATAAAATATCAGCAAAATTATGTACAAAATATTGCCTCAGGTTTATTTGATAACATAATACACCTTATTTATTCTTTACAAAAATTTGCACATTGAGGTTAGAATTTTGTTTACCAAATAGGACAGGTAAGAATGGAAATACCTTATATTATGTTACGTTCCTAGTAAATTGCGTTTGAAAAACGTTCTCACACATACTGTCACATTGACTGTCATACTGTGGCTTGTCATATTGCGACATGAGACAATTGGGTCATTTATGAATCTTCAACTCGGGCGCGGTAGTAACATATTTACTCCCTGTATATACAGGTGTATCAGACACCGCCTAACAATAATCAACTGGGGTATATAACCATAGCTACAGAAGCTAAAAAAAATATTTAAAAAAAATTGGAGTAAATTTTTTTCATATTTTCTATAGGAATGGTAGTATTAACCGTAATCATTCCTATAGAAAACATAAAAAAAAATTACTCCAATTTTATTTTAATATTTTTTTTAGCTTCTATAGCTATGGTTATATACCCCAGTTGATTATTGTTAGGGGCTATCTGATACACCCTGTATGTAATATTATTGATTCTCAGACTTGAAGTATTGAAATGTCACGTGTCAAAATTGATTGGTATCTACTCTTCAAGTTAGCCGCTTAGTTTTGAAAATATTTTACACTTATACTTATAGTATCCTGGTATTTAATTTAATTTCACAATGCGACTCCGTACATTTAACTTTGAACCTACGTATTGCTAATATTTTTCTCATGTTCCCATACAGGATATTAACTGACTTTCCATTTAAAATTATAAGCCAAATAAATATAGATTAAATATGATAAATAGAAAACTTTTCGTACAACTCGATTTTTTTACTTCAAAAAAGAACTTCAAAAAGAACTTTCTTTCAGTACCATATCTCCAGCATCCCAAAGCGTTATATATGTCATACTTACAATAGGTAAATATTACGTAAGTACTGTAGAAATCTTTGCCGTACCATTTTAGGGTATCCCACGGAAGGAGATTAGTTTAAAAATAAAATATTATTACTTTAGTCAAGCCCTCCAAATACGTAAATATGTACTAATTGGAGTACTCTGGCAATTTCTTACAAAAACCGATTTAACACACTGATTACTTTTGCATAAGAAATGTGAAACAATTAATATTTACGTATACAGTACGGGAAACTAAAATTTGTTTAAAATGATTTTGTCAATGAAAAAATAAAATATTCATAGATTATTTTATATTATAATAAATGTACACATGTAACTTTTATTAATGTTCGTAAGACTAGAAAACAGTATATTACGCTGTTAATGTAAACACTAGCGAAATTTTCAAGGTGTAAACAAAAATAATAAACAAAATATAAACCAAATACTTTTAAGTTGACTCATCTGATTATGTGATTAAAAACTTTTTTTTTAATGGATAATGAAACTTATTAATAACGATAAAAAAGTACGGTTGATTTAAAAATAACACTGTTTTTTTTTCTCATTAGCGTATTTGATTAAAAATATAACTTTTAACGTGCGGTGTAAAAATATACAATCTACGGATATACCGTGTTCCATTATTATGTAAAAAAAAAATGCTATAATTATGTTCATATAAAAATCAAATTAGTTCAGTCGAATCAGCAGAATTGTGACCCACCAGACTCCCACATAGAAATTTATAAAAAAAAAACCATACAAAATTGTTGCCACGTCTAAATATTTTACGCAAAAATGTGCTAAGGCTTCTTCTAAGCCTACACTTTTATGTGAGACTCTAGAACGTTCTCACAGTAAATTTCCTTGTTAGCTTCTGTCATTATAACTACTGCGCAAGTATGAGTAGACTTTGAAAAAAGTCACCAAGAAAATACACCCCCTTGCAAAAAAAAAATGGACACCCATGGATTTTGTATTTTATGTGCATAAAAGCTTACTTTCTAAGCTTTAATGCCTAAAAATCTGAAAAACCATATGTGCCCGATTTTTTTGCTAGGGGGTGTACTAATCATAACCGACGATTTCGACGTATATTTCACAGAAAACCTATGTAATATACATATTTATGTCAAAATCATAGGTGACGGTTTAAAATTTTAAAATAAGTTGGCGCTACTCATTCTAAAAGTTTCCCAGTACCACAATTCGACTGGTTCGACTGTAATTTAAATAGGAAACATCCTATTGTACTTATATACGTATTTACAGGTAAAGCAGTGAAAACCGGGAGCGGTAACTCGTATGCTCGCACTACACTTCGTCATTTATAGAATTATATGAGAGAGACTCGCCATAATTCGTTTCTTTGACATTTTAAAAAAGGTAAACAATCATGAAATGTCTTTTTACTGAAACACTTTAAAAATTGGTAACTGAAACGTACAAAACAAATCACGACATTTCACGGGTTTTAAAAACTGTAACTCGCTGTTATTTATTTTTAAAAATGTTTTTCAATAAAAATACATGTTAAGATATTGTTTAACGAATATAAAAATTTAATAATTAATTTAATTAATTATTAAAAATAAATGAAATAAAAAATTAAGAAAATGATTTTTTTATTTAATTTATCTATTTTTTATTTTATTGTTTAAAATGTCAACAAAACGAAGTATGTATACGTATATACCACCTGCGGTCTCATTTTGGTTGTTGGATTTGAAATATAATGTCATTAATGTAAAATTTAATTTTCGTTTCGACATTTGTCCTTTATTTAGGACGACATGGGCGGCAGGAGGATAAGATGAATCACATGAGCGTTTTTCAAAAAAGTGTTCCTACCTACATTTTTTTTTTAAATTAACCCTTAATTTGACATAAATAATTAAAAAACACAGTTCAAACCTCATCGTAATCTTACAGATCAAAAAATTCTGTGTTAAAAAAATACAAAAAGGTATCCAATCCAATCTTGTCTAATACACTGTACATTGCCAAATAAGGGCAACTATTTTAGGTTATTTTATGGGCGTTGTGACATAGACATCACATGTCATTTCACCTCTCTTTCTAATCGCCGACTAATTTAATTAGTAGCTTTTAACTCATACGGTGTTATTACAAAAAAGTTAAACGTGTCTAAAAAATAATCTATTGCAAAATCAACCTTACCATCCATCTCCAGCCTATATACGTCCCACTGCTGGGCACAGGCCTCCTCTCAGAATGAGAGGGCTTGGGCTATAGTTCCCACGCGGGCCCAGTGCGGATTGGGAACTTCACACACATCATTGAATTGCTTCGCAGTTGTGTGCAGGTTTCCTCACGATGTTTTTCCTTCACCGAAAAGCTCATGGTAAATTTCAAATGAGAATATCGCACATAAATTCCGAAAAACTCAAGAGGTGCGAGCCCCGGATTCGAACCCACGACCCTCTGCTTGAGAGGCCACAGGTCAAACCACTAGGCTACCACGGATTTAAAAAAAAAAAAAAAAAACAACCTTAAGTCAATGGATAAATTTTTAGACACGCGTTCATCGTCTGTTTAACTTTTTTTGTAATAACATCAATATTTTCAGTATTTCTTGACCGATATTATATTTAATTTCACTTTTTTTAGTCTCTTACGATATTTTCATATTTAATTAAATGTGATATTTTATATGCAACACAAGAGCAGCGATTTCTTACCGATTTAAATCACATTTCAAACGGCAAAGTGTAATGCAAGCGCTATACGTATTTGACAAGTGATTTGGGGAAATAGTGCGGGTCGTCACAAATATAGTCGTCTCTTTCTAACGACGTTATAAAGATACCACTATTCGCGTTGCAGCCCTGCTTATAACAGGATTTGTACATAGTTGAGTCGTACAAAATGCTTTCGTCTGTCGCTGTTTCTCTTTGGAAGTTAATTTCGGGTCTTGTAGACCTCATTAAAAATGCTATAATAGCTATAGTTACTAAGACTCATTCAGAGGTATTTTATTGTTTTGAGCTACTCTTATACTTTATAACTGTTGACGTCACTTGATGGGACCCTGTAACAGAAAAAAAGCAAATTAATAATCATCATCATCCTTTAATATTTCAAAGAGGAAAGATTCTTTCACCATTAGAATTTGTAACGTATGTATTGAATGTATGTGTCGTTATAAAAAAAATGTACATGGTTTTATGGGCTTAATTACAACAAAAATTAATTGATTCCTTTGTTTAACGACCGTTTCATCATTATTCCATTTAATAAACTTCTCTTATGTCGAAGCTAAAAAAGTACCGCATTCTAGAAAAAGTACGCATCTGTTTTAATATTCACAAATTCTGCTGATCTAAATAAAAATACAAAAAGATAGTCTTAAGTTTGGCACAGAACCGTGTCTTAAGTATTCGAGGGGTTAAAGCCCTTAGCTATGTAATATTTTTCTTGAAAACGACTTATGTAAGTATGTATGTCCGGGTGGAATTTGCGACTCAATTTTGAAGCGGATATTTTCACCCGATTGAGTTGAAATTTTGCATATACAATAATACAATAGTCTGGTGGTCCAGCCATCATTTCCGCAGGCGGAAACTCTCCAACGGTTATACAATCGACTTGAAATTTGATTCGCATATATAGGACGGACAATGCAAGTACAGTCAGCAAACAAAAAAGAAAAAAAAAGAAAAAAAAGAAAAATGAGGTCCGTTTATTTTTGAGGCATAGTGCATACAGGGTGTATCAGATACCCCCTAACAATAATCCACTGGGGTATATAACCATAGCTATAAAAGCTAAAAAAAATATTTTGAAAAAAATTGGAGTAAAATTTTTTTTACACTTTCTATAGGAATGATTATAGTTAATACTACCATTCCTATAGAAAATATAAAAAAAAAAACTCCAATTTTTTCAAAATATTTTTTTAGCTTCTATAGCTATGGTTATATACCCTAGTGTATTGTTATTATTGTTAGGGGGTGTCTGATACACCCTGCATAGCGTATAGTGACCTAGGACATGGAGGAGCAGGGCAGCCGCGGCGAGCCCATCTGCGTGAGCACGCGGTCCAGCCACTGCAGCGGCCCGTTCAGGTGCAGCTCGATCCAGCACGGCGTCGACGTCACCGTCTGCCGTCTGCAACACACGCCAATGCCAAGTCAATATAACATAAACGATTTTTAATTTTGTTATGCTCATTATATCAAAACTAAAAATCTGAGCATGTGAAATCTGAGTCTGAGCATGTTTGCGGACTGGACTGGCCGAACCGAGTAATGATCTTCACCCAATGTTGCTTTATATCTATTGTATGTATGTTAGTATTATTAAGTATTTGTAATTTTAATTTTAATTTATGATTCTTAATCTCAATTGTTGTTGTGTTTCTTATGGGCTAACTGGCGTGAAATTTACGTAATAACTTAAGACAGGAGGTCTCTTTAGTAGGGACTGAATAAATAAACCGACTTGATATTACACGGATCTAACTACTCTCTATGGTAGAAGAACTGAGTTGCGAGACTTGGTGTTTTTTACAATTTATGTTTTTGACGGGAGTTGATTTAAACCAGATTTTTTTTATTTTTTTTTTACTTTTTCTCTTCTTTTAAAATCACATCAACCCTGTCACGACTTGAGGAGTTAATATACAGGGTGTTTGGTAGCCAGGTGCAAAACCTTAAGGGGGTGATAACTGAGGTATTTTTGATCATTTTGAGCCATACATGTCTTAGCCGAAATCTGATATTTTTTTTTAATTGAAAATTTTTAAAAAATATGAAAATACCCAGAATTTGATAGAAACTTGTCAATATTACACCAATGGGCGTTAATTTGTAAACAAAATCTTTTATTTCGGCTAGTTTAATGTGTATTGGACCAAATAAAATAATTTTTAAGTGTCTGTCTTGCCACATAAACAAAATGGAGGCATTCGAAATTACTAAAAATGTCTTATTTTGGAACAGAGTCATTTTTCTGTCATAAAAAAAAATAAAAAAAAATCCTGAAAATGTTCAAACATTTTTAAAAACAAGCCTGTTTATTGCTCTTTCTTTTAAGGTATCACTTATTCACATTTCTTGCTAAATCTGAGATAAAAAGTAAAAACCAAACTCGGGGAGCACTCGCTAAGAATGCACTAGTATTGAAATTTCACGTTAAAGGTAGGTACCTACTTCAGTAGTAAATTACATGAAAAAAAGGAAAAAAAAATCATTATTCTTCACTTCTTTGTGATTTGAATAGTAAATTAATTCATTTTACAACTTCTTTTTACCTTTTTTTTATGTAATTTACTAGGTAAATGTAGGTATTTACCTAGTAAATTACATGAAAAAACGCGAAATTTCAATACTAGTGAATTCTTAGCGAGTGCTCCCCCGAGTTTGGTTTTTACTTTTTCTCTCAGATTTAGCAAGCAATGTGAATGAGTGATACCTTAATAGAAAGGGCAATAAACAGGCATGTTTTTAAAAGTGTTTGAACATTTCCAGGTTTTTTTTTTTTTATGGCACAGAAAAAAGACTCTGTTTCAAAATAAGACATTTTTAGTAATTTCGAATGCCTCCATTTCGTTTCTATGGCAAGACAGACACTTAAAAATTATTTCATTTGGTCCAATATACATTAAACTATCCGAAATAAAAGACTTTGTTTACAAATTAACGCCCATTGGTGTAATATTGACAAGTTTCCATCAAATTCTGGGTATTTTCATAATTTTTTTAAAATTTTAATTTAAAAAAAAAATATCAAGTTTCGGCTAAGACATGTATGGCTTAAAATGCTCAAAAATACCTCAGCTTTCACCCCCTTAAGGCTTTGCACCTGGCTACCAAACACCCTGTATACACTCAGCAGCATATTTAGCGGAACACAAAAAAGTGTAGGCAACTATTTTTTTCTGGTTAAGCATTAACTATGCGTTTTGCAAACTTTCTTTGTGTTCCGCTTCCGCTAAATATGCCGCCGAGTATAGATGGTAGGCAACATAAGCATGCAGTAAAGTCACTGTCAATTGAAATTGCAAACAATGTAAACAAATCTTGTATTTCAATGTCTTTAATTTCCATTTTCCCTCATCAAATACTGCTAAATCCGTGTCATTTAATCAATACTTACCACAGCAATATCCTGAACCATTAAACAATAAACAAGTGCTAGAATATGGATATTTCATTAAATTATTTATTTATATATATTTGAAATAATTATAATTTTAATAATATTTCTATTTTTTTTTATATATATTTTTTTATTTGATATAATTTTATTTTTATTTTATTTAATGATTAATCTAACTAATATTATAAATGCGAAAGTATGGATAGATGGATGGATGGATGTTTGTTTGTTACTCAATCACGCCAGAACAGCCCAACGGATCTGGATGAAATTCGGCACATAGATAGAGAAAATGCTAAAATATGGATATTTCATTAAATTATTTATTTATATATATTTGAAATAATAATAATTTTAATAATATTTCTATTTTTTTTAATATATTTTTTTTTATTTGATATAATTTTTTTTTATTTTATTTAATGATTAATCTAACTAATATTATAAATGCGAAAGTATGGATAGATGGATGGATGGATGTTTGTTTGTTACTCAATCACGCCAGAACAGCCCAACGGATCTGGATGAAATTCGGCACATAGATAGAGAAAAGTCTGGAATAGCACATGGGCTACTTTTTATCCCGGAAAATTGCGTAGTTCCCGCGGGATAGCGATAAACGAATTGTTTGCAGACGAAGTCGCTGGCAACAGCTAGTTTATTTATATTTGTGTGTCTTGCAACATGAATAAATGTCTTCTTTCTTTTCTTTTTCTTTCTTTATACTGTTCGCAATTTTAATTGACAGCTACTTTAGGCATTGCGCGCGCGCGCACCTGTACTCGGCGCCCCAGCCCTTGACGAAGCTCATGCGGATGGTGCACATGCGCGTCAGCTGGAACACCGCCTCGAAGCCCTGCGACACAGACGCCGAGAGCAGCGCCGCGAACTCTTGGTTGTTGAAGATCTTTAGGTTACAACCTGAAAACAAGGTTCAAAATATAATTAGTTAACCCATCTAACTAATATTATAAATGCGAAAGTATGGATGGATGGATGGATGGATGTTTGTTTGTTACTCAATCACGCCAGAACGGCCCAACGGATCTGGATGAAATTCGGCACATAGATAGAGAAAAGTCTGGAATAGCACATACGCTACTTTTTATCCCGGAAAATTGCGTAGTTCCCACGGGATAGCGGTAAACGAATTCTTTGCAGACGAAGTCGCGGGCAGAAGCTAGTTTATAATATTAGTAGGATCACGTACCGGGCGGTATTTTACAGACCGTAGCGGGGTGCCAGCCGTAGCGCTGGTTGCAGTTCGGGCTCTGGACGAAGATCGAAGAGTCGCTGAGGCACTCCGCGAACACCTCGCCTGAACATCACAATTTAGTAAACAGTAAAAAAAAACGGCCAAGTGCGAGTCGGATACGAGCATTCCGTACAAATTCGGCAAGTATAATATCCAGTGTTATTTCTTAGGGATATACTTGACCGTTGGCTAAGAACCCGCCGGGGGGGAGGGGGGTCTTTTGACCGTGTTACCGTACAACGTTGCCGACATTTTGTCAAGATTTTGGTTTTTTTTTTTACTTTGGCATTGGTGAAGTTGGCGTCACTAAACGGCTTGAGTCGCCACGAACAAGAAGAAGAAAATTATCCAGCGTTAGCAGAGTCCAAAATGTAGGCCTTTTTGGGGTAATTTTATATTGTTTACTTAAATAGACAGACGGACATTAAAATATTCCGTTTTTAGTATTTGTTGTTACAGCCGCAACAGAAATACATCATCTGTGAAAATTTCAACTGTCTAGCTATCACGGCTCATGAGCAGACCCAGTTATCAGTGGTGAAAAAACATTGAAAATACTAGGGCTGGCACTACACATTAATATTTACACGTGTATGATTTGATATACCTAATATTTGATAAAAACAATATACCTACTTATTTCATTCATAGGTATATATAATGTGAAGCCAATTGCCTTAAAAAAAGGTTTCATTTGGTTGTTGAACTCTATAATAATAGTTAGGTACTAAATTGACATTTATTTGTCAAAATATGTCTGATGTCATATACTTACTTAATTTAATATTCGGTATAAATATGAACTTCCTGGATAATCGTGCTGAATTCTCACAGTTTAAAATGGAGCTAATGGCAAAACTGGAAATAAACCGAATGCGATGCGGAATAAATGGTTTGTAATTTTAGTAAAACTGTGCAATAGGCGATATTTTTTATCCAATAGTTATTGATTAACATTTATACCAGTATGTCAAATGTACACGTATTTAAATGAATATTGTGTGACAACCCTATGATTCTATTTCAATGAATTTTCACCACAGATACAGCCTGGTGACAGACACATTGGAGTCATCTTAGTAAAAAAAAAACCTTTTTTCTCATAGTTTATTTTATTACGTCATCATAGTTACACAAACGGATAACTCACGTATAAAAGTCTAGTGATGCTCGACACGTTTCGGGCTAGTTAGAAACTGGTTTGTCAAACGTAGCATTCGATCAAACGTGATTCGGCGAAACATAGAGTGGGAGAGGGAGGGGTACGTACTCACCGCCGATATAGTACAAGCGCACGCCCTTGCCGATGTGGCGGCGCGTCTGCTCCACCACCTCGTTCCGGTTCACGTTGGACAGCAGGCCCAGGCAGAACCTGGAAGCGGGGACAGTTCATTAATACCAACAACAATTTTATACGTGAGTTATCCGTTTGTGTAATTATAATCTAACTTCGTCACACTGAAAATTAGAACACATAGAAAAATCCGAAAAGTAAAGCTATGGCCGGGAATCGAACCCTCGTCATTCCGTGACGCGTGCTATACCCCTACACTACACCACCCATAGCAGGTGAGTAAGCCTTCGAATTTTTCTATCTGTTACCAACTGTCACGTGACCTTGTTACTATGCGAATATTTGTCACCAAGCGTCATCTGTTTGAATGATGTGTCTGTACGACACAATTACAAACTCCTGAGGAACATCTACTGCTCACCAGAACGAGAGAAGACGATGTTTGTCAAATGATAGGTACTATCCAATGCATCAAGAATTTTACTTCTTGATTTTTTATGTTTACTTTTACAGTCTCAATGTTAGAAATTTAATTTCTAAACGACACTGAAAATTAGAACACATAAAAAAACACATAAGTTAAGGATCTATAAAACTGTCGTAAGACCTATCCTTATGCTGTGAGGCCTGGACACTAACTCAAAAAGAAGAATATCAACTCTTTGTAGCGGAAAGGAAAGTCTTCCGTAAGATCCTGGGACCTGTCAAGAGAGACGACGGCACGTGGAGGATCCGTAAAAACATAGAGATCCAGGAGCTGGTGGCTGAACCCAACATCATCGGCGTAACAAAATCACACAGACTTCGCTGGTTCGGCCACCTTCTCCGAATGGGAGAGGATCGTGCGGGATGGGAGAGAGCGTACGTGGGACGGCCGACTGGTCGCCGACCGGTTGGGCGACCCAGGTATCGCTGGGGGGACAGTGTCCAGGCCACACGGCGGCCACGACGTACAAAATCCGCGTTCTGAAATGACACAGGCACGACGTCGTCTGTACACGCGTCAATGTGTGCATAAGATACACAGGGCTGGCTATCGCAAAAACCTAGTACTATAAGTACTACCAATGGCATAAATATAGGTACTTATAATGAAGATATGGCTTAGATGTGTGCAAATAAATGTAATTAATCGTTATCTATTTATTTAAACTTACTTAAAATGTGTCTGTCTGCGTATTTAAGCATTATTATTTTCAATTACAATAGATGTACGACAACAAACTTAAGCGAATGATTCTGTAGTTATTTCATGTATTAATCGCGATAATTTCAGAAAGCATTAATTTTCTAATGTTTTATAAAATGAAGTAGGTAGGATAGGTTCCCGAACTTGTGACGTGCGGCCGACATACATCGCGTCGCGAGCCCTACTAGTTGCCAGCAGCTTTCCGGCAGACTGCGCTTGAGGGGTGGGGTAACTCGAATAGGTGCGGGGCGGAGCGTGGCCATTCTGTACGTTAGTACTATTATATATTCTGTGGTCCAGGCGGATTTGCGACGTCTTCAAGTCGACGACTGGCAAGAAGCTGCGCACGATCGGGACAGATGGCGTGCTCTCGTTTCGGAGGCCAAGACCCTATTTGGGTCCCTGAGCCAAATTAGTAGTTAGTTAGAAAATCACATAGATAATGATAATCTTTTTGTAGTTTTTTTACATACTTTTTGTTAGTTTAACAAGAATCTAATGACGCTTGAATTGAGTTACACTTGGTCCGACTTGCGAAGTAAAGGGTTGGGCGTGTTTGCCTGTCTGTCTGTCTGTCTCTGTGTGTGTGCGTACCTCTCGCTGTTGCTCGGGTCGGTGAACCCGTCGACGGTGATGGAGGGCTGGCTCGCGTGGAAGGTCTCCCCGACGCGCGTGTTGAGCTCGTAGTAGCTGATGCTGCACCAGAAGGCCGGCTCGTGGTACAGCACCGGCGCCGACTCCGCGCCCACCGCGCCCGGCGGCGGCGTCAGCCGGGTCAGGTCTGTGGACACCGTGGCTTAAGGAACATACCCATAGTACGGGAATCATTTGGTCTTCAAAGGTTATGTATTAAAATAAGTTTAAAATGTATAATCTAACTAATATTATAAATGCGAAAGTATGGATGGATGGATGTTTGTTTGTTTGTTACTCAATCACGCCAGAACGGCCCAACGGATCTGGATGAAATTTGGCACAGAGATGGAGAAAAGTCTGGAATAGCACATAGGCTACTTTTTATCCCGGAAAATTGCGTAGTTCCCGCGGGATAGCGATAATCGAATTCTTTGCAGACGAAGTCGCGGTCAACAGCTGGAGGGATAATATGTAATGGTTCAAAATATATTATGCGATATTCTCAGAAAATTACAAATTAACAGAATTGTTATAAACTCTTCTTTTATTCATTGTAAAGTCAAGTACATGGTAAAAAAGATGTTACATGAGATTAGTAGGTAAGTACATGACGCCCTGCATGGGCACACCATAGTAAATAAAATAAATAAATATTAGGGAACAATTCACACAAATTGATCTAGTGCCAAAGTAAGCGCAAGTAAGGCTTGTGTTATGGGTAGTGACAACGATATACATACTTATATAAAGAAATACATACTTACATAGACAAAATACATACTTATATAGATACAAACATCCATAACTCAGGAACAAATATTCGTGCTCATCACACAAATATATGCCCTTACCAGGATTCGAACCCAGGACGCTTGCTTCGCAGGCAGGGTCACTACCAACTAGGCCAAACGTGTCGTTATAGTAATTTATCACTAACAGTTTAAAATTATCAATTAACAATGTCAAAATACAATAAAATTAGATGTAATGCATTATAAAAATATTTATTAAATCTATGAACCAAATCTGACGTAACCAAATCAAATACAGTACGCTATCAAAAAAGTTCATCTAGCTAATAGCTCCGACAACGCACTGGCATCGCGTAAAACGCTGCGGGTGTCTATGGACAGAGGTGATCATTTAACATCAGGTGACCCACTAGTTCCTCTGTGCTCAGAAATGTCACATTCTAAAGGCATTATGGCACCGACGCTCACACCTTTTCTATAATATAAAAAAAAACCGGCCAAGTGCGAGTCGGACTCGCGCACCGAGGGTTTCGTACCATTATCTATAAATATCTATCAGTGTAAGCAGAGCCCTGCTCTAAAGCAAAATGTACGCAGTGTGGGGTCACTTTATATTGGTCACTGATATATACAGACACATACACATTTACGGTTTTCGCAATTATTCCTTAATCTGTGCTATAAGACCTACCTTCATACCAAATTTCGAGATTCTGCGTTCACGGAAAGTACCCTGTAGGTTTTGATTCCCTTGAGTTTCGGAAATTTGCGGCATAAACGGCTGTATCTTTTGATTGCGTTGGCTTAAAAGTTTGATTTTTTCAGAGCTCCAAGGGGCAGTGGACCTGAGTATTTGATATAAATTTCAGCTTGATACCTCTAAGCGTTCCTGAGAAAAAGGGTCTTGAAAGACAGACAGACGGACGAACGGACAACAAAGTGACCCTATAAGGGTTCCGTTTTTTCCTTTTGAGGTACGGAACCCTAAAAAAGCAAATAAAAATGTTCAAATTGTCAACAAACTCACTCATGTTGTCATTCTGGTCCATGGGGTCACCGTCCTCGCTCATATAGCCCGGGGGAGGGGTCTCGATGGCCGCCGCGCTCCTGGAATACACATCATCATCACGACGGATAGCCTAGTGGTTAGTGACCCTAACTATGAAGCTAGAGGTCCCGGGTTCGAATTCTGGTAGGTGCAGACTTTTGTATGATGAATACAAATGTATGTGCCAGAGTCATGGCAGAATGTATTTAAGTATGTATTCTTATATATCTACATTATATGTGTTTATCTGTTGCCTGGTAGACATAGTACAAGCTTTGCTTAGTTTGGGACTGGGTCAATTGGTGTAATTTGCCCCATGATATTTATTTATAAAAAAAAAGCTGTGGTAGCCTAGTGGTTTGACCTGGGCCTCTCAAGCAGTAGGTCGTGGGTTCGAATCCCGGGCTCGCACCTCTAGTTTTTCGGAATTTATGTGCGATATCTCATTTGAAATTTACCATGAGCTTCTCGGTGAAGGAAAACATCGCGAGGAAACCTGCACACAACTGCGAAGCAATTCAATGGCGTGTGTGAAGTTCCCAATCCGCACTGGGCCCGCGTGGGAACTATAGCCCAAGCCCTCTCATTCTGAGGCCTGTGCCCAGCAGTGGGACGTATATAGGCTGGAGATAGATAGATTTATTTATTTATTATCTTTCACTCAAAGTGACACGTCTGAATGCAAAGTGAAAGAAAAGTGCCGAATGAATTCATTAGTGAATCGATCAAACTGTGTTGGATATTTACATTCGGCAGCATTCACTTGAGTGAACCGTCTGATATCACCTTAAGAAAAAGACGGGTCGTCCAGCGCACTTGTGCTAGTGCTGCTGGTAGGGTAGAGACAGACAGACTCACACATGCACGGTGGTGTTGCCAGGCACCTGCTGCGCCAGAGTGGCCTCCAGATACATGGCGCTGTGCGAGAGTGCGCCCACGCCCACCACGCCGCCTGACTGCATCTCACTGGGAACAATAGTTATTTGTGTCACAAGGGAGCAAAATGATGTATTTACGGCAGGGGCGTAGCGTGCCTTGGTGGGGCCCCGTATAAAAAAATATTTGGGGGCCCTTATGAAGGGTAAAGATTTCTCACATTTATTTTTGCTTACGCACGTCGGGGGCCCCGTATAATTGATACGGCAGATACGGCGGTAGCTACGCCCCTGATTTACGGCGAGGGCGCTAGATTGAATCCAGAATGTAGCGAAGGATTCTAAATTGGAATCCAGAGTGTAATGAGGGGTTCAAGTGTTAACGCCCAAGATGAAAATAATTTTGCTCCCAAGTAGTTCATACAACTTTTCACACCGAACATTAAAAAACTTGAAAAGAAAAATCTAAATATAATTGAAGAGCTACCAACATAGAAAATGGCGTGGTTTTACAATTGTCAACTTCAAAAAACTGCATTTGCAAAAAAAAAACATTTAGGAAATCCTTGAAAAGAAAAGTTGCACTTTGATCCCTCGCGACAGGGAGCAAAGCTTACTTTTCTGAATGAGAGGTGTGAAATAGTTATTTATGTGGCTGGTGCATAGTGAGTGTATTGCCCGTGGTCCTACTCGGAAAAAAAAGCGACGGGTTGCACTCCAGTAGGGTTATTGTCTAACTCGCTCGCAATCGCCATCGTGTTCATTTTGACAGCACATATAAGCTGACAGTTGGCATCGGAATCAGCTAGCTGTCACTTTCATACAAGAACTGTCAAAATGAACAAGTAGGCGATTGCGAGCGAGTTAGACAATAAGCCAGCAGGAGTGCCGTGAAAACAGCAGCTTAGATTAGATTTTACCGTACTGGGGCCGTACCATGACGTCTTAATGCGTTTAGGTTCGCTCGCTGTCAGATGCATACTAAAAGTGACAGCTAAAACTTGAACTGAGTCGGAATTAGGACGTCATGGTAAGGCCCCTGGCCACTTACAAAAAAAAGTACGTATTATCTACAGGGTGTTTGGTAGCCAGGTGCAAAGCTTTAAGGGGGTGATAGCCGAGGTATTTTTGAACATTTTAAGCCATACATGTCTTAGCCGAAATCTGTTTTTTTTTTTAAATTGAAAATTTTGAAATTTTATGAAAATACCCAGAATTTGATAGAAACGAGTCAATATTGCACTAATGAGCGTTAATTTGTAAACAAAATCTTTTATTTCGGATAGTTTAATGTGTATTGGACCAAATGAAATCATTTTTAAGTGTCTGTCTTGCCACAGAAACAAAATGGAGGCATTCGAAATTACTAAAAATGTCTTATTTTGGAACAGAGTCATTTTTCTGTGCCATAAAAAAAAATAAAAAAAAAATCCTGGAAATGTTCAAACATTTTTAAAAACATGCCTGTTTATTGCTCTTTCTTTTAAGGTATCACTCATTTACATTGCTTGCTAAATCTGAGAGAAAAAGTAAAAACCAAACTCGGGGGAGCACTCGCTAATAATTCACTAGTATTGAAATTTCTTGAATCTATTGAATCTTAATGTAGCCTTTCGCTAATCGTTCCTGAACATTTATCATAGAGAAGTTATGATATACATACATACCGTCACGCCTCTTATCCATAGGGGTAGGCAGAGACTACTTTGTTCCACTTGCTACGATCCTGACATACCTCTTTCGCTATATCGATGGTTATGATATGTATGTAGATAAAGGTATATGTTGGTCGAGTGGTGTGCGGCACTCACGGTTCAGTGGGGTCGCGCAGGTAGTGCGTGTAGGGCGGCGGCGGCGCGCGCGCCTCGCCCTCGCAGCGCGGCACAAGGATCGCCGGCAGCGCTGAAACAAGCGGGGCGTTACACAACGACCGCTTAACTCGGTCCTCGCCCGCGCGGGTACAGGGGCGCGGCGTGGGACGACAAAGGGGGCCGAGAGCGGTGCGGGCGGGGAGTGCCTGCCGCCCGCACAGAGGCTCCCGCGCAAGCCTACCCCGCGCCCAAGAGGACTCGGTTAAGTATAGACAACTGTGCAGCGAATTTGTATGCTTTAGAGCGGTTTCCTTAATATTTCAGCAGGTGTTCAGATAAGTTCGACTACATAGCAGTGTAAATGTTTCTGATGATTTTTTAAATCATAGCTGTATGTTTACTTATATACATTGATCGATGTTCAAAGTCTTCAAAGTTAACCGCCTCAAGGGCTCCTTATACGAGGTAAACAGAGCCTTAAAGGTCCGACCACACCGCCGCGTATACGCAGTGACGTGTCGTATGCGTCACGTTTTCTCACCGTTTCTTCATACATTTTGTTGAGATTCCGTAAAGTCACCGATTTTTAAGCAGCGGTGTGTTCGCACCCTTACTTCATACATTTTGTTGCGTATGCGCACCGTGTCTTTTTCACACCGTTGTGGTCGGACCTAAAAGCCACATATAACAAAATACATAAAATAAAAGTGTATAGGTGAAAAACATAAGTAAATGACCTGTTGTATGTGTGAGTAATGCCAATAGACAAATTGACGTTCCAAATTAGAAAAATGACTTAAGTCCCATATCAGTTGCAAATAAAGATTACTTACTTACTTACAGTTCTGTACATAAAACAATAATAATAATAATAATAATAATATAGCCCCTTTATTCCGAATCGCTACAGTTTCAATTCAATATACTTTATTATAGTTATGGCACTCCAGGTCTACACTTTATTATGTCTTAATAATATGTTCAACTATGTGACTGTTTGTTGCCTAAATAAATTAATATATATATATATATATATATATATATATATATATATATATATATATACAGGGTTATTGGTAATTCGACGAATATTCTTTAGGAGGTGATAGGGGTGACTATTTGCGATAATTTTAACCCCCATATGTATTATGCAAAAGTTAACCATTTTTGAGTTATCATGTTTTTTATTTTTTTTTTTCAAAATAAGTCAAAAATGCAACATTAAAAATTTATTTAAAAAAAAGTATCAGTTTAAATCTCATTTTTCTTCTGATTTATAAAACTGGTTATTTATCAATATTAAAAAATGCGAGGTTAAAAACGATATTATTTCAATATTTTTTTGAGATTTTTTTCCACTAAAACGCCTTAAAACAAAAAAAAACGTTATGAAACTTGGCTTGCAGATTATTTTAAAAACATAACTGTTTTCTTAGCTCTTCAAAAATGTATAACAACTAGGAACTTACTTCAAAGAAACAGAAAAAAAATTATCAAAAAGGAAGCGGGCGGGAATTTTTACTTGAACTGAACTAAATTCGTCCTAAGGAGTTCTAAGGAAATTCTTATTCGAACTAAATTGGTTAAAAACAATACTGAATGTAAATAACACAAAAAATACTTATTTTACATTTGTTACAGGTCTAGTCACTAGTGATGTTCCGGATATCCGTATCCGTATCCGTATTCGCGGATATCCGAGGTAAAAAAGAAATCCGTATCCGTGTCCGTTACTTTTCGAGCGGATATTTTACGGATCTTTTCAGGTGATTAGGTAGAATTAAAAAACTAATAAATTCCATTCAGACTATTTTTATTTAATTAAATCAAATATTTGGCACCTTTATATTGCAAACATTGAGATAGATAGATCTTTATAATGAGAGAGCAAGTTAACCAAAACAATAAATATTAAATACTATCCGCGCAATGCAAGTCAAAACATGTCCTGCGTGGCGTTGCGGCGAGCGTACCGTCAACTATCGTTTCAAGGTCGCGAGCGCTGACACTAATAGAATAAGAAAATAAAGATCCGTATCCGTATCCGTATCCGCGGATCTTGGCACTAAATATCCGTGTTCAGATCCGTATCCGCGGATATACATTTTTAGCGATCCGGCAAATCACTACTAGTCACTAAACTAGTGCTCCCATGGGGACCAGCCATGGTGGGAGACAAATTGTTTGTGGTTTTAGATTTTCTTTTTTCTATATTTCCTTCGTTTTTACGATTTTTGTTGTTGTTATTACTATTTTAGAAGTTGTTGTTGTTGTTTTTTGTACATACAACAGGTCATTACTTAAGTTTTTCAGCTATAACAATTAATTGTTTACCTGGCGAGTCGATTTTGTGGTAGTGATAAGGGTTGATGCACACCTCGTCCTTTTTCAGCTGGTACGCGAACTCGCAGTGGTCCACCGGCTTTAGTTCATGCTGGCTCTGCAGTTTAAACACACAATTGATTATTTTGGATCTTTGCGGGTGGTAGGGCCTTGTGCAAGGTCCTTCCGGATCGCTACCACCATCTTACTCCCTAATCCTGCCGCTAAGCAGCAGTGCTTGCACTGCTGTGTTCCGGTGTGGAGAGTAAGACAGCCGGGGAAAGGACGGGCACAAGAGGCATTACATCTAAGTCCTCTAGGTTGGCAACGCATCTGCAATCCCTCCGGGGTTGCGGGTGTCTATGGGCAGTGGTGATCGCTTTCCATCAGGTGACCCCACTTGCTTGTTTGCCTTCCTATTCACATTAAAAACAAAACTTGAATTTGACGTTCTTAGGCGTAATTTTCCGCATAAAGGTGGCACGCGTCTCTCGCTCACATGCCACTTCTACTAAATCTCTTTTTTCTATGGGCCTGTTTATTGTCAGATTTAGTTTTCACCGTGTTTATGCGTTTATCATCGTAGTGGGTTATTTATTGTTATTACCTGAAGCTGCGGCCACCGCCACAGCCGGCAGTAGACAACATGCGGCAACCCCTTCCGGTTCTGTCCATTAATTATGTTGTCATTTGGCTTAACCCTGGAATTAGTTAATTACAAAAATTAACATTATGCTGTATTAACTCCTCGATACAACGGGCATAGAGAGAAGACTGAAAAGGATAAAACCATTTGAGTTAGTTTAGTATAGTGATAGTGTGAGTGCAGTGAGTGCTGTATATTATGAACACATTAACTAAGTGTCTTCCCCTTAATAGAGACAATAAGAAGTGTTAATGGACACATTCTTAGTTTTTAGACTTATTAGTAGTTTAGGTCAAATTTAAAATACTTATTTGTTAGAGTATAGCAAGCTAATACCAGTAAAAGGGTAAGAATTCTTTAAACGGCTTTTTATTTAATACATTTAGCTGGTAGTTCAAACTGACATGACATAACAATTCTTTTTAAAACAAGCCATAGACAAATCTAGTTATAATAAATAAACATTAACCTCTTTGATGTAAAATACAATCCTAACACTCCCACAGTTTTTACATCAACTAAAAGAAAACAATATGTACTCCCCTCTAATACAAACAATTAAAGAAACAAGGACAGAGTCAGTTATGACAGAAAGTAGCCTCCCACAATTAAGTTAGACTAATATGTCAATAAACATAAAACCCTGTTCCTATTAACAGAGAACTTTTGACAAGGTAGGGCTTTTGTTAAGAAATCAGCTAACTGATTAGAGCTTTCAACATATTGTACTGTTAACGTTCCTTGCTCTACCTTTTCTCTAATAAACTTGTACCTTACGTCAATATGTTTTGATCTCTGGTGATATACCGGATTGCAAATTAATCTAATTGCGGCTTGGTTATCTACAAAAAGATTAATAGAGTTTTGAGGCTCTCCTAACTCGTACAGGAACTGTTTGAGCCACAAGAGTTCCTTAGTGGCATCGCAAGCAGCCATGAACTCTGCCTCCATGGTGGACAGAGCAATGGTTTGCTGTTTTCGGCTTGTCCACGTTATTGGTCCATTATTCATTAAAAACAGATAACCGGTTGTTGACTTTCTAGTCTCTATGTCACTAGCATAATCAGAGTCTGAGTAGCCGACTACATGAGCACTACCTTTATATTCTATGCCAAAATGCTTCGTTCCAATTAGATATTTAACTATGTGCTTTACTGCTTTGACATGGTTAGAGTTGGGGTTGTTAACATAGCGACAGACTAAATTAACGGCAAACGAGATATCCGGCCGCGATACTAAAGCCAAAAACAACAAAGAACCAACCGCCTCCCTATAAGGAAAACTGACAGACTCTTCCTCTTCCCCAATCGAACTTGTCAACACAAGATTGCAATCTACTGGTGTAGAGCAGGCACTGGCATCAGACATGTTGAACTTCTTTATAATCTGATCGACATAACTAGTTTGACTAACAAAGATAGACTTATCTGTTTTTCTTATCTCTAGCCCTACATAACAGTTCAAGTCTAAAACTTTTATTTCAAAAGTTGTTCTAAGTGCGTTAATAACCACATCGAGGGTATCACGATTTGACGCAAATATAAGGCCATCATCAACATACAGTATTAACAAAACCCTTTCATTATTAAGATGACTGCTAAATACACAACTATCAGAATCTAACTGCACAAACCCAAACGATTTTAGAAAACCTGTAAACTTAATGTTCCAACACCGAGGCGCTTGTTTGAGTCCGTACAGAGACTTATTAAGTTTGCATACTTTACCATCTCCAGCAACTACTCCCTTTGGAACCTCCATCACAATATCTTCCTCAAGGTCACCATACAGAAACGCCGTCTTGACATCGAACTGTATTATTTCATAATTATATTTAGCAGCCAAACTCAACAAGATTCTGATTGAATCGTATCTAGTTGTCGGTGCAAACGTTTCTACATAATCAACGTCTTTAACTTGACTGAAGCCTCTAGCACATAGTCGTGCCTTATATTTTTCTATTTTACCATCTTTGTTCTTCTTAATTTTGAAAATCCACTTTGACGTGACTGGTTTCTTATCAGTTTTATCAACGATGGTCCATGTATTATTCTGTTCATGAGCTTTAAGCTCCTCTTTTATTGCAGCTAGCCATTTGCTAGACTCCGGGCACTTGATAGCCTCCTCATAAGTGGATGGTTCATAGGATTCAACCAAATTAACCTCATAATTTATGGGCACTCTCGGTCTAAGAGTCATCGTGGAGGTACTTGGCGCGCCGCACACCGTTCTAGGAGGTTCATAGGTTATGTCATTATCATCACTACTTCTTATACTTTCATAACTAGTGTCACCTTCTGTTTGTAACTGCGGACTTGATGACTCTCCCGACGGCAAAATTTGCTCTGGAGTCACATCTCTGGTAGATTCATTGATCTCGATTGAGACAGGTTTCTTGCTGAAACAGGGGGTCTCACTAGCTTCATCAAAGGTAACATCACGAGAAATCCTTACTTTATTTAAGTCGGGGTCAAACATTCTATAATTTTTATTTTCGTAGCCTACTAAAATCATCTTCTGACTTTTCTTCTCCCATTTTGTTCTACATGCGTCTGGAACATGAACATAACCACATGAACCAAATATCTTCAAATGTTGAATACTTGGTTTCTCACCAGACCAAATCTCAATTGGTGAAACATTCGGGGTCTGGCTGGAAGACGTTCTGTTCAACAGATACACCGCACAGCCGACTGCCTCTGCCCACAACTTCATGGGCAAACTGCGCCCATAAAGCATTGTACGAGCACTTTCAACAATCGTACGTAGCTCTCTCTCTGCCCGTCCATTTTGCTGTGGCGTATATGGGGCAGTACATTCATGCACAATTCCATTTTCGTTTAAATACTGTTTAAATTCGTTATTGACGTACTCGGTACCGTTATCAGTGTGTAAGGTGCCAACATTATGGCCAAACTTATTTAGTACAAGGGCATTAAACGTTTTAAAATTATCTAGTACCTCACTTTTGTGCCTCATGAAGCAAACATACAGATAACTTGAAGATGCATCCTTAAATAAGACAAAATATCTCATACCTTGCACCGAGGACTCACTCATAGGCCCGCAGACGTCGCTGTAGACCAGGTCCCCTGGGCCAAGCTCACCACGAAAAGAACTGTGAAACGGGATACGGGTTTGCTTTCCATACATGCAGGCTTCACATACAAAGTCTTCTACATCAGTCTCGTCGCACTGAAGTTGTCCATTTTTAATCATATTCTTAATTTCTTTCAAATTTAAATGGCCAAGTCTTTCATGCCAAACCTTCAAACTTCCTTCTGAAGTTCGTACTGTATTACAACTAGCACTGATAACCGTTTTAAAGTTCATTTCATAAAGATTATTCGACTTTTGGGTTGCGGTTAGAACCACGGCATCGTCTTTGTAAATAAGTGCAGAAATATTCTTCTTCAGTATCACAAATCCTAAACGCATGGCGGCTCCTTCAGAGAATAGATTTCTGCGAAGCTCTGGCACATACAGAACTTCATTCAAAACATTGGTTTCCCATTGTCCATTAAGACGCTTCTTTATCAGCACTTTGCCAATGCCATTCACTTTAAGTTCGACTTGATTCCCTAATTTGACCATTCTGCTGCAATCACTGCTGTATTCTTGCAGGTTTAGGAAGAAATCCTTTCTATACGTCATGTGTACCGATGCTCCGCTGTCTAGTAACCACACGTCATCGTTGTAATCAGCAGCAGCACAGGCATTATCAACAACAGGGAACGCCATCATGTTACTCTTGTCATTATTAGGATTGGGAGCAGGTCTCGGTCCTGGCTTCCTCATCCGACAGTCTCTGGCAAAATGTCCACGCTTATTACAATTGTAGCAAACAAAGCGCTGCCGTGTATTCATAACATCATTCTGCTTCTCCTGGGCTGTCACGAGGGCCATTTCGTTCTGTTCTTCAGCTGTCAGACTGGCTTCTTCATCCATGAGTCGAGCAGTAAGGTTGTGGATTGTTTGGTGCGTTTTATCAAGCGACATCCACGCCTGTCTTAAGGAACGGTACTTAGATGGTAGCGTACTGATAATTTTAGTAATGATAGCAGTCTCGCTAATTGTTTCACCGCTATCCTTAAGCTGCTGTGCTAGGCTCTCGACTTTGGAAATATGTTGCGCTACGCCGTCTGACGGACTCATCTTATAGTTATAGAACCTCTCGTGAACCAACATTTTATTGAACTCCGACTTTTGCTCGTAAATCGACTCAAGCTTCTCCATAATTTCCTTCGCATTTTCACAATTTTCTACGAGCGCAATTTGTCTATAATCCATCGCCGATGTTATAATACACATAGCGGTTCCGTCGTTCTTCTTCCACTCCACACTGTCTTTTTCATCTTTCGGTTTCTCTTTACTGATGTCAATCCCTTTTGCCCGCAAAGCGCATTTAATTTGAAACTTCCACTGACGAAAATTATTTCCATCAAAACGCTCTACGTTCATTTTTAATCCTGAAACTTCCATTTTTCACTTTTGACAGGACAAAAATTTCACTTCATATTTCACTTAATTTTATACCGAGAAAAATATACTTCACTGCTCTTTACCACTTTTCTTGATGCTGGGCCCATAACCTGTTAGAGTATAGCAAGCTAATACCAGTAAAAGGGTAAGAATTCTTTAAACGGCTTTTTATTTAATACATTTAGCTGGTAGTTCAAACTGACATGACATAACAATTCTTTTTAAAACAAGCCATAGACAAATCTAGTTATAATAAATAAACATTAACCTCTTTGATGTAAAATACAATCCTAACATTATTAGTCTTAAGACTAGATTGTATTTCCAAGAGATTCCAGAGGCATCTTTAATATTTAAAAAAAAATGCTGTATTGTCTGCTTTAACCTTTTAACCACCATGTCAAATACAAGAGACGTCGCCCATACGCCATACTTCTTTATCGTGATGGCTTAAGTCGAACCTAAACTCAATTGAACGAAGGTTGCTTTTGCATTCAAGTAATGGATGTGTCGTTGATGTTGGAAAGGTAAAAAACGTACTCTAAAATGTCTACCAACTCACAGAATATTATTTAGTCAGTCAGCACCCAAATTGTATTAGTTTAGAGCCCCAAGAACTAACAGCTTCCTGCGTTACAAAATGGTAAAACAATATTACACCCTAGTACTTCTAACTTAATGTAGTGAGGATAGCAAGGGAGTTGGTTAAATTACTGGCACATAGGCCGGCAATGCATCTGCAATTCTCTAATGTTGCAGGTGTCCATAGGTGCTGGAGGTCACTTACCATCAGGAGACACACTAGTTTGCCTTCCTTGTTGTAGGTATAAAAAACATAACCAAGTTAGGTTAGAAGATACAACTGATACTGTTACTGATGTAAACTAAACTGACATAAAGCACAAATAATTTCCAACCAAAAACAACAAACAGTAGGCAGTATGGCCATTTCATCTACATCCAAACCAAATAAAATAAAAAACAAATACACAAAGGCTTCTTGGAAGTAGCTAGTAACAAGATTTCAAATAATAATAATCCCAATTAGAAAATATGGTGTGAAATTCTCTATAAACTTGGTTCAACTCAACACAAACAAAATACCTAACATGAAAAGAAAATCCCAGTTCTTTGCCCTGAGGGTACCTTCACCCTTTGCCCTTTGAGTTCTTTGACCCCTAGCTTAACCTTAAGGGCAGTGACTTGGGCACACTAGATTTAAGCAGGACAAAATAAGGTTAGAACAATAAAATACATGATTTAGTTTAGAACTTATTTAAATACATTTTAAAGGTATAATTACAAGTAAAACATTAGTTAAGTTTACATGTATTCATGGTTTGTTGACCTATCCTTCTAGTGACGAAATAGTGTTACTTCAAAATGAGATGGACAGTTTTGTAGTCATTGCATCTATGTTGTTTGATTTCCTAATACTTCAAAGGACTAAGACGCGGAAATGTGTTCATAAATCGTTACCTCGTACTTTTTACAACACACTTCCTAAAAGATTAACGATACGCGTATTTCTTATAAGAACTTTGTACACTTTTTTTCTTTTATTTACCGACCTACACAGGCCTAGCAAAGTGCTCAACAAAACAATATTTTCATCACCAAATTCTTTAAATATTTCTCCAATTGTATTAACAATTTGGACAAACATTGGCACATAATAAAGAACTCAGAACATCAAGGAAATTATAATACCAATTAGATTCGTATAAGAATTCTATAAAAAAAAATTCAAAAACTTACGAAGCAGCGGATATCCAAGAAATACGCTGAATTAGGTACACGATAAAACTGAATTACAACTCCAAATACCGTGACAGAATCCTTCTCGAGTTACTCATTAACACATTTGAGGATAATTAAATGTATTACCGGTATTTGCACTAAGATTAGAACGCATTACACAATAGCAAATCCTTTGTTTTATTGCCGAAAAAAAGTTATGATAATCGCGAGGTCGCAAATACATCCGCCATATTGCCAAGGGTTGCGTTTTCCGTTCGATTTGTTTTGACGGCAATTTGACCTTTTTGGATTTTGCGTCCTGTCTGTGGTTATGTAACCGAAGTGCGGTGGTCGTTGACAAGGCAAGGGTCAATGTGCTCCGCGTGTTTTGCGATTTGGCCGGGTTGCATGACCAAACCCAACCGCGACGAAATGAACTGGCGTTCCTTTACACGCTGTTAGTTTTTATTTTATTTAGAGCACTTTATTTCCGTGACATTAATTCAACAAAGAAATTGAGATTTTGCTAAGGGAAAAAGATAGGAAATCGAAATGTATTTCATTGCACTTTACTTAATTTTTTTATATTAAATAATTAGTCCTTTATGTTGAAATTTGAAAAGCCAAAAACTCAGAAACGGATTGTCTTGTACGTACAATTTATTATTATATTTGGCGACAGGAAACGTCACACATTATGATTGTTATCACAAAAAAACAAATCAATATTTTACTAACCTGGGGATTGTAACACATTTCGTATGACTATTCTGACTAGAAATGGCCTTTTCTAGCTCTTCAAGGGCTCCACTTTTCTTTAGTTTCTTCACTAAACTCTTTACAGCCTTCTCGGACCACTTGTCTTCCGCGACAGACGACCCTTCAGGGCCCTTTTTCCACCCTAAAAGTCGTTTCACAACTGGCGGCGTTAGAGGAAACATGCCGCGATACTTTATCGATTAAGTCATCAAAATAGAAATTGTTAATGATTTACAGGTTCACTACATTCGCGCACAAATATTACAACCCGTATTTAGGTAAACCACTGACGGCCATGTTGAGAAATGAATGAAAAAATGACAGACCAGTTGTCAATCAACGATCAAGCCTTCTCTTTCACACGTTAAGGTGTATTTTTGGATTTGTCTTTGTGTATTCGAAACCTTGAAAGGAAATGACAGTTAATGGGTCCTGCGTATACAAAACTAAAATAAACTGGTGATTACTTTTATCAAAACGAGTAAGCAGAACACTGATAGTGCTATTTTACACAAGTATAAATTTATTTCAGGATGTTCTTTCTCTTTCTTACTTGTTTATTTTTAAGGTACCACCATAGACTAACCAGCCAGTCCGTTTCCAATATAAATAACTTGCCAGGGATCCGTAGTCAAAGAACCCGAATTGAAACTGTTCACAGCAATATTTGAAGACATGGCTGGCTCTTAATTACATCATTCATAGTGATTTGCTAGAAGTAGAAGGAATTTTGTATAATCATTGATTTTACATTCTTCGAATTGTTATTACATTGTTCGCCAACAATTTTTATTTTATTTCTATAATCACTGAAAATCAAATAGTTATGATACAGACAGTTCTCACTCCTAAATCTATTAGAATACGCCCACGCTCTTTACCTACGCCATTTTTCCATGAGACATGGTTATGTATTTGGAACCTATTTGAAACCAATTCATGAAGTTATACATACATACATACCGTCACGCCTCTTTCCCACAGGGGTAGACAGAGACTACTTTGTTCCACTTGCTACGAGCCTGACATACATCTTTCGCTTCATCCACATTCATCAATCTCTTCATACATCCATGAAGCATGATTCATTCATTCATGAAGCTATGATGGTATCAAAAAAATTCTATACTTCAATAAAATAATATATCCCCCTAAAACAAGAAGATCCCTTAAAGGGATAAGTCCGCCTTTGCCATTTTTTTGTGACAACCCTCAACCTCAACTTAACCCAGGCCCCAAAAACCAATTTTAGTAATAGCCTAGTCTAACAGGTTATCATAAAAACAATATTTGGAAATTTATTACAAAATAAGAACGAAATGTTGAGAATTGAAAGTGAAGCGTATATTTTAGGTAGGTACATTTTTCAGTTTCAGATTTTTTAATTTTTGATTAACTTATATTAATACATAAATACATACACACAAGTCACGTCTATATTTCTTACGGGGTAGACAGAGCCTATGGTAACAAGACCCAAAGGCCACGTTTAGCACGATTGTAGGCGTATCAGGTAGAAAAGGGAATCAAAATACTAATGGGTTGCTTGCCGCATCGCCCATAAAATGCTGCCTAAGATTTTCGCTTTTTCCCTCGATAAGATTTTACCATCTGAGCCTCTAGTATAAGTTTTTGACACGAAAACCGTATGGAACGCGTTCGCGTAAACGTCTCAATTACTATGGGATAATTGACAGCGCCGCTAGCGGAACGAAACGGCAACAAACGGTTCTCATAGTATTTGACAGTTTAACGCAAACGTTATCGAGACGTATTTCGCTATCGAAAACTTACACTAAGCATACTGTGCGGGCAGAGAAGCAACTGGTACATTCTATGCTATTTTTTTGTCCCGGATCCAGATCAATATGGAAGTATTAGATTACATTATTAATCACTTATTAAAACAGGTCTGTGATGTGTTTTGGTGACGCAAAAAATATGTGTTATTCTTAATTTTTTACATTTTAAGTAAAATGTAGCCAGTTTAATATTATTATTTTTAATAAAATATGCTATGACAGAATTGTTTTTTAATCTACGGAACCTCATTTCACAAATTGACGTTTCAATAACCGAATTGTTTATGGCATGTCAGAATGTTGATGTTTTGAATTCGTTCTTTCAATGAAATTCAAAAGTTTTCATTTGTTTTTCTGCAAAAATCTGCCAGTTGTTGAAGATAATTGAAGATTTTTCGATGTAAATAGAGCATTTGGTAAGTTATTTCACTTTTTATCAATAAATGTAATTTTAGTGGTGGTTTTCACGTCCAATTAATTGAGAAAATGCGCGATAATCTAGTATGTCACTGGCAGTTGAACTTTACGTCGTATTTTAAGTGGCCAGTCCTTTTTATTTTCGGTAGCTTTGGCGTGCCTTGGCTGGAAATTATAATTCATAAACTTTACGACAAAATTAATAGTTTCAGTTTGAAATCTACTGTGCGTTTTCAATAGCGCACCTCACATTTCGTGTAATATTTCTAAGAAGATTCTTCACATTTTAGATTATTTATCTTAAAACATTTTACCTTATTAGGTAGTTTCATGCTTGAATCCTGAATCCTTACTAAAAATGTTAAACTAGCTTAACAATGATACTCGAAAAAAAACTCGTTAGTTTTTAAGCATTTTATAAAAGTGCTTATTAAGATTTCATGATTATATAAAGCTGTTGTGTAATGGGTCGAAGTGATGTATAAAATACACGCAAAACTAAGTTTTTAGGATACATACCAGGAAAATGGTACTATTTGAGATATTATAAACTGGATGTGAACCGCAATTACCTTTATTGAGCACCCTGTTTCACATCCCGTTTATAATATTTCGAATGAACTTAACCGTGAATCATTAAAAACTCTTAAATGGTACTATTATTGCTTTCCATAAGCTGCAATTTAGATAAAATACCTGGATACCTAGTAAATACCTACAATTATATTTTATTATTATTATTGTTGGTACGGGTTTCTGATCATGGGCCCATGGGGACCCGGTCATTTGAAAGAGATTTCATGGGGCCGAGGCCAACATAAAGAGGCCTTTGGTACCATATAATATAAACATGAGATGGGCACAACTATGGAGGTCTATCCCCTAATACACCATGGAGATGTGCTAGCGGACAGTCCTCCACAGTTGCCAAACTATTGCCTGGTAGGGAACGACATGGAATGGGCTATGGGGTTGGGATGCTGTGGCAGGATTAATGGGCTATGGAGTGAGATAAACGGACACCTACCATTTCAATATCTCAACAAATTGAAGTTTGGTATTATTATTATTATTATGGCCAACTTTACCTTTACTGCTTGATCTCAGAACAAATAAAAGTGAAATAATAGGGTCAGTGTTGTAACGGTAATGTCTGGGGCTTTCAAAGTTCATCAGATGGGTATTTTGCCAATGTAAAGAAGTGGTCTTGTAATCTTAGGCTCTGTCTACCCCATAAGGGATAAAGACAATGATATCAAAAGTCAAGATTGTCCGAACAATTTGCTTACTGTGCAATTGGGCATTTTCTCTGACACACTGACAGCTGAACGATACGGCGTCATGTCACAGACTAAGGCACGATGGTCTTTTAGGATGAATTACTTGTGAGCATTGGGCCTATCTTTAACGAAGTAATATATATTATTATATATATAGACAAAGACGTGGTTTGTGTATGTATGTAAGAAGTGCTTCATTGTCTCCTCTGTGCTCTAAGCCTAGCTAGTAGCCAATTAGGGGTACCATAGAACTGAGAGCCTGTGGTAGGTACATGAACATCGACCAATGTATGGAAACATTTGACCAAATTTAAGAATTCTGAAAAATATTTGTTGTATGTCTGGGTGTTTAATCAAACTGATCCAACCGTCTGTTGAAGTATTCGGATGAGTTATAACCTTTTTGACACCCAACAACATATATCAGCACTGCGGGTTCAACACCAACAACAATACAATACAATACAAATACAATATTGTCGGCTGTAGGTCTAATTGGCGTAACTGACAAAATACGCAAAATGAGTCGATTATGCAGTTTTTGTTCAGAATTTTCCGCTCCTTCGAATGGTATTATTGAAAAAATTCTAGCTTTAAAAAATGTCCCTTACTATAATTTTTTTAAGGGGTTCTTGTCGGATCAGCCCCACAAAAACATAAAATATAGCAGCAAAAAATGGTGTGGTCTGGAAAAATATTAAATATAGCACCAAAAAATGGAGTGTAAGGGACGTAACCGATGAAATAAATTGATGTTTGGGAAATTTTATTTCAAAAAGAGCCGCAATACACATAAATGATACATATAAGGATAGAGCACTAAAATCTAAGATTATGTGTGTAATGCGTAATGTAATGTAATGGTGTTGAACACACACACACACACACGCACGCACGCACGCACGCACGCACGCACGCACGCACGCACGCACGCACGCACGCACGCACGCACGCACGCACGCACGCACGCACGCACGCACTCACGCACGCACGCACGCACGCACGCACGCACGCACGCACACACACACACACACACACACACACACACACACACACACACACACACACACATTTTGCTTATGTTTATGTTGGTATAGGTAAAGAATATAAATAATAAATAAATATAAATACAATATTGATAGACAGTAGAACAAAAGGCTTATCCCTAGAAAGGGATCTCTTCTTTCTTTCAACATGGAACTACCGTGAGACTCAAACATAATTACAACAACCGGATAACTCACGCATAAAAAGCCGAAAGAATGCTCCGACAATTGTTTCGGACTATTCCGTAGTCCACGTTGGCGCGCAGTGAGTGTTCGCAGCGCGCAGCGCTCTCTGAGCAAGGACTACGGAATAGCCCGAAACAATTGTCGGAGCATTCTTTCGGCTTTTTATACGTGAGTTATCCGGTTGTTGTAATTATCTCTTCTTTCTTCATTATAGAATGTTAATACTGTGCTGTGTTGTAGCTGTTTGTTGCGATGGCGGAGCAGCCTCCGCTGATCTTGTGCATGGAGAATGCCTCGGGCGAGGAGGTGTCCCTCAGTATCCAGCCTCACGACAACTTCCAATCGTTCCTGGTTAAAGCCAAGTAAGTGATTCAGTTAACCGCATTGATTCTGGTTTCCAGGAAATCCTACTACTATCCGTGTCCGTGTCATTCTGAGAGGAGGCCTGTGCCCAGCAGTGGGACGTATATAGGCTGGAGAGGAGATGATGATGATGATGATGATGCGATTCGTGTCTCGGTTAATGACAAACTTTGTTAAATATGTAGTTAGGAATGATGTTATAGGCGATGCGACTAGCGACCCATCACTATTTTTTGATTCCCTTTTTGATCTATACACCCATATCGTGCTAAACGTGACGTTCAGTTCTGTTTATAGACCGACCGAGTCCTTGCCCGCGCGGGAACAGGCGACCGCGGGGGCCGAGCTCTGGGGCGCTACTCCGAAATTCGATTTTCGAAGTTCGTATCACACCGTCCCTCTCACTCTCAAATTAATAACTATTAGTGAGAGCGGAACGGCACGTAACGAACTTCGAAAATCGGATTTCGGAGTATAAGGCCTGTGCTGGCGGCAGGCGCACTACCCGCCCCCATCGCTCTCGGTCCCCTTTGTCGTCTACCCTTCGCTCTTAGCTTAGCTTCTGCCCGTGACTTCGTCTGCGTAGAATTACACATAAAAACCTTCCTCATGAATCACTCTATCTATTAAAAAAACCGCATCAAAATCCGTTGTGTACTTTTAAATATATACACATACTTAGGTATAGACAGACACGCAGACAGTCAGACAGCGGAGCGACTTTGTTTTATACTGTGTAGTGATGATGGCTGTATCGATATTTATGGCCAACTGTACATGTACATATATTTATGCCCTTGACTGTACATATATGCACTGTTTATTCTCGTATTTCAGCGCATTACTCGGTTACGAGGTAGACCTTAACTCAGTAACCAGAAACCAACCAGTTGCTCTCACTGACAACATTTATCAGTTCCTCATGAACGCTGAAAATAATATGCTCGACTACCCACAACTTGGACAAAGCTTTGATCAAATGTTGGAGCCAAACAACGATGATTTAGTGTACGTACTAGACGACGGCACTCAAATAAAAGCATCACAAATTCATTTTGACAATGAGGACCAACCGATAGACTTTGCCGCTGAGAAAATACCTTTCATCAAGTATATTGATGATGGTATCGATGATATAGAAGAACCGAAGGATGTTAACACCAAAACGATTAATATTGTCGAAAGTCCTGTGTCCAGATGGTCTAACTCCAGTCCTAAGAAGGGATTTGCTAACAGTCTACCATTCAAACTAGTTTGCAATAACACGTCTGGTTTCGAAGCCCAATTCACTAAGTACCTAGAAAATAACAATAACAAAACATTTACGCCTCTCAATACAGTGACAGCTAGAAACAAATCCCCTAGGAGCTTGATCAAAGATAACTATAAGAAATACGATGATAATAGTTTTAATAAAAGTGATAATTACACTCTAACTAGAGATGAAGTTCTGAATATGTTCAAAGATCCACCAGTCGCTTTACCGTATGAAAGCTACCAGTATAACGACAAGCGGAGGCATGTACGTAAAACTGATCCGTCCCGCCCAGTTCATAAGGCATGGAATGCTAAACCCATGCCTTATGTTGATGTTGATGGGACTCTAATAGGTCAAAACGAGAGCCAGAATTGTTTTATTTGCGAAAAGTTTGTAGATAATAACATGGAGAAACTATATCTCTTTGACAATGAGGACCAAAGGTTGCACAGATCATCGCCACCCAAGAAATTATCGACGCAACTCAAAATAATCTGCGATCATTGTTTAAATGAAAACTTCAAGCCTTCGAGAATGAAAAGTCCAAATAAAAATCTGGATCCAGACGAGTATCTGGTTATCAGAAATAATCAGCAATACATATTCCAGAAAACGAATTCGATTGATTTCAAAAATATCAAAAGTGGCTTTGTTAACATTGGTGAAGCTACGGCTATCATAGACAAGATAGAGTCCAAGATGTTGACTAGTGCTAAACAATTGGATTTTGTTAAAGTCGAAATTGGTTCTGACGGTGAAATTATAACTAAAGACAAGGACAGTGTGATTAAAGATGAGAAGGATTCTAGTGACGTTGAGATCATAGAGACGGGACCGGAGATAGACGATATCATAGACGATTTGGATGAAGCGGATGAAGAAGTGAAGGCGTTTCTGGGGATGTATGATCGCGACATTAATGCTAGTAGAGAATTGAAATGCAGGTTGGTGGCTGTTTTACTGTCATTCGCATTTTATTTAAAAACATCCCTTTTTTAATGTTAGTGAATTATTTAGACAGCAAGGAAGGTAAACAAGCACGTGGGTCATCTGATGATAAGCGATGTAGAATATGTGTGACGTCACTGGCAGTTTATATAGTTGATGACTAGGTGGCGCTAGTGTCGCTACATGTGATATGATTTTTTTTTTAGATTTTGCGAGCGCGAGTTTGCGGATTTAGAAGCGCTGATGGAGCATGGTGACGTCCATAAACATCTATTAGACGATGGCGAGGTCTTCCCGTGCCCTGTGTGTAACTATGGTAAGTAAATTACAAATTATTTACAGCTTTAACTAGGTACTTCGCTACTGACTCCGTTGTAGTTTGCTTAATAACATAATGTTATTTAAGATGCTAGCTTAAAGAGAGCTTGCTGCGCTGTATGTTATCCTGCACCCGTCCAGTCTGAAATAATACAAAATATACTATACCTAATTTAAAAAAACTTGCTTAACTGCTTTTGCTACATTGTTTGATTGGTTTTGGGTGAGAGAGGTGTATGCTAGCCCGCCTTGGACTGTGCATGCTTGTTTTATTGTCTCAGTGGCTTAAAAATCGTTAAGCTGAAGAAAATCCTTTAACTTTATTACAATTCTAAACATTGCGTGCTTTTTATATAGTTAGAAATTTCTCAATTTATTAAAGGATATGCTGACTACAAATGGTTAAAAGGTCATTTGAAAGCAGCTCATGATTATTCGAAGAAAGAAGCAGAAGACAACGAAACAGGCAATAAAGGTAAGGTTTAGTCTTTCAACAGTGTTAACTCTGGGTGTATAACTTGGGAGAATGACCTAACAAAATAAAAATATCCCGGTTTTAAAATATGCATTTATAAATTGTAGTGTAGTTATGATTATATGTTAATTTTAGAGCCAGAAACGTCTGCCGCGTCGCCCGTGGCTAAACGTACTAGAAGTAACAAAAAGAACGAGCAAGAACAAAAAGGTATATAGATAGTACTTACTTAAATAATACTCTACACTACACCTATATGAAAGACTAGGATGTTGTTGTAATTAGAATTTTAGACTTTGGAAAGTAGGATACTGTTTGTAGCATCACAGGTCCCAAATAAATGGACCGATTTCTGTGAAACTTCGATCATTTAAACTCTTCATATAACATAGCCTACAATTATACTATTATAAGATATTTTGAGATATATCGCATCAGTGGTCCACGAGCGACTGCCCTGAAAATCAGCTCTCAAAGCGACTTCGAGCGCCTTATGTTATATCTTGGGCTTTAAAAGTGATATGATCGAGTGTTCTTAGCCAAGTTTCTCCAAAATTTGATTAAATATTTACGAGATATTGTACTTTGAAATGAAAATGCCGGCATTTTTTGTAAGTTGTAGTTGTTTTGCAGATGAGTCTGCTAAAGCTGAATATGGAAAGGCTTCGGAAGTGTCAGAGTCGACAAATGTAAGTCTACTATTTACCTATCTATACTAATGCCTAACCCCCTTATTCATAAACGCTCGATAGGCTTCTGCTAACTTAGCAATCGTTTGTCCTTATCTGTGAAAGGTAAATGTCAAAGTGACAGATAAGGACAAACGATTGCTAAGTTAGCAGAAGCCTATGGAGCGTTTATGAATAAGGGGGTTAGTACCTAACAGCAAGTGAGCACCGCCACCTATGGACACCCCTAACACTTAAGAGGTGTAATACGTTATGTTTATGTGCTAGTAATTGTATCAGTTAGGTATCTTACTCACCACGCTGGCACACAGCAGCATAAGCACTGACTGTTTAGTAGTATTAGTTCAATAGTGATGATGATGATGATGATTTTGGTGTTAGGGCGACATGGTGATCAAAACGGAGGTGAAGCAGGAGGCAATTGACACGAGCGACGAGGAAGCCATCTGGATCGTTCACACGGCCGATGATGAGTCAGCTGATCAGCTACATAACTTGCTGCAGGTGTGATGCCATTCATTTTATGATATCTCCATACACTGGTACAATTTCCGCGTTTTTAGGACTTAATAAATTTACGACGCCGAAAGTAGCATTTACCGCCCGCCGCGAACGGAAATTTCCACTTCCAGGGGCCTTACCATGACGTCCTAATTTCGACTCAGTTCAAGTTTTAACTGTCACTTTTAGTATGAATCTGACAGCGAGCGAACCTAAACTGAATCGCATTAAGACGTCATGGTAAGGCCCCTGTAGGCTTATTGTCTAACTCGCTCGCATTCGCCATCGTGTTCGTTTTGACAGTTCTTGTATGAATGTGACAGCTAGCTGATTCCGATGCCATTTGCCTAATTGTAAATCTATTTTATTTTGAAAAAATTACTTTCTGCCAAGTTTCTTGCGGCGCATTCTTCTTGGCAATGATGGTCTTTCCGAATGCGCTGGTAGATTCCAAAAAAGACATGTAAAAGAGCCCTCAGCGGCCTATTTGCAAAATAAACTTTTGACTTTTGACTTTTGACTTTTGATTTGTCAGCCCATACATGAACTGTCAAAATGAATACGATGGTGATCGCGAGCGAGTTCCACAATAAGCCTACTGACCAGGGACGTAAATTGTGTAAACACCTCGGGCGTGGATAAAGAAAGCCTTAGGCCGCATGTTTATCCTCGCTTTTGGCTTAGTGTGACAAGTTCCTGCGATCTGAGACATTCTTTATTTCACCACCCACAGGGTGTAATCTACTATTAAAGCGTCTCTCCCCTATCTTTCCCCCTCCAGCACTCTCTCCCCCCTCCCCCTCTCCTCCACCTTTATCTATCTCTCTCTTTCAACCTCTAGTCTAGAGCCTAGAGATGTTACAATATTAATAATTTAAAAAAGACTGGTAGCTTGTTAAATATAGTTAGTTTAGTACTACTACATATAATGTACTATTGTTATACGTGGTATTGAAACAGGCGTTTACGGTTCTAGGGAAGCGAGAAAAAAGAAGAGTCCTTATTTAAGACACCTCAGAAATGTCAGAGTTGCAGGTAGACGTGGAGATATTATAATGTTTAAAGGCCGATTGTTTAATCCTCAGATATGCACTTATCTGACAGATACCAATAGAGGTTATTCGTCGAATAAGGCCTATTTGACGATTGAAAAACCGGCCCTCGAGTATGTAAATCTAGATTCTTTGTAAAGTAGAGTAATTGTATTTGAATCTGTATCAAATTAGAAATCATATTCTTGGGGCCCTTTCATTGAGTTTTTTAGTTTCATTGATAACCTACAATAGAATATAAGTAATTTATAGGGTTCCGTACCTCAAAAGGAAAAAACGGAACCCTTATTGGATCACTTTGTTGTCCGTCCGTCCGTCCGTCCGTCCGTCCGTCTGTGAAGACCCTTTTTCTCAGGAACGCGTAGAGGTATCAAGCTCAAATTTATATCAAATACTCAGGTCTACCGTCCCTTGAACCTGTGAAAAAATGAAACTTCTAAGCCAACGCAATCAAAAGATACAGCCGTTTATGCCGCAAATATCCGGAAATTTTCGACTCTCAAGGGAATCAAAACCTACAGGGTACTTCCTGTGAACGCAGAATCTTGAAATTTGATATGAAGGTAGGTCTTAGGGGGCGTTCAAGTATTACGTAAGTGCTTGAGGGGGGCGAGGGGGTCTTTGCTTTGCTTATTTTTGATGACATGGTGGGTGGGGGGGGTCGATATCGTGATTACGTCAGCAGTTATTATTTACTTTTTTACACAAATGGCAACCCACAAATATATAAAAAAACTGAATACATTAAAAGAAAAATGCCTATAGGTACCAACGATTACATAAGCATGGGGGGGGGGGAAGAGGTTTGCTTACTTTTGCTGACAAGGGGAAGGAGGGGGTAAATAATAGTAAAAAATGTGCTTACGTAATACTTGAATGGCCCCTTATAGCACAGATTAAGGAATAATTGCGAAAACCGTAAATATGTATGTATGTCTGTATATATCAGTGACCAATATAAAGTGACCCCACACTGCGTACATTTTGCTTTGGAGCAAGGCTCTGCTTACACTGGTTTATAGATATTTTTAGATAATGGTACGGAACCCTCGGTGCGCGAGTCCGACTCGCACTTGGCCGGTTTTTTTGTCAATGTTCAGAAACCGTATGTAATGACCAGCATTACAGCAGTGTTATTATAGCGTCATAATAGTACATAAATCGATATCATTATGAATTAGACGTTTTTTCAGCTGAACCCACCTTCGAGTACTTATTATTATGTGCATACATAGTATATTGTATGCAACTGGACATAATGAGGGTCCTTAAGACACTAGTGTGGCTTTATGAAACGAGCATTGGCGAGCTTTATAATGTCACACGAGTGTTTTAAGGCCTTTTTTTTTTTTTTTTTTTTGCGGTGGGAAAATGCGTTACGCATACGACCGCGCCGTGGAGGCGGCGCGGAGGTTATGTGGGACTCTCCTCCCCGGCCCTTCCCGTGCGGGAGAGGCGGGGGAGGCATACCCACTAAAAACCCACCGGTATTCCCTCTCTGCCATGTGGGGGGGCGCAGCGGGAGCATATTACATTGTCTACCGCGTACGCCCCACCGGCCGCCCCAGCCTATGTGCCGGGGCTCCTGCGCCAAGAGGGGGGGACCGGGAATACCTGGTCCCCCCCTGGACTCGTGGGCCTTTGAAGGCTAGCGAGGGATCCCCATCCCCCGCCAGCAGGCACCTTTAGGGGGGGAGGGCAGCAAACTGCCGCCTTCTCCTCCCCGTCCGTCTGCGCCGGAGCGGGGGCGCGAGGGGGTCGTTCTCGCGCTCCCGCTCCCTTTGCTCCTTCTGCGACATCACTTCCTCGCAGAAGGACGCGATGGCCTCCCAGGACTCCTCGCTGCCCAGCATGGCTTGCACGATGCTAGGCAGAGAGAGGTCGCCGCCGATAGTGTTTTAAGGCCTAGTTATGTACGGTTGCATACAATAGTTTACTTTTGCTAGTATTGTACTCGTACATTAATTGTGTAGTTTACATTAGAATAATGATGAGCACTATAGTTTTACGGTAAAGTGAGACGGAAAATAGACACATATTAGGCGCCATTTTTCTAATACGGCAAAAGGTGAAATTCGGAAAGAGCACATTGATTTATAGTATTTTATGCAAAAGTTGTATTAGAGGGGTCAAAAAAGGCGAGTTGTGTGGGTTACGATGTGAGCGTAGCGAACATCGTAAGAAATACGCCACGAGCTTTTTTTTGACTTGCTAATACAACGTTGCATACAATATTTTTTCTACGACTAAGTAGATACCTACTTACTAAATTAAAGTAATACGTTCTCCAAAAATGAAGAAGTCCAGTCCAGTGTTCCTCGCCATGAAATTCTCGAAGGCTTTATCATTATTTTCCATCACTTCCTGGGCCGCCGCGGATATTTCTTCCGGTGTTAACTTAATTTCGTTTTCATCGATGCTTTTTTGTGATAGGTACGTTACAAAATTGTGTTAAAACTATTGCAATCAAAATAACAAACAAGACAAGAGCGGGAAACATGAAAACGACAAGTGACAAAATTGGAAGTTTGTTTATAGTAAACTTTGTTTTTAATTAACGTTTACTTTTTTTTATAGCCTTGCCTTCTTGGCGCATTTAGCCAAAACGTTTACCAACTTGCCAGTGACGTTATTAAAATATCTTGTTTGTTATGTTGGCAGCTAGTTCAGTTCTATAAAAAACCGTATGAATTAAATAATTTGTTAAGTTGGTAGCCATGCATTTTCATCGTAAATTTAATGTTGATCGTGTAAAGTTTCACCTAGGTCTGGCAGTCTATGGCTAGCAGAGTAACGATGGAGCACTTTTAGAGCCATAAGCCAACAAGTGCTTTTAGAGGGAATAGACAATATAGACTTATCCAAAGTCTTATTATGAGTGTTCTTATAGTGGTGCTCGTGATAACATAAATCACAGATAATAGTACAGGATTAGGAAAAATCTATAAATTCATCCATTATCAAAATGCATTTGTATGAACAAAATAACTGTATTTATTAACTTTTTTCAGTCAAATAATGATAGATGTGTCAACTCACAAGTGCCGGAAGCGCGGGCGCAAACGGAAATGCCTGAATAAGGACGAAACTGTCATCTGCGTGCCCACACAGGAGGACTTCTTGAAGGTGAGTGAGACTACCCTCCGAACTGAAAAAAGCCAGTGCGAATAAAAACCGGGGAAGTGCGAGTTGGACTAGCGCACTGAGGGTTCCGTTCCGTACAAATTTGACAAGTAGTGTAAATTATTATAAGAACATATATTTGCGAGGCTGAATGTGTAAACTCTAATGAACTTAAATTTGTGTCTTTGTTTATTTTATTTGTTTATACATTTTGTTTGTTTCAGAGAGCCCAAGGCAGACCCAGAAATAGCACAGATGATAACATTAATGGTTTACTTGTTGAGGTATTATTTCACAGTAACTTTAACCCGCGGCTTTGCTTTTTTAGTAGTTGCTTTACTAATGATGATTAATTTGGATTAATTTAGGTTTAGGTGCGGCGAGGGTGGCCCTCGGGCACCCCCCAGGCGCGAACATGTTTGTTTTCATCTAGAAATAGTCTTTATTTTACCTTAGAATGACATAGTTATGTACGGGGAACAAATCTTTCCCGTTAAAAAACCAGTATCTGGGAAGAAAATCTCTTCCTTCTCGGTTGCTGGTTAGCTAAGTTGTTTATCTGCAAGGAACAAAGGATACCAGGCTAAGTGGTGTGTGGGCGTATTTGACCACGAAGGCAAGTCGGCGTGCTTCATAGATAACTCACTAGTTTCATATTGTGTTATAACCATTTGACATTAACAGAAGGCCCGCAAGAAGAAACCATCGGAGCTGACCTCAGATCCGCAGATAGTGACTTGCCACAACTGCAATGAGTCCTTCACGTCTAAAGTTCGACTGAAGTTCCATATGTGAGTATACAGCAGGCGATCGCGATCACCATCGTCTTCATTTTGACAGTTCATGTATGGGCTGACAATTGGCATCGGAATCAGCTAGCTGTCACATTCATACAAGAACTGTCAAAATAACACGATGGCGATTGCGAGCGAGTTACGTAATAAGCTAGCAAGGTATATCTTGAACTATTAATATCCCATGGCCATAAAAATACTCAAGGTCATTCAAATGGTAATGAACAGAACTGCACTTAGTGTCTCTGACAAATACCTCTTTGGTAATGGTCGTTTCCGGCTGATAGATAAAAATAATAATACATATTTTTTTCTTTTTTCCGCCACTCGTCCCAGTCGAGAGGGCATGCTCCTGCCACTCTACTTGATATGTTTTTAAGTCATCCCGCCGTCTCCTTATCAGTATGCCTAGCCTACGCTTAGATGGCCCTCCCGGGGAAACTAACGGGTAACGATGATGATGATTATAAAGATCTGGGAAATTGCATATGTACGTTTTTATAATAAAATTCAAAAAAATATTAGTGACTAAACAGATAAGTTCAAATTAACTGTCAAGAAAACATTGATATCTAAGCGTATTATAAAATTAATGATTATATCATGGACAGGGATGTTTGGCAATAATTCCAATCCGCATTAGCGATCCCGGAAAATCAAGTGCCGATACTGTGTTAAAAAATCTAGTTGTGCTAAATACTTTGTATGTAAGTCTTAAAAGTAACTTATTGTAATCTGTTGCCATGTTAAGTTTCTTGCCGGATTCGTATCAACAGAGGTTTTTCCGAACCGGTGGTAGATTTTATTTCTGAAATTCACAAGTGCTTGTAAAGCCTAAATTGAATAAAGATATTTTGACTTTGACTTTGATTTTGATGACTTAACTCCAGGCAATTCCATGAGAACACGTCAATGCGTACGCCGTCAGGCCAGTTCACGTGTAACGAGTGCAAAGGCGAGGAGTTCGCCACGGAGACGGAGCTGTTCGACCATCTCCACTTCAGACACCATAAGCAGCGGCGTTGGCAGTGCCCGGTCCAGGGTTGCGGGAAGACGTTCTTCCTCAGGTCAGTCCACAGCAGTTCCTAGCAGCAGCGCAGGACAGACGTTTATCTTGAAGTCAGAAGACTAAAAGACTGCTACCTTATTAGCCAAATATATGAGGTAGACCAATAAACGATAAGCTCTAGCAGTGCCCGATCCAGGGTTGCGGAAAGACCTTCCTCAGGTCAGTTAGTCTGCAGCTGTTCTTCGCCGCAGTTCTTTTTCAGGTCAGAAGACCAATATACTACAGCCACCTTATTATCCACTCTAGCCACTCCTCAAGCAAGATCCAGAAGACCGGGTTGTTCTTAGATGGTTGGTTGTTATATGAGTAGATCACGTAGAGTAGTACGATAAGCATCAGCGCTAGCAGTGTCCGGTCCAGGGTTGCGGGAAGACCTTCCTCAGGTCAGTAGTCCACAGCAGATCCTCACAGCAGCGCAAGATAGCCGTTTATCTTCAGATCAGAAGACCAATATACAGCTACCTTAACAAACCAGGTTTATCTTAGGCGGTTGGTAAGTATATGAGTAGACCAAGGTGCCATAGGCAGCGGTGCTGGTAGTACCTGGTCCAGGATTGCATGAAGACCTTCCTCAGATCAGTTGTCCACAGTAAACCCTGAAGCTGCGCCAGAGTAGACTTTCAGACTTCACTCCATTTCACTGTAGAGTTTGGTAGACTAACTTAATAAAAACAACAAGGTTTTAAAAATTTAAACTTGGTTTAAGTAAAGATCGACCGCTTAAATGAGTACTCGCCTGCGCGGTGTAGACGCGCGGGGTGGGACGACAAAGGGGACCGAGAAAGGTGCGCCCGCACTTCTTGGCCCCCGTGGTCGTGCTACCCCGCGCCCCGCAGTCGGGACGCGGACTCATAAGTGATCGGTCTATAGATAGATTGTAATGGTGTCTGTATTTGGTCACTCTAGAGCGACACTGACGAAACACAGTCGCACGCACACAGACACGCGGCGGTATGTGTGCGGGACTTGCGGCAAGAGGTTTCTCGACAAACAGACGCTGGACGAACATGGCGTCACACATTTACAGGTGATCAATCTAACTAATATTATAAATGCGAAAGTATGGATGGATGGATGGATGGATGGATGGATGGATGGATTGATGGATTGATGTTTGTTTGTTTGTTACTCAATCACGACAGAACGGCCCAACGGATCTGGATGAAATTCGGCACATAGATAGAGAAAAGTCTGGAATAGCACATAGGCTACTTTTTATCCCGGAAAATTGCGTAGTTCCCGTGGGATAGCGATAAACGAATTCTTTGCAGACGAAGTCGCTGGCAACAGCTAGTAAATTATAATTACTAAAACGGATAACTCACGTATAAAAGCCGATATAGTGACGATGAAAACGAGGGTAGTTGTGCGCCGCTGTCAGCTGCGTCGAGTAGCCGCGCGAGAGTGTTGGCGCGCAATGTTCGTTTCGCTGCCGCCGGGGCGAGCGCTCCATGAGGGACTACGGTTTAGTCCGAAACATGTCGTCTTTTCGGAGCATTACTCGGCTTTTATACTTGAGTTATCCTATGTTGTAATTATGATTGAGCCTCACGGTAGTTTCATGTTGAAAGCGATAAATAAATTATTTCTGAACACAACATCTCTCTGAATTTGTTCAGAATTTCTGGGAATTTTTGCTTCTCCCGCGCAGATGGTAAAAGCTCGAGGGAATAGGCGAAAAATCCGATGCATGATTTAGGCGATGCGGCTAGCAATCCATCACTATTTTGATTCCTCTTTTCACCTATACGACAACAATCATGCTAAACGTGGCCTTTAGGTCTTGTTACCTTAAGCTCTGTCTACTCCGTAAGGGATAAAAACTTGATTTATTTATGTATGTATGTATGTATGTACGTATGTCTCAGAATTTATCCGGAATATTTCAGCCGATGGCCATGGGTTAGTTCGACTGAACATCCCTAACTACAAAGATTTTTAATTTTATGATTCAAAATTTAGTTCCATTTTCCACTTACACGCAAAAAAAAAAAGCTAAACATGGCCTTTCGGCCTTACCTTAGGCACTGTCTACCCCGTAAGGGATAAAGACGTGATGTATGTGTGTATCTGTATGTGTCAGATCAAGCCGTTCCAATGCCATATATGCCTGAAGCAACTCACGCGCCGGTCGCGGCTGCGCATGCATCTGCGCGCGCACGAAGAGGCGCTCTGTCCCGCTCTGGTGCCTGTCTGCGCAGCTTGCCGTCGCGCCTTCGCCGACGTGGCCCAGGCGCAGGTGAGAGGGAGACAACAGATACACTGAGAAACAAAATTAGTGTCGTGATACTCTGGTATATTCTGTCAAAAAAGTCATGAAATTAAAAAGTGGCAATACTGTAGTGTCGTCCCGTTTTCTTATACATATAGATTAAGAAGGGACGACATTTACACTACAGTATCGCCATTTTTAAATTTCGTGACTTTTTTGACAGAATATATTTATGTCTATATAATATATTTCTATTATTATTATTTCCCGGCCATAGCTTTACTTTTCGAATTATTCTATGTGCTCTAATTTTCAGTGTCGTTTAGAAATTATATATTTCTATGTCTACAAAAGACTTAGGTATATTTTAAGAAACAACCGTCGTGTAAAAATGCCTTACATCATTTTGAAAAAGAATAATAAATAATAATAATCATTTATTTCAGATAATTTCTAAACGACACTGAAAATTAGAACACATAGAAAAATCCGAAAAGTAAAGCTATGGCCGGGAATCGAACCCGGGTCCTCGTCATTCCGTGACGCGTGCTATACCCCTACACGCGTGCTATTCAGATAACTAAAAAAAAACTAAAGATCCATACATAAATAAATTACACTACAGTCAAAATTACAATAAGATTAAAATAAATAAAGGGCAATAATCACAATATAAATTGAAATGAAATTAAATTACATTATTAAATTAAATTACATTATTAAATTAAATTACATTATTAAATTAAATTACATTATTAAATTAAATTACATTGTTAAATTAAATTACACTATTAAATTAAATTACATTATTAAATTAAATTAAATTATTAAATTAAATTACATTATTAAATTAAATTACATTATTAAATTAAATAAAAAAAGCTGATACACCAGGCCCCTATTTCCTAGTTCGAAATGCAAGGCATAGTCAATAGGAAGCCAACCAGCGTATATTCTAGTGAAGTTTGTAATGTAAACAGAATTGTCACTTGTCACCGACAGTTGTCGCGCTATTCAAATAGGGGCCTCGACCGATTTTTACCAAACGTGATGGGTAAGAAAAGAAGGAAATTTGCTTTCGGTTGTCTGGTCTGGCTGAAAATCGGTCCATTTGCTTGAGAGCTACGATGCCCAGACAGACAGACACACACATTAACGTCAAACTTATAAACACTCCTCTTTTTGCGTCGGGTGTTACCCTTATTGCCGCCACGTCTAATACAAGAGACGTCCCATACGCCAGACTTCTTTATTGCAAGGCCTTAAGCTGAACCTAAACCCAATTGAACGAAGGTTGCTTTTGCATTGAAGTAATAGACGAGGATATAAGTCGTAGGCGTTGAACTTGCGGTGCTGATATATGTGTCGTTGGCGTCGAAAAGGTTAAAACAGAGACAGAGATAGCCAGGTAGAGGAATATGAAGATAGACAAACTCAATTTTATTATTTTCATGCCCTTAATTTTTTCATGGTATTGTATCGTAGGAGCATGTGACGAAATCTGTGGAATGTATCGAGATTTTTGCTCGAGAGATGAAGGAGGAGGCCGAAGAGCCGGCAGCCGTGCTCTCGCCCACTAGTGGACTCGTGCGACCCAGCACCCGGAAACCTGGTGAGTTACAGGTTAACGCAGAAATGAGTGTTCCTGAGGAAGGGGGTGTGTTTATGGAACGATCGATACTTAGAAAAAGGGGCTCCGCTCTCGGGCGGAGCTCCGTCGAAAACCAGGGGTACGTTCAGTTTGATCACCCGACGACGCCCGATGACGCACTGGCCCGTTCAGTAAGTCAGTGCGATCATCCGACGATCACACCAAATCGTTCAGTAACTTCGTCGAGCGTCGTTGGGCGATCGCACCGGTCATCCCGTAAAATAGATGGGTAAAAAAGCCCAGACGTGACTTTGACAGTTGAAAAAGCGGCGAAATTTACAATTCGAACGCGAGGGATATAACTTACGAATACGAAATCGCATGCCATCGACATTTAAATTTAATGTGAATTTGAATGAAATTTGAAATTTTAATTTCGATTCTGAATTCTCCACTAATTTTGTTTTTAATATTTGAATTGAAAGTTTTGACAGAAGAACGCCCCAACTCGTTTAGTGAGAGTGTTCATGATCGGACGATTTTCATCCGACGATAATCACACTGACACTTAGTTACTGAACGTAGCCCAGATGGACAAACTGTAGGTGGACCACGGGCAATGACTTGTCAGACGACGCATGACTCTTGTTCTGGTGTAGAGTGGTTGTTGTGTGCAGAGAGCGCGCGCGCCGGGCTGGTCCCGTGCGAGGCGGCCTGCGCGGGCGCCGCCGCGCTGCTGGCCCCGCCCAGCGCGTGTAGAGTGGTTGTTGTGTGCAGAGAGCGCGCGCGCCGGGCTGGTCCCGTGCGAGGCGGCCTGCGCGGGCGCCGCCGCGCTGCTGGCCCCGCCCAGCGCGTGTAGAGTGGTTGTTGTGTGCAGAGAGCGCGCGCGCCGGGCTGGTCCCGTGCGAGGCGGCCTGCGCGGGCGCCGCCGCGCTGCTGGCCCCGCCCAGCGCGTGTAGAGTGGTTGTTGTGTGCAGAGAGCGCGCGCGCCGGGCTGGTCCCGTGCGAGGCGGCCTGCGCGGGCGCCGCCGCGCTGCTGGCCCCGCCCAGCGCGTGTAGAGTGGTTGTTGTGTGCAGAGAGCGCGCGCGCCGGGCTGGTCCCGTGCGAGGCGGCCTGCGCGGGCGCCGCCGCGCTGCTGGCCCCGCCCAGCGCGTGTAGAGTGGTTGTTGTGTGCAGAGAGCGCGCGCGCCGGGCTGGTCCCGTGCGAGGCGGCCTGCGCGGGCGCCGCCGCGCTGCTGGCCCCGCCCAGCGCGTGTAGAGTGGTTGTTGTGTGCAGAGAGCGCGCGCGCCGGGCTGGTCCCGTGCGAGGCGGCCTGCGCGGGCGCCGCCGCGCTGCTGGCCCCGCCCAGCGCGTGTAGAGTGGTTGTTGTGTGCAGAGAGCGCGCGCGCCGGGCTGGTCCCGTGCGAGGCGGCCTGCGCGGGCGCCGCCGCGCTGCTGGCCCCGCTGCCTCGCGCGCTGCGCTACGCGGTGCGCGTCGTGCAGGTCGAGAAGGCCTTCCGCTGCGAGTACTGCGAGGAGTGAGTACACTACACTATACTACCCCTGGACACAGATAATCATTGTGACCTAGTCTAGACATGCTGAATACGTTTTACACGCATAACCCTATCACTTAAGAATCATTCAAGACATCATTTATTTCGACACTGCCAAAATTGACCATGACGAAGGCATTTTTTTTATGTAAAATTATAATTATGAGGCATTAATAGAGGAGCCTGACACAGGTATTCCTAATTCCTATGCTTGCTAGGAGGTCCTAACCTTGATACTGTAATGTGTAAACCTAAAAAAGAAAAAAAAAACATTTTAATTTTTTTTTCCTTTTTTATTTTCATTTTCAAAATAACAATGTGTCGGTTTGACTGCAGCGTGTTCTACCTAGAAGATGCGTTGAACAGCCATCGCCTCATCCACAAAGGGGTCAAGAACCCCTTCACCTGCCACATCTGCAAAGTCAGCTTCGCTACTTACTCCAGGTATAAGCTACTAAGCTACTAAGCTACTAAGCTTTTCGATTCCCGGGTGAATAATGCGAATATGATAATCTTTGAATGCAGTTTTGTTTTTAAAAATTAAAAATGTTTTATTTGTGAAGAAAGAGCTAAATTAAAGGTTTTAAGGTGGTTTTCGTCCAGGGCTCGACAAGTTTTTCTATCCTGTATTCTGTATGTACATGGTGTTTTAAAATTGTTCTGGAATATTATGCTATACGACCTACCCTATAATAAAGTCCCTTGTTCCTTGTAGATAACCATGGCCAGATAACCTGTTATCTTTGAAGATTTTTTTCCTCAGAGATAGCTAGTTATCTCTAAAGATTTTAATTTCCTCGCAGATAACTGTGTTTTTTAACAGTTATCAAAAAGAAAAATGTATTACTCAGAGATAGCTAGTTATCTCCGAGGAAACCATTTTCCTTGTTGATAACTGTTAGAAAACACAGTTATCTGCGAGGAAAAGCTATTCCTCAAGGATAGCTAGTTATGTCTGAGAAATACATTTTTCTTGTTGGTAACTGTTGAAAACACAGTCATCTGCGAGGAAAATCTATTCTTCAAAGATAGCTTACTAGTTATCTCTGAGGAATACATTTTCCTTGTTGGTAACTGTTAGAAAACACAGATATCTGCGAGGTAAATCTATTCCTCAGAGATAAATTATCTCCGAGGAATAGATTTTCCTTGTAAATAACTGTTAAAAAAAAACAGTTATCTGCGAGGAAAACAAAATCCATAGAGTTAACTCTCTAGCTAGCTCTGAGGAAAAAAATCTTCAAAGATAACCGGTTATCTGGCCATGGTTATCTACAAAGAAAACTTGTAGTACTACAACATCCTGTATATTGTGGCGTGTGTCATCGACCCCTAGATGTACCACACACAAAACCACCCACGGCTTCTACAAGCGCTCCCTCGCCGACGCCAAGAAACAGGACAAGCCGCTCAAGGAGGAAGCTGGGCCCTCTGCCAACGGGATCCTGGGCTACGGAGGGTTCCCCGTCGTTAAACATTTCCTATGCGAGGTATGTTGTTGGTCGCCAATTTTTATACAATACCTATACATACAATAACCAATACCTATACATACAGTGTTGGCAGGCCCCCCACTAGGTAGACTGACGACATCGTGAAGGTTGCGGGAAACTGGTGGATGCAGGTGGCGAGTTGTCGTTCATTATGGTGTGCTAAGGGGGAGGCCTTTGTTCAACAGTGGACGTCTTCAGGCTGATGATGGTGATGATGATACATACATACATAATTATATTTCCACTTGCTACGATCCTGACATACCTCTTTCGCTTCATCCACATTCATCAATCTCTTCATACATGCTCGTCGGTTTCGGGTACTCCTGACCTGCCCTTATTTCGTCTATTATTTGGTCCAGGTACGTCCGTCTAGGCCAGAGGTTCCCAAACTCTTTTGTTCCATAGACCACTTTAAAAATTTTGCTGGATCCGGTGGACCCCCTGCAGCTACATTACCACTAATTTCTAAACTAAATCTCGAAAAAAAAATTAAGATTAGCTCTATCTATGGAAACTTGCGTTGTTGGTGAGTTTCAACGATAAATTAACAGTTTTCGAAAAAATTGGTTAGAATTGATTGCTTGATAGGGTTAATTATTTGAAAATAAAGTCGACTAAACAAATTTTCAATTAAGTTATATTTTTGTGCTGCGAGTGACTTCATCCTACTTTACTTTCTTGAAATCTACAATGACGCACAGCACAAGAACCAATCAATTCTCACAAATTTTATTCAATTTTGATGCACCCCCGCTTGCGATTGTGGACCCCCATTTTTGGTCACGCCCAACGTAGACCCCCGTCGAGTCTTCCGTGGACCCCTGGGGGTCCACCTGGACCACTTTGGGAACTACTGGTCTAGGCCTTCCCCTCCCAACGCACCTATTCACACTCCCCATATAAATCTGTTTAGTTAATCTTCTTTCATTCATCCTCTCTACGTGACCAAACCAACGAAGCATACTTTTTTCTATCCTAGTCACTATATCTTCTTTCACACCAACACATTCTTTTATCACACTATTCCCAACGCAACCATTCACACTCCCCATACTTTTTGAAGTGAAAACTTCTTTAGTGGCGCTGAGCACTTTTTGGGATGGGTAAAAAATGTTAAACTCGCGTCAGGCGTAAGACGGAGGGAGAGTTTAAGTAGCAGGATATCAGGATCCTCTAAGAGCTTATTTTGGAATACGAATGAAGCTAGAGTCGCGTTCGATTTTTGAAGTGTACGTTAATTTCGCCGCTTTAACGTATGTGCGTTTGGCCTAGTGGTATAAGATGTGGAATAACAGTGTGTTCTCTCATATGACCGCAGTTCAAATCTCGTGTTTTTTTTTCTTTTTGCGCGAGTGTGTAGTTTTCACTTCTGCCGGCAGTCCCGGCTAAGTTTACTAAGGATTTAGGAGCTTGGTTGTTTTGGCCTTAGATGGCTGATGTACCCGATCTTTGCAGTGAAAGATGTATGTATTAGTGATGTAACGAATATTCGCATTCGCATTTGCATTCGCGAGTATTCGCATATTTCTGCATATTCGCATTCGCATTCGCAAAATTACTGCGAATGTTATGCGAATATAATTTTTTTTTTGAGGGTATCTAATAGTTGTTTAATTATATAATTTTCGCCGCCCGGTAAGGGAGATAGCCCCATTGGCTTGGCGCTAAATTAAATAGCCCATCTGGCAACACAGAGTGGAATTACATTTCAATCAGATGCGTTCGTTCGTATCAACTCGGCTATTCCAGGAACAAAAAACAAACGGAACGTACTTCGTTCGAACGGGACTGCCACCAAAGTCACCAAGCCATCAAATGGCGCCAATTTTAACAAAAACTGAATATTCACATATATGACATGTCTACATATGCATACATACATATGTCGAAAATATGACATTCGTTACATCACTAGATGTATGCAGATTGGGAACTTCACACTAGTATCGCGATAATATTGGTCGTCTTAACCTTGCCGGCAGGACTGCGGGCGGTCATACTTGCACTGGACGTATCTGCAAGTGCATAGGCGCATGAAACATGCCAACGAGAATTTTATCTACAAATGCAACCACTGCGATCTGACGTTCCCGAACAGGTACGTTGTGCCAGCCAGGCTAGCACGAGTGCGCGGTCTTTTTTACAAGCTTTTAACCGTTTCGCCGCCACGTCAGATACGAGAGACTTCACACGCCAGACTTTGCGATGCCTCAAGTTGAACCTAAAGCCAATTGAACGAAGGTTGCTTTTGCATTGAAGTAATCTAATCTAAATCTAAATCTAATCTAATCTGACCTAAATATCTAATCTAAATCTAATCTAAATCTAATCTAAATCTAATCTAAATAATATTATAAATGCGAATGTATGGATGGATGGATGGATGGATGTTTGTTTGTAACTCAATCACGACAGAACGGCCCAACGGATCTGGATGAAATTCGGCACATAGATAGAGAAAAGTCTGGAATAGCACATAGGCTACATTTTATCCCTGAAAGTTCCCGCGGGATAGCGATAAACGAATTCTTTGCAGACGAAGTCGCAGGCAACAGCTAGTGGGCGTATATATCTAGGTCGTTGGCTTGGCGTCGAAAAGGTTAAAAGGTTAAATCGTCTTCAATGCACAAAAAAATTTGTTATAGGCTCTGTCTACTCCGTAAGGGATAAATATGTGATTTATGTGTGTGTGTGTGTGTATTATATATTTTTAATAATCTTTATCGGTTCTAACTGTTAGTTGGAGTGTGGCGTATCACAGGAAGAAGGTCCATGGCAAAACGGGGCTGGACGAAGGCAACGGTGCCACCAAAATGGCTAAAGACGATTACAGGTAACAATTACATATATTATACTTATCATAAATTACACAGGATAACTCACGTATAAAAGTCGAGTGATGCTCGACATGTTTCGGACTAGTTCGTAGTCCTTCCTCTTGGAGCGCTCGCCCCGGCGGCAGCGAAATGTACACTATACCTACTAATGTTTGATAGAAATCCAAATCCAAATCTAAATCATTTTTTTTAATATACGTATGTCTTTCCTAAAGGTACTAGCGTTTTCAGAAAGACTCATTGTCAAGAAATGCGCCGCACGGAACTTGATCTAAAGTAGTGTTTACTGAAAAAATATTACATTCGTATAAAATAGTAGATTGATAAACAAGGGTTGAAATACACCCATCTCACCTGAGATATTCGAGGGTGAAATGGGTAATTTCATCCGAGTTGAACACTACTTTTCATTTCGAATATGAGGAAATTTCACTAACGTCGCATGGTCGCGTTTAATATTTGTTACCTTTGTCATTCTCTTCCCGCTCTTTTTTCTATTGCGCGAATTGCGCGCATTGCGCATTTCTTCTGCGCACCAATGGCGGCCGGCTAGTTTTTTTTTTAAACATGCAGACATTTCAAGCTAAAAAAATTACCGAACGTAATAATAATCAATGACCTACTTTCAGAGTATGAGAGATGAAAAAATAATTAATTCGTATGCGTTTTATCTTAGAATCCCTTGCCGCGACTGCGAGGAAGTGTTGCCAAACAAAACTGCGCTCTATAAACACAGGAAAAAGGAACACAGTGACCTGTCACTACGAATTAACAGTAAGTAAAAAAAAAAAAGTTCTTATTAAATTCTACTCTGCTATTAATGGATAGTATGTTGTTGATTACGACATTAGGTGGTACATTTTGAGGAAGGGGCGAAAGTAGTAAAAATCTGCAAATTGCTACAAAACAACCTCAATTAATTAATAATAATAATATATATTAATTAATTAATATACGTCCATTATTTTAATGCAAAAGCAAACTTTGTTCAATGGGGTCAATCGCTGTGAGTTTGCCACTAGAGGCGCTTGTGTCGCGTGAGATCCAATAACATTCACTTTTCACTGGTTTTGGCGAGTTGAGTATATATATATTATTTTTCATTTACCTGTTGCAAAGTGATCATCGTGATATATCGCAAATATGGATTAATTGGCGATGAATGTGAACGCTTTGAAAGCGGTTTTCTTTTCCGGACAAAACGGAACTGCACAGAATTGCGTATACGCGGCGGTTTGGTCGCAGTGACGTGTCGTATGCGTCACGTTTTCTCACCGTTTCTTCATACATTTTGTTGCGATTCCGTAACGTCACCGTTTTTTTAAGCGGCGGTGTGGTCGCACCCTTATTTCAACTGTAACAAGTACGTGACAACAAACCATGTATTTAAAATGTCTTTAATTTCCATTTTCCCTCATCAAATACTGCTAAATCCATGTGTTATTTAATCAATACTTACCACAACATTATCCACAAACTAAGTGCTAGAATATGGATATTTCATTAAATGGTTTGTTTACATTGTTCGCAATTTCAATTGACAGCGACTTTATTTGGCTACTTTGGGTGTCATGAACTTAACGCTGACTGTACTGTAGGTATTGGTCTGTGACGTGTGCTTGTCGTGCGTTGCAGGCGTGCACGTGTGCCGCGTGTGCGGCAAGCGCTACCTGTCGCGCGCGGGCCTGGACGCGCACGCGCGCACGCACGCCGCGCGCTCGGCCTGCGCGCACTGCGGGGACAGCTTCGCGCACGCGCACAAGCTGCAAGAGCACCTCAAGTAGGTACACTGTGTGGCGCGTGCGGCAAAGGCTACCTGATTTTATATTATAGAACGACCGCTTAGCTGAAAAAAAATAATGGAAAAAGTCTTTATTAATTTTTAGCAGTTATGATTTCCTACTTTCATGCCAAACTTCATGACTCGAGAAATTACAGTTCATTTAATTAGATAACGCCTCTTTGCAATGAACTATATAGAAACTACAATAAACTTATATAGAATCGCTAGTGCTATCGATTCTGAGTAGATCCATGCAAGAATCCGAGAAAAAAAACTTAATTGTACCCTATTTCTGAAATTCCCCATACTATGAATCCCACATTCCTCCCCTTTATTCCCTATCCCGTGGGAATCATTAAAAACATCAGTTGCAACTGCCGCCCGTGGTTAGCAAAACTACCCGCACTTAATCTTGTGAAATACCCGCATTCGGCTGACATTTGTTAGTTGATCAACAGATGGCGTTGTCGCGTCACGAAACTAATTATCGTTATTGTGTTGTGATTGAGAATGGTCAAGTGTGATAGATCTTTGGTACTTCTATGTATTAGGTTTAGATCGGTATAGGTTCTATCAACGCTAGTTGAGTAGGGACCTATAACCATCTTGAATTACATCGTTTTTTTTTTGAGCCGAAGTCGTGGTTAAGCGAAGCGCGGCCCTAAGCCACAGTATTTACAGGGTGTTTGGTAGCCAGGTGCAAAGCTTTAAGGGGGTGATAGCCGAGGTATTTTTGAACATTTTATGCCATACATGTCTTAGCCGATTTTTTTTTTAAATTGAAAATTTAGAATTTTTATGTAAATACCCAGAATTTGATAGAAACGAGTCAATATTGCACCAATGAGCGTTAATTTGTAAACAAAATCTTTTATTTCGGATAGTTGAATGTGTATTGGACCAAATTAAATAATTTTTAAGTGTCTGTCTTGCCACAGAAACAAAATGGAGGCATTCGAAATTACTAAAAATGACTTTTTTTGGAACATAGTCTTTTTCCTGTGCCATAAAAAAAAAATAAAAAAAAATCCTGGAAATGTTCTAACATTTTTAAAAACATGCCTGTTTATTGCTCTTTCTTTTAAGGTATCACTCATTCACATTGCTTGCTAAATCTGAAATAAAAAGTAAAAACCAAACTCGGGGAGCACTCGCTAATAATGCACTAGTATTGAAATTTCACGTTAAAAGTAGGTACTTTAGTTGTTTAGTTGGTAAATTGCAATACTAGTGCATTCTTAGCGAGTGCTCCGTTTCGTTTCTATCGAATTCGGGGTATTTTCATAAAATTTCTAAATTTTCAATTTAAAATAAAATATCAAATTTCGGCTAAGACATGGCTCAAAATGTTCAAAAATACCTCGGCTATCACCCCCTTAAAGCTTTGCACCTGGCTACCAAACACCCTGAATAGCGACGTCCCGATCGCTGACGTCATTCCATACGGAAACCGTATGAAAATTCCATATGTATGTGGTCGGCCTTATAGTCAGATTCTCTAACCACTAAGCTATCCGAGTTGTTATAGAGAGGTGCATGGTCACGAACTAGACTTCCACTGCAACGTGTGCGAGAAGCGTTTCACGACGCGCGGCTCCCTGTCCGCGCACATTCTGACGCACGCGGCGCACAGGCCGCACGCGTGCGCGGTGTGCGGCCACGCGTTCCGCACGCCCGCCATGCTGGCCGACCATGCGCGCACGCACACCGACGAACGCCCGTTTCCTTGCGACGTATGCGGCGTAGCTTTTAGAAGGTAAGGGTCTGGCCGGAATGTAGTAAAATCGCCCCTGGCTGAATTTGAAATATTGTTATGCGCGTTTGTTTGTTTTATTATAACATATAATTTTAGTGGATATTAAGACTTAAACGATTACGGTTAGCGAAAAAATAAAAAAAATCAGTTTCTAGGGTTCCGTACCTCAAAAAGAAAAAACGGAACCTTTATAGGATTACTTTGTTGTCCGTCCGTCCGTCCGTCCGTTCGTCTGTCAAGACCCTTTTTCTCAGGAACGCGTGGAGGCTTCAAGCTGAAATTTATATCAAATACTCAGGTCTACTGTCCCTTGGAGCTGTGAAAAAATCAAACTTCTAAGCCAACGCAATCAAAAGATACAGCCGTTTATGCCGCAAATTTTTGACTCTCAAGGGAATCAAAACCTACAGGGTACTTCCCGTGAACACAGAATCTTGAAATTTTTTATGAAGGTAGGTCTTATAGCACAGATTCAGGAATAATTGCGAAAACCGTAAATATGTATGTATGTCTGTATATATCAGTGACCAATATAAAGTGACCCCTCACTGCGTACATTTTGCTTTGGAGCAGGGCTCTGCTTACACTGGTTTTTAGATATTTCTAGATAATGGTACGGAACCTTTCGGTGCACGAGTCCGACTCGTCCTTGGCCGGTTTTTTTTTTAGTCAAATTACGTTACCGATTAAGTTGTCCTTTCGATATTTGGTACATATATTTAAGATAAATGTATGCAAAAAAAAAAGTTCTAGCGTTTTTTAAAGTACACAGTTTTGGCTGTTTCAGTTATTATTTTTTTACTTGCAAGTTAGCGACACCTACCATATTTTCATTTACCTAGTGTTCGTTTGTTTGTATTCGTGGTTGTGTGGGCAGGTCGACGGCGATGCGCAACCACCGGCTGATCCACTCGGGCGTGCGCGCGTGGGGCTGCGCGCGCTGCCCCAAGCGCTTCCGCGTGCGCTCCGACCTCAACACGCACCGCCGGCGCAAACACCCCGCGCAGCTGCACGTCATACAGGTCAGCAGCATCATCATCTTCCTAGCGTTTTTCCCGGCATTTGTCACGGCTAAGTGAGCCTGGGGTCCGCTTTGACAACCTAATCCCAAGATTTGGCGTAGCCACTAGTTTTTATAGAAGCGGCTGCCGTCTCCACGTCATACAGGTCAGCAGCAGCATCAACATCTTCCTAGTGTTTTTCCCGGCATTTGCCACGGCTTAGTGAGCTTAAGGTCCGCTTTTACAACCTAATTCCAAGATTAAGCGTAGGCACTAGTTTTTACAGAAGCGACTGTCGTCTGACCTTCCAACCCAGGGTAACTAAGCCTTATTGGGATTGGTCCGGTTTCCTCACGTTTTCCTTCACCGAAAAACTCATGGTCAATTTCAAATGTTATTTCGCACATAAATTCCGAAAAACTCAGTGTGAGAGCCCGGGATTCGAACCCGCGACCCTATGCTTGAGAGGCCATAGGTCAAACCACTAGGCTACCACGGCTTTTTTACAGGTCAGCAGCATTAGCATCATTATCGTGATTAGGAGTTTAGGTAACATCGGCCGATTTAGAGGGCGGGCGGGCGTTGGTTCGCACTGGCAGGGTCGTCATGTGCGGGTGTGCGTTGGGAGGCAACTAACACGCTCGAGTTCTGAGTAAATAAAGTATAATATAATAAAGGCTTACGCTTATATGCTTTATAAAAAACTAGCGGTAGCCCGCGACTCCGTCTGCGCGGGATTCGGTTATCGCTATCCTGCGGGAACTGTGTTTTTCCGGGATAAAAACTATCATAATGTCCTTCCCCGATAAAGACTATCTCTATATGTATAGGCACAATACTCGGTGTGCGTGTGGCACAGCTCGCACTACACAAGTATCAAACCCAATGAGTGAGTGAGACAGACAGAACCGTGGGTCTATTTAAATACTATCGCGCTGTAGTAATTCTTTATTCTATGATTTGTATGTAATTGAAGTGAAAGCTTCTTTAGCGGCGTTGAATACTTTTTGAAATGGGTAAAAAATGTTAAACTCGCGTCAGGCGTAAGACGGAGGGAGAGTTTAAGTACCAGGATATCAGATCAAAACCTCTAAGAGCTTATTTTGAAATACGAATGAAGCTCTAGAGACGCGTTCGATTTTTGAAGTGTACGTTGATTTCGTCGTTTTAGCGTATGTGCGTTTGGCCTAGTGGTATAAGGTGTGGAATAACAGTGCGTTCTCTCGGGTGACCGTAGTTCAAATATCGTGTAGTAAAAGTTTTTTTTTCATTTTGCGCGAGTGTGCGTGTGTGTAGTTTTCACTTCTGCCGGCACTCCCGGAGTGCTACCCGGTGTTTTTTTTTTATGTAATGTTGTGTTATTGGCAGATAGAGGGTCTCAATCCGGGGCCGGAGCAAGTGATGGAGTGTCTCACTGCGAACAGCATCCCGCATGAGAATGTTGTCGAAATCACAAAGATCTCCTTTGCTAAGGTAATTGACTCGTATAGTTATTGTTTTATTGATCAGTCGTCACTTTGCGGAGGTTCATTTCGATGAACAATAGTTATTTGTGTCACGAGGGTGCAAAATGATGTGTTTACGGCGAGGGCGCTACATTGAATCCAGAGCGGAATGAGGGATTAAAGAGTTAACGCCCAAGATGAAAATAATTTTTCACACCTCTCATTCAGAAAAGTAAGCTTTGCTCCCTGTCGAGAGGGATCAAAGTGCAACTTTTCTGTTCAATGCTTTTCTAAGTGTTTTTGTGCAAATGCAGTTTTTTGAAGTTGATAACTGTAAAACCACGCCATTTTCTATGCTGTTAGCTTTTTAACTATATTTAGAATTGTTTTTCAAGTTTTTTATAATGTTCGGTGTGAAAAGTTGTATGAGCCACTCGGGAGCAAAATTGTTTTCATCTTGAGCGTTAACACTCGAATCCCTCATTACGCTCTGGATTCTATTTTAGAATCCCCCGCTACGCTCAGGATTCTATTGTAGAATCCTTCGCTACATTCTGGATTCAATGTAGCGCTCTCGCCGTAAATACATAATTTTGCTCCCTTGTGATACAATAGTACATTGTGCACTGAGGGCGGTAAGAAGGGGATTGCTAACGAGAGTCTATTAGAAGCCCGACGCCGAAGGCGGAGGGCTTTTAATGACTCGAGTTTGTAATCCCCTTACTGCCCGTGATACACACAATGTTTTTCATCACATTTGCGAGGAAATTAAAAAAAAATTAATGAAATAAACTCAGAATCACAAAACTACCCGAAAACGTCACTCATCAACATTTATGTACCAATAGTGTGAAAATATCGTCCGCCATTTTGGATCCAAAAAATTATGCTAAAATTGGGCTCAGAACCACCACATTACTCGAAAACGAACCCATCACACACCATGACATTATTTGCAAATAAATATTCTTATTCTTATTCTTATTCTTATTCAACATTTTTGTGTCAATAGTGTCAAAATGTCATCCGCCATCTTGGATCCAAAAAATTATGCCAAAATCGGTCTCAGCTCAGAATCACCAAATTACTCGAAAACGACACCCATCAACATTTTAGTGTCAATAGTGTCAAAATGTCATCCGCCAATTGGATCCAAAAAATTATGCCAAAATCGGGCTCAGAGACACTCGCCATCAATATTTTTAGTGTCAAAATGTCATCCGCCATCTTGGATCGTAATCAGTAATGTCTAATTGAAAGTTTTATAAAATTGGTTTGGGTGGTTTTTTTTTAATATTAAATAAATCTGGCTGATCTGAAACCTCCTTAGTCTGAAATTACGTGCAATGAACTCTTAATTTTAAAACTAAACTTTTCCTCCCGAGGGAATTATGAAAATCCATACAAATGTAACTCCCTCGGGAGTAAAATATTTGAAATTCCCGCGGGAGGTAAATCAGCTACTACGGCTCTATAAGCACGCGTGTTATAATACCCTTTACGAGCAAGTGTGATGAAAAATTATTTTCATCTTGGGCGTTAACACTTGAATCCCTCATTACGCTCTGGATTCAATTTTAGAATCCCCCGCTACGCTCAGGATTCTATTGTAGAATCCTTCGCTACATTCCGGATTCAATGTAGCGCCCTCGCCGTAAATACATAATTTTGCTCCCTTGTGATACAAATAACTATTGCTCCCGAGTGGCTTACACAACTTTTCATACCAAAGTTACCAAACATTAAAAGACTTGAAAAAGGAATTCAAAATATACTGAAAGAGCTACCAGCTTAGAAAATGGCGTGGTTTTACAATTATCAACTACAAAAAATTGGATTTGCAAAAAAACACTTAGAAAAAGCCTTGAACAGAAAAGTTGCACTTTGATCCCTCTCGACAGGGAGCAAACCTTACTTTTCTGAATGAGAGGTCAGGTGTGAAAATGTAGGTATTTACGTCGTCCCGGGCCATAAGTGGCTATTTCAGGGGCGCTAAGCGAACGGAAATTTCCACTTCCTGGCTTGGGGGAGACGTAAAATTGTGTACACATCGGGTGGTGATAAAAAAACTCGCTTTTGGCTCGGGCGTCAAGCTCCTGCGATTTGAGACATTATGTCACCTCACCACCCTAGGAATGTAATGTGGTTGATGTGATAGTGTACAGACAGCTTTATATTAGCGGTCCCGCTCCCACCTATGGGTGTCTCTCTCTTTCAGCCAATATGGCGACTAAAACAGTGTTTTTATAAAAAGGGTTTTGTATAATCATTAATTAATTGGGAGGTTTTATTTCAAGACATAACAGTTGACAAAGGTATCCGTATGTTTCTTGAGGTTCAACTTCGAAATTTTCAATCAACAGTTGAAGATAAAATATTGTGTTGTTGTACAGGGTGCTTCGAGCGTGGTACCCGACAGTGCTCGCGCGCTGTCGCTAGTAGCAGCGCCGCGCGCTCCCGTGGCCTGGGGCCGCCCGCTCGTCAGCAACGGTAAACACTATATTCACACTCATCATCATTACCATTATCATCGTCGCCATCATCATCATCACCACTGTCATCTATCATCATTACCGCCATCACTGTCGTTATCATCACCGTCATCATCACTCATCATCATTACCATTATCATCGTCGCCGTCATCATCATCACCACTGTCATCTATCATCATTACCGCCATCACTGTCGTTATCATCACCGTCATCATCACTCACCATAATTAACATCGTCATCATTATCACATTCATCACCGCCAACAACATTATCACTGACATCGAAATTACTGCCATCAACATCGTCATTATCATCATTACCCTCAGCCTCATCATCACCGTTATATTATCACCGCCATCATCATCATCACTGTCATCACCATAACTGCCATCACTGTCGTTATCATCACTCATCACCATTAACATAGTCATTATCATCATCATCAGCGTTATCATTATCACCGCCATTATTAACACAACTGTCATCGTCATTACTGCTATTACTGTCGTTATCATCACGGTCATCGTCACTCATCATCATCAACATCGTCACTATCATCATCATTGATGACAGTGATGGTGATGATGATGATGATGATAGCCGGAAGATGGCTTCCTCGCCGCTCGTATCCAGTTCGTTCAGTTCGTTTTCACCTCAGTTCAGAAATCAACAGCATCATCATGGTCTCATAGCTGCTCTATAGTATGATGTGTTGTATGTTGGCGATAGTGTCGTGGGGCGACGGCGCGGCGCGGCGCGGGCGGGGCGGGGGGCGTGTGCGCCGGCCCGCTATACTGCAGCGCGGCGCCTACCCCGACAACAACGAGGTAAGCCCGCCTCAGCCTACAACTGCCCACAACAGTGTCGTGGGGCACAGTCGGCTTATAATGCTTTGTTCTGTACAGGAGCTGACCGAACTGAACGTGCAGATGTTGCTGCGCGATAGCGTTCTGGATCGCCAGGGGGCGCTGCCTATGGACGACTCGCTGCTGCTTGAATAGACAAATATTATCCGATAGTAAAGTTATGTTATATAAGAATTGTTTTCTTTTCTGTGTTCCCTGCTCACCACTACTTTACAGCTTTCTCTCTTTAGTGTGTACAGTCACCAGCATAAATAAGTGATCATTTTTGTACCTTGTCGCTTTCAGTCGTTACATGATTTCGTATGGTTTTTCAAACATGACTTTAAAGTGACAAGGTACAAAAGTGATCACTTATTTATGCTGGTGACTGTACTTTCTCACTAATTGTGTCACCCCACCAGTTTGTCTACCCTCTACACACTGGTTTATATCCCACCCGTTCTATTGTCTACCCTTCTCACACTAGTTGCTACCTCACCCGTTCTAATGTCTACCCTTGTCACACTAGTTGCTACCTCACTCGTTCTACTTTCTACCCTTCTCACACTAGTTGCTACCTCACCCGTTCTAATGTCTACCCTTCTCACACTAGTTGCTACCTCACCCGTTCTAATGTCTACCTTTCTCACACTAGTTGCTACCTCACCCGTTTTACTTTCTACCCTTCTCACACTAGTTGCTACCTCACCCGTTCTAATGTCTACCTTTCTCACACTAGTTGCTACCTCACCCGTTCTACTTTCTACCCTTCTCACACTAGTTGCTATCTCACCCGTTCTAATGTCTACCTTTCTCACACTAGTTGCTACCTCACCCGTTCTAATGTCTACCTTTCTCACACTGGTTGCTACCTCACCCGTTCTACTTTCTACCCTTCTCACACTAGTTGCTACCTCACCCGTTCTACTTTCTACCCTTCTCACACTAGTTGCTACCTCATCCGTTCTACTGTCTACCCTTCTCGCACTAGTTTCTACCCCACCCGTTTGTCTACCTTCCTCACTCTAGTTTTTATCCCACCCGTTCTATTATCTACCCTTCTCGCACTAGTTTCAACCCACCCGTTCTAGTATCTCTATACTTTTCAGTCTAGTTTCTACCCCATCCGTTCCACTAAGTGTCTACCCTTCAAGTGTACCCTTCTCACACAGTTTCTTTCCCACCCGTTCTATTGTCTACACTTCCATTTTCTAAACTATAAACCCAAATCTTGATTTCATTGCCACAGCTACGAAAAATGAAACAGCATCACTTTTGTCTAGTTTATTTCACTACAAAACGTTCACAAACAACACTACACACGAATTATCTTAGTGCCCGGCTCCCACTTGTAGCTGCCGATGCCGCTCCGGAACTTGTCCACGATACTGTTGAGTACGGAGGACTTCTTGCTCAGGCTCGAGGAGGAGTACACGATGTTGGTGGACGGGTCGCAGCTGAGAGAGCTGGCCTGCGATATGGTGGACGGACAACCTGCAGACGAGAGCTACATGTAGATAACGTGACGTGGCGCCTTGCATTAATCACAAACAGTCAGCGTCATATAGTTTAAACCATTGGTTTTCAAAGTGGGGGGCGCGCCCCTCTAGGGGGGCGCGACCACATGTTAAGGGGGGCGCAGGTCCGCGGCTCCGAGCTCCGAAATGAAGTTATTCAGTTCTTGGATATTCAAAACCAAAGTGAATTATTAGTACAATTAAAAAAACCATGGGTACAATTGGTATTTGCCTATTTATCGGATATATTCGATTCGTTTAACTCATTGAATTTGAAACTGCAAGGAGGAGATTCGAACGTAATTCACCATCGAGATGCCATCACTGCGTTCACCGAGAAGCTACAATTATGGAGTCGTAAAATTTCAGCAGGCAATTATTCCTGCTTTCCTAGATTAGCTGCAATCACAGATGAAGAGGGTTTTATGGAGATTTTTGATGAAACTAACACTAAGACCGAAATCTCCAAACACTTGCAGCACCTCACTGATGAATTCAAGCGCTACTTCCCTAACTCGTGTGATGATAATATTTACCGATTGACTACGGATCCTTTTCGTGTTGACATAGACGAGCTGCCAGAACTACTTCAAGAACAAGCTTTGGAAATCAAAAATGACTCATCTGCCAAATATGACTTCGAGAAGATGGATAAGTCATTATTTTGGGTAAAATATCTCAAAGTTTATCCCAACATAGCAGAAGAAGCACTGAAACTGTTTTTACCCTTTTCGAGTACTTATTTGTGTGAAAGGGCATTTTCAGCAGTTGTAGCTATAAAAACGAAGTATAGATACAAAGTCGACATCGCTAGTGATTTACGTTGTGCACTTTCTTCTATTGAACCCAGAATTGAAAATCTTGTTAAAAATATGCCAGCCCATCCATCACATTGATTTTGACAATTATATCTTCATATTATCTGCATTACAGATTCTGTAAAAATAATATTACCTAACAAAAAAAATTGTTGATTAATACCTTTATTTTATTTTATTTGGTTAGTCAAGACACTTGGCGAGCTCAGCTCACTGACTACCCTCTTCCATGCATGGAAGCGAAGGGGGGCGTGAGTATTTCATTTTATGCAGTAGGGAGGCGTGCAAAATAATAGTTTGGGAACCCCTGGTTTAAACTTTAAAGCATCCAGTGTTCAAAAAGTTTGGCACGCCATTCCTGAGTACCTACTGCATCTATGGTATATCGAACTAATTAGCCGACTTGGATGCTTCAAACTATCCTATTCCTATCCTACTAACCCTACTAATCCTACACCTACTAATATTATAAATGCGAAAGTTTGTGACGATGTGATGTGTCGATGTGAGCGAGTGAGTGTGTATGTTTGTTCCTTCTTCACGCCAAAACGACTGCACGGATATGGATAAAATTTGGAACGAAGATAGCATAAGCATAGGCTACTTTTTATCCCGGAAAATTGTATAGTTCCCGCGGGATAGTGATAAACATATCGATTGCTAATTCTACGCGGACGAAGTCGCAGGCAGAAGCTAGTATAAGTATATAACGTTAACTGTATAGTGGAGAGAGAGCGCCCTCGGCTAAGTGACCGATTGCATCCGATTGGTTCAGAAATATGACGAGCGTGTCACGTCGTCCGTTCCTACCCTACCCTAGGTCCAGTTCTGTCGCACTACCACAGTAAGGCTACCAACCTTGCACGCCGCAGTGCCCGACGCTGGTCACGTCCAGCTTGCCGGGCTCCGCGCGGAGCCGCGGGCCCGTCAGTCCCGCGCAGCTGTGAAAGCGGGAAAACTTGCCGTGCGCGCGGTGCTCCAAATCCACATGCATACTCAGCTGACGCCTGCAAATATTCATAGTGACTAGGTGACTACACATATTTAAATATTAGGTACACTTCTGTATTCTCGGCTAATTTCGGCTTCGTAGAGCGTTGTCTCGCTCTAACGACCGTCACGACCATCATCATCTCCCTAGCGTTTTTCCCGGCATTTGCCACGGCTCAGTGAGCCTGGGGTCCGCTTTGACAACCTAATCCCAAGATTTGACGTAGCCACTAGTGTTACCGAAGCGACTGCCATCTGACCTTCCAGCCCAGAAGGGTAACTAAGCCTTATTGGGATTGGTCCGGTTTCCTCACCATGTTTTCCTTCACCGAAAAGCTCATGGTAAATTTCAAATGTAATTTAGCACATAAATTCCGAAAAACTCAGAGGTGCGGGCCCGGGATTCAAACCCGCGACCCTCTGCTTGAGAGGCCACCGGTCAAACCACTAGGCTATCACGACCGTTCCACCTTTATTCCATTGTAATAAGTTGGTTTAATTAAAGCCCTTAACTATGGATTTTTTTAATGACTTAGGTATGCCTTCAAATGTAAAAATTAAAAACCTACCTATAATCAAACCGCTCTCCACAAATATGACACTTGACACAGCCGTGCTGCATGGCCAGCGTGCCAGACGACTGGCAGTGCTGCAGCCGTCTCACTTCCACACAGCTGGACATGCGCTTGCTGTCGCTGTCAGTCGACAGGGTCGCACTCCTGCAGTTGTCCGATGTTACCGTCTTACTTGTCCGCAGATTGGTCTCAGAGTATCTGTAGTAGTATAAAAAAGTTACAGATTTTTCCATTGAGCCATAATTATCCTACTAAATATTATAAATGCGGAATCCAAGTTTGTATGGATGGATGTTTGTTGCTCTTTCACGCCAGAACGGCTGAACGGATTTGGATGAAATTTAGAACAGATATAGATTATGGTCTGGAATAACACATAGGCTACTTTTTATCCCGGAAAATTGCGTAGTTCCCGCAGGATAGCGATACGCGAATTCTTTGCAGACGAAGTCGCGGGAAAAAACTAGTATTTTATAATAATAAAAACATTTTACTGAGTCTCTTCTCGGCCCCATAACGTGACGAGATAAGAAGCACGTCCATAACATGAAAAATAAAAAAAAATGGCCGCTAGAATCTGTGGTACACAACTTTTTTCTGTAGCTAAGGACGTTATTCCTATCAATAGAAAAATCACCAAGCACTTTTAAAATAATAATCCAACACACGACAACATCGATATACATTGAGAATAGACGGAACTCCGGTTTAGTTTCACAATGGGATCTCACTGTACATTGTCAAAAAAAAAACAGCGGGTAGCGCTCCGGGAGTGCCGGCAGAAGTGAAAACTACACACGCACACTCGCACAAAAACTTTTTCTACACGAGATTTGAACTGCGGTCACTTTAGAGTACCACGCACTGTTATTACACACCTTATAGCACTAGGCCAAACGCACATACGTTAAAGCGAGGAAATTAACGTACACTTCAAAAATCGAACGCGACCCTAGCTTTATTCGTATTTCAAAATAAGCTCTTAGAGGATTCTGATATCCTGGTATTTAAAAACTCTCCCTCCGTCTTACGTCTGACGCGAGCTTAACATTTTATACTCATCCAAAAAAGTGCCCAACGTCGCTAAAGAAGTTTTCATTTCAAAAATATTTACCCGTTCTTCTTAATCGCTGACAAGATCTGATCAGAGTCCGCGATCTTGTCGAAGAACGACACGATCTTCTTCAGCTTCTCATCGTGCGTCCTCGTCAGCTCGGGGTCAGTTTGCGTGTCGCTGGTGATGGCCATGCGCGAGCGCCGGCCGGCTGGCGCGGCAGGCAGGTGTGACAGGTGGGATAGACCTGGAGAAGACCGCAGTAGGGCTTGGAATACTAGTATTTTTCTAAACCTACGAAAGGTACGCTCGGGAATTAAATCTAGTCCTTCTGTTTGTACCCAGACTACTTCAAAAAGGGCACTCTTTCGTATGCTTAGGAGCAGATCTGCTCCATATGATCAAATGATAAAATTTTACAGGGCCGCATACAAGGGGTTAATGGAGAATATTGAAACAACTACTCGCAAGTCTTGCCAATTCATAATAAAATTCCTTAGCTACTTATAGATTCTACGTCGGACAAACGATAGCGCGATTCAGCATTTGCGTCGGACGGTACAGCGCCATCTCTCGGAAGATGGGTAAACTAAACTTACATTTATATTAATACTAGTTTAGAGGTTTAGACGCAAACACCTTCGCTGCGCTCAGGATTCAATATCGCACCCGTGACGTAATACAGTGCTTTATCCCCTCGGTGTACAAATCTACTATAAACGAATAAAACATAAGGCATAGCCAAAATTCATACCACGCCGTCTCTGTCGCTCTAATACAAAACGCACAGTAAGAGTGAGATGGCACCTACCGATGTGTTCGTTCTCGTGGCGCGCCTTCTCGTGCTCGCAGTCGAAGCCCTCGTGGCAGTAGTGGCAGCAGTGGCGCCGCTCCGGGAAGTGGCACAGGTTCATATGGTCGTTGTAGTTTATTATGCCTGCAAAAACCGATTAAGCTTTTCAGTTCCGTTACCCTTACCTAGAGTCACACAGCCTTATTCAATAAAAAGTTAGAAGCTATAAGGTCGCTATAGGACCGATGCAAAAAAACTTGATTCATAAACGTCAATTAGCGCTAATCAGTCCATCAAGGGTCTGTTAAGTCTTCCGAAAGTAAGCGGACCGTAGACCCTACTTTATCTCTTTGCTAACTCACAAAATGGCCGCCACAAATGTGAACAGCTGATTTTGGCAAGAGCAAAACCATACGCAAGACAGTTTTTTTTGTTTTAAGTTTATATCCGGGAAAGGTGAAGGAAACTAGATCCACACTGCCTCGTCTGTCGTGTTAGGCTGAAGCCATGTTTTCGGTTTCCCGCTAATTCGCTGCCACTGCTGTAAATTTTTTTTATAATTCACTAAAAGGCCATTTTTGGTCTATGATTTGTCAAGGTGACAACATAACGCGTCTAATCCATCCATCAGCAGTTCATTAGCTAACAGACTGCTAGTAAGCGTTTATGAATCATACTTTTTAACAACTGTCAAATAAGCTTAATCAGTCTGTTAACTAATAGACTGATCAAACCTCAATTAAGTTTTTTATTTAATAAGGCTGACAGACTATATCCCTCACGGACGAATTTATTCATTTAGGCAAAGGAATCATCCAGCCAGCAGCTTATACAGGTGTATAAGTACCCTACTGTACCCCTAATGTTGTATACTGTACCCCTTTGATAGGAAAAACTCCCTGGCCCCTATTTCACCAAAGCGACAGTTGTTGGTGACAAGTTTAGTGACAATCCTGTTTACATTACAAACTCGACGAGAATCTACGACGGTTGGCTTCATATTGACCACGCGTTGCAATTCGAATTGCCACTTATGAAAAATGAAAATGTATAGGGGAGAGTGGGTAGGATTCGTGCACATTTTTTTGTAAGTCACATAAAAAAATAACTGTTACTAATTTTATAATAAGTTCAATGTTGCTGTATATCTCACTTATCTGGCTTTAATAATAATTAAGTGTCTTTTGGATATTAAGCAGCATGGCGATGCTACAGTGATTTTTCTCAAAAATGGGAAACGCACGAAACTACCCCACACGTGGGGTAGTTTCGTACATACCGTAGGGTACATTCGTACATAGTGGGGAACCTTCGTACAATCAAAGAAAAAACCATTTTATTCAATGTAATATTATCATTTATTGAGATCAAAGTTAACAATAAATCAGCCTTCTGTAGTAACAATTAACGATTATTCTTTTTTAAGTACTTGAGTACTAATAATGACTACTTATTTGTAGAAACAAAAAACTTGTGATAAAATTTTCTCTTATTAATAGAATCAATAATTAATCAACATTATAAATTGTACCGTTACAGTAACAAATCTTAGTTTTAGGTAATAATAGATGTATTATCCAACATTATACATAGATAAGTCTTTTCCGAAACTAAAGATGTGGGCTGTTCTCGCAGTTGAAGCAGATTTTGATGGCAACAGTGTGTGTACTACATCTGATATGTAAACTGTGCCCTCATCTTTGGTGGTGGGAAACACAAATTTCCAAGTACCAGGCTTCTTCCTCAAAAATGAAACCTTGTATTCAGTGGGACTGTATTTTTTAAGCACCTGTCCAACATAATATAGAACAGACCTTTTTTTCGCGAATTTTACAAGGATAAAACATCCTTCTTTTATGTTCACTGATATAACTGGAGTTTCGTCTTGAAAATCCGATTCCTCAGACATCTCTTCTGTGGGAGAGCAAGAACTTTCTCTTAAACTTACATTAGCGTCATCCTCAGATTCAGTGTCATTTTCACTGTCAGGTTTTAAAGTTGTCTTTTGCCTCTTTGGCTTAGTTGTATTTACAGTTATCTTCAGTCTTTTTTGTTTGGTTAAAAATAATGCTTGTTTCATCTCCTTGGCCTTTTGTTTCTTTTCTAGCTCTTGCTTTTTCAACTGCTTTACTTTCTCTATTTCTTCTAGCCTTGTTTTTTCCGGAGTTTCTGTATATATTCTCGATTTTCCTGGCTGTCTTCCTTTATTCGACTTTTTCGACGCGTTTCTGTCCACTTTGGGGTAGGGCCGGATTACTTCTGGAGTTATTACTCCTACAGCTGGCAAAGTTGCAGGCGGAGTTGTAGATCTAGGCAAAGATGGTGATACAGGCACTGAGATCCGTGGGAGACCTTGGTCTTGATCAGCCGTAGAACTTGATTGGCCATCTTGTGCGGGTTCTAATGGCAGTGGTGGTAAAGAAGTTGATGTATGGGCTAATTCAGGAGGTAGATCTTGTTGTTCTACTTGTTCAGTATTAGTTTGTACGACGGTAACATCTGCACCTGATGTAGAACCCGAATGGTATACGCTGACAGCTGCGAAGTCGTCATCACCGAAGGCTAGCTTATTAAATGGCCAAATTCCAGTCTTCTCGAAGGCACTTGTTATATTTTTCCCATTGAATGATTCAAAATACGCCATTTTGGCAAGTTGCGGTATATTGTAAATGTTAAGGGTTTTGCCTGGGTTATTCACATGCCAATCGTTGAACGCTGTCTTCAATTTGGCCTTAAAAGGCCCAAATATTCCGACGTCTAAAGGTTGGAGACGGTGTGTTGTGTGAGGTGGAAACGACAGGTAAACAATACCATTATCACGAGCATAGTCTATAGCTTCTATTGTGACGTGGCTTTCATGGTTATCAACCAGCAGCAAAATAGGGTTATCTTTGGAGCATAACGATTTCTTCTGGATATGTTTCAGAACCTCTAAAAATATACTTGCATTTATCCAACCACTCCTTGTAGCAATCCCCAGGCTACCTTCCGGAGCACCAGTCATAAAATGGTCCTTAAAATGAACCCTGGGGAATATAAATAGAGGGGGAATTGTATTACCACTAGCTGAAATTATTCCTCCGAATGTAACGAGTTCTCCCCTCTCTGCCGATACAAGTTGCCCAATTTGTTTCTGGTTCTTTTCAGCTAAAACCCTAGGGGTATTCAACACAGTGGATATCCCTGACTCGTCAAAATTGAAAATCCGGTCAGCAGTAAACTTATATTTTGTATATACTTTTTCAAGGTTTCCAAAAAAATCATTTACGGCAGTCTTGTTGAAAGCAAAACATCTGGCCGCACTGGTGTTTTCTGGTTTCCTAAGGCTTAAATTTGTATAACGCCTGCGAAAACTGTCTAACCAATCCTTTCCTGCCATTTTATTATGATCCCAAGTATGAGGATAACGTAGTTGCTTGGCTTTTGCAAACTCGTACGCCAGTTTCCTGACTTGATCGATCGTCATTCCATAATGCAATTTGGAGCAGTTTATTATGTACGTATTAAGAAGAGTCTCTTCTTCGGCTGTAAACACTTGGTTTGATGAATACTTGGAAGTGAAAACACGTACCCTATTATCTCCTTCTCCAGCAGCCGCCTGCTTATGAAACTTTACCAACCGACTTTCGAGCGTTGATGGTTTGATGCCATATTTTTGCGCAGATTTTCTAATAGACAATGTTTTATTAATTACTTCTTCTATAGCTGACTTCATTGCATCTTCGTTTACCTCTCCCGATCTTGTACCTTTTTTTACATATACTCGCGGCATAATGGTTCTGAAATAATAATAATATTCATGGAATAAAATCTTTTTACTTACGCAGTTCAGAGCGGGGAGCATTCGTACAGTACGAATCTACCCCACTGACAACTGTACGAAGGTAACCCAACCCAACAAATTAACAAACAAATTTGAAATAAAAATAACCGTTGTAGGTATCCCAAAATAGCTGTTTACAAATAAAACCTCGATATCTAATCATAAACTATATCATTCACTTTATTTAATTCGAGCAAAATTTATAAGATTTAAACGAGTTTCAAGGTGAATACAAAATAAACTTACCTGGAGCGAAAACATGAATGAACCTGTCGTGTCGAAGCCGGCGGCCGCACTGTCGCGCCGCCCCGTGTGTAGCGTATGCGTATGAGTGGGAGTTACCCACACAAACGTGAACACGCCACTGTATTCAATAGCGGAGATATCACTACTGTATGAATGCTCCCGGTGTACGAATCCTACCCACTCTCCCCTATAATTTTATTGAACATTCAGGAGTAAATATGAGAAGGTTAGGGACCTCCTAGTAGCTATATATGCAAGATACGTAACAGAAGACCCCTTATCACCGACAATTGTCGAATTGGTGAAAAGGGGGCCTGGTCCATTGGCTGGCACAGTGGCGTAACTACAACGTCAGGGGCCCGCGGCAAATTCATCAGATGGGGCCCTTCCTCACTATAAAGAAGTGCATCTTCCCTTCTGTGCTCAATGCCAAGCCAGTTCGGGGCCCCGTAGAGCTGCATTTTAACAGCCCTGGGGCCTTACCATGACGTCTTAATGCGATTCAGTTTAGGTTCGCTCGCTGTCAGATTCATACTAAATGTGACAGCTAAAACTTGAACTGAGTCGGAATTAGGACGTCATGGTAAGGCCCCTGCCACCCTGTCACAGTACATATATAAGCTAATGCAGTAGGGAAGATAGGCCTACTTTTTGAAATAAGTACCTACGCTCCAATAAAGCGTTAGGGTTGTCGATTTAATTTTTGTTGAGTTGAATAGTTTTTTTTAACCAAGGTTTGCCTTACCTATAGGTATTTGAAAAGTTATCCTTCAAGTGTAGTTTTCTATAATATATTAGTACATATACTATAGATGCAAAATGATAACAATGAAAGTCCGTAGAATTTTTTTTCACCAAAAACACGGTCTATAATATACGGCAACTACGTACTTATCATCTAAACAGCCAAACGTTTTATTTAACAGAAAAAGCATTTGTCGGAGAAGTGACATCTGACATTTCTCGTTATAAATATAATATTATACATTTTATTTCATAATAATATAGTATCATTCTAACCTTTCAACATCAGCAGGGAGTTTAAAAAAACGAAAGCTCCGGTTTTGAAGAAGCCGAGTTCAAGCAGCCGTCCACTGCGTAATACGCTCTTGGCATGTTTAGAACGAACACGGCCGCTCGTCTCAATGCGCCACTCGCGACTGACGGCACCGCGAGATCCGCTTAGGGGCCGTGTAAAAGCGCGTGTCTATGTGTGCGTTCGTTTCGATCGACTTGTTCGTAGATTCCCTACTGCTTGTGCTTATATGTACTGCGACCCTGTGTTGATGATTACCGTAGCTGAGCATGGGGCAGCCCGAGACGGGGCAGGGGCGCGCCGCCGCGTCGAGCAGGCACGCGCGTTGCGCCGACGCCGCCACCGGCGCGGGCGCAGCCAGCCGCAGCGCCCCGTCAGACTGCACCTTCTTGACGCGTCGGACGCGACGGAACCTACAAACACTGGCTCGATGAGGTTTGGCTTCCGTTTCTCAAAAGGTAACAATAGAAAGAAAGAAAGAAAGAAAGAAGACATTTATTCATTTTGCAAGACACACAAATATAAGAGCATGTATACACAATTTTATAAAAAAAACAACAATAAAAAAACCAGACATGAAAATTTGATCATCAGCGTTGTGTGTGTCTTCGCAAATTTGAAACGGTCGCTGGCTCAGCATTACGCTGAGGTGTTAGACACCTGCAGCACTGATTTTCAGCCAGAACCGTCTGTGACTCAAGAAACGATACACAGTGTAGATTAAATAAATGAATAATATACTAAATAAGCCATAAATTTTTAAGTAAGAAGTGAAGTAATAAATAGATAGAACCCGACTTATGTGTAACAAGAAAATACATAAATTTATTAAATAATTTTCAATAAACAAAAAACGAAGTGTAAACAAAATTGTTCAAAAACAACAAGCTGGCATACCAATGTGCAAAGTGCTGGAGGACTATTGTAAGGATTTTTGGAGCCTCAATAGCTATCCTTAAGACTTAAGCCGCCAAGGGCTCTTTTACAAGTATTTTTTTTAAACTACCAGCGCGTTCGGAAACACCATCATTGCCAAAAAGAATGCGCCGCAAGAAACTTTGCAGGTCATTTTTTTACCGACTTCAATAAAAGGACGAGTTTCTCAATTCGGTTGTATTTTTTTTTAAATATCCTATTAATATAATAAAGGCGAAAGTTTATGAGGATGGACGGATGGATGGATGGATGGATGGATGTGACGATGTGAGTGTGTATGTTTGATCCTTCTTCACGCTGAAACGACTGGACGGATTTGGATAAAATTCGGAACGGCGATAGCTGGTGCCCTAGATTAACACATAGGGTACTTTTATCCCGGAAAATTGATTAGTTCCCGCGGGTTAGCGATAAACATGTCAAAGGTCGTAGCTGCCTAGTGTAAGTGTAATTCTACGCGGACGAAGTCGCGGGAAGAAGCTAGTGTAAAATAAATTTACAACAATACTTAAATTCTACTACTTATTGGAAAAGGTTCCATACAAATTAAATTAAGTATGTAAACGAGCCAATGTATCACCTAATGGTATGTGATCATGATCACCACCGCCCATGGATACTCGTAACACCACAGGAATCCAGATGCGTGGTCAGCCTAGGGCTGAGATGGACATATTTGCCAAATTTAAGCAAAGGTCACTTACCTCAACCCTCTTCGCTTCCTCCTCTCCACATACCGCTGATTGACGTTATTATCGCTTGCAGCCAACACGTGACCTTCAAGCACGAAGCTGGTAGCCGGACGCTCTCGACGTATACCCAGTAGACGCTGCACGAAGCTCTGGAACCTCGTCAGCTTTCTTTTCTCCATCACCAGGTAAGGTATATGTTGGAAAGGGATATCACTAGCTTGAGTGCACGTGCACTCGTGAACAGTAGATGGAGTGGAAGATTTCTCTCTCAAACGAACGGCTGCTCTTGAGTTAGAGGTTTCAACTGATGGCTTTGAGCAAACGATTTTCAAATCACGTATGACAGCTGTGGCCGTTTCTTGTTCGAGAAGCTCTTTGCTGTCAGTTAGTTCGCTCGATACGTCTGTTCCAGCGCTTGCGTCGGTCCTTGTTCTGTGTGACCTCTTTTTCCTTCTGGATTTCCTAGTGGCGTCCCTTTCCACGGGGAAGCCGTCGCCGTGCGCGTAAGACTCTGGCAAGATCCCTATGACACTTGCGTCGTAAATTTGGAAAAGTTTCTTCAGACATTTGTATTTGGCTTTGAGGACTTCGTGCTTTTTTTTCGGCACCCATTTTGTTTCGGTGTCTGTTTTGATTTCTTCCTCGCTCTCATCGTTTTCCGGGATACTTGTTAACGCAGGCTTGCTTTTACTATACATTGAACTGAGCAAATAACTAAGACTACAAATAATTTTAGAAACCAAGTAGAACGATATACTTGCGTATAGGTAATTTGGATTTATCATAATTCACAAAGGTGTTTGGTTGCTTTGTAAATTATTTTATGTTTTTGTTGAAATATTTCTCGGGGCTCTGACATGTTGTTGTGACAATTTTGGTGAATGACGCTTTTCCAAATTCGAGATTTTGTTCTTTTTTTTCTGTGACAATTTGACCATTGATTGATTGAAGTTCTTCAAAAAGGTCCGTGTGTATCATACAGTGTGTAAATTTCATACGGGCATAATATTTTATCTAGTTGTAGTTAACACAGTGTAAGTATTTATCTTATTAGGTCCTCGATCATTTAAGTACATCTATAAATAAGTGCTTTAGATATAACATAGCCTACATATTCAGATTCTTGACGGCGGTCCAAGCGCGGCAAACTGCTGGAAAAAGTAAACAGCGGACTAAGAGATTATACCTTGAGCATAAAGAGAGCGTTCGTAGCTAACTCTTTTCTACTGGATTATAAATTAGTGGTAGTAAATTGGATTAAAATGAAATCAACACATTGTAAAAATAATAATTTAATTTTATTTACAATAAAATACGTCTCTACTTTAAATACAATCACAGCCTTGAACTGTTTAATATCAGACTCATCCGAAAGACCCTTCTGGCATGAGCAGACCTGTAACAAACAAACAAGATATAAGCATTTAACTACGTCCATAACTCTACTTTAAAGTCGAGTTAAATTATTAACCCTGGTGGGTAGGTAATAACTTTGTCCGCCTCAAAAATCCAGGTTTTCAAAATTAATGCGAGATTATATTACATTTTTTTTCGCTTTAGAATCAGTTTCTGTCATGTCATCAAAAATGGCGTTGCATTACGAAATGTGTAATTTTTTCGACAAAATTTTAAAATATTTAGAAATTCATTTGGGGTACTTAAAAGCCGTGGTAGCCTAGTGGTTTGACCTGTGGCCTCTCAAGCAGAGCGTCGTGGGTTCAAATCCCAGGCTCGCACCTCTGAATTTTTCGGCATTTATGTGCGATAATTACATTTGTAATTTGCCATTAGCTTTTCGGTGAAGGAAAACATCGTGAGGAAACCTGCACACATCTGCGAAGAAATTCAATGGTGTGTGTTAAGTTCCCAATCCGCACTGGGCTCGCGTGGGAACTATAGCCCAAACCCTCCAATACACGGAGGAGGCCTATGCCACGAGGCACGCCGAATTACGCGACAATTTAATAAATAAACGACAATAACAACAACAACAACATGTGGTACTTACTGAAATTGTAGCGAATTCGGAATAATAAGGCTTATAAAGAAAAAAAAATAGGCATACGATTGTTAAGAAAACTAACTTGCAAAACATGCCGTCATGAAGCAAATGCCACAACCTGCGAAGAAGGCGCGAACAGACACCTGAAAGCAAAAATATTTATAATTAATTCATGAGTATGCCAAATATGCCAATGATTTAGCTGAAGTAGTTATTGCAAAAGACGATAAAGAGAGACTAAATACAAACACTAGAGAGCGTCTCCCTCTGCCCTGGGGCCATAGCGGACAGGGCTCCAATCATGATGCCCATGGAGGCAGGGTTCGTGAAGCCACAGAGGGCGTAGGTCGCCACCAGCTCCGCTCGAGCCTGGAACAGGTGCAAAATAGATAATTTAGATGGTCTAAGTAGAAAGTAATCCGTGTTAGTCTAGTGGTTTGACTTGGGGCCTTACCATGACGTCCTAATTCCGACTCTGTTCATGTTTTAGCTGTCACTTTTAGTATGAATCTGACAGCGAGCGAACCTAAACTGAATCGCATTAAGATGTCATGGTAAGGACCCTGTGGCCTCTCAAGCAGATAGGGTCGTGGGTTTGAATCCCGGGCTCGCACCTCTGAGTTTTTCGGAATTTATATGCGGATTTACATTTGAAATTTGCCATAAGCTTTTCGATGAAGGTAAAACATCGTGAGGAAAGCTGCATACATCTGCGAAGCAATTGAATGGTGTGTGCGAAGTTCGCAATCCGCACTGGGCCCGCGTGGGAACTATAGCCCAAACCCTCCAATAAATGGAGGAGGCCATTAGGCATGCCGAATTACGCGATAATTTATATAAAAATAAGACTACATGTGCTGAAATTTTAGCGAATTTGGAAAAGAGCTATATTACTTCATACATATTATTATTAAATAGAAAGTGACGATGTGGGAAGAGGCTAGAATAGAAATCTCTCTCCAGGCAGATGTTTATGCGTGGGGCCTTACCATGGCGCCTTAATGCGATTCAGTTTAGGTTCGCTCGCTGTCAGATTCATACTAAAAGTGACAGCTAAAACTTGAACTGAGTCGGAATTAGGACGTCATGGTAAGGCCCCTGAAAACCGAAGTCTGAAGGAAGAGAGATGGAAGTCGTATCGAGATCGAATCCGTGTAGAGAAGCTTTGTTGGCGCGATGGTGTTCTGCCTTTTCGCCGAATTTTTTGCTGGCCGAATTTCATTTGCCAACCAACATTTTGCCAAATGTTCACTTTCACAACTGCCTATTGGTAAATTTTAAGTTAACGTTAATTTTGTCGCTTTAACGTACGTCCGTTTGGCCTAGTGGTATAAGCGTGTGGGATAACAGTGCGTTCTCTCAAGTGACCTTAGTTCGAATCTCGTGTAGAAAAAGTTTTCTTTTTCTTTTTTCTTTTTTTTTGCGCGAGTGTGCGTGTGTGTAATTGTCACTTCTGCCGGCACTCCCGGAGTGATACCCGGTGTTTCTGTTACTTACGGACAGTAATCCATCCCGCTTCATCTCCCCCATGCGCTGGTACGCCACGAACTCGTTGACGACAGTCTTCAGGCCCACCAGGGAGCCCACCAGCTCGCACTCCTCCCAGGGTACACCTGGAATCGGAGACACCGTTAAATTCTGCCTATTCCACCAACTTGACAGTTGTCGGCGACAGTGACAATTCGAAATGCAATTACAATGAGTAGGTATCTTTTTTTTTTTACATAAAATAGGCTTATATACGTTTGACCTCAATTTCGCTTGATGGAAGGCGAAGATGAGGCCTAAGATGGTACACGTTTGCCTAGAAGTTGTCTGTTCACTTTGACCTTAAAGATGTCCAGATTATAGCATTCCGGAAAAACTGACTTCGGCAGAGAGTTCCACTCCTTAGCTGTCCGCATAGTGAAAGAGGAGGCAAACCGCTTTGTGCGTAACGGAGGGATGTCTACAGCATAAGGGTGAAACTGCTCGCCGCGCCTAGTCGTTCGGTGACGGAAAGGGGATCTTACTTCTTACTAATATTATAAAGGAGAAAGTTTGTAAGTTTGGATGTTTGCTGCTCTTTCATGGCAAAACGGCTAAACCGATTTTATTGAAATTTAGTACAGTGATAGTTACAGTCCCGGGAAAGGACATAGGATAGTTTTTATCCCGGAATATCGCATAGTTCCCGCGGGATAGATATAAGCGAATTCTGCACAGACGGAGTCGCGGGCAACAGCTAGTCATTGCTAGACGTGGCCTTTAGGTCTTGTTACCCCGTAAGGGATAAAGACGTTATTTATATATGTATGTATGTATGTATGTATGTATGTTTGAATTGTATGACGTTTCCACTCTATTAGTTTGTTTGCTTTATGTGACAGGTACAACCCCCGGCACGTAGGTCTAGCGCTGACCTTGTATGCGCAGAAGTATAAAATAAGGTATCCATAGGGAGAACACAAGCGGAGATGCCATGCGAAACGTCAGCGCTAGACTTACGTGGCGGCACGTGTATATTAGGAGCTCACCCATAAGCCAGCACAGCGGTATAAAGATCTTCCCCAGAATCCACTCCAGATTGAGGTCCGGGTTGCCCAGGAGTCCGCCACAGTATCCAAGGACACCGTTCACGAACGCGATGAAGGCCACGAAGGCCACTATGTTGGCGACGATGTTGAGGATGAGGGCTATGCCATTGGTGGCCCCGCGGGTGGCGGCCGAGAGAGTCGAGCGATCCTCGCTAGAAGATATGATAGCAATTTAATAGGCAAAGGGGTTGAAGAACCCTACCCCAGTGCTGGGGCAAACATTTTCATGGCGGGCCAGAAAATTACAGATATTTCAGAGAAAGGCCAAATACCAAAATGCAATTTTTGACACGACGCATGAACTGCGTGGCTAGTCTAACTGGCTCCTTTGCTTTGCACCTATTATACTATTTTATTATTTTATACAGCAGGACCGTCTAAATATCATCATCCACCCAGATCAGCTTGGACCCGGGACCAAACCGTTTCTATTATATTTGTAGCGTCGAATCTCATAAATCATAAACTGAACAAATCCAAGTAATAACGTATGTTTGCATTTTTAACTCGAAGTAGTTAAGCCTTAAGCTCTCTAGTTTGGTTAGGCACAGTGTACGTGATCTGTACTACCTAAGATTCTAAGCTACATCAACCCGTTTTAGAGAGTACTCCAAGAGACTCTCAAGAGAGTACCCATGGTCTTACCTGAAGACGGTCTGTACGTTATCCTTTGCAGTGAGCTAGTGCCGTGTCTCAGCCAGCAGCAGCGTTGCGTAACAGATGGCTGTCACTGGCTGGTATTCTATCAGCCTACGAGTGACCTATGGTCTTACCTGATGACGGTCTGTATGTTGTCCACCGTGGTGAGCGACCGCCGCGTCTCAGGCAGCAGCAGCTTGGCGTAGCAGATGGCGGCAGGGGCTGACATCACGCTGGCTGTGACCAAATGGGCTGGTTCAGCGCCGAAGCCGATGTATGCGGCTAGTATTGTGCCTGTGGACAAACTTGAGTCAGGATCTGAGGTATATTTGCAGAGTCTTAGAGGGCATGAGTTGGGGTGTGGGAGCGCAGCTGGGACAGTAACCCGCGGCAACGTCTAAAAGGAACTGGGCTGTATGATGGCCGAAGAGGATCGACAGCCCGCCTGACCCAGCTAGGCGTCCCATCCCAACATGAACAACATCATCATTCATTTCTTTATTTTTTGAAATTTTCTTGAATAAGTGTGAAACAAAAGAAGATCGAAGGCTGTTGTTTTATCCAAATAAATCATTCAGAAGCATTTTTCTGGAAATAAATCCACTCACCCTTTTTCTCAGATTATACAACTTCGACGGCAGTTCTGCTCAGAATCAAGAGCACAATCACTACATAGTATAAAACAAAGTCGCTTTCTCTGTCCCTATGTCCCTATGTATGCTTAAATCTTTAAAACTACGCAACGGATTTTGATGCGGTTTTTTTAGTAGATAGACTGAATCAAGAGAAAGGTTTATATGTATAATACATGCATAATATACCGTGCGAAGCCAGGGCGGGTCGCTAGTTTTAGTATAATTGGCTTTTACCAGCGCGGGAAGAGAAGCAACTGGTGCATCCTATATGTTTTTCTTTGTTCTCAGACCAGCGTGGAAGAGTTCTATAGTAAAAGTTTTTGTTATTCCTTTCGCGCTACGGTATCCTATGATTACGAAACATGACATTCAAGTAATAGAATAGGTAATAAGTCATTTAATTTCATTTTTAGTTTGACCTAATCTAGAATTGGCGGTCTATCTAGATAAAGAAATACTGGCCTCCCTAGCTCAATCACTGTGACTTTCTAACTTATAATCTATAATTTAATCTTTAATACTAATAGCTATACAATAAGTGTTTTATTGTAGGTATTGTTGTCAAAACAAGGTCTTCCGATAAGCGATTGCCTTGTGTTGTGACTTGCGAGGCCTTTTACTTTTTAAATGCAGAAATAAGGTCACTTCTTTCTGAGGTCAACTTTTTACGAGTTCCGTGTTTAATATTGTTGTAGTAAATTTAATGATTTTTACTATGTTTTTGTTTTTGTTAAATAGTATCTTACAATTTACTGATTCATGTAGGGTTGGTTCCAATTACGTGTGCATTACCATTATATTTAGATTATTTATTGTATAATTATTTACTTTTTAGTTTTTATAAAAATAAATCTAGTTTCATTCAGTATGCACGACTGAAAACGAGCAAGTGGGTCACCTGATGGTAAGCGATCACCACTGCCCATAGACACCCGCAACCCCGGAGCGATTCAGATGCGTTGCCAACCTAGAGGGCTAAGATGAAATGCCTCTTGTGCCCGTAATTTCCCCGGCTGTCTTACTCTCCACACCGGAACACAGCAGTGCAAGCACTAAAAATAACTATTCATATCGATAACAATAGCTGCTTGCTCAACTCTAGTGACCAGGGGCCTTACCATGACATCTTAGTGCGATTCAGTTTAGGTTCGCTCGCTCTCAGAACCATATTAAAAATTACAGCTAAAACCTGAACTGAGTCAGAATTAGGACGTCATGGTAAGGCCCCTGGGGTGTTACCATTACCATGAAGTCTTAATGCGATTCAGTTTAGGTTCGCTCGCTGTCAGATTCATACTAAAAATGACAGCTAAAACCTGAACTGAGTCGGTATTAGGACGTCATGGTAAGGCCCTGCTTGACCTTCGGCTGACCAATCAGAATGCAGTAACCGAATTACATGTAATTTCCTCTCTATTAGGTTGTTTGCTGGATGATGCTCAGTTTCAATAGCAGTTTTATGTAGTCGCAACTAGGTGGCGCTTGTGTCGCTAGTGTCGGTACTCGATACGTGTCTATAGGAGCTCCAGATATAGTAATATGATGTTATTACTTGCCAGAGACCGTCGCGAAGCCAGAAGCCATCACGACGTGGATCTCGGAGGGGGTCAGCACGGCTATATACGGCTTGATCATCAGCACTGACTCCGTCTGCAAGATATAAGGGTGGTAGCGTCAGTAAAACAATACAGAGCCTGTTTCACCACTGTCTGTTAAGTTCTAGTTACCTTAAGTGCTATTTATTATTACTAAATACTAATTAAACAGACAGAGACGTCTCCGTCCGTTACTTACCAGGCTGTATTCTGCTTTGGAGCAGCAGGCTTATTGTCTAACTCGCTCGCAATCGCCATCGTGTTCATTTTGACAGTTCTTGTATGATTCCGATGCCAATTGTCGGCCCATACATGAACTGTCAAAATGAACACGATGGCGATTGCGAGCGAGTTAGACAATAATCCCAGTAGGCACTGGGCTCTGAGCCTCTAGTGTAAGTTTTAGGCACGACAACGCGTTAACGTTTCAATTACTATGGGAAAATGAACAGCGCCACAAGCGGAACGAAACGACAACTAAAATTTCTCATAGTATTTGACATTTTAGCGCAAACGCGGCCGAGACGTATTTTGTGACTGAAAACTTACACTAAGCATACTGCTTACACTGCTTTTTCAATATTTATAGATAACTAGCTGTTGCCTGCGACTTCGTCTGCAAAGAATTCGTTTATCGCTACCCCGCGGGAATTTTCCGGGATAAAAAGTAGCCTATGTCCTATTTGTCCTATTCCAGACTTTTCTCTATCCATGTGCCGAATTTCATCCAGAGGGCTGTTCTGGCGTGATTGAGTAACAAACAAACATCCATCCATCCATCCATACTTTCGCACTTATAATATAAGTTAGATAGTTAGATGGTACGGACCATTCCACACTTCGCGCGCGAGCCCGACTCGCACTTGGCCGGTTCTAACTAAGGGGTGTATCAACTAACCATGCCCAGGAAGACGTTCCCGACGGCGATGACGCTCTCGCAGACGGTGGTGGCGGTGGCGGCGCGCAACATCTGCCCCAGTTTGTTGCAGAACCACTGCAGCGCGCCCCAGAAGAACAGCACCTCCACCAGCATGCTGAAGAAGAAGATCACCGGCAGCGTCTGGAAGACAAACAAAACAACTGTAGTATCTCTCTCTCTCTTATAGTGCCTCCAACTAGTGGAGGTTGGCAGTCAGCTCCGCATATTTCCTCCGATCCTTCGCGAGGTTGAAAAGTTCGGCAGCACTTGCGACTGTAGTATAAACAAAATATACATACATACATACCGTCACGCCTCTTTCCCCGGGGTAGGCAGAGACTACTTTGTTCTACTTGCTACGATCCTGACATACCTCTTTCGCTTCATCCACATTCATCAATCTCTTCGTACATGCTCGCAGGTTTCGGGTACTCTTGAACTGAACTTTTTCCGAAACATGCAATTAGATCACGGAACGTTCGTCTAGGCCTTCCCCTCCCAACGCCATTCAGACTTCCCATATAAATCTGTTTACTTAATCTTCTTTCATCCATCCTCTCTACGTGACCAAACCAATTAAGTATACTTTTTTCTATCCCAGTCACTATATCTTCTTTCACACCAGCACGTTCCCTGATCACACTATTCCTTATATGTATATTCTATCTTTCAGTGATACACCTTCTATACTTCTTAACGCTCTCATTTCTACTGCATTTATTCTACTAAAAAATAAATATCATGGGACAAATTACACCAATTGACTCAGTCCCAAACTAAGCAAAGCTTGTGCCTACTATGGGTACCAGGCAACGGATAAACATACATATATGTAATTTAGATAAATACATACTTAAATACATACAACATCCATGACTCGGGCACAAACATTCGTGTTCATCACACAAATGTCTGCCCCTACCGGGATTCGAACCCAGGACCTCTAGCTTCATAGTCAGGGTCACTAACCACTAGTCTATCTGGTCGTCGTGTATAGTTGAAGAAAAATTATTTGCACCGATTTGTCTTATCGCTTTTATCTTTGTTTTTATATGAGAGGGGGCAATCGAGCAGACGGGTCACATGATGGAAGTAGTCTTTCGAGTACAATAGGGTCAATAGGTCAAAGGATTGAAAGGGGGACGTAGTTTTAGGGTAAACTTGAGGGAGGCGCATAGGGTAATAGGGAACCCCGTTTGACCAGTCCATGCCATACGAGTATTTTCTTTCTTTCTTTCTTTTCTTTATTTTTACTGTACTCACGCTAAAAGCGAAGACCCCTTCGGTGCGCACGAGCAGATCCCCGAACGCGAAAGCAGCGCCATCTACACCGTACGACAGGAACGTCGCCACCTGCAGGGCAGACACAAATTATCAAATTAGGTAATGTATAGGGAGGGGCCTTGCCATGACGTCTTAATGCGCTTCAGTTTAGGTTCGCTCGCTGTCAGATTCATACTAAAAGTGACAGCTAAAACTCGAACTGAGTCGGAATTAGGACGTCAAGGTAAGGCCCAGCCTTCAAATTTTCAAAATATTCAATTTTATGCCAAAAATGCCTCACGTAATTTTGGAAAATAGCTGATACTCTTCAAATTGCTGGACCGATTTTTCCCATACGTGGCTTAAAACCACCCCAAGGAAATTGGCTTTCGAATGAATAAAATCGCGTCCAAATCGGTCCATCCGATTGGGAGCTACGATGACACAGACGGATTACTAATGTTTGGCAAATAATGTTCCCCAAAGCATCACATCGCAAATTTTGTTTCCCAAATTTTTATTTGGCAAAAATTCAATTGTCAAAACTACTTATCGCAATATTACAGTTAGCAAACCTTTTTTTCGGCAAGTGATTATTTAGCAAATAATGAATTGGTCATGTTAATTTTCCCAAATTTTTTTTTGGCAAATGTATTGTTTAGCATAACGTACTTAACCCAAAATATCGCATGGCATACGATTTCTATCGCAATGTGAGTAATGCGTAGGATAAACATAACAATATGATTATATTTTGTAAGTCTTATCTTTTATAAGTCCGAAATTTCAAAATTCCTAACGTTTACAATCGCTTTTTTCAAAATTCCGAATTTCAATACACCGAACAATAAGAAGTCCGAATGAATAATAATTCGAAATATCAAAACTACGAATTCCGATTATTAAAATACCGATTTTCAAAACTCCGAATATTATTGGAGTAAAACAAACATGTTCGCGGCTTAGGGGTGGCCCAAGGGCCATCCCCGCCGCACCTTAACCTAAATTAATCCAATTCCTAATAAACATCATTTCGATCATTGAAAACACGAATTTCACTATCCCGAATATCAAATTTCCGAATTAGTAATGAAGTATCGGAAAATTAATAATCGGAATTTTGTTTTCGGGCCAATGACACTTCGGGCTTTTCATCATTCGGAGTTATACAAATCGGAATAATATACAACAAATTATTTCTTAGGAATTATGAAATTCGGAGTTTTAAAAATCGGAATTAGTGAATTCGGAATAAAATATTTCGGAGTATTTGGGTGTTCCCGACTGTTTTGATACTAAATTGTACGAACTATTTCTTTGTTTAAGCAATTAAATATATAATTTCTGCCATTTGCTCATTTTATACTTAAAATTCCTGCAGTGTACCTACTATTGTATTACTGCAACAGTAAAAAATAATTATCATTTGCCAGATTTTTGCTATAAGTATACCATGCAAAGTGTCACATTTGGGAATTTTATTTTTGGAATATAACTTATGACAAAACAAAACATTTGCTTAAGAAGCATTTGCTTAATAAAATCTTGACGAAGTGAAACTTTGCCAAATGATAGTTTGACCAAATGAACTAAATGCTAAATGTAACTTTGCTAAAGGTTTACATGGAAAATGTAAGTATTGCGATAAGTTGTTTGGGAAGTCATATTTGGGAAAAATAATTTGCCAAACGGCAGTACACCGACACAGACACACACACACACAACACAGAAAGAGAGAGAGACTTCAAACTTATAAGTAACACCCCTCTTTTTGCGTCGGGGGTACATAAAAATGACAATGATGCTGATACATACCTACATACATACATAAATCACGTTTTTATCCCAAACAGGGTACACAGCAATTCAATGGTGTGTGTGAAGTTCCCAATCCGCACTGGGCCCGCGTGGTAACTATAGCCCAAGCCCTCTCATTCTGAGAGGAGGCCTGTGTCCAGCAGTGGGACGTGGGGCTGGAGAGATGAGATGAGGGTACACAGAGACTAAGTAACAAGACCTAAAGACCACGTTTATTAGCATGATTGCGGGCGTATGGATGGAAAGATGAATAAATGTCTTCTTTCTTTATTTTCTTCTTTCGTTAACTTTCGCCCATTCCCTCGATGGTGCATGATGCTGATGATGGAGGCAGTTATATATACCTACCGTGTCAGAGAAGCACTGGAGCGCGTAACGGCCGGGGTCCCATCGGATGAAGAGCAGTGCGAAGACAAACTGAAGGAGCAGCCCGCTGATTACGGTCCGCCAGGCCACCCGGCCAGGATACGCGGAGAACACGAACCCTGCCAAAGAGTAGCTGTATAGAGACCAACCAGGCTTGCTGTATATCAAACTACTAGCTTTTCCCTGCGACTTCGTACGCGTAGACAATAAAATAACTCAATACAAATGATGAGTAATCTTTAAAAACAGCCCCGAAGTTGAATGCACTTATATCCCGCGGGAATTTCGCATTTTCCCGCAGAACATGTTTTAGTGTTACAATCATCTATATGTGTGCCGAATTTGAAGTCTAGTTATTACAGTTACTGAGAAATATATAAGCCACATTTATTCCCTATCGCATGGGAATTACAAAAAATCCCTTCTTGGTGCTAATGGTGCTCCTCTGGGATACTCAAGATTTACATCTGCCAAATTTCAAGTTCCTTGGTCCAGTGGTTTACGCTGTGCGTTGTCTGTCAGTCAGTCAGTCACGGTGCTGTTTTATAGGTCTAGAGTTTAAAATTATTCCGGAATACCTCAGCGGTTGGTTGGACGAGTTTGAGTGAACACCGCTGTAAATAATTTTCAATGAAACAAGAATTTGATGATCGTATAATCGGTAACTTATTTGTGAAACATACATATAAAGAATACAGGTGGAAACAAAAATAATAAGTCCCTTGTTTTCCCTATCCCGCAGGAATTTCGGAGTCTCGAAATTATTTTTCAGCAGTTATGATTCCCTTGTGTGCCAAATTTCTTGACTAGTAATGTTTTAATGATACTAAAAACCAGACAGTGTACACATGAAAAATCCGAAAGTCTGGCATCATATACCGTGGTCTAGTCTCACCTAGCAGCAACAATATGATGATGCCAAGCAGCGACACGAGCCGCTCCGGGGTGTCCCACGTGTCCAGGATCAAGAAGATCAGTATACCCACCAGCAAGGCCAGCGAGAAACCCCAGCGGAACAGCCTGCCAAGAGAACACAGTTAAAGATACAGCAGGATTATACTGGCACTGAACTTGGAAAAAGGCGGTAGCCTTGTGGTTCGACCTGTGGCTTCCCAATTAGTCCCGTGGGAATGGATCCCGCGCTCCAACGCTCTGAGTTTGACATTTGAAATTTACCCTGAGATTTTCTGTGAAGGAAACCTGCACATACCTGCGAAGGGATACAATGGTGTGTGAAGTTCCCAAACCGCATTGGGCTCGCGTGGGAACTATAGCCCAAGCCCTCATTGTGAGTAGTGGTGGTCGTTATTACAACAGCAGATAACGTAATGCATTATTTGCACGCAACGAACAACACATTATCGAATCGTCAACTATCCTGTTACCATTATTCGTTGTCTGTTGTCAACGTTGTTCATACGCGCACTGTTGCCGAGCTTGGCATAGAAACGCAAGCGAGTGCGCAACAAATCAAGTAGGTGTGTGCGAGAGATAGCGTAATACGCGCGATCTCGCATCGCAATCGCAATTCAAATAGCTGACTTTTGGTATCATTATTAGCTGTTGCTGTTTGTTGTCAGTCAGTACAATAACAAACAAGGTAACAGAGCGTTGTTTTGCTTTTGTTCCCGTACGTTTTTATTACGCTGCGATCGCGACGAAATAAGTATAACAATTATTTAATAATAAGTTCATTATCGTTTTGTAAAACAGCAATATAACAGGATAACAGACAACAGTTTACAATAAGAGCTATTTAAGAATAACACAACACTGTTATTCATTATTGCAAAACAGCCGTTATTGCCACCACTAATTGTGAGAGGAGACCTGTGCCCAGCAGTGGGACGTATAAAGGCTGGAGATGAGATGAAATGATACTTGGTAGGTACAGTTTTAAATTTTTACGCGCGCGCAGCCATCTGCCTGGCGGCGGTGTGTGGGTGCCGCGTGAGCGCCGCGCAGGCCTGTATGACAGGGGTGGCTCACCTCGTTAATGAACTTGAAAAAAGGCGAGCCTTATACTTCGACCTGTGGCCTCTTAATCAGTGGCTCGTGGTTTCGTGGTTAATTTATGTATGTATGTTAGAAGATCATCTACTAATCTGAAAGCTATAATCCACGTCTGAAGGAGGATACAGTCAACATCGGTTATTAAGCTAAAAACTCACGCGAACTTCCAGAGGAAGCTGCCAGCCGCATCGATCTTGCTGTACACATTCTTAGACAGCCAGGATCCGAAGTATCTCTTCACCACCAGGAAGTAGATCACGAAAAAGTAGACGATGCCGAGCACGGCGATGAGGCTTCCGAAGCCGGAGCAGAGGTACAGAGGCTCGGACACTGGGGAAAGTACTTGGTTAGACTTGGTTACAAGAATGCCGATGAACAAAGTAGGTAGGTACCTATAGATCGACCGCTTAACTGAGTCCTCGCCTGCGCGGCACAGGGGCGCGGGGTAGGACGACAAAGGGGACCGATAGAGGTGCGGGCAAACCAATTTCGTCTATTTAATTGAATACTCAGCGTAGTCGAGTTTGTTGTTCATTCTGATAGTGACCAAGCGGGACCAGGATTTTTTTCTGGGGGGGGACACAAAGGGGCGAACGGGCAAAATAAACAACAATAACTGTTCGAAATTTAATAAATAAAAAATAAATAAACAACAACAACAACAACAACAACAACAACATGTACTTACTGAAATTGTAGCGAATTCTGAATAAAAAAGGCTTATAAATAAATAAACTGTTCGAAATAAACTTGATGGATTTACTGCTCACAGTAGGTACACATAAATACTATCTGGGTGCGCAAACCCCGGCTAAATCCATCCATGAGTGATCAAAAATTAACTACTTTTTATTGCGTCGGAAAAGGTCCGACAGTTTCGAATGTGCCCGTCGCGCCTTGGCCCCCGTCGCACCATGATTAAGAATCTCGGATGATTCGAAACTGTCGGACCTTTTTCGACGTAATAAAACGTGAGTAATCCGGTTATTTACACTAAAATATGTCTGAGCCCGTGAGGCTAAGATACCGTGGTATCTTTATATTAAAGATTCAGCTGTATATAGTAATACTCACCATACTTTAGATAATAGTACATGCATCCTATAAAGTATCCTATGATCAGCCCGTTGAAGATGAAGGACATGACGACGCCCATCGAGGACTGGTTCTTCTTGAAGAAGTCCTCGGTGGAGCTGCCGACGCGGCTGAGCGTGGTCTCTAGCCAGCTCGAGGGCTCGTAGTCGAGCTCATCGAATATTATCTGCAAAAACAAGAGATATTTCGAGCATTTAAAAAAACATCGGGTAGCACTCCGAGAGTGCCGGCAGAAGTGAAAACTACACACACGCACACTCGCGCAAAAACAAAAAGTAATCACGAGATTTGAACTGCGGTCACTCTGAGAGAACGCACTGTTATTCCACACCTTATACCACTAGGCCAAACGCGCATACGTAAAGCGCCGAAATCAGCGTACTGGGGCCTTACCATGACGTCTTAATGCGTTTCAGTTTAGGTTCGCAAGCAGGCCCCTCTTCTCCACTGGGCACTATGGGCACGTGCCCAGGGCCCCGCGATCGAATGGGGCCCCCTAGTTCCTGCCAGGTTACCAAATGATAACCGATATTTAGGTCATAGAGGCCCCATGATCCTAATGTGCCCAGGGCCTCAAATAGTTTAAAGACGGCCCTGTTCGCAAGCTGTCAGATCCATACTAAAAGGACAGCTAAAACTTGAACTGCGTCGGAATTAGGACGTCATGGTAAGGCCCCTGTACACTTCAAAAATCGAAGCGACTCTAGCTTCATTCGTATTTCAAAATAAGCTCTTAGATGATCCTGATATCCTGGTACTTAAACTCTCCCTTCCTCTTACGTCTGGTCTGACGCGAGTTTAACATTTAGGTACCCATCCCAAAAAGCGGTTTTCACTTCAAAAAGTGTAGCTTCCCCTTGTTTTTTTTTTTCAAATTAAGAAATTTTTGGGTTTTTGAAGTAGTAAGCTCACCTCTCCATGACCGTTGACTTTTTGCACGGAGCCCATTTCGATTTCAGTCCCATTGGCTTGCTGAAAACATACGAGAATCTTTATAAATGCCTTTTATTATTCAAAAACTACTTAACATTAAAACTTCAGTAGGAAAAGAAATCTAATCTAACTAATATTATAAATGCGAAAGTATGGATGGATGGATGTTTGTTTGTTACTCAATCACGCCAGAACGGCCCAACGGATCTGGATGAAATTCGGCACATAGATAGAGAAAAGTCTGGAATAGCACATAACTACTTTTATCCCGGAAAATTGCGTAGTTCCCGCGGGATAGCGATAAACGAATTCTTTGCAGACGAAGTCGCTGGCAACAGCTAGTGAAGTATAAAAACAATCTTGACATGGTCTTTTTAATGAAAAACGGTTTTCAAAAATCGGTAACTGGAAATATATAAAACCGTAACAAAACAAATCACAATATTCCAGGGATTTTAAATTATAACTTGCTGTTTATTTCATTATTTATAAGCCTTTTTATTCCGAATTCGCTACAATTTCAGTAAGTACATGTTGTTGTTGTTGTTATTGTCGTTTATTTATTAAATTGTCGCGTAATTCGGCGTGCCTCATGGCATAGGCCTCCTCCGTGTATTGGGATAAAACTGTATAAATTTCAATAAAAAAGACATGTCAAGATGTTTACCTCATTTCTTTTCCTAAAAAGACAGAAATTATACTTAAGAGGCTCTGAAAACCAGGGGCGCCTTACCATGACGTATTAATGCGATGCAATTCTGACTCAGTTAAGGTTTTACCTGTCATTTTTAGTATGGATCTGACAGCGACCGAGCCTAAACAGAATCAGAATTGAATCTCATTAATGCGTCATGGTAAAGGCCCCAGAGCTGTGACTATATGGTTCCAAACTTACGATACCCACCAAGAGCCACTGAACAATTCCAGAATAATTCCAAAACACTTTTACAGACTGACAAAAATAACGGTATGATCCTACTCCTACTAATATTATAAACTAGCTGTTGCCAGCGACTTCGTCTGCAAAGAATTCGTTTATCGCTATCCCGCGGGAACTACGCAATTTTCTGGGATAAAAAGTAGCCTATGTGCTATTCCAGACTTTTTCCTATGATCCCGATCTATGTGCCGAATTTCATCCAGATCCGTTGGGCCGTTCTGGCGTGATTGAGTAACAAACAAACATCCATCCATCCATTCATCCATCCATCCATACTTTTGCATTTATAATATTAGTTAGATGCGAAAGTTTGTGACGATGTGACGATGTGAGTGAGTGTGTATGTTTGTTCCTTCTTCACGCTAAAACGACTGGACTGATATGGACAAAATTTGGTACGAAGATAGCTGGTACCCTAAATTAAAACATAGGCTACTTTTTATCCCAGAAAATTGTATAGTTCCCGCGGGATAGCGATAAACATGTCAATTGCTAATTCTACGCGGACGAAGTCGCGGGCAGAAGCTAGTATTTCATAAATTCGTCGGCAGTCGGTCTGAACCTATATTCATATTCATTTTCTTTTATGAACCCAACAACATGTCGTAAAATTTAGTCACGTTTAATTAATAAACCTTTGATAACGAATGTTAAATGCATTTCAAACTATGTTTTCAATCATCTCAGCGAATTCATTTAACATTCATACCTGCCTATTTTTCAAAACAGGCTATCCAATTTGTACAAAATTGTGAAATCTTTTTCAACATCGTGTAATAAAGTTACCAAAGGGCCCTATTTCATAAAACTACAAGTTTCAATTTACAAGCGGAAGTCTCTTTCTGACCCTATGTGTTAGATAGAGACTTCCGCCCAGTTCGATGTTGTCATCGTCATCTCCAGCCTATTACCTACACGTACCACTGTTAGGTATAGCAGGCCTTCTCTCACAATGAGAGGGCTTGGGCTATTAGTTCCCACACGGCTAGTGCGAATCTCAATGCGCTTGAATATATATTTTCAGGATTTCAGGAGTCCCATATATGGGTATTGGCTGTCTGCGCACCAAAAGTGGAACACAAAGTGACCACAACGCTTGTTGTTCTGTCGCGGCGTCTTTGCTTTGTGTTATATCGTTTCGACGAGACCGAAATTGATTTTTATTTTTACTTTTTACTTTTTGTGCGTTTTTACACTTTTTTTTTGTATGTACTATTTTGTGACCGTGTACTATTGTAGTTACCTACTACTTACTTAAGAATTATGTATTAATGACTATGCACTATTGTACGTGAGATATTTTATATAAGATATATGGGTGTACTTTTCCTGAAATAAAACATTATTATTATCCTACTACTATCCTACTATATATACTATTATAAAGGCGAAAGTTTGTAAGTATGGATGTATGGATGTATGGATGTTTGTTACTCTTTCACGCCAGTACGGCTTAACGGATCTGGATAAAATTTGGAACAGACATAGTTTATGATTTGGAATAACACATAAGCTACTTTTTATCCCGGAAAATTGCGTAGTTCCCGCGGGATAGCGATAAACGAATTCTTTGCAGACGAAGTCGCGGGCAACAGCTAGTTATTATATATTTTTTGCATATTTTTGAATATTTACCTTGATCGTATTCTGTTTTTTTGCGAGTCCACTTCTTCCGTAAACAATCAATGAACAGCCGTACAACTTAATAAAAAAAAATGAAGTCACGCTTCGCTAAATACTGATCAATTAAAATTATAGCTTTGTGTTTCAGCCGTATAAGTTCAAAAGAAACTCCGATTGTTCAAAACGACGCGGATTTTTCACAGAACACAAGTCATATAAATCACTAAAAACCTACGTTACTGTAAAGTCATAAGTTGTATGTTTTTATTGGTGTTTTATCGCTCGCCGGCCCGGTACTGAATGATTGGTAGCCGCTAGTGGTAGGCACATTTCACATCACATTAGTAAATCATACAGAGATAAATCTTCAATAATAAAGTGCGCACGCGCACGAGGCTCGCCGAGGCGAATCGAACCGCAATTCGCCTTAAATTTTCTATGAAACTGAGATTTAAGAGCGTTTATCCCTACTGAGCTGGCAACGTCGCATTTTTGGTGATTATTTGCGATTTTTTCACATAAATTGAATGAAAGTTTCAAATGTTCGTCTGTAGTGCACTTCGTTTTTAGTGTATTAATGTGTCTAATGCAATAATTAATCGCGATGGACTTTTATTTTCTTATTAAACGAGATATAGTATTGTATCCCTTTAATACGAAAATAAAAGTCCATCACGATTAATCATTGCATTGGACACATTGATACACTAAAAACGAAGTGCACTACAGACGCACATTTGAAACTTTCATTCAATTTATGTGAAAATTCGCCAAAAATGCGACGTTCCCAGCTCAGTAGGGATGCACCCTCTTAATTCAGGTTTTAGCTGTCATTTTTAGCATGGATCTGACAGCGAGCGAACCTGAACTGAATCGGATTTGAATCGCATTAAGACATGGTATGGTAAGGCCCCTGTTCTGTTCCTCGATCGGCGTATCATAGTAATACTAGCTAATCCTGCCGCCCAGCAGGAGTGCTTGCGCTGCTGCTTCAACGTCGAGAGCAGAACAGGCTTTCAACATGAAACTAACGTGAGACTCACACATAATTACAACACACCGGATAACTCACGTATAAAAGCCGAAGGATTGCTCCGACAATTGTTTCGGACTATTTCGTAGCCCTTCATGACTTTTGTCAGTGGCGCCGAGTAGCCGCGCGAGCAGAGCGTTGCCGCGCAGTGTTCGTTTCGCTGCCGCCGGGGCGAGCGCTCCCTGATGAAGGGCTACGAAATAGTCCGAAACAATTGTTGGAGCAGTCCTTCGGGTTTTATACGTGAGTTATCCGGTGTGTTGTAATTATTAGCAGAACAGGCGTTTAAAATACTGGCATGTGAGATAAAAATAATAAATCTATTGCGGATGCCGTTGAATAATCGTATTCACTTAGCATTAGACCACTTACACATTTGCTACCCAAATACTTCACTGATTATTTTTTAATTAGATACTTCGTTGTGTTAAACTCTTAGCCATAGGTATTATTCAGTTGCGTAACTACAACGTCAGGAGCTGGCGGAAAATTCATCAAATGGGGCCCTTCCTCACTATAAAGAAGTGCATCTTCCCTTCTGTGCTCAAGGCCAAGGCAGTTCGGGGCCCCGTAGAGCTGGGGGCCCCTGGCATTTTGCCAGCCCTGCCACCCTATAGTTACGCCACTGGTAGTATTAGAGAGAGAGAGATAATCATTTATTTACACACAATTATATATATTGTTAAGGAACAAATAAACCACTTATGACTATGATCCGATCTCATACAAAAAACTTGTACAATACTTTTTTCTTGTAAAAAATGCAAATGCAACCCACTGCGAAGCTGAAGTATGAAGCTTTGTCTCTGTTGTAATTTTTAACTGTGTCGCAGTGGACAGGTACGTTTGTAAACACCCGCCATATTTGTTAAATAGGAAGTTGATTTCACGTCCACGGAATTTGTTGTGAGAACAGTGTGACGACGAAGCGCATGATGTAAATAATAACAGAACAGTTAATGGGTGGTCTTTCAAAGGTATTCATCATCGTCTTCCTAGCGTTTTTTCCTGGCATTTGCCACGGCTCAGTGAGCCTGGGGTCCGCGACAACCTAATCCCAAGATTTGGCGTAGCCACTAGTTTTTATAGAAGCGACTGCCATCTGACCTTCCAACCCAGAAGTAACTAAGCCTTATTGGGATTGGTCCGGTTTCCTCACGACGTTTTCCTTCACCGAAAACCTCATGGTAAATTTCAATTGTAATTTCGCACATAAATTACGAAAAACTCAGAGGTGCGAGCCCGGGATTCGAACCCACGACACTCTGATTAAGAGGTCACAGATCAAACCACTCAATTCAAAGGTACTCATCTGCAGGCTGTAATCATAACTTTTGCACGTTACAGTAACCAAAAACCCTAGTGTGGCGTGGCTTGCGAGCCTATCGCGAGCGGAACGCCGCGTCCACACTAGAGTTATTGTTAACTATCGATAGGGTAAACAATTCTGATTACGAAAAACCTTAAATTCTGGAAAAAATTTCAAGTGGACTTTTTTTTTGGAAAACGCCCATTATACATATTAAACCAGTGGTGGGCAAACTTTTTTCATGGCGGGCCAGAAAATCACAGATATTTCGAAGAAGGGCCAAAATTATACTAAAATGCAATTTTTTGACACATGACGCATGAACTACGTGGCTAGTCTAGCTGGCTCCTTTGCCTTCGCATCTATTATTCTATTTTATACAGCAGCACCGTCTAAATATCGTCATCCTGTGCCATAACACTCCAATTCGAAGGAACGCCGGCGGGCCGCATTAAATTCTTTCGCGGGCCGGAGTTGGCCCATCACTGTATTAAACCTTCATCTCGACTCACTCTATCTATTAAAAAAGCTGTATCAAAATCCGTTGCGTAATTTTAAAGATCTAAGCATACATAGGGAGTTAGGGACAGTCAGACAGACAGACAGACGGCGGAAAGCTACTTTGTTTTATACTATGTTATATACAAGAATTGCTCGTTCAAAGGTATTAGATATGTTGCCAACATACTTGGTTTTAATTAAGTAGCGTTTCTATTTGTTTATTGTTGCTCTTAAGTAATGGTACGTGCTTAACGATCCAAACGTCATTACAATGGGGTCTTTACCGTGAAAATTATCGTTTTACACAATACCTATACCGTTCATGTTTCCTCGTACACCTAATAACAGCAATTTTGCACGGAAAATTTACATAAGTACAATAAGTATAGGTACATACTACATAGTCATGTACCTACAGAGGCCTCACCATGGCGCCTTAATGCGATTCAGTTTAGGTCGGTTTCGGTTTCGGTTTCGGCCGAAATCAGAAAAAAACCGAATATTCGGTTTCGGTTTCGGTTTCGGCTAAAAATCGTGTTTCGATCGGACACTAGTCACCGTAGAACCCTGTCGCAATTGACAGCCCGATGTCACTGAAACTGGAGTGATATGTCACCTCATTGCGATTGCGATAGGGTTCTACGGTGGTCCGTGAAATACATACATACATACATATCGCCACGCCTCTTTCCCACAGGGGTAGGCAGAGACTACTTTGTTCCACTTGCTACGATCCTGACATACCTCTTTCGCTACATCCACATTCATCAATCTCTTCATACATGCTCGTCGGTTTCGGGTACTCTTGACCTGACCTTTTTCCAAAACGTCCCCAATTTGATCACGGAACGTCCGTCTAGGCCTTTCCCTCCCAACGCACCCATTCACACTCCCCGTATAAATCTGTTTAGTTAATCTTCTTTCATCCATCCTCTCTACGTACGTGAAATACATGAATACATTTCCCCTACTGCATGCACTATAAGGTGTCTTAGATTACCGTTAACACTTCTAGTGACTGTCCCCCTTATTAATAAACGCTGTATAGGCTTCTGCTGACTTAGCAATCGTTTGTCATTATCTGTGAAAGGTAAATGTCAAACTGACAGATAAGGACAAACGATCGCTAAGTTAGCAGAAGCCTAGAGCGTTTATGAATTACTAGCTGTTGCCAGCGACTTCGTCTGCAAAGAATTCGTTTATCGCTATCCCGCGGGAACTACGCAATTTTCGGGGATAAAAAGTAGTCTATGTGCTATTCCAGACTTTTCTCTACATATGTGCTAAATTTCATCTAGATCCGTTGGGCCGTTCTGGCGTGATTGAGTAACAAACAAACATCCATCCATCCATCCATCCATCTATCCATCCATCCATACTTTCGCATTTATAATATTAGTTAGATGAATAAGGGGTGTATGTTTAATTAATGTGTATATTAACTGTATATTTACGTACCGATTCTCGCTTCCTGACTCCTTCGGATTCGTCCATGTCTGTTTCACACTGTCAACTAATGTCGTACCTACACGTACATACACTAAATAAATAGACTATAAAACTACACTCGAATACAGGTTCATATGTGCCAGAGCTTCTCCAGAGGATTACAGAGTTCTTTGTGAGGCATTGTGTTCATTTTATCTGAAAAAGAAAACATTGGTTATTTACGAATAGGATTCGAATCATTCTATGGTCATTTTATCTAAGAAACTAAGTTTTATTTATGACTAGCTTCTGCCCGCGACTTCGTCTGCGTAGAATTAGCAATTGACATGTTTATGGCTATTCCCTGGGAACTTTGCTATTTTCCGAGATAAAAAGTAGCCTACGTTTTAATCTAGGGTAACAGCTATCTTCGTTCCAAATTTTATCCAAATCCGTCTAGTCGTTTTAGCGTGAAGAAGGAACAAACATACACACTCACTCACTCACATCGTCATAAACTTTCGCATTTATAACATTAGTAGGATGGTAGGATTTTAAATTAAATTTGTTTGTTAGGTAGGTAATTGTACCTATCATTTTCCTTATGTGTAATATAAATAAGTTAAGGTAAAACTTGATAAAATTAGTTTAGAATTACAATTCCGTCCGAAATGGACAAAATGAAATACTTAATCTGCGCTTAATCTACGCTTCGCACGGTATATTATGCATGTATGTAATTTAAACTTTCCTCTTGATTCACTTTATCTATTAAAAAAAACCGCATCAAAATCCGTTGCGTAATTTTAAAGATTTAAGCATACATAGGGACATAGGGACATAGGGACACAGGGACAGAGAAAGCGACTTTGTTTTATACTATGTAGTGACCATCAACTCCAGCCTATATTCGTCCCACTGCTGGGCTTAGGCTATAGTTCCCACGCGGGCCCAGTGCGGATTGGGAACTTCACACACACACCATTGAATAGCTTCGCAGTTGTGTGCAGGTTTCTTCACGATGTTTTCCTTGCTTAATGTTATCATAATGTTATCATAATTAGCAGCGCCTCTAAAAAAGCGAAACGACTAGAAACAGTTCTGTCGGTTCAGGTACAAGTGCCGGCACGTAAGTCTAGCGCTGAACTTGTTAGCGCAGAAGTATAAAATACGGTATCCGTGGGTGCGCAGCTCCCCTCCACTTGAAACGTCAGCGCTGGACTTACGTGCCGGACATTTTAACCGTTATGAAATGATAATATTGGTGTTTATAGCCCGGGTTCGAACTGACGACCTTTTGCTTCGTTTACGCGCAATATAAATCAACTATTGAAACAGATTATGCTAATTATTTTACCTATGTTTTCGACCAATCATGTAAAGATATACTTAATCACTAAGTGCAAAAAATGTTAAGTAAGTAGGTACATTACAAACGCCCACGCTATAATCTGTTGTAGATACAATGAGTATCTTATCAATTATCATAATTGAAGCAATTATTACGTTTTTATCGAGTTAAGCCGATGACCTCTTTATTAGCGGTTTCTTAATGACTATAGTTATTCTTAATAGCGTGACTTCGGTCTCCAAGGCAGCTAGTTAATATATATCTATATCTTATGCTTACGGCCCAGACGCTAAGAGAACTATGCTGACGCGTTCGAGGCGTTTGTTACGACCAGTATGCTTAGTGTAGGTTTTCGGTCACAAAATACGTCTCGAACGCGTATGCGTTAAATGTCAAATACTATGAGAACAGTTTGTTGCCGTTTTGATCCGCAAGTGGCGCTGCCAAATTTTCCATAGTAATTGAGACGTTTACGTGAACGCGTTCGAGACGTTTGTTCGTGTAAAAACTTATACTAAAGGCTCAGAAACTTTCACTAAGACATGCCATACAGGGGTCTCTTACCACGATGTCTCAATGCAATTCAATTTAGATTCAATTTTGCGTTTCAGCTGTCATTTTTGACACTTCTAATACCTATGGATCTGACAGCGAGCGATCCAACTTTGGCTCTCAATTGAATCGCATTAAGGCATGGTTAGCCCCCAGAACTCAATTAAATGATTTTAAAGAAAAAATTTATTATATATATAAGTACCTACTTAAACGATAAAGTTTTTTCGAGTGCCAGACGGGATTTAAAACTCTGGGCCTTACCATGACGTCTTAATGCCATTCAGTTTAGGTTCGCTCGCTGTCAGATTCATACTAAAAGTGGCAGCTAAAACTTGAACTGAGTCGGAATTAGGACGTCATGGTAAGGCCCTGCACTTTAAGGCTATATGCGCCGAGCGTTCTGACTGGACCTACGGTACTCCCGACCAACTCACCGAGGAACTCAATCGCTAGTTTATACGCCACTAGCGACCCGCCCCGGCTTCGCACGGTATATTATGCATGTATTATACATATAAACCTTCCTCTTGATTCACTCTATCTATTAAAAAAAAACCGCATCAAAATCCGTTGCGTAGTTTTAAAGATTTAAGCATACATAGGGACATAGGGGCGGCGGGAACAAAGTGGTTTGAAACTGCTCAAGACGGAAACAGATGGCATAAACTGAAGGAGGCCTACACCATTGAGGTTGAGAATGGCTAAAGAAGAAGAAGAAGAGGGACATAGGGACAGAGAAAGCGACTTTGTTTTATACTATGTAGTGATATAAACCTTCCTCTTGATTCACTCTATCTATTAAAAAAACCGCATCAAAATCCGTTGCGTAATTTTAAAGATTTAAGCATACATAGGGACATAGGGACATAGGGACAGAGAAAGCGACTTTGTTTTATACTAGGTACCAGTAAGGTTCAAAAGTTCCTGGCCGTATATATTTAAAAGAAGAAAACAAGAAACAAATGAATGTCATTTTATTTGTCATTTATTCAGCTATTGTGTGGATAATTTCGTGGTTTGTAACTTTCGTTTTCATAAAATTTTCTTTGATTTAAATATAAAAAGCGGTGTAATTTGTACAATGTTCAAATTGGAGTATCGATCAGTGATAAAATTTCTGACAAAGGAAGGCATAAGTCCAACTATAATCAAAGAAAGGTTAGATAACGTGTACGGGAATTCCTCCCCTTCGTTTTCGACTGTTAAGGGTTGGTGTAAGCAGTTTCGTTTAGGGCGTGAGTCCATCGATGACGAACCCCGACCAGGCCGCCCTGTTGAGGTTCTTACGCAAGATAACGTCGATTTAGTCGAACAAGAGGTACTGAAGGACAGAAGACTAAAGACGAAGGAAATAGCGTCAAGAACGGGACTTACGAAAATAACAGTCCTTAGGATTCTACACGACCATCTAAACATGATTAAGGTTAGTGCAAGATGGGTCCCGAAACTTCTCTCGAGTGCTCAGCGAGCTGAACGAGTGGCGTGCTCCAAGGAACTTTTAGAGGAGTTCAAGTCATGTGAGAGTGAATTTATCCAGTCCATTGTTACCGGAGACGAAACTATGGTCTTATACTATGATCCTCTTTCGAAAAGAGAGTCGATGGAGTGGCGTCGTTCTGGGGAAGCACCCCCTCGAAAGGCAAAGGTGTGCCAATCTACCAAAAAGATAATGGCCACAATATTTTGGGATTGCGAAGGGATATTGCTTATAGATATCAAAGAACGCAATCAGACAGTAAACGGCAGTTACTATGCTTGCCTTATAGACCAGTTGCGAGAAGCAATAAAGCTTAAACGTCGAGGAAAACTCAGCAGGGGTGTCCGTCTTCTTCATGACAATGCGCCTGTCCACACGGCTGCAGTTGTAAAGGCGGCTATATCTAAATGTGGATTTAAAACAATCCGTCACCCACCTTACAGCCCTGATTTAGCCCCAAGCGACTATTTTTTATTTTCTAAACTTAAATCGGACTTAAGGGGGAGAAAATTTTCGTCCGATGATGAGGTCGCTGCTGCAGTTTTCGAGCATTTCGAAGACAAAACTTCCGAATATTATTTTAAAGGCATAGAAATGTTAATCAAACGATCTGAAAAATGTATAACAATAGGAGGAGACTACATTGAAAAATAAAAATATTTTTTTTAACCTAAACGTTAATTTTCATTATTAGGCCGGAAACTTTTGAACCTTACCACGTATGTAGTGATGATTAGTGGCAGAAACGATCGAGTTTTTCGGTGAATTGGTAGAGTCCCGGTGGTCCGAATGACGATTGACGTTGCATCTAGGAAGAGTTATAATAGTGCGGACATACGTTTATTGTGACTGTACAATGATAATATTATGGCTCTAGTTAATTTCAATGGACCAAAGAACTTTAAACGCGCATAAACATAGGTTATTACTCATAATCGTGTCTAATAACTAACTTTGTTATCTGAGATTGAGACATCTGACTGAACGTAATTAGGTACTTCTTTATTTAAGTAGTATTTTTTGCTGGCCGTAATTGCATTGTCGTCCTAGCTAGGTACATAAGAAAAATAACCTTGTTCTTCGTAAATAACCAAGTTACATTACTAGGACATTCTAAAGTAAAATAAAGACTACCTAGGTATTTCTAAAGTATAACAAACATGTTCGCGGCTTAAGGGTGGTCCAAATGCCATACCCGTCCACCTAAACTTAAATTAATCCAAATTAATCGACCGCCGTTGGTTATAATATGTACCATCGGCCAAATATGTGGTCTACCACCCTAAGTTTAAAATTCCTTTGCACGTCACAATATTATAATGTCGATAAGACAGGCTGTCAACTTGAAAGTTCGACTTTAGCGACATTTTCTTTTGATAGGAAGTTGGATGAAAAGTGGTAGATAGTGTCCGACCGAAACACGATTTTTAGCCGAAACCGAAACCGAAACCGAATATTCGGTTTTTTTCTGATTTCGCCCGAAACCGAAACCGAAATTTTTGAAGAGTTATCATATCAAACAAAGTATTCAAAATTACTGTACAAATCGAAAGGAAATGGTATCTAATTGCAAGGATTTCTTATACGAGTATGAGAATAGTTCTGTTACGTTTTTTGTTAAACGAAAAAAAAAAAATTGTCACTGGTCCCAGCTGGGCCGGCCGAATGTGCGTTACCTATACCTACCCGGCCGAGCGTGCCCGAATTAAGCCGAGCGCTCCCGATGCGAGAGGCTGCGAAGTAACTTCGGTCCGGCCGAAGGTTTCGGCCGGATTCTGGCCGAAACCGAAACTTCGGCCGAAATAACTTTTTTGTCCGAAATTGGCCGAAACCGAAACCGAAACTTCGGTCGGACACTAGTGGTAGACCACTTATTTGGGCGACCGTACCAGTGCTGGTAATGTAACTTGTTTATGTACGGGGAACAAGCTCAAAAATAATATCAAATGTCAACTCAAACCGACATAAGAGTACAGTGCTTCTATTGTTTCTCGCAGCAATCGTTTTTCATATGACTCACGTCTGAGCTTAAGAAACACGAAGTTTTTCGAGAGGCATTAAGTTAAACTAGAAGCCCAACGCTCGTACTGGACGACTGCGGGGTAGGAAGCGACGCGCGGGTGCGGCGAACACCCCCCCGCCTCTCCAGACCTATCCTCTGACTAGTATTTGTCCGTTTGGGTCAAAACTTAAAGTCAAACCTGACCTACTTCGAGTGGTCGTATTGACTTCAAATTTCGTACACATACGTATCACAAATGACAAATGCAAGTAGGCACAGTCAAGAAAATGTACAGACAAAAAAAAACTTCTGTCAAAAATGTTTTGTTAACAAAAACTTTTTAAATACTTTAATTGGTAATTAAATAAATGATCGTTACCTGTGGCTGCGCAGGCGGCGCGACTATCTACGCTTGATTACACGATGATAAGCGATAAGATAGTGGAATAAGAACCTATCTTAATTTGCCTACGGCTAGTGCGGGGCAAGGAGTTATTTGTCATACATATACATTTTATACATACATACATACCGTAACGTCTCTTTCCCACAGGGGCAGGCAGAGACTACTTTGTTCCACTTGCTACGATCCTGACACACCTCTTTCGCTTCATCCACATTCATCAATCTCTTCATGCATGCTCGTCGGTTTCGGGTACTCTTGACCTGACCTTTTTCCAAAACGTCCCCAATTCGGTTACTGAACGTCCGTCTAGGGCACCCCTCCCAACGCACCTATTAAAAAAAAAACTTTCTGCCAAGTTTCTTGCGGCGCAATCTTCTTGGCAATGATGGTCTTTCCGAATGCGCTGGTAGATTAAAAAAAAAGACATGTAAAAGAGCCCTTGGCGGCATATTTGCAAAATAAACTTTTGACTTTTGACTTTCACACTCCCCATATAAATCTATTTATAAGTGAATGTAAAATTCTTAGTGGGAATAAAGATCTTTAAACCTAACCTAAGTTATCCGGGCAGATCGCACAAAGTCCTATCACCTGTAAAATGGTGATTTTATGATTGTGATTTTGAGTGCGTTAGACAAGGCAGATGCCTTGGTCCGAACATAAACAGAATATTCTGTATCAAAATAAGTATTAGCCTGCCTGAAATACGTACGCTAAAATGTCTACCGGCTCTTATATTACTTTACTAGCTGATGCCAGCGACTTCGTCTGCAAAGAATTCGTTTATCGCTATCCCGCGCGAACTACGCAATTTTCCGGGATAAAAAGTAGCATATGTGCTATTCCAGACTTTTCTCTATCTATGTGCCGAATTTCATCCAGATCCCTTGGGCCGTTCTGGCGTGATTGAGTACAAACAAACAAACATCCATCCATCCATCCAATATCCATACATCCATCCATTTCAATCCATTAGTTAGATTATATGCGAGTTCGTGACATTTTACTTTGATAATGTCATCCGCATAATTTTAATCCATTTATGATCATAACATGATGATAACATGAGGCACAATTTTGTCCTGACGTTGTTTGATGTAAGTACCTAGTCCAGTGATGGGCAAACTACGGCCCGCGGCCCAACTCCGGCCCGCGAAAGAATTTAATGCGGCCCGCCGGCGTTCCTTCGAATTGGAGTGTTATGGCACAGGATGACGATATTTAGACGGTGCTGCTGTATAAAATAGTAAATAGATGCAAAGGCAAAGGAGCCAGCTAGACTAGCCACGTAGTTCATGCGTCATGTGTCAAAAAAATTGCATTTTAGAATAATTTTGGCCCTTCTTTGAAATATCTGTGATTTTCTGGCCCGCCATGAAAAAAGTTTGCCCACCACTGACCTAGTCCTTAAGACCTAGTTTTGTAACTCAAGTTCTAATTTGGAACGTCAATTTGTCTATTCGTACACATTACTCACACATACAACAGGGGCATTACCATGACGTCTTAATGCGATTCAATTCAGACTCAGTTCAGGTTTTAGCCGTCACTTTTAGTATGAATCTGACAGCGAGCGAACCTAAACTGAATCACGTTAAGACGTCATGGTAAGGCCCCGGGTCATTTACTCATTTTTCACCTATACTCATCTGCGAATGTATCCGTAACTGTTTCACGTTACAGTATCCAAAAGCCGTAGTGTGGTGTGGCTCGCGAGCCTGCCGCGAGCGTAAGGCCACCTCCACACTAGGGGTTTTGGTTTCGCAGATTAGCTTTAGGTACTTTAGAGGTTGATACAGGCAACCCTAAAGTGGGTGACAAACAGGCGAGTAAGTTTGCGTACGTATACCTATAGTCTGGCAGATAAATCACTGCAGCCAGATGACACATCCAAATGTCATTTTACGAAATAATGATACCACATTTAATTTCTAAACGACGAAATTTAATTTCTTAAGTATAGCTTTACTTTTCGGATTTTTCTATGTGTCCGGGAATCGAACCCGGGTCCTCGTCATTCCGTGATGCGTGCTATACCCCTACACCACCCATAGCAGGTACCACATTTATTTTACTAGTGCTCGACTAAGGTCACGTAATGAATGATTTGATTACTGAACGAACGAAATATTTTTGAATTTTTGAATTTTTTTTTTGAATATTAATGAACAAAAACGACTTTTCAATTTCCACTCCGCACTGCAACCAAACTCAAAACTTTAAAGGCTTGGTCCGCTGATTCGGAATAATTTAAGTTTTTAAGTAAAAAAAATAATTGTGATTAGTGGTTTTTTTTTTATGGCAAAATGGGGAATGAGTTGAAAACTGGTAACTGATTTGACATGCTTCCGCACATTTCCAAATCGCGCTTTTACACTATTACTAACTGGAAAACATACAAAAAATCTTATTGAACAAATCATTTATTAAAATACGCTTTGGAAATTCTCTATTTCAACGTAAATGACGCAAATTAATTTCATCACATCGTTCATTTCTTTCATTCACTCACTAAGTCGCATCACTATTAAATTTTTGCCAAAAACTGACAACACTGAAAGTGTCATCTGGCTGCAGTGATTTATCTGCCAGACCATACTTACGACTCGATGACTTTACTTGCTCGTGTGTCAGTCTAAGTACCTACGCGTAGGTACTTTTAGAGTAAAGTATAGGGGCCTTACCATGACGTCTTAATGCCGAATCAGTTCAGGTTTTAACTGTCATTTTTAGCATGGATCTGACAGCGAGCGAACCTAAACTGAATCGCATTAAGACGTCATGGTAAATGGTGGTTGTGGGCAAAGAATTTTAATCAGCAAACACAGTATATCTAGTTAAAGATAATGTCGAAGTCCTACGCAGAATTTAATATTCAATTTACTGCTATCAATATATTCAGTGATAACCGGATGCATAATTAATGTAATCAACTTTAATCTGGAGCATTTATGATAATGAAAAATAAGATATCGCTATAAAATCGCTATCTATGTACGAATTAAAAGAAACTGAAGGGTAAACAGCCTATGACGTATTAATTATTTATTCTGTGGTATTACTAAGACGTGATATTACTACCTATATAAACAAAACGCCATGCGCAATAGGGAATACCTATTCATTAAAAATCACATTTCTTAATAAAATATTAAAATATCGTGAAAGAGATGAGAAAAAGTTCAATTAAAAGTAATATCGGTCAAGACATACGGAAAACAAAAGAGTTTTAAACTACTTATTGGTCAGCGATGCGAAAGAGAGATATGTACTTCATAATGTATTAAAATTCTGTTTTTATAGAAAGAGATTTTTTCTAGAGAGACAAAGTTTGATAAGTAGATAAACAATGCACTTACAACGTGAAGAGGTAACGTACGGACAGACACTTAAAAATCTTTCTTTCTCTTTCGTTACATTTCTCATCCAAAAATAGTGTATTCGTTTAATTTATTATTCTGAACTACCCGCGTGTAAATTTATCTCGTGAACTACCTGCACTCGGCTGACATTTATTTTAGTTCGCATTTATGTCAACAGATGGCACTGTCACGTGTCGCCACTAGCTAACGTATTGTCAATCAAGAATAGATCAGTGAATGTCGCTGATTATCTCTCTGGTGTTAATTTTAAGATAGTTTTTAACTAGTTATAAGATTTACTAGACGGAGAATCTGACTAATCATTTTTAAGCATTTTTTTGTTGCCGAAGTCCCGTTTTAGTGGCATCGGCCGAAAGAGATATAAATTAATAACTACTTTACGAGAAAAAGAAAGAGAGATATATTTATTTAAACATCACTACATCATTACATAGTATAAAGTCCAAAAAATCATACCAACCTTCCATCAAGCGAGATCGAAGTCAAACGTAAGCCTACTTTATGTAAAAAAAAAGAAAGGTTAGAAATGTCGGAAAAAGTCAGGCCTGAGTAAAGTGCTGCCTAATCTCTTTGAGATTTAACAAAATAATGCATAGTGGGACATCTTTTATATCTACAAAAAAGTCCGCGATGGCATAAATCTATCTTTTAAGGCTGGCTTACAATACCGATTGTTTGTTGGTTTGTTTGAATTGAATAGGCTCCGAAAGTAATAGACCGATTTGAAAAAATCTTCCACTATTAGGTACAATCCTTACATTATCCCTGATGAACATTAGGCTAAGTATATTTAATTCTTTGCGGACAAAGTCACGGGCAACGGCTTGTAATGTAAACTTGGCGTAATTTTCTTGTCTTTATCATGGTGGTGGTTAATTAAAGTATATACAATTTGACCACTCAATGTTAGGTCAAAACATTTCTCGCGCCTCAAATGGCTGAATATATTAAGGGACTGATGCTTGCTTAAACTACTATCTATGTAAACCACATGTTCTTGTGAATAAATGATTGATTGAGGTGTGTCGTTTGATACATAAATTACAACCATGAGTTCCATGACCCAACAAAATACGGCTGGTTTTTCTTTAACATTTTCCTTATCAATCGTGTAATTCGTGTCTTAACTATCTGTTATTAACTTTGAGGGAATCCCAGCAAACAGATTAAGAGGCTGACAACACCTAATTTTGTTGAAATTGATGTTATTTAAGCACTTTTTTAAGAAAAACTACACAAAAAAAATACAAAAAAAATATAATGTTAATTTTCATCATATTTCAAACACGCTAGACGGACTCGATACATAATTGAAAAAAATCGGCTCGATAGAAAATAATTGCAAAGATTGGTTTAAAATCATTATTAAACGGTTCTATGTCTTTATTTTTTCGACGTACGGGTCTGCAATTAAAAACATGAAGTCAACATATTCATACCTACACGGCTAACGAGTCATATTTCACAAATAATCCATACTTTTTTTTTATTTCTGCTTATTTGTGTCTTATTTGCAAGATTATAGACGCGCGCCAAGCTGCCGGAATAGTTTCTTCTCTTTCACTCACAGGCACGCGAACCGTATGTGTGAAGAGTGGCGCTGCTCAAGGTCATTTGCTGTTGACAGCGCCTTAAGTGTAAGTATATTTGTAATTCTACTTATCTTAGAAAATAAGGTAAAACTTGTCCTACCGCTTAACTCAGTCCTCGCCCGCGCGGGCACAGGGGCGCGGGCACAGTATATATATAAGCTAAAGCAGTAGGGAAGATAGGCCAACTTTTTGAAATAAGTACCTACGCTCCAATAAAGCGTTAGGGTTGTCGATTTAATTTTTGTTAAATTGAATAGTCTTTTTTAACCAAGGTTTGCCCTACCTATAGGTATTTGACAAGTTATCCTTCAAGTGTAGTTTTCTATAATATATTAGTACATATACTATAGATGCAAAATGATAACAATGAAAGTCCGTAGATTTTTTTTTTACCAAAAACACGGTCTATAATATACGGCAACTACTTATATTTATCATCTAAACAGCCAAACGTTTTATTTAACAGAAAAAGCATTTGTCAGAGAAGTGACATCTGACATTTCTCGTTATAAAAATAATATATACATTTTATTTCATAATAATCTAGTATCATTCTTACCTTTCAACATCAGCAGGGAGTTTAAAAAACGAAAGCTCCGGTTTTGAAGAAGCCGAGTTCAAGCAGCCGTACACTGCGCAATACGCTCTTGGCATGTTTAAAACGAACACGGCCGCTCGTCTCAATGCGCCACGCGCGACTGACGGCACCGCGAGATACGCTTAGGGGCCGTGTAAAAGCGCGTGTCTATGTGTGCGTTCGTTTCGACCGATTTGTTCGTAGATTCCCTACTGCTTGTGCTTATATGTACTGTGGCGCGGGGTAGGACGACAAAGGGGGCCGAGAGCGGCGCGGGCGGGTAATGCCTGCCGCCCGCACCTCTCTCCGCCCCCGCGGTTGTCCCACCCCGCGCCCCTGCACCGCACAGGCGAGGACTCATTTAAGCGATCGATCTATACTAACTATAAATAGACTAGCTAGACAGTTAAGATTGCAATTTGTATGCATAGAGTCGAGTCGAGGCCTGCCGATGGTGAAAATGTGAAAGTATAGGACGGATTAACACTGTTTTGAATTTCACACTCAAGGATTAAATGTTAAACGTTGATTAAGATTTAAAGGTGACGTTCCAAATATGCGGAATCTAACTTAATATTATAAATGCGAAAGTATGGATGGATGTTTGTTTGTTACTCAATCAAGCCAGAACGGGCCAACGGATCTGGATGAAATTCGGCACATAGATAGAGAAAAGTCTGGAATAGCACATAGGCTACTTTTTATCCCGGAAAATTGCGTAGTTCCCACGGGATAGCGATACACGAATTCTTTGAAGACAAAGTCGCTGGCAACAGCTAGTAAGTTATAAGTTTAAGGGTTTCATACATCAAAAGGAAAAAAAGGAAGCCTTGTATATCACTTTGTTGTTGACTCGGTAGTAATAGAAGCTAAGCTAATACAATCTCCTCCCGTCTTTACAATAATACCATACGTAATACATTTGTATAACTAACTAACAAGCATTTAACTTTACCTTAAACAACTATATTTACGCAAAATATTGCGAAAGAAACGGATCACTCACGTATGAAAGTTGGACACTGCTCGACATTTTTCGGACTAATCCGTACTTAGTCCTTTTTCCCCGAACAGTACCTATAAACTTTTTTACTCTGAGTGCTCCGTTTATTTACTACTATAATAAATAATGGTCCAAAATTCACTCACCTTAAATTAATAAACACCAAGAATACAAAACTTTATCAAAAAATAATTGCTTTTTCGGTAAAACTGCACCAAAATTTTTGGACCGATCAAAACTACTGCCAGCACTATTCCACTTCGATTTTAATTCCCTCGTAATTAAATCCAATGCTACCAATTGCTTAACGAAAATAAATGACAACGTCGTGTTTTTTTTTTAATAATTTTTGGCTTGCGAACGACCGCGCCTGTCAGAGTTGTCAGAGAAACTAAAGATGGCTGCCTCGATGCTGTTACATTAAAATTAAAAACATTATGGCACTCGAAACAATAACTACACCTGTGTTAATCAACGCTGTAATTTAGTAATTTATTATGGTGGTAATAACATCCTATGTTTATGTATGCTTAGGTGCTGAAAATATCGGAAAGTCGGAATAAAATTAGCAGAGGCCCGATTTTATACGCGCATCACTCTCGAAACCACTTTATATCGTACCACTGAAAAACTGTACAGTTTAGTATACTATTCCTTTTCTATTCGCCTACAATCATGCTAAACGTGGCTTTTACTTTAGGTCTTGTTACCTTAGGCCCTGTCTACCCCGTAACGGATAAAGACGTCATTTATGTACCTATGTATGTATGAAACTTCATTACCTATGAACCTACTCCTGAATGTTCAATAAATAAATTTTCATTTTTTTTTCAATTTTCACTTATGTATACGCATGGAGTAGAATAATAATAATAATAATATAATTATTTAATCACACAACATTATGGCCCATTTTGATGTTAATTAAGCAACCTAGACTACGTTATACTTAATGCTAAACAATGATATTGTTCTTTGCGCAAGTTTGTGCATCAAAAACTAGTCAAGCTTATTGGCTTATTGGCTTTTATTGAATAAAATTACAGATCTAATTAAGTAATCTAGTCAAATGGTCGATTAAATAAACCTAGGATTCTGTATTTGGATAGCACTGAGAATCGTCCCGTTGTTTTGAGTTCCAAAGAAAAATGTAACCGAACGAATTTCAAGAAACTGCATTTATCCGGTATTTGTTGCTAAAAACTGGTTTCACAAGTGTACCTAATTAGGTACCCAATAAGCTAGCAGGCGAAATTACAGCCGCTCTTTAAAGGAATTTTAAAGGCCGGTGCACACTAAATGCGCCCCCCCCCCCCCTTATAGACCCATTATAGGGATAAGTTCGCCTTTGTGCATATATTATTGTTATTATTATTTTGTGAATTGTATCTGTTTTTTTATATTTGTACAATAAAGCATTAAACTTACTTACTGACACGCGCACGCATCAGTTATAATGTATGAAACTATGAGATAGATGCCAGACCAGGATGCGTCTATCTCATAGTTTCATACATTACAACAGCAGCACGCATTTGGTGTGCAACGGCCATAAACCTTGTTACTTTATGTTTATGTTTATTTGATCATTCAATATAAAATTTTTTGACTAGTTGTCAATATTCATTAGAGCTATACCGTCAAACGAGGTGAGAAGAGATCCTACTTCCTACTAATATTATAAATGCGAAAGTTTGTGACGATGTGATGATGTGACGATGTGAGTGAGTGAGTGTGTACGTTTGTTCCTTCTAACGCTAAAACCACTGGACGGATTTGGATAAAATTTGGTACGAAAATAGCTGGTACCTTAGATTAAAACATAGGCTACTTTTTATCCCGGAAAATTTTACAGTTCCCGCGGGATAGCGATAAACATATCTATTGATAATTCTACGCGAACGAAGTCGCGGGGGTAATATTTTGTGTTTTCACTTGCTAGGTATTTCAAATTTCTGGCTTAGCGTGCTCTAAAATTAGTTTAATAGTTATATTTTTAGACATATTATATCTCTTTTTTTAGGGTTCCGTACCCAAAGGGTAAAAAAGTTTGCAAAACGTTATTTTAAATTATACTTTAAGTAAAAAGAAATAAGAAATCATGTACGCGTATTGTTTTTAAAGTGACGTCAATTGGGTATTCAATGTATGATTGAACAAGTACATTACAATAACAAAGGAGATTTTCACATCAATTTATCCTAACAATGGCGTACTGTTTAAACCATTGATGGATACTTGAAGCGTGTTTAATGATCACACTGCGACTTTATGCGATGACTGCTCGAATCGTCTGTTATCCTCTAGGAAATAACCAGAATATACCTACTACACAAAATAAAACGCACGTTAGGACTGTATGATAATATTGATAAATTGAGGAAAGTCAAATAATAGGTAAATTAAAACTCATGGGCTTTACCATGACGTCCTAATTCCGACTCAGTTCAAGTTTTAGCTGTCACTTTTAGTAGCGAACCTAAACTGAATCGCATTAAGACAAGGACGTCATGGTAAGGCCCCAGGAAGCTTCTTTTTACTGCTACTCAGTTAATCTATGATTTCGTCTTTATTTATTACTACGAAACAGACAGAGACGTCATCATAGATAACTGACACTTGAGATAATAGGAACTTAACAGAGTAATGAAGCAGCCTCATATTTAGTCACTTGGTTCTGCCCGCGACTTCGTCCGCTTAGAATTAGCAATTGATATGTTTATCCTGCGGGTACTATACAATTTTCCGGGATAAAAAGCAGCCTATCTTTTAATCTACGGTACCAGCTATCTTCGTACAAAAAATAGGTACGATGAATATCGTTTGTCTCCGTTTTTTCGCTAGCGGCGCTGTCAATTTGCCCGTAATAATTTGAGATGCCAACGCGAATTCGTTTTCATGTCAAAGTGTTACATTTACGGGTCTGTCACAAACTTGTTGAAAGTCGTCGTGTGCTGGGGTTTTAAGTGTTTACTAAACTTCACAAAGATACAGAAGTTATTATTTATAATGTAATATTCATAAACAACATATTTTACATTGTGTTATGATATTATAAAACAATGTTTGTCAACACGCTTGGCTTATTATAATGCAATGTTTGTTAGACATTATAAATCCGACTGATATTATAAATGTTAAAGTTTGTGAGTGTGTGAGTGTGTATGTTCGTTCCTTCTTCACGCTGACACGGCTAAAGGAATTTGAATCAAATTTTGAACGAAGATAGCTGGTACTCCAGATTGAAACTTAGGCTACTTCTTATCCCGGACAATTGTAGTTTTCGCAGGAAAGCTATTTAGATTTTCTTGTAGACGACTATAGGTAGTTATACAATGTACAGCCAAGCTAAAAAAGACGGCCAATATATGGCCAGTAATATATACGGCCAGTATAAAATCCAGTGTACACTACCTAAGTTGAATCCTGTTGCTAAGCAAAATGTAGACAGTGTGAGGTCATTTTATACTGGTATTTTACATTATACAGACAGACGTAAAAGAAATACATTTTTAGTCTCATTTCATTTATTGTGCCATAAGAGTAGTTTCCATCAACATCACCTCGATGGATGGTGCTCCAACACCGTACGATTTAAACGGTTTCTTGCCCCGTGCGTGTAAAATTTGGAATGGGCTGGCGGCTGGGGTTTTTCCAACTGGGTACGACATGGGTAGCTTTAAGAGGCGAGTGTACCACTTCTTGCATGGCCGGCAACGCGCTAGCAGTCCCAATTGTGCTGTAGTTGTCCATGGGCGGCGGTGATCACTTACCATCAGGTGCACCCCATGCCCGTTAGCTACCTTATTGTCAAATTTCAAATTTCTAGGACAACTGGAAGTAGTTTTTTTGGGGGGTACGGACTTTGTTGCGTATGGAATCAACTTTTCGAATGACTTCTTTTGATTGAGTTTATTTAGAGGGTTCATTTTTTCATAGCTCTAGAGGGCTATAGATTTAAGTGTTTGGCATTCATTTTAACTTTGTATCTTTACGCGTTCCTGAGAAAAAGGGTCTTGACAGACGGACGGACATTGAACAAGGTGATCCTAGAAAGCAGTGTTTCTTAAACTTTGACCGCTTTCAGAATTTCGAAAAGCTTCGAAAAGTCTTATCATCATCATCTCATTATCTCCAGCCCATTGTTAAACTGAATAAAAGCACTGGTCACCGGTATTCAAGAATACCTATATTATTTCCAAGATATTAATGCAACGCCATTTCTGAAGTCGTCGCAAAATAAAAGGCCCGTTTTGACATTTGTCTTCCCGACGTAACAAGTGATGTAACCATATGACTCGGTACTCGATACTCACGATAAATCGATTCAAGTTTGCATGAGTATTTGATCGATTTGAATATATGTATTGTAAAGTGCATTGGATTAAAGTTCTGATTAGAAAATTTAACTTAAATTCATATTATAGGTATTTTGAAATGATACAATGTTACGAAAAGTCAATTTTCTTTCATTTAATATTTTGATTACAATAACATTCACTCAATCACAAAAAAAACGAGAAAAAGTGAATCATCAGTTAATCATTTTCTTCAGATGATGAAGACGAGCCATTCTATAGAAATCAGTGCTACCATTGTTTATGGCTTTGAGCTCCAAGGTCATAATTTTCAGTAAATATCACTACACAGCTGGTGAAATTCAGTAATTAATTGTTCTAAATAAAATAAATAAAACGGGCCAAGTGCGAGTCGGCCTTAAAAAAAAATATCTTGATCGATTTATTTTTTCCTTTACCAATTATTAATAGTCTGTGGACAATATGAAAAAATCGTTATGCACAGCACTTAGCTGAGTGAGCAATACCCATCAATGAAAAATGCAATTACCTTCAGAACATTTCGATCGGTAATAAATTGAGAACTTCATGGGCGTGAACTGTCAAAACGGGCCTTTTAAATTGTGACGACTTTAATACTTAAGACCATCGCGGGAAGAGGCCACGCAGGGAGCTCTGTCTGTGTCAAACCACAGACTATAGCATTAGGCTACAAGGCAACGTTCAGAAATCAGTCTAACACTATATAATACGTCCCACTGCTGGGCACAGGCCTCCTCTCAGAATGTGAGGGTTTGGGCTTTCCCGCGCGGGCCCAGTGCAGCTTGGGAATTCACACACACCATTGAGAATTGCTTTGCAGATGTGTGCAGGTTTCCTCGCGATGTTTTCCTTCACAGAAATGCTCATGGTAAATTTCAAATGTAATATCGTACCTACCTACATAAATTCTGAAAACTCAGAGGTGCGAGCCTGGGTCCAAGAACCTCTGCTTTGAGAGGCCACAGGTCAAACCACTAGGCTACCACGTCTATAACTTTAGCTTATTATAGCAAAAGAAAACAAAGCCTATTATTAAATAATCACTCTCTAAGTAAGGTATATAAAAAAGTTAACTGTGTTATTGCGGACAAATGGCACAGATCTTACGGACCTTAGGGGTATCCACGGACCCCACTTTAAGAGGCTGACAACACCCAATTTTGTTGAAATTGATGTTTTTAAGCACTTTTTTAAGAAAAATTACACACAATAAAAATCCAAAAAAATATGTATGTCAATTTTCATCATATTTCAAACACGCTGGACGGACTCGATACATAATTGAAGAAAATCGGCTCGATAGAAAATAATTGCAAAGATTGGTCTTAAAATCATCATTAAACGGTTCTATGTCTTTATTTTTTCGACGTATGGCTCTGCAATTAAAAACATGAAGTCAACATATTCATACCTACACGGCTAACGAGTCATATTTCACAAATAATTTATACTTTTTTTTATTTCTTATTATTTGCGTCTTATTTGCAAGATTTTAGACGCGCGCCAAGCTGCCGAAATAGTTTCTTCTCTTTCACTAACAGGCATGCGATCCGTATGTGTGAAGAGTGGCGCTGCTCAAGGTCATTTGCTTTTGACAGCGCCTTAAGAAACCCTGCTATAAGGGTTCCGTTTTCATCTTTTTAAATTACCGGAGTCGTTTTACGACGCCAGCTAAAAAAATTGTAAAATGCAAAACAAAAACTTCTTACCTACGTATAACTTTTAGATATAAGGTCTCATACTATAAGTAAGCAGTTGCAATTAAGTACATTTTTATGACTAGATAAGTGATTGTGAATAAATCACGATGTTGCTTTACTTTATGAAGTTGACGCAAGGTTATTCAGTTCTTTTAGGTGACAGTGACACCTAACGGCGAAATTTCGTACCAGAACAAACTAAAGCCGAGAGCGAGGAGTTCATAAAATTAAATTTATAAGCGGGTAGTTCGTGAAATTTGGTTCATAGCACTAATAAGGGTGGCAGCCATCTAAGTAAAAAAACCCGGCCAAGTGCGAGTCGGACTCGCGCACGAAGGGTTCCGTACCAGAAATACTCTGTTGCATGGGAGCCCCCCTTAATTACTATTATTATTTTGTTTTGTGTATTCGACAGACGGACGGACGGACGGACGGACGGACAGCGAAGTCTTAGTAATAGAGTTCCATTTTTACCCTTTGGGTACGGAACCCTAAAAAAGGTGATGGTATTTGTACTCCATCTGTCACTGCAATCTGCAAGAGGTTTAACATTCACGATTTGACATTTTAATAAAAGTTTATTAACGTTACACAGCGCCTACTACCAGAAACGACATTCCGAGTATAAATAAATAAAATAAATAATAAATCTCTTGGGACAATTGACACCAATTGCCCTAGCCCCAAACTAAGTAAAGCTTGTAATATGGGTAGGTACTAGACAACGGATAAACATACTTATATAGATATAAATACATACTAAATATCCAAGACTCGAGAACAAACATTCGTATTTTGCATACAAACATCTGCTCCGACTGAGGATCGAACCCGAGACCTCAAGCTTCGTAGTCAGGTTCTCTAACCACAGGGCTATCCAGTCGTCGTCACATCAGCTTTAGCTCTGTTTTCGTAAATGTAAATCATGTCCTCGAATTTCACGTCCAAATCAAGCTTTTTCACTACTTCCATGAATCGACACCCCGAAGTTAGAAATTCAAATCTCATAACTGTCATCCTGCTCACACGAATAGTGCCTAGAGAGTGAGAGAGTAAGAAGACGAGTGAGTTATATTCAAATATTTTACCGGAGTCGATTTACGACACCGGCTACAAAAATTATAAAGTGCCTAACGGTAAACAGCCTTACATAAGTATCGGGTACTATTAAGTAAGTAGTTACAATAAGTAGACAATAATTACGACAAGACAAGTAATTACGAATAAATAACGATTATACTTTAGTGTTTAAAGTTGACGAATCGTTAGTTAGTTTTTTTAGGTGATAGCGACATCTATCGGTGATATTTCGTACCAGGCAAGCCGAGAGCGGGTAGTTCATAAAATTTAAATTATAAGTGGGTAGTCCGTGCAATTCGGTTTATTAGCACTATTAAGGCCGGCGCACACCAAATGCGTGCTGCCGTGATACGTGACACGCGCACACATCAGTTGTAATGTATGAAACTATGAAATAGATGCCAGACCAAATGCGTGGTCACGCGCGTGCGTACGCCACGGTTAGCAATATTGTGGGCGTATATATAAAAAATTTAATCAAAATAGTGATGGGTTGCTTGCTAGCCTCAGCGCCTATAAATAAAAAAAATAAAATAAAAATTGTTTATTTCAGACATCAATCCATATTTTGTTAACATGACACACATAACATGATTCCTATGATTTTCACCCATTCCCTCGATGGGCGTTTACCATCTGCGCGGGAAGGGTTTACCATCATTTGCTAAACAACTTTTCACAAATGCATCATTTCACAAAATCATCAGTCATTCATTCATCATTGTGAAAAGTTTTTTAGCAGATGTTGAGATACTACGCGGGAAGAAAAGCAACTGGTACATTCTATGTTTTTTTTTGCTCCCAAACCCATGGAAGTTCAACTAATCACTAATGAGGATAATACAACTTACGAACTGCGAATAAGTGATTTTTTGAGAACTTTGAGCAGAACTAAGAAATTTAACAAAAAAGTCTTGGGCAGGAGCCAGTTACTATAGTGTGGTCTATATTGAGAACGTTGAGCAGAGAGGTAATGCATAAGTATATCTCGGATAACATTTTTTTTCATCCGCAAAGCTCTTAATATTCCATTGATACTAATAAGTGTTATATTATTAAAACATATTAAAACATACCAACGAATAGATATAACGCCTGTTACGTGGGCTGGCTGTGACTCTATTGTTGTTGTAGGATTTGTAAGATTTGTAAGTAAGTAAATGCTTAATTATGAAAGTGAATTATTAGTAGTGTAGTAAATAAAATTAATAAAATAATAGTTTGGTAGCGCTTTTATAGTTAATGTTTTTGTATATGCTTTGTGAGCATTTTCACTATGTTGACATAGATTAAGTAATTAGTGGATAACTGTTATTGGCTTTATATAATGTAACCGATTATGTTTTCCCGTATTTATGTGTATGGCTGTTGTTATCCTGAATAAAGAAAATAAATAAAATAAATTATCTGTGCCTAGTGATAGCGAAAACCGAATTCTACGCAGACGATGTCATGAACAAAAACTAGTTGCATGTTGCTGAAATAGCATAATATGTTTCTCTGACTAATAGCCGTATGTCGTTGTATAGAGACGACTTCGGCTTATAAAAATATATACTACAAAACACTGCCAGTGGAATTCAATAAATATCACTGGAGAATATACTCATCGGCTTCAAACATTGCGTTCCTGCTTGACTATTGCAGATTAGCACAGCGTTAACATGTTAAAATATGTTACAACGACTCCTGTTGGAAAATTACGCGCACTAAATTACATCGAATAAAAGCGAATGCGGGTAGTTCACCAAAGTACATTTTAGCGTAAATTCGCAGTCATTCCAGAAACCTTGTTGTCTAATGAACTAATCACACTCGTATTTACTATTCCTTTCTGTCACAGATAAGGTAGAAAGAGATGGCAAATGAATGAGGTGCCTCGCAAGGTAGCTAGGGCATGATTTCGTTTGACATAAGGCTCAAAATCGAACTGAAACTGGCAACAACTTCGCGAAACTAAAAATAGGTAAGTTTATATATAGGTATAATTTTTTAGATCTTGTAAATATGTATACTGATTGTCGAAACTAAATAAATATTTTAACTACCTATATTTGATTCTACCTACGCGGAAGAACTCGCGAGCAACAGCTAGTAATATTATAAAAAGGTAAAATTTGTAAGTTTATGAGGTTGCATGGGGTAATATCTGGACCGAATTTGTTTTTTTTTGTATCAATAGAAAGCTACATTAGTTATGAGTGTCATAGGCTATACAAATCTTTTTTATCTTTGTTTAAGTAACCAATATAAAATGACCTTACACTGGCCACATTTTGTTTAGGAGCAGAGCTCTGCTTACACTGGATTATTATATTCACTTTTGGAACTATTTATGTTCTTACAATTTTGAACGTAACACTATGCACGAGTCTGACTCGCACTTAGAGGACTCACTTAGCCGGTATTTTTTAATTAGCCAGTCACTGAAAAGTAACTTCGGCTGCAAAAATTTACGTCTGTAAAGAACAGGAATTGACTAAGAAAGGATAGGTAGTGAAACAGTCATAATTTCAGTGACTCCAGCCATTTTTGTTCGCATAATGTTAACTAGTTGGGACACGTGACAGCGACATCTGTTGACATAATAGCGACCCAAAATTAAAGTCAGCCGAATGCGGGTAGTTCACAGAATAAATTCATGTGCGTAATTCGGGTCAGTCATCTTCAGCCAGAAGACATAGTATGAGTGAAGGGAATGTTTCGTTTCTTTTAAGATTTGCGGCCAAACTCGCTTGTTTCAACATTTTTAAATAGTATTATATTTTTTTACAGTTGCGTAATATTGAGTTTTCACGAGGACCCTTTAAGGAAGGTAAACGAACAATCAACAATGCTCATGGACATCCGTTACACTGGAGTATTGCAGATGCGTTGCCAGCCTAGAGGGCTATGATAAAATACTTATAGTGCCAATAGGTAATTTCATAGACTATTTTCTCAAAACCACAACACAACCACGCAAGCACAGTTACTTGACGGCAGGATAAGCGAATATAATGGTGGTACAAAAGTGAAGATGATGATGATGATGATGATGGTGATTATTATTATTATTATTATTGTTGGTACGGATTTCCGAACACGGGCCCGTGGGGACCCGGTCATTTGAAAGGCATTCATGGGGCCGAGGCCAACATGAAGAGGCCTTTGGCTTATTCTATGCCTTTGGTACCGTATAATGTAAACATTATTGTTATTATTATTATTATATATATTTATCCTTTATCTTAAGTTAGGTTTTTACAATATTCAAATAAAAAGTAATAAAGCAATATTAATACAAAATTATTATTATTATTATTCGGCCTGAGTCATTAAAACGTGACGTCGGCTTATAAAAATACGCAGATTTATATACTGCCCAGTTGTCTTACTGGTACTAGTTACTGTTCACTGATATGTACACTGATTGATTTCACAAATGCTAGCTGGTTCCAACACGCGACAGCGGCATCTGTTGGCATAACAGCACAAATAAAACTTCAGCCGAATGCGGGTAGTTAATACATAATATTTCAAAACATATAATGCATTTTCTTAGAAAATGGCAACTCAACAGGATTGTTATAAAATGAACCTAACCTAACCCAAACCAATCTGTAGTTACGCGATCAAAACAGTTACGTTCAGATAATAATTTCTGTAAAAATTACATTATAATTTTGAACCATTATGTATTTTAATCCATCATACATTTTTAAACTCTATGTATTGTGACTCGCACCCACGGATATTATTTAAAATTATTTTATTTGCCCCAGAATATAGATATACTATCTAAGTATGCTAAGTGTGTGACTTATTGCCGGTGTCATTGTGTGTAAAAATGACTTCGGCTTAAAAAAGTTAACCTACTCATTCTCAATGTTCCAGTGACTGATTCTGAAAGTGTCACTCAGATTTGAATATCACATTCATTGCAACGTTATCTTGTTTAGACTCATCACAGCGGCATCTGTCGGCAAGCTTTGCAATTGACTACATTACATATTTCTGAGCCTATAACTTTAATGGTTCTCTGTATTTTGTTTAAAAAGATGAACATGCTGACAGTTTAATATTTTCGCTAGGGTTTGTATTTAAGTTAAAATTAATTTATTAATTTTTGCTAATTCTAAAAGGGCGTAACTCCGATACTATCGCAGAATAGACACATCCTTTGGTCTTTTCTGTATAGAAAAAAAAACTATTAAAAGCGGTGCAGCCATTTTTGAGTTACAAGTGCATAAATAAGTAGATAAATATAAGTACATAAATATAATACAGAGTAAGTTTTCTAAAAATTAAACCTAGCTAGATCATTTATCGCTCCGAAACACTTTGCAAACCAAATTACATGAAAATCGTTGGAGCCGTATTTATATACAAGAATTAATCGTTTGAAGGTATAGATTAGATACCTACATATATTTAGATTTTTTTTTTGCCGGTGTCATTGTTTAAGAATGACTTCGGTTTAAAAAATATGTATGTATAAACGATGTCCCAGTGTTACTATTAGCGTAAACAATTGAAAAAGTTACACTCGCATTTGACTTTACAATTGATCGCAACATTAGCCTTTTCAGACCAATTGCAGCGACATCTGTCGGCGGATGGCGTGAGTGCGGGTAGTAAGACCTTGTACAATGTGCTTACAAATTTTTATTTAACACTATGCACGAGTCTAACTCACACTTAGAGTACTTTCAGTTGGCTGGTATTTTTATATTAGCCAGTCACTGAAAAGTAACTTTGGCTTCAAAAATTAACGTCTGTAAAGAACAGGAACGGTCTCACAATAGTTTTGGTGTCATAATTTCTAATAATTTCTAATCATCTTTCATCATTTTTGGTCGCATAATGTTAACTATTTGGGACACGTGACAGCGACATCTGTTGACATAATAGCGACCCAAAATTAATGTCAGCCGAATGCGGGTGGTTCGCAAAATAAATTCATGTGCGGGTAGGGTAGTTCAGGTCAGTCATCATCAGCCAGAAGACGTCCACTGTTGAACAAAGAACTATACTATAGTATGTGTGAAGTGAATGTTTCGTTTCTTTTAAGATTTGCGGCCGAACTCTCGCTTGTTTAAACATTTTTTAATTGAATAATAAAAAAATTACAGTTGCGTAATTGCGTAAACTTGGGGTCCAACAACTACCCCATAACAACTCAGTTAAGTACTTGGGAATGTACTTAGATCGTAAACCGGGTACTCTATTGATTTGCCGAAAATTTTATTGCCGAATTTCATTTCCCAACCAACGTTTGGCCGAATTTCATTTTGCCGAATCATCTTATATTATGGCAACTTGTTAAAATGATTAGTTTCATTTACCAACCTCACGATTGCCAACTCAACGTTTGTATTTTTTTACATGGACACTTATTAAAATGACATTTTTTTAAATAGCCAAATGGTACTACATAGCCATTAATAAAAAATAAGACATTCTAAGGTAAAATAAAGACTGTTTATAAATTAAAACAAACATGTTCGCGGCTAAGGGGTGGCCCAAGGGCCACCCCGCCGCACCTACAATGACCTACAATGACCCTAACGAGGTACTCGAATTTATTATAGGTAAATTCACATCGATTTACGATAATTGTAAAATTGAAATCCGAACTAATCCAAATAAAAGAATAAACACAATATGGATAAATAAGACAATAACAAAAATGTGTAAAAAAAGAGATGAATTGTTTAAAATATGGGCGAAAGATCAAAGTAATGTACAAAATAGACTAATATATAATTCCTATAGAAATAAAACAAACAATTACATAAACCAAGTTAAAAATAATTACATTAGACAGGAAATAAATAACAATTTCAAAAACCAAAAAAAAGTGTGGGAAATCATTAATAGACTTAGCGGTAAAATAACGAAATCAATAGACGAAATAATAATAAAAAGTTTTAAAAATGTTAACATCAATTTGTTGGTTAATAAGTTTGCTGGTGATTTTAGGGACAATGTAAACAAAATTTGCTTGAAATGCAATGAAACAATATTAGATGAAAACCAATATGTCAAACACCTAAATATTACACTAAAAATAAACAAAGCCCAAGAAGAGACCGTTTCGTCCATAATTAAAAATCTTAATCATAAAAAAAGCCCGGGTCCCGACGGGATCCGTGCATCAGATATTAAAAGCATAAATTCAGAAATAACACCAATTATTACGCATTTAATTAATACCTGCATTATAACTTCAAGCTTTCCGGACAAACTAAAAGTGGGCACAATTAGACCGATTTATAAAAAGGGCAGTCACTGTGATACAAATAACTATAGACCAATAACAATACTATCTTGCATAGACAAAATTATTCAGAAATTCTTTAGTAAACATATAAATCAATTTATGACTAAAAACCACATTATTCATGATAAACAGTTCGGATTTCAAAAAGAAAAAAATACCTCACAGCTATTGTGTAAATTTACAAATGAAGTTAATGCTTATCTTAACGATAAAAAGCACGTAATTGCTATATTTATAGACTTTAGCAAAGCATTTGATACCCTCCAATATAACATCCTATATTCCAAACTTATGCGAGGCGGTGTTCAAGGACCACTTCTGGAATTCTTCAAAAACTATCATAAGAACCGTTATACAATTGTTAAAATAAATGATGCTCTGAGTGATATGATACCCACAGAACAAGGCACGGCACAGGGATCGATATTTGCGCCGACCGAATATCTGTTTTATGTGAATGACATGTGTAATATTTTTAATACAGAGGGGTCCGTATACCAATTCGCAGATGATACTTGCCTCGTGGTTGCGCATAGAGATATAAAAATCGCAGAAACCATGATACAAACTAATTTTGATATTTTATGTAAATGGGCCCATGATGTAGGGTTAATAATTAACTATGATAAGACCAAGGTTATGCATATTCACTCCGCTTATAAAAAGATTCTTATCAATCCCAAAATAATAGCACACAACCACCAATGTTTGCATAAAAATAGCGAAAAGAGCAGCTGCAATTGCGAGCCATTAGAACAGGTAGACAAACACACATACCTTGGTCTTATCATTGATAACAACTTTAATTGGGGACCACACGTACAATATGTATGTAATAAACTTAGAGCCCTCATTGCTAAACTTGCATTGTTTAAAAATAAAATTCCCTTTAGCACGCGGAAGATGCTATACATGTCACTGGGAGAGTCGATAATTAGTTATAGTATAAGTAGCTACGGTAGAACCTTTAAAACATATATGAATGAAATTTATAAACTACAGCTAAGTATGATAAAAACAATTGTACCAAATTATATAAGAAAAAGTCACAACAATGATGACAAAGAACTATTTAAATACTGTAAGCTCATAAATGTATATGATAAATTTAAAATGATGACCGTATGTGACGAAATTGGCAACCTACCTTTATTAAAACAAAGAACTAGAGCAAAAAACTTAAGAAATGTATCGTATCTGTCAAAGTATATCCTACCAATTGTGAAAACATGTATGGGAAGCGAACCTGGAAATACCTCTTGCCGCAGATCCTGAATGGCTGGACTGGAACGGTGTGTGATAACCTAAATAACAACCCTCAAAATTGTAAAAAAGTTATAAAATCGATGCTGTTGACAAATATTTAAGTGGGCAGTAGTTATAATTAGTATAGTTTATAGAGATTTAGTATAAATAACGCGCTGTAAGCATGCGACCACAGCAGCAGATAAACCATATGTGGTTTTCGCTCGCTGTTCACACAAAATCTGGTATTTTTTGTAATTGATTTGAATAAATAATAAAAAAAAAAAAAAAACCTAAACCTAAATTAATCCAAATTAATCATAAGAGTTTTTCGGCCTAGTGTAACATTTGCCATGTGAAAGATATTCCAAGAGTTTAAAATCAAAATGATATTCGGCCAAATGAGAGATGGCATACAAAAATTTGCCAATTGTCAGTTGTCAAAGTGAACATTTGGTGGAATGTTGGTTGCCAAATGAAATTCGATCAAATAAAATTCGGCGAAAAGGCAGAACACCCGTAAACCGGTCATTCTCAGGAAAATTCTTGATTTTGAGTTTTATTTATGAATATAATTGAAGTAAAATGTGAAAATCTATGCTACATGAAGCTTTTCTGTGCTTTTGGCCATTAAATAAACCAATTAGTTTATGATTTATAAAACATTGATTTTTCATCAAGACGGAGTTGAGCCATCGATATACATTAAATATGAATAAAATTTTACTTATTTGTTTAAATTAAATAAAAAGCAAATATATGACCGAAAAATAAGATAAACAGCATATAACGCGAACCCCGTGACATAATTCACTCGAACATTAAGAACATGTCAATAGAAACCATCAATAAATATTTTCAAAAATGTGTACTTCTTGAACACGAAAACATCGGTACTCAAAAGTGAGTGCTATAATTAAACGATTTTCATGTACAAAAACAATCAGATTTTGTTTAATTTTCTAAACTCTTATCAAAAATATGATGGAGTTTAGTCTACGGAGCTTAGGGAGAAAGCTATTTTCGATTTTTTATTAATATGTAGTCCAACTAGTTGACTTGAATAATAAAACACCTAACATTGGCTACCGGCAGTTTTTACAAAGTTACACAAGGTTTTGTCCTCAATTTTGGAGTCCGCTCGTTAAACGGAGCTTAGGAGAATGGGGTTTTAGATTTTTTTTTAAATAGTTATGACCATATTATCGTGCAAAAGCTTATTGTGCGAGCTAGAATGGGACGCATACTAACTATGAAAAATAATAAAATGTCTAAAAGGCTTTATATACAAGACTGTTCCGTAACCAATTTGGACTTATGGCATCCAGCTTTGGAGACATCGAATGTCACCATGACATGATACAGAGCCCTGGTTCATTAACCCTTGAATTGGCAAGGGACTAAATTTTAAAAAATTAAAGAAATTTTGGAATAAACGTTTTTAAAGTGGTCCCTGGTGCTACAGAAAAATCTTTAAAAAAATCCAATTTCACCAGTTTTCCGGAAAACCTATGTACCACACGTGGTACGCTGCCGATTTCGTAGCAAACAACATCAACTTTGGTATGTCCCCCGTGAGTCACCTTGCCAAGATCTGAATAAAATGACAATATAGAATGAAATTGAGTATTTATTAAGAAAAAGATCATTTTTGGTGAAATAAACGGAAACAATTCCTTTTATTTTTGTCTGCAACTAGGCAGCAAAGAGGCATTTTACATTTATTGCAGTAAACAAAAGTTTTGCCATCTTTGCAATATCTGCAACGAGACCGAGACCTTCCACTTTCAGGAAAATGACCCAGATTATCATATCTAACACTCTCTGCTGGTCTTTCTATCACTGGTTTTTGTATTCTTAGTTTTTCTAGCAATGTTTCACCACTTTCTTCTATTACAGACCTTCCTGCCTTACACAGCCCTTCATAAATGTCATATCAAAAATCTTTCAATGCCACTTTGTCTTTGTCATCTTCTCTGTAAAGGATCCAAACGTTATTAATACTCATATCCAGCAATTGAGAAAATATTCCCATGTACTTACCATTTACGGGTTTTGAAAGGCGTTCGATATTCTCGTAATGAAATCAACATATCCGCTAAATCTAGCCCACCCCCCACCCATGTGCTTGTTGTATTCTTTTATTACATGTGAACACGGCACATAGACTTTCGCTTTAGAAGTTTTGGAAAATCTTTTAATTGTTCCTATCGGATGAGAGTCAACAAACGAACTGATCATAGTAACCACTTTTTTGTCCTGCCACTTAACGACAGTTATTTTATTTTTATTGCACACTACTTGAGCAGAAAATCCTCTGTTTTTCTTCTTTATATCCTTTTCAGAGGGCAGCAAATTTTGACCACCACTAAGTCGGTTTGTTCTGATGGTTCCTAGGCTAAATATGTCGTATTCATGTCGCAATGTGTAAATGAGATCTGGAGAAGTAAAAAAGTTATCGGCGTATATTGTGGTTGGCTTTTTTTGTATAGATTTGCACAAAGCAATCGCTACTTTAGCACCTAAGCCCATAGAGTTTTCGGCTTCAGTAAAACTATATCCATTAAAAGTATCATCTCCTCCACACATAATGAAATCGTAAATGAATCCTGTGACTCCCGCCCGGACAACATTTTTGAAGCCCCATCTGAAAATGCATTATGCAAAGAAACCAAAGCCAAAATTTTGTGTGATCGCGTTTGTTGCATGCACTGCAGAAAGAAAAAACAACAAAAACATGTTTAATTAGTATAGAAAAACACCAAAACAGAAATAACATACGAAATCAAAGTAAAAGTAATATGATGCACAGCTGGCAACGGGTTCTGTGGTACCCGTTGTTTATAAAAAGTAAATTTGTAGGTAGTTGGCAACATGACTCGTGTGACCCGTTGTCTGTGGCTAGTCATTTTCTTAGTAATTGGCAACGGGTCACCCGTGGTACACACAAGTTTAGCCTATTATAAAATTTCACATACACTATGTTTAACGTGTATTAGTGTATGTTCTGACAACTTGATATGTCTTGATAAAACCTCATCAGTCAAAACTACTTCTTTTGTGTATAAATCTAACAAAAAATATCAAAAACTTACCCGAGACGCCAGCATTTGTTTCCGTTTCGAACTCATTTTGACACTGACGTTTATTTAAAAATGTTTTCAGGCAATTTTATTTTTTCTATTACGCAAAATAAGTTAATTAATAAGTAGTAGCTAAAAAAATATACCAACAATGAATTGTTTTTAGGCAATTTTTTTTTAAAGTGGATGTACCACTGGTGACCCAACGTCAATTTAAGGGTTAAGAACTCAGAGGTCCACCCCACCACCTTAACATCAACACGGCAAAAGAGGAAATTCAGTCCTACTCTACCAAGTACAAGGGGAGACTGCAACACACCCAAACCAGCTGGCAGGCCAGCTCGCTGAACCTGATCGGAAAGGACGCCTTAAGAGGCGAAGAATCCTAGAACTGGATAAGCTGATGTGAAGACCCAGCCACGAATAGAGAAGCTTCCATTGGGAGCTGGCTCTGCACGACATGAGACACCCACCACTTATCTGCTCATAGTCGTCCGACTGATCGCAGGATAATACATACAAAAAAAAAACCGTTGCGTAATATTGAATTTTTACGAGGACCCCTTCTCCCCGCGCGAGATATAAAGTGATCAGTTGAGATCCTTTCCTCCACTAAACACTCTTTTGCACAAGGAAGGTAAACGAACAATCAACAATGCTCACGGGCATCCATTACACTGGAGTATTGCAGATGCGTTGCCAGCCTAGAGGGCTATGATAAAATACTTATAGTGCCAATAATTTCATAGACTATTTTCTCCAAACCACAACACAACCACGCAAACACAGTTACTTGGCGGCAGGGTAGGGCAGGAAGCAACTATAATGGTGATAGCACACATAACAGGCCAAGCAATCTGAGAGTAGGTCTTTTTCATTCGGTGAATTTTCAAAAGTGAAGATGATGATGATGATTCAGCCTGTGTCATTAAAACATGACCTTGGCTTATAAAAATAGACAGATACTTATGCGATGCCCAGTTGTTTCACTGGTACTAGTTACATTTCACTGATATAAACTTAAAGCTAATGTTAAGTGTGCTAATGACGTCTCACTTTAGATCATTCTTAATTGCACAAATGCTAGCTGGTTCCGACATGCGGCAGCGGCATCTGTTGGTGTAGCAGCACAAATAAAACTTCAGCCGAATGCGGGTAGTTCGCAAAATAAGTTAAAAGGTGGGTAGTTCGAAGAATAAGTCACGTTAGAGTAATTCTGTAAACTTCCGGCGCTATACATGCGTCGATCCTAGTACGTATTAAAATATAAAGTTACAAAATTATATTGGGTTAAAATACATAATATTTCAAAACATTATAATGCACTTTCTCAGAAAATGGCAACTCGGCAGTATTGTTATAAAATGAAACTAACCTAACCTAAACCAATCTATAGTAACGCGATCAAAACAGTTCATTCAGATAATAATTTCCGTAAAAATTGCATTACCTATACTTAATTTTGAACTATTACGTATTTTTTTTTGTTTACATCATACATTCTTAAATTTTATGTATTGTGACGCGCACCCACGGATATTATTTAAAACTAACTGTTCGTCTGCAAAGAATTTGTATATCGCTATCCCGCGGGAACTACGCAATTTTCCGGGATAAAAAGTAGCTTATGTGCTATTTCAGACTTTTCTCTATCTATGTGCCGAAAGTCATCCAGATCCGTTGGACCGTTCTGGCGTGATTGAGTAACAAACAAACATCCATCCACCCATCCATCCATCCATACTTTCACATTTATAGAGTACTAGCTGTTGCCAGCGACTTCGTCTGCAAAGAATTCATTTATCGCTATCCCGCGGGAACTACGCAATTTTCCGGGATAAAAAGTAGCCTATGTGCTATTCCAGACTTTTCTCTATCTATGTGCCGAATTTCATCCAGATCCGTTGGGCCGTTCTGGCGTGATTGAGTAACAAACAAACAAACATCCATCCATCCATCCATCCATCCATCCATACTTTCGCATTTATAATATTAGTTAGATAGATATACTATCTAAGTATACTAAGTGTGTGACTTATTGCCGGTGTCATTATGTGTAAAAATGACTTCGGCTTAAAAAAGTTAACTTAATCTATCTCAATGTTCCAGTAACTGTTTCTGAAAGTGTCACTTAGATTTGAATGTCACATTTATTGCAACGTTATCTTGTTTAGACTTATCACAGCGGCATCTGTCGGCAAACTTTGCTTTTGTTATAAAACAGGATTTTCTTAAAGATTACGCTTTAGATTTAAGCTTTTTTTTTACCAACTGTATTCAGTTTTAAATCAATCGAAACGCTGGGATTGGACCCAAGTATAAATACATATTATAATTACACTTGCGACCCGCCCTGACTTCGAACGGTATATTACATACTAAACCTTCCTGTTGATTCACTCTATCTATTTAAAAAAACCGCATCAAAATCCGTTGCGTAGTTTTAAAGATTTAAGCATACATAGGGACATGGGACATTGAGACATAGGGACAGAGAAAGCGACTTTGTTTTATACTATGTAGTGATAGTGATATATTTTGAAATAGTATATTTAGTACCTAACTACTAATTTTATTCAAAACTCAATAAATGAAGGGACATTGACTACTTAATAAATATTAAACCGAAACAACAAATTTTTAAACTAACTAAAACTGAAACTTGAAGGTAAATACGTCGTCAAAATATTCCGCTACAGGCATCGACCTCAAGACGCTGGCATATATATATTTTATATTTGTTTCTGTATTGTTTTGTACTGAATTGTGGTGTTCAATAAAGAGTATTTGTATTGTATTGTATTGTCTTGTATTGTACATAATTTGGTACAAATTATCAAAAATCAAACAATTTACTTAATGCAATTTTAATATGACGTCTCTTGATAAAGCAACATCGATTCGTCAATTTCGAAATATTGTCGTAAGTAATTACATTTGAAATTTACTATGAGCTTTTTTCAGGGAATAAAAACCCCGTTAGGTGCTTACATATCTGTATGTAACACTATGCACGAGTCTAACTCGCACTTAGAGGACTTTCTGTTGGCTGGTATTTTTACATAGCCATAGCATGGCATAGCATGGTATTTTAGCCAGTCACTGAAAAGTAGCTCCGGCTTCAAAAATTAAACGTCTGTAAAGAACAGGAACGGACTATCAGTGAAACAGTCATAATTTCTAATCATCTTTCATCATTTTTATAACTTGGCGAATGGCGAATTTGTACGGAACCCTCAGTGCGCGATTCCGACTCGCACTTGGCCGGTTTTTATGTTTATAACTACCATGTCCACTGTTGGACATAGGCCTCCCCAAAAACCTCCAGTAGGCTCGGTTGGAAGCGGGTTGCATCCACCCGCGACTTTAACCAGCTAGCTTATTACGTCACTCGCTCGCAATCGCCATCGTGTTCATTTTGACAGTTCTTGTACGAATGTGACAGCTAGTTAGCTAGTAACTAATATTATAAATGTGAAAGTATGGATGGATGGACGGATGGATGTTTGTTTGTTACTCAATCACGCCAGAACGGCCCAACGGATCTGGATGAAATTCGGCACATAGGTAGAGAAAAGTCTGGAAAAGCACATAGGCTACTTTTTATCCCGGAAAGTTGCGTTGTTCCCGGGGGATAGCGATAAACGAATTCTTTGCAGACGAAGTCGCTGACAACAGAACTTTTCTAACTAATATTATAAATGCGAAAGTATGGATGGATGGATGGATGGATGTTTGTTTGTTACTCAATCACGCCAGAACGGCCCAACGGATCTTGATGAAATTTGGTGCATAGATAGAGAAAAGTCTGAAATAGCACATAGGCTACTTTTTATCCCGGAAAATTGCGTAGTTCCCGCGGGATAGCGATAAACGAATTCTTTGCAGACGAAGTCGCTGGCAACAGCTAGTAATAAATAAATAATAAATCTAACTAATATTATAAATGCGAAAGTATGGATGGATGGATGGATGGATGTTTGTTTGTTACTCAATCACGCCAGAACGGCCCAACGGATCTTGATGAAATTTGGTGCATAGATAGAGAAAAGTCTGAAATAGCACATAGGCTACTTTTTATCCCGGAAAATTGCGTAGTTCCCGCGGGATAGCGATAAACGAATTCTTTGCAGACGAAGTCGCTGGCAACAGCTAGTAATAAATAAATAATAAATCTAACTAATATTATAAATGCGAAAGTATGGATGGATGGATGGATGGATGTTTGTTTGTTACTCAATCACGCCAGAACGGCCCAATGGATCTGGATGAAATTCGGCACATAGATAGAGAAAAGTCTGGAATAGCACATAGGCTACTTTTTATTCCGGAAAATTGCGTAGTTCCCGCGGGATAGCGATAAACGAATTCTTTGCAGACGAAGTCGCTGGCAACAGCTAGTAATATTATAGTTAGATTAGGACCAATTCACACAAATTGACCTAGTCCCAAAGTAAGCGCTAGTAAGGCTTGTGTTATGGGCACTAGACAACGATATACACATACTTATATAAATAGAAAACATCCATAACTCAGGAACAAATATTCGTGCTCTTCACATAAATATATGCCCTTACCAGGATTCGAACCCAGGACGCTTGCTTCGTAGGCAGGGTCACTAACAACTAGGCCAACCGCGTCGTTTGTAGAATGTACCAGTTTCTTCTCTTCCCGCGCAGATGGTAAAATGTTGTTGTTGTTACAGCAGGATCGAATAAACTATAAAATCACATAGTTTAAAAATAAAGAAAATGTGAGACTTTCTCTGTATTGTATTTTGAAAATGGTTCTTTTAGTTTATTCGGTGGCAACAATAAACCAGTGTATGTTCAATATTCTGTAGTACGAAACTATAAATTTGTCCTGATTGTGATTTTATGTAAGATTAAGATTATTGGTTTTCATTACCGAGACAAAACCGCTGTTATTTTTGTGCAGTTATATTGTAGGCAGTGGGACACAAATATAAGGTGAAGTGTAGCTACGAACAGCAAAAAATTACGTGTAGTGGATTCTGTCTTATTATTTTTTAATTTACCAATAAGAGGTGAATTACTACTAGCTATTAACAACTATTTTCGTGTAACACACAGCAAAGCTATTCGGTAAGCACCTTTGCATGCACACGCCGCTTTAAACCTGCTTACCGAATAGCTTTGCTGTGTGTACTATGGCCGGTGTCACTAAAAAGAGACTACGACTTCAAAAATTAATATACATCTTGTAGCAATGGGTATTGAGGAACAATTACACAATTATTCTAACACTGAAGTCTTGACGTAAAGTTACTTAGTTCTGAGACGTGATAGTGCCCCCTGTTGGCATAAAAGCGTACTAATATCTCAGTGTATCGAATGTGTGTAAATAAATGTTTCTCTCTCTCTCTCTCTCTCTCTCTCTCTCTCTCTCTCTCTCTCTCTCTCTCTCTCTCTCTCTCTCTCTCTCTCTCTCTCTCTCTCTCTCTCTCTCTCTCTCTCTCTAATACAAAATCGGCCGTGTACGGGTAGTTCAGATGACTTTATTTATACGAGGGTAGTTCAATATAATATTTTTTACTAAAATAATTGTCAAAAGATCAATACTTTGCTTGTAAACAAAACAATGGTAATAATCCTTACGTCCTCTTAATACTTAGGTTGCAAATTCATGATAGTAAATTTAAAATGTCTTAATATTATTATCCCTACGCATTAATCTAACTAATATTATAAATGCGAAAGTATGGATGGATGTTTGTTTGTTACTCAATCACGCCAGAACGGCCCAACGGATCTGGATGAAATTAGACACATAAATAGAAAAAAGTCTGGAATAGCACATAGGCTACTTTTTATCCCGGAAAATTGCCTAGTTCCCGCGGGATAGCGATAAACGAATTCTTTGCAGACGAAGTCGCTGGCAACAGCTAGTTAAAACATAAATCAAATAATTTGTTCCAAATTTGTTCAAATAAATTACTTCCATGCTGGTCTGGGAGCAAAGAAAAAACATAAAATGTACCAGTTGCTTCCTTCCCTTCCCGCGCAGATGGTAAAGTCCCATCGAGGGAATGGGCGAAAATCATCGGAATCATGTTATAGGTGATGCTAGCAACCCATCACTATTTTGATTCCACTTTCCACCTATACGCCCAAATTGTCTTGCTAAACGTGGCCTGTAGGTCTTCTTACCTTAGGCCCTGTCTACACCGTAAGGGATAAAGACGTGATTTGTGTAGGTGTATGTATGTATCAAATAATTTACCGCTAAGATTTACCGTCTTTAGTATTCTAGTAGACTGATGTGCAGTTAACTCACCTGTTGTAAAATAATTATAAAAAGTTACTTTTTTAAACTGTCGAATTGATTCAGATGAAAATTATTATTAAGCCAGATTGAGTTTCAAAAGGACATAGGATAGTTTTTATTTTAGAAAATTGCAACTGTGGGCTAGCAATAAACAAAATCACAAAACTGCTAGTATTTTATAATTAACTTTAGTGACAACAAAATAGCAAAGTGCAGTCTAAAAATATGTAAGCACCAACAAGATTTCAGAAATGCGTACACGCTCCTTTTTACTGAGGCAAAATTATTTATGTAATCATAATTATTGTAACTTTGCGCGTCCATATTTTTAACGTTGACTGTTCAACGATCAAAATAGGCTCAATTTTATACACAGACATGAATGTTTAAAATATTTATGGCCGATGTCTCTAGCGGACATCTAGCTCCAAAAATTACCTCTACAATTAATGTGTCATGTGATCAATTTATCAAACAATCAAATAATCAATTTTTGTTGAACTAACTATAGCTTGCTCCCCCGAGACACAACGACCTCTATCGACAGATGTAATCACCATAAATAAATGTCGGCCGGGTAGTTCGTGGAAAATTTCGCGGGTAGTTCGTGGAAAATTCGCGTGTAGTTCAGGACAAACACCAACTACTACTATTCTGTCTTTACAATGTTTTTGAATAAGCAATTATTTTATGTTTACAAACATTGATTTATTATGTTATCTCATAAACGGATCTAACGATTTCTGTGATAATTTACGACGAACAAATTGGATCTAGTTTTGAAAAGAGTGTTTTGTCGAATTTTGTCAACACTGACGGGCTTGGTCGCTCAGTTAGCGCGATTTTTGATCATTTTATCTATAACATTTTGCTGTACTATAGTCTATTTATTTTAGCTAAATAGATACTAAAATTACATTACCTGTGTTGTCTATTTATTTTAGCTAAATAGATACTAAAATTACATTACCTGTGTTGCCTGTTTTTTGCATTTTGTATGGAAAGTGAACCGATATTTTTGCTCGTCAGTATATTTTCATTCGCCAATAGCCAATTTTTCGCCAAAATTAAAACAAGTCCGTAGCGGTTTGCTTCCATATCAAACGTGATTTAGGGAGATCAAATACATGCCTATAATCACTACATAGTATAAATCATGCACAAAGAAGAACTTTTGTTTATTTTTCTTATAGCCGGTGCTATAACAAGACCGGCGTCAAAAATGTGGTTATAAGGAGCAAAATATCGAGGGTGTGTGAATATGCTTAGTAAAAATTAAGGATATTTTGCAGTACAATATTCTGAATTAAAGAACCATTAGCCAGTTTCAGAACGCGACAGCGACATCTGGCGGTGGTGAATGAAAGAAAACTGTTGTCTCCGTGCGGGTAGGTAGTTCACGAAATAGTTACACAAGTAGTTAATAGTAATGAATAAAGTTATATATTTATCAGCCTTATGACCGGATGTCGCTAAAATTAGACCTCTGCTCATCCATTTGTTATAACTACCAATTTTTAGGCAACAGAGATATTTTGTTCTGTAACATTTAAAGGCTGCGTTACACATGCCAGTAGCTTGCAGTAAGTGGCACGCTTATGTCAAATTTCATACAAATATGACACAAGATTGCAAGCCACTTGCACAAAAATGTACAAGCTACCTGGCATGTGTCACGCAGCCCTTACAAAGTTAGCTAGATGTTACGTATATTTATAAAAAGACGTCCTTTTTCGGGTAGTTCACAAAATTTATTCTGGTAGAGGGTAGTTCGTAGCATTGAATCACGTGCGTATAGAGGTTAGACCGCACCAGGCGAAACTGCGCGGCAGCGGAACTGCGCGGCACGGCGCGACAAAATATTCTTTGTATTGAATTGTATGAGATAAAACGCACTAAGCGGCAGCGGAACTGCGCGGCAAAGTTTACCAACTTACCAAAATTGACGCGCCGTGCCGCGCCGCGCAGTTCTGCTGCCGCGTAGTGCGGTATAGCAAGCGACGCGGCACTGCAAGTTATTTATGTAATAACATTTATAAATATATATTTATATATGTATATCCGACTATCCTTGCTGATCCATATTCCGTTTGGCTACTTGTTTTGTTAGTTTAGATTATTATTTTTTCGTGTAAATAAAATCATCCATGTCAGGTTCTTCCATCTTGCTCGAACGCTGCTGAACTACTGACGGGCAAAATTTGCCGCGCCGCTGCAGTTATGTGCGGTATACTGAATTGGGCCGCGTCGTGCCGCACAGTTACGCCTAGTGCGGTCTAACCTTAAGACCGTTGTCGCTAGAATGAAACCTCGGCTTCATAAACATTTTTTAGCAACAATTTGTCGAAAAACGTGATATACTGGAACCATTCTTAGTAAACACAATGTTAGCTAGTTTCGTTACATGATAGCGCCATCTGGCAGTTCATGTTAATAACCGAAAAGAGATTTGTCATTCTTGTAGGTATGGGTAGTTCACAAAATTCTCATTCAGGTAGTTCATGAAAATGAATCAAGTGAATTTAGGTTTGCGGAGCACGCGTGACCTACAGTCCGCGAGCTCTTAGAATGCCGTTTGAGCTTGATACTTCAATCGGCCGAGTAAAGGAGACAACAAGACAAACTTAAATGGTATTGTAAAAGCTCACGGACTGTATATTAATGTCATGATGACAGAATTCATGCTCCAACAATGTAATGTAACGTGATCGCTTATTTGTTTATTATGTATTGCCTCATTCAGAGACGACAATAAATTCTAATAAATAGATGTAATATATTAATTTTAACTTCAAAGTATAGAACAAGGGACTAATAGTAATAAACCAGGAGCTCAATCATCTTTAGTTTAGTTTTCTTTTATTCATTTTATAAAATTATTTCATTACTAAAAGTCAATTTAACTATTTATATTTAAAATGACAGTTTGATTAAATCAAATTAATTATGAAACAAATCTAAAAAATACTGATGCCTCGATGTATTAAAAAAACCGCATCAAAATCCGTTGCTTAGTTTTAAAGATCTAAGCATACATACGGACAGACAGACAGCGGAAAGCGACTTTATTTTACACTATGTAGTGACTTTTTATTTGCCGATCTCGCTAAGACGAGACTTCGGCTCCAAAAATAACCGATACACGGGTGGATGAAGGTAATACGTTAAGTTAAGAGATATTCTGCACTGAACCATTCAGAAAAGACACAATGCTGGCTAGTTCCGTTACACGACAGAGCCATCTGGTAGTTGATGTTACAAAAAGTGAGTGTCGCCTTTCTGCGGGTAGTTCACGAAATAAATTCTTTTGAAGGTAGTTCAAAACACTGAACCATCCAATTTATTTACTATGCAAATAATTTCATTTGATTTCTACACGAAAAAACGACCTCTGGTGGTGGATGTTTAAACGAATATAAAATATCGTCCGCTCGGGTAGTTCACTAAATAAATTTTCGTAGAGCTATTTCAGAACAATGAATAAAGTGTAATTTCACCTACGTTCATAGATTATCAAGGAACTAGTTATCTAAATCATCTTCAGCATTATATATGTCCCACAGCTGGGCACAGGCCTGCTCTCAGAACGAGAGGGCTTGTGCTATAGTTTCCAAGCGCGCCCAGTGCTGATTAGGAACTTCAAACACAATTGAATTGATTCAAAGGCCTGTGCAGATTTCCTCACGATGTTTCCTTCACCGAAAAGCTCATGGTAAATTTCAAACGTAATTTCGCACATAAATTCCGAAAAACTCAGAGGTGCGAACTCGGGATTCGAGTCCACGACCCTCGGCTTGAGAGGTTAGTGGTCAAACCACTATGCTACCACGGGTTTATCCAAATAGATGTACTTACAATTTTAGTATTATACAAAAACTATGTATATGTATATGTATCACCCTATGGTCCCAACGGAAGACCAGCGCTGGCTGCAAGGCCAGAAAATGCTGAGTTGGGACTATTTTGTGACAAATTATTTATTTATCTGCTGTATTATGTGTTTTTTTATTGTGATGTTTTGTTTTGTCATAAATAAACTTTTTTCTTCTTCTTCTTAAATAGATTGGGTGTTTTTTTTGTTACTTATTTATTGTTTATTTTTCGTTTGGCCGACGACGCTAAAACGAGACCTCGGCTTTAATAAAAGTGAAACCACGCTAACTTTTAGTTTCTCAGTAATAATGATTACTATGAAACTAAAAGTCAGAGAAGTAGACGTAAGAGAGATATTTTGTTCTATAATATTCTGATCTTAATATAACGTTAACTTGTTTCCTTACTCGATAACGACATCTAGCGCAGGATGTTATAAACGAATGTAAAATGCTATCCTTATGCGGGTAGTTCACAAAACAAATTCTTAAACGGGTAGTGAACTACCCGTTTAAGAATAACAATGAATCAAGTGCTATCTTTATGCGGGTAGTTCACAAAACAAATTCTTAAACGGGTAGTTCATTCATAACAATGAATCAAGTGCTATCTTTATGCGGGTAGTTCACAAAACAAATTCTTAAACGGGTAGTTCATTCATAACAATGAATCAAGTGCTATCTTTATGCGGGTAGTTCACAAAACAAATTCTTAAACGGGTAGTTCATTCATAACAATGAATCAAGTGCTATCCTTATGCGGGTAGTTCACAAAACAAATTCAAATAGTATGAAATCCACTTTCAGAAGTTCATTCTTCCATGAAAAAAAGGGTGCTAAATTAAAAACCACAATTTTCTAACATTATTTATTCAAACTGCACTTTACAACGAAATATGTACGAATATATCACTATAAATACGTTAGTAAATAAACAACACGATGGAATTCAATTCACAGCACACCAAAACGATACAATTTAAATTTATGGTACTATATTTTTAATAATAAATCAAGTGTTCCAGGTGTTAATAAGTATTTAAAAGTGTCTTGTATTTAATAATTGTCAGATCAGCTAGGACGAGAGCTCGCGAGAGTCGCGTCGCGCGCGAGATAGGCTACCCTTCTCTTTCTAGAACATACCGTAAGAAAGAGACGGGCAATCTACCTTGCGCGCGACGCGACTCTTGCGCGCTCTAGTGCTAGACGTGCTGGGGCAATCTAGGCCTAAATCCCTTTGTCTACTATTATGAGAAAAGCTACCACTGCATATAATTAACGAAAATTAATGTAACACTTTCAAATACTTATTAAAGCACAATAAAAATGAATTAAGTACATATACATATTGCCCAATATTTTGATTTCATCAATTATAAATACTATTGTATAATACTATAATAGACCACGTTTACATTTTTAATGTTAACAAATACAAGATATGATATATTGCTTTTAATTAAATTTAATTGTTAAAGGAACTTTTGAGATCTTGCATTAGTTGAAAACTTTATTTCACGTGTTGAGAGTTTAGTGGCTCTTCCGAAATTATAAGTTCGTATGAGTAATGTCTACGCATCATTAACAGACTTAACAAATTAATATACAAGACATACATATTTTTATTAAAATTTGAATAATCCAACAGGTAAGTTACGATTGAGCACCTAATAATACAGAATAATACCAACATTCATTATAGCACTATATTTTGCACGTTTAAAAGTATAAAGAAAGGAAATTGACAACTCACTAATTCGACTGTGTGTGTGTGTTTTATGGATGAGGCCGGGTTTAGGGTGGGTGGGTGTAGGTGGGTTGTGCTTTGTTCTGCATTTTCTATATTTCATTTAATTTAGGATGAGAAACCACAACATTATATTGCGGCTCGTTTGCAATTTGTACTAGAGTAAGAATTGACGACACGCAAATGAAGTGACATTAAAACAATTTTACTTTGCGGCTGCCAAACTATTGCATTGTACTGTTTGCTAGGTAAGAAATAGTTGACCAGACGCAATATAATGCTATTGTGGTTTCTCATTCTAAATTAATTGAAGTATATTCAAAGACAATATAGTATTTACTTTATTCTTAATTAAAGGGCAAATCTCCGTATTTGTCAATTTTTTTTTTTATAATTTTAAACGTGCGATGGTCTAATAATTTTAATACATTTAGTAACATTAAGCAAATTTATTTTTTAATTAAATATTAAGTAATTGTTTACGGAACACATATTATTAAGTATTTAATTGTAAAATTTCTTAAGCATTTTTTTGCCTGTCACACTTAGAAATGAAAATTAACCTTAAACTAGCAAACCTGGCGAACTCCGTTTCGCCACCAGATGGCTTCGTTTGTAGTACATGCTATGTATCAGAGATGGCGCTGTATGTGAAAAAAGATTTTCCCGCTTTTCTGTTGAAATTTTCCTGAATTTTCTTTGCTATAAACCTCACGGAGCCAGAGACCTTTCCAACGAATGCAAAACCGTGGAAATCGGTTCGTGCGTTGTGGAGTTATATCGTCAGGAAGGAAAACCCGACTTATTTTTATATAGTGTAGCAGGTCTAGGTGGTAGTTGGGGTGTGCGGGTGCGCTGGCAGGACACGGTGAGAGTGACAAGGCAGTCGAACAGCGTGAAGGCGTTTATTGCGAGACAGACACGGATAATACAGACAATAACAATACGTAAAAGCAAACACTAAACTGAGTAGGCAGGTCCGTGCACAGTCCAGCGGAGGGCGTGTGACGTACGCTAACTACTTTCCTAAGCTAACGTGAGTAAACAGGTCCGTGCACAATCCAGAAGAGGATGTATGTCGTACGCAGAGTACTCTCCTAACTAAGCTCAATTTTACAAAATGCTTTAACAGTCTTTATTGTTTTCTAAGTTATCACCTCGTTACTTAGTTTGAACCTACTGTCAGCGCCATCTGGTGGCGCTTGCCAGTATTAACTTTTATTATATTTTATCTTGTAGGTCGATACAAAATGAAAGGTGTAGATTACAACGGAAAGTTGTTAAAATGGATTACAGTGATACTAAGGAACGTAAAACATTCACATAATAGCTTTTACGTTACCTAAATAGAACAATATCATGATATTTGTTTGCATCTAAACAGAAAACTAACGCCATCTGTGGCGCTTGACTGAACTAAATTTGGATGTTAACAAAAGTTATACATTTCGAAGGTAGGTAATGAAAATAGGTTGCAGTAGTCTTAAACATCTTTGTACACATTAATACTATTTGCTACGTTAGCTAAATAACATGATACGTTGGTGTTTTGTTTTAAAATAGTGCGGAACTAACGCCATCTAGTTCTTACAGAGTGAAGCTACTTTAATGCAATTTCATTGACACTAATGGTTTGAATAGGTTTAAAGATAACAAATATAACTTGTTACACTTTAATAAATATGGAATGTATGAAATAGTATCGTTGCGGGCACTAAATAGGACATATCGATATTTTGTCCAGCTTCATGAGTACCACTAGCGCCATCTATGGAGCCGTGGTGGACATAATCAATACGGAATGACAACAACGACGCGAGTTCAATAAATATGAATGTTACATCCTCCCCCTCTGGAACCGAAAGCGTCCCGATGAGGTTACAGAACAGTAAGTCAGGAGTTGTAATCATGAAACGAAAGTTTATAAAAGGTTAACAAACAGTTAACAACACAATTAATAAAAATACTGCTAAGAATCAACAAAACAGTTAACAGAATATAAAAACTATTTCTTACTCTACGCGAGGTGGAATCTTCTTACGGGGTCGCCCGCGTTGTCGGGTAACAACTGGGGCTCTTCTTCACCCTCCCCCTGGACGAGAGCTGCTCCGAGAGCGTAGCCGCTGGCATCGGTTTTGAGCGTATAGGGCTTAATCTCGTCGGCCTGTCGGAGGACAGGGCTGAACTGGAACACTTCCTTGTTCTTATCCCACATCTTCACCGGTTGTTCCTTCCGGTCTTCTTCCAAGAGATCGGAGTTGACTGCATCAATAGCCAAAGAGCTGAGGTCGATATTCTCTGGATCAGGGAACAAGGCTCGCGAGCGCGGTGAAAGCTCTGCTTCTGCCATCTGAAGGCTCTGCTCAGCGTCCCTCATCATGAAATCAAAAGCCGGTGCGTAGTCAAATAGTCTTGCTCTCGTACGTTTCGATGGAGGCGAATCAACCTGTATTGGTATGAGTTTGTAGCTGTTAGCAGGCGCCTCAGTAAACGGATCTAGATCATCAAAGGGCAGGGCCCGTTGCATTGGAGAGCTTGTTTTCAATGGCGGGATCGGTTTAGGCTTTCCGTTTTCAGCAGAATCTAATTCCGTTAAGGCTGCTTCTACATGTGCCATTGAGACTCCGTCGGCATCTTCTTCCCGAAGGTCGTAAACCTGAGAAGGTTGATCTTCAAAGTGCCACGTCAACTGCGGCAAATTCAAGACCATCTTGGCATCTTGAATGAACCCGACACCTAGTAGTGTTCGGTTTTCGTTGGCATGAGGCAAGACGATGAAAGTAGTGGGAATTGTCCGTCCACATATTTTAACTAAAACTTTGACCGTTAATATGTCTTGCTTCTTCTTAATCCCATCAGCCAAAGTAAGCTGCACATTCCTGCTGTTGAACTTATACCCGCGGCTCAGTAGGCATTGATATAAGCCGTATGATGCGACACTAGATTTTGCGCAGGAGTCGACGTATGCTGTGCCCGCGATGTCATCTATACCGATTCCCACAATCGGCCGAGGACGAGCGTCAGTCGTGACGTTGACGGCGCAAAAGCTGAGAGTGTCGGTACTGGATCGTCTATTGTTGGAACACGTAGGACAACGACTTCGTACCACGCCGGGGGCACCGCAACCGTAACAGCTGAAGGATGGTTGCGACGGTGAAGGCGCCTGTGTAGCGGCCGGAACTTGTTCATTCTTCACCGGTTGTTGTAGAGTACTGAGTGTATTCTGGGATTTCTCCCGACGTCTGCACACATCACTTGTGTGCCCAAACAGACGGCAGTGGAGGCATCTCGGTTTATCTGCCTTCTTTTCTTTAATTGTTTGAGGAGCGTCGCCATTGTCGACAAAGAGCTGCTCGGCACTTAACGCGGCTGATAAAAGAGTGTCGAACGAAGTCACAGACTCTCGTGGCACCTTCTCTTTAATGCGCTGGTGTAGCTGACCGTACACCATGTCCAATTGGTGAGACTCGGCGATGGCTGGCGGTGGTAGCTGCGCCAGCAAGTCGCGTTTCAATGCAACAAAGGTTTCCGTGAGCATGTCCCTAGGTTGCTGTCCACTTATTATTTCTTGAAACAGAATATGTGCTGGGCGCTTCGGGGCGAAAGCTCGTCGTACGCGCCGCTCGAAGTCTTCCCACGTAACGACAACATCCTTGATGCCGTTCCACCATATCGCCGCGTCGTCCCTCAGTATCAATGGCAGACTATGGAGGGCATCGGCTTCTGTTATTCTTTCTACGTTCCTGAAAACCGAAGCGGAGGTGATGAATGCTTCGACTTGAGCGCGATCTCGTGTTCCGTCGTACGAGAATGCAGCAGTCGCGAATGTCGCTCGACGTTCTTCAGATCGAGGTGCAGCGTTTGCACCTATGAATTGGAGAAGTTGTTGAAACTGCATATCCGTCATGTTAATCGACATTGCTTCCGTCTTCAGTCGTGCTGCCTTTGAACGCGTGACAATCGGCTCCCTCTCCCTCTTCACCGCGGCGTCCAAATCCAAGGCCCGAACGTTGTGCGCCAGTGTAGCAGGTCTAGGTGGTAGTTGGGGTGTGCGGGTGCGCTGGCAGGACACGGTGAGAGTGACAAGGCAGTCGAACAGCGTGAAGGCGTTTATTGCGAGACAGACACGGATAATACAGACAATAACAATACGTAAAAGCAAACACTAAACTGAGTAGGCAGGTCCGTGCACAGTCCAGCGGAGGGCGTGTGACGTACGCTAACTACTTTCCTAAGCTAACGTGAGTAAACAGGTCCGTGCACAATCCAGAAGAGGATGTATGTCGTACGCAGAGTACTCTCCTAACTAAGCTCAATTTTACAAAATGCTTTAACAGTCTTTATTGTTTTCTAAGTTATCACCTCGTTACTTAGTTTGAACCTACTGTCAGCGCCATCTGGTGGCGCTTGCCAGTATTAACTTTTATTATATTTTATCTTGTAGGTCGATACAAAATGAAAGGTGTAGATTACAACGGAAAGTTGTTAAAATGGATTACAGTGATACTAAGGAACGTAAAACATTCACATAATAGCTTTTACGTTACCTAAATAGAACAATATCATGATATTTGTTTGCATCTAAACAGAAAACTAACGCCATCTGTGGCGCTTGACTGAACTAAATTTGGATGTTAACAAAAGTTATACATTTCGAAGGTAGGTAATGAAAATAGGTTGCAGTAGTCTTAAACATCTTTGTACACATTAATACTATTTGCTACGTTAGCTAAATAACATGATACGTTGGTGTTTTGTTTTAAAATAGTGCGGAACTAACGCCATCTAGTTCTTACAGAGTGAAGCTACTTTAATGCAATTTCATTGACACTAATGGTTTGAATAGGTTTAAAGATAACAAATATAACTTGTTACACTTTAATAAATATGGAATGTATGAAATAGTATCGTTGCGGGCACTAAATAGGACATATCGATATTTTGTCCAGCTTCATGAGTACCACTAGCGCCATCTATGGAGCCGTGGTGGACATAATCAATACGGAATGACAACAACGACGCGAGTTCAATAAATATGAATGTTACAATAGTAAAAGATATCTCAAAAAGTGTAAGAAATATCGATGTTAATGTTAAACGTCTAAATTATCGGATTGTTTCTAAGTGTGCCGCTGAGGTCTGTATAGAAACTCAGTTTATAAGCTTATTTTCATGTAAGTGTTTTATAGGCATGTCACTGATGTCTTATGATAAAAATTGCATTTTTTCAACATTGGAATGATCTCGATTTATTTTAACTTATAAAAATAATAAATACTAACCATTTTAACTAAATATACATAAATACTGGTCACAATTTCGCCTAAAAAAACTCATAAGTACACATAATTTGATTTCGTATAAATGAATGTTTTTTTTTATAAATGTTGCCAGTTTAAGCACCTAATTTATATGGTAAAATATTTAGCACTATAATTGAAAAAAAAAAAGAAAAAAGAATTTTATCCTCGAAATAAATTGCAACTAAATTGCTTCTTAATAAATGACAAAAAAAAAACAGTTAACTACTTTTTTTTTTAGTTGGAATGTGTTTTTATCTCTAAGGCAAACAAAAAGGTGATAGGTACAAACCAAACCAAAATATAAAGTGTGTATCAGTATGTGGCAACGTAGCTGCCAAACTAATCGTCCGAATCAGACGCAGTTAAAATACTAGTTTAATCCCGCTGGTTCATAGCTAGATTTCATCAAATACGGTGCAACCGTTTTTGAGATAACAGATTATAAAATAAAATATCGGGAGTCTTCTAACTTTTATCAGTTATGTTATAATTATTAATAAATATAATTCTTCATATAATATTTCGAACACATTTCACTTCTAGTAAACTGTCATAATTTATAATATCATAAATTTCTTATTCTACAAGCAAACTTGGTGTAATAAATCTACAATTAATACTTCATATAAACTTTCATCTAAATTCAACTGGAAAAGGCATGCCGCAGCTAACTTTTATATGATCGATTATTATGTGAAACATTATTATGTGAATGCGTCATCTACCTATATTACTCTTTCTCTGTTATAGCTCTAAAATAACACAATTAACTATCTTATTAATTATTTATAATCTAATAATATTGGAATGATTTAAATAAATATAACAAATTTGAACTAATCGTAACAACTAACGTACAAAATTTGTAAACAATTAAAAATATAAAAACAGGATATAAATTAATTCGTTGATAATAGGTAAGTAAAAGCCAATAATAACTTTAGTAAGACATAATTTTATGACATGAAAATCCTATGACGGACAAATTTTACAGCACATAGCATTGCAGGCATAAATGCAACTTAAATTATCATTATGTTAAACAAAATTATATGAATAGTTTTGTCATAAAATTTCACCAACTAACGTCATTACAGCCTTGAAAACGCTAAATCAAGCCTTTTTATAAATCTGTATAACCTTAATTAATGTAAAATTACAATATTTTACTTTTATAATAAAAAAATGTCATGCCATACTAAGCTCTGTCGTAACGCTATTTGGTCTAGTTTTGAACGTATAAATGCTGTATGGCAAGTGGCTTAAAAAAGTCGCTATCAGTTTTTTTTTATCAAATTATTTATGTATTTTGTTTTATAAAAAACAAAAAAGATGGCACCGGAATATAAATAATTTCATCTTTTATGGCATTTATAAATTATTCCTAGGAACGAATCGATGTACCATTTCTTTTTCCAACAAACTGTGGCCACAATAAAATAATTTCAAAAAGAATTAAATAACGAAATCATGAGTTTCTCTTATTTTATTTTTTTCTTTAGTTTTAGTTTGTTATTGTTTTTTTAGAAATTGGAACCACGACGTTACACTTTCCAAATTTATTTATACTAAAATTGCTAATTGCAAAATTACTTTCCAATCTGTAATAAAATTTTAATTTTGAATGCCTAAATATTTTGGAGTTACGTCGTTTTTTATAAACAGGAATTAAGTACAAGTTAATTCTCCCCGTATGTCTTATAATTTTGGGCCTTATTAAGATATAGGCCTTATTTATATCATAGTAAGCAAGCTGCCTTTTTTTATATCCTTTATACTCTTAGTGTGGAATGTTTTTCTACTGAGCCTTACTAGGCAGGCCTTGGGGTCATATCTCACTGGGATGCCGTGAAAACGACACCGTAGCCAAGCTCAGACGACACCTACGTCTTATACGACTCTAACAGCCTTATTCATAAAAAAATCCTTAATTGAGGTTTGATCAGTCGATTAGTTAAGCTTATTTGACAGTTGTTAAAAAGTATGATTCATAAACGCTTGCTAGCAGTCTGTTAACTAATGAGCTGCTAATGGATGGATTAGACGCGTTATGTTGTCACCTTGAGAAATCATAGACCAAAAGCCTTTTAGTGAATTAAAATAAATAAATTGACAGCAGTGGCAGCGAATTAGCGGGAAACCAGCGAATTAACACGAAAGACTAGGCAGTGTGGATCTAGTTTCCTTTACCTTTCCCGGAGGGGATAAACTTAAAACAAAAAAAACTGTCTTGCGTATGGTTTTGCTCTTGCCAAAATCAGCTGTTCACATGTGTGGCGGCCATTTTGTGAGTTAGCAGAGAGATAAAGTAGGGTCTACGGCTCGCTAACTTTCGGAAGACTTAACAGACCCTTGATGGACTGATTAGCGCTAATTGACGTTTATGAATCATGTTTTTTTGCATCGGTCCTATAGCGAGCTTATAGCGAGCCTCTAACTTTTTATGAATAAGGCTGTAAATCTTCTCCAGGTTTGTTATCTCTACTAATATTATAAATGCGAAAGTAGCTGTCTGTTACGCTTTCACGCCTAAATCATTGAAGCAATTTTAATAAAATTTGATAAGAAGATTCAGTCCCAGGGAAGGACATAGGATACTTTTTATCCCGGAAAATCAAGTTCCCACGGGATAGCGATAAGCGACTTTTGCGCATACGGAGTCGCGGGCAAATATAGGCATATGTCAATAGAAATGGTTAGATACGGTAGCGACGCTATGGTATCCTAGTGGGATAGGCCTTATTTATTTGGGTAGATTAACTTTTTCTAGTCACTCGTTACTTATACTTGTAGTGTCACGAATAATTGTTTTCTTTCGTTTTTTCTTTCGTTGCTATGCTATGTATGTTGCTATATATTTCTTCGGCCGTTTTAAGCCTCTATAATTTTATTGGTCATCTACTAAGCATGTTAGTATAGACAACATTTCTTCTAACTGTACTCCCCTTGCTGATGAGACAGAATAACAACAAGAAATAGTTAATCCACATATAGGTATCCTAGTTACTTAGTAACTCTAGGTGAAACAATTATACAATTTCCATACACGGTATTATAATATTTTCTATTGGGCCTTACAAGGCAGGCCTTATTGGCCGCATGGGATTATGGGCCTTATATCTTCGCGAGCAGGCCCTCTAATCCCAGTACTTCTGGCAGCTCGATGTCTTCCAGACGAATCGGAGAAGGATCGAATGGGAATTGCACGGAGAATATCATCTTGGAGTCCATCAGAAGATTTTGCTGTGGAGAAATTGGGGAATAATTTTATTGAAGAAGTTAAGAATGTAAGAATATTTTTGTATGAAATAAATGTCTACTAACTGTTGTGTCTTTAAAAGAAAGGGCTTTATATCTTACTTATTGATCAATACCTACAGCTTGAAATCATTATTTTGTATACATGCAAAATGAAAATTTAATTTGTCAAAGACAGGTTAAATTTAACATAATAAAAATAACGCCTTAAATGGTTATAGTGGATACTTTACAACGATAATTTTGGTCGAAAACCGCAAACATTGTAGATCAGTATATTTCAAAAATCCTCCGTCCCCTTGATTAAGCTAGGTCGTAAATTTTACAACGTCAAAAAAGCAATGAGCTTTTCAGCGAAGGAAAAACATCGTGAGCAAACATGCACAGATCAAGCAAATCAATGGTGTGTGAAGTTCTCAATCCGCACTGGGCCCGCGTGGGACCCAAGCCCTCTCATTGTAAGAGGCCTGTGCCCAGCAGTGGGACATATATAGGCTGGAGAAGAAACTGACCACTGGTTCCTTGTCCCCCGCGGGGGCTGCCTTCTCCTGCATTTTCTTCTGTATCTCGTGTATGAACTCCCTCGTCACTTTGACTTCGTACTCTTCGGCAGGAGTGTACATGTTCAGTATCTGAAAGAGAAAACATTTACGTCAATGGATGGATGTATGTATGTTTGTAACAAACACCCCGTGCGATAATTCTGTCTTATACTTTAGGGCCTTATTAAAATAAGCCAGGCCTTATTTCTGAAGTGAAAACTTCATAAGCGGCGTTGAGCACTTTTTGGGATGGGTAAAAAATGTTAAACTCGCGTCAGACGTAAGACGGAGGGAGAGTTTAAGCACCAGGATATCAGATCCTCTAAGAGTTTATTTTGAAATACGAATGAATCGCGTTCGATTTTTGACGCGTTTTTTTGTTGAGTCGCGGAGCAAAAGTACTAGGGCATCGCCACATTGTTAGAGGTCTGTCAATATAGATTGTACGGACGTTTTTTTTTTAAGCGGCCAGTACGGTACGCGTCTTGAGTGTCATAAACAGGCGTCGGACAAAAAGTGCGGATGACGTAAAAATGACGTAATCTTGCACACAGGATGATGTTTGTATTTAAACTTCCGTGCGACATGTAGTAACAATATCCGAGTAAAGATAACATTTTACAGCGTTTTCTTATACACTAGTAAATATACATTTTAGCTAAATATAATCGTGAAGATACAATAGTTGTTAACAATAACGAAGTCAATTTATTGCTCATCTGATTGACAACGTGTCCGTCAAAAACGTACTTATTCATTTTAAGTGGCGATATCGTTTAATAAAGAGGTTGATACAAGTGATAATTGTTTATGAAAATCAAAAATACTATTTGAAATTATCCTATAAGTGATTTGAAGTCGTCGGCACTTTTTGTCCGACCCCTGGTCATGGTGGCTACAACATCAAAAGCTAATCTAAGCTGTTGTCACTTCTGCCGGCACTCCCGGAGACCTGTCGCTGTTTGTATTCGCCACTCACCTTGCAGACTTGCATGGCGGTCAGGTTGGAGCACATGTCGACAGTGCTCTGGACGTCGGCCATGGACTTCCTGGCCTGCAGCAGCTGCACCGCCTGCGTGATCGGCTTCAGGACGCTCAGGATCTCTTCCACCTTCAATATTGGATACAATCAATCAATCATTTATTCACAAGAACATGGTTTACATAGATGGTGTTGTAATCAAGTATCAGTCCTAATATATTCAGCTGTTTGAGACGCGTGAAATGTATTGAGCTAAGGCATCGTCCTAATTGAACGCGAACGGGCGATCATCGTAGTTCGCGCGAATTTTACTCGTACGAACACTCATTTGCGTTCTATTTGGACACCCAGATTTTGCCCACGCGTGAACACGCGATGGTCGCATCGCTTACTCGCGCAGGCAGGGTGGCAGGAGCCTGCATTTGACTGGGACGAGTGGCAGAAAGAAGGGGAGGCCTTTGCCCAGCAGTGGAACACTATAATAGGCTATTAAAAAAAAATTTGGAGCCAAAAATACTTTTAGCCAACAAAGTAGTGTTAAAACGTGTTGCCTTTATTTTTCCTTTCTGACGAGTGCTCTTAAAACAAGGGAAGTGTTTTGTATTATGCTTAACATACAGAGCCACTTCATAGATATACAAACAAGGCAGGGTTAATATCTTTAATTTAATGAAATGTGGTTTACAGGATTCAAAGGGCTTTAGGCTTTATCTTTTCCATTTCCGACTTGTTTCGTTCAGAAACTTTGTGTTGTGTGCGTGTCTAACAATTGGTTTTCTAATAACATACTGCATCAACGCTTGCCACCATACTCACGCTCTTCTGTCCGTACTCGGCGAGCTGCTCCTTGATCCAAGTCTCCAGGTGGCTGATGTTGTACCGGATCTGCAGCCCCTTGGCCCAGCAGCACAGGTCCTTGCGCAGCAGCAGCTGGTTCAGGCTGTACGCGCAGATGTAGTAGAACAGCTGGAAACACAAACACACAATGATTCATAAACGTCTGTTAGCGCTAATCAGCCCATCAAGGCTCTGTTAAATAGTCCGAAAGTTAGCGGACCGTGGACCCTACTTTATCTCTCTGCTAACTCACAAAATGGCCGCCACAAATGTGAACAGCTGATTTTGGCAAGAGCAAAACCATATGCAAGACAGTTTTTTTTTTGTTTTAAGTTTATCTCCTCCGGGAAAGGTAAAGGAAACTAGATCCACACTGCCTCGTCTGTCGTGTTAGGCTGAAGCCATGTTTTCAGTTTCCGGTAATTTTAATGAAATCCCAAATAGGTGGTTTAGTACCACCAACAATCTACAGACGGCGCCACTTAGCCGTTGCTTGTTTTAGCTTCCGAGAGTGCGGTGCTATCAACGTCAGTGACAAATGTCATTGTGTACCACAGATTCAAGCAGCAATTTTTTTTAATTTGATAATGCCGTATAGAGGCCGCCTAGTGACTGAGTAAAATGTTTATATTTTTATAAAATATATGGCTCGACGGAAAAATCTGAAACTTTATTCCGTAGCTAAGGATGGTTATTCCTATCAATAGAAAAATCAGCAAGCACTTTTAAAATAATCATCCATTCCCAATTAAGGATTTTTGATGAATAAGGCTGTTAGAAATTACTAGACGGAATTTTCATGCTGTTTTTAACATATTATACTGTGATTCTCGAGGAAGGTTTGGGTAATTATTTTAAATGCCCCAGTCGACTATTCTATTCTATTCTATTCTATTCTATTCTATTCTATTCTATTCCTTGTGGCAACTTATAAATTCTAACCCCCTTATTCATAAACGCTCTATAGGCTTGTGCTAACTTAGCAATCGTTTGTTCTTATGTCACTTTGACATTTACCTTTCACAGATAAGGAGAAACGATTGCTAAGTTAGCACAAGCCTATAGAGCGTTTATGAATACATTCATACATTCATACATACATACTGTCACGCCTCTTTCCCACAGTGGTAGGCAGACTAAAAGCCGTGGTAGCCTAGTGGTTTGATCTGTGGCCTCTCAAGCAGAGGGTCGTGGGTTCGAATCCCGGGCTCGCACCTCTGAGTTTTTCGGAATTTATGTGCGATATCTCATTTGAAATTTACCATGAGCTTTTCGGTGAAGGAAAAACAACGTGAGGAAACCTGCACACAACTGCGAAACAATTCAATAGTGTGTGTGAAGTTCCCAATCCGCACTGGGCCCGCGTGGGAATTACAGCCCAAGCGCTCTCATTCTGAGAGGAGGCCTGTGCCCAGCAGTGGGACGTATATAGGCTGGCGATGGAGGCAGAGACTACTTTGTTCCACTTGCTACGATTCTGACATACTTCTTTCGCTTCATCCACATTCATCAATCTCTTCATACATGCTCATCGGTTTCGGGTACTCTTGACTTGACCTTAGAAAAAAAATCTTAAATTTCTGTGAAATAATCGTAAAAAATCACCAAAAATGCGACGTTGCCAGCTCAGTAGGGATGCACCCTCTTAAACACTATAAAGTTGCTGACCTGTTTGAAGATGCTGACGGTGAGCGGCGCATGCACATGGTAAGCCTTGAGCGTGGCGTGCGCGGCCGCCAGCTGCTGCTTGAGGCGCGCGGGCCCGGCGCCGGGCGGGGAGGGCGGCGCGCGCGCCGGCCCCGACAGCCCGCTGATCTCCTCGTACTCCAAGATGGCGCCCACGATCAGACGCTCCACTTGACGCTCCAGCAGGGTTATGACGCCTGGTGACACAAAAAACACCAAAAGTTTTTATATTTTGGTAATGGCCCGCCAAAAGCTTTTTTACGTATTTTTTTGAAACTACCCACTTTTATTTTGGAAATAGCCCGCCAAAACCTTTTTTTATGTATTTTTTTGAAACTACTCACTTTTATTTTGAAAATAACCCGCCAAAAACTTTTTACTCATTCTTAGCTTATTGATCTGCAGTTTCGTTTTTTTATTTATTTGTATGAAATTTGATGCGTACTATGCATCCGAAAAAAAAAGATTTTCCTGGGAACATTTAAATACGACGAAAATGTTAAACTTGCCTTTTTTTTTGGTTCCTAAAATTAATCATTTGATTCACATATTCTTGCAATTTTCGAGCATATTTTTGCCTTTTTTCATGCACATTTGCATATATAACAAGCTTTTTATGTTGCATATATAGATGCGACCACCCCGCCGCTTAAAAAACGGTGACGTTACGGAATCGCAACAAAATGTATGAAAAAACTGTGAGAAAACGTGACGCATACGACACGTCACTGCGTATACGCGGCGGTTTGGTCGGACCTTAATCCGGTCTCTAAATAATGATGATTTGATGATGGAAACCAAGATGATGATGACACTGACCCTGGTATATCCAGACGGCGGTGTCGCTGAGCAGCTGCCGGTACTCGGACAGGTCGAAGATGCGCAAGCACTGCTGGTTCTGGCGCGGGGAGTTCTCCTTCTGGTAGATCGCGTCGCCGCTGTACTGGCGCAGGTTGTTGAGGAGCCTGCCAAACATTGCTTATTAGTGGAGGGATATTCGTGGCAAAAACACTTTCGCACATACGTGTCATACGTGTGTCATACATACGTGTCACGATGTGACCAGTTGAGGAAAGGAGGAAGGAAACTCAGGAGACGGTGGATGGAGGTTGTTGTTATATTAAAATACTAGCTGTTGCCAGCGACTTCGTCTGCAAAGAATTCGTTTATCGCTATCCCGCGGGAACTACGCAATTTTCCGGGATAAAAAGTAGCCTATGTGCTATTCCAGACTTTTCTCTATCTATGTGCCGAATTTCATCCAGATCCGTTAGGCCGTTCTGGCGTGATTGAGTAACAAACAAACATCCATCCATCCATCCATCCATCCATCCATACTTTCGCATTTATAATATTAGTTAGATTAGATAAGTAAAGCACCTAAAACAATGGGTACAAAGTTAAAAGGACGAGCGGATAAGAGAAAGGTAAATAATAAGTAGAGTTGGGATGTTTGGTGGCAATGGGGTGAACAAAGAGCAGTGGAGTCGTTGTTGTGAATATTTTTTGATTGAATGAATGAATTGACTGATTCATAAAATGAAATAAAAACATATTATATTGCTAAAATTTTCATGTGGTCAAGAGCTTGAATAAATTGTAATTGGAATCAAAGATTTAAAATCTTGCATATTATCTTCATCTGATGTTAAATGGTTGTTAAGATTATGAAAAGCATATACTATAACTGGAGTTTACGATTTCACAATTTGTGAAAAATCCATTTATGTGTGGAAAATGATCTCTCTACATCCACGATCTTAACGTAGCATGCTTCAGAATTTGGGTATGTTTTTCAAAACATTTATTCATTCATTCAATCATCAAAGTATCTATAATAACGACTCCACTGCACTCTTAGTTCAAAAATGTCACAAAAATCCTTACCCTATTTATTAGTGGAGCCCGGCAAAAACACTGTCGCAATCTAGTTAGTGTACATACATAAAAAAACATCGGGTAGCACTCCGGGAGCATAGCACTTTTTGGGATGAGTAAAAAATGTTAGACTCGCGTCAGGCGTAAGACGGACGGAAAGTTTCAGTACCAGGAAATCAGCATGCTATTACGTAACACGCTCGCAATCGCCATCGCGTTCATTTTGACAGTTCTTGTATGAATGTGACAGCTAGCTGATTCCGATGCCAATTGTCAGCCCATACATGAACTGTCAAAGTGAACACGATGGCGATCGCGAGCGAGTTACGTAATAAGCTTGCTGAGCTTATTTTGAAATACGAATGAATCGCGTTCGATTTTTCAAATGTTTTTTTGTTGAGTCGCGGAGCAAAAGTACTAGGGCATCAGCACATTGTTAGAGGTCTGTCAATATAGATAATACGTACGTTTTTTGTAAGCGGCCAGTACGTGCGTCTTGAGCGCCATGGAGTAAACATTCAAATCTAATCTAAGCTGCTGTTTTCACTTCTGCCGGCACTCCTGGAGCTTTTTTTATGCTAAAAGAAACGAAGTATAGATGATGGCAGCATCAGACCTGAGCATATTGGCGAGCCAGAGCGCGTTGTACTCGACGCTGTCCGCCTTCTTCTTCAGCACTTTCTTGACGCCGTTCCTGAAGGACTTCATGAGCTGGTGCATCTTGGGCTCGTCGTCCACGTGGTCCATGTGCCGCAGCATCATGAAGAGGATGTAGGCCGGCAGCCCGGGCAGGAGGGAGATGGCTGTGCGCGGCTTCAGGTCTGGATGGAAACAGATGTGGCAGATTGAGTCTGTGTTATAGACGAACTAGCTTCTGCCCGCGACTTCGTCTGCGTAGAATTAGCAATTGACATGTTTATGGCTATCCCTCGGGAACTATGCAATTTTCCGGGATAAAAAGTAACCTACGTTTTAATCTAGGGTAACAGCTATCTTCGTTCCAAATTTTATCCAAATCCGTCCAGTCGTTTTAGCGTGAAAAAGGAACAAACATACACACTCACTCACTCACATCGTCACATCGTCACAAACTTTCGCATTTATAATATTAGTAGGATTCAAATCAAAGGAAATTTAATCTAACTAATATCATAAATGCGAAAGTATGGATGGATGGATGGATGTTTGTTTGTTACTCAATCACGCCAGAACGGCCCAACGAATCTGGATGAAATTCGGCACATACAGGGTGTATCAGATAGCCCCTAACAATAATCAACTGGGGTATATGTATAACCACAGCTACAGAAGCTAAAAAAAAATATTATAAAAATATTGCAGTAATTTTTTTTATATTTTCTATAGGAATGGTAGTATTAATTGTAATCATTCCTTTAGAAAACATAAAAAAAATTACTCCAATTTTTTTTTATATTTTTTTAGCTTCTATAGCTATGGTTATATACCCCAGTTGATTATTGTTAGGGGCTATCTGATACACCCTGTATATAGAGAAAAGTCTGGAATAGCACATGGGTTTTTTATCCCGGAAAATTCCCGCGGGATAGCGATAAACGAATTCTCTGCAGACGAAGTCGCAGGCAACAGCTAGTTTACAAATAAAACAATCTTTGACATTTAGATTTCGAACTAAAAAACAACCACACAACAACAAACAACAACAATTAACTAAAAAAAATACAACCGAATTGAGAACCTCCACCATTTTTTTGAAGTCGGTTAAAAATATTAATGGTGTGGGAACGTCTTTACTGGGAGGTTACCGTGACGTCTTAATGCGATTCAGTTTAGGTTCGCTCGCTGAGAATCATACTAAAAATGACAGCTAAAACCTGAACTGAATCGGAAATAAGACGTCATGGTAAGGCCCGGATACATTACCCTTTTTTACTACATACCTAAAAATCTCTTTTAACTCGTGGGACTCGAACCCACGATCCTCTGCTTGAGAGGCCATAGGTTAAACCTAGGCTACCACATTTTTTTACGGTTTAATGAAATATCCACTTTGTAAGTTCTATTTGTAAATTAATACCTAGTATAAGTTTCTTGATGATGGTTGCTTCGTCTTGGGCCTTGTATTCGAACATGCCGAGATACTCCCTCTCTTTCTTACGCGTGACCGGCGCTATCTCGGGAGCGAGAGAGGCGTTCTGTGGCACCACGACATCTGAAAAAACATGACATACAAATAAGGGTCTATATCGGATGGTCGAATAATTTGTTTTGTCTAATATAATATTTGGTCGAATGATAATGTTTTGTCTAACATAATGTTTGGTCGAATAATTGTTTTGTCTAATATAATGTTTGGTCGAATGATAATGTTTTGTCTAACATACATAATGTTTGGTCGAATGATTGTTTTGTCTAATATAATATTTGGTCGAATGATTGTTTTGTCTAATATAATGTTTGGTCGAATGATTGTTTTGTCCAATATCATATTTGGTCGAATGATTGTTTTGTCCAATATCATATTTGGTCGAATGATTGTTTTGTCTAATATAATGTTTGGTCGAATGATTGTTTTGTTTAATACAATGTTTGGTCGAATGATTGTTTTGTCTAATATAATGTTTGGTCGAATGGTTGTGTGGTCTAAACTGCATTTGAACTGAAACCATCGACTTTTCAGGAAAATTATAAAGTAAACCTAACCTAACTTAACCTATTCTACATAGCCAATTTCCCGAAATATTTTCAGTTACCGCCGTAAAAACTTCCTCTTAAATAATAGTTAAAAATAACATAGCATGGTTCTTGTAGCGGCGGCAGTTCTCTGACAGCTTGTAATATTGTAAGCAGTGCGTACCCTTGCGGTCCAGTATGTCGCTCACGTCGTGCACGCCGGCCACGCGCAGGCGCGCCACCAGCAGCCGTATCTGGTTCTTGTAGCGGCGGCAGCTCTGACAGCTTGTAATATTGTAAGCAGTGCGTACCGTTGCGGTCCAGTATGTCGCTCACGTCGTGCACGCCAGCCTCGCGCAGGCGCACCACCAGCAGCCGTATCTGGTTCTTGTAGCGGCGGCAGCTCTCTGACAGCTTGTCAACCCGCTCCTAAACAGGCAAAGAGTCAACTTGAATTTGATTTTCTTGATTTGACCGTAAAACAAATTGTAATAAGGAGAAGAGCGGTGCTTGGTCCGGTGCACCCTGGGCATCGGTTAATGATTTCCTAGTGGTCTCCGTCCGAGGAATATCATTATCCGATGGCTAAGAGGCCGACATTTTGTCACAAGATTGTTTAATATATCTTTAACTAGCGACCCGTCCCGGCTTCGCACGGTATTTTATGCATGTATTATCTATCTAATATTATAAATGCGAAAGTATGGATGGATGGATCTATGGATGGATGGATGGATGGATGTTTGTTTGTTACTCAATCACGCCAGAACGGCCCAACGGATCTAGATGAAATTCGGCACATAGATAGAGAAAAGTCTGGAATAGCACATAGGCTACTTTTTATCCCGGAAAATTGCGTAGTTCCCGCGGGATAGCCCTACCCTATAGTCCTACCCCGCGCCCCTGTACCCGCGCGGGCGAGGACAGTTAAGCGGCCGTTCTATAATAATTGAATTGAATTGAATTGAGTCTGAAATTACCTGTAAAGCTAGGCTTTCGGAGGCGAGTCGTATAATCTCGTTCTGCGCGAACTCCTGGTGTTTGTTCTTTGGTTCCTGGCTCAGCTCGCCTGTCAGGATCCTAGGGAACAGTACATTATTGCAGAGGTCGATTGGCGGACGAGTATGCGTTAAAATCCGAGCGCAAGCGAGTACTTTTATTGTTCTAGTCAGGCAATCGATGCTCCGACCGAGGTGCTTTTTACAAAGGTAAGAAATGAAATGTAATTTAGTTAAAATTTAAACAAGAGTCCTTTTAAGCCTGTTTGGGTGAGGTTTTTTACTTACTTCTGATATTTTTCGTTCTCTTCTTTCAGGCGTTCTATCTCGGACTTCGTTTTTGAGATATGCTCCGAATAGAACTTCTTTTCGGCTAGCAGTTCCTCTTGTAGTTGTCTGTGACACAAAACTTGGTAATTAATAAAATGCTGATATAAGTACCATTGATAGGAAATGTCGAATTTGTCTCTTTGTCTTTTTCACAGTCAAAACATTACATAGATGCGCTAAAAAAAGAGATTTATTCAATAGTTTGTTTCAGGTACAGTTTTAAAAGTACTAACAATATAAACACAGTTAAAAAATGCAACAAACTACCAAATAGGTAAACGACTCAGCATATGTCTGCGCCTCACACTCAAGTCTAGGGATCCAGACGCTGTTTTTTATCGCCCTTATGACACACACACACACACACATACAAGTTAGTTTATTAGATAGTTTTAGTTGAAATGCCACGTGACGTCACCTCTTAGTATAATTTTACTTAGAACTGACTACTTGAGCGCACTCCCGAACTTTGACGTACGATACATGTATTCTTACCTGTTAATAGATGTATTCTTACCTGTTAATAGATGTACTCGTACCTGTTACTATACCATTTTCATTCTTACCTGTCGTATTTGGTAAACAAAATTCTAACCTCAAAACGTCTCATTTTTGTTATTTTTTAACTATTTCATCATAAATAAATTAACTGAAGATAAAATATCAGCAAAATTATGTACAAAATATTACCTCAGGTTTATTTGATAACATAATACACCTTATTCTTTACAAAAATTTGCATATTGAGGTTAGAATTTTGTTTACCAAATAGGACAGGTAAGAATGAAAATGGTATACATGTATTCTAACATGTTAATACATGTACTCTTACCTGTTACTACATGTATTCTAACATGTTAATACATGTCAATAGATGTGTTCTTAACGGGTACATATTAAAATACATAAAGTTAAAATACCTAATATTTCAAAATACCTAATGGTTTAAAATACCTAAATGCGATTTTCTCAGAATTAACAAGATTGTTATAAACTTAACCTAACCTAACCTATAGATTGGTTTAGGTTCTATCTCGTAAGTTAGGTTAGGTTAAGTTTATAAAATTCTGAGATAATAGCATTTAGGTATTTTAACTTTATGTATTTTAATACGTACCCATTCTTAACTGTTAATATCGACATTCTTATCTGTTAACACCGACATTATTACCTGTTAATGGCTGTGTTTCTCACCTGTTAATACCCTTCTGTGTCTCGTACGCCGTTGCCAACTCTCCATCTTCATTGACGATGTCAACATCTGAGCCATAACTGGACGATGTGAGCGACTTTAGGTTCACCGTCTAAAGCAATAAAGCTCATATTACAATCACGGTAAGAATGAAGTACAACCGATTATGTAAGACTTTTGTAAGTTTTTGAAGACTTTTTTTTGTAAAATTAAGTGGCAAATGAGCGAAGGGAACTGATGGTAAGTAAGCATTACCGATAAACATCTGCAACACCAGAATACAGATGCGTTGTCTGTCTAGAAGGCTAGGATGTACATAATATGTAAGATATTAAAATGTTGCAATATTATAGAGTACAATTATTTGGTCTTGGCTATGCTTATTGTTTTTTTATGATAAGGGGGAAACGAACAAATGGGTAAGTAATGACCACTGCTCATGGACTCCCATAACATAGCTGAGTTACGGGTACTTTGTCGGCCTTAAAAGTGTGTGCTCGTTTTTTGAAGATCCCTAAGTATAACTAACATAGGTACTTTCTGCAAGAACCAAGCGCTCCTCTTGCTTATTTGCCAAAGTTACTTAAAAATCTTACATAATTCGTTTAAAGTAACAAATGGTATATTTATATGTATAAAAATAAAAAAATTATTGGTATTAATTAATAAATAAATACCATGCAATGGCCGCAACAGAACGCGTGGATGGAGAAAAAAAAACAAATTAGTAAATCAAACTTTAAATTAAAAATAATCATATTTACTAACTAAAAGTGCACCGAATTGGTGTCGCAAAAACAATACATGCAGTATTGAAACGTGAAAGCACAGTACTTCCTATTTGGCTTAACATCTTTTAGGTAAGGCCTGAGTGGTGAGCGTTCGGCGGGGCGGGAAGCGGAGCGGGCAGCGGAGCGGGCAGCGGAAAAGGGCTCTGTGCACCCCGCACTCAGGACACTCACATACATTTGCTTGTGTTTAATATGAACGCTCACCCCGCCCCGCTGCACGCTCCGCTCGAGCGTCCACTCAGGTCGTACACTTTAGTGTTTGTAGCAGTTGTCTCACTAGTTATTATAATTTATTACCAGACCCCATTCATTTGCTACCGTTGACATAAAATAGATGTCACGCTGCATATAAGCTGAATTAATTTACTTTTTTAACCGACTTCAAAAAATAAGGTTATCAATTCGATTGTTTTTTTATGTTTGTTACCTCAGAAAATAAGTCACTTAAACGGCACCAAATGTACGGGGTCTGTTTGTTACGCTATGACAACATGACTACAGGCGGAACTATGCTATTGCCAGAATGGAAGCACTGTTGGCAGAATACGGTGTGAAAAGCGGTCGTATCGTATCGGCTTCGTTACATTTGAACTTACGACGTTTTTCAATGTTTGGAACCATTCGGTGGATTTTTTCTGTGACGGGAAAAAGAATTTGCTTAATAAAATTTCCAAGTCATTTCACGAATAAATTTTGAATAAACTTGTAGTTAGCAATATCTGAAAATTGGCTTGTTTGTACCAGGTAATGTACTGTGAAAGAAACTGAATCCCGTACCACCGTGGAACCTTTTCACTGCAAATGTAATGACTTACCATACACCTGCCAAAGAAATTAGTGCTAAATCGTATGAGAAAAAGTTCCACTGAGTTACGTGGTTCAGTTCCGAGCCACCTGTGACCCATTCAACAGAATAGAAATACGGGCTATTTAATCTCTCTCTTCCCCCCTCCATCTACTTCTCTCTCCCTTCTCCACCTTCCCACTACATCTCTTTCCCTCCTTCCTTCCATTACTCCCTCAATATTCCATCATAATCTCTTATGCCATTAATGGACGCCATTCGAGAACCTTCTGACCCCATCGGCCATCGGTCCTGCGAGCAATGTGCCCCGCCCACTGCCTCAGTTTCGCAATTCTTCGGGCTATGTCGGTAACCTTAGTTTTACTACGAATATCATTTCTGATTCTATCTTGGCAACCATGGCATATGAAATTCAATCTTTAGCATATAAACAGCATGAAATCATTCTGAAGAGTCAGATCTTGATATATACCTTTTTCCAACTCTGCATCAAATTACTTCTAGCCAGCGGAAGATCCAGTATGAAAAGTTTTGATATTTTCAACTCCCTAGAGGGTGGCACTTTGATTAACTTCCTAGCAACTATTTGATTTTCTACAACCTCCATTTTTTGTTGCAAAACATTTAGAAACCAAAAAGAATATGAATTAAAAAAAATATCACAGATTTTACAGACAGACGTCCAACATCCAAATAGTTTTGTGTACACTGAGATATAACATGTTTATTTTAGTATCAGATCAGAAGATAAGTATGTTTGAGATAGTGACAGACGGACAGGACAGCGACAACTGTTATGTTAGACTTACAATGTTTAGATATATGTATGTCAAACAATAACACACGAATTCTACATTAACCATTTTACATTTATATTAAGCGTTATATTAACTTACAATGTACGTATGTATACGTGTAAATATGTATGTATACTTCGATTTTTTGTAGAATTAGAAACCACAACAACATTATATTGCGGCTCGTGAACTGTAATCTCTTTAAAATCTGTACTAGAGTAACAATTGACGACACGCAAATAAAGTGACATTAAAACAATTTTATTTTGCGGCTGCCAAACTATTGCACTGTACTATTTGCTAGGTAATACATAGTTGGCCATACGCAATATAATGCTATTGTGGTTTCTAATTCTAAAAAAATTGAAGTATAGGTATGTAAGTATGTTTGTCTGGGTGGAATCTTGCGCCTCAATTTCGAAGCAGATGCCTTCATCGAACTGAAATTTTGCATACTTGTGTAATTCAGATGACAATACAATAATCTGGTAGTAGTATTCTGGTGGTCCAGCCAGGACCGTCTCCGCAGGAGGGAACTCTTCAACGGTTGGTCCGATAGACTTGAAATTTGGTTCACATGTGTAGGACGGATGAAAATACAAGTACAGTCAACAAAAAGTACAGTCAGAAAAAATCTTGTATCTAAAATGTAATTTTTAGGTTAGGTTATTTATTAATATCACGCCTGTGCAAGTGTCAGAATTATGTTGTATTTTTTGTCTAGTCTATTTATCTAAATGGAAAGCAACGGTACAAAACTGGTTCAATAAATTGAGGCGTTTCTTCATAGTACTTACCTCGAATTTATTAAGTAAACTTATTTGTTATTTTTCACAGAACTCGACGCAATCGCGACATACGAAAACAATAGATGTTTACTTTATAATTACGAGATCCCAAGTTTATTTTGTATGTTTGTCTTATATCGAGTATGGTTATGACGAAATATAACCGGATGGTTTGTTGCATTCTATCGACCAATTTGATTTCTGACCCACCGTAGAACGTTCTCACAGTAAACGTCACATAATTTCACCCTTTTTGAGTTCGTTTTGAGAATTCGGTACACACACGCGCGATATGTCAAGCTCGGAGGCAGGTCGTATCCTGCCGAGCGCCCCAAACAATCACCGTGAGTTATGATTTTGGAAAGGAAAGGGTAGTTGGAAACTGCACATTGTCACACTCTGATTCCAGCTCTAGTTATTACTATGAAACAGACAGACAGCCTTATTCATAAAAAGTTAGATGCTCGCTATAAGCTCGCTATAGGACCGATGCAAAAAAACATGATTCATAAACGTCAATTAGCGCTAATCAGTCCTTCAAGGGTCTGTTAAGTCTTTCGAAAGTTAGCGGACCGTAGACCCTACTTTATCTCACTCTGCTAACTCACAAAATGGCCGCCATAAATGTGAACAGCTGATTTTGGCAAGACAAAACCATACGCAAGACAGTTTTTTTTGTTTTAAGTTTATCCCCTCCGGGAAAGGTAAAGGAAACTAGATCCACACTGCCTCGTCTGCCGTGTTAGGCTGAAGCCATGTTTTCGGTTTCCCGCTAATTCGCTGCCACTACAGTCTTTTTTTTATAATACACTAAAAGGCCATTTTTGGTCTATGATTTGTCTAGGTGACAACATAACGCGTCTAATCCATCCATCAGCAGCTCATTAGCTAACAGACTGCTAGCAAGCGTTTATGAATCATACTTTTTAACAACTGTTAAATAAGCTTAATCAGTCTGTTAACTAATAGACTGATCAAACCTCAATTAAGATTTTTTTATGAATAAGGCTGAGAGTCATTATCGATAACTGACACTTAACGGAGAGTGATGACACAGGCCCTTACTGTGAAAGGGTTCCACTGTCGGTTAGAAAACAATTTGTTTTAATGGTACAACCGAATTTTGACTGTAGCATATTTTTATCACTGTTGTGAATATGAAGTGTCAGTGTTCCGACAATCGAATATTCGATAAATTAGTTAATTGGAATTTTTTTTTTAAATGGAGCGTTCCGTCAAACTATACGACATTCGGGTTTTAAACCCGCAAAAGTGACCGAGACAAGGTATATACATATATCGCACTATATTTGTGAAGCAATTACTTACATTGCTTGTGAGCACGCTCTTCAGCTGTATACACTCGTCGCGTCGTCTGTCCAATTCCTTCTGCATCACTCCCAATTGTTCTGTCGAATGGAATTCATACATTTACCAACATATATACACTTATGCTTACGTAGGGTCCCCATCTCACAGGCAGCATTCGCCGTACCACAATGGGGACTAGAGGCGCTTGTGTCGCGTGAGGATAACATTCACTTTTCACTAGTTCTCGCGGGCTTCGTGACATAAATTATAATTTCTTTCATTTACCTGTTGAAAAGTGATCTTCGTGATATATCGCAAATATGGATTATTTGGCGATGAATGTGAACGCTTTGAAAGCGGATTTTTTCCGGTCAAAACGGAACTGCACACTACTCGATATGATGATAGTTATTTTATAATTACTTAATGACATTCAAGATTTAAGACTTTGCTTCGGCGCCGAAGTTAGAGTCGCCTTTGGCAGCTATATCTCTGGATTGGCACCAATTGACAATATTTCAATTTTTTAAGTGCTACTTTTTATTGTCTGGCTGGAAAGAGCGCACAATTTTAAGACACCCATATTTTTTTATATTCGTGAAAATCTTAAATTTTCGTGGAAACATCCATTTAAATCGTTGCTCGAGCAGAAAGGGCGTAAGTAACAAACGTCAAGTATTAGCGAAATGACGTCACTGCTTTGTTTCTTATACTTAAAAAAACGTTGAAATAATTACATTAATTGACCGACAAAACCTGTGCTCAAATAGATTGACAGTGAATGCAGTTGTCAACGTCAATGAACGTCAAAACGAGCTGACAAACTCAAACAGAATACTTCACAAAAAATATGATTTTAAATGAAAACTTGCAAAAATATTATCATTATTGCCCGGCAAACAGTTATCTAGTGTTCCCGATGGCAACAAAGCGGAGTGGTGTGCGAATGAATTAACCGTCAGCTGTCAGTAGTGTTTGTGTTGTGAAAGTTGTAAATGTCAAAGGGAAACCCGGAAGACAAGGTTTTTTATAATGGCAGTATTGGACCGGCCGCTGGACGTCATTTCCAGTTTTAGATATTTTGCTCATTTTTCCAAAAAATACTGTACGAAAAAATCCAAAAATATTTTTTTTGTGTTCTACAAGTGCTTCTCTCGAAATGGTTTTTGATTTATGAATATAAAGAAATTAGAAATATTGTCAATAGTCCCCATTGCAAGAAAGCTACCTGCGCTTAGTGGTGTTAATAACGGCTGTTTTGCAATAACAGTGTTTCGTTATTCTTAAATAGCTGTTATTGTAAACTGTTGTCTGTTATCCTGTTATCTTGCTGTTTTACAATACGATAATGAACTTATTGTTAAATAATTATTATACTTATTCCGTCGCGATCGCAGCGTAATAAAAACGTACGGTAAAAAAAGCAAAACAACGCTCTGTTACCTTGTTTGTTATTGTACTGACTGACAACAACCAGCAACAGCTAATAATGATACCAAAAGTCAGTTATTTGAATTGCGATTGCGATGCGAGCTCGCGCGTATAGCGCTATCTCTCGCACACAGCTACTTCGATTTGTTGCGCACTCGCTTGCGCTTCTATGCCAAGTGCGGCAACAGTGCGCGTATGAACGACGTTGACAACAGACAACGAATAATGATAACAGGATAGTTGACGATTCAATAATGTGTTGTTCATTGCGTGCAAATAATGCATTACGTTATCTGCTGTTGTAATAACAACCACCACTACCTGCGCTAGAGTCGTCCATTGAACCTCGGCTTTCTTTCATTTTCGATTTCTTTCTCCAAACGCGCCACCTAAAAGCGGTATGTGGGAAGCTGGTGTACAAAGCATGAAGCACCAACCTATGACCTCCTTGGAGACAAGTCTTTGCGTAAGTAAGCTACCTGCGCTAGAGTCATCCATTGACCCTCGGCTTTCTTTCATTTTCGTTTTTTTCCTCCAAACGCGCCACCTAAAAGCGGCATGTGGGAAGCTGGTGTAAAAATCGTTAAGTACCAACCTATGACCTCCTTGGACAGTAAGATGCTGTCACCAGATGCCCTCAGGCGTTCCAGGTGCTCGCGAAGCTTCTTATTCTCGATCTCCAGCTCTTCGACCTTGAACCGGTCCACGTTGGGGTTGGTGGCCGGGGAAGACAAACGGTCTATGAGGAAAGTTAGTTTTTTAAGTGATGGGAAAAAAACCATGCTGGTTTGGGAAATGAAAAACGTAGAATATACCAATGAAACATTTCTAATGACGAATAATGAATGATCTTTTAATTGAGTTGACTTAGCTGATTTCTTCACATACCTTAGTATTTGTTATCAATTTCAACTTTATAAGTCTTGACGTTCCTAAGAAAAAGGGTCTTGACAGTCGGACTAACAAGGTGATCTTAGAAGGGTTCATTTTTAAGGTTCCGTACCTCAAAAGGAAAAAACGGAACCCTTATAGGATCACTTTGTTGTCCGTCCGTCCGTCCGTCTGTCAAGACCCTTTGTCTCAGGAACGCGTGGAGGTATCAAGCTGAAATTTATATCAAATAATCAAGTCCACTGCCCCTTGGAGCTGTGAAAAAATAAAACTTCTAAGCCAACGCAATCAAAAGATACAGCCGTTTATGCCGCAAATTTCCGCAACTCTCAAGGGAATCAAAACCTACAGGGTACTTCCCGTGAACGCAGAATCTTGAAATTTGGTATGAAGGTAGGTCTTACAGCACAGATTAAGGAATAATTGCGAAAACCGTAAATATGTATGTATGTCTGTATATGTCAGTGACCAATATAAAGTGACCCCACACTGCGTACATTTTGCTTTGGAGCAGGGCTCTGCTTACACTGGTTTATAGATATTTATAGATAATGATACGGAACCCTCGGTGCACGAGTCCGACTCGCACTTGGCCGGTTTTTTCTTTTGAGGTACGGAACCCTAAGAATTCAAGTTTTATGTACATACTCATGAGTCGCTCTTCCAGGTCGGTGGCGCGTTTAGTGGTCCTGGACAGTTCGCTTTGAAGAGCTGATATTCTATTCTGCATCCGCAGCACCAGGCCAGCGTCGGCGATCTATAAAAAAAAAACACCGGGTAGCACTCCGGGAGTGCCGGCAGAAGCGAAATCTACACACACGCACACTCGCGCAAAAAGAAAAATAAAAGAATAAAATACACGAGATTTCAACTGCGGTCACTTGAGAGAACGCACTTTTATTCCATACCTTATACCACTAGGCTAAACGCACATACGTTAAAGCCACGAAATCAACGTATACTTCATCGAACGCGACTCTAGCTTCATTCGTATTTCAAAATAAGCTCTTAGAGTATCTGATATCCTGGTACTTAAATTCTCCCTCCGTCTGACGCGAGTTTAACATTTTTTACCCATCCCAAAAAATGCTCAGCGCCGCTAAAGAAGCTCCAAACATCTCCAGACTATAGCTATCCCAATGCTGGGCATAGGCCTCAGAAAGAGGGCTTGGGCTATAGTTCCCACGCGGGCCCAGTGCGGATTGGGAACTTCACACACACCATTGAATTGCTTCGCAGATGTGCGCAAGTTTGAGGTATGCAAGTTTTCCTTTACCGTAAAGCTAAAGGTAAGTCTTTTCTTTCTTTTTTTGCAACTGATACTATGTTTTTTTTTTTAAAAAACCGTGGTAGTCCAGTGGTTTGACCTGTGACCTCTCAAGCAGGGGGTTGCGGGTTCGAATCCCGGGCTCGCACTGAGTTTTTCGGAATTTATGTGCGAAGTGTCAGATATTCCTTTTTATGTATACTTGTGTTTTTTAAGCAAATAAATTATTATTATTATTATTATTATTATTAAATTGCATTCGAAATTTACCATGAGCTTTTCGGTGAAGGAAAACATTGGGAGGAGACCGGACCAATCCCAATAAGGCTTTACCCTTCTGGGTTGGAAGGTCAGATGGCAGTCGCTTCTGTAAAAACTAGTGCCTACGCCAAATCTTGGGATTAGGTTGTCAAAGCGGACCCCAGGCTCACTGAGCCGTGGCAAATGCCGGGAAAAACTACATACATACATACAGTCATACCATCACGCGTCTTTCCCACAGGGGTAGGCAGAGACTACTTTATTCCACTTGCTACGATCCTAACATAACTCTTTCGCTTCATCCACATTCATCAATCTCTTCATACATGCTCGTCGGTTTCGGGTACTCTTGACCTGACCTTTTTCCAAAACGTCCCCAATTTGATCACGGAACGTCCATCTAGGCCTTCCCCTCCCAGCGCACCCATTCACACTCCCCATATAAATCTGTTTAGTTAATCTTCTTTCATCCATCCTCTCTACGTGACGTACATCACGTTTGGATGATGATTTTAGGTTTTTTTAAGGGCTTACCGGCATAGGCCCGTTGTGTGAGCCGGCCGACCAGTTGACAGCTTCAAGCGCGGGCCGCGAGTTCTCCACGGACCGCACTGAACCATACCCGTAATCCTGTAACAACATACAGAATAGAAGTGTTATGCAAGTGTGTCAACAGCTTTATTATAAGAAAAACGGGACTTAATCACGTAAAAAAGTATTATTGTAAATACCTCGACGTTTCGGACGCGACTTTGCATCCATGGTCTCGAGAGGACTGAAGTGGCGGGTGTCAACATCTTCTAGCTGCACGGGTTTTCCTAACTACCCGCACTTGGTGTTTATTATTAGTTTCTTCGCTAGGGCTGCCACTAGACCGACACACAACACTCACAACATCCGGCGATTTATGAGACAACGTTTGATGACGCTTACACATACTGATTACTCCCTTTTATAAAACGTATTAATTGTATTATAGGTAAGTTAAGTAGAATTTAAGTAGGTACTATTGTAAATCTATTTTATTTTGAAAAAATGACTTTCTGCCATTTTCTTGCGGCGCGTTCTTCTTGGCAATGATGATCTTTCCGAATGCGCTGGTAGATTAAAAAAAAGACATGTAAAAGAGCCCTTGGCGGCCTATTTGCAAAATAAACTTTTGACTTTTGACCGGATTCCACGAAGATGAAAGCTTAAAACCATCCTCCAGGTTGAAATTAGGGTGTTTCCTGATTTCAACTGCTTCATATACAATTCTACTATAGAAATGCCGCTCAGTAGAGACCCGTGTGTGAAAATCGCGAAAGTTTGAACCGATACATTGTGTCAAGAACATATGGGATGCGTGTTAATTCGTAACTTACATCTTCGACTGTCGTCTCCTGTTGTGAGTTGTTGCTGGCATCTGAAAGTGATCTCCTGTGTTCTTTAGGCGCTGGAGCTCTGAAATGAAAACCAATAAATACAGCACTTATTTGCTGTTTGGTAGAAAAGTTTTTTTTTTATATTTTGTATCTTCGGTAAATGTTTTTTTTTTATGTGAATAGGAAGGCAAACGAACAAGTGGGTCACCTGATGGTAAGCGACCACCACTGCCCATAGACACCCGCAACCCCGGAGGGATTGCAGATGCGTTGCCAACCTAGAGGAATTAGATGAAATGCCTCTTGTGCCCGTAATTTCCCCGGCTGTCTTACTCTCCACACCGAAACACAGCAGCGCGAGCACTGCTGCTTAGCGGCAGGATTAGCGAGTAAGATGGTGGTAGCGATCCGGACGGACCTTGCACAAGGCCCTACCACCCGCAGAATCCTCCCGCAGAAAATGTATTTGAGCGTTTTCCAAAAAAAAGACAACGAACATTTTTGCCAGAATTTAAATATTTCGGGTTTTTCTTACTCTGAATTGTTTACCCTACCGATCCTTATACAAGAGAAAACGTGTCCCAAAATTTCCATTCCAGTTCGTCACTTTTATATGAATATACCTAGGTATGTATGAAACGTGACGAACAGGAAAAAAAACCGGCCAAGCGGGAGTCGGACTCGCACAACGATCTATAAATATCTAAAATCCAGTGTAAGCAGAGCCCTGCTTCAATGTAAATTGTACGCAGTGTGGGGTCACTTTATATTGGTCACTGATAATATACAACATACATACATATTTACGGTTTTCGCAATTATTCCTATATCTATGCTATAAGACCTACCTTTATGCCAAATTTCATGATTCTGCGTTCACGGGAAGTACCCTGTAGGTTTTGATTCCCTTGAGAGTTTCGAAAATTTGCGGCGTAAACGGCTGTATCTTTTGATTGCGTTGGCTTAGAAGTTTAATTTTTTCACAGCTCCAAGGGGCAGTAGACTTGAGTGTTTGGTATAAATTTCAGCTTGATACCTCCACGCGTTCCTGAGAAAAATGGTCTTGGCAGACGGACGGACGGACAACAAAGTATTCCTATATAAGGGTTCCGTTTTTTCCATTTGAGGTACGGAACCCTAAAAACCATAGTAAAATCTGGGACATATTTTTTCTCGTATGAAAATCGATAGGATGAACGATTCTGAGTAAGAAAAATCCAAAATAGTTAAATTCTGGAAAAAAGTTCGCGTGAACTTTTTTTTGGAAAACGCTCATTTCTTCTTCAATCAAGTCTAAGTTCTATTACCTTTGCATAGAGTCCAATCTCTCCTGCAGCTCATACTGTGTAGAGAGCAACTTCTGCCGACTCTGTCGCTCCGCTTCCAGCTCCTCGCTTAGAGCGCTCTTCTCTTTCTCATGTTGCTTGTCTCGCTCTGTGACAGAGAGGACAATACTATTCAGGCATTGACAACAAGGACAACCATAGATTACCAAACTATGCAAAGCGATAAGACCGCCTATTGTATACTTTGTTCTTTGTTTCTGTATTGTTTAATTCAATCAATCAATCATTTATTTATTGCAACCATGGTATCTACAAGGTGTTCATATTGTTCTAGCCAGTACAAACATGGACCCTACTAGGGTGTAGCAAAATTTAAAACTAAACCTAAAAATAAGTAACGTTATACGTATATTCTACATGTCAAGGTAACGTATTCTTAAACATTTTTTATTATGCAACAGATCAGTCTTATCCTAAATATTAATTAACAGTGTTTGGTATTCTATTTTTATATTATTTTAATTTTTATCACAACGTATTTATTTATATATCTTCTTTATTCCATGAACTCCCGTAAGGAATACGGACACTTGTCTATGAGATAGGTTTTAAGTTTATTAACAAACTAGCTTTTGCCCGCGACTTCGTCCACGTAGACTTCATTTATTTTCAAATAGCTTTTGCCCGCGGCTTCTCTCGCTAGTAGGTACTACTGGTGTAGTACCTATTTCAATCCCGTTTTTTTCCCGTTCCCGTAAGAATTTCGGTAAATGCTCTCTTAATGCTACCCTACACTCCCCAAGCAACTCACTTGCCAAATTTCAGCTTTCTACGACCTGTAAAACGAAAAATCCCGTTTTTTCCCGTTCCCGTGGGAATTTCGGAAAGTCCTCTCTTAATGCTCCACTACACTCCAAGGAATCTACATGCCGAATTTTAGCTTTCTACAACCAGTAAAACGAAAAGTCCCGTTTTTCCCGTTCCCGTAAGAATTTCGGGAAATGCTCTCTTATAGCTTTCCTACACTCTTCAAGCAACCTACATGGCAAATTTCAGCTTTCTACGACCAGTAAAACGATAAATCCCATTTTTTCCCGTTCCCGTGACAATTTTGAAAAGTCCTCTCTTAATGCTCCTCTACACTCATCAAGCAACCTAAATGCCGAATTTCAGCTTTCTACAACCAGTAAAACGAATAGTCCCGTTTTCCCGTGTCGGGAAATTGTATCTTAATGCTTCCCTACACTGATCAAGCAACCTACATGCTAAATTTCAACTTTCTAAGACCAGTATAACTAATAATCCCGTTTTTTCTCGTTCGTTTCCATCAGAATTTCGGGAAATCCTTTTGTAGTGTCTGTAATACTTCTGTAATTTTAGTTTTCTACGACCAGATCCTGTAGAACTGTATATAAATCCCGTTTTTTCTTTATCCCGTGGAAATTACTTTCTTAGTTATGTAATCACTTACTTGTGTACGAAATTTGAAGAGTCTCGTTATTATAGTTACGTAGTTAGGGTCACACGAAATCGAATATATAAATCCCGTTTTTTCCCGTTTCCGTGGAAATTTCCAAAAATAGGTGCGTGTGTTTTTGTTTTCGTAATCAGCGACCCGATAAAACGTACAAACAAATACCTACCCATGTTGATTTTCAGACTTTGTCACCACATTTCCCCCTTTTAGGGGTTGAATTTTCAAAAAACCTGAAAGAGGTGTTTACTCATTTATCGTCAGGAATATACTCCTGCGAAGTTTCGAATAAAATAGTCTAATCTTGTTTCCCCAAACAAACTTTGGACCCCCATTTAACCCCTTTAGGGGTCGAATTTAAAAAAATGTTTTCTTAGTGCACCCCTAGATAAGGAACCTACATGCTAAATTTTGAATCTCTAGAACCAGCGGTTCAGGCTGTGCGTTGATATGTCAGTCAGTCAGTTTCTTCTTTTATATTTAGATTTTTAGAAACAGCCCCGAAGTTGAATGCACTTATTCTGTCCCGCGGGAATTTCGCATTTTTCCGGAGAACATGTTTTAGTGCTATAATCATCTACAGGTGTGCCAAAATTAAAGAGTCTAGTTAACAGCTATGTACTGAGATATATATGAATCTCATTTAATTCCTAACTCGTGGGGATTTCAAAAAATCCCTTCTTAGTGCTCTTTTGAGTTGGGATACTCAAGATATACGTCTGCCAAATTTCAAGTTCCTAGGTCCAGCGGTTTAGGCTGTGCGTTGTCAATCAGTCACTCTGAATCGATCATATAAATCCAATTTTTTCCTTATCCCGTGGGAATATCAAAAAATCCTGAAATTAGTTTTTTAGTGTTACGATCATCTACATGTGTGCTGAATTTGAAGAGTCTAGTTATTACAGTTTTACTGAAAAACGTATAAGCCTCATTTATTCCATATCCCGTGGGAATTTCGAAAAATCCCTTCTTAGTGCTCCTCTGGGATACTCAAGGTGTATGTGTGCCAAATTTCAAGTTTCTAGGTCCAGTGGTTTAGGCTGTGCGTTGTCTGTCAGTCACTTAGTAACGGAACAGTTTTATATATACAGATGACGTATACATTTCTTCCTGCGATATGCATATAGGAATTTTGTTAAAAATTCTTATAGCCATCGCGTGTGGGCCTTTGTTTGTCATTTGCAATTTCGCAGGAGCGGCCATAACTAATCTATGTCTGTGGCGTAAAATATGTGTTTCTTTGTAGATATTATGTTTTGTACTGATTTGTGGTGTTCAATAAAGAGTATTTGTATTGTATTGTATTGTATTGTACTATGAGAACTAAGCAATAGATAAACATATTTACATAGATAAATACATACATACATACATACACTAAACTCGTCTTTATCCCTTACGGGGTAGACAGAGCCTAAGGTGACAAGACCTACAGGCCACGTTTAGCAAGAATGTGGGCGTATAGATGGAAAATGGAATCAAAATAGTGATGGGTAGCTAGCCGCATCGCCTATAACATGATTCTTACGATTTTCGCCAATAATATATTAAAACATCCAAGACTCGAGAACAAACATTCGTATTATTCATACATAATATCTGCCCGGGGATCGAACCCAGGACCTCAAGCTTCACAATCAGGTTCTATAACCACTAGGCTATCCGGTAGTCATATTATAGTTCCCTAAGAGAACCCTAACTTTTTTTTACCCTAACTTACCTTTCCAAAATTGCGCCCTGGTCTCGAATTCCTTCGACCATACTTTGTAAGGTCCATTTTCCAAGGACCGAGGTCCATTTTCAAAGGACTGAGGTCCATTTTCGAAGGACTGAGGTCCATTTTGACTTATATTAGCATCCGAGGCAGCCTCAGAAGGCACCATAGTTATTGAGTCAGTAGGGACCACCATTTTGATATATTATTTATAGATGAAAACTACATAGTAATTATGATTTCACTATTGCTATCAAACCACCACGGCAATAATTGTATATTTTAAATAAATCTCATGGAACAATTGACACCGATTGACCTAGTCCCAAATATACACTGATAATATACTTATACTAAATACGGCCTTAAATAAATATTAAACATGCAAGACTAGAAAAAATATTGACATTTTTTATACATAATATCTGCCCCCACCGGGGATCAAACCCGAGGCCTAAAGCTTCATCGGTTCTATAGGCAATCTGGTCATTAAAAATCACACTCATAAAAAAAAAACTTGAAAACTATACGCATACGTACGTATTTGCATACGTTTCAATTTAATCACTGTAACGCGACAACTTATAAACACAACACATGCACACACTCAATTCAAACAGCTACATTTTTACACTATTGACATTAAATCGCGCAAAAAGTCGTGCTAAACCGTCAAAATACGTGTCATTTTAAGGTTATGTCCACTTGTCGACGAGTCAACATAGTATAGCTCCGAACAAAACATTACATAGTGCTATCAGTTATCAAACGATATCTTTAATTACTGTTATCTAATAAATGCCATTTTTTTCATAACGCATAGATAATGATGGTATGAGCCTGGCAACTTTCTATTTAGCCCTAAAATGCATACACATACATACCGTCACGTCTCTTTCCCACAGGGGTAGGCAGAGACTACTTTTTTCCACTTGCTACGATCCTGACATACCTCTTTCGCTTCATACATGCTCGTCGGTTACACACGTACCATCAAAAACATAAATGTGAAACGATAGACAAGTCCAATATTAATAAAAATATGCATCGTTAGTAACTTAGCCGACAAAAGAATTGATATGTATGTATATGGGTGCCAAGTGCTGAAAAGAAAATCCTGCATTTATTTCACTTGGGATGTAATTAAATTTCAAAATTTGACTTTCAATGATTCAAGAGGAAGGTTTATACATATGTATAATTCTACGCAGACGAAGTCGCGGGCAGAAGCTAGTCGTTTATAGTTGCGAAACGTTTGATCGAAAAGTACTTGTCAACATGGCGAGGGTCAAATAGAAAGTTGTTAAGCTATAAATAATCAATCAATTTAGCGTGCGTTCAGGACATCAGAGATATGCTTTTTTTTTAATTGACTACCAAAGGAGCCTCATTTCGACTGCATTTTTATTTTCTTGAATAAAGTTCTACATGTATACATATGTATCTAATACCATTGTTGTAATATGTATAAGACCTACTCTACCATATGTTTATGTGAATAAACGTTTCATTCATTCAGTCATTCATGTATACAGCCGTGGTAGCCTAATGATTTAACCTTAACCTCTCAAGCAGATGGTCATGGGTTCAAACCCAATCTCGCACCACAGGAAGGTTCTACGGAATTAATGAGAGAAATAAAGCATCGTGAGGAAACCTGCTCCAGAGAAGCGGTGCAATACAAATTAGAACTGAGTGTATATAGTCCATTCGTGGAATAGACAGCACTATCTTGGCTTTATCATATCTTTATTAATTTAATCCTTTGGTTGTGTTGATTAAAATTGAATCACTATTAGGAACCAGTCATAGCGTCGAGATGTTCTTTGTTGTATATAGATATATGAAAAAAAAATAGGAATGAATAGACAGAATATATTCATGTCACGGTGAAATTGCATGTTTATTTATTTTTTTATTTTTTATATTTACTCAGTAATTTATCTATGTTGCAGTAGTTGATTTTAAAAACTAGATCACAGAAAAACTTACCCTCGATAGCTATATCATACTGCTCCTTACAACTCTTCAGTTCATTCTGCAACTTTTCGCTTTCTCCCTCCCACGTTTCTCTCTCTATTATATACTTCTTTTCTATATCTTTCTTCTCTTCTATTAGCAGCTTGTTGCTGTCCCGCTCGTTAGCTAGCTCGGCTTGCAGCGCGGATATGATGCTGTCTTTGTCGTCGATGGAAACTTTGAGAGTCTTAGCCTCGATTTCTACAAGTCGGAGGAGCTCCAGTTTCGCTCTAAAAAGAAAGTGGTAAATGAGCAAGTGGGTCATTTGATGGTAAGTGAGTAGCTATGGATGCGTTGCCAGTTTAAAAGGGATAAGATAGTCTTCATGTACCACTTTTCACAGAACATCTTACTCTACACGCCGGAACACAACAGTCAAAGAACCGCTGCTTGTTAGCAGGATTAGCAAGTAAGATGGGGGAAGAGATCCGAACGGATCTTATAAAACATAATTGAGTTACAGTTCTTGAGTTACAGTTACTCGAGTTACAGTTACTAGAGTTACAGTTCACTTACTTGAGTTCGACGCACTGCTGCGACAGGGGCTCTAGCGCCTTGGCCTTCTGCTACTTGTTCTCCAGATCCTTGTTTAGTTACAGTTACTAGAGTTACAGTTAATAGAGTTACAGTTACTCGAGTTACAGTTCACTTACTTGAGTTCAACGCACTGCTGAGACAGGGGCTCTAGCGCCTTGGCCTTCTGCTACTTGTTCTCCAGATCCTTGTTTAGTTACAGTTACTAGAGTTACAGTTAATAGAGTTACAGTTACTCGAGTTACAGTTCACTTACTTGAGTTCAACGCACTGCTGAGACAGGGGCTCTAGCGCCTTGGCCTTCTGCTACTTGTTCTCCAGATCCTTGTTTAGTTACAGTTACTAGAGTTACAGTTAATAGAGTTACAGTTACTCGAGTTACAGTTCACTTACTTGAGTTCAACGCACTGCTGAGACAGGGGCTCTAGCGCCTTGGCCTTCTGCTACTTGTTCTCCAGATCCTTGTTTAGTTACAGTTACTCGAGTTACAGTTCACTTATATGAGTTCAAAGCACTGCTGCGACAGGGGCTCGAGCGCCTTGGCCTTCTGCTGTTTGTTCTCCAGACTCATACCACGTTGAGTTGCAATAACTAGATATACAGGTACTAGAGTTACAGTTACTCGAGTTACAGTTCACTTACTTGAGTTCAACGCACTGCTGCGACAGGGGCTCGAGCGCCTTGGCCTTCTGCTGGGCCTCCCCGAGCCGCTGCTGCAGACTGATGATCTTGTTCTCCAGGCCCTTGTTCAGGGTCTTAACGTGGTCGAGGCTGCGCGCCTCTATGCGCAGGCGCTTGTACTGACGGCGGGCGAGGAAGCGACGGATCTGTATACACAATTTTTATGAAGTAAACACGAGTGTGGCTGTGGTAATCTATACCCTGCCCTATATATATATAAAACAAAGTCGTGTTAGTTACACTACTTATAACTCGAGAACGGCTGAACCGATTTGGCTGAAAATTGATAGGGAAGAAGCTTAGAGCCAGGAATAGGTAATATGATACTTTTTTGTTTTGTTTTTTATTTTTTTGACATTCATTTGTTAAAAATGGAACAAAACACAACAGACAGCTAAACGGAATGTTGTCTATGGTTAAGTATGGTTGAAAATTTGACGAATCAGAGCGGGCAGTCGAACAAGGCGCGAGTAATTTTTAACATACATACATACATACATATCGTCACGCCTCTTTCCCACAGGGGTAGGCAGAGACTACTTTGTTCCACTTGCTACGATCCTGACATACCTCTTTCGCTTCATCCACATTCATCAATCTCTTCATACATGCTCGTCGGTTTCGGGTACTCTTGACCTGGCCTTTCTCCAAAACGTCCCCAATTTGATCACGGAACGTCCGCCTAGGCCTTTTCCTTCCAACGCACCCATTCACACTCCCCATATAAATCTGTTTAGTTAATCTTCTTTCATCCATCCTCTCTACGTGACCAAACCGACAAAGCATAAATAGTAAATAAATAGTAATTTTTAAATTACCTGCTATAAAAAAAAAACTCTGTGTAAATAATTGTAAATATACTGTTTGCGTAAAGTGTATAATATAGTACATTTTATAAATGGGTGAAAATATTTAAAAACTAAATGAAAGTTCTGCCGATATTATCATTATCGAAAGTAGTAATGACTTTTTCATATAATTTGGATACATTTATACACGGAAATTGCTTAGTTAATTGAAGATAAATTTAGTCTACGCGGACGAAGTCGCGGGAAAAAGCTAGTGTATGAATAAAAGAATGAACGGAGAACCGAATGAGTGGATGAAAAATACATCCCATCAAAAACTAGCCATGTACTAACCCATATATGATGAGTCACGTAGTGCTCGAAATAAATAAATATTATTATTAAAAACTTAACTATAACGAGATTGATTTACAGAAAAAATAATGGATTTATTTATTTTCGGAAAACCAAAAGCTATAAATTACAGAGTAGATTACTTCTATGGTACTAATGAAGCCAATTATATGATCTCACAACTAGAAACAAATCTAACTAATATTATAAATGCGAAAGTATGGATGGATGGATGGATGTTTGTTTGTTACTCAATCACGCCAGAACGGCCCAACGGATCTGGATGAAGTTTGGCACATAGATAGAGAAAAGTCTGGAATAGCACATAGGTTACTTTTTATCTCGGAAAATTTCGTAGTTCCCGCGGAATAGCGATAAACGAATTCTTTGCAGACGAAGTCGCTGGCAACAGCTAGTACAATATAAACAAATAAGGAATAAACATTAAAACATTAAATACATATAATTTGATGTGGTTGCCTACGCACAAGCCCCTTTGCCTTTTAAAATATATAAAAAAACAGAATAAGCATAGACAACCACATCACAGACAAAAGAACCAATAGAAGAGAAGAGAAATATCAATATCAATCAATGAAAACACGAGTACACTTTTAGGTTATAAACACAAAATAAGATTAAAAAATGAAAATGAATAAAATTACAGCCGAAAGTGACAAAAGTGAAAGTGGCAAAATTCACGCTAAAACTTGCTTTTATAATAAATTTAAACGAATAATGGAAAAAACAAGCATTGCACGTAACATGAAGTGTGACGGAGACAAACAAAGGGATAGCTCACAGGTCGGCGGGCAAGAGGCCACATGGTTACAGAAGAGACGTTGCGTATGAGACGTAAAAATCAGGTAAAATACCCAATCTTTACCCAAAACTGATCAATCTAGTCACTATATGCAGCTCGTGTCGTGTGCTAGAGTTTCCTGTCCTCGCTGATTTTAGTATTTGTTGTTATAGCGGCAACAGAAATACACAATCTGTGAAAATTTCAACTGTCTAGCTATTATGATTCTTGAGATACAGCCTGGCGACAGAGGGACGGACAGCGAAGTCTTAGTTTTAGTTCCCGTTTTTACGGAACCCTAAAAACGAAAGAATCAACGAGCGATTTCATTAATGTATTGTATTAAAGAAAGAACGAACAAATGAACGAATGAAAGTTAATTTGTTTACTTACAGAAGCCTGAGCGATGACGAGTTGTCTGCGCATTTTCTTGACGCGCTTCCTCGCGAGGTAGCCGCGCGCGTAGCGTTGTATCACCATCGCCTGTGAAAACCATTAATGTAGCCAGAGACGCTCGAAGCGGAGCGTTAGGCGGAGCGTGCAGCGTGGCGGGCAGCGGCAAACGGCTCTGTCGTCGACTCAGGACACCATTATGAGTTTCATTTGTTTAACATGCACGCCGCACGCCCAACTCGAGCGTCTTCTCAGGCTTTACGCTTTCAACACTCAATCTTGCTTCATCTACGTTAATTATAATAATGGATCCAGGGACCGGAAACCGGTATTGTGCACTCGCCCGAGAACGAAAACGATTTCGTTTCCATTCGCGGTTACCGGTTAAAGAACTGTTCAATTGAGACACCGGTTTGTGCGCTTTTCGTTCGTCATTCGTTTTTGGGGAACGAAATTGACCGGTTAAATTGAAAATTACGAAGATAGAACTTCTATCGCTGTCTCTTTTACACCACTACTGGAGCGTCTGGCGTATGTCGGCGGCGGCTGAATTTAGCCGGTATAATTTCGTTAACGCAAACCACAGAATATATAATAGTACTAACGTACAGAATGGCCACGCTCCGCCCCGCACCTATTCGAGTTACCCCACCCCTCAAGCGCAGTCTGCCGGAAAGCTGCTGGCAACTAGTAGGGCTCGCGACGCGATGTATGTCGGCCGCACGTCACAAGTTCGGGAACCTATCCTATCTACTTCATTTTAGAAAACATTAGAAAATTAATGCTTTCTGAAATTATCGCGATTAATACATGAAATAACTACAGAATCATTCGCTTAAGTTTGTTGTCGTACATGTATTGTAATTGAAAATAATAATGCTTAAATACACAGACAGACACATTTTAAGTAAGTTTAAATAAATAGATAACGATTAAGTACATTTATTTGCACACATCTAAGCCATATCTTTAATATATTTATGTCATTGGTAGTACTTATAGTACTAGGTTGTTGCGATAGACAGCCCTGTGTATCTTACGCACACATTGACGCGTGTACAGACGACGTCGTGCCTGTGTTCATTTCAGAACGCGGATTTTGTAGGTCGTGGCCGCCGTGTGACGCAAACGTTAAATTTTCGTTCTCTGTACTTAACGGTAAGCAAGACCATTTCGATTTTTTTTGTTCGTTCCATCAATTAATCGGTATATTATCGAACGAAATAAAATAACGATATTGGAACGATATTAACAGGTATACCAATAACGGTTCCGGTCCCTGAGTGGATCTGAGTAGTACTATCGAGTAGTACTATCTGTATATTGCATCATAGAGGCTAAAGTTGCGAACCGATTTTAATGAAACTTACTTTATTAGAAAGGTGTATATTCTGCGCTACTTTGGACATAGTTATATTAAAAATCGGTTGGTATATTTCCAAGATATACTAAATTTTACAAGTCAAAAGTTTTCGCCCTCTAGCCGTTTGCTCGGGAGAAAATTCTAGAATGTTTTATGGGTAGTCTTACAGCTTTGACTCTCTTTCGGTCGCGGTATAGCTGCCTCGCGAATAGCCGCGGACGCGGGCCTGGAGTCCTATCACAAGTCTTCGCAGCCTCTGGTACTACTAGGTAATATCATCTGACCTCACACTTACACACATATTTCACTGTAGAGGCTAAAGTTACGAACCGATTTTGATGAAACTTTCTTTATTACAAAGCTGATTTCTCTGCGCATCTTTTGACGTTGTTATATTAAAAATCGGTTGGTAAATTTCCAAGATATACAACATTTTACAACACCATACCATGAGAGAAAATTCTAGAATGTTTTATGGGTAGTCTTACGGCTTTGACTCTCCTTCGGTCGCGGTAGAGTTGCCTGGCGAGGTAGCCGCGGGCGCGGGCCTGGAGCCCTATCGCGAGCCTGCGCAGGCGCTGGTACTTGCGGCGCGCGAGCCAACCGCGCACGTTCTTCTGGATCTTGATGGCGGCGCGCCAGCGGCGGATCTCTTGCGCTTTGCTGTTGAAGAGTTTTCACGGTTGAATTTGTGACTAGCTGTCGTCCGTGCAGAGTTAAATATAGTCTATTACACTTATGAATAATGTGGCTTTCTATTGGTAAAAGATTTTTCAAGATCGGCTCCAAAAAAGGGGAACTGGGCCCTATTTCATATAACTTACAATTGTCAGTGACAGGTAATAGGTTCAACGAAAAATTTCGGATTAGCAAAGCGGCGGTGGAATATATTTTATCTAACATTGGAGGACAATTGAAACACCCAACAAAAAAAAGCCAAGCTCTTGAACCTGCGCAGCAGCTGTTAAGTGCGTTACATTGGATGGGTGCTCGTTCGCAATATCTATATTTTACGATATTTGTAAATTAAATTCAAAATAGGTAGTTAACAATCTTGTTCTTATCCGCCATGTTTACCTCAGACTGAATATCAGTGTAATGTTAGTAAACGTTATTTGAGGGTAGTTATTTAAAATAATCATTCAATTGACCTATCACCGACAATGACATACCTGTCATTCAATACGACCACAGTGACAAAGATTTATGTCACCGACAAGATTTTAGTGCAATAATTTGTCACAAAAAGGTTTTATGAAATGCCCTAAGAAAAAGCGATAATTACCACTGTGTTCCTGTCTACAATACTAAAAATGTCAAGTTTTATGAAACGGGAATATAGTGACAATCCAACATATGTCGTCAAATTTTCAACTAGTCGAGGTTTATGAAATGAGGCCCTGGGCTGAATGATCGCCGAAGAGGCGTCCCCAGCCAACATCATCAACATCATCGTATACGCATGCGTCATGCGGCGTACCGGCGCGCGAGGTGTCCGCGGCAGCGCGCCTGCAGCCCGCGCAGCTGCCGCATGCGGCGCAGGTACTTGCGGCGCGCTACAAACCGCCGCACGCAGCTCTGCACGCGCACGCAGTACAGGCGCTGGATGTCAGCGCGGATCTTCTCTAAATACGCCACCTGGTGGGATAAGATAAGACAATAGGAATAATAGTACATTACTATCTAGGCCAGGAAGTAGGCAATTACTGGCCGAGTATTGGTTTGAGCGGACGAGCATGCGAGTTGCATTTTTAAAAAGTTTATAACTAGACAGTGATGGAATTTGTATGCAACATTACTGGAGAGTTTAGCGCTACAGCAATGTTTCTTTTTAGACTGACCGGCAACAATTAACGTCCTGGGGCCTTACCATGACGCCCTAATTCCGACTCAGTTCAAGTTTTAGCTGTCACTTGTAGTATGAATCTGACAGCTAGCGAACCTAAACTGAATCACATTAAGAGGTCATGGTAAGGCCCCTGTTCTGATATGTAGTTAACAACGACGACTTTAACGGACATTTTTGAGAAAAGTTAGTTACCCATGACTTTGACACAATAAACAAATTATCTCATGTCTTAATTTCTTAATATAAAAAAAAAAAAAAAAGTAATATCGGTCAAATGATACGGAAATGCAAAGGTTTGGAACTACTAATCAGACAACATTAGTAGAGATCTGAACATGTGACGTCATAAAACACTACGACTATATGAACTCCATAAAGAAATATGTTTTGTCAGAAAGAAATAGAGACAAATCTTGAAAAGTTCATTTTCGGTAATTTATATAATTTTTTCGTCTATAAAATAAAATATATAAATCTCGTTTTAAATGTAAACTATAGTTAGCGAGCGCTCACTGTCACCGTATTATCGCTACTGCGAGAAATCATTTTACGTCACCCCGGACTGTAAATAGCAATATACCGCCCGCTACGCGAGCTGAAATTTCCACTTCCTGGCCACAAGACGTAAAATTCTGGCAATGGTAAAAAAAACCTCAGGTCACATGTTTATCGCCCTCGCCTTAGGCTCATGCTACAAGTTCCTGTAATCTGAGACATTCTTTATTTCACCACTTTCGACTTGTGGGTCAACATTCAAGCGTGTCAACCGCTCGGTTCATGCGTTTCGACCGCTCGGTTCATGCGTCATTGTCGTCCCACAATTATTATCCTAACAGGGCCCCGTTTCTCGAAGCTTATTAGACTAATAACATTAGTGTTTTGTTTCATTCTTTCGTTTAATTTACGAGACAAAACAATAATATTATTAGTCTAATAAGCTTCGAGAAACGGGGTCCAGAAGCACAAGCAGCGGGTAACTTATTATCTAATGTTCATAATATATACGCTCACTTTATATAAACTCGCTTAGTATAACGTTTACTGGATATAATAAACGAAAATTATAATCTTAAAATATCTAATTTTGTAAGGTATAAAGTTGTTTATAAATAATATTAATTGAAATAACGATCAAAGCATATAATGTTCATAACAGATAACATCAAAAAGCATAATGCACAGTTGTTTATTGAATTTGTTATCTGGTTAGGGGGTTTTCTAGGTGGTTATAAGCTACGCTCCCGCATTAGCCTTTGAACCTAACCTATCCGAGTCGCTGCCGCTCCGTACCGTCTTGCTCGCTCGCTTGGCTCGCTCGCCGAAAATTAAACAATGTCTTGCAGCTGTTTCAGTTAGGTTAAATGTTTGTTATGTTAAAATAAAGTAGGCCATAGGTATAAATCTTATACAAATTGAAGTTGTATAAAAATTACGTTATATAATTTAAGCCTTATACGTTAAAAAATTATACTTTTTGCTGTTATAGCTAACGTTCATTATATCTTGTGAACGTTATTATTATGAAATTATATATTTTGTAGTTATATCTCGTGGGACGCACCCCAAGCAGCAACAACTTTGGATAAGCTAAATGCAGCATCGATACTGTTTCGTTGTCATAAAAAGTTAAGTCTCAGCATCATCTCTTTTAGTTATTCGCTGAGACGAAAAAAAAGCCGAAAAAATGCTGAATATTCGCCTGTGTAATGTACTATACCTGCCCTGCCCGGAAGAATATCTTGGTGGCACCGAATTGGTATTTGTCCGGGTCTTTTAGGTGCTTTTCCAGGACACGCCGACACGTGCCCTTGATGTCTCCGCGGTCTAAATCCTTGTGGGCACAGAGGAGACGGTATCTGGAAACAATCGAATATACATATACATATAAGTCACGTCTTTAACCCTTACTGGGTAGACAGTGGCTAAGGACTCGTCCAGAAATCATGTGATCATATTTGGCCTACTTTTGACTCTCCCCCCCTACCCTGTACAACTGCCCCCCTTGGTGATATTCGGTGATTATAACGCTACCCCCTTCCCCCATTAAGATCACGTGTATTTTTCGGACTCAGTATGATTGTGGCTATAGTCTGGGAGCTAAACCACTGCAGCCAGATGACACTTCCAAATGTCATTTTACGAAATAATGATACCACATTTACTTCACTAGTGCTCGACTAAGGTCACGTAATGAATGATTTGATTATTGAACGAACAAAATATTTTATGAATGTCACATTCTTAGTTTAGTATATTTCAAAATAAGCGCGATACTTTTGACGCATTCAAGGTTCATATTAACATAGTAGATAAAATGTGCGATGACTTTGTAATACACGTAAATAGTGACAGCAGCAGTGAAATTGATTCGGAATAATTTAAGTTTTTAAGTAAAAGTACAAAGGTAGAAAAAAATATTAATGTGATAATTGTTGTTTTATTTATGGCAAAATGGGGAATGAGTTGAAAACTGGTAACTGATTTGACATGCTTCCACACATTTCCAAATCGCGCTCTTACACTACTAACTAGAAAACATCCAAAAAAACCTTATTGAACAAACCATTTTATTAAAATACGCTTTGAAAATTCTCATTTATGACGCAAATTAATTTCATTACATCGTTCATTCTTTCATTCACTCACTAAGTCACATCACTATTTAAAATTTGCCAAAAACTGACAACACTGAAAGTGTCATCTGGCTGCAGTGGTTTATCTGCCAGACTATATATGTATAAGTGGAAAAGGGAATCAAAACAGTGATGGGTTGCTAGCCGCATCGCCTATAAAATGATTCCTAAGATTTCCGCCCATTCCCACTATCCCACTTGCACATTCCATTTCCAAAATCAAAAACAATAGGCAGAGATAAATAAATATGGACAAGCCTTTCGTTAAGAGGGTGCATCCCTACTGAGCTGGCAACGTCGCATTTTTGGTGATTTTTGCGATTATTTCACGGAAATTGAATGAAAGTTACAAATATGCGTCTGTAGTGCACTTAGTTTTATGTGTATTAATGTGTATAATGCAATGCGTGCAGCCTGTGGAGCAATTACACTAATAAAACCTAAAATGCTTTGCGCGTCCAGTACAACAACGCCTTCAGGGGATTGTTGGGGCTGCCCTGGCGCTGCAGCGCATCGGGGATGTTCGCTGCGTGGAACACGAGCGGCTTCCAGGCCGTGCTGCGCAAGCGCGTGGCGTCCCTGTGGGAGCGCGTGCGGCGCAGCTCCAACTCTCTCCTGAAGGTGGTGGCAGCGAGGACCGATAGTCCTATTATTGCTCATTGGATGTCCATGCATGTTAAATCCAACGAGCATTTCATGTTTCACTAACAACCTAAATATTAAGTCTTATTGTTACTAACATTATATATGGATATGGATTACTTAATTATTTTTTATCTGAAATAAATAATTTCATTTTAATTTCATTTTCATTTTACAATAATTGATTGACTTTTATTTTCTTATTAAACGAGATATATTATTTTATCCCTTTAAGAGGGTGCATCCGTGCTGAGCTGGCAACGTCGCATTTTTGGTGATTTTTTGCGATTATTTCACAGAAATTGAATGAAAGTATCAAATATCCGTCTGTAGTGCACTTCGTTTTTAGTGTATTAATGTGTCCAATGCAATGATTAATGGCGATGGACTTTTATTTTCGTATTAAAGTAATAAAATACTTTATCTCGTTTAACAAGAAAATAAAAGTCCATCGCGACGAATTGTTGCATTAGACACATTAATACATTAAAAACGAAGTGCACTACAAACGGATATTTGAAACTTTCATTCAATTTCCGTTGAATAGTCGTGGAAAACACCAAGATTGCGACGTTGCCAGCTCAGTAGGGTTGCACGATCATAAACAGTTATATAGACCTAGGGATGTGAAAAAATAATCGATTATGGAAATAATCGATTAAAAATCGATTTTTTTAAATGTGAAAATCGATTTTTATACGCGATTTTTTTATTACAAATAATCGATTAATAATCGTTTTTTTTTATAATCAAAAATCAAGCACAGTAAATTTTTTATCTACCACACCCGACATTAATTCTGGTCTTTTATAACCTGGACCGCGAACTATCAAATAATACTATCTCCATGGAGATGATATTACGCATTAATTAACGCGATCTGTGCGTCTACGATGGCAGCCCTTCTGTGCTTTTGAAACAGTTTTAATTAATAAAACCAAAATAATAAAGACCAAAATATTGACTTAATAAATAACAAATGAGTATTGTAATTAGAACTTGACATGGAATTAAATATTGTATATTGGACATATTATAGACATTGGGACATTTAATTGAAATTCTAGAATAATAATAATAATAATATTTGCATGCTAAAACTAGCTAAGTATGTGTACTAATTAAAATTTAAACTAAGACCATTGTAATCCACACTTATTGCAAATAAATGAATCTGAATCTGAATCTGAATCTGAATCTGAAAACCATGATAAATAAAATATTTATAGCGTTTATTTTGAAATTCATCAAAAAATTAGGAAAAAATCAATTAATATAAAAATCGATTATTTTTTTATGAAAAATCGATTATTTATTAATCGATTTTTAATGCGAAATAAATAATCGATTAATTAAAAATCGATTTCTTACGTAGAATGTCACATCCCTATACAGACCTGAATTAACTAAACAAAATGTTTTCAGCGGGTGGTTTCATATTCCACAATGACTTCTAACTTGCGAGACTTTATAGTGTCGTTAAAAAAATCTTAACAGCGCGATGTAGGGTTGTCTCTCGCACGAGACAGCGCCATCTGTTGTGATAAAGGTGAACTAATCTTACAAACTTTCTACAGACCTGTTGAAGAAGTCTTGGTAAAGCCATCGGGACGGGAACCCAGCTGCCGATATCCGAATGGTCTCCAAAACACCACACGCTCTGAAAAAAAAAAGCTGTTTTAAAAATAATTTAAAACATTTTTACGGAAAGTACTTTCTTTTTTTAAAATTAATATTGGCTCTAGGTTCTTTAGGAAACCTATTTGTAATATATTTAGGACCCATCTCACCACTGTGTTAATAAAAATAATAATAATTCTATGATTCCGTTTGTTCTCGAGTCTTGGATGTTTAATATGTATATAAGTACAGTATTTATATCTATCTACATAAGTATGTTTATCCGTTGTAAGTTAAGTAAGTTTTTAATTTTGTAAAAGCTTATCTATTGTCTAATAATCTATACATCTATACATATAATAAAGCTGAAGAGGGTTGAAAGTCTGTACATGGAAGATATAAAAAAAAAATAGGCTGGGGATAGTTACAATTGATAACAGAACACGTTCCAACCGTATTTAGAATTTTTGTCTGTTTATCTGTTTGTCTGTATATTTGTGCGCGCATCACGTGAAAACGACTGAACGGATTTTGTTGGAAACTTTACTAATCTGTTGAGAAAATTACCGGTCAGGTTATAGGCTACTTTTTATCCCAGAAAATTGCATAGTTCCCGCGGGATAGCGATGAAAATGTCGAAAATCGCAGCTGCCTAGAGTCGCAATGTATATAAATTATTGCTTAGTATCATAGAGGTGCATTAAGCAGGGATTTTCAAAATTCCCACGGAATTTAATATCGCTTATTATATAAAAAAAAATACCAATTAAATGTCAGAATAGGGGTGTTAAGTACCTGTACAAATATGCATAGCAAATATGTGACTTTTGTCAATAAAAAAGCTAGTTATTAGATAAATTTGTTAATTTGCTATTGTGAATCTTGTTTTCAAATTATTTTTTCATAAATGCATACATACATACATATCGTCACGCCTCTTTCCCACAGGGGTAGGCAGAGACTACTTTGTTCCACTTGCTACGATCCTGACATACCTCTTTCGCTTCATCCACCTTCATCAATCTCTTCATACATGCTCGTCGGTTTCGGGTACTCTTGACCTGGCCTTTCTCCAAAACGTCCCCAATTTGATCACGGAACGTCCGCCTAGGCCTTCCCCTCCCAACGCACCCATTCACACTCCCCATATAAATCTGTTTAGTTAATCTTCTTTCATCCATCCTCTCTACGTGACCAAACCAATTAAGCATACTTTTTTCTATCCTAGTCACTATATCTTCTTTCACACCAGCACGTTCCCTTATCACACTATTCCTTATTCTATCTTTCAGTGATACACCTTCCATACTTCTTAACGCTCTCATTTCTACTGCATTTATTCTACTTTCATGCTTCTTTTGCCATACCCAACTTTCGCTAACGTACATTAGTGTTGGAACGAGCACCCCTCTTTGAACAGCCAGACGCGCCTTCTTTGACACCTTCTCACTGCTCACAAAGGCGTTATAAATGCATGTATTTTCAAAAGCAATGTATGTATTGTTTTTTGAATAAATAATTAACCACACTTCAAAAAACTGCAGTTACTTACCTTCCCATCTATATACATACTGGAAGTCGTCATGTTTGTAAGAAAAAACATTCAACTATACAATTATTCATTAAATTCCCGCCGCAATCACCTTTTGACCTTCTCCAATCCAAAACTAAGCATTTTTAAAAAAGGACCCTATTATTGCTCAATCAAAATATTTAATAAAATTCCAATCGGTTTCAAAAACGAATTAAAAGATAGTTGTTTCTATAATAAAATTAAAAAAATATTAATAGAGAAATGCTACTACTCCTTATCTGATTTCTTAGACGATAAATTGTAACATTTGGTTGTTGTTGTTATTGTACAGTCACCAGCATAAATAAGTGATCACTTTTGTACCTTGTCACTTTAAAGTCATGTTTGAAAAACCATACGAAATCATGTAACGACTGAAAGCGACAAGGTACAAAAATAATCACTTATTTATGCTGGTGACTGTACTACCTATTGTATTGCTATACCCCACCGGGGTCCATGTGGAACTTCTTTAGGATCAGTTACCATCTTTGTAATACCATGGCTGTAATACTTAAATGAATAAATGAGTAAAAAACTATGAACTAACTATGAACTATTATTTAACCTGAGTTGGTTGACAGCCCTGTGAGGATGGAACTGGAAGGGCTCCTTGGTGTCGTTGGGCTTGATGCAGCGTACGTAGTGCGGCGTGGTGGCGGACAGCGTGGCCATCAGCGCCGACAGCGACGCGCGGAACTGCGCGCCCACCGTCTGCTTCTGCCCGGACGCGCGCCGACCAGGTTGCTGCACACACAATAACACTAATTTTACATACATACATTAGTGTCCGACCGAAGTTTCGGTTTCGGCCAAAATCCGGCCGAAACCTTCAGCCGGGCCGAAATTACTTCGCGGCCTCACGCGGCTCTCGATTCGGGAGCGCTCGGCTTAATTCGGGCACGCTCGGCCGGGTAGGTATATGTAATGCACAGGCGGCCGGCCCAGCTGGGACCAGCGTCAGTAGTATGCATTCAGTTTTGTTTAACAAAAAAAGTAACTGTTCTCATATAAGAAATCCTTGCAATAACCTTTTCCTTACGATTTGTACAGTAATTATGAATATTTTGTTTGATATGATACGTCTTCAAAAATTTCGGTTTAGGTTTCGGCCGAAATCAGAAAAAACCGAATATTCGGTTTCGGTTTCGGCTAAAAATCATGTTTCGGTCGGACACTAACATACATATATACCGTCACAGTCTTTCCTACAGGGGTAGGCAGACTACTTAAAGAAAACATTAAAAAACCATACCGTAAAAGTAAACATAAAAAATCAAGAAGTAAAATTCATGATTCATTTTATAGTAAGGTCTTTTCATTCTTAACTGTCCTATTTGGTAAACAGAATTCTAACCTCAATGTATAAATTTTTGTAAAGAATCAGGTTTATTATGTTATCAAATAAACCTGAGGCAATATTTTGTACATATTTTTTCTGATATTTTATCTCCAGTTCCTTTATTTACGTTAAAATAATTAAAAAATAACAAAAATGAGACGTTTTGAGGTTAGAATTTTGTTTACCAAATAGGACAGTCAAGAATGACTTTACCTATCATTTGAAAAACAGCGTTTTCTCTCGCCCCTGAGCAGTAGATAATAATAAATAAATAAATAATACGTCGTACAGTCCTCCAGCATGATGCACCAGGCAGCTGTACTTACAGTCAGGCTGGTCACAGGAACAGCCGGCGCGGCCCTCCTCCTGCTAGGTGGCGGCAGCGTGGCCGTCTGGTCGGCTGGCCGCTCCGCCACCAGCATGATGCACCAGGCAGCTGTACTCACAGTCAGGCTGGTCACAGGAACAGCCGGCGCGGCCCTCCTCCTGCTAGGTGGCGGCAGCGTGGCCGTCTGGACGGCCGGCCGCTCCGCCTCCAGCATGATGCACCAGGCAGCTGTACTTACAGTCAGGCTGGTCACAGGAACAGCCGGCGCGGCCCTCCTCCTGCTAGGTGGCGGCAGCGTGGCCGTCTGGTCGGCTGGCCGCTCCGCCACCAGCATGATGCACCAGGCAGCTGTACTCACAGTCAGGCTGGTCACAGGAACAGCCGGCGCGGCCCTCCTCCTGCTAGGTGGCGGCAGCGTGGCCGTCTGGACAGCCGGCCGCTCCGCCTCCAGCATGATGCACCAGGCAGCTGTACTTACAGTCAGGCTGGTCACAGGAACAGCCGGCGCGGCCCTCCTCCTGCTAGGTGGCGGCAGCGTGGCCGTCTGGTCGGCTGGCCGCTCCGCCACCAGCATGATGCACCAGGCAGCTGTACTCACAGTCAGGCTGGTCACAGGAACAGCCGGCGCGGCCCTCCTCCTGCTAGGTGGCGGCAGCGTGGCCGTCTGGTCGGCTGGCCGCTCCGCCACCAGCATGATGCACCAGGCAGCTGTACTCACAGTCAGGCTGGTCACAGGAACAGCCGGCGCGGCCCTCCTCCTGCTAGGTGGCGGCAGCGTGGCCGTCTGGTCGGCTGGCCGCTCCGCCTCCAGCATGATGCACCAGGCAGCTGTACTCACAGTCAGGCTGGTCACAGGAACAGCCGGCGCGGCCCTCCTCCTGCTAGGTGGCGGCAGCGTGGCCGTCTGGTCGGCTGGCCGCTCCGCCTCCAGCATGATGCACCAGGCAGCTGTACTCACAGTCAGGCTGGTCACAGGAACAGCCGGCGCGGCCCTCCTCCTGCTAGGTGGCGGCAGCGTGGCCGTCTGGTCGGCTGGCCGCTCCGCCTCCAGCATGATGCACCAGGCAGCTGTACTCACAGTCAGGCTGGTCACAGGAACAGCCGGCGCGGCCCTCCTCCTGCTAGGTGGCGGCAGCGTGGCCGTCTGGTCGGCTGGCCGCTCCGCCTCCAGCATGATGCACCAGGCAGCTGTACTCACAGTCAGGCTGGTCACAGGAACAGCCGGCGCGGCCCTCCTCCTGCTAGGTGGCGGCAGCGTGGCCGTCTGGTCGGCTGGCCGCTCCGCCTCCAGCATGATGCACCAGGCAGCTGTACTCACAGTCAGGCTGGTCACAGGAACAGCCGGCGCGGCCCTCCTCCTGCTAGGTGGCGGCAGCGTGGCCGTCTGGTCGGCTGGCCGCTCCGCCTCCAGCATGATGCACCAGGCAGCTGTACTCACAGTCAGGCTGGTCACAGGAACAGCCGGCGCGGCCCTCCTCCTGCTAGGTGGCGGCAGCGTGGCCGTCTGGTCGGCCGGCCGCTCCGCCTCCAGCATGACGTGCACCAGGCGGCAGCTGGTGGCGGACCTGATGCACTCCAGCTGCTCCTCGGAGACGGTGTCTCTGTTCTTCTCGAGGAAACCACCGCACTGGTACTCCACGTTGTCGGCGAAATGCTTTATAATGAAAGCTGGAAACAACAAAGACGCTAATATTTTAAAGGCGAAAGTTTGTGTCTATCTATTAAAAATATAGCATCGAAATCCGTTGCGTAGATTTACAGATCGAAGCATACATAGGGACAGACAGACAGATAGTTTTATACTATGTAGTAATGAATGCGGTTCAGATTTTAAATATTTACTCGTATCTGTTAATTGTGAAATAAAGTTTCTTATTCTTATTTCTTGTATCAAACGGTATTAAATACCCGTAAACCTAACTTCAACCCCTAAGCTTAAAGAACAATATCAGTCTACTTCGTCAGTTGAATGATTTGGATGTCGAGTCGGTCCAGTACTCGGACCTTGGGGCCCCGTGGCGGGCCCTGGGGCCCTCGCCGTGCCATGCGGCGCCACCCTGCTCAGAACGGCTGCTATAGGGGCCCAAGAAGCAAACGCTATGCCAGCGAGTACAAACATGGCGTCACAACTCACCAGCATTCCCAAACCTCGGCTTCATGAAATGAGGGTATTTGTGGCAGGAGTCGTGGAGCTTGGCCACGAAGCCCTGATCGGATCCCTGCGGCACGCGGCATTGCTCATCCAGGAGCGCCAGAACTCCGAGACGGTCCTCTATCAAGTCTATGCAGGGTTGGTTGTCGTAGAAGTCTATCATCTTCCACGATATCTCCTCCTGTAGATGGATAAACATAGATATAGTTTGTACAAATACAAATACAAAATAGAGGGTTCCTTAAAGTGGGGTCCACGGAACTCTTAGAGGTCCGTAACATGCGTGCCAGGGGTCCGCAGCAACTCAGTTAACCCTTTATTTAGTTAAAAATGATCAGAGGAAATAATTCGTGTAGTTTTGTAAATTGATAAAATTATACCGGGCACGTATTTGAATATCGAAATTTAAAATCTCTAAGGTTAAAAAGCCGACGGTCAAAATATCGAAACTTAAAATATCGAACGATCTAAATATCTACTATTATTATATCGACCTCTGAAATATCTAAAATTCAAATACCGAACGGTTAAAATATCGAATGTTCAAAATATCTACAGTCGAATGCTCGATATATGTTAAAATCGAAACACAAAATATCGACCATCAAAAACCCAACGTTTAAAATATCGAAAATTGAAATAGCGAACGATCTTAACATCTACTGCTATTATATTGACGGTTCACATTCCTGACAGCTCAAATGCCGAATAATCCCTATTCTGTGTAAGGAAGTGCAGGCAACATAGGTTAGGTTAGGTTAGTATTGCGTCAAGGCGCGAAGCGCCTGAACTAGGCGGAATAATGTGTCATCAACAAAAGTAACTTTGAATAGCTACGAAAAAAAGTCGACGGAGCTCCGCTTTGCGGAGCTCCTATTCCGCCTAGTTCAGGCGCTTCGCGCCTTGACGCTATGCTAACCTAACCTAACCTATGTTGCCCGCGCTTTCTGTGAGGGCGTTGGAGTGTATGTTCAGCAGTGGCGTGGCGTTTATAGAACTCGATTCCCACCGGCTTGCCTATTTTAAGGCAGTTGGGCAATTTATTGTGCAGAATTAGAGGAAAAGGCTAGTTAAGTTCTCTTCGGCTTGCCTTCTGATATACTTGACGCCACGCCCCTAATGTTCAGACATTTTTGAGCACCCCTATGTGATCAGATATTATATTCGATGACGACTTTAGGTACCATTAGATAATATAATTTCGATATTTTGAATTTCGACTTTATGATTGTTCGACATTCTGATTTTCGATATTTAAGCATTTGATAATTGTACCATTCGATAATATATACTTTCGACATTATGAATTTCGACTTTATGATCGTTCGACATTCTGATTTTCGATAATGTAGCTGTCGATATTCAGATTTTCGAAATTTAAGCATTCGATAATTGTACCATTCGATAATACATACTTTCGACATTTTGAATTTCGACCTAATGATCGTTCGACATTCTGATTTTCGATATTTTGACCGTCGACTTTTTAAATTTAGATATTTTATCTTTCGATATTTAAATACGTGCCCATTATACCTTGTCGTGTCCAGATGAACATACTAAAAGTCGTTGTGGGTGGGGGGTGCACTGAGGGTGTAGGAGGGGGGGTGTAGGTACCTTTTTTATATTTTTGCTCATATCTTGAATATCTACGAATAGCATTATAATTACTTCCGACAAAATTTTCGACATAAATTTGGCTACAAAATTGGTCATATTTATTTTTACTTCACATATGTATTTACTTATAGTTATTCATGTGTCTGGTGCATAATGAGGCATTAAAACACGAATCGGGTTTTAAAGATTACACGAGTGTTTTAATGCCTAATTATGTACAATCATCGTATACATAACTTTATCTACATTCATATCATAAGTTTTAAGTGTGTTTTAGTGGGTATGCTCCCCCCACTCCTTTCCGCAGGGAGAGGTCGGGGAGAGAGCCCCACATAACCATCCCCTCCCCCCGGGCGCGGGGTAATAAATGAGTTTTCACTACGTTAAAAAAAGCTAGCGCTCCGGGAGTGCCGGCAGAAGTGAACACAGCAGCTTAGATTAGATTTCACTTTTATTAGTACTGGCCGCTTACAAAAAAAAACGTCCGTATTATCTATATTGACAGACCTCTAACAATGTGCTGATGCCCTAGTACTTTTGCTCCACGACTCAACAAAAAAACACTTCAAAAATCGAACGCGATTCATTCGTATTTCAAAATAAGCTCTCAGAGGATCTGATATCCTGGTACTTAACTCCCTCCGTCTTACGCCTGACGCGCGTTTAACATTTTACCCATCCCAAGTGGCGCTCAACGCCGGTAAAGAAGTCTTCACTTCAAAAAAAGATGATGATGATACCTTAATATACTCGTCCTGCTCTAGCTTGAAGACGTGGGAGTTGAACTGCTGCTGCAGCTTCTCGTTAGCGTAGTTGATGCAGAACTGCTCGAAAGAGTTGATCTCGAAGGTCTCGAACCCATATATGTCCAACACACCTGCAAGTTACACTCACGGTTATAATATAAATATACATATAGTATGAATCTTCCCAGGCTAATCTTTCAAACAAAGGCCATTGTCTCTATTATCGCAAAATCGCAAGCTACCGTACGCACGTGCCACTACAACATTCATATTGAAAAACAAACGGTATCGTCATAGTTATTAAGATTCAAATTAAAAATAATATCTAGAATATCAGTGACATTAAATTTGTGCTCGAAGAAAATGTGGGCTCGAAGCGAAAAATTCAACTGGGAAGATTCATACATACGTAAACCTAATGTCACCAGTTTTAGCTTGCTACCTGTATTATTATTAATAACAATAGTAATAATTATTATTTTCAGATTAATATCTATAGATTGTTACTGAAAGGCTTGCTCAGATTACAGGAGTACTATTAAGCTCTGTCTACCCCGGAAGAGATATACATTTTACCCTTCTAAGGTCTTTTCATTCTTAACTTTACTGTCCTATTGGGTAAACAAAATTCTAACCTGAATGTAGAAATTTTTGTAAAGAATAAGGTGTATTATGTTATCAAATAAACCTGAGGCAATATTTTGTACCTACATAATTTTGCTGATATTTTATCTCCAGCTCCTCTATTTACGATGAAATAGTTAAAAAATAACAAAAATGAGACGTTTTGAGGTTAGAATTTTGTTTATCAAATAGGACAGTTAAGAATGAAAAGAACTTACGTACATATATTGTTGAAGCCTCGAGAATGCTTATATATTTATGAACTCAACTGTACAAGCTAGATGTGATGATGGTGCAGTCCCACGAAGAGCTCCCCATACTGCGTTTGGCAAACGCGTTCCGCGCTAGGTCCATGCGGGACACTATGGACGGTCCCTGATGGTACACTCACCAATGAAGTGGCTCTGTGCTGCGCAGTCTCCAGCGCCCTGTTAACGCACTTCACGAGCCACGCTTCCCGCGCTAGGTCCATGCGGGACACTATGGACGGTCCCTGATGGTACACTCACCAATGAAGTGGCTCCTGTACTGTGCAGTCTCCAGCGCCCTGTTGACGCACTTCACGAGCCACGCTTCCCGCGCTAGGTCCATGCGGGACACTATGGACGGTCCCTGATGGTACACTCACCAATGAAGTGGCTCTTGTGCTGCGCAGTCTCCAGCGCCCTGTTGACGCACTTCACGAGCCACGCTTCCCGCGCTAGGTCCATGCGGGACACTATGGACGGTCCCTGATGGTAGACTCACCAATGAAATGGCTCCTGTGCTGTGCAGTCTCCAGCGCCCTGTTGACGCACCTCACGAGCCACGCTTCCCGCGCTAGGTCCATGCGGGACACTATGGACGGTCCCTGATGGTACACTCACCAATGAAGTGGCTCCTGTGCTGCGCAGTCTCCAGCGCCCTGTTGACGCACTTCACGAGCTACGCGAACAGCGCGATGTAGGTCCATGCGGGACACTATGGACGGTCCCAGATGGTACACTCACCAATGAAGTGGCTCTTGTGCTGCGCAGTCTCCAGCGCCCTGTTGACGCACTTCACGAGCCACGCTTCCCGCGCTAGGTCCATGCGGGACACTATGGACGGTCCCTGATTGTACACTCAAAAATGAAGTGGCTCCTGTACTGCGCAGTCCCCAGCGCCCTGTTGACGCACTTCACGAGCCACGCGAACAGCGCGATGTAGGCCCATGCGGGACACTATGACCGGTCCCTGATGGTAGACTCACCAATGAAATGGCTCCTGTGCTGTGCAGTCTCCAGCACCCTGTTGACGCACTTCACGAGCCACGCGAACAGCGCGATGTAGGCCCATGCGGGACACTATGGCCGGTCCCTGATGGTAGACTCACCAATGAAATGGCTCCTGTGCTGTGCAGTCTCCAGCGCCCTGTTGACGCACTTCACGAGCTACGCGAACAGCGCGATGTAGGCCCATGCGGGACACTATGGCCGGTCCCTGATGGTAGACTCACCAATGAAATGGCTCCTGTGCTGCGCAGTCTCCAGCGCCCTGTTGACGCACTTCACGAACCACGCGAACAGCGCGATGTAGGCCCATGCGGGACACTATGGACGGTCCCTGATGGCGCACTCACCAATGAAGTGGCTCCTGTGCTGTGCAGTCTCCAGCGCCCTGTTGACGCACTTCACGAGCCACGCTTCCCGCGCTAGGTCCATGCGGGACACTATGGGGTCCCTGATGGTGCACTCACCAATGAAGTGGCTCCTGTGCTGCGTAGTCTGCAGCGCCCTGTTGACGCACTTCACGAGCCACGCTTCCCGCGCTAGGTCCATGCGGGACACTATGGACGGTCCCTGATGGTACACTCACCAATGAAGTGGCTCCTATGCTGCGCAGTCTCCAGCGCCCTGTTGACGCACTTCACGAGCCACGCGAACAGCTCCCCATACATGCGTTTGGCCAACGCGTCCCGCGCGAACGCCGCGCGGTTTATGTCCATGCGGGACACTATTACCTTCAAACACAAAGCGAAGTTAAATTTGCTGGACGATTAGTGTTAGAAGGCCGAGTGCCAGCGAGGCTGTCTTATACGAGTCCGGCATTCGACATTTGTATAGTGCTTTTCTCATTGTGAGAAAATTAAAAAAAAAATGTTAAAGGGATGGCTGGCTGGCTGTGTAAGGATAATTTTTTGCTCGCTTTTCTGTACTAATATTATAACGAGGTAAAGTTCGTGAGTTTGTAAGGTTGTGGGGTAATTGTGAAAGGTAAATATCAAAGTGACGGATAAGGACAAACGATTGCTAAGTTAGCAGAAGCCTGTAGAGGGGTTATAAGGGGGTTAATATTGTCTGGTCCAGTGGTGGGCAAACTTTTTTCATGGCGGGCCAGAAAATTACATACATACATACATACATATCGTCACGCCTCTTTCCCACAGGGGTAGGCAGAGAATACTTTGTTCCACTTGCTACGATCCTGACATACCTCTTTCGCTTCATCCACATTCATCAATCTCTTCATACATGCTCGTCGGTTTCGGGTACTCTTGACCTGGCCTTTTTCCAAAACGTCCCCAATTTGATCACGGAACGTCCGCCTGGGCCTTCCCCTCCCAACGCACCCATTTAGAAAATTACAGATATTTCATTACTACTACAGATATTTACTACTTACTACAGATAGATAATTACTACAGATATTTCAGAGAAGGGCCAAAATTATACCAAAATGCATTTTTTTTGACACACGACGCATGAACTACGTGGCTAGTCTAGCTGGCTCCTTTGCCTTTGCATCTATTATACTATTTTATACAGCAGGACCGTCTAAATATCGTCATCCTGTGCCATAACACTCCATTTCGAAGGAACGCCGGCGGGCCGCATTAAAGTCCTTTGCGGGCCGGAGTTGGCCCGCGGGCCTTAGTTTGCCCATCACAGACTCTGGTCAGTTAGTGAATATTACCTCGTGCGCAGAAGCAATGCGCCGGTGCGTCAGCCATCTTGAAAGCTCTGGTTTGGAGATGCCTAGCAGGTTGCAGACTTTCTGCAGATGCTTGTCGTCTGGCTGGAAAGGTACAATGGTACATAATATCAAAAAAGCGACGGGTAGCACTCCGGGAGTGCCGGCAGAAGTGAAAACAGCAGCTTAGATTAGATTTTAATGTAACCTCCAAGACATTCAAGACGCATACGGTACTGGCCGCTTACAAAAAAAAACGTACCTTTATTGACAGACCTCTAACAATGTGCTGATGCCCTAGTACTTTTGCTCCACGACTCAACAAAAAAACACTTCAAAAATCGAACGCGATTCATTCGTATTTCAAAATAAGCTATTAGAGCTGATATCCTGGTACTTAAAGTCTCCCTCCGTCTTACGTCTGACTTGAGTTTAACATTTTTTTACCGAAAAGTACCCAACGCTAAAGAAATTCACTTCAACAAAGTCGCTTTCCGCTGTCTGTCCCTATGTATGCTTAGATCTTTAAAACTACGCAATGGATTTTGATGCGGATTGTTTTAATAGATAGAGTTATTCAAGAGGAAGCTTTATAATGTATAATTCTACGCAGACGAAGTCGCGGGCAGATGCTAGTAAAACATAAAACATGATGAAATATTCCGAAACAATATTGAGAGAACCTGTATTATTTATCTTATTTTGACACATGTCGCGCAAACACGGCTTTAAACACGTGAGTGATCCCAGTACTCACGTCAATATAAGCGCCGTCTTCTTCAGCATCCGTGGATTCCGGTTCACACGTCAGCTCTATGTTGCCAAGATGGAGGATCGTCGCCAGTATAGTAAACATGTTCTGTTGCTCTGTCTCTGTCACTCCTAAACAAAACAATAGAAATAAAATTACTACAGCCCAAGCCCTGTCAATCTGAGTGGCCTGTCTCCAACAGTGGGACAATACAATACAATACAATAACTCTTTATCGAACACCACATATATTTTTTTTAATGGGAAATGGAAGGAAAACGAGCAAGTGGGTCACCTGATGGTAAGCAATCACCACCGCCCATAGACACCCGCAACCCCGGAGGGATTGCAGATGCGTTGTCAACCTAGAGGACTTAGATGAAATGCCTCGTGCCCGTAATTTCCCCGGCTGTCTTACTTTCCACACTGGAACACAGCAGTGCAAGCACTGCTGCTTAGCGGTAGGATTTGCGAGTAAGTATAACAATCAAAACAGAAAAAAGGTATACAAAAGTTTTATAAGGTAACAATAGGCGGCCTTATCGCTACAGAGCGACGGCGTATGTGGTACGTATGTGGGACGTATGTGGGACGTATGTGGGACGTATGTGGGACGTATGTGGAATGGAGATGAAACGACGGTATAAGTATCATCTCCAGCCTATATACGTCCCACTGCTAGGCACAGGCCTCCTCTCAGAACGAGAGGGCTTGGGCTGTAGTTCCCACGCGGGCCCGGCCCAACGGTTGTCTGTTCTACGAGCGATGTGGCCTGCCCATCGAGGGTTCCGTACAAAAATTTACGGTTTTCGCACTTTTTCCTTTATCAGTGCTGTGAGATAGTGCTTCGTACCAAATTTCAAGATTCTGAGTTCACGGGAAGTACCCTGTAGGTTTTGATTCCCTTGCGAGCTTCGAAAATTTGCGGCATAAAAGGCTGTATCTTTTGATGGCGTTGGCTTAGAAGTTTGATTTTTTCACAGCTCCAAGGGACAGTAAATCTGAGTATTTGATATAAATTTCAGCTTGATACCTCAACGCGTTCCTGAGAAAAAGTTTTTTTTCCTTTTGAGGTACGGAACCCTAATAAGCTAATAAACTTAACTTACCTAAAGTAGTGAGTGCGTTCCTTGTTTCGTTGAAGGCTCTCAGATCATCCACCCCATCTATATCAGGGCTGCCTCCTTGGTTCAAATAGTGGAACGAATCTTGATGGTCTGCAAAGAGAGCAATTTCAACTAAATGCATAATAATTACACAAACAATAACCACACACACACAACACACATAAACAAACACATATAAACATTGTATAGTATGCCTTTCTATCTACTGACCTAGTTCCAGATCACCCGACTAATAGAATACCCGTCTTGTAGAATACCCGAATGGTAGACCAGACACTAGTATTGTATAGTATGTCTGTCTGTCTACTGACCTAGTTCCAGCTGGTGCACGGCTTGTAGAACACCCGTCTAGTAGAACACCCGACTGGTAGAACACTCGACTAGTAGAACACCCGACTAGTAGAACACCCGACTAGTAGAACACCCGACTGGTAGAACACCCGACTGGTAGAACACCCGACTGGTAGAACACCCGACTAGTAGAACACCCGACTGGTAGAACACCCGACTGGTAGAACACCCGACTAGTAGAACACCCGACTGGTAGAACACCCGACTGGTAGAACACCCGACTGGTAGAACACCCGACTGGTAGAACACCCGACTAGTAGAACACCCGACTGGTAGAACACCCGACTGGTAGAACACCCGACTAGTAGAACACCCGACTGGTAGAACACCCGACTAGTAGAACACCCGAATGGTAGAAACCCGACTGGTAGAACACCCGTCTGGTAGACCAGACACTAGTATTGTATAGTATGTCTGTCTGTCTACTGACCTAGTTCCAGCTGGGGCACGGCTGGTAGAACACCCGTCTAGTAGAACACCCGACTAGTAGAACACCCGACTAGTAGAACACCCGAATGGTAGAAACCCGACTAGTAGAACACCCGACTGGTAGAACACCCGAATGGTTGACCAGACTAGTACTGTATGGTAAGTCTGTCTGTCTACTGACCTAGTTCTAGCTCAGGCACGTGTACTCGGCTGCGCAGAGCTGGTAGAACACATGGTAATTCCTCTCCCCCGCACTCTGGTAGACCACCCGACTGGTAGAACACCCGACTGGTAGAACACCCGACTGGTAGAACACCCGACTGGTAGAACACCCGACTGGTAGAACACCCGACTAGTAGAACACCCGACTGGTAGAACACCCGACTGGTAGAACACCCGACTAGTAGAACACCCGACTAGTAGAACACCCGACTGGTAGAACACCCGACTGGTAGAACACCCGACTGGTAGAACACCCGACTAGTAGAACACCCGACTAGTAGAACACCCGACTGGTAGAACACCCGACTAGTAGAACACCCGACTGGTAGAACACCCGACTAGTAGAACACCCGAATGGTAGAAACCCGACTGGTAGAACACCCGTCTGGTAGACCAGACACTAGTATTGTATAGTATGTCTGTCTGTCTACTGACCTAGTTCCAGCTGGGGCACGGCTGGTAGAACACCCGTCTAGTAGAACACCCGACTAGTAGAACACCCGACTAGTAGAACACCCGAATGGTAGAAACCCGACTAGTAGAACACCCGACTGGTAGAACACCCGAATGGTTGACCAGACTAGTACTGTATGGTAAGTCTGTCTGTCTACTGACCTAGTTCTAGCTCAGGCACGTGTACTCGGCTGCGCAGAGCTGGTAGAACACATGGTAATTCCTCTCCCCCGCACTCTGGTAGACCACCCGACTGGTAGAACACCCGACTGGTAGAACACCCGACTGGTAGAACACCCGACTGGTAGAACACCCGACTGGTAGAACACCCGACTAGTAGAACACCCGACTGGTAGAACACCCGACTGGTAGAACACCCGACTAGTAGAACACCCGACTAGTAGAACACCCGACTGGTAGAACACCCGACTGGTAGAACACCCGACTGGTAGAACACCCGACTAGTAGAACACCCGACTAGTAGAACACCCGACTGGTAGAACACCCGACTAGTAGAACACCCGACTGGTAGAACACCCGACTAGTAGAACACCCGAATGGTAGAAACCCGACTAGTAGAACACCCGACTGGTAGAACACCCGAATGGTTGACCAGACTAGTACTGTATGGTAAGTCTGTCTGTCTACTGACCTAGTTCTAGCTCAGGCACGTGTACTCGGCTGCGCAGAGCTGGTAGAACACATGGTAATTCCTCTCCCCCGCACTCTGGTAGACCACCCGACTGGTAGAACACCCGAATGGTTGACCAGACTCTAGTGCTGTATGGTAAGTCTGTCTGTCTACTGACCTAGTTCTAGCTCAGGCATGTGTACTGCGGCTGCGCAGAGCTGGTAGAACACATGGTAATTCCTCTCCCCCGCACTCTGGTAGAACACCCGACTGGTAGAACACCCGACTAGTAGAAAACCCGACTAGTAGAACACCCGACTGGTAGACCAAACTCTAGTATTGTATAGTGTGACTATCTACTGACCTAGTTCCAGCTAGGGTACGGCTGGTAGAACACCCGACTAGTATACCACCCGACTTTTGTTCGTTGTATTGTATTGTATAGTATGTCTGTCTGTCTACTGACCTAGTTCCAACTCAGGCATGTGTACTGCGGCTGCGCAGAGCTGGTAGAACACATGGTAGTTCCTCTCCCCCGCACTCTGGTAGACCACTCGACTCTTCTCGAGGAGATAAGTGCGCATGCTCGCGCCGGATATCCGGTATTGATCGTCGAAATGGATCTCTATGAATTTGCCGAAGCGGGATGAGTTGTCGTTGCGTGTTGTTTTAGCGTTGCCTATGGCCTGAGAAAAAAAAAATAGCCAATCAGTTACAACACAATACAATACAAATATAGTTGCCGGCAAACATCTTGAGCAAGAACGACGTGGAAGGGGTAAGTTCGCGCATGTACTTTTATACCAAAGAGACGCTAAATTCACTTTGCGGGTGGTAGAGACTTCCGCTTGTAAATTGTAATTTGTAGCTTTATAACTGTCACTGAAAATCAGCGTCACGACCAGGGTTTCTGCTCGAGACTTCTCGAACTCGAGACACCTCGAGAGTTTCGCCTCCATTCGAGACGAGAAAAAAATAGCCAACTCTCGAGACTCGAGTTCCGACGAACACAATATAAGGGCTTAAGTCAGACTCGCCATTTTACCACTTTTAATAGTGATAACGCCGCCCGTAATAATGTTAAATAACAGGCATAGTTTTAATTTTGTCTAATATTATACTCAAAATAAATCTGCCTATTTAATGTCAATGTTGTCCCGCAGTTTTATGAACAGTCCTCTAGCTCATATTTAAAACTGCCTCAATAATATTTAAAACAATTAATCTTCATTTCTGTGTAGTATTTATTATGTATTTTAAGTTTGCTCAGTGATAATAATGAAATAAAATAATTAACCTATGAAAAAAGTTAGCCACGGGACTGTTTGTCCGGACAAAATTGGGCCTAAAGTTGGCCAGTTAGTGGAGAAATGTCCATTTCTAACTTGCAGTGCAAAGTGCAATAAGAGAATTGTGTTTTTTATTTGTTTTTGATGCTATTTTCAGCAATCTAACTAATATTATAAATGCGAAAGTATGGATGGATGGATGGATGGATGGATGTATGTTTGTTTGTTACTCAATCACGCCAGAACGGCCCAACAGATCTGGATGAAATTCGGCACATAGATAGAGAAAAGTCTGGAATAGCACATAGGCTACTTTTTATCCCGGAAAATTGCGTAGTTCCCACGGGATAGCGATAAACGAATTCCTTGCAGACGAAGTCGCTGGCAACAGCTAGTAATTTATAATTTCTTACCAAAGACTCGAGAGTCGAGACAACACGAGAAATTGGAGTCGCGAATTCTCGAAACTCGAGGAAAAAAAATTAGGCGAGAAACCAGAAACCCTAGTCACGACATTATCCTGGATCTTATCGTGACACAGCTTCCCGCTGGGGTCTTCCCATCGAGTTACGCCCTAGGTGCCTTTAAGAGGCGAGTGTACAATTTTCTGCAGGGCCGACAACGCACTGGCATCGCGTAAAGCGCTGCGGGGGTCTATGGACAGTGGCGATCATTTAACATCAGGTGAGGTTCGTTTGTCTGACCTCTCTAACATAAAAAAAAATAGCTGAGCGGCGGCCATTTGGCTGGTTAGAAATAAGTATCCATGTGTAATCTTCTGTTTGTTTTCGTATTAGTACATTACAGACCTAGGGCGGTGAATTCGTAATTGTCCCAGATCGCAGGTGTTTGTGGACCGAACCGAAGGTGAGGGGCATAAATATGCGATCTGGGGCTTTACGAATTACCGCCCGTGGTTTGTATAAAGTTTTACGTCTTGCCTCGGCCAGGAAGTGAGATTTTCTGTCCGCGAAGCGGGCGTAAAATCCCAATTACGGCCAAGGGTGACGTAAAAACTAATAAAGTTCTCTTATTCTTATTCTTATAACATAGGGCCCTGTAGTGAACGTATTACGTACCTCCATGATGGGACTGGAAGCGAGCACTTTGCGCTCCACTTGCGTCTCGCTGGCGTTACCGCCCACGGCCGCAAAGTACCGCATTGCGTACTTCGCCGACACCGTCTTGCCGGCGCCCGATTCGCCGCTCACTACAATAACAAAAGATATAAGTGCCGGCACGTAAGTCTGATCTGACCTTGTATGCGCAGATTGAGACGTGGTAGCCTAGTGGTTTGACCTGTGGCCTCTCAAGCAGAGGGTCGTGGGTTCGAATCCCGGGCTCGCACCTCTGAGTTTTTCGGAATTTATGTGCGATATCTCATTTGAAATTAACCATGAGCTTTTCGGTGGAGGAAAACATCGTGAGGAAACCTGCACACAACTGCGAAGCAATTCAATGGTGTGTGTGAAGTTCCCAATCCGCACTGGGCTCGCGTGGGAACTATAGCCCAAGCCCTCTCATTCTGAGAGGAGGCCTGTGCCCAGCAGTGGGACGTGTATAGGCTGGTGATGATGATGATAATGTGAAAGGTAACAAAGTGACAGATAAGGACAAACGATTGCTAAGTTAGCAGAGGCCTATAGCGCGTTTATGAATAAGGGAGTAAATATGACAAGTATACACGAGGAACTGACCTATAATGCTCTGGTCCCGCTTCTCTCGCTCCAATTTAGTGTAGGCCTCCTCGGAGACGGCAAATATATGCGGGTCGAGGTCCCCCATAGCCTGGCCACGGTACGCCATGATTGTTTCATCGCCTGCGAATAACAACAATAAAGAAAGAAAGAGAGAAAACATTTAAGGCAGGGATCGGAACCGGTTTACAAAAACCGGTTAATATCGTTCGAAAAACCGGTTAATTACGCTCATTGGATTAACCGGTTAATGGAGGGAACTAAATCAAAAAGTATTAAAATAAAACCGGTTACCGGTTAATACAAAGAACGAAATTTTAGAGGTCGCGCTCACCGATACGAAACCGGTTTAACTCAAAACAACTCCGCCCCCACCTCACCGCACGCGCTGAGTCACGCGGCGATGCTCTTTCCATCTCTTTCTTTCTTGCATGCGCTGGCTTCAGTGTTGTGTTAGAATTTGGAATTATAATTTTATTGGACGCTTTCCGCTGTCTAGCCCTATGTATGCTTAGAACTTTAAAACTACGCAACGGATTTTGATGCGGTTTTTTTTAAATAGATAGTGATTAAAGGGGAAGCTGGTTTATATGTATAAAATACATGTTTAATATAGTAGAGAAATACTGATTGCACCCGTGCGAGCCGGGGCGGGTTGTTAGACGTTTGCCGTTCTCAAAGACATGACACTAAAATGTGGGTGTCGTTTTCGAGTAATTTGGTGGCTCTGAGCCCGATTTTGGCATAATTTTTGGATCCAAGATGGCGGATGACATTTTGACACTATGACACAAAAAATATTTATGAGTGTCATTTTTGAGTAATTTAGTGCTCCTGAGCCTGATTTTGACATACTTTTTTGGATCCAAGATGGCGGATAACATTTTGACACTATGACACTAAACATGTTTATGGGTGTCGTTTTCGAGTAATTTGGTGGCTCTGAGCCCGATTTTGGCATAATTTTTTGAATCCAAGATGGCGGATGACATTTTGACACTATGACACAAAAAATATTTATGGGTGTCGTTTTTGAGTAATTTAGTGCTCCTGAGCCTGATTTTGACATACTTTTTTGGATCCAAGATGGCGGATAACATTTTGACACTATGACACTAAACATGTTTATGGGTGTCGTTTTCGAGTAATTTGGTGGCTCTGAGTCCGATTTTGGCATAATTTTTTGGATCCAAGATGGCGGATGACATTTTGACACTATGACACTAAAAATGTTTATGGGTGTCATTTTCGAGTAATTTGATGGCTCTTGAGTCCGATTTTGGCATATTTTTTGGATCCAAGATGGCAGATGACATTATGACACTACTGACACAAAAAATGTTTATGGGTGTCGTTTTCGAGTAATTTTGTGCTCCTGAGCCTGATTTTGACATTCTTTTTTGGATCCAAGATGGCGGATGACATTTTGACAGTATGACACTAAACATGTTTATGGGTGTCGTTTTCGAGTAATTTGGTGGCTCTGAGCCTGATTTCGGCATAATTTTTTGGATCCAAGATGGCGGATGACATTTTGACACTATGACACTAAAAATGTTTATGGGTGTCGTTTTCGAGTAATTTTATGCTCCTGAGCCTGATTTTGACATACTTTTTTGGATCCAAGATGGCGGATGACATTTTGACAGTATGACACTAAACATGTTTATGGGTGTCATTTTCGAGTAATTTGATAGCTCTAAGCTCGATTGTGACATAATTTTTCGGATCCAAGATGGCAGATGACATTTTGACGTTTGACACTACGGACACAAAAACCAAAAAAGTGTAAAATGTTACTCGAAAACGACACCCATAAACATGTTTAGTGTCATAGTGTCAAAATACCATCATGCCAGATTGCTTTCAAAGTCGATATCCGAGGGTCCGCGAGTAGCTTTAAACATGAATCCGTTATCATAAATGAAAAAACTGGCCGTCATTATGAAATCTTCAGATTTTGGACCGATTGCTTTCAAAATCGATATCTGAGCGTCAGCGTAGTCTCTAAACATGAAACCGTTATCAAAAACGGAAAAAGTATCCGCCATATATTGAAATTTTTAGTATTTCGACCGATTGCCTTCAAAATCGATATCAATCTGGGCGTCCGAGTAGTCTCCAAGAATCAGTTATCAAAAACGGAAAAAGTAGCCGCCATATATTGAAATTTTTAGTATTTCGACCGATTGCCTTCAAAATCGATATCTGAGCGTCCGAGTAGTCTCCAAACATGAATCCGTTATAAAAAACGGAAAAAGTATCCGCCATATATTGAAATTTTTAGTTTTTCGACCGATTGCCTTCAAAATCGATATCAATCTGGGCGTCCGAGTAGTCTCCAAGAATCAGTTATCAAAAATGGAAAAAGTAGCCGCCATATATTGAATTTTTTAGTATTTCGACCGATTGCCTTCAAAATCGATATCTGAGCGGCCGAGTAGTCTCCAAACATGAATCCGTTATCAAAAATGGAAAAAGTGGCCGCCATATTGAAATTTTTAGTATTTCTACCGATTGCCTTCGAAATCGATAGGTATCTGAAGTGGTCACCAATATTGAATTTGTTGTCAGAATATGAAAAAATAGGCGTAAACTAGGGAATTTTAAGTTGAACGATTAATTTCTGTATTGATAGCTGAAGATCTAGAAAAGCGAACGCCGAATGACACGACCGTTTTATTAGAATGATTATTTGGCATACATGTAACAGCTTACAAAAATTTCATCGCAATCGAGTCATTATAGTACCTACAGGAATTAGATTAGGCATTTCAACACTTAAACCACGCGCTTGACGTTCTTTTATCAAAAAATTACTTTCTTAGTCACAATACACACAACCAGCTTACGAAAATGAAGTAAATGTAACGCTATTCACGATAAATTACTAACTTACGTTGAAAATTTTTAATTTATTGTTGAATATAGTTTAATAGTCGCATAGGGCAATGTAACAGAATAGATAAAAAGTAAACAAATTGCTTATTCTACGCTGACGAAGTCGCGAACAAAAGCTATTATATTATTTTTTATATTATATATTGCAAACGTACGTTTTTTTTGAGTCACTGTAAACTGAGACGTATCTAGACGTATATAGTTTCTGGTGCAACGGAATGTACGTAATGTTTGCATAAATAAAATTATTAAGGTGAAAGGTCACTTACTGACTAACGAACGAATCACTCACGACATCCTCGAAAACTATTGGAGCAATCAAGAATATCAAGATGAAATTTGGCAAAGCGGTAGCTTATCGTGGACCTGTTAGGAACGGATTTTGCGACAGGGACAGGGCCAGATATAAGTGGTTTAAAGGGCTCTTGCAAGTTGGTATTTTTTCATATTCTGACTACAAATTAAACATTCGGAGTCCACTCCGACCCGCAGATATCGACTTTGAAAGCAATCGGTCCAAAAACTAATGATTTCAAAAAGGCGGTCAGTTTTTTCATTTTTGATAACGGATTCATGTTTAGAGACCACTCGGACCAACAGATTTCGATTTTCAAAACAATCAGTCCAAAAATTAAATATTTCAAAATGGCGGCCACTTTTTCCATTTCTGATAATGGATTCATGTTCGGAGACCACTCGGACCCTCAGATTTCGATTTTGAAAACAATCGGTCCAAAAACTAAAGATTTCAAAATGGCGGCCACTTTTTCCATTTCTGATAATGGATTCATGTTCGGAGACCACTCGGACCCTCAGATTTCGATTTTGAAAACAATTGGTCCAAAAACTAAAGATTTCAAAATGGCGGCCACTTTTTCCATTTCTGATAACGGATTCATGTTCGGAGACCACTCGGACCCTCAGATTTCGATTTTGAACACAATCGGTCCAAAAACTAAATATTTCAAAATGGCGGCCACTTTTTCCATTTCTGATAACGGATTCATGTTCGGAGACCACTCGGACCCTCAGATTTCGATTTTGAAAACAATCGGTCCAAAAACTAAAGATTTCAAAATGGCGGCCACTTTTTCCATTTCTGATAACGGATTCATGTTTAGAGACCACTCGGGCCCTCAGATATCAATTTTGAAAACAATAAGTCAAAAAACTAAATATTTCAAAATGGCGGCCACTTTTTCCATTTTTGATAACGTATTCGTGTTTAAAGACCACTCGGACCCTTAGATATCAATTTTGAAAATAATAGGTCGAAAAACTAAAATTTTAAAATGGCGGGGTTAACCGGTTAATTTCACTCAACAAAACCTGAATTGGTGCAAAAACCGGTTTATTTAATAACCGGTTAAAAAACCGGTAACCAAACCGTTAACCGCAATCCATTTCGGTATCGGCCATTGACCCCAAACCGGTTAATTTCAAAAACCGGTTTCCGATCCCTGATTTAAGGTGTGACCACACCGCCGCTTAAAAAAAGGTGACGTTGCGGAATCGCAACAAAATGTATGAAGAAACGGTGAGGAAACGTGACGCGTACGACACGTCACTGCGTATACGCGCCGGTTTGGTCGCACCCTTATTCGTGACACTACAACCATAAAATACAAAAAAAAAGAAGTAAAAACATAAGTACATTCATTTCATTCATTCGACAATACTGTAGGGAGCGTCACAATAGAGACATCACTCTCTAGGTACCAGAACACCCAGAGAGGAGGAAATAAACATCCGCATCCAAAACACCCTGCGATGCAGTGCAGCCCTCCACAAGGTGTTGGTGTCCAGGCTTCTCAGCAGGAATACAAAGTTAAGGAATTATTGTAAGTATAAATACCGTAAATAGGCAATTCGTTGTATGGATTGATGGCGACCAGCACGATACCGCAGTAGGTGTAGATGGCGTTGCGATCGCAGAATCTGGAAGCACACACGCGTTATATTATACACCGACCGCTTAAGGCGCTGTCAACCGCCAATGACCTAAGCAGCGCCACTCTTCACACGTACAGTTACGTGCATGTTAGTGAAAGAGAAGAAACTATTATACAAATAATAATAACTTGAAAAAGTATGGATTATTTGTGAAATATGACTCGTTAGCGGTTTAGGTATGAATATGATGATTTCATGTTTTTAATTGCAGACCCATACGTCGAAAAAATAAAGACATAGAACCGTTTAATGTGGATTTTAAGACCAACCTTTGCAATTATTTTCTATCGAGTTGATTTCGTTCAATTATGTATAGAGTCCATCCACAGTCTTTTAAATATGATGAATATTATCTTTTTTTTTTTTTGATGTGCTAGAACATAGTTTTTCTTTAAAAAGTGCTTAAGTAACATGAATTTCAACAAAATCAGGTCTTGTTAGCCTCTTAAATGAGTTCGCGCCCGCGCGGTGCAAACGCGCGGGTGGGACGCCCGCGGGGTGGGAGAGGTGCGGGCGTTTGGCGCACCCCCCGCCCGCACGAGCTCCCGCCGCCGTCCCACCCCGCGCCCCGCAGCCGCAACCGCGAGGACTCATTTAAGCGCAGTCTATTGTTGTGGCGACGAAAGCGCCATCTAGTAGCGAAGAAAATAACCATACTTATACACTCATACAAAAGTCACGTCTACATCCCTTATGGTGTAGACCAGTGGTGGGCAAACTTTTTTCATGGCGGGCCAGAAAATCACAGATATTTCAAAGAAGGGCCAAAATTATACTAAAATGCAATTTTTTTGACACATGACGCATGAACTACGTGGCTAGTCTAGCTGGCTCCTTTGCCTTCGCATCTATTATTCTATTTTATACAGCAGCACCGTCTAAATATCGTCATCCTGTGCCATAACACTCCAATTCGAAGGAACGCCGGCGGGCCGCATTAAATTCTTTCGCAGGCCGGAGATGGCCCGCGGGCCGTAGTTTGCCCATCACTGGTGTAGACAGAACGGCAACAAGACCTAAAGGTTTCCTTTAGCATGATTGCGGGCGTAAGTTGGGGTTCCCTGGCTTTATTTACTACATAAATGAGCTTTTATAAAGGCAGGAAAAAACATGAATATTCCCTATAGAACAGGGGTGGCCAACAGGTCGATCGCGATCGACTCGATCGCGACTGTTACTCCAGTCGATCGTGGCAAGGCAAAAAATATTAATACGTAGACCAGACTGCGCAACGTGTTTCATTTAAGGTTTCATGAAGTATGTAATTGGTAGATCGCGCAGGGTTTTGTTAATAAACAGGAGATCTTGGGTCTAATCAAGTTGGCCACCCCTGCTAGTGGTTGAAAAATTATAAACAATTAATTGGATTGGTATCTTAATTTTCTTATTTTTATTTAAGTATGTTTTAATCGCACGCAACGTGATTAAAACTAAAACTACGATGTAGTTTGTAACAATATTAGTATAGTTTGTAATAATACAAGTACTTTTAGATATCGCAATTCATCAAACGCGTTAAAGGTGACTCAGATACGAGTCACAAAGATACGCCGGATCCAATTCGGATGTGAGATAGCTATATCCGTGAATTATATGTTGCGTTCACATCAGTTTTGTAGGCGTTTTTTGACTCTAACATATCACTCGGGATTTTCTGTAAATTACTGTAAAAGATATAACTGATTAAAGTGATTAACATACATATATGTTCATGTATTGTTGAGGATTTAACATAATTGTACAGCTGTCTCTGAATGTCGAAGTAATTGCGAAAAATATTAATTATATTTGTTCGCTATATCACTGTTACGTATAAACGTTACAAAAAGTATAACTAAAGTAGTCACAATTTAAAAGGCCCGTTTTGACCGTTCACGCCCATCAAGTTCTCTATTTTTTACCGATCGAAATGAAAGAAAATTGACCTTTTGTAACATTGTATCATTTCAAAATACCAACAATATCAATTTAAGTTAAATTTTCTAATGAGAACTTTAATCTAATGCCACTTTACAATACATATTCAAATCGATCAAATACTCATGCAAACTTGAATCGATTTATCGTCAGTATCGAGTACCGAGTCGTACGGTGACATCACTAGTTACGTCGGGAAGACAAATGTCAGAACGGGCCTTTTATTTTGCGACGACTTTAGAATCAGAATAATTTATCAAAAGTTTGTTTATATAAGGCCGACTGCTTAACAGAGTCCTCGCCTGCGCGGGTACAGGGGCGCGGGGTGGGACGACCGCGGGGACCGCTCTCGGTGCGGGCGGGGAGTGCGCCAAACGCCCGCACAGAGAGGCCCCCGCCGTCGACCCACCCCGCGCCCCGCAGCCGCGCCCAAGAGGACTCAGTTAAGCAGTCAGTCTATAGCAGTTATACAGCCTTATTCATAAAAAATCCTTGAGGTTTGATCAGTCTATTAGTTAACAGACTGATTAAGCTTATTTGACAGTTGTTCAAAAGTGTGATTCATAAACGCTTGCTAGCAGTCTGTTAGCTAATGAGCTGATAATGGATGGATTAGACGCGTTATGTTGTCACCTTGACAAATCATAGACCAAAAATGGCCTTTTAGTGAATTAAAAAAAAAATTGACAGCAGTGGCAGCGAATTAGCGGGAAACCAGCGAATTAACACGACAGACTAGGCAGTGTGAATCTAGTTTCCTTTACCCTTTCCGGAGGGAATAAAAACTTAAAACAAAAAAAACTGTCTTGCGTATGGTTTTGCTCTTGCCAAAATCAGCTGTTTACATGTGTGGCGGCCATTTTGTGAGTTAGCAGAGAGATAAAAGTAGGGTCTACGGTCCGCTTACTTTCGGAAGACTTAACAGACTCTTGATGGACTGATTAGCGCTAATTGACGTTTATGAATCATGTTTTTTTGCATCGGTCCTATAGTGAGCTTATAGCGAGCGTCTAACTTTTTATGAATAAGGCTGATAGAAAATAATAAGTTTTTGTCTTTCATGCTGCCCTGAGAGCAAAGGAAAAACATATAGTCGCTTCTCTTCCCGCGCAGATGGTCCATTGAGGGAATGGGCGAAAATCTCAGAAATCACGACATAGGCGATGCGGCTAGCAACCCATCGCTATTTTGATTCCCCTTCCCTATATGCTCACAATCATTTGCTAAAAAACTTTTCACAAACTCATCATTTGACAACCCGATATCTGATAAACCGTAAACTTTTTTAAAAATCGAAAACCTTTAATGCTCACATTAGGTTAGGTTAGGTTTGTTTTATAAGTTTTCCAAAACGTCAATATTTTAGTAAAAATAAAAGTTTGTCAAATGATGCATTTGTGAAAAGTCGTTAAGCAAATGATAGTAGGCCCCTTTAGGTCTTGTTACCTTAGGCACTGCCTACCCCGTAAGGGATAAAGACGTGATTTATGTATTTATGTACACCCCCTTGCAAAAAAAACGGGCCCCCATGGTTTTTGTATTTTATGTGCATAAAAGCTTACTTTCGAGTAGGGCTTGCAATATCGGAAGGTTTTCAGTTCCGGAACTGAATATCGGAAATTTTACCCAATATCGGAATTCCGGAACTGGTACCGGAATTGGTTTTTTTTGTTTTCTTTCAATTAAGGTGTAGTTTTTTTTTAATAACACGCCATTTTCGTTTTAAAATCAGTCTTTTAATAATGTTTGCTTAATTACTAATTAATAATTAGCCTTTGGACTTCTGTTAAAAAAATATACATGAATCGTGGTGAGCAGGTAAGACTCGAATGAGACCTAGGGCTTGCACTCCGAGATTCCGGAATCTCTTAATTCCGGAATCTCGGACGATTTCGAACGATATTTTAATTCCGGAATTGATCAACTCAATATCGATAATTCCGATATTGATAAATTTGGGGCCAATTTGACAAATAAAACTAGGTATTGGCATTGTTAATTTTTTAAGCTGTGCTTTAAACACTTTTATTTGATAAAATGGACTATTTCAAGCAAGTAATTTTAATATTATGCTTTCACGTATTTAGCTTTGTTTTAATAAAATTTTTCGCTGTTTGATATTTTGTTGATTTTGGCACGATCCGATCCGACCGATCCCAATCGCCTTCGTTCAGCAATAAAAAAACAGTTTTGTCTGTGATTTTGTCTATACATCAATACATCAGATTTTTCCCGACTCCTACTTACATTATAGTGGTCTTCGCAACAATACATCGTGTAAACTTTGAAATATTCCACATTAGCTTGCATACACCATTCCTGCCGGAAATCTTCTCTGATTTTCACAATGATTTTGTTGGGGCTATTGTTCGAGTCATTGTTGCATCCCAGCACATTTTTTTGAATAGATAAATATCGATTGTGTATTACAGTTTTATACTTTGAATTTGTTTTTTTTTTTATTTCTAACGTTTGTAGATTAAGTAGGTAGGAATGTAATGTTACTTATGATGTAGATGTGACAATGACAGCTGACAGTTACCGTAACTAAACTTTTTTATTTCATTTTTGTGGCAAACATTTAATGCCCGATTCTGCTAAAAAAACGGGTCGTTCGATCTAACAAAGGGCAAAAGTACTTTTACAAAAATATCTGCAATCATAAAGTATTTTTGAAATAGGACAAGATAAATCGGATAGTTGATTGTTTTCCTCCAAATGGTTTACGAATTGGAGCACACTAAAAAAAATAACAATGCCAATTCGCAAGATTCGCAACGCAACGCAATATTTATTTGTTTCCACACGACGCTACGCCTCGTTCGAGTCTTACCTGCTCACCGCGATTCATGTATATTTTTTTACTGAAATCGAAAGGCTAATTGAGCAAACATTATTAAAAGACTGATTTTGTAACGAAAACTGCGTGTTATTTAAAAAAAAACTGCACCTTAATTGAAAGAAAACAAAAAAGAGTAATTCCGGAACCAGTTCCGGAATTCCGATTTTGGGTTAAATTTCCGATATTCAGTTCCGGAATTGAAAACCTGCCGATATTGCAAGCCCTAATGAGACCTAGTGTCGCGTGGCAACGAATACATCATATTGCGCAACGTTGCTAATTTTGCGAATTGGCATTGTTCATTTTTTTAGTATGCTATAATTCGAAAACCATTTGGAGGAAAACAATCAACTATCCGATTTGTCTTGTCCTATTTCAAAAATACTTTATGATTGCAGATATTTTTGTAAAAGCACTTTTGCCCCTTGTTTGACCGAACGACCCCGTTTTTTGGCAGAATCGGGCCTTAAATGTTTGCCACAAAAACGAAATAAAAAAGTTTAGCTACGGTAACTGTCAGCTGTCATTGTCACATCTACATCATAAGTAACTTACATGCCTACCTACTTAATCTACAAATGTTAGAAATAAAAACAAATTCACAGTATAAAACTGTTGTGCCGGGATGAAAGTGATGCAACAATGACTCGAACAATAGCCCCAACAAAATCATTGTGAAAATCAGAGAAGATTTGCGGAAGGAATAGTGTACGCAAGCTAATATGGAATAATTCAAAGTTTACACCAATGTTTACACGATGTATTGTTAAGAAGACCACTGTAATGTAAGTAGGAGTCGGGAAGAATGTGATGTAATGATCTATAGAAAAAATCATAGACAAAACTGTTTTTTTATTGCTGAAAAGGCGATTGGGATCGTGCCAAAATTAACAAATTATCAAACAGCGAAAAAATATAATTAATAAACAAAGCTATGTAAATGCATAGGTAATATTAAAATTAGGTGCTTGAAATAGTCCATTTTATCAAATGAAGGTGTTAAAAGCACAGTTTAAAAAATTAACAATGCCAATACCTAGTTTCTTTGTCAAATGTCCCAAATTTATCAATATCGGAATTATCGATATTGAGCTGATCAATTCCGGAATTGAAATATCGTTCATAATCGTCCGAAATTCCGGAATTACGAGATTCCGGAATCTCGGAGTGCAAGCCCTACTTTCGAGTTATAGTGATGTGAATGTTGTTGATGATGATGGTGATGACGGTTACGATGTAGCTGTTGTTAATGACCTACCTAACCCTGAGGTTGTGTAGTACCGCCGGCTCGTGCAGGTAAGAAAGAGAAGTGAGATCATTCTGGCCAATCAAGAGCGACGGATTCCGGAGCGGCGGCATCTGTTTCTCATCCTTTATCTAAACAAAAAGAATTATAATTACACAGTATAACTCACGTATAAAAGCCGAGTGAAACTCGACATGTTTCGGACTAGTTCGTAGTCCTTCCTCTCGGAGCGCTCGCACGAAACGAACACCAAGTAAAAAGAACAAATAAAGAATTCATGAATGATGCGTTTGGCCTAGTTGGTAGTGACCCTGCCTGCGAAGCAAGCGTTCCGGGTTCGAATCCTGATACTATTTGAGTATGTATCACTACATAGTATAAAACAAAGTCGCTTTCCGCTGTCTGTCCCTATGTATGCTTAGATCTTTAAAACTACGCAACGGATTTCGATGCGGTGTTTTTAATAGAGTGATTCAAGAGGAAGGTTTATATGTAGGTATAACTCTACGCAGACGAAGTCGCTGTCAACAGCTAGTGATAGGACTAGGATGCATACAAAAATTAATAAAATAAAATAAAAAACACCGGGTAGCACTCCGGGAGTGTCGGCAGAAGTGAAAACTACACACGCACACTCGCGCAAAAAAAAAAAGACAGAAAAAAAACTTTTTCTACACGAGATTCGAACTGCTGCTTTGCGACTGCGACTGCGACTCTAGCTTCATTCGTAATTCAAAATATGCTCTTAGAGGATCTGATATCCTAATACTTAAACTCTCCCTCCGTCTTACGTCTGACGCGAGTTTAACATTTTTTACCCATCCCAAAAAGCGCTCAACGCCGCAAAATACTTTCACTTCAATAAACTTATTTTTATTTTAGCCAGTGATGGTAAACTGAACGTACCTTTATCTGTCTGATCTCCCCCGTCTGATCCAACTTGACTATTAGTACTCCGGATCGGTAGTCTGCAGTCACCGTGGCACTCTCCCACACCTTCTCCGGATGCTCCACCCATATCCGGGCACCCTACGGAACATTAAACAACACAATAAAATCCTGGGGATCATGTTTTAGGCGATGCTAGCAACTTATCACTGAATGATTCCCTTTCGACCCTCAATCATGTTAATGTGGCCTTTATATTTTGTTAACTTAGGCTGTATACCCTGTATGGGGTAAAGACGTGATTAATATGCAAAAACCGGCCAAGTGCGAGTCAGACTCGCGCAGGAAGGGTTCCGTACCAGAAATAACCTTATTTATTTATTTATTTATTTACAGCCTTTCTTTCCGGTTACTCCCAGAAACCTGTGTGCCTTCTGGCAAAGGCCTCCCCAACTAACCTTAATAATTTGTGATTATTTCTAGCGTCTACGTGTAGCCATTATTAATTTCAAGCAAAAAACAGTAAAAAAAATACTTTTGTTGTATGGAAGCCGCCCTTAAATATTATTTTGATTTTATTTTTAGTATTTGTTATTATTGTGGCAATAAAAATACAACATCTGTGAAAATTTTAACCTCCTTGCTATTACGGTTCATGAGATACAGCAAAAAACGCCAACAACTACTCTGTTGTATGGGAGCTTAATTATTATTATTATTTTGATTTTAGTATTTGTTGTTGTAGCCACAATAAAAATACATAATCGGTGCAAATTTCAACTGTCTAGCTATTACGGTTCTTGAGATCTAGCTCGGCAAGTGGTAGCCATGGAAAAGGGCTAAAATATCACGTTTTTTGTATGGTAGCCCCCCTTAATTATTATTATTATTTTGTTTTTAGTATATGTTTGTTGTTGTAGCGGCAACAGAAATACACAATCTGTGAAAATTTCAACTGTCTAGCTATTACGGTTACAGCCTGGTGACAAATGGAGGGACGGACGGACAGACGGGTGGACAGCGGAGTCTTAGTAATAGGGTCCCGTTTTTACCCTTTGGGCACGGAACCCTAATAAAAAGCGACGGGCAGTATCAAATCACGTAAATTAAGTCTGTATCCCTTACGGGTAGACAGGGCCTAATGTAACAACATCTAGAGGCCATGTTCAAAATCAACTTACAATGTATTATGTGTTAAAAGCTGGCATTACATCAGATACAAAACTGTGAATTCAATCATGTTCCATAAAAAGGCATTGTTAATTAAACTCATGGTGGCCTGGCATCACTATTGCTGCTTTTTTATTTTATGTAAGTATTTAAATTTTGAAACTGGCAGAAGTAAATTCCAAATTCCAGTTTAAAAAAAAACTAAACTAACTAAAATGCCAGACTAGCACACAAAGTGTTCCCTGCAATCATACAATTTAAGATTGGGTGAGAGAGAAAAATACATATTTTATATTAGATCTACTTTTTTTGTTGTTTTAGCGGCCAAAGTTAGCAAGTAAATACCAAAATTTTCAGGATTCAAAAAGCCTTGGTAATTATATGTAGAAAGAAGAATGTTTGGGTATAAATTTTGTATCAGTTGTGTAGTCAAATTGGATTTGAACAAGAAAAAGAAACATCTAAAAATGACCGGCTTTATCTAAACAGATAGTTACTATGTGACTTAACTTCAATTGAGTTTTGAATCTAACAAAAGCCATATTGACTACAAAGGTGATCTCTTGAACAAAACTACAAACAAATCATCATGGTTATAATAGTTAGTCATGTTATGTTATAGCTTTACTAAATACTTAAATGAGCATTACAAAATTAAGATGTTATCTTTGATAACTTGTTTATTCATAATTAAGAGATGAAAGATAATAAATTGATCATTATGGCACCCTGTGATCTGTACCGTGAAGAAATTGAGGCGAAAATTTACAACTTTATGAATAAAACATGATCATTATGCATTAGTCATATCCAGCATAGTGTAACGAATGATAATGATAGTAAAACTGATGTAAACTAATGAAAACAAGGCACAATAGCATCAAACACCAAAGCCTCAAAATCACTAATTAAGAAAAAACAATTCCAAACTCAAAATGTTTCATTGCTGATAATGTATATTTTTACCTTCGTGTAAAGCTCTTTTGTAGTCATTTTGATTTTTAATTGTAGCCTTGGTTCAGGAATAAAATTGTGTTCTATATCATTATTTCACCACTAAATCAGAACTCTGATAATTCATTTTAGAAACAAGGTAGATTCGAATTCACTAATTTTTACAATGCGAAACGTCACTGCATTGCATTGTATTGACAGATGTCAAATTAGTGGCAATGTTATCAATAATTTATTTTAGCACAGCTGTTATGCGAATAACTGTAGAATTTCTCGTTACAAGAAAGTTTCATTGCTATCAAGTAGAATTGCAATAATTCCAATAAGAAACTAGTTGGAATATAAAAAAAACTGAAACAATAGGGAAGAAAGTCATTCTTATCTAAATTTTCCCACGAGTGTTGTCAGCTTTAAATATCGCAATTTGGGTCAAATCAACAACAGGGTCAAAAAAATAACACAAAACTAATACGCCATAATTCTGTATTTCATAATTCAGACTAAACTTATAATAAACTATTCCAGCCTTAATTAATAATTACATCGTTCATATTATAAGAAAAACATGTTAATTACGATTCAGTAAGCCTTTTTGTGTTGCCAAGTAATTGTTAAATATTTCCACTAATTAGGGAGTAAAATGGTCATCACATTCTGAGACTAAAATTATATCGTTCGTTCCATTATATCTGCGGGGTAAGACAGTTTTCACTTATTTTCTTGGGAAGGGAACCAGGCTTGACATGCTTCTGTGGCGATTTCACAAAGAGCTGTGAAGGTTTTTCCTCGAGAATCGTATTCTGAAATAAAATGTTTACTAAAATGTGTTGCCAAATTTTTAACTTTATTTAGAACCTGTCTGTAATAATGAGAAATTACATGTCTTTGAACTGACTTTAACGAAGACTGAGGTTTTCAATTCACCTGTTTAAAATTAGTGTGTCTTGCCACTACATGGCATGTGAGTAAGAGCCTATAATGGTCATTTCATTGAACCTGACTATGACTACGAAGCTTGAGGTTTGAGGTTCGAATCCCGATTGGGGAAAAATAAAATAAATACCTACATTTATTTTTTCTCAAGGCTCGACTATATTAAAGTTTTGAATATGTGTTTATCTATAGTAAAGCTTTGCTTTCGGGATTAGATAAATTTGTGTTAATAGTTCCTTGATGTATATAATTTACTTTCAAATAAAGCATACCAGAAGGCCCCCTCTTTCCGAACATGATGCCGTTCATGGGTGCGTTCTTGTAGTTGGCCTCGCTAAGATCGGCCAATGAGAGCAACACGACAGCCACGCAGACCACGCCCATGGTAAACCTCATCATGTCTCCGGCCATCTGTAAAAAAACCTTTATTAGGTACCATCGAAAAAAAACCATGAAAATGTTGTGAAAATTGGGAATGGATGATTATTTTAAAAGTGCTTGGTGATTTTTCTATTGATAGGAATAACCATCCTTAGCTACGGGAAAAAGTTTCAGATTTTTCCGTCGAGCCATATATTTTATAAAAATAAAAACATTTTACTCAGTCACTCGGCGGCCTCTATACGGCAGTAAGCAGTACGCCAATGACATATCAAATTAAAAAAAAAAATGCTGCTTGAAATGTGGTACACGATAGCATTTGTAGCTAAAAGAAGCAACGGCTAAGTGGCGCCTTCTGTAGAATGTTCGTGTTACTAAACCATACATGGGGAATGTCAATAAAAATTACCATAATATTTTTTTTTTCACAGATTTTGGAATTATTGGGTTATTTCTACTCCGAATCAAAAACACTACTGAAAGTTACATCAGAAATTAATGGTAATTTTAATGAAATCCCAAATAGGTGGTTTAGTACCACCAACAATCTACAGACGGCGCCACTTAGCCGTTGCTTGTTTTAGCTTCCGAGAGTGCGGTGCTATTAACGTCAGTGACGAATGTCATTGTTGTTTTTTTTAATTTGATAATGCCGTATAGGGGCCGCCGAGTGACTGAGTAAAATGTGTTTATTTTTATAAAATATATGGCTCGACGGAAAAATCTGAAACTTTTTTCCGTAGCTAAGGATGGTTATTCCTATCAATAGAAAAATCACCAAGCACTTTTAAAATAATCATCCATTCCCAATTGAACAATAGCTCTTTAAAACTTGACGTGACTTCAGTTGATAAAACCCAAATAATCTATTTAAAATTCTTATTTAAATATGTGCACTACATTTTTTTTTATATGAATAGGAAGGCAAACGAGCAAGTGGGTCACCTGATGGTTAGTCACCACCACTATCCATAAACACCCGCAACCCCGGAGGGATCGTAGATGCGTTGCCAACCTAGAGAGTTAAGATGAAATGCCTCTTGTGCCCGTAATTTCCCCGGCTGTCTTACTCTCCACACCGGAAAACAGCAGTGCGAACACTGCTGCTTAGCGGCAGAATTAGCGAGTAAGATGGTGGTAGCGATCCGGACAGACCTTGCACAAGGCCCTACCACCCGCATACATGGATCATAATAAAAAGTAAGTAAAAAGGGTCATTCGACGGCAAGGAGGTCGAGACTGGATGAGACGGGCACAAGATCGCCAAGAGTGGAAGAAGAGGGAAGAGGCCAACATTCAGGATTGGATCATCAAAAGGCCACGACGATGATGATGATGATGATGATGATGAATAAGGGTCATCAAACATTGAAAGCAAGTAACAAAAAAGTAACTGGATGACTAGATTTCATGAAAATCGTTGTTTGTTTAAGGTATTAGATAGACAAAGTAACAACATGTAAAACTAGATAAAATAAAAGGTAAAATTAACAGCAAAAGCTTTATAAAAAAAATGCTCTATGCCGCGGAGGCAATCTTTTAAACATTTACGTAAACAAAATCCAACCTATATTAGGTACTTTAGGTACCCACTGCTGTTTTTTGCTGTTTTTAAACATAAAAAAAAATACTTGATGAAAATAAAAACGCCTGATAAAATAAAATGACAAATGTCTTTGATGAGGTCCCATGATTGTTAGGGGCCCAAATAAATGGAGTAAGACAAAAGTCACTTCATCTGTCTGTGCGTGTGTATGTCAGTAGGTCAAAGGAATGGATAAGTAGAAATTAAATCAATTTCAATTTTTTTCAATTTTATTAAAGACAGCTTTATTACATAAATCATAAAAGTAAAATAATTTAATTGTAATACTCTATCTTTAATACACCCAAACAAAATTTACTGTTACTGCGGCTATTATTATAATTACGACATGCACCAGTGTACAAACTTTTAAAGCTGTCTTTTTTACAACAAAGATGTTTTGGCTTGCTGAGTTATAAACTTAATTTTTGCTCACACTACGTATTAGTATGATTCTAATTTTGCAAAAAGCGAAAAACCTGAACACTCATAATCACAGAAATTCTCGTTAAAGTAACAAAAAACTAAAACTATAAACTTACCTCGCTTTTACAAAGAGTTTTCTCGGCTGGTAACCTTAGAAGTGACAAACGTCAACTGATGCCAGTGCCAAGTTTTCCCGCCATTTTATACCCCGAAAACAAAGATGGTGGCTGCCCGTCCAATTATTGGATTATTTGGATTAGCGCGCGCTGACCGCGTATTGACACTGATAGGGAGGTTACTCAAGGGATTATAAGTTCGTTAGTTAGCGCATATTAGTTGGACGATGTCCACGGCTAGTCTAATCATGTTCGTAATGTAGTTTCAAGCCTTGTTGACGTTCCCATACCGACTACGTATACAATAGGCTAGTGGTTAGTTTACAGAATCTATGAAGCTTGAGAAGTTGAGATTATGAGCTTGAGTGTTTGATTAAGATTACCGATTAGATAAAGCTATAATCCCGGGTCTTGTAAATAATGTGTTTGAATAGGTATTGATTGTTCGCCCCCTGAAACTGTCTCATAGCAAATTTCATCGAAATCATTGATAGCATAGTTCCCGCGGGATAATAACTATTGTAATTTATCTACTTGGCAAGAGATGTCACTGTCATATTCAGTAGCAACTCTATAGTTCGCCTACTCCGCGAGAGATGGCGCTTTCAAGCGTTGTAGGCATTTAAAATAAATGTGTATCCTTTTCCAGCAAAACTACCTCAATGGGGGCTATCCACAGAACTAATAATAAAGAGGATAGAAGTGCCTTAGTCGCGTGACCTTGGCGCCGCGCTTGTGTCTCGTAGGACACAAGCGCGCGACTTGTGGCTCAGTGCTGTTCGAAACGTCGGTGTGACATTAAGTACTTAAAAATGGTGTTTTGCAGCGTTTGCAATTGCGGGAACTCATCCAAACTGTGTAATTACACTAATAAGGGGATCACATTCCATAGGTATGTATTATTTAAATGTAATAATGCTGTTTTATATTATAAAACACATTGAGAAAATCTTTCACTATGAAATATTGGTTTACTCGTACTTACCAAAAACTTCACGTACCATTGCTGCTCATGCCCATAAAAACGAAGAGCGATTTGAAGTTCACGCAGCAATGTAATGTAACTTTTGATAACACTTCTCTCTCGCACAAAAGTTCATGGTACGGACATGAAAACTGGTTATGACGAGTCCCGAGCTAGTGATGTCCGTTGACTTTAACAAAGTTTTTATCGACATCCTAGTTTATAATCATACAAATCCATGAAAGATTTTATTTAAGTTCTTCAGTGTCAAAGATAAAACTATGAAACTTGACATTTAGGCACTTAATAAGAAGTAAAAAACATTCAATAAGAGTTTTTAATGATTCACGGTTAAGTTCATTCGAAATAACGGACGGAACGGGATGTGAACCGCGATTACCTTTAATGAGCACCCGATATTTCGACGCAGTTGCATGCATCATGATCACGGGTAAATTGAAGAAATTGCGGGTGGATGTTATTGTTGGGTAGACCGAGCTCTGTCTACCCCCATTCTTGCGCGTCGACTGCGTGCACTCTCGTTACCACTGGAACCGTTCTCACTCGAAACTCGATTCAAACACACTACACTCACACTTCGCCCACCCGAAATTGATTTTGGACGAGAATTATATAAGGAAATCACCGGATTCCAGATATACGACAATTTAAAAATTTAAACCCATCCTCACGATTAAAATTTTTGTGTTTATGGATTTCAACCGCTTCCCTCACCAGTCTCGGTATATAGTGGCGTTCTGTCGAATAATCGCGGTTCACATCCCGTTTATAAATATTTCGAATAAAAACATTCGTTCCATTACTTAAGACGATTAAATGGCCATTTTTATATTACAGATATGGTCAAAAAATTACGTCTATACGATATGCCGTTACAATTTTATGATTATTTTTCCGTTTTTCTTCTGTTTTTTTAACTCTGGCCCTTAGTGTTTTCCAACGTCGATAGATAATTATAATTATGTATATATATAATCTGAATCTCGGAATCGGCTCGATTGGTATTCATGAAATTTGGTATGCAGGGGTGTTTCGGGGGCTATAAAACGATCTAGCTAGGTTTCATTTTTAGAAAACGTACTAAAAAAGGTCATCCAGGTTTAAACAACGTTTAAACAATATTACATGCATGAGGGTCAAATTAATAAATCTATTTTTTAAGTCGGTTAAAAAAAGGCGGTGTCACATATCTGCTAGGTAAATTTTTTTTTTCGCTAGGTTGCCTGCGCCTTATACATTGACAAAGAGACATTATGTATACTTCTTTCATTCTTCATTCATCTTTAAACATTTTGCCATCTTACATCTTACACTTCCACAAACAAACATTATACATACATGTCACATTCAGACAGGTCAAATTTACGTAATTCGCTACCAAATATTTATACCAATGTCCATCAGCACTATTTCATTATAAATTTGATCATTTAACCAAAAATGTCCTGTTAATTTTACTTACTGAAAAATAAAAACAATCGATATCATAGTCGATAAATTCGAGGCCTAGCGATGTAGCTTTTGCACAGCACATACATAACGTTGAAATAGCCAATGAAGAGCGACGATGTGTAAGTGTGAGTATGACTTGAGGCGAGTGTTATTCATCGCTCTGTCTTTAATACGTAAAGTTCATAATTGTTTGTGAGCAAATTTACGAGTAATTGTGTGCGTAATTGCGTAGTACGGTTCCGGTCTTTTGCGTGTGTGCATTAATAGCAAGTAGAGGGGATAAAGCGGCGACAGCGGTTCCGGTTGGAAATAGGAACTAAAGCATTTCTATCCTCTTTATTATTAGTTCTGTGGGGCTATCGCATGTGAGTGAACTTGCCACTAGAGACTAGTGCCGTGTGAGGTCCAATAACATTCACTTTTCACTGCTTTTGGCGGGCTTCGTGACATAAATTATAATTTCTTTCATTTACCTGTTGAACATCGATTATTTGGCGATGAATGTGGTGAAAAAAGGAGGTTCCCCCGTGGCATACTACTACAGACGCTAACAGCATTCCCCCTTTGGACAGCGATACTAATACGTTGTCCAATGAAGCTGCCAGCTCTGCGGTCACCCGTAGCGTCTTAGCGTCTTCGAAATATCTTGCAGAGGCTAATAGCGCTAGGACCCCACGGACCAAGGGTCTCAACACCGAAAGAGACAAAGTTATATGAGCCTGCTCTACTCGTGGTCCCGCGAAGGAGAGACGAGGCTAGCGTGTCTACGCACGTTGCATCCCACTCTAGCACACATCCCACGCTCCACGGAATCATTGTCATGCTGTCGGGTCTCTTGCCGTCGTCCGTAGCGATGCCCGTTGGTTCCAACAAGGCAGGGGCATTGGCAGCGGCAACTGACCGACGGATGAAGTCATTCATTTTTAGGGTTCGGTAGCCAAATGGCAAAAAACGGAACCCTTATACATTCGTCATGTCTGTCTGTCAGTCTGTCACAGCCACTTTTCTCCGAAACTATAAGAGCTATACTGTTGAAACTTGGTAAGTACATGTATTCTGTGAACCGCATTAAGGCTTGTACACGCGCTAAAGTCCTTGAGCATACTGTTGCGTGGTTTGTCTTGCAACAGTATATTTGAGGGATCTGCTCTATATGTCGGCACTTTACTTTAATTTAGAAATAAAAATGCAAGAGCTTGTTTCGTTCGTCTTCTATATTATTGGGAAGAATATTGACAACTCGAATAGTGTTGCCACTAACATAAAAAATATAAATCTCCTGCCACACACAATATCATTAATAAAACGACTACCACATCAATACAAAACATATTAATATGTTGCCATGCAACACGTACGGGCGGGGCTTGGGCGGAGCTTATGCCTCTCGCCCCCGCGACCCGCTCCATTAATACGTGAGCGCGAAACTGTCTTACAGAGTAAAATTATAGACGCGTCATCGCGCCGCGCATCGTTACCAATGCAAGGGTGGACGTGGACGGGTCGTATCGCATGATTATCGTTGTCATAACGTGATATTTATCATTAAGTATATTTTCCTACTCCAGTACTTTTATTTGACAGTTAAAGGGTCACCAACACCAATATAAATGGTACACATAATATACTGGAGACAATTTTTTTTAATTTTGTCCGTCCGGACTAAGGCCAGAAACCATTCAGCCGTTTAGGACAAAATACGGTGTTAGCAATTTAGAAAGCAAACAAAATAAAAAAGTGTGTACAACACAATATTTCAATTTTACTGACATAATTTGACACTTGATATGTAAATGTTGATGGCTGTCGTTTTCGGGTAGTTTGGTGGATCTTATCACGAAATTGTAAAAAATTTTGGATCCAAGATGGCGGATGACATTTTGACACCTTTGCCTCAAAAATGTTCATGGGTGTCGTTTTCGAGTAATTTGGTGGCTCTGAGCACGAATTTTGCATAATTTTTTGGATCCAAGATGGCGGATGACATTTTGACACTTTTGTCACAAAAATGTTCATGGGTGTCGTTTTCGAGTAATTTGGTGGCTCTGAGCACGAATTTTGCATAATTTTTTGGATCCAAGATGGCGGATGACATTTTAACACTTATGACACAAAATTGTTCATGGGTGTCGTTTTCGAGTAATTTGGTGGCTCTGAGCATGAATTTTGCATAATTTTTTGGATCCAAGATGGCAGATGACATTTTGACGCTTTTGTCACAAAAATGTTCATGGGTGTCGTTTTCGAGTAATTTGGTGGCTCTGAGCACGAATTTTGCATAATTTTTTGGATCCAAGATGGCGGATGACATTTTGACACTTTTGACAGAAAAATGTTCATGGGTGTCGTTTTCGGGCAATTTGGTGGCTCTGATCGCGAATTTGGCATAATATTTAGGATCCAAGATGGCGGATGTCATTTTGACACTTGACACAAAAATGGTGATTGGGTATCATTTTCGGGTAATGTGGTCGCTCTGAGCCCGAGTTTGGCATTATTTATGTTTTATTTAAAAATAACATATGCCTAGGTCCAACGCTGATCACCTTTCAAATGCTGATGATGTGATGACGATGATGATTGTGAGGAACGAAACTTTACTTGTAGTTACTGCCGTCTTTGTCGCTCCGCGCGCATCTCGCTCTCTCATATTTTCGACACGTTTTCTGTTACTGTGTTTTAAAAGAATAAACCACTATTAATTAATTAGTGCGATTTTATTAACAAATACCACAATTGGCGACGAGGATGGGATATCGGATACTTATACCTAGTAGCATTCAAGAAGAAGTTTTATCAGAACTGCATAAGAGTCACTTCGGAATCGTTAGGATGAAGGAAATAGCAAGGTCATATTTTTGGTGGCCTAATGTAGATTCAGAGATAGAGGATATAACAAAAAAATGTATTATTTGTTTAAGCAATAGTAAAACTCCGACAAAAACCCAGAAGCCATGGCCTGTGCCCCCTTCTCCTTGGTATAGAATTCATGCTGATTATTTAGGCCCATATCAAAATAAAATGTTTTTAGTAATAGTAGATAGTTACTCAAAATGGCCAGAAGTTTTTGAAATGACAAATATTACAAGTAAACGCACAATTGATGTATTAAAAACGTTGTGCTCGCGGTTCGGTTATCCGGTACATTTAGTAACAGATAATGGCCGATCATTTACTAGCCAAGAGTTTAAAGATTTTTGTGAAATGAATCATATCAAACATACATTCAGTCCTCCATATCACGCGGCGACTAATGGAGCTGCAGAGAGATTTGTGGAGACTTTTAAATCTGCAATAAACAAAATAAGCCAAAATGGGCATAGTTTAGTATCAGCCGTAAACTTATTTCTGTTTGACTACAGGAGCACACCACAACGTACCACGGGAGTGTCTCCGGCTCGTTTAATGCTGGGCAGAGAAATGAGAAACCGGTTTAGCTTATTGCGTCCCCCGCCTATTTCGGAGATAGTGCAGGAGAGGATAGACAAGAGAGATCAAGGAAAACGGGAAATTAAATTTGAAATAGGACAGAAAGTAATGATTCGCGATTATAGAAAGGACAGTAGGCCATGGGTCCAAGGGTTAGTTATAAAAGAGTCGGTACCTGGTGTGACTTATATTGTAGATGTAGAAGGTTTAGAATGGAAACGTCACATTAACCAAATGTTACCTTGCTCTGAAACCTTAGAATAAAAATGTAAAATAATAAGTTATGTTATCTAAATATATAAAAGAAGAAACTGACTGACTGATTGACTGACTGACTGACTGACATATCAGCGCACAGCCCAAACCGCTGGTTCTAGAGATTCCAAATTTGGCACGTAGGTTCGTTATAAGGTTTAGGGGTGCACTAAGAAAGGATTTTTCAAAATTCGACCCCTAAAGGGGTTAAATGGGGGTCCAAAGTTTGTATGGGGAAACAAAATTAGTTAGACTATTTTATTCGAAACTTCACAAGAGTATTCCTAACGATAAATGAGTAAACACGTGTTTCAGGTTTTTTGAAAATTCAACCCCTAAAAGGGGATAGGGGGTGAGAAAGTCTGAAAATCAACGTGGGTATTATTATTATTAAATTATAGTGGGTAGTATTGTTTGTACAGTTTATCGGGTCACTGATTACGAAAACAATAACACACATACCTACCTGACACACACACACAAATTTCCACGAGAACGGGAAAAAACGGGGATTATATCCGATTCCGAGTGACCCAATCTCAGTAACTATACTTAATTAATAAATATATACTCTTCAAATTTCGTACACAAGTAGATGATTACAAAACTAAGAAAATAATTTCAGGATTTTTGGAAATTCTTACGGGATAAGGAAAAAACGGGATTTATATATTTAGTTCAATGAAATCCTGAACATAATTACTAGACTTCAAATTTGACATAGAAGTAGGTGATTATAATAGTAAAAAACAGTTTTAGGGATTTTCGAAAATTCCAACGGGATAAGGAAAAAACGGGATTTATATTCAGTTCTACGGGATCGATTTTTCGTTTTAATTATCGTAGAAAACTGAAATTTGGCCTTCAGGTTCCTTGGGGAGTATAGGGGAGCACTATACAAAAGGATTTCCCAAAATTTTGACGGAAATGAACGGGAAAAAACGGGACTTTTTGTTATACTGCAGGTCGTAGAAAGTTGAAATTTGGCATGTAGGTTGTTTGGAGAGTGAAGAGGAGCATTACGGGGGGAATTTCCAAAATTCCCACGGGAACGAGAAAAAAAGGGATTTTTTGTTTCACAGGTTGTAGAAAGCTGAAATTCGGCATTTAGGTTGTTTGGAGAGTGTAGAGGAGTATTAAGAGAGGAATTTCCAAAATTCCTACGAGAACGGGAAAAAACAGGATTTTTTGTTTAACAGGTCGTAGAAAGCTGAAATTTGGCATGTAGGTTGCTTGATGAGTGTAGGGAAGCACTAAGAGACAATTTCCTGAAATTCCCACGGGAACGGGAAAAACGGGATTTTTTCGTTTTACTGACGGTAGAAAGGTGAAATTCGACATGTAGGTTGCTTGGGGAGTGTAGAGAAGCATTAAGAGAAAACTTTCCAAAATTCTAACGGGAACGGGAAAAAACGGGATTTTTCGTTTTACTGGTCGTAGAAAGCTGAAACTTGGCATGAAGGTTGCTTGAAGAGTGTAGAAAAGCTATAAAAGATAATTTTCCAAAATTCCCACGGGAACGGGAAAACGGGATTTTTCGTTTTACTGGTTGTAGAACGCTGAAATTCGTTATTTAGGTTTGTTTGAAGAGTGTAGTGGAGCATTAAGAGAGGAATTTCCAAAATTCCTACGGGAACGGGAAAAAACGGGGCTTCGTTTTACTGGTCGTAGAAAGCTGAAATTTGGCAAGTGGGTTCCTTGGGGAGTGTAAGGAGCATTAAGAGATCATTTCCCGAAATACAGGAACGGAAAAAAAACGGGATTGAAATACTCCTGGTACACGCGAGCGAAGCCGCGGGGAAAAGCTATTTGTCAATAAATGAAGTCTACGCGGACAAAGTCGCGGGAAAAAGCTAGTATAATATAAATAGAGAAATAAGTGTGGGAGAGTGTGAGGAACGAAACGTTACTTGTAGTTACTGCCGTCTTTGTCGCTCCGCGCGCATCTCGCTCTCTCATATTTTCGACACGTTTTCTGTTACTGTTTAAAAGAATAAACCACTATTAATTAATTAGTGCGATTTTATTAACAAATACCACAATGATGATAATTTTAATGGAGTCGTAGAAAAGTTATCGTATGCAACGTTGTATAAATAAGTCAAAAAATGCTCGTGGTGTCTTTCTTTACGATGTTCGCTACGCTCACATCGTAACCCACACCACTCGCCTTTTTTGACCTCTCTTATACAACTGTTGCATAAAATACTATGTTGAAACGTGATATCCCTACTTAATATTATACATGCGAAAGTAACGCTCTGTCTGTCTATCTGTCTGTTACGCTTTCATGCCTAAACCACTGAACCGATATTAATGAAATTTGGTAAGGTGGTAGTTTTAGTCCCGAGGAAGGACAGGATAGTTTTTGTCTCGGAAAATCTCATAGTTCCCGCGGGATAGCAGCGCAGACGGAGTCGTGGGCTACAGCCATTTGTCATAATTGATTAAGTTTAAAAATGATGTCCCCAATATACCATTACCTACTTTTGAAAATATTTATTTTTCTACACATAGCAAAATCGATATCTAAGGGTCCGAGTGGTCCTCAAGCATGAATCCGTTGTCAAAAGTTTGAAAAGTGGCCGCCATTTTGAAAATTTTAGTTTTTCGACCGATTGCGTTCAAAATCGATATCTGATGGCCCGAGTGGTCCCCAAGCATGAATCCGTTGTCAAAAATTGAAAAAGTGGCCGCCATTTTGAAATCTTTAGGTTGTGGACCGATTGTTGTCAAAATAGATATCTGAGGATCCGAGAGGTCCCCAAGCATGAATCCGTTATCAAAAATTGAAAAAGTGTCCGCCATCTTGAAATCTTAAGTTTTTGGGCAGATTGTTTTCAAAATCGATATCTGATGACCCGAGTGGTCCCCAAGCATGAATCCGCTGTCAAAAATTGAAAAAGTGGCCGCCATTTTGAAATCTTTAGTTTGTGGACCGATTGTCTTCAAAATCGATATCTGAGGGTCCGAGTGGTCCCCAAACACGAATCCGTTGTCAAAAATGGAAATAGCGGCCACAATTTTTAAATGTTTAGTTTTTCGACCGAGTGCTTTTAAAATCAATATCTGAGTGGTCTCCAAAGTTGAATTTGTTGTCAGAATATGATAAAATAGGCGTAAACTAGAGAATTTTCAGTCACGAGAGAGTAGAGAACGCCTAATTACACTTGACCGTTTTAGTAGAATCATATTTGGCATACCTACACACAGCAGCTTACAAAAATTTCATCGCAATCGAGTCTATAGTAGTACCTACCTAACAGGAATTAGACATTTTAACATTTAAATCCGACTCACGCTTGACGCTTTTTTGTCAAAAACTTTCTCAGCATACACACAGCCAGCTCACAATAATCTTCATTTGTATTTCGGACAGACGCTTTCCCCTCTCTCTACTTAGTGTTTAGTGTGCGATAGACATATATTGTTAGTAACTTAGATTATGACTTTTGTCGAACGTCCCGAGACGCACACGTTTTTTTATTAATGCACATTTCATAGACAATATTTTTGCAATATGAACTTTTTATATTGTGTGGTATTATTGCCACTCACTATTCTATCACACCACATGCAACAAGCAAGTCTAGCATTTATCTCCTGTAGTTGAGAGAGTCTTGACTCTTGACATTAACTATAATCAGGAACCCCTATTTTTTCACTTGTAACCATTTTACTGCTCCATTCTTTATCAGAAAAAGATTACATTTTATAATCTTCGTCATAAAATAATGAGCAATAACTTTATTTTCTTACTTACTTAAATTTCTTAAAAAATTAGCTCGTTTTTAGTAATATTCCAGAAAAGTTCCTACCGCTCCCCATTTTCGTCCATACGGTCAGTGCGGGACGAGGCGCGTTGCATGACGGACCTGTGTCAATTTTTTGCGGCGACCAAATAAAACTCTGTTTTTAAATATTTGTTGAATAATTTTGTAGCATAGAGTGGACAATCTGTTTCGTGATTTGTAAAGTAGTAACCTAATAAACATTTACGTATAGTTTAGTTTTTGTGTGAATGCTAAATATTATTATTCTAATAAAACGGTCAAGTGTGATAAGCGTTCACTTTGCTAGATCTTCAGATGTCCATTTTGAAATCAATCTGCCCAAAAACCAAAGATTTTAAGACTCTCTTTAGGTATATTTTTGACAACGGATTCAGCTTGGGGACTAGTCGGATTCTCAGATATCGATCTTGAAAGCAATCGGTTGAAAAACTAAAATTTTCAAAATGGCGGCCGCTTTTTAAGCTTTTGACAACGGATTCATGCTTGAGGACCACTTTGACTCTTAGATATCGATTTTGAAGGCAAACGGTCAAAAAACTACTTATTTTGTACCTTTACCGCAGAAAGAAGAAGAGAAAGCAAAGGTTAACTTTCACACTCAGAAACGCCAATTAACATAATTAAAGCACTATTTATTCCTTTGTATCTTTGGTTACGCAGGGATGATAAATTAAAACTTGAACTTGATCCGTTAACATACGGTAAAACAGTGTTGAATTTCCACCGTCAGTCAATACAACCGAGAGGACAATTACAGTTAAGTTTCACACTCAGAGACGACAATTAAGTTCTAACTAATCATAATTATTAACTGACGTCTCTGAGAACGGCACACGTTCAAGTTCTGCAACAATTTATAAATACGTTGCAACTCTAGGCAGCTACGACCTTTAACATGTTTATCGCTATCCCGCGGGAACTATGTAATTTTCCGGGATAAAAAGTAGCCTATGTTTTAATCTAGGGTACCAGCTATCTTAGTTTCAAATTTTATCCAAATCCGTCCAGTCGTTTGAGCGTGAAGAAGGAAAAAACATACACACTCACTCATATCCTCACAAACTTTCGCATTTATAATATTAGTAGGATCTACCTACCTTCGCAGGCTTCGTGATCTAGAGCTAGAATGCTCCTGGTTTTTTGAGAGAAATTCATGAAAGTGATCTAGAATGCCCAATATATTTTGAGGAAATTCATGCCAGTGATCTAGAATGCGTTATACCTTTTTGATCGCTCTATTGAGTTATATCACAAATCATCTCTGTTCTTAAGCTCATTTTGAATAAGCCTCTCATGCTTGCAACACGCGCGTTGATTGAATTGACCTTGAAGAAGTATGAAATTTGTAAAACAACCTCAGAGCTTGCAGTCAGATGTAGTTTGTGCAGATCGCAACAATCGTAGTTTTCGTCATGGTGAACTTTTGCCTGATACAATTCGCTGTATTGTTTGCGGTCCATCTAATTGCGGAAAAACTAATTTAACTGTTGGGCTTTTACTGCATGAACAGGGACTACGTTTCCAAAATGTATATGTATATTCAAAAACACTTTTTCAACCTATGTACCAGTTGTTAGAAAAAATATTGATGTTAGTTCTATCAGCAAAATTTCAAAAATATAGCGAGAATGATGAAATACTAAGCCCGCATGAAGCTGAGAATAATTCAATTTTCATTTTTGATGATGTTGCATGCGAAAATCAAAACATTATAAGGGATTATTTCGCAATGGGAAGACATAAAAATGTTGACAGCCTCTATTTGAATCAAACTTACAGTAAAATACCTAAACAATTAATAAGGGACAATGCTAATTTAATAATCCTTTTTAAACAGGATGATGTTAATTTACATCATGTTTATGACGAGCACGTTGGTTCCGATATATCCTGGTCACAGTTTCGGAACATGTGTGCAAAAATATGGAGCTTACCTTTTAACTACTTGGTAATAAACAAGGATTGTGCCAAGAGTTCAGGTTGTTACAGAATGGGATTTGATACATTTATCGTCCTGGATTAACTGTAATACTTAATGAGCTTCATTTTAAAGAAACTTTTACTGTTTCATATTGTATTGGAACATAAGTTTAAAAAGTAAAAACTATTTGTGATGTTGGCAACACTGCCGTGTAATGGCCCCCTCTTCCATTATTAAGATGATAAAGACAAGACGTATCTCTGTAATACATTTTTAGAATAGTAGATCTGAAATAAACCACTGTGTTGAGGTTGTATACTAATTTTATACTGGCTACATACCTTTTGTACTCCTAAGTCATGTCAATGTCTGAATATCTGTTATTGATTAATGGTTTGGTTGGTTCTGTTGCTTTCAAAGTAGTATATCTATCTATGCATATAATAAAGCTGAAGAGGGTCGAAAGTCTGTACATGGAAGATATTTAAAAAAAAATAGGCTGGGGATACTTAGAATCGATAACAGAACACGTTGCAACAATTTTTAGAATTTTTGTCTGTTTGTCTGTTTGTCTGTTTATCTGTTTATCTGTTTATCTGTTTGTCTGTATATTTGTGCGCGCATCACGCGAAAACGGCAGAACGGATTTAGTTGGAAACTTTACTAATCTGTTGAGAAAATCACCGGCCAGGTTATAGGCTACTTTTTATCCCGGAAAATTGCACAGTTCCCGCGGGATAGCGATGAACATGTCGAAAATCGCCACTGCCTAAAGTCGCAACGTACCTATATAAATATTGCTTCAGTATCATAGAGGTGCACTAAGGAGGGATTTTCAAAATTCCCACGGGATTTAATATCGCTTATTATATAAAAAAAAAATACCAATTAAATGTTTGAATAGGAGTAATTACCTTTGCTTTTTTCACGAGAAAAAAATAAGCGATTATAATTTTGTATTTGACAGTCCAGTAGTGTTGCCAACTACAAAATATCCAGCACTCAATGTCAAACTCGCTATTGTTTTTTTTAGCATTAGAAAAAATACGATTAGAAAATAACGGCAGTTTTTTTAAATTAATTAGTGATGAGGTTTATACTTTTAAGTTATTGTCTATGGTTTGTACCCTTGGTTACGATGTTGTTGATTATCGTGTGTTGTCAGATTTGTTTTGGTTGAAAAATATATTATGCGGTGTATGTACCTACGGACAAGAAATATGGTTTTAATGTTAACAAGTAGGAATATGGAGACTTCCGCTAGTGAATAATATAAATATAGTTTCAACAGGTTATGGGCTGCCCTATATTCCTTATTTTCAGTGATTCTGATAAAAATATACCAAAGGCCGTAGCAGGATAAGGGAACCAAAAATGCCCTTTTATGATTAAGAGCTGGTTTTTTTTTCTATAGTTACCCGGGTGGATTTTTGACGTTGTAATTTGTGTGCCATGCTAAACGTATTGCACACAAATAACAACGTCAAAATCCACCCACCCATATCTAGTAGTACAATTGTGCAAAGTTTTGTTGTAAAATTCCCATTAGTTCAGCCGGAAAAAAATAAAATCCGAATTCATGAAATATGACTTTACTCAAAAAGTATTGAACTTTATAATACCATCTTTTTTTCATTTTGGTTAGCTAAATAGTATATATGTCCTGAAAAAAAATTGAGTCTCCATCTTTAACATTTCTGTAAAAAACACGTAAGACACAACTTCAAAAAATTTTTTTTTCATTCCTGAAGGAGTGACCACTCTAAGTGACATTTCTAAAAAAGCCTTATTTAATGATCTGTCAGTCATATTAGTTCGACGGTTAAAATCGAAAAGCAACAGTGTCAAAATTTAAAAAATATGTTGGTTGGATTGTGTTACATTTTATTCTTATACCATTAAATACCGAACTTTTGCTGATGCCTAAACGGCCTACGTTGCAAATGTTGTATAAGGGTGCGACCAAACCGCCGCGTATACGCAGTGACGTGTCGTATGCGTCACGTTTTCTAGCCATTTCTTCATACATTTTGTTGCGATTCCGTAACGTCACCGTTTCTGAAGCGGCGGTGTAGTCGCACCTTTATACTTGATAATTCATATTAAGTACCTACCTATATTTTTTTTTTTCAAATTTTTTGGCTCAGCCGTTTAAGAGTAGGCATTAGAAAGTTGGTACCTAATTTACAGCATTTGAAGGCACTAGCCGCCAAATTGTCTGAACACACTTCGAATTCATTCAGACCTCGCTCCTTGCGATTTTTATCTATTTCCGCGATTAATAATAATAATAATAAATCATTTATATCAAGTTACAACCTTTTTAGGTGACTCATACAATTGCGTTAGTAAGATCTTACAAGCTAAGTGTTAGTTTTAAAAATAATTAGGTAATTAATTTTAAATAACTTATTTAAATGCAGCGCACAAGCATGATTAATGTAAGCGCAGTCAGTTCTGTCCGCGATCATTGCCAGGATGGTGTTGGGACAAAAAAAAAAAAAAAAACAGATCAAACTCAAAGCCAGAAATCGGTAGATGACGCCCTGGGGCCTTACCATGACGTCTAAATGCGTTTCAGTTTAGGTTCGCTCGCTGTCAGATCCATACTAAAAGTGACAGCTAAAACCTGAACTGAGTCGGAATTAAGACGTCGTGGTAAGCCCCCCCATCGCCGTAGAACGGGGTTAGGGTTAAGAAAAATATCATTTTAGCCAACGAGCTTTATAAGTGAATACTCCTAAAAGATAACTATTTCGAAGAATTAAATAAAGTTAATTGAAATATAGGTATGTAGGTACCTATCTGCATCCTTGCCGTTCCCATTACTTACAGTGCTAGTGGGTATTTAGAAACACTTTTGGTCAGTCTTGCTGTCTCACTCATTCTTACGGGTTTGATACCTACTTACTTGAATCGACCGATGGCTCCCGAAACCGGAATTTCACTCTAGGAGGTTTTGGACTGCATATTTTGTGTTTAGAAAATGAACCCGTAGGTTATGTACATTTCATGTAGATACATGATTTTTAATTTCGGTCAAGTTTTTTTCGCACAGATAACGATGTTAAGAAAAACAAATCATTCATTTCACAATAGGTAGTATTTAATGCGCAATTGTACAAGAGGGGTCAAAAAAGGCGAGTGGTATAGAATATATAAAATATCTTTTTTTTGACGAGTTATTTTTAAGGTCTATATTTCCACATCCGGTATAGGTTCTTCTTCAGGATCCGCCGTGCATATACCCTCATCTTTGATACTATCGTAATACTCCCCTTCATCTGGATTCGTGTTATTTTTAATACAAGAATATTCCTTCTCGTCCGGTCCTGGCGAACAGCAATCCAAAGCATAGGAGTGCTCATATTTATCCAGATATGTACACTGTTAAAAAATGCACATTATTTTTCCTACAACACTCACGAGCATAATCATTTCTGGAAAAAAGATGAACAAGCCCTAAAACTTAGAGCGTCAGGATTTCCTTTTATTTCATTTAATTATTTTTTTCATTTCAAATGATTAATTTATTCATTGCAAAGTCAAGTACATGGTAAAAAAGATGTTATACGAGGCTGTTAAATGACGCCCTGCAAGGGCACACAATAATAATTTGTCACTAAAAGTCTAAAATATTAATTAACGATGCCAAAATAATTAATAATTAAAATACTGTCTGTACATGTCTTTTTGTGAAATTTATAATTTATAGTTATTTGTTATACAAGGGGGGAAAGTTGTATTTTACCTGCGAGTGTTCATTTGAAACACTCGCTACGCTCAGGACTCTATGATTGACCACGAGCGAAGCGAGTGGTTCAAAAATAGAATCCTGAGCGTAGCGAGTGTTTCAACACACGAGACGTAAAATAACTTTTCACCCGTGTATAACACAAAACTTTTCACCTCACTACAGCGAGGAAAATAAGAATAGTAGATTGATAAACTAGGGTTGAAATATACCCATTACACCTGAGATATCAATAGTTCGAGGGTGAAATGGGTAATTTCATCCGAGTTGAACACTCTACTTTTCATTTCGAATATGAGGAAATTAAAATTTCACTAACGTCGCATGGTCGCATTTAATATTTGTTACGTTTGTCATTCTCTAATCTTCCCGCTCTTTTTTCTATTGCGCGATTTGCGCGCATTGCGCATTTCTTCTGCGCACCAATGGCGGCCGGCTAGTTTTTTTTTAAACTTGCAGACACGGAGGTCGCTATCAATTAATTGTCGACTTAAATATTTCAAGCTAAAAAAATTACCGAACGTAATAATTTCTACTAATTCTCGTTGTATACGCTTGCATAAGCTTATATATAGCGGGAATGTTATTTTAAGATTATTTTGCCTTTTACAATTAAAAAGGAACTATTAGTATAGATTATTATTTTAAACATAGATTACATGGCTGTATACGTATTTCCATTGCTATGTACCTTATTTGGATTAGCTAGAAAAAAAAATACTTTCAACCCAAGGGTCGCGATGAGTCACTTTCAACCCTATATCCAGATAATCAATGACCTACTTTCAGAGTATGAGAGATGAAAATATTATTTTTATTAGTGTGTAGCTGATGGCAGCAGGCACGGATTTAGAGGACGAAAGTAAAACTAGACTTATAGGGAAGCGAGCAAGCAGACAAGGACGCGTGTGTACCGTTCGGCGTTTGAAGGGCGACTGCCTCTCATTGGAAGAACACGCACACAGTCATATCCAAGCCTACCTACACGATTTTTATTAAACATACATTATAAACAACGAAAGTTCAAGAGGTAAGTACCTACATTATACATTTATAAAAAGAAAGAGTAAAAATATAGTTTTAAGTTTTATGTTTTTCAGGAGCAGAGCTTCGGGTCGTCTACAAGTGGGTAGTATTGTTTGTACGGTTTATCGGGTCGCTGATACGAAAACAACAACATACATACCTACCTGACACACACGCACACACACACACACACACACACACACACACACACACACACACACACACACACACAAATTTCCACGGGAACGGGAAAAAACGGGATTTATGTACTTATTCGATTCCGAGTGACCCTATCTCAGTAACTATAATAACTAGACTCTTCCAATTTCGTACACAAGTAGGTGATTACAACAAGATTACAACATTAAGAAAGTAATTTCAGGATTTTTGGAAATTCCTACGGGATAAGGAATAAACAGGATTTATATACTTAGTTGAACGAAATTCTATGAACTATAATTATAGAAACGGTTTTAAGGATTTTAGGAAATTCCCACGGGATAAGGAAAAAAGGGAATTTATATTCAGTTCTACGGGATCGATTTTTCGTTTAACTGGTCGTAGAAAACTGGAATTTGGCCTTCAGGTTCCTTGGAGAGTATAGGGGAGCAGCACTACAAAAGGATTTCCTGAATTTCTGACGGAAACGAACGGGAAAAACGGGATTTTTTGTTATACATTGGTCGTAGAAAGTTGAAATTTGGCATGTAGGTTATGTTGCTTGATAAGTGTAAGGAAACATTAAAAGGCAATTTTTCAATATTCCCACGGGAACGGGAGAAACGAGACTTTTCGTTTTACTGGTTGTTAAAAGCTGAAATTCGACATGTAGGTTGCTTGGGGAGTGTAAAGAAGCATTAAGAGAGGAATTTGCAAAATTCTCACGGGAACGGGAAAAAGCGGGATTTTTTCAGAGATGCGATTTATTTGAAATACTTCTATTTAAAATGCAAATACAAAATGCAAAATACCTATTTTGTATTTTGCATTTAAATACCTTTTAGTAAAAAGCATTGTGTATTTTATTTGAAATACCTTTTGAGATGTATTTTGCATTTTTAATATTCATTTCAAAATGCAAAATACTTTTTAATTAAGTTTAGCCAACATTACCAGTCAAACAAAATTAAATGAACGAATGAATGTCGCTTGTATTTAACCGATTTTAATTTGACCGATAGAGGCGCCTGGTAGCCATGCGTGCCCATTTTTAGGGTTCCATAGCCAAATGGAAAAAAACGGAACCCTTATAGATTTCGTCATGTCCGTCTGTCTGTCTGCCCCTCCGTATGTCACATCCACTTTTTTCCGAAACTATAGAACCTATATTGTTGAAACTTGGTAAGTAGATGTATTTTGTGAACTGCATTAAGATTATCACACAAAAATAGAAAAAAAAAACCGGCCAAGTGCGAGTCAGACTCGCGCACCGAGGGTTCCGTACAAATTCGCCATGTTATTATAAATACTATGATTAGTTATTATTATGTTGGGTATGAGTATGAGTAAAATCCGGTGTTAGCAGAGCGCTGCTCTTAAGCAAAATGTAGGCTAGGCACAACAATAAATTTTGGGGGTTCCCCATACTTAGAACTGAAACACAATTATTTTTTTTCATCAAACCCATACGTGTGGGGTATATATAGATAGGTCTTCAAAAATGATATTGAGGTTACTAATATATATTTTTTCTAAACTGAATACTTTGCGCGAGAGACAATTCCAAAGTGGTAAAATGTGTGTCCAGCCAGCCCCCACCCCCCTATAACTTCTAAAATAAGAGAATGATAAAACTAAAAAAAATATATGATGTAGATTACCATGCAAACGTCCACCGAAAATTGGTTTGAACGTGATCTAGTAAGTAGTTTTTTTTTAATAATTTCTGTCTGTCTGTATAAGTAACCAATATAAAATGACCTCACACTGCCTACATTTTGCTTAAGAGCAGGGCTCTGCTAACACCGGTTTATTTAATAACTTGGCGAATTTGTACGGAACCCTCGGTACGCGAGTCCGACTCGCACTTGGCCGGTTTTTTTTTCTTCTTTGGTCAGAGTGCGCGCCTTATGTCTGACTAGTGAGCTGCCATTTGGCTCGGCATTGTATCTCTATTCTATTTCTCATGATTAATACCTAAAATAAATATAAATCATTCGATTTGGTAAAAAGGTATTTTATTTTGAAAATACCTATTTTGCATTTAGCATTTGAAATACAAAACGCAAAACTATTTGGTATTTTGCATTTGAAATAGTAAATCTGAAAAGTATTTTGCATTTTGTATTTAAATGCTTTTTTAAAACCATTTTGTACATCTCTGGATTTTTTCGTTATATAGGTCGCAGAAAGCTGAAATTTGGCATGTGGGTTGCTTGAAGAGTGTAGGGAAGCTATAAGAGATAATTTCCCAAAATTCCCACGGGAACGGGAAAAAGGGGCTTTCGTTTTACTGGTTGTAGAAAGCTGAAATTCGGCATGTAGGTTGCTTGAAGTGTGTAGAGAAACATTAAGGGAGGATTTTCCAAAATTCCCACGGGAACGGGGAAAAATGGGATTTTTCGTTTTACTGGTCGTAGAAAACTGAAATTTGGCAAGTAGGTTCCTTGGGGAGTATAGGGAAGCTATAAGAGATAATTTCACAAAATTCCCACGGAAACGGGAAAAAGGGGCTTTTCATTTTACTGGTTGTAGAAAGCTGAAATTCGGCATGTAGGTTGCTTGAAAAGTGTAGAGGAACATTAAGAGAGCATTTCCCGAAATTCTTACGGGAACGGGGAAAAACGGGATTGAAATACTCCTGGTACACGCGAGCAAAGCCACGGGCAAAAGCTATTTGTCAATAAATGAGTCTACGCGGACGAAGTCGCGGGCAAAAGCTAGTACGTTATATAAAACTAGTTGAGCTGTCATCGTCACTCACAATGTCAAGACCGTCGTGGCGAACACAGCTCGTAAAAAATGCCAGCCTGTACAGTTTTCCGCTGAACTAAAAATACAAAAAAAATCTAGTTTGCAAAAAGACGGAATCACTTTCCATTTTTGAGTAAAATTTATATGGTTTAACATAAACATTTTTTTATTCATAATTTTGACTTTTAATGAGTCGTCAAGCCCCTTCGCGTCAGGTAGTTATTACCCATTCCCCACGAGACTACTTACTCTCTATCTCTTTTCTCGCTACAGCGCTAGACAGAGATGATACCTGTCAAAGCATGGGTATTTAATACGCACTCCCTGCGATACTCTAACGCATAATATAGTGACTTCAAAGTATCGATCAAATATCGATATTGAAGATTTAGAAGTCTGGAATTAATCCTGTGGATATTGAAGAAAATTATTAAATATGTATTTTTATAAACATGTTACAGAAGTCTGACTGTGAGATTTTAATTCAAAATATAAAATGTTGCTAAGCAGGCGTAACCTATCTAATACGAGGTGATTCATGCTAATTCATATGGCTAATACTAGCTTTTGCCCGCGACTTCGTCCGCGTAAACATCATTTATTTTCAAAGAGCTTTTGCCCGCGGCTTCTCTCCCGTGTACCAGTAGTATTTCAATCCCGTTTTTTCCCGTTCCCATAAGAATTTCGGGAAATGCTCTCTTAATGCTACCCTACACTCCCCAAGCAACCCACATGCCAAATTTCAGCTTTCTACGACCAGTAAAACGAAAAATCCCGTTTTTCCCGTTCCCGTGGGAATTTTGGAAAGTCCTTCCTTAATGTTCTTCGTCCGCGTAGACTCATTTGTTGACAAATAGCTTTTGCCCGCGGCTTTGCTCGCGTGTACAGTCGCCATCAGATATATCGTAGCGGGCGAGGTCCTCAAATATTTCGGAGCAGCATTAAATTTCAATAAATTCGTTACACTAGATATGGTTAATAACATCGGAACACACAATCCGTCATAAATATAAGAGCAGCGACTTTTCAATAAATTCGGGACGTTCAATGAGCTAAAAATATCATCAAGCACATATCGTCAAAGGTATCGACGCAGTCAGGCTGATCACAAATATCGGAACATATGTGGAAAATAAACCTTACGCAAATAATAATAGATTCGAATTCCAAACAAAATACAAATAAGGCTCAAACGTCATGCCAAAATGAAAGATAATATGTCACCTACATAGTTTACACGTCTGCATGCATAATTCACTGTGTTAGTAACATAAAACCTTTTTTGTTGTATAATTGTTACTGGCCACTAAATTGCCGTATACTTTTTTTACGAATAATTTTTTTCTTCTTCTGCTGTTATAAGTCAAAGCATGTAGTTCTGTTTTATAAAACCAATACATCCTATGCCGAAATTGCAATAAAAAACAAATCCTCAAACAATGTTTTCGTTTTTATAAAATATGTTGTATTTAGGTATTACAAAAAAGGTAACTTAATATGGGCCACTAGGTATTTAATACGGACTAGGGGTACAAAATATGGACCATGATATTTTGAGTATGATATAATTTTAATTTTGCAAAAATTATAAGGAACTTGTTTATGTAAACAGTCTTAAATGACTGAGAAATATATTTTTTAAATCCCGCCCTCATATAGCATTATATTTAGCAATATTCTCATCCAGATAAAATACCATTAACACCAGCTTATTTATCATGGTGCAAAACACAGAATTTTCAAATTAAACTAGTCTAATTAATGTGAGTCAGTCAAATAACTATCTAGTACTTACATTTTATAATAAAAATGCAATAAAGAAACAAATCCTCTAACAAAATTTTCTTTTTTATAAAATATGAAAAAACGTAATTCTTACAACAGAGGTAACTTAATATGGACCGCTAGGTTCTTTATACTAAAAAGGGTTGCATAATATGGACCATGATATTTTCAATACGATATAACCACAATTTTGCTAACAATTATTAGGAACGTCTTTTTATAATCAGTCTCAAATAACAAACAAATATAATTGTAAAACCCCTCTCTGGCATAATGCAAAATCTAATGTCTATACATTAGAATTTGCAACATTCACACAAAAACGAAACGCCATCTGCACCAGCGCATTCCTCATGTGCCCATCGCGAATAGCCAGTATAGCCATAGCCATGGACTCTTTGTCCCATTTTTGCCTCTTTGATTTCGATGCCATGACTTTAAACAGATAAAATATCGAATATATAATTATGGATTAACGAGTAGTCCATATTATCATCATCCCTCATAATATGGACCACTAGACCATATTTGAAACCTCACCATCGGTCCATAATAAAAACTAGTACAATTTGAGCGTTAAATATTTTACAAAAATTATAGGTATGACGTACAGTTACACATTATATCAAGAATATTCCGTAACAAAACAATGTTTCTAGAATACGGAGATTCAAGAATAAGTTGCTGTAATTAACGTAGTAATAAACTTACAAAACTCACCGTAAAATTACATAAAATGTGCCTAAAATTTTAAAATGGCGATCAAAGTCGCGCACGGCTATGTAGCCTCGCGGCAATCGACTGACACTGGGGCGCGACGCAAGGGCATCGAAAGCGCCCAACTTCACTGCGATAGCAATGACATCTAGCGAAATATTTTCGTGGTCCATATTATGTGACTAGTCCATATTTAGGGAACTTACTCTATAATAAGAGTTTCAAATGTAGAACTTCTTATCAGACCCCCTAACTTTTTCATTCGATTATAAAAACATATGTCACGTTCAGAAACGCGACCCGTTATCCATTATTAATTTATTTTAGAATCCGTTAATTCCTAAGTTATATTCAATATTTGCTAACGTTCGTTGATAAATAATAAACTGATTTACTATTAGTTCAACTGATTTTCTTCCGTCCACCATTTTTCTCGCTGTAGTGAGGTGAAAAATCGTGTTTCGCTCGGCAGCAAAGGTTGTTTAGTGTCTCGTGCCTTGAAACCCTCGCGACGCTCAGGATTCTTCTTTTGCAGATCACAGTCATAGTAGGTAGGTACCTATCCTTCGATTGCTCGGATTTTCAATACAGGCACGCGCGCCAAACAAAAACTTTGCAGCCTTGCATAACAAAATGACTATTGTCCATTTATAATTTAGGTTGCCCCCGGCCCCGCCCGCTGCATTTAATTGTAAGGATAATTCTGTTGCCAGAGTTTTAGGGCTTGTTTTTCTTCTATTCGTTGAAGTTTTCACTGACTTGTTTTTGTTCTTTAGAAATCTACTTTATTACCTACCTAAGTAGTTACATCCTTTTATAAATTAAAAATTAAAATTAAAATCCTTTAAAAGGGTGCGACCACACCGCCGCTTAAATAATAGTGACGTTACGGAATCGCAACAAAATGTATGAAGAAACGGTGAGAAAACGTGACGCATACGACACGTCACTGCGTATACGCGGCGGTTTGGTCGCACCCTAAAGCGACTCTGGCGTCACTGACGCAGCGACACTGTCACTGCGACACTGTCACTGCGACACTGTCACTGCGACACTGTCACTGCGACACTGTCACTGCGACACTGTCACTGCGACACTGTCACTGCGACAATGACGCCACCCGATTTGCTCGAAAGTCTAGGTGTAACCCCCGACGTAAAAAGAGGGGTGTTATAAGTTTGCCGTCAATATCTGTGCTTGCCTGTCGGACTGTGGTATCGAGAAACCTAATAATAATTGTTTAAGGCGCTGTCAACAGCAAATGACCTTAAGCAGCGCCACTCTTCACACATACGGTTCGCGTGCCTGTGAGTGAAAGAGAAGAAACTATTCCGGGAGCTTGGCGCGCGTCTAAAATCATGCAAATAAGACACAAATAAGAAGAAATAAAAAAAGTATGAATTATTTGTGAAATATGACTCGTTAGCCGTGTAGGTATAAATATGTTGACTTCATGTTTTTAATTGCAGACCCATAAGTCGAAAAATAATAGACATAGAACTGTTTAATGATGATTTTAAGACCAATCTTTGCAATTATTTTCTATCGAGCCGATTTTGTTCGATTATGTATCGAGTCCGTCTAGCGTGTTTGAAATATGATGAAAATTATCATTATATTTTTTTTGTATTTTTTTCGTGTGTAGTTTTTCTTTAAAAAGTGCTTAAATAACATCAATTTCAACAAAATTAGGTGTTGTCAGCCTCTTAAGTCCAAAATTTCTTTATCAGTTCTATATTAAAGCCAATAAAATCCGCCAATGAGTTTTTTATTAACTTTTATGTACAGTAACACTTGCGTCGTCAGCAGAAGCGAACTGTTACGAGCGGCCATAGGAACAGACATACATATTTTCGATGTCGCCCAAAGCACCGCTTGATACCAATGCTTTCATCAGTCTTTATATAAAAATCCTATACACTTAACTTTATATACTTAACTTACCACTTTTCCTGGAGGAACACAAGTTGAATCTGGCTCAGACTCACAACGAGCAAGATACATCCATACTAGCACAAGCAAACCCACAATGGCATGTGTCAATTTCAACATTTTTATTTTATTCGTCCGCTGTCACCTGCAAAATAAATTTTAGCATTAAGAGTGCATCGAGCTATATGGAAAAGGTGCGGGGACGGAGACCCGATTGCGTCTTAAGGGTGCGACCAAACCGCCACGTATACGCAGTGATAATAATATAATATAATAATAATAATAATAATAATCATTTATTTGCATTAAATGTGGTTAACAAAAGGTCTTAGGCAATAATTTTTAAAAAGTTCACACATCTAGCCGAATTACAGCATGCAAAATATACGCATTAAATCTAAAATCTCTTATGGCATGCAAAATGTACACAAGCCTCAATTGAAATGTCTGAGAGTTGAGAGCAAGTAAATATAATTTCATGTTAACAATCAATACAATTAAAACAAATGTCAAAATACCCAATAAATATGTCACTCTAATTATTTATATTATCACTAAAGAATTCATTTAATGAATAGTAACACTTTTCAACTAACCATGTCTTAACACTTGTATGGAATTTATGCCCAACTAGACCAGTTATAGATTTTGGCATTCTATTATAAATATTGCTTAGCATATAATAGGAGTTCCTTTTAAATAGGCTCAATTTTGCTACTGGTAAGTTCAAAGGTTTTTGAGTAATTGTTCTCTTATTTACATTGTTCTTAATTAGAAACAGATCCATGTGTTTTTTTACAAAAGTACATGCCTCCAGAATATATAAACAAGGAAGTGTCAGAATTCTGTGCTGCCTAAATACAGGTCTACATGAATCTAAAGGTTTCAGACCGAATATCGCTCTTATGCAGCGCTTTTGTGCTATGAAAACTGTAGGGGCATCTGATGAGTTGCCCCATAATACAATTCCGTATCTGAGGGTAGAACACACGTATGCGTAATACACTAGCAAGGCAGTTTTATGCGAAGTTACAAGTCTTACTTTTTTGATGGCAAATACAAATTTATTAATTTTATTGCGGACTACCTTAACATGCTCTTTCCACTCACAGTGTTCGTCTACATAAATACCTAAGAAATTTTGATGTTTTACTTTCTCTATTGGTTTCCCATTACATTTTATATTAAGTTTCAAATCTTTCGCCTGCCTGGTACGAAAGCAAATATATTTGGTTTTATCTGCATTTAGAGTTAGGTTATTTCTTGCTAGCCATTCTACCGTTACATCCGACACCTTATTTAATGTTTCATTATAATTGCCTCCATCTTGATTTTCTACTATGATAGTTGTATCGTCGGCAAACATAACTGTAGGATGTCGGACTGCGCGAGGTAGATCGTTTATATAAATTATAAACAGTAAGGGTCCCAAAATACTACCCTGTGGTACTCCGAACTTATTTTCTCTTGTTGAAGAAACAAAATCCTCCATTGTATTCGTTGCTTCATTCAATTTGGTTATTTTTGTAACCTGAATCCGATTAGACAAGTAACTCTGTATCCATTTCTCTGCTATGCCACGAACACCATAACAATGCAACTTTTTTAACAGTATATTGTGATCTACAAAGTCAAATGCCTTGCTCATATCGAGAAAAAGAGCAAACAGTTGGCATTTTATTATTTATATTATTTATGACTTTTTTTATTAAAGTAAAAGCGGCTAAGGCTGTAGATTTATTTGTTCTAAAACCATTCTGTTCTACTACTAATGTATTATTCTTATCTAGAAACTTTTGTAATCGGGTATAGAAAACTTTTTCAAATATCTTGGATATGACAGGTATCAATGTAACAGGTCTATGATTACCCATTTCCGTTTTTGTTCCTTTTTTATAAAGTGGTTTAACTACAGAGAATTTTAATTTATTTGGAAATATGCCTTGTTCCAAAGATAAATTTATAATATGACACAATGGTACCATCAAATGTTCAGCTACATTTTTTAAAGCTTTCGTACTAATTTTATCATAACCAACAGAACTGGTGTCGCGTAATGACATTATTATTTTCATTATTTCCTGAGGGGTCGTTGGTTCTAAAAACATACTATTTATTGTATTAGGTATAAGGTTACATACATTTTGATTCGTCACATTGTTAGTATTTGTAATATTATTGCCATTATTTGCTAAGCCTACAAAATAATCATTGAATGCATTTGCAATGTCAGTTCCATTTTTAATTAATTTAGCATTAAATGAGATCGTATCAATTTGAGGTGACATTTTTGAATTACCTATTTTTTTATTTATAATGTTCCATGTCGCCTTACATTTATTTTGTGCTTGCCTTATATATTTATCATTACAATTTCTTTGAAGTTTAAACAAACATTTTCGTAATATTTTAGAATAATTATTGTAGAACATTTTTTTCTCTTCACTTTTGCATGTGTAATAGTTATACCTAAGCGTTCGTTTTGTTTTACAACTTTTTTTAATTCCTCTTGTAATCCATGTTATCTTATTTGGTTTTTGATATTGTTTTACTTTATATTCAGGAAAACATTGTTCAAACAACAGTGCCAGTAAATCATGAAACATATTAAATGCTTCATCAGTATTATTTTTTGTTAGAACTTCATGAAAACTAAGGCTACAAATGTAATTTTTAAATTTGTTCATGTTTTCTACGCTAAAATCGCGCTTGACTATGTACCAAGTTTTCCCATTCAAAACCCTGTTCAAGTTTATAGTTATAGATTGAGCAGTGTCGTGATCCGACAGACCAAGTCGATGCGTTTTACCTACAGCATTTTCGAAATTACTCACTATATTATCGATGCAAGTGAGTTGTCTTGTAGTTTCATTAATGTGTGGTATTAAATTATGATTCGCAAAAACTTCACACAATTGAATTTTCTTTTTTGAATTAGATAAAAAATCAACATTAAAATCACCAGCGATAACTAAATTATAATTCTGCTTTTCCAATCTATTAAGAAGAACTTCAAGCTGTTTTAAACCTGTTTGAAAATCTGAATTAGGAGTTCTGTACAAACTAATAATTTTTGTTTTGGCAGATTTAATAGTTATACCGCAAACTTCAAAGTCCCTTTCCATACTCAAGTCATTAATTATATCTAACGGTTCACATTCAATATTATTCCTGCAAAGTATACATGTTCCTCCTCTACGCGAATTTTTTCTAGAAAAATTAGCTACAAGTTTATAACCAGGAATAGTCAGATAATTTTCTTCCCCTTTAGTAATAAATGTTTCAGTTAGGCAAATAACATCAACGGGTAAGCTGTTCTCTTTCAGTTCCAGGATGGCTACTTCCAGTTCACTACATTTGTTTAAGACTCCAGCTATATTTTGATGAACAATGCGAAATTGTGTTTTACTATTCTTCACGAAAAAACTCTTCTTCATCTTCTTCATTTAAGACTTCATCGTTATTGATACTTATCCGATGAAATTGGTCATCTTGATCATGTGTATCATTCTCATTTTCAGATTCCTCCTTATCGCATTTTATGTATTCAATGGATTCTCTTAATTGCATGAATATCTTTCTAGTCCCGAAGTCAGTGACGTGTCGTATGCGTCACGTTTTCTCACCGTTTCTTCATACATTTTGTTGCGATTCCGTAACGTCACCGTTTTTTAAGCGGCGGTGTGGTCGCACCCTTAATCTGTTTCTTACTGTTAGTGCATGACATTCTCGCGAGTTTCTGAAAACTTCTGAGAAAATTATTGCTTTTCCGAGAATGCTCTGCAACTTGCACATTGCTACGACCATTCCCTCGATGGGCTTTTCCATCTGCGCGGGAAGAGAAGCCACTGCTACATTCTCTGTATTTCTTTGCTTCCAGACCGGCATGGAAGAAAAGTTTTTATTTTTATCTTAAAATAAAAAGGTCTTACCCGCTGATAATGATTTGATACAGTTAGCCTTGTGCTAATCAGTCGCTACGACGCTTTAGGTTCTAGGTGACAACCGAAAACAACCCTCGTGATCGCGTGATTATATACGTTGCCAAAGTTTGCCAAAGACTTTAGGAACGGCCACGTGACTCCACATACGCATTTGTGATAAGAAAAAAATATTAATAATTATTTTACGTCTCATTCTATTACAATTAGGGTTCCGTGTTCCGCATGTGAGAGTATTGAGAGACTTCTTATACGTACACTATTACACCAGTAAATTTAATAATAATAATAATACTAATAGTAAAAATCTTGCTTTAGGCTAAAAACCACAAAATTTCATAATACCTTATTCAGTAATATGTCATAATACCTAAAAATACCTAAAATATCACATTTTTACAAGAGACATTTTGACTTTACAGGTATTTTTAGGTATTATGAGCCCATGGTAATTTGAAAATTAGGGGTATTAGTGAATAAGGTATTATGAAATTTTGTGGTTTTAAGCCTAAACCAAAATCTTTATTGCCACAACTCGAAACTAGGCTTAAACATAGCACCTAACAACAAAAAGTTGGAGCAATAGGTCCCAGTCTCAGCGTGTGCTGGGCATGACAATTGACAATATTTCAATTTTTTAAGTGCTACTTTTTATTGTCTGGCTCGAAAGAGCGCCCAATTTTAAGACACACATATTTTTTTATATTTGTGAAAATCTTTTATTTTCGTGGAAAAATCCATTTAAATCGTTGCTCGAGCAGAAAGGGCGTATGTAACTAACGTCTAGTATCAGCAAAATGACGTCACTGCTTAGTTTCGTACACTTAAAGAAACGTTGAAATAATTACATTAATTGACTGACAAATCCTGTGCTTAAATAGTTTGACAGTGAATGCAGTTGTCAATGTCAATGAACGTCAAAACGAGCTGACAAACTCAAACAGCAAACAACAACAAAAAAAAAAATGGGGTGCGTGTCGGGTTACCTCCACGTGTGGTCAGGAGCTGCTGTTCGTTTCTGGATCCATCCGGGGGGAAGAGCATTGCTTGGTCCGGTGCACCCTGGGCAACGGCTAATAATTTCCTGGCAGTATCTGAGGGATATCATTGACCGTTGGCTAAGAGCCCGACAGGGGGGGAGGGGGGTCTTTGACCATATTACCGTACAACGTTGCCGACATTTTGTTGATTTTGTCACAAGATTTTATAATAAAATTTTACCCTGACATTGGCGAAGTTGTCGTCGCTATAACGACTTGTAACGCCACAAACAAAAGAAGAAGAAGAAGAAGAAGAAGAAGAACAACAAAAAATATGATTTTAAATGAAAACTTGCAAAAACATTATCATTATTGCCCGGCAAACAGTTATCTAGTGTTCCCGATGGCAACAAAGCCGAGTGATGTGCGAAAGAATTGACCGTCAACTGTCAGTTGTGTTGTGTTGTGAAAATTGTAAATGTCAAACGGAAATCCGGAAGACAAGGTTTTTTATAATGGCAGTATTGGACCGGCCACTGGACGTCATTTCCCGTTTTACATATTTTGCTAATTTTTCCAAAAAATACTGTACTAAAAAATCCAAAAATATATTTTTTGTATTCTACAAGCGTTTCTCTCGAAATGGTTTTTGATTTATGGAAATTAAATTTTTTGAAATATTGTCAATTGACTAATCAGAGTAGGTACGGAATTTTTAAGTTAAAAACTTTACAAGTCACCTTTATTATTAGGGAAATCATTTTACGAAATAAATTATTATAACCGTAGACCGAAAGTTTGATAATTGTGAAAAGATCAAAGAAATACCCAAATCAATTTATTTTCTCCCCAAAAAAAAATGTGATTAGGTATTAACTATGTCTGGGAACCATGCCCCACTCGGATGTCCTGGAAAGTGTTTTTTATTTATAATTTTTATTACCTAGTCTTAGTTTAGTTTTATACTAGCTGATGCCCGCGACTTCGTCTGCAAAGAATTCGTTTATCACTATCCCGCGGGAACTACGCAATTTTCCGGGATAAAAAGTAGCCTATGTGTTATTCCAGACCATAATTTATCTCTGTTCCAAATTTCATCCAGATCCGTTAAGCCGTACTGGCGTGAAAGAGTAACAAACATCCATACATCCATACATCCATACTTACAAACTTTCGCCTTTATAATAGTAAGTAGGAAGTAGGATTAGTTAAAACCATAATAATAATAATAATTCGGCGAAAGGTCTGATAGCGAAGAGCCTTGACCATCACCTTAAAAGGCTCTCGCTAGGTGGTTGGGTCAAGGGTCAGATACAGAAGGCGGTACTCCTGGACACGGCCCGCATAGTCAGGAGGTTCCTCTCTCTGTCGCCCTGACCACCGGCAGCTTAGGCCCCGCCTCGCTGCCGGCGGCACCCTAGGTTAGGTTTTTATAATGTTTTTATATTTTGTATTAATATTGCTTTATTACTTTTTATTTGAATATTGTTAAAACCTAGCTTAAGATAAAAAATAAATATACAGAATAATAATAAAAACCTTAGGTACATAAACTAGCTAAATTATGTCTAAATTAGGTATGCGATTTAAAATTAAACCAAGTATGTGTTAATTACTAAGATGTAGAAATTATTGTTAATTTAAGTATTTCAACTACAACATTCATGTTCTATATTTATTTATTTTTTGCATTTCTCACCACAGATTTAAAAGGAACGTTTTTTTGACTGGTAATACCACGGACTAAAAAAATACCTACACTATAGTGTTTTTTTGTAAGCGGCTTGTACGGTACGCTTCTTGAGCGTCATGGGTGTCATTTTCTAAGTTTCTGGAGGTGCTGGCTGATTACGAAAATGAGTTCCATTTTGAAATCCAAGATGGCCGACATTTTATTTCTTAAACATCAACATGGGCATACATGGGTGTCATTTTCTAAGACATAAACATAAATAGTGAATAATATAAAATTCAAAGTCCTGACTGACTGACTGACTGACTGACTGACTGACTTAACTATATATCAACGCACAGCCCAAACCACTGGACCTAGAGACTTGAAATTTTGCACATAGATACCTTATACAGTATAGGCATCCACTAAGGAAGGATTTTTGGAAATTCCCACGGGATAAGGAAAAAACGGGATTTATATAATTCGATTCCGAGTGACCCTATCTCAGTAACTATAATAATTAGACTCTTCAAATTTGATGCACAAGTAGGTGATTAGAAAACTAAGAAGTTAATTTCAGGATTTTTGGAAATTCCCACGGGATAAGTATATCTAATTAGTTCAACGAAATCCTATGAACTATAAATACTCGACTCTGCAAATTTGGTATAGAAGGAGGTGATAATAATAGTAAAAACAGTTTGAAGGATTTTCAGAAATTCCCATGGGAACGGGACAAAACGGGATTTTTCATCTTACCAATCGTAGAAAGCTGAAATTCGGCATGTAGGTTGCTTGATGAGTGTAGGGAAGCATTAAGGGTTAATTTCCCGAAATTCCCACGGGAACGGGAAAAACAGGACTTTTCGTTTTACTGGTTGTAGAAAACTGAAATTCGGCATGTAGGTTGCTTGGGAAGTGTAGAGGAGCATTAAGAGAAGACTTTCCAAATGGGTGCCGTTCAATCGTCATACAAACTTTTAGCATATCTACCTAATTTAATTTCACTACGCTCAAAAATCATAATAATAATATTCATTTAGCATAGCAACGGATTTCAGATTTTTACCGAGCATGAGATTTAAATAATAAAAGATTCATTAGTCATAAAACAACAATTGCAATAATGCTTAATTATATTTAATAATTTCATTTTAATATTCGTGTTAGTGTTCCACTGGGGGTCCGGAATGTTGGCTACTGGCTGGTTTGCGGCCTATTTTACGTTTTGTTACTTGACATGTACTGTCGACTATATCTGTCTGCCTTGTGCCACGATTGTTAGTGTGCCTACTTTTTTGCCTTATAATTAAATATATATTGATTCATTAGAAGGTGTTTCCATCATCCTCATTCTCAAATTATACAGTCCACCTCCAGTAGCTATCATTTTGGTCCATTCTCGCCGTAAATTCATACCATCAATTCACAAACATACGCAGCTGTCAATTTTTTTTCACGTAAGTGTCATTGTAATTTTTCATCGCTTGTTTACATTCATTTATAGATATTCATTAACATTTTCACCATGGTGGAAACACGTAGCAAGGCAAAGGCAGACCAGGCGGCTATGGAGTCCGATCGGGTGCAGCGCGAACGCCGCGAACGTTCACCGCGCGGCACCCGGCCGGGCTCAACCGCCACCGACGACAGTGTTTCGGCATTACCAAGCGCAGTTAATTCGAGCATACGAAACGTGGACAACAACCCAAGCGGCGTAGCACAACCTAGTTCCGTCGCCGATTGTTCAAATGCTCGAGCTAGCTCACATAACGAGAAAAATGCCAAAGCACCGCCAAAAAGCACATCCAGTGTCCTCAGCGAACAGCCATGCAGTGAGCGCACTCAATCATCGCGTTCATCAGCGACGGTTCGTGCTCAGAGACTGGCTCTCGAAGCCGAGGCACTACGGCGCCAAGTGCAGCGCGAGCGCGACTTCGCGCATCAACAGGCGGAGCGCGAACGTCAACAGGCGGAGCGCGAACGTCAACAGGCGGAGCGCGAACGTCAACAGGCCGAGCGCGACCGCGAGCTCGCTCGTCGTGAGGCGGAAGCGGAGGAAGCGGAGCTACAAGCGAAACTCGCAGCACTCGAAGCTAAGTCTTCTTCCCATTCTATTTGCTCAGCAAAACGAACGGCATCATGGGTTTGCGCACAAAACGCAAACATAGCCGCGGAGGCACTCGCATTTAGACCTGGCGGGGCACCGACTGCCACTTTGGGTCACAACACCCAAAGACACCCTCTGCAGTCTGTTATCCCTACCAACACTGTCAACTTTGCAGCCCCGGACGGCAACCGTGCAACCTGTGCGGAACCCACTTATGCACACGCTAATGAGCGACATACAGACCCAATTTCTCAACTGGCTCACGCCATCACCGCCCTTTCTGACCGCCCCAGAAAGCCGGAATTATTTCCTTTTTCAGGTGACGTGACTCAGTGGATTGCATTCAAATCAGTGTACAATCGCACTAAAACTATATTTTCCGCAGCAGAAAATCTAACGAGACTCAGTAACGCGATTCGCGGACCGGCGTACCAGTCCGTGGCTTCGCTGCTGTGGACGGCGCTCGACCCCCAGGACATCATCGACGCCCTGGAGCAGACCTACGGCCGACCTGAACTCTTAGTGGCCCGCGAGGTCGCCGAGCTACGCAAGTTAAGCACTTCTGAATCTCTTAATACGCTTGCGAATAAATTGCGAAACTTTGTCACTACGATCAAAGTACTGAATCAGAAAGATTATTTATATTCTCCTGAACTATATCGCTGCATTCTCCTGAAATTAAACGAACACACTAGAGCTCGTTTTACGGATTTCGCTGCTATTCATATGCCTATCGAACAAAATGTTCCAAAACTGGAAATCTTGTCACGGTTCCTACTCGTTGAGGCTGACAAACAACTGAAATACAGTTTTGTATCGGACGGCACGATGAAACAGCAAAATTCTTTTGTTTTTTCGAAACCTTTTACAAAACAAGAAACTGTACATGCAACTACTTCTGGTAATAAACCGCCAGAGTGCACGTATTGCAAACAAGGGACTCATTGCATAAAAACTTGTAAAAAGTTTTTGAGTCTTAGCGCAGACGATAGATGGCGTTGGACTCGAGAAACCAAGGCATGCTATCGCTGCCTAAAGTCAAACCCGCATACATGGAGCAGATGTCGAGTCAAACTTTGCGGAGTTAACGGATGTACCCGACGTCATAACTCACTGTTACACGGGGCGTCAACAACCGAAAGTCAAGTAAATTCCACCTTAGCAACCCATTGCGAGAACAACGCTCAAACGCCTTCTAATAACGACGCGACTACCTCCCTGAACGCCGGTAACTGTAATGCCGAAACTTCCGTCAAAATTACGAACACCGCTGACATATTGTTAAACCTGACAGGATCGTCAAAGCCCCCACGTGGCTTGCTGAAGGTGCTCCCGATCGTACTCGAGGGTCCCGACGGCGAGTTCGAGACGACAGCGCTTCTCGACGAGGGCAGCACAGCGACGCTGATCGACGGCGAAGTAGCGGCGCGCATCGGCGCGAAATCTATTCGTAAGGAGCGTCTTCGCATCGAAGGTGTCAGTGGTATGGCCAAGGATATCGACGTGAGTTACGTTAACTTTTATATTCGTGGCCGCGACCAACACGATCGTTACCTGGTTAAGCACGCACGTGCTATGACGCCTCTAGGGCTTCGTGCACAGTATCCAGATACAATTAACCTTATGGACTACGATCACCTATCGGGCTTATCCAACGTACTGTCATATACCGATGTTTCGCCCACCGTTCTGATCGGCGCGCCTGATTGGCACTTATCATTAACTCGCGAAGTACGGTGCGGTAAAAAGAACGAACCCGTCGCCTCCAGAACCTTGTTGGGTTGGGTACTCCATGGCGCATATTCCGTGTCATCAAAGCCACTTGAGTTCGTCCATCATGTTTCGGAAGACTTGGATACCCTTATAAAGAGCCAGTACGACATCGACGCTTTAGGAATAACGAAGCGGACTCCTCGCCCTAACGATGACGACCAACGAGCTGTAGACATCATCGAATCTTCGGCTCATCAGCTCGCTAACGGCCATTTCGAAGTCGGCCTGCCCTGGAAGAAGGATCTTCCGCGGATCATACCCGACAGCTATCCGCAGGCACTGTCACGATCTAAGGCCCTCGAGCGACAGTTGTCAAAGGATCAAGCGTTCGCTGCAGCCTTTCAACAATTTATAAACGATGTCATCAGCAAGGGCTACGCCGAAGAGTGTGACCCGAAGACCTATTATAGACGACCTACGCCAAACACCTCTTGTGTGAATACAGATGGCTCTATCAACTGGTACCTGCCCATCTTCGGTGTCTTCCACCCACAAAAGAAGAAGCTGAGAGTAGTTCACGACGCAGCCGCAGCAACGAAAGGCGTAAGCCTCAACAACCTGCTCCTTCAAGGCCCGGACTTACTGTCTCCTCTACTCGAAATCTTATTCCGCTTCAGAGAGGGTGCCGTGGCCTTAAACGGTGACATTAAAGAGATGTTCCCTCAGGTCAAGATCATCTCAAAAGACAGGGACGCTCAACGTTTCCTCTGGCGCGGTGCGGATGGTGACCTCAAAGAGTACCGTATGTCATCGATGATTTTTGGCGCAGTGTCGAGCCCCTTCATTGCACTCTACATTAAAAATAAAAACGCAAAGATGCTAGAAGCTGACTACCCGGCTGCCTGTAGAGCTATTATCGACGACCACTACATGGACGATTATCTGGGCAGCCACAGCAGCGTCACTGACGCGGCTCAACTGGCTGCCGATGTGGTCACGGTGCACAAGGCTTGCGGCTTCGAGATGCGCGCGTGGACATCAAACCATCCAGAAGCACTATCACTCGTCCCGAAGGAACTTAGAAGTGACGCTACTTCTGACGTGTATCTGCCCCCCAATAACGATGTTGGCGTCTTAGGTGTCAAATGGAATCCGCGCCTAGATTCATTAGGGTTTCGCGCCGTACCCCAAATGCCTACCGGCATGCTGACCAAACGCAACCTGTTGTCCAATGTTATGAAAGTTTACGATCCTCTCGGTCTATTGATGCCGGTCGTCATCTGGGGCCGTATTCTGATTCAGAGACTATGGCGGGCAGGTGTCGGTTGGGACGAACGTTTACCAGACGTGTATGTGAGCGAGGCAGAGGCCTGGTTCGCACAACTGCAGGTAGCAGCCGATACAAAAATCCCACGTTGGTACATGAATAGATCTGACGTAGCGGACATTCAGTTGCACGTTATAGCCGACGGCGGCGAGCAAGCTTACGCCTGCGTCGCGTATTGGCGTTTTTGTTATAGTGACGACTCCGTCTCCACGGCACTCATCGGTAGCAAGGCACGCGTCTCACCCCTCAAACCGGTCTCGATTCCTCGTTTGGAACTACAAGCTGCTCTTATAGCATCGCGTTTTGCACAAACAATCTTGCAAGCTCATCGTTTTATGCCCTCCGCAACCACTTATTGGACGGATTCGACAACCGTTCTCAAGTGGATCCGGAGTGACGCTCGCGCTTTTAAACCTTTCGTGGCACACAGGTTGGGAGAGATAGCGGAAACCACCAATCCGTCCAATTGGAGGTGGATCCCTACCTCTCTCAACGTTGCCGACGACGCGACAAAGCCAAAAAAAGTAAATCTTACGGCTCACCATCGGTGGTTTTCCGGCCCGCAGTTTTTTAATGAACCGCAGTGCACTTGGCCGACCGAGCGCACTATCGACGAGGAAGAGATCTCACCAGATCCCGAATTAAAACCAGACCTGGTGGTTCTGCTCCTCGACACACCGCCCGCGAGCTCAGTACCTAACCCGACGCGCTTTAGCTCCTGGCTGCGTTTGCTACGCGCCACCGCCCGTGTTCTTCAGGGCGCGCGACTGTTTCGACTAAAACTGTCTCGGCCTATAGACCCAAATTCCAAATTGTACATTGACAACACCACGTCTCCCTACCAACTTCACGCTGCTGACATAGTAGAGGCAGAGAAGATGATGGTCCGTCAAGCGCAATTGGAGAGTTTCCCCGAGGAGTTGACAGCCTTGCGGTCTTCAAAGCCAGTGCCGAAGAACAGTAGACTAACGAAACTTGCGCCAACACTCGATAACGAAGGCCTTCTAAGACTGGACTCGCGCATAAGGTCCGCCCCAGGAGTGAGCGAGAATATGAAAACACCGATGATACTCGACGGCCGTCATCATATCACCAGACTCATAATCCTGAATGAACACATCAATGCCTCACACCAATTTAACGAGCTCGTGTTGAATGAACTCCGCCAAAGGTATTGGATCCTTAGAGCCAGGGGAACTATTCGAAGCATAGCGAATACCTGCGTAAAGTGCAGAAGGTGGAAAAAGCAACCTGTCCAACCTCAGACCGGTGACTTACCAATGGAACGTCTTGATCACCACAAAAGACCGTTCACACATGTAGGCCTAGACTACTTCGGCCCTATCCTCGTGACCCTATATCGACGTAGCGAAAAACGATACGTGGCTTTATACACATGCCTATGCACTAGAGCACTACATCTAGAAATTGTCAACTCTTTGACTTCAAGTGCCGCCATTATGAGTCTCAGACGTTTCATCGCCCGCCGAGGGTCACCCACCACCATATTTTCCGACAATGGGACGAACTTTGTAGGAGCCTCCCGTGAACTACGTTCCCTACACGACGACTCTGTGGTTGAGTACGCAACAAACCATAAGATCAACTGGCGTTTCATCCCTCCTGCATCACCATTCATGGGCGGCGCGTGGGAGCGGCTCGTGCGTACTGTCAAAACAGCCCTCAGATCCTGCCTCACAAACCAACCACTGAAAGAAGAGGTCCTAACAACGCTCCTACTCGAGGCAGAGGCCATAGTCAACTCCAGACCACTCACCTATATCCCATCTTCCTCAGATTCACCAGAGGCTTTGACACCATTTCACTTCATTCTGGGCTCCTCATCTGTCGTACCGTGGACATCATCGCTAACAGACGCAGACCTATCCCGAAGATGTGACTGGCGGAGAGCTCTGCGTCTCGCAGATATATTTTGGGCACGATGGCTTCGTGAATACCTCCCCACGCTTCGACCTAGAGGACCAACCAACGACGCAGCAAATCTTGGTGAGGGGGACGTGGTGTTGATAGCAGATCCTAACCTCCCTCGTGGCTTATGGCCACTAGGAAGGATAGTTAAGGTCTTTCTAGGACCTGACGGAGCGGTCCGCGTAGCAGATGTCCATACCAGAGGTGGCACGCTGCGTAGACCGGCCCGTAAACTTGTTTTGATGGAAGCTGCATCTCAGCCAGTAGCCACCAGTTGTTAGTGTTCCACTGGGGGTCCGGAATGTTGGCTACTGGCTGGTTTGCGGCCTATTTTACGTTTTGTTACTTGACATGTACTGTCGACTATATCTGTCTGCCTTGTGCCACGATTGTTAGTGTGCCTACTTTTTTGCCTTATAATTAAATATATATTGATTCATTAGAAGGTGTTTCCATCATCCTCATTCTCAAATTATACAGTCCACCTCCAGTAGCTATCAATTCGGTTATTCAATATAATGATTTAAATCCATAACAACATTTAGAATAACGATTAGAGGGTATAACATCATGCAACATAATTATATTTAATACGTAAGCGTACTATTTTTTGTTGCATATTTATACTTGGCTGGTGCCAAATGCAAAAAACATTTCATTTGTGCGAGCGAGCGAAGCGAGCGAGCAAGACGGTTCGGAGCAGAATCGAGTCGGATAGGTTAGGTTCAGAAGGCTAAGGCGGGAGCGAAGCGGAGCGTAGCTTCCGCCTTAGCCTTCGATGTTAGGTATTTTTTTATAGCAGGCCGGATAAAAACGAACTGCTATATTCAATAATTATATTAGTATTGCTGTTGAATTTTTGCCAGGCGCTTATACTTTTCGATCATTATCCTCGATGTTTGTATAAACTTTGATTATTATGCTGTATGATTATTATGCAGTACCTTAATTATGCATAAGACAATTTTATGCAAATTGATATTATGATTTGAGAAACTCGGCATTTGGTTTGTATGCATATTGTTTTTATTATGATTTCAATACTTCGACAAATTAAAATTATGATATTCGTATTTTGAGAAATGAAAATTCGCTAATCGTTGTTATGACGAACATTACACCGGGATTTTTCGTTTTACTGGCCGTAGAAAGCTGAAATTAGGCAAGTGAGTTTCTTGAAGAGTGTAGGGAACCTATAAAAGATAATTTCCCAAAATTCCCACGGGAACGAGAAAAACGGGACTTTTCGTTTTACTGGTTGTATAAAGCTGAAATTCGGCATGTAGATTGCTTGGAGAGTTTAGAGGAGCATTAAGAGAGGACTTTGCAAAATTCCCACGGGAACGGAAATAAATGGGATTTTTCGTTTTAATGGTCGTAGAAAGCTTAAATTTGGCATGTGGATTCCTTGGGGAGTGTATGGGAGCATTAAGACAGCATTTACCGAAATTCTTACGGGAACGGGAAATAAACGGGATCAAAATACTCCTGGTACACGCCAGCGAAGCCGCGGGAAAAAGCTATCACACTAATATTAGGCGAAAGTTTGTGAGTGTGTATGTGTGTGTTTGTTACTTCTTCACGCGAAAACGGCTGGACAGATTTACATAAAATTTGGAATGGAGATAGCTGGCATCCTAGATTAACAAATAGGCTACTTTTTTTCCGGATAATTGAATACTTCCCGCGGGATAGCGATAAACATGTGAAAGGTAGTATGTGAAACGTAGCTGCCTAGAGTTGCAACGTAAATAATTATTGCGGAAATAACTATCAACATCAATTACCTATTTAATCTAATTCTACGCGGACGAAGTCGCGGGCAGAAGCTAGTAGTGAATAAATTAATGAATAAATAAGTTTTTGGAGGTGCTATTTACGAAAATGAGAACCATTTTGAAATCCAAGGTGGCGGACATTATTTTTCTCAAAAAACGATATGGCATCATTTTCTAGGTTTGAGGGGGTGCTGCTTACGAAAATGACATCCATTTTGAAATCCAAGATGACGGGTTTTTTTTCTCTTGCTTTTTTTTGTTTTTTGTGCGAGTGTGCGTGTGTGTGTTCACTTGTGCCGGCACTCCCGCAGTGCTACCCTGTGTTTTTTTATATGTTCGTACCATTGTACCATACCACTGTTACCTGAAGAACAACAAATGGTTGCAATACCACGACAAGCATTTTATACCAACAACGATGGGGTAAACACCATCATGCCTCGAAAAGTTTGCCCCGTCTTGCCTTCGCCTCCATAACTTAGCAAAAAATATGATCATCATCATTATCATCATCATCAGCAGTTTAGCAAAAATATTGGTAAAAAAACAACAAACTTCAGGAATTTTGATTTACACACACGGTACCTAATTAATACACCCCCTTGCAAAAAAAACGGGCACCCATGGTTTTTGTATTTTATGTGCATAAAAGCTTACTTTCTAAGCTTTAATGCCTAAAAATCTGAAAAACCATAGGTGCCAGATTTTTTTTGCAAGGGGGTGTACAATCACAAATTCGTCACAAAATCTGGTAACTTCTAAAAAACTGATACATTCTATGTTTTCTCTTTGCCCCCAGACCAGCATGGCAGTTTGTTTGAACCCTTCATTAGGCGTGGTTCGACGAGAAATTAAAACTGGTTATTGAAATAATACATTCCTATTTACCAAGAAAACAATAGAAACGGCAACCTATTCAGAAATGGAACACTTGAGCTAAGAAATTAGTTATTGGAAACCTTGATAATACTGTATTGTTTTATTTGAAGTACAGGAGGCTACCTTCCTATTTCCAAATTTCGAATCATACCGTCCTTATCACGCTCGTGTTCAACGCCATTAGTGTGAGTGAGACAGCACGAAACAAAATTCGAATTAAGTACCCGTATAATTCCGCAGTTAATAATATCCGTTCAGCCATTTTAGCGTGAAAGGGTTCAACATTTCGGGATTTTTCTATCCCGTGAGAAAATCGGCATAAAAATTAGCATAGGTATGTGTTAACCAGCTATCTCCATGCCAAATTTCATCCAAATACATCCAGCCGTTTTAGCGTGGAAGAGTTCTTTCACATTTATGATATGATATAATAATAATAATAATAATAATAATAATATCTTTATTTGCGGTAAATGTAGTAAAGGGATGTTACATAATTCAGAGAATCATACATTCAGACTTTAATAAGCCATGCAAATTTTACAATTAGGTACTCAATACTATATTATCAATCAAAAATGTCACTAAGTTACCAAACAGATTAATGATTACATAATTAATAAACAATTCAAATTCACAGAATGAGGTTTACAATAAAATATAAAATACAATCATTACATACTTAATAATCTAGAAATTCTTTCAAAGAATAGCAACATTTTTCCTTTAAATATGAGTGTAGTTTATTTTTAAATTTAATAAGGGGTAATTTACTGATCTCCTCAGGTAGCCGATTAAATATTTTAATACACATAGCGTAACAGCTACGCCTCTTCATGACTGTGTGCACTCTTGGGGGCACCAGCCTATCTGGGTATCGCGTATTAAAATTAGTTGTGTCGCTTTTCGTTTTGAATAAATCCCGATGCGTTTTAACAAAGACACATACCTCATAGATATAGATCGAGTGCACAGTTAACAAATTTAGTTCAATAAAATAGCTTTTGCAAGATGTCCTTTGAGAAATATTGGAAATTGCTCTAATACATTGTTTCTGTGCGACAAAAATACGATTAATATGCGATGAATTTCCCCAGATTATAATTCCATATCGTAAATTGGACTCTACATAACCGTAATATGCCTTTAAAGCGGTTTTTTTGTCAGCCACCTTAGTCATTCGCCATATAGCATAAGCAAATCTATTAATTTTTGAGCAGACTTTATCAACATGGGATTCCCAAGTGCATCGATCATCGAGAACAAAGCCAAGAAATGTAGTACTATCGCATTCCGTTAGGTTCTGATTATTGTAAATAATATTAAGTTTATCTTTTTTCCCTCTTTGATTAATAAATTGAATGTATTTTGTTTTTTCTATATTGACTTGTAAATTATTATTCTTTAACCATTTCATTATTTCAGTGATAGTATCATTAATAGATTCGTTGTAGTTTAAATTATTCATGTCAGATATTACTATTGAAATGTCATCTGCAAATAAAGAGCAATCATGGACTGTAACTAAAGGCAGGTCATTTATATACAGCAGAAAAAGTATTGGGCCTAGGATAGTTCCTTGTGGTACACCCACTCTATTATATTTTAAGTCTGACCTGTAGTTTTCTCGTATCTTTTTGGTACTTGCACCAGATACTTCTACCATTTGACGTCGATTGCTGAGATAACTTTCAAGCCACTTAGAAACTAAACCTCTTAAGCCATAGGTTTCACATTTTTTTAGTAATAACTTATGAGAAACATGATCAAAAGCTTTACTCATGTCGAAAAAGACCGCTACCGTTTTATTTTTTTTGTCTACATTATCGACTATTTTGTTTATCAAGTTAAAAGTTGCTAGAGTTGTAGATTTTCCTTTCTGAAAGCCATTCTGTTGATTACATAATATATCATTCTTATCAATAAAATTCATTATTCTTATGTACATAATCTTTTCTAAAACCTTAGCAAATATTGGTATCAGTGTAATAGGTCTGTGACTACCTGGAAGGTTTCTATCACCTGTTTTAAATATTGGTTTTACAATTGACACTTTTAAATTATCAGGAAATATTCCTTGTTGAAAAGTGAGATTAATTAGAAATGAAAGTACTGGGGCAATGATATCACGGGTTAACTTAATTATCTTAGTTGGAATGTCATCATAGCCTACGGAACGGGTACTACTAAGTCGCTTTATTATATTTGACACCTCTGTTGGGTCTGTAGGAGAGATAAACATGGTTACATTGCTATGTCTTAAGGTATGGTTATATTCATTAAATTTTGTACTAGAATCGAAACCATTATTCGTAGTATTAACAAAATATTCATTGAAAGCATTGGCAATATCATATGGCTTCGTCAAGACATTGTTGGAATGATTAATTTTGTCAATAAATTCATTTTTTTTATTATATTTTCCCATATCTTCATTTATTATGTCCCAGCTAGCTTTCGAAATGTTCTTAGCATTGTTTAAGCAAGCTTTATTAACATTTTTTTTTGATGTCATTATACACTTCTTTAATAATTTATTATATTTATTATAATTTAGCCTATTTTCAGGTGTTTTGTTTTTGTAATATAAAAATCTTAAGTGTCGCTTAGTTTTTAATGCATTTTTTAAACCCTTAGTAATCCATCTTGTATTCTTATATGATTTTGTAATTTTTACTGTACTAATAGGAAAGCATAAGTTAAAAAATAAAGTATACATCTCATGGAACTTATTGAATGCAATATCAGTATCTAGTTCTGAGTAGATTTCCTTCCATGATAGGCTCTTTAAGCATTCGTAGAACTTATCGATGTATTCCTGACAAAAGGTTCTTCTCTTAAGATATTTATAGGAAGGAGGAATATACTTGCCAGACTTCGGTATCCGAAGCAATTGACCGGTGTTGTGATCCGAAAGGCCTAATGGAAGCACTTCACCTGTTGCACTAGGGATATTAGATAAAATTTGGTCGATACAGGAATTTAACCTTGTTGGTGATGTAATGTGTGCTCGAAAGTTGTGATTTTGGATAATTCTGTTGAGTTCGTCTAGTGCTTTACTTGGTTTTAAAATATCAATATTGAAATCACCCGCTATAATAATATTTTTTTTCCTCTTTCTCTTAAGAATTTCAAGTAATCTTTCGAGTTTATTTAAGAATATGTTAAGATTGGAGTTTGGGATTCTATATATACAAATAATAATGCATTTCATTTGTTTGATTTCAGTCCCACAAATTTCAAAGTCTAATTCGCTTTTTAGGTCATTAAGAATATTAAGGGGTGTGGTTTCCAGATAGTCCCTGCACAATATACATGTTCCTCCTCTTTTTTTTGCCCTTGAAAACCAGGCTGCCAGTTTAAAACCATTAATATTAATATTAGATTCGTGTCCCATTTGTACAAAGGTTTCAGATAAACACATTACGTCTACGTATTTACCACCATCTTGATACAGATAGTCTATAGTAATTTCAAGTACATGTAAGTAACATGTAAGTAACCAATTTAAAATGACCTCACACTGCATACATTTTGCTCAGGAGCAGGGCTCTGCCAACACTGGATTTTATATTAACTTTGCAAATTTGTACGGAATCCTCGATCCGCGCGTCCAGCTCGCACTTGGCCGGTTTTTTTTCTGTCAAACTTTGACAGTTGACAATACCCAAAAAGAATGACGAAGCGCCCCGAATAGCTTAGGTAGGTACAATACAATACAACAATACAATAACTCTTTATTGAACACCACATATAACAATCAAAACAGAAAAAGGTATACAGAAGTTATAAGGTAACAATAGGCGGCCTTATCGCTACAGAGCGATCTCTACCAGGCAACCATAACAGACAGACAGACAGACGGAGGTACTTGTTAGGTACCTACTAGGAACTCATCGCGTTCTCATCGGTTATGCTCGGCGAAATGTCGTTTTGGCGACGCTGAATAGCAAATTAAACGTTAGGCTCGGCTAATGGTTGGCAATACCGCTCGCTTACCAGTCCCGAATAGAGGCTCTACCTCCAATTAAACAATACAGTTTTATCAAGGTTGTTAATTGCTAATTTCTTAGCTCAAGTGTACAATTTCTGAATAGGTTGCCGTTTCTATTTTTGTCTTGGTAAATAGGAATATGTTCTTTCAGTATTCAGTTCTAATTTCTCGTCCGACCACGCCTAAAGAAGGGTTCCGGATACTAAATTGACGAGCGAATTGCCTCTATTATGATGCTTGAGTGCTTGAGGTCCCGGGTTCGATCCCCGGTCGGGGCAGATATTATGTGCAAACCCCGGCCATAAAGATTGCACTTCGGTCTTTGGAAAGGGACAATTGGCGTCACGTAAGTTAGAGCGAGACAACGCTCTACGAAGCCGAAATTAGCCTGTAGGTGTCTATGAGCGGCGGTGATCACTTAACATCAGTTGAACCGCACGCCAGTTTCTCGGCTTTCATATAAAAAAAACTAAAATAAACTCATACCTACATCACGGAACCATATTTTTTTTTGTTTTCACAACTGTGAAATTTGCCATGTCTTAGAAAGCTGTGCAAATAGTACGAATAGTACAAATACTCGTAGCAAGTTGCTTCTAATTATTTAACTGTCCATACCTTCTTTGCGACTGGTGAGTACAAGTTTGGCTGTTAAAATTATTGTAACTGTTAGAAGTCCGTAGATCTTGAGAGTGGTGCCGGCAGTGGAATAGCGAAGGAGAATCAATGAATATTCTGGATGGACATTGCAAGACGTATATTTGTCAAAATAATGTTCACAATGTGGTTTTATCATAAATAGAGTAACAGCTAACACAATAACGTGCATGTCGTCCCGAGACAGCAGAAGAGGAAAAAAAAAAACCAAAGACATATAGGAAGATGATAGAGCATCAAGTATTACCATTAACAAAATACAATTAAACCTTTCCATACACTCACATTGTGGAGCCATACATTATCCAACACTTCCCCTTATGGTTCACAATGTGTCAAAATAAAAAAACACAATTTATAAAAAGACTACATTTGCTCTACCATGCAAAAAATAAAGAGCGCTACATTTGCTCTACCTTTGCTCTACTATGCAAAATTAAAGAGCGCTACATTTGCTCTACTATATCAAAATAAAGAGCGCTACATTGTCACAACTATATAAAAATAAAGAGCTTTGTCTCTACCGCATAAACAAAAAAAACTTTACTCAAAGCATAACAACTCTTAGTCCTGTGACATAAATAATACACAAAATTTTACATCTCCCCAATAATACTAAATGTGTGAAATATTAAAAATGAAGTTAAACTTAACTTACATATACACATTCCTTATTAGATCAGAAATATAAAACTTAAGTTACATTCATAGCTTGAACAAAACACTCATGCTTGACTCTACCTAAAGGTTTAGTTAACACATCCGCAAGCATTTGGTTAGTAGGCAAGTACTTTACATTTATTACATTTTTGTTGATAAGATCCTTAACATAGTGGTATCTTAAATCTATGTGTTTAGTGCGCTTATGACAGTATTCTTTAACTTGTAATAATTTTTGCGCACTTTGGTTATCATTAAACACTGTATACACCATTTCTTTACTATGTTTCGGTATAAATTCGGAAAGTAAACTTTGAATAAAAGATATATCTTTACACACGTCGCTGATCGCAAGATATTCTGCTTCCGTGCTAGATAATGCGACACACCTTTGTTTACGTGCCTCCCAGTTAACCGTATCGTTGCCTAACTTTATAACAAAGCCAGTATACGACTTCCTATCGGTGACATCATTGGCCCAGTCTGCGTCAGTAAATGCATTTAAGAACCAATTCTTACTCCTATGAAAACATAAAGAATAATGAATTGTGCCTGCCAAATAACGCAGAATACGTTTTGCGGCCAACCAATGCGTTCTGTTAAAACAATTATAGAACTGACTAAGTTGGCTACAGGCGTACGATATATCCGGCCGTGTACAGACTGACAGGTACATCAGGCAACCAAGAAGCTGACGATAATTATAAGTGTCATCCTGCAAACCAACATTATTTTCAGATTTCAGTAGTTTACAGTTTACTTCCATTGGTGTGGACACAGTCTTACATTTTTCCATATTAAAGCGAATAAGTAATTTACGTATGTATTGAGATTGATCAAGTCTTAAAATGACTTTAACTCTATCTCTAGTAATATTCATACCTAGGCAACTTTTAAGAGTACCCAAATTCTTTACATTAAATTCACTTTCAAGGACTGAAACTAAATTAGTTTTATTACAGCTATTGGAACTGCTGAACAAATAGAAATCGTCTACATATAGAGCAATGATTACCAGATCATTACCAGTGCATTTTATATAAACACACGGTTCACATTTAGACTGAATAAATTCATGCTTGAGCAAAAGACCATTTATTTTGCAGTTCCACATTCTGCTCGCCTGTTTAAGGCCATAAATGCTTTTCTTTAACAAACACACCTTGTTAGGATGCTTATCATTAAAACCTATTGGTTGCTCCATATATATAACTTCATTTAGATCGCCATTAAGGAATGCAGTTGCGACATCTAAATGATCTATATTTAAATCTAATTGATTAGCAATGGAGAACAAAATTCGCATGGTGCAGTGACGTACTACTGGCGAGAAGGTTTCCTGATAATCTATGCCTTCCCGTTGTGTGAAACCTTTAGCAACTAGGCGTGCTTTGTAACGGTCAAAATTACCAGAAGCATCATATTTTGCTTTATAAACCCATTTACATTTAATTACGTTCTTGTCTATTGGCCTGTCGACTAGTTCCCACACATTATTCTCAACAAGAGAATTTTACTCACATCTCATAGCGTTCTGCCACTCCAAGCTACACGAAGAGTTCATTGCCTCTTCATAAGTAAGTGGTTCATCAATAAGAGGATTCTCATTCAACAAAAAGCTAGTGTCATAATCTAAAAGACGTTTAGGCTGTACATTACGTGTAGAACGAACGGGCCGACCAGAGCGCGAAGCGACAGTCACAGGACTAGTCACGGCTGCTACTGGAGATGTGGTCTCGCTTGGCGACTCTAAAGGCACAGCGCCCGAGTCGTCTGCAGACAACACAGCTGGGCTGGACTCATCTTCGCTCCCCGTACAGTACTCTCCATCTGAAATTGACAAACAACCACTATTATTATTACTATTAGATACATTTATATTATTCAATTCATTATCATTTACATTCATATCATTATTTGAATCTATATTATATGTATCACAGTTCTGTTTTGTATCACAGTCAAAATTATAAAAGTTTATCTCTTCGCTGTCAGTTTGTATGGTTTTTAAATTGGGATTATAGAATTTATTTTCAATAAATGCTGCGTTGCGTGAAATAATAACTTTTGTAGGATGCAAGGGATCAGCTAGCCGATAACCCTTAGTAGTTTCACTATAACCTACAAAGATATATTCCTTCCCCTTAGCGTCTAGCTTATCCCTTTTATGGTCAGGAACTAAAGAAAAAACAGTGCAGCCAAATACCCTGAGGTGGCTAAGATCGAGTTTCAATCCAGACCAAACCATTTCAGGAATTTGTCCAGACAAAGCAGCAGTAGGAGATCTATTTTTTAAGTATAGTGCTGTCATGACAGCTTCTCCCCAAAAACGCTTATCTAGACCTGCATGTTGCAGCATGCAACGCACTTTTTCAAATAAAATTCTATTTAAACGTTCCGCTGTACCATTTTGGGCAGCTGAATATGGAACGGTGGTCTGGTGAATAATGCCTTCACGTTGTAAATACTGTCTGAAATTTAAGCTAGTATATTCACCACCATTATCACTTCGCAAGCATTGAATAGGCAAATTAATCTGTTTTTCAACTAAGGCTTTAAACTGAATAAAATAATCCATTACCTGTGATTTATTTTTCATTAGATATCCAAAGCTTTTTCTCGTAAAGTCGTCTGTAAATGTGACGAGGTATCTCGCTCCACCCCAGCTAGCCACTGGCAATGGTCCGCAGACATCGCTATGAATGAGCTCCAGCGGTTGTGTTGTTCGGCTTGAGCTTGCTTTTGGAAAAGATTCGGCCGTAAGCTTCCCCTTAAGACAAGCCTCACATTTGTTTTGAACTGCATCCTGAAACACAACACCACAAACATGCTTTCTTAGCCTATTCATACCTGCAATATTCAAGTGACCAAGCCTTTGATGCCATAAATCCACCTTGGATGAGGCACTGGCAGCAACAGCAGCACTCGGTGTATCCTGCCCATCTCGCAGAAGCAAAGAGTGCATCCTATTGAGAGAGTTACCCTCACATACATACCCATCTAATTTATAAATGCCATTAGAACATGTTGCTTTTATTAAGTAATTGCCAGAAATTTCACAATCCCTATCATAAATGTAACAACCATCATCTTTAAATTTCACAGTAAAACCATTCTCACATAATTTGGATACTGATAAAAGATTTGCAGATAAATTAGGGACAAACATAACATTGTTAAAAATTCTAACCTCTTTGTTTATGACAATGTGAAGATCTCCAGTACAAGTGCTAATCATTTGTTGATTGTTGGCTGCAGCAATAACTTGAACACTAGTGTCTTTAATATTTGACAATAAGTTTCTGTTGTTGCACATATGACTCGAAGACCCGCTGTCAACGAACACTTGAGTAGAACGATGAGCAAGGAAAGCAGTATTGGGCTCCTGATTATCCTTCTTCTTCTGTAGTTTGTCACGTCGTAATTTGAAGCATTTGGGTTTAATGTGACCATTCTTGCCGCAGTACTTGCAAATTATCTGTTTCTTAGTCACAAACGCAGTATTTGAAGAAGTTTCATTTGACCCATTTTTTCTTTGTTCTTCTTGTAGAAGTCTGCTTCTCACAAGTTCACTCTGAAGTGACGATGCCATACACAGTGTTTCCAGGTTAGATACCAATTAATCATATCCTTGTGGCAAGCCGCTAAGCAGAATTTCAGCTATTTCTTGATCTTCAATTATTTTTCCTATGTCTGCTAATTGATGTACAAGTGACATAACCTTTTCAATGTACTCAGACATGGAATTAAAATTGCTGTAATCGATTCTGTGAAGTTGCCGTAAAAGGAGAACACGCCTGTATAAACCGCGATCCTCAAAAACGTCTGACAGCTTTTTCCAAGCTTCACTAGCGGTTTTGGCTTCGCGCACGTACTGGTAAAGACACGGTTTTATTGTTAAACACAAGCGAGCCAGCGCACGTTGATCGCGCGCGACATCAGCGCCTGTGATTGTGTCCGATGTCGATCTTTCAACTAAATCCCACAAACCTTCTAGTTTCATAAACATTTTCAACGTAAATTTCCAGCTATGATAGTTGGAAGCTCCTTCCAATTTCTCCACAGCACCAGATCCGCTCAACAAAACAGCCGATGTTGGCGTGCTCGCGCCAGGCGATTGCTCCATGCCCGGAATCGAAATATTGGCACCGCCGGTAGTAGGCATCCTCGCTGAGCAATCTGCGCGTTAATTTCGCTTGTTCCGTAAATGCTGGCAATTGATGAACTAGGGTTACCTTGGCCTGGGCCGCAAAACCTGTTAGAAGTCCGTAGATCTTGAGAGTGGTGCCGGCAGTGGAATAGCGAAGGAGAATCAATGAATATTCTGGATGGACATTGCAAGACGTATATTTGTCAAAATAATGTTCACAATGTGGTTTTATCATAAATGGAGTAACAGCTAACACAATAACGTGCATGTCGTCCCGAGACAGCAGAAGAGGAAAAAAAAAACCAAAGACATATAGGAAGATGATAGAGCATCAAGTATTACCATTAACAAAATACAATTAAACCTTTCCATACACTCACATTGTGGAGCCATACATTATCCAACAGTAACCAGGGGCCTTACCATGACGTCTTAATGCGATTCAATTTAGGTTCGCTCGCTGTCAGCTTCATACTAGAAGTAACAGCTAAAACTTGAACCGAGCCGGAATTAGGACGTCATGGTAAGGCCTCAGGTGTCTAATAACATCTATATAAGTACATATAATAACGCTGAAGAGTCGAAAGTTTGTAGGTACATGGAAGATATAAAAAAAATTGGCTGGGGATGCTTAGAATCGATAATAGAACACGTTCCAACAGTTTTTAGAATTTTTTTCTGTTGATCTGTTTGTCTGTAGGTATATTATTGAATCAGGCGTTAGGTACTTTGCGGAGGTCCATTTCAATTACTTAACAAAAAATATTTACCTTGCTACTCCGCTACTCAGTAGTGTAGTACTCAGTAGCAAGATAATTTTCATCTCTCATACTCTGAAAGTAGGTCATTCATTATCTGGATATAGGGTTGAAAGTGACTCATCGCGACCCTTGGGTTGAAAGTAAATTTTTTTTCTAGCTAATCCAAATGAGGTACATAGCAATGGAAATACGTATACAGCCATGTAATCTATGTTTAAAATAATAATCTATACTAATAGTTCCTTTTTAATTGTAAAAGGCAAAATAATCTTAAAATAACATTCCCGCTATATATAAGCTTATGCAAGCATATACAACGAGGATTAGTAGAAATTATTACGTTCGGTAATTTTTTTAGCTTGAAATATTTAAGTCGACAATTAATTGATAGCGACCTTCGTGTCTGCAAGTTTAAAAAAAAACTAGCCGGCCGCCATTGGTGCGCAGAAGAAATGCGCAATGCGCGCAAATCGCGCAATAGAGAAAAGAGCGGGAAGAGAATGACAAACGTAACAAATATTAAATGCGACCATGCGACGTTAGTGAAATTTTAATTTCCTCATATTCGAAATGAAAAGTAGAGTGTTCAACTCGGATGAAATTACCCATTTCACCCTCGAACTATTGGCACCCTCACTTCGTTCGGGTGCCAGAAATATCTCAGGTGAAATGGGTATATTTCAACCCTAGTTTATCAATCTACTATTTTTTTTTCTCAAAGATGCAATGAAATGTCAACCTTACGTTCCAAATAATAGGCCGGGACGTAACACGTTGCGGGCGCGGTTGGACAAGTGGTATGTAATGGATTTTCATACAAAATGGCAGGCCTTGGCCTGCAAAGCGACCGTGTTTTGTTTTGTGGTGGTCGTCGTCGTGCGCTGCGCGGGCGCGGGGCGCGCTGCTGGAGGACACGCACGTGGAGGATATGCGCCTGCTGCTGCTCGGCCGCTGCCTAATGCACGCGCTAGCGGCAACATTCTAAGGGTTTTTTTGGAGTTTTTTTTATTTATTTCATTGCATGTTTGAGAAAAGCACTATACAAGCCTCGGCGTGAAAGAACTTGCAGGCTTCGTACTCCTATCCGGCCTCGCAAAGTTCGGCCGTCTAGATACGTTACTCAGCCTGCAAGCCTTTCTTTCCCGGCCTCTGCAGTAATGTACTATTTGTTCATTGTCTGTATATTTGCGAGCGCATCACGTGAAAACAGCAGAATAGATTTTTGATGCAAACTTTACTAATCTGTCAAGAAAATCCCCGGCCAGGTTATAGACTACTTTTTATCCCGGAAAATTGCATATATCCCGTGGTATAGCGATAAAAATGGCAATCGCTAATTCTACGCGGACGAAGTCGCAGGAAGAAGCTTGCTTTACCCCATAGTCCCCATAGTCTTGCTTTACGTATTTACTTAAATATTATTACTCACTAAACTAATCTAACTTCTAACTAATCTAATCTAACTTCTAACTAATCTAACTAATATTATAAATGCGAAAGTATGGATGGATGGATAGATGGATGTTTGTTTGTTACTCAATCACGTCAGAACGACCCAACGGATCTGGATGAAATTCGGCACATAGATAGAGAAAAGTCTGGAATAGCACATAGACTACTTTTTATCCCGGAAAATTGCGTAGTTCCCGCGGGATAGCGATTAACGAATTCTTTGCAGACGAAGTCGCTGGCAACAGCTAGTATTATATAGGTATGTGAAAGTATGGATGGATGGATGAATGTTTGTTTGTTACTCAATCACGCCAGAACGGCCCAACGGATCTGGTTGAAATTCGGCACATAGATAGAAAAAAGTCTGGAATAGCACGCAGGCTGTTTTTATCCCGGAATATTCCCGCGGGATAGCGATAAACGAATTCTTTGCAGACGAAGTCGCGGGCAACAGCTAGTTAAATTATAAGATCCGGTTTTCTTAAGTGTCAGTTATCTATGATGTCGTAATAGAGAGGGGATCATAGCTAACTGACAGTTAAGATAGCCGTAACTTTACGGAGTGGTGAGACAGGCCCTAAAGTCTGTTTTAACGCGAATATTTCTGTTACAGGTGACAAGGATAGCAATATAAAAAATGATGCAAAAATTGACACTTGTTTTGATTGTCGGTTTGGTCGTCTGTACCTTGCACGTTGGTCTGGCCTTTCATGAGGGGGATGGAAACTGTCTCGATAAGGTGTGTAAGCCAGACTATATTTGAATGCATATAACATAAAATATCTTTATGCAGATCTGCCTTGCGAGAGTTGGGGGTGACTACGATAGGTTCTCTAAGACGATAGGTAACGATATTATTATGTAGGTAAACTAAGTATAATAAATTTGACTATTTAAAAATATTAAGTTTCGGTCAAAAATTTCATTTTGAATACAAGCTTTTCTTGGCTGACTGTACTTGGATTGTCATCCGTCCTACATGTATATGTGTACCAAATTTCAAGTCAATCGGACCAACTGTTCCAGCAGAGTTCCTTCCTGCGGAGACGTTCCTGATTTACATAAGTATGCAAAATTTCTGCTCAATCGGTTGAAGATATCTGCATCATAATTGAGTTGCAAGATTACACCCGGACAAACATACCTATATAGTTACCTAGTATTACATACATACATTACATACTCACATACATTGCAAGTTAATTAAAAGCTTGTAATTAAAAATCCCGCCTGCAACAGTTGTATTAGAGGGGTCAAAAAAGGCGAGTGGTGTGGGAAATACGCCACGAGCTTTTTTTGACTTGCTAATACAACGTTGCATACAATATTTTTTCTACAACTAAGTAGGTAGTGTACTTACTAAATGAAAGTAATACGTTCTCCAAAAATGAAGAAGTCCAGTATTCCAGTCTCCACACAGAAATTCTCGTAGGCTTTATCATTGCCGAGATTATCTAGGCTACAAATTTTCCATCACTTCCTGGGCCGCCGCGGATGTTTCTTCCGGTGTTGATATAATTTCGTTTTCATCCATGCTTTTTTATGAAACGTTAAATTTTTTTGTTATAAGTAAAACTATTGCAATCAAATAATAACAAACAAGACAAGAGCGGGATACATGAAAACGACAAACGACAAAATTGGAAGTTTGTTTGTCATATATTTTAATTATAACTTAATACAGTAATAATATATTTTTCACACCACCTGCTCGACAATGGCTAATTATATATCATGTAAACCTTACTCCAAAGTAACTCATTAGTATTTCGTCGTTTCATTCTTCATATATAAACATGCAGTATACTTTAACCTATCAGGCAACATTCGCACGTATTAAAAAAAAAAAAATCACTTCAGTTGATTTCCCGCTTTTTCTAGCTGTCATCTACGCCGCTGGCGCCATTCAGCCTCATTCTTTTTCCGTGCGAGGCAACGAACGCACACGTTTCGTAGCTAATTAACTACGCACTGCACTTTAAATTTCGAACGCGGCGCTGCGTTTATTGCTCATAGATTTTACAATGCCTAAGCGTAGCGCAGAAGATAAAATTGAGTGGCATACGAAAAGAATAAAACGACTAAAAGAACAACAACAAAAATGCCGTCGTCGTGTTATAATTTATTCGTCTGATTCTGATGAGAAATCAGGTAAGCAAATGTTTTTCCTTTCGTAAGTGTAATCAAGTGATTAAAAATTATTGACTATTCAAATAACCTGGAGGTTGGCCGTGGGCCAACACGACGGTAATAACCAACCCGTAGGTCGACCGAGGGTCGATCTGAGGGTAAATTTCTACCAGCCTGGAGGTTGACCGAGGGTCAACACGATGGTATTATCGTGCTCGGAGGTTGGCCAAGAGTCATCACGAGAGCACTGATGTCATGTCAGTAATATAAAAGGTTTTATCTCAGTAGCTTTACAATAATCGATAGGTGCCCAATTTTTACATCTACCCTCATACTATTTTTTAATTCATTTCTTCGTAGATGAGGATGTTAATCACGAGACGGAGTCACCTGAGGTTGCTCAGGATTCATCTCAGCCAGAGACCGAGACCGCTCCAGAGGTTTCGACTCCGACTGCCCAGCAAGACGAAACCCCGACGGAAATTGTTCCGGAAATCGATTCCGAGCTACTGAGCGCACTTGGGGCAGCTGCTGACGAAGCCCCCAAATATGGCGAAAAAATCCACCCTGATCTCGCTCAGCGTTGGCTTCCCATATTGAGAAAGGGGTTAGTTAAGGAAACAAAAGATACCCTAATAAAGGAATATTGTATTCCAGAAAACTGTAAACTGTTGAAGGCGCCTTCCTTGAATGCTGAGCTATCTGCAGCAGTATCAGATATAACGCGTGGCCGTGACAAGAAAATAGAAGGCGTTCAACAACAGCTAGGCGTGGGCATTACCGCCCTTAACAGAGCTATGACTATACTCTTAACAAGTGAGGACAAGCCAAGTAAGATAAATGCCATAAAAATCTTATCGGATGGCTGTCGTATACTGACAGATCTACATTATACCGAGACACAGGCTCGTGTAAAACTAATTACACCCGGATTGGACAAATCATTCAAGAATTTGAAAGTGACGAATTTCTGTTCGGCAGTAAGTTATCAGAGAAGATTAAAGCTTCTAAAGCCATCGAGAAACAGAGCTGGCAGATCAAGAAAAACGTAGTTGTTCAGAAAACTTCTACGACACCAAATAATAGCTTGTCACAGACACAAGCTTCGACACGCCCCAGGTACCAGGGAAACTGGACGGGGCCCCCTCGCTTCCAGTCGTGGAACAGGGGGGGGCGAGGTGGTCCTCCCCGGAACTCCCCGGCTGTCCGCCGAGCAGCGCAGCCAGCCCTGCCGCAGGCGAAGACTGCGGGCTACAACAAACAACGTGCCCCACCGCGGCAGTAGTGCAGGTACATGCGGGCCGACTGCAATATTTCCTTCAATGTTGGTCTAAAATATCAAATAATCGAGTAATATTAGACTGGATAAAACATGGGTTTCGTATACCATTTCTTACCAAAGTCACTCAGGCACATAAGCCTGTTAATTCTTTTTCGGGGAAAGAACGACATGATATGATCATAGCTATCCAAAAATTAATTGAATTAGGCGCAATCTCGGAATGTGAGCCAAGTGAGGATCAATTTCTTTCAAAAATATTTTTAGCCAGTAAATCTAATGGTAGCAAGAGATTCATACTTAACCTCAAAAACCTTAACAAATATATTTCAAAGTCACATTTTAAAATGGAAGACTACAGAACCGCAGCTAAATTAATTCCAATAAATGGTTATATGGCAACTCTCGATTTAAAAGAGGCCTATCTAGTCGTACCAATCGCTAATGAACACAGAAAATATTTAAGTTTTGAGTTTGAGGGCATTACATACTCATTTAATGCCCTGCCATATGGAATTTCTATTGCACCAAGGACATTTACTAAATTAATGAAAGAAGTTGTTTCTCACTTAAGAGGCCGAGGTTTAATTTCGATTATCTACCTCGATGACCTACTTTGTGTAGGCAAAGATTATGAGGAATGTTTGCATAATGTAACGGAAACACTTAATTTACTAAGCTGCTTAGGATTCGTAATAAACTACGAAAAAAGTAGCTTACAACCGCAACAAAAGTGCAAGTTTCTTGGCTTTATCTTTGATTCTGTTTCTATGACAATATCATTGCCCATAGAAAAACGTGATAATATAGCACAACTGGTAAAAAAGTTTTCTCGTCTACCCACGTGCTCCCTAAGAGAGTACGCTCACTTAATTGGTGTCTTAACGGCCGCCTGCCCTGCGGTTAAATATGGCTGGTTATACACCAAACTGTTAGAGAGGCTAAAATTTCTATCGATTCAGGAACATCAGAGTTATGACGCTAGATTCAAATTATCTAGTGACATTTTACCTGACTAAAATTGGTGGGCAAAAAATATACAGGCCGCTTCTTTCCCCTTAACTGTGAAAAAATTTGATTTAGAAATTTTCACAGACGCTTCTCGAAGTGGCTGGGGTTCCTACTGCAACGACCAGCGTGCAGGAGGCTCGTGGAAAGACGAAGAGCTTGCTTTTCATATAAACTACTTGGAGCTACTCGCTGTATTCTTGGGCTTGAAATGTTTTGCTTGTCATAAGTCGAATTGTGCTATACTACTACGCGTAGACAATACCACGGCGATTAGCTACATTAACCGGTTAGGCGGAATCCAATTTCCACACTTAAACGAACTTACCCGTTTGATTTGGCAATGGTGCGAGTCACGTCAAATATGGCTATACGCGTCCTATATTAATACCAAGGATAACGTCGAAGCGGATCAGGAATCACGAAGAAACCCTGATATTGAATGGAACTTAAATGATACAGCGTTTGAGATGTTAATCGACAAGTTCGGAGAACCTAAAATAGATCTGTTTGCGTCTCGCATCACGGCCAAATGTAAAGATTATATATCGTGGAAACCCGACCCTGATGCTATCGCCGTAGATGCATTTACCGTTAGCTGGAAACAACATTTTTTTTACGCATTTCCACCTTTTTCGCTCATATTGAAATGCGTACAAAAGATTATTAACGACAGAGCAACCGGGATCATAATATTTCCATACTGGCCCTCACAGCCATGGTTCCCACTCTTGAGACGCTTAATAGTTTCTGATATTTTATACATAGACCCTAACAGATATATCAAACAGTTCGGTTGTTCCAGAACACGGAGCCAGAGATTCAATCAACTTACCCTGGCTGCAGCAACGCTCTCCGGTGCGCGTTCATAAATCGTGGAACTCCTGAATCTTCATTAAACTTAATGCTAGCTTCTTTATCAAAAAACACCTTACTACAATATAACGTTTCGCTAAAATTATGGTGGAAATACACTCAAGAGAACAGTTTAAATTTTTACGCGGGTACAAGTGCAGCAGCCTTATCATTTTTAACAGACCAATTCAATAAGGGAGCCTCTTATGGTTCCTTGAATAGTCACAGATCAGCTCTAGCTTTATTACTCGGGAGTAATTTAAGTTCAGACGATCAAATCAAAAGATTGATGAAAGGTGCATATAAGTTGAGACCCGCGATTCCCAAATACACTTCCACCTGGGACCCGCAAATAGTACTAAATCACATTTCGACATGGGTTCCCAATAAGGATCTATCATTAGAAAAACTAACCAAAAAACTTGCAATTCTGTTAGCATTATGTACGGCACACAGAGTACAGACGCTATCATTAATAAAGTTAAAGAATTTACAGATCTGTGCTACTGGAATAAAAATCATTATATCAGATGTAATTAAAACGTCAGCAGCAGGTCGCGAACAGCCAGTATTATTTATTCCTTATTTTAAGGAGAATCAAAGCATTTGTCCTGCAACTGTCATTCAAGATTACCTAGAAGTGACAAATAAAATAAGAACTGACATGTTACAAAACCTATTGCTGACATTTAAACGGCCATATAGGAATGCAACTGCTCAATCTATCAGCAGATGGATTAAGCAGGTGCTCGCGCAAGGCGGGGTGGACGTGACTGCATTTAGCGCCCATAGCGCACGCCATGCCGCCACGTCTGCTGCTAGTCGCGCAGGCGTCTCACTAGAGGTCAATACGCAAAGCCGCCGGTTGGTCTAAGACCTCGGAGACGTTTGCTAAATATTATAATCGTCCTTTAACTGATGAAGGGCATTTTGCTAGGGCAATCTGCTTCACTGATCAATGATTTTTTGATTGTATCTAATGTTAAAATGTACTGTGGTGATTATGTTACAACAAATTAAAAAATTGGGTACCTATGTAAGTAGAGCATTTCTTATTTGGATCAAACAAAACTTTGATCTCTAAACATCTACTGCATGTTTATATATGAAGAATGAAACGACGAAATACTAATATATGATCAAATGAACTTCTCGAAGTGAAGTTCGATCAATATTATATTAGTCGTTTCATTCGAATATATAATTACCCCCCCTTCCCAGAATCCCCTACAAAGTTTTATTGATGTAGTCTCTGAAAAGAATGAGGCTGAATGGCGCCAGCGGCGTAGATGACAGCTAGAAAAAGCGGGAAATCAACTGAAGTGATTTTTTTTTTTTTAATACGTGCGAATGTTGCCTGATAGGTTAAAGTATACTGCATGTTTATATATTCGAATGAAACGACTAATATAATATTGATCGAACTTCACTTCGAGAAGTTCATTTGATCATATATTATAGCCCTTGGCTCTAGCCGGGTAATAATATTGTACTGAATTTCATTATAACCCGCCGGTTAGTAATATGAATCTCACTTATCTTAGTTCTTATTGTTATACACTTAAAGTCTAATTTCGTAAAAATCGCACGGCTCCGAAAATCGAGATGGCCATGCCACCCGACCCGCCGCAGCGCCACCACCACCGAAACAAAATTCAAATAAAACAAAAGCCGCGAGCCTTTGCTGACGCTGTAATTACAGTTAGGTACGCTAGAACTGCTAAGATTCCAAATAAAAATATTACTTATCATTACACAACTAGACCAATGTCTCAAATATAATTTTTTACTTTTAATTCTGTTTTACTGTTGTTTTAATTAAATTCTTTTTCTAGTTGCCTTGGTTTTTATTGTCTTGCAAAAGGTGAGAAAAGTAGATAAAACGGGGATAAAACTGTTTATGTCTTGGGAGCGCTTAAATTCTTCGCTCCTCTCAGGACTCATCTTAATTCCCTCGCTACGCTCAGGAATTAACTCATAACACCCTCGCTTCGCTCGGGAGTTAAATTTAGAGTCCTTCGCTGCACTCAGGATTCAATATCGCGCCCGTGACATAATACAGTGCTTTATCCCCTCGGTGTACAATCTACTATTATCAGGACAGGAATCCGAAACAAAAAGTTCGCATTTTGAAAAATTTAAAGAAAGGCCAATATACAATACAATACAAATACTCTTTGTTGAACACCACAAATCACTACAAAACAATACAGAAACAAAGAACAAAGTATACAATATTTCAAAAGGCGGTCTTATCCAATATTTCCGAGGTTAGTGGTTAGATCTTGTAAATCCTCAAAAACTTCATCTGCTTGGCCTCCAAGGGTGCCGTGCAAATAATGGTTCTAAAATTCAAATCAATATGAGCTGTTTTCTTTTTTACAGTGCCAAGATAAAAACTCCGACGATCGTCCATTCGGTTGCTGTATTTTTATAGATGATTTGAGTAGTGTATACTGCGACAGATCTGATTTAGAAAAATTCAAAGACACGTACAATGAAGAGTTTGATTTCTTTGGTAAATTTGCTATATGTGGAAATACTACTATAGAGCGAGATGTATAATTTGCTTCTGGTAAATAAATGAATAAACATTCAATATAAAGTTGTTTTAATTATTATTTTACTAGCTTCTGCCCGCGACTTCGTCCGCGTAGAATTAGAATTTCGTTTACAATTTTATTTATATATATATTCTGTTACGTGGGCCTACGCGACATTTAAACTATATTCAACTAAACTAACATTTTCTACGCAAGTTAGTAATGTATCGTGAATAACGTTCAATTAACTTCATTAATTGTGAGCTGGTTGTGTGTATGCTGATGCTGAGTAAGTTTTTGACAAAAGATGAAATTTTTGTAAGCTGTTGTGTGTATGTTGGGTAAATCAACTTTTAAAGTACTCTTTTCGTGTCCCCGTCAGAGAAAACGCCAAGATATCACAAATGATCTTAAAGCAACGCGGGCTTCCTACGGAAGGGAGTCGCCTTAGCGATGGTTGACTATTAAAATAGTTCTGGCGTTTTCTGCGGGGGGAAATGTGCACACAAGTGCAGTTCCGCACACTTACATGCTAAAACAAAACTGCCAACTGACAGCAACTGACTGTAATGACGACGTTCACACATAAAAAATCCAACAATACACTAATAATTCGTGTACAGATGACTCAAAACTCACGCATTGACACGTTTTCGACGTCTATAGGGGTACCGTAAAATGCTGCATCTTTGCACGGAATTTCATGTTTTTCAGGAATAATTCTTAAAGTATACGTTATCTGTGGCCCTCGTTGCTTTGTAAGCTAATTGAAACCATAACCCACAGAGTTTATGGTTCCTAATGCCTAAAAAGCTATTATTTTCGACAGTAGACGCCATTAAAGTTGTAGGCAAAGTTGTGACCAAAAAATGCAACATTGCCTTTTTTCGCTCGATACTCGTCGGTCATAGTGGACGTGTAGCAAGTTCTTACGAATTTATTAAAATCTTTTTTATCCTGTGCATTCGATAAGGAACCTTATTTACAGCAGTGCAAGTCAGTCGTTTAATCATCTAAAGTGACACGCTTAATTAACTACCGTGCGCGCATCTTAACTATCTCGAGTTATTCGTTCGCATTCAATTAGCGTACCTGCGGTTAAGTAAACAAGATCGTTTTTCCCATCCACGATGAATGTTGTGCGATCGCCGGGCGAAGCCAAGGAAGGTAGATCTACAGGAGGATCGCATCCAGATCTAAGCAAATTAAGAGATTACGACGACTCACAAGTTACTTTTCGCAAAAGAAAGCAACCAGATTATGAAAGTGTTATTGGAAGTGAAATGTCCGAAATTCGTCAAGACATAAAGAAACTCATGGAGATATGTCAATCGCAACGTGACGAAGTACGTGGAATGCAGTCAGATGTATCTGACATTAAAACACAACTGACAAGCATAAAATCCACAACCGAAACTCTAATTCTCGAACATAATCATTTTAAAGCCGAGCTGGCCGACTTTAAGGAATCTTTTAATTTCCATTCTCAAAGACAGGACGACCTGAGCTCTCGGATCGACGCAATAGAGCTGAATATCGATCGTCTCAATACGGTCGAGCATGATGTGTCTACCTTAAAAATTGCATACGATAATCTTCAAATCGAAAACTATGTATTGCAACAACGGGAGCGGCTTCTCAATTTGGAAATATCTGGAATCCCGGAAAAGAAAGACGAAAATCTTGTCGAATATGTTAATAATATTGCGAGCGCAGTCGGCGTCGTCATCACCGCTGATAACATAACTCGCGTCAATCGCGTACAACCCCTTGTCCGAGTAGCGGGAAAGCCGCGCAATATTGTTGTTCAATTAACATCTTTAATTATAAAGGATGGTATTTTGTCTGGGATCCGTAAGAAAAAAGGTATTACAAGCAATGACATTGGCTTGCCTGGGGAACCAGTTAAAATCTATGTGAACGAGCATCTCATCCCATTTTATAAGAAACTGCGCAAAGATACCAAAATAGCGGCTGAAGCGGCTAATTACAAACACGTTTGGGTCAGAGACTGCAGGATTTTTACAAGAAAAACTGATACATCGACCATTTTCTACATAAGGGACGTATGCGACCTGCAACTAATAAAGTGACTTCAGCACCGTGTTATTATACTCATGTTTGGTCAGTTTTTATTTCCATTTGTACTGCATAAAGGTAAACGTAAACATCCTCTTTGTAAATTTATAGAATTATTAGATGTCTGTGTCTCTGCTACTCTTTCATGTAACTCCTCAGGTTATAAACTAAATAATATAATACCCTTACAATTTTATATCTTTACGTCAATCTTACTGAATATACTATCACTGGCAAAGCCGACCCATGGTTCCCACAATACCTATAAAATAAATCTACAGCCCTCCTATATTAAAGAAAAATATGTACGTAATTTCTGCATTAATTGTTATTTTGCACCGACCGTCGCCTTTTTAGAATGTCACTTGATTTTATTAACAATCACATGCCATTGTGAAGGTAACCTTAATGCGTATGTAATAAAGACGACGAACCGAAGCGTTGTTGCAGCGTGGTGTTTACCTACAACGTCGCAATGTTATTATTGCCTAAGTACCTTTGCCCCATTCACTGATCGTGTTATTTACAATATCAATCCTTTTGAATTGACTTATAGCCACCTTGATGCTAAATTAGTACTATACGATCTGGGTACATTTAGTCGGTTCTGTGATGCCTATTTTATGTTTTATACTTTTATTAATTTTTCATTCGTTTATAAATGGCCACCTCAATAAATACAGACGCTAAATTAAACGTTTACTATCAAAATGTTCGTGGGCTTCGTACAAAATGTTTAGAATTATATAACAATATACTTCTTAACGAATACGATTTAATATTTTTAACCGAAACTTGGCTGCAAAGTGATATTTTGGACTCAGAACTGTGCGACACTAGGTACAACGTATTCCGATGTGATAGGGACCTCCAACTCACAAACAAGTGCACGGGCGGCGGTGTAATGATTTGCGCTCGGCGCAATCTATGTGCCACTGTGATCAGCGAGTGGTCATGCCCAGCGATAGATTCGCTGTGTTTAAGAATACCCGCCCACGCACTCGGCATCTCAACTAACTTGCTTGTAGTAATAGTTTACCTTGCACCCGACCAGGACAAATTACCCTTCGACTTAGATAACATTCAGAGTAATATCTCACGAGTGATTGAGACGTATCCTGCAGATAGTTATCTCTTATTAGGTGATTTTAATATTCCTTGTATCTCCTGGAATATCGATTCAAGTTTTACTCTGTTAAGTCAAGGTAAAGTAGATTATCAAAACGCTGCCCTGGCATTCGTGGAAGATCTTCAATATTTAGGTTTAGCTCAATTCAATTTAATCCCTAACTCCAGTAGTAATATATTAGACCTGTGTTTCAGTAACCTATCACTGTCAGTGACACAATGCCATCCAATCTCTAAGTTGGACGTTTTTCACCCTGCCATCACTATCGATATTATAGACTTATACATTAAACCCTTAAAAACCAATATCACGCCGCGTTATAATTTTTACAGATGTGATTATGACAAAATTAACTTATTTTTGAAGCATGTTGACTGGAGGAGCCTTTTGGATATGGAGGACGTGGACGAAGCTGTTGATGTTTTTTATGATAAGCTCAACGAATGTTTTGCGCTTTTTGTACCTCTTACTTATCCTAAAAACGATTGTTATCCTGTATGGTACAGTTCGGCGCTTATAAAAATACTGCGTGAGAAATCTAAATTTCATCGTAAATGGAAAAAATTTAAAAATCCACGCGATTACGACACATTTTCGATGCTCAGAGCTCGTCAGAAACGCGTGCAGGAGCAGTGCTTCCAATTTTTTAACAATAATATAGAAAACCACATCAGACACTCTCCTAAAGTGTTTTGGAAATACGTTAAATCTAAGCGGGGCACTTCAAACTATCCAAATTGCTTTAACTTGGGCAACAGCACTTTTAGTAATGGTAAAGATATATGTAACGCATTTAATAGGTTTTTCGAAAGCGTCTTTGTCAACAGTCCCTCCACAACATCCATCGCCGTTAATGATCCTAATTGTGGCCTTAATGATAGGAATGAATTATCTAAGATCAGCATATCATGTGACATGGTTCTAAAGTCGTTGAAGGCCTTGGATAAATCAAAAGGGCCCGGTTGCGATGGCGTCCCACCAATTTTTTTAACTTCTTGTGCCGAGGCCCTTGCGTTACCACTTACCATCCTCTTCCGCCTATCATTAAGGTTGTACACTTTCCCTTCTATGTGGAAAAGAGCCCATATTATCCCAATCCATAAAAAGGGCTCTAAGACCATGATTGACAACCATCGACCTATTTCTATTTTGAATACAATGGGAAAGATTTTCGAGCAAATTGTATATAATGTTATTTACCCTGTCGTTCGTCTCGGTATCACAGACAACCAGCACGGTTTTTTGAGAGGACGATCTACTGTCTCTAACTTAGCTTGTTTCACTAATTACGTCCTAAATGAAATGGAGGGTGGGGGGCAGGTTGACGTGATCTACACGGATTTTGAAAAAGCATTTGATCGGGTGGATCACGTCATCCTTCTTATGAAACTCGAGACATTGGGAATCCACGGTGACCTATTGAGATGGGTCAAATCCTATCTTACTAATCGCTCTCAAGCTGTTGTTCTTGGCGGATTTCGATCTGATTACATAAGCATTCCATCTGGCGTGCCCCAGGGCTCGCACCTCGGCCCTCTCTTCTACAACGCATATATACATGATATAAATACATATATTAAGCACGCTCGCCATTTGTTATACGCAGATGATAAGAAAGTTTATATGCGCATTAAATCTTTAGAGGACTGCGAGCTTCTGCAAAGGGATCTAGATAATTTATTTGAATACTATACACGTAATAAGATTACACTGAGCATCAGTAAATGTCAGTGTATCAGTTTTACTCGTAGTCCTAATCCTCTTATTTTTTCCTATAACTTCAACGGCGTTGCGGTGGAGAGAGCCGAAGTAGTCCGGGACCTGGGGGTTATGTTCGATGCTAGAATGACCTTGAGGGACCACGTTGACTATATAGTTAATAGATCGTTTAGAAATCTGGGATTTGTAATGAGGACCTGTAAACCATTCCAATGCTTATTGAGTTTGAAAATAGTCTACTATGCATATGTCAGATGTATCCTTGAATATGCCTCCCCTATATGGTCATGTTGTTACGCTATCCATAAAAACCGCATCGAGAGAATTCAAAAAAAGTTCCTGACTCATTTAAACTATAGATTCAAAAGATCACAAACGGCTTACTCTGACAACTGTAGACATTACAATCTTCTTACACTTGAAGACCGTCGTAAAATGGCTGACATGACGTTGCTCTTCGATATTATTCGAGGGTGCATTGATTGTCCGGAATTGTTATCCGCAATATACCTGCGTACTCCTAAACGTCGCACTAGGCACACCACTCTGTTTCATCAACCCTTTCATTTGACTAACTACGGTTCCAATTCCGTGCTGTCGCGCATTCCCCGCCTATATAATAGTGAATTTAATACTACCGATCCCTTCGTAGGATCCAAAAATAAATTCAAAAAGGAGGTTGTATCCGTTTTATTAAAACATATAAACGAATAGGTATAACGCCTGTTACGTGGGCACTATGGGCTGGCTGTGACTCTATTGTTGTTGTAAGATCTGTAAGATTTGTAAGTAAATAAATGCTTTATTATGAAAGTAAATATCAGCAGTGTAGTATATAAAATAATAGTTTGGTAGCGCTTTGAGGTATAGTTAATGTTTTTGTATAAGCTTTGTGAGCATTTCCACTATGTTGACTTAGATTAAGTAATTAGTGGATAACTGTTATTGGCTTTATATAATGTAACCGATTATGTTTCCCCGTATTATGTGTATGGCTGTTGTTATCCTGAATAAAGAAAATAAAATAAATAAAATAAGATTATGAGTAATAAAATTTGCGGTATTTTTTAAAAGGATCTGAAATTTAAATTCGAAACCGTTATGTTGACGGTGAGATTAAGTCGGGAACATTAAAAACAATAGCATATATTTTTTTCTGCCAAGTAGGCAAAGTTGAGGGCTCTCCCAAGGTATTGCCATACAAAATTTTAAACGTATTCAGGGTTGTGCCAAATAAAAAATCGCTAAAAATAAACAATCATGAAAAATGATACATTGCGTGTGATATTTTAAATGTCAAATTTTAAGAAACTACTAAATAGATTACACTCAACATATATTTGTATTAATAGTGCAAGAAAAATATTTATTTGAGTAAAAAATAATGAGAAATTGGAAATCGAAATAAACAAAAGGCTCAATAAAAATAAGTAACTATCAACCTAAATGGATTTAAAATAAAATAAAAACTCATATGCATCAAGTACACCAATGAAATATATATATTTTTTTTTACTAAGTAAATGGTGACAACCCTAGCACCAGGCAAACTTGAGGAAGAAATGTTCGAAAAACCCTTTGCAACATTGCCTCCCACCGTTTTAGTCTTATACTAGCACATTTATATTACAAAACCACTTATAAAAAATAAAAGAGCATATTTTCTTGTCATATAAACATTCAAAGGGCCACAGTCTTTGATATTGAACCCACAACAACAAAAGTTGCTAGCCTCCAAAAAAATTTGCACTTTTTTCGTTGACTTTGAAAGGTTCAAAAGTTATCAGTGTTACCGCAACAAAAGAAATAAAACAGGTTGCCAGATAAATGACAGCATTTCTCCCATTATACGATGAAAAAAATAGATAGCCGTTTGGTAAATAATCGTAGTTTTTCAAAACAGGCAAAATTGCCTCATGTTGGCAATGTTGCAGCATTTTACGGTACTCCAATTGTCGATACAGCCATATCGATAAATTTTGGAATTTATCGTATTAAGTAGGAAGGATTATGGGTGACGAACTGAAACATTACGAGTATTAAATATCGTCTTTATTAATTGGATGATTAATTGTATAAATAAAAAATTAATCGTCGAAATGTATGTAATTTGTGTCACAAGGGAGCAAAATGATGTATTTGGAATGCTCCCAGGTTAACACTCAAAATGAAAATAATTTTGCTCCCTAGTGGCTCATACAACTTTTCACACTGAGTATTAAAAAAACTTGCAAAAAGAATTCTTAATATAATTAAAGAGATATCAGCATAGAAAATGGCGTGGTTTTACAATTATCAACTTCAAAAAGTTTCATTCGCATAAAAACACTTAGCCAAGCCTTGAACAGAAAAGTTGAACTTTGATCCCTCTCGTCAGGGAGCAATATTTACTTTTCTGAATGAGAGGTGTGAAAAATACATTTATTTTTCTTTCTTCTTCTTCTTTCTTTTTCAGGCTTTCTCTATCCACTGCTGGATGTAACCCTCTCCTAATCTCCTCCACTCCGTCCTATTCTCTGTCTTCCTGAGCCAGTACGGTCCGGCGTAACTTTTAATGTCATCAGACCATCTCATGTGGGGTCTGCCTACACTTCTTCTTGTGGTCCGTGGTCTCCACACCAACACTCTATGGGCCCAGCGGTTGTCCACTCGGCGTGCCACATGCCCTGCCCAGTTCCATTTCAGTCTTGCAATGCGTCTCAAGACGTCGGTTACTTTGGTGCGTTTCCGGATGCATTCATTCCGCACTCTGTCTCTCAAACTAAGCCCTAACATGGCTCTCTCCATGGATCTCTGAGTAATTTTGAGCTTCTTAACCGTGCTAAATGTAAGAGGCCATGTTTCGAAAGCATATGTTAGCACTGGGAGAACGCACTGATCGAAGACCTTGGTTTTAAGGCATTGGGGTAGGGATCCGGAGAACACCGGTTTTAGTTTGCCAAAGGCGGCCCATCCAAGCTGAATACGACGGTCAATTTCCTTCGTTAGGTTCTGACGTCCCACCGTCACCACTTGTCCCAGGTATACATATTCGTCGACTTGCTCCAAAGGTTTGTTGCCTATTAGAACTGGGTTTGCAGTAAGATCGGCCGTAGCCATTACTTTTGTTTTCTCCATGTTCATTTGGAGGCCGACTTGGATGGAGCTGTTATGTAGATCTTGCAGCATTTGTTCCAAGTGGTGTCTATTGTCCGCAATGATCACAATATCATCGGCAAATCTTAGGTGGTTCAAGTATTCACCCTCTATGTTAATACCCAGAGCATCCCAGTGTACCGTCTTAAAGATGTCTTCTAATACATTTGTGAAAAGCTTAGGGGAGATGACATCGCCCTGCCGCACACCTTTCAGAATCGGGATCGGATTTGTTGTGGAGTCGTTCAAGCGAATCTTCATCGTGGCTGAGTTGTACAGGCTCTTCAGGACTTCTATGTACCTTTGGTCTATTTGGCATCTTTTTAAGGAGTTCCATACTGACCTAATCAACAAAGGCTAGATACAGAGGTTTGTTGTATTCTGCTGACTTTTCGATCATTTGTCTTAAGGTGAAGATATGGTCAATCGTTCCGTAGCCCTTCCTAAATCCCGCCTGCTCACGGGGCTGGAAATGATCCATTCGTAGTGCTAGTCTGTTGGTGATGACTCTGGAGAAGGCCTTGTATACTTGGCTCAATAAAGATATAGGACGGTAATTTTTCAGCTGAAGCTTGCTACCTTTTTTGTGGAAAAGGGCGACTATGCTATTCCGCCAGCTTGATGGTACTTGACCCGTGAATAAGCACTCATTAAATAGCCATTTGAGTTCAGTGAGTATTGGGCGTCCACCTGCCTTTAGAAGTTCCACGGTTATTCCATCTTCGCCAGGGGCTTTAAGCTTTTTCATGTCCTTAAGAGCCTGTTTAATTTCGTATACGCTGATTTCAGGGAGATCCTCAGTAAAGTGTTTCCGGAGTTTTGCTCGTTTATCGTATTTTTCTTTAACTTGCTTTATATAATACACGTTACGTAAAGTTTTATCAAAACTTATTATATACACCGTGGGAACGAGTTATGCGAAAAAAAAATACCAAAGATTAAGTGCGTATTTGGACTAAAAGAAGTAATATAAACATTGCTGGATAAAGCCTAATTTTCGAGGTATTAAATTGTTTCAGGATTTCACAAGTTGATAAATCTCAAGGTTAACAAGTCTTTGTAATGTGACGTAACCACACGCACGCACACACACGCAATATGGGTCTAATAACAAACTTACCTGACATCTGCCATTATTTTGAATACTCGAAAAAACTTTTTATTAAAAGTTAAGTTTCAACACCAAAAAGTTCTTTGTACTTTTTTACCACTTTTTCTTGTTGAAAATGTACTGGCCGTAAATCAGATTTAAAATGTCACTAGAAATTACAAAAAAAATGATAAACGATTGTCACCTAAGTCAAGTTGAATAGCGCTACTCGTTTCTAAGGTTTCGTTCACAAGAAAGTACCATCGTTTATTGATTTTTTTGTTACAGAAATTAAGAAAGTTAATGTGACAGTTTTGGACCCATGTTGATTTGATATAACATTATTTACTCGTAATACCACCAGGAATCCATAGTTGACATTTTTCGCATAACTCGTTCCCACGGTGTATAAATACAACATCAAACAGTCGTGAAAACATAAACCAAGTCATTTCATAATTATTGAAGCAAATTTTTCTTTTTAACATTTTTTTAGGTAAATAGCGATTCACTTGCTATTGTTGAAATGATGATTCACCCAGAGGTGTAAACAAGTTACGCGTAACTGAAATGTTAGCTTCAACAGAGTTGTAACGTGGTTCAATGGGTAATGGATGACTCTGGAAAATAAATACATTTAACAGTGAGGTGCATCTTTTATCAGTTAATTATTTTACCGATAGCACTCAACTGACTTACGGCACAAATACAGTCTGCTATTAATCTTGGTATTGTATTCTCCACTAATCTTCTCCTGTTGTTCGTAAGGACTTTAAAATCAGATGCCTGGAAATGACTAGAGCAAATCACACTTGTCCTCTTCGGATCCCAGGTTCGAGTGTTATTACAAAATTTCTTCCATGCATTTCTTAATCCGGGGTTTTTAGAAATGCTGTAAAAACAAAATGTAAAAAAAACCTATTTGCATATTTTTTTTTATTATAAACTGACCAGCATTTGACCTCTATCTCACCTGATGGTAAGACCTGGTGATTTATTATTATATATACTTAACATCAACTTCTTGAATTAGAATAAGGGCCAAGCCACAACACAACGCTCAAATTTAATTCGAGGACCGTACGTAGTATATTATTTTTATATTATTCTTTAATTATTGTTTTAATAAATTTTATAAATTCAACAGCATACACGTTGATATACATTATTTTTGCTCCGTTTAATTTATTGTACTCGAATCATAATAAAATATCTAAATTTAATCCATGTTTTTTTTTTTTACTTTTTAGTTCTTTACAATATAGTACAAGCCTAATTCTAGTGTTATTTTTTCCATACTCATATTTATTTTCAACTTTTTAGTATTATGTGATAATCAAATAATTGTTTTATATTTAACCGACTGAAAGCAAAATTCCAGCTCCATCGAATACTGGGAAGTGGGTCAAATTTAAATTGAAATTTAATTGCAAGGTGACGTGTGAAAATCTTGTAATAACTACGATGCGTCCTAGAATTTTACTATTTATTCGATATCGCAAAGCAATGTTGTGGCTTTAGGGTGCGACCAAATCGCCGCATATACGCAGTGACGTGTCGTATGCGTCACGTTTTCTCACCGTTTCTTTATTCATTTTGTTGCGATTCCTTACCGTCACCGTTTTTTAAGCGGCGGTGTGGTCGCACCTTTACCTAATATTGCGCTGCCAATCGCTACTTAAATTTATCGACACATATTATGTTAAGGTAACATCACTACGTTTTTCATCGGCGAGAAGTCGGATTTATCGCTTGACCGATCCGAAATTTTGACGGGTGAGCGGACTCGATGTTGGCACAGTACATATAAGCACAAGCAGTAGGGAATCTACGAACAAATCGGTCGAAACGAACGCACACATAGACACGCGCTTTTACACGGCCCCTAAGCAGATCTCGCGGTGCCGTCAGTCGCGCGTGGCGCACTGAGACGAGCGGCCGTGTTTGTTTTAAACATGCCAAGAGCGTATTGCGCAGTGTACGGCTGCTTGAACTCGGCTTCTTCAAAACCGGAGCTTTCGTTTTTTAAAATCGTTTGTTGAAAGGTAAGAATGATACTATATTATTATGAAATAAAATTTATATATTATTTTTATAACGAGAAATGTCGGATGTCACTTCTCCGACAAATGCTTTTTCTGTTAAATAAAACGTTTGGCTGTTTAGATGATAAGTAAGTAGTTACCGTATATTATAGACCGTGTTTTTGGTGAAAAAAAATTCTACGGACTTTCATTGTTATCATCTTGCATCTATAGTATATGTACTAATATATTATAGAAAACTACACTTGAAGGATAACTTGTCAAATACCTATAGGTAGGTATTTGACAAGTTATCCTACCTATCCTACCTTGGTTAAAAAAACTATTCAATTTAATAAAAATTAAATCGACAACCCTAACGCTTTATTGGAGCGTAGGTACTTATTTCAAAAAGTAGGCCTATCTTCCCTACTGCTTTAGCTTATATATATACTGTGATGTTGGTAAACGTATCTGACAATAATATTATGATAAAATGTAAGCCTTTCATGTTTAAATGTAATTAAATTGCAATAATACGATAACAATTTACTTACATGTGAAATGTTACACCATCTTTTTGCAAGCTTGATGTCCCAGATCTCTTTTTACAGCAGAAAACTGAACAATTCGGCATTTTCAGCACTGCTGCGTTCACCCTCGCGTCTCGATTCGGTCTAGTTTGAAATCCGAGCGCGCCAAGTTTTATAAAATGTGTATGCCCACTTGGGCTTGTATGTATGTATGTATGTAAACTCTTTATTGCACATAAAAATTTAAAAATACAGAAGTACACAGAAAATAGTACAAAGGCGAACTTATCCCTAAGAAGGGACTTGCAAAGGGGCTTGGAAGGGGCTTGTACTTTGACAGAGGAGAATGCAGCGAATGCCGACTCCCTTCCATAGGAAGCCCGCGTTGCTTTAAGCTCTTGATAGATAAGGTGTCAAGTAGACATTATGATTATGACTGAAGCATTCTAATACTTAGGTGTAATGTTATTCAATAGCATTGTTGGCTAGCACTGGTTTGGTTCTTCTTCTTCTTTTAATAATATGGCCCCATCGATCGATGCGATCATTTCGCCAGGTCAAAGTAATAAATACAGTATTCAAAAATCTTGTGACATAAAAATGTCGGCAACGTTGTACGGTAGAACACGGTCAAACGACCCCCTCCCCTTAGCCAATGGACAATGATATCCCACGGAAACCGCCAGGAAATCATTAACCGAAGCCCAGGGTGCACCGGACCAAGCACTGCTCTTCCCCTCGGACGGATCCAAAACCGAAGCGCAGCTCTTGACCACACGCGAAGGTAACCCGACTCGCACCCCACACTGGTTTGGTTGAAATGACTGGTAGTATAAATTGTGACGTAGGTATTTCAAATTTGTGAAAGAGTCACAAACAAACACGCTCTCACAAACACTAGCATTTTATAATAATAGTTGGATAATAAAATAACAGAATAGAGTTAGATTAAAGTCAAAAAACTGTATCACCTGTGAGTGGAAACTAACATTGTGACGTCACACGCGGCTCGGCCTTGTTCGGGAACTGTCGGTGTGTTTTCGGTGCGGTACTCGACGATCAATTTTCAATTCGGTAAGTATAACTTTTTAATTATAGCGAATAAAAAAAAACTAAAAATACTTTTCTTACAAAACTTATATAACCTACCCCCCTTACCCCCTACCCTTATTTTATGACCTTTCCATTTATGACAAAAAAAAATTGATTCATAAACTCAATTGAATGTTTGCCTACCACTAAAAATAAGATACTCAAAATACTAATTCTACGCAGACGAAGTCGCGGGCAAAAGCTAGTCAAGGAATAAAATACTTGATGGCAAACGTCTAGTCAGAATCCACGCCATCTTAATTTTGTGCCCATTGGGGGCATAAGGCCCTCTGCACACTTTCATTACAAGCCTATTACTGCACTATAAATCGTTTAGCTATCCAATCAGCCCTGATTTAGTTTTGCCAGACATGAGCCAGTTGCTTGATGAGATCCAGAAAAATCACTATAAAAAGACGAGAAAACCGGCATTCCACGGCAGTCAGTACTGAGCTTCGTAAGCGTAAGCTGTAGAATCATTTGATTGGTTTCATTAAACTTGTAGGTAAGTTTTAATTCAAAGTTGGCAAGCTAGTTAGGTACTTCTAACACATTGGCTGCCCGCCATACTTCAAGAGTGTTGCTCCCACGCCCCATACTTTAGTGAACCCACTGGTGATGCACATAGCATCGCCCTATTAATGAGGTTCCGTGTGCATCAATACCCTAGAAATGAGCTTTTGATCCCACCCGGGGATGCTCATACACAGAGAAGATTACTTGATCCCACCTGGGGATGCTCATAGCTATTAGCTACACAGAGAAATATTTTAACTTCATTTTGTGGTGTTGGGTAGCGCTATCTTTGGTCGAATAGTCGAATTATCGGATAACAATGAACTTAAAGCGCTCTCTTGTGGCGAGTAGATGAACTATATTAGTAGTAGCTACTTAACGACAGATGGCATTAATTTACACCTTTCACTTCACAAACTCAAAAGACGTTGAGTGAAGGTGCTTTTATTAATTTTCAGGTTTATCCAAGGAAAAATGCGCACCATTATCGTCGTTTGTTTCTTCGCCATTTTTATGTGTACTTTTCACACGTCTGATGCTTCTTACAAGAAGCCCCCTTTTAATGGCTCTATTTTCGGAAAAAGAGGAAATGTTGGTAAGTTTCGATTGCTTTCGTTCCACGTTTGAGACGGGCTCGATTTTTAAAAACAAGTATCTTACGATAGCGGTCTTTTTTTATCGTTTTTTATTTATTTATTTATTTTTAACGATAGCTGTCAAAACTCGAGTATTGCCATGTATCTCTTACAAAACTACATCACTTAAAATAAAATGTTCGACTAGTTGACAAGATTGACAAAGTTGACATAAGTAAATAAATTAGAGCTGCGATTTTCTCCTACTCTACCCGTATTTGAAACTCAAGACAATCTTTCATCACTTAAGTGCTGTGAACTCGTGCGAAAAACATACATTTTTAGAAGCAGAATTGAAATTCCAAGCACCAGCTTTTTAATTTTATGCAATTTAGTATCAATGATTTTAATAGGCTTATTTACATAACTTTTTAATTCATTATAGTTGAGAAGTACCTGAGTATTTTCCTTTTATTTCAGAAGTAGATTCGACTGGCAGAGCTTTATCTGCACTTTGTGAGATTGCATCAGAAACCTGCCAGGCGTGGTTCCAAGCCTTGGAGAACAATTAAATTGCGAAAAAATAACGATCTGCCGCACATAATTTTGAATAAACATTAACTACTATACTTTACTTTCACGATATTTTGAAATATGTTTAACTAAAATTACCTTACATATTATTACAGAAAATATAAATGCGAAATTAAATTAACTAGATGGAAAATGTTTGTGTATGTTTATTATTATTATTATGTACTATATTATACTGGCGTAACTGCTCAAAATAAATGTTGAATGATTAAAAACAAATAAATTATCATAAACCGGTTTTTTTACTAAATAACCTCTGTCTTGAGACTGTTAGTACAGTTTTATTTTTATCATGCTAAACGTGGCCTTTAAGTTTTGTTAACTTAGGCTCTGTCTACCCCGTAAGGGATAAAGACATGTTTTACGTACCTATATTATGTATGTATGTATGTACCTAACTATGTCATTTTTATTATGCCTGTAGGTTTATTATTATACCCACTGATTTCATAATTATTAGTTTCATGAATGTTAATTTTCATAATCGCGTTGGTTACGAGACGAAGTTTATTAATTGCTTCAGGGAGTATGTTTGTCTTAGCAAGTCGCTTAATGGACGCTAAGCTTAGATATTTTAAGCTGTACCTAAGTACAAACTTTCAATAGTTTCAATAATCCTACTATCCTACTAATATTACAAATGCGAAAGTTTGTGACAATGTGATGATAAGACGATGTGACGATGTGAGTAAGTGAGTGTGTATGTTTGTTCCTTCTTCACGCTAAAACGACTGGACCGATTTGGATAAAATTTGGAACGAAGATAGCTGGTACTCTAGATTAAAACATAGGCTACTTTTTATCCCGGAAAATAGCATAGTTCATAAACATGTCAATTGCTAATTCTACGCAGACGAAGTCGCGGGCAGAAGCTAGTTTTCTATAAATAAATGTATCGGGATTTTTTCATACCTAAGAAATTCTTTAAGGATTATTTAAGACTTATTTAAATTAAAAAAGATTGAACTTTAGGTTTAAGATTAGTTTCCAATATTTCCCTAAAAATTGGCATAAATATTCTGGCTGGTATCACTAGTCAGAGGCGTTCTCCTGAAAAAAAAAGGGCTTAGTTGTGATTGGATACATTCACATTGGCGATCGCCTGAAATGGGCCTGCATACACCATTGCGTACTGTACTGGGGCCTTTAGAAGAAGAAGATTTGATGCAGATGGCACGTCTGGCTTCTTGCGGTTAAAAAATTAAAAAACCTCTTCCCACTAATACCATACCATAGCCTTAAAAAGCGCAAGTACAACATTATGCTTGAACCGAAATGCACTTCATTTACATCAGCTAAGTCGCTTATTGCCTAAGCACTAATCAGTGTGAAGGTTGACGGCATGGCGGAACAGAGAATAGACGAACTGTCATACGTCAGTTCAGTCACATTTCTTATGATTTCTTATCTGTGGCGTATCGCAATGGCTGACTGATTGCTGTCGTAGTTCGTGTGTGGAATTATTTTTATCTACAACCGATTAAGTTTACTGGTTTTACACAAAACTCCTTTGATTTGTTTACATTTAATCGCGTAAGATCATCGCTGTTAACTGCCTTGCGTCTGCCGTGAACCCGTGTCATCTGAAGTATCCAACCAAGGTAATTTTTCCTCTAATTTTCCTATTTTCACGCTGCATTCTGTGTCTGAGACGAATTGGACCATTTTATTCGAATTTCCCCGGTTTGTTTGCTAACACGTGTGAGCTAAACGAATGAAGTGCTTTTTAGGGCAAGTAGGTATTTTATATCTTTGTAAAGTCAACTTCGCGTCATAGGAGCACCGGACTTGGAACTTTACTTAATAAGATGATAAATATTATGAGTTAAACAATTTAACTGTATTATTGAGAGAAGAAAAACGTACATTTGCATGCCCTGCTTATTTTTTCAAAGTTAATGTCTCCCATCTCCATTTTACAGGGTACAGGCGTCCTATCGTAATGAGAGGGCTTAGCTTAACTAGTCTGCTAAACTTACTTATCAACTACATATTTAAAATTCATAACTATCCCAACTTATAGTAGGCGGCAAATAAATAAAACGTGAAGGGGATATGTGCAGTATGAAAAACAACATCATTTTCATACTGCGCTTATCCCCTCCACGTTTTACTTATATGCCGCCTACTATAGTTTTTTTAGGTATTTGTTTTGTTTTTGGTACTTATTTGTTTTTCTTCCATGCTGGTCTAGGAGCAAAGAAAAAACATAGAATGTTGCTTCTCTTCCCGCGCAGATGGTACAAGCCCATTGAGGGAATGAGTGAAAATCTTTACGAATCAAGTTATAGGCCAGCGTTTCCAAACCTTTTTCAGCCACGGATCCCTAGGAAATCAAGCACAGTTTTCACGAACCCCCTTAATAAAATAAACAGCACAAAAATTCGTATTAAGTATTTATTTTAGTTATTACAGAAACAAAATTATGAGACTTATTAGCATTTATGTATGGTCCACACTACGCAAAATAGGCGCAGTTCATAGACGTCGAGTTGCGGAAATTAGCCCGTTACAACATAACAACATGTATGGTCCAGAGATGACACCGTGGACCCCCGGGGGTCCACGGACCACAGGTTGGGAAACACTGTTATAGGCAATGTGACTAGCAACTCATCACTTTTTTTTGGTTCCCCTTTCCATCCATACACCCACAATAATGCTAAACGTGGTCTTTAAGTCTTGTTACCTTAGGCTTTGTCTTCCCTGTAAGGGATAAATACATGATTTATGTATGTATGTATATTTTTTAGCAGATTACCGTCTTATCAAGACAAAGTTCACCAGCCCCACTCCTTTAAACATACAAACGGTTATGTTTTCTGGAATTTATGTGCGAAATTACATTTGAAATTTATCATGAGCTTTTCGGTGAAGGACAATATTGTGAGAACACTGCACACACCTGCGAAGCAATTCATTGGTGTGTGTGGAGTTCTCAATCTGCACTGGGCCACGTGGGAACTATAGCCCAAGCCCTCTCGTTGTGAGAGGAGGCCTGTGCCCAGCAGTGGGATGTATGTAGGCTGGAGATGGATGATGGAGCGATGTCAGCAGATGGTTAGCCCAGATTCATGGCAAATGTTTTTCTGGATTTCTTGATTCGACCTCAAATGAATCAAGAATTTTACTTCTTCATTTTTTTTAATGTTTACTTTTACAGTTTTACCCATTAGAAATTAAATTTCTAAACGACACTAAAGCCGAATTTACGTTGTACAACTAATTTTGTGCAACAAGCATTACACTGCGTTTGATTTTAATCACTTTTGAAGCATTGTTTATCGGCTGAACAATGTAATGCTAGTCTTTCACAAAATTAGTTGCATAATAAATATAAATTTGGCTTCAAATTTGAATACAGAAAATGGAAACCTTCACAGGAGCACCCTAACACTTTCTACCGAAATATACTGAAGCAATTCTAAGAGACTTTTAAAAAAAAAAACCATTTAAAACATACATACAAACACATCACGTCTAATATCTCATATGGGGTAGCAGAGCCAGCATTATTGTGGGTTATAGGTGGAAAGGGGAATAGCATCTAACCCCCTTATTCATAAACGCTCTACAGGCTTCTGCTAACTTAGCAATCGTTTGTCCTTATATGTGAAAGGTAAATGTCAAAGTGACAGATAAGGACAAACGATTGCTAAGTTAGCAGAGGCCTATAGAGCGTTTATGAATAAGGAGGTAAGTATGCAACAATTTTAGCAAACACATTTTTCAAATTTCATGACGCTATCAGGGGCCTTACCATGACGTCTTAATGCGTTTCAGTTTAGGTCCGCTCGCTGTCAGATTCATACTAAAAGTGACAGCTAAAACTTGAACTGCGTCGGAATTAGGACGTCATGGTACGGCCCCAGTATGGGTTTGTGATCTGTATCTTAATCAGATAAAACTTCAGCATTCTGTCTTGTGTTTTTTTTTTTTATCTTATATTTTAAAGAGGCTTTAGTACACAGGGGTGACTATGTCAGCCTCACGGGGGGAGGACTCAAGAGGATCCGGAGACCAACATTCATGCAGGATCCCTTCCCCCAGAGCCAGATGCTCTGGTTATGAAGGAATGCTGCACAAATTTATATATCCTAAGAGCAATGTCCGACGAAGGGCAAGCCAACAAAACATTTACTCCACCATTATGCATTATTGAATCAGGTGTTGCAGCTACCACGCTCCACATACTCTTGCTGTGTAGTTGCAGGGTACAGTCCAGGGATGTTATGGATATATAATTTCGGATCCGGATATGGATATGGATATTGGTAAAATATTATATCGGTTTCGGTTACAGTATATGGATATTAAATTATTTCAGATATCCAATAGTTTCGGTTACGGATATGGATATCCATAACAAAACTGCTGTGCACCTCGCGCTGTGACGTCATTAGGTAGCGGGAGAGGTGTCACATTCCAGCGGAGTGCACAGTTAATTCGTACGAGTTGTAGTATTTAGTTAGACTCCGCCCTATCTGAAACTATCTAAAACTTTTATTACGGTTACTGTTACGGATATTTTTTTATTTCGGATATACAATAGTTTTCAGTGGTTTTTTTCAGTGTCGTTTAGAAATTAAATTTCTAACGGTAAAACCGTAAAAGTAAACATAAAAATTAAGAAATAAAAATTTCTTGATTCATTTGATATTTCCTATCATTTGAAAAACAGCGCCATCTCTCGTCCCTGGTGAGCAGTAGATGTTCCACGGGAGTTTGTAATTGTGTCGTACAGACACATCATTCAAATAGATGACGCTTCGCGACAAATAATCGCATAGTAACAAGGTCACGTGACAGTTAGTAATAGATAAAAAAATTCGAACGCTTACTCACCTGCTATGGGTGGTGTAGGGGTATAGCACGCGTCACGGAATGACGAGGACCCGGGTTCGATTCCCGGCCATAGCTTTACTTTTCGGATTTTTCTATGTGTTCTAATTTTCAGTGTCGTTTAGAAATTACAATAGTTTTGGTTACGGATATGGATATCCATAACAATACTGCTCCACATACACTTGCTGTGTGGTTACAGGGTACAGTCCATGAGCCCTTACGATATACAATGCCATTCAGGCCTTATACTCTGAAATTCGATTTTCGAAGTTCGTTTCGTTCCGTTCCGTTCTCACTAATAGTTATTAATTTGAGAGTGAGAGGGACGGTGTGATACGAACTTCGAAAATCGAATTTCGGAGTAACCCCCCAGGTTCGTCTTGGTGTCTCACTCTTTGACAACCAGATAGCCTAGTGGTTAGTGACCCTGACTATGAAGCTAGAGGTATCAGGTTCGAATCCCAGTAGAGGCAGACATTTGTATACATGATGAATACGAATGTTTGTGCCCGAGTCATGGATGTTGTATGTATTTAACATAGCTGGGCACCGTTAATCAAATAGTTAACTTCGTTAATCGTTAATCCGCTACAAAAAAAGTTAGCTTCGTTAAACGTTAAAGCGTTACATTTCGGAAGAATTAACGCAAGTTAACGTTAACCGTTAATCCGTTAATATATGTAAAATTGCATTTTTATATCGTTTCGTTAGTGAACTTATAAAACCTGTTGGTTTAGGTTCTGCGCTAAGTAATGAAATGATCAAACGAAACAAATCTCTTCGCAAGTTTTTTCACTCGCACGCACCGGCAAAATGTACCTAGTTTTAGTTTAGTTTTGTTTTTATTTCACTCGCTGCCACGCGCCGCCCGGCACTTGTCGTTTCATACTTGTCTGAATCTGTTTTTCGCGCCGTGCCGCGGTGCCGTGCGGTAAATAGTAGGCAAAGGATTAACGATTAACGGACTTCTGCATGGTAACGGAAGTTAACGTGTCCGTTAACATTTTTAAAATTTAACTTAAAAGTTAATCCGTTTATCAAAATGTTAACTTCGTTAATTAACGGATTAACGAGTTAATGCCCAGCTATGGTATTTAAGTATGTAATTTATCTACATTATATAAGTAAGTATGTTTATTTATTTGTGCCTGATACCCATAGTACAAGCTTTGCTTAGTTTGGGACTGGGTCAATTGGTGTAATTTGTCCCGTGATATTTATTTATTTTGGGTTTGGTACTTGAATCAGCTGATGGTACCCGAAACCTGAGTGGCATTTAAGAGCCCACGAACTAAATCCTACTAATATTGTAAATACGAAAGTTGGTGAGGATAGATGGATGGATGGATATGACGATGTGAGTGTGTCTTTTTGTTCCTTTTTCACGCTGATACGTCTGGACGGATTTGGATCCAATTTGGAACGGAGTTAGCTGGTACCCTAGATTAAAACATAGGTTATTTTTTATCCCGGAAGATGGCATAGTTTCTATGGGATAGTGATAAACGTGTCAAAGGTCGTAGCTGCCTATAAACTTGACTTATAATTATTGCAGAATTTACCATCGACATCAGTTCTTAAGTCTGATTCTACGCGGACGAAGTCGCGGACGGAAGCTAGTGTTTTATATTCATGTCTTGTTTTGTTTTTCTTTGTGTACGGACAAAGTGCATGCAGCAGGGGGCATACACATGTTACCACCCTGCTAGCCTATTACGTAACTCGCTCGCAATCGCCATCGTGTTCATTTTGACAGTTCTTGTATGAATGTGACAGTTAGCTCATTCCGATGCCAATTGTCAGCCCATACATGAACTGTCAAAATGAAGACGATGGTTATCGCGAGCGAGTTACGTAATAAGCATGCTGTACTCTGGCTTTAAGGTTTTGCCAGTTTGAAACCGATTGAAGACATCTTCAAATGTCACTGACAAAGCAAGTGACATCCCATTCAAGAGACTTTTTTTTGCCGTTTTATAGATAATGGGACGGGAACGGGAACCCTTCGTGCGCACTGCGCAAGTCCGAATCGCACTTGCCGGTTTTTTATATTGCTAAGTTATGAAATAAGAAACTTGAATGGATATGTACCTAGGTACAGAATCTTACCTTATCTTACAAACTAGAGGTTCGACCCATTTGTGGATCTTTTGTGTAATACCCAGGTACAGAAGGGGTAGTGTTTTTAACATGTTAAATACATGTGTAGAAAAATTACTATGATTTATTTGCTACGTGAAAAATTGTGATTTCGAGTTATTTAAAAGTGCGCAAACCAATGGTGGAAAATTTCTTTATTTTCAGCATTTCAAGAGGCTACGTCATCTCATCCGGAATAAAATGGAGCCTGTGCTTATCACAGAGCCGGCAGCCAAAAAGCAAAAGACGGCAAACTCAATGACTGCAACCATAGACCAATACATTGAAAATGTGAAAAAGAGAAAACAAAGTGTTGTAGCCGTTTTACAGGATGAATTATTCGAGCCCATTCACTTAAATAAAGTTTATGTCGGTCATATAAGAGATGTTAAAGACATATCGAAGGCCATAGCCATTCTCAACGAGAAGATACCGCTCAAAGAACTGTCACATTTGAAGAGAGTTCGGAAAAGAGACATAGTTCTCTGTCCTGTACATTTTTTGGACAGCGTTTCCTCTATCCAGGAATACATTGAGTGCCATGTTGAAGAACTAAAGAATATGTTTGAATATTTTAAAGAAATAGATGTGCCGCTGTCGCCGCCTCTCCTAACAAGCCATTTTAGAGATTGTAGTAAACTCTGGTCGTGCAATTTCCATCCTAATAAATATTTGGAACGATTAGTTGATGGCACAATTTTTAGTCCTTCTGAAAATAACAATCATACGAAGTTTATGATGCTAGCTTTTGAAGTAGCCAAATGGTATATAGGAGATTCTAATACGTACAGTGATATATCATGTTTAAACGCTGCAATTGTTGTTGATCCTAGCTCAAATGTAGTGGTCGCCACAGCATTTGACAATCGATTAGAACATCCTGTGCAACACGCCGCCATGTTAGTTATAGATAACGTAGCGAAGACACAAAATGGCGGCGCTTGGGGGGATGACAGCAATATGGCGGTCGCTCTGCGCGGTGTGGATGAAAATCTAATGGGATTCTTGAAGAAAAAATACTTTCCGAACGTAGCTTTTGGAGCTAAGCAATCCACTGACGACAAAGGACCTTATTTATGTACTGGATATTATGTTTATTTAATAAAGGAGCCTTGTGTTATGTGCGCTATGGCGTTAGTGCATGCCAGAGTGAAGCGAGTGTTTTTCTGCCTCGAGAATAAAGAGTTAGGCGCACTCAAGTCTAGAGTAAAGTTGCAGACGGTGTCGTCTCTGAACCACCATTTTGAAGTGTTTACTGGCTTCATAGAACCCACTGATAATTCTTATGATTACTCATGAACGAGTTGTTTTGATTTTTTGTCGCAGTCATCAGTTTTTTTAACTGTTCTGGTGCTATGTAACTTTTTTATGAAATGAATCAGTGATGTTAAAGATTTACGAAACCATATGCAAATGATATCATCGGACAGTAAACTAAGTAAAAATAAATGGTTTTAAGTATTAACAGATATACATTTTATTCGGAAAACTTAGCTAGAACCTATTAATGAAACGCTATGTTGTCCCAGATCACTTAAAGCGAGATAAACAAGACGATACCATTTTTCTGAACCTGAGAGAACCTAGTGATATTCTTAATTGAAATAAGTAATACTAACCTCTTTTTCTTAGACATGCGCCGACAGCTGTCAAATTTTCAGTCTCGTAGAATTCGCTTAACGCTGTCCCGCGGGAACTATGCCATTTTCCGGGATAAATACTATCCTAACTATGTCCTTTCCCAAAACTAATGCTGTCTGTGTACCAAATTTCGTTAAAATCGGTTCAGCGGTTAGGCTTGACAGCGTAACGGACAAACGTCCGATACTTTATTTATCTGTAGCTTTTTATATGTTTTTTGTTTCTTAACAACTTTTGTAATTGACATAAAGGCTTTGTCTTTCTTTTCACATTTTTTGATATTAGTAGGAATTGTAAAACAAAGTCCTCCGCCGCGTCTGTCTGCCTGTCTATTCGCGAGAAACTCAAAACTAGTGAACAGCTTTTATGCGGTTTTCATCAATGAATAGATTGTTTGACGAGGAAGCTTTAGGTATATAAGTTGTAATTTTTTTTCGTAAATTGGTTAGAAAAACGATAATTACCTAATGGTAGTGTTGGGAAAAATGAAGCTATCTGGAATACGAATTCTAGTTCTGTGGGAAGTCGCGGGCAACAGCTAGTATATGTATATCACTAACTACACAGTATAAAACAATGTCGCTTTCGGCTGTCTGTCTGTCTCTATGTATGCTTAGATCTTTAAAACTACGCAACGGATTTAAATGCTGTTTTTTTTAATAGATAGAGTGATTCGAGAGGAAGGTTTATATTTATATGTATAACTAGCTTATGCCCGCGACTTCGTTTGCGTAGAATTATACATATAAACCTTCCTCTTGAATCACTCGTCTATTAAAAAAACCGCATCAAAATTCTTTGCGTAGTTTTAAAGATCTACATAGGGACAGACAGCGGAAAGCTATAAATGCCGGCACGTAAGTCTAGCGATGACTTTGTCTGCGTAGAAGTATAAAATACGGTATCCGTGGGTGCGCAGATCCCCTCCACGTGACTCGTCATCGCTAGACTTACGTGCCGGTACGTATACTTTATTTTATACGCAGTGATACGCAGACGAAATCGCGGGCAGAAGTTAGTAGGAGCGACCGGATAGCCTAGTGGTTAGTGACCCTAACTATGAAGCTAGAGGTCCCGAGTTTGAATCCCGGTAGGGGCAGATATTTGTATGATGAATACGAATGTTTGTGCCCGAGTCATGGATGTTGGATGTATTTAAGTATGTATTTACCTACATTATATAAGTATGTTTATCCGTTGCCTGGTACCCATAGTACAATGCTTGTGCTTAGTTTGAGACTGGGGCAATTGGTGTAATTTGTCCCATGATATTTATTTATTATATCGCTATCCCGCGGGAACTACGCAATTTTCCGGGATAAAAAGTAGACTATGTGCTGGGCCGTTCTGGCGTGATTGAGTAACAAACAAACATCCATCCATAGATCCATCCATCCATACTTTCGCATTTATAATATTAGTTAGATTAGATTTATTTAGTGGATAATAAAGTTGTGCCCGTTGGCCACAATAGTATTGACGCGTATTGTCCCCTGTGTTGGCTGAAAGACACGCCTTTTGCTCCATAAGCACTGCGAATGGATGTTAATCAATGATCCAATTGCGCCAGCCGAGTGGTTCAAGGTTTTTATTCGAATGACAAGGCAACCATCATTTGTTGTACAACTAGCGATGGCCCCGGCTTCGCACGGGTGCAATTTGTGTTTCTCTACTATGTTATGCATATAGTATTACACATATAATACATACATACATACATACATACATACCGTCACGCCTCTTTCCCACAGGGCTAGGCAAACTACTTTGTTCCACTTGCTACGATCCTGACATACCTCTTTCGCTTCATCCACATTCATTAATCTCTTCATACATGCTCGTCGGTTTCGGGTACTCTTGACCTGGCCTTTTTCCAAAACGTCCCCAATTTGATCACGGAACGTCCGTCTAGGCCTTCGATTCACACTCCCCATATAAATCTGTTTAGTTAATCTTCTTTCACCCATCCTCTCTACGTGACCAAACCAACTCTGCATACCTTTTTCTATCCGTAGTCACTATATCTTCTTTCACACCAGCACGTTCCCTTATCACACTATTCCTTATTCTTTCTTTCAGTGATACACCTTCCATACTTCTTAACGCTCTCATTTCTACTGCATTTATTTTACTTTCATGCTTCTTTTACCGTAACCAAGTTTCGCTTCCGTAGATTAGTGTTGGAACGAGCACCCCTCTGTGAACAGCCAGACGCGCCTTCTTTGACACCTTCACACCTTACACATACCTTCTAAAATCACTCCTATCTATTAAAAAAACCGCATCAAAATCCGTTGCATAGTTTTAAAGATCTAAGCATACATAGGGACACAGCGGAAAGCGACTTTGTTTTATATTGGCCCTCCTCTTGGCGTTGCGTGTTCGCGTTGCGCTATTGGCATATTCGTCGCACACGCTAGAAACAATATAGTGCATCCCCTGCACTCACGCGAATATTTGGATAAATACGCCAAGTGGAGTGCCAGTATTATACTATGTAGTGATCCAAATGAACCGTGAAATGTCTATATTGTACTCCACAAAGTAACTAGTAGGTACATACATACCCACTATTATGTAATGTATAGTACCTATCAAATAATGATGGGTGGAACAGACTGGGTGGGTACAGTCGCCGTCAGTTATATCGGAGTTGACGAAGTATTATATACTACTCAAAAGAAATTGACAACATTTCATTTTTATAAACACCTGAAAATGTATATATGGTTCGAAAGCATTTTGCCTCCTGATCACTGCAATGTTTATATAATTGTAATATCGCTTATTATAAAAAATATACATTAATTAAAAATATGTCCTAGTTTTACCAAAACTACCACAGGATAGGTGAAACGCCTTTGCTTTTTTCACGAGAAAAAATAAGCGATCATGATTTTGTATTTTTGACAACTTCAAAGTACAAGAGGGGCAACTCTGAAATTCTATTTTCGAAGTTCGTTGCAATACCTTCTCTCTCACTCTCAAGATAATGACTATTAGTATGAGCGGAACAGCACGAAGCGAACCTCGAAAATCGAATATTGGAGAATAGGCCCTGACATTGACAATTTGAAATTGACGTCAGTTTTTTTTTCTATAGAGAAAAGACAAAGGGATAAGTGTTTATTCTGTGATAGTATCGGAGTTACGCCCTTTTAGAATAAGCACAAATTAATAAATTAATTATAAATTAAATACAAGCCCTAGCGAAAAAATTTAACTGTCAGCATGTTCATATTTGTAAACAAAATGCAGAGAACCATTAAAACTATAGGCTCAGAAATATGAAATGTTGTCAATTACAGGTCAGTTGAATTTTATCTAAATTAAGTAACAAAAGAAAATCTACACGTCGAAATTAAAACCTCAGTTTTTTTCGTCGGTTAATAATTGAAATTCATTAAAGAATACTTATCTTACACAGTTAAACAATAAATGATTCTGATTCTTGTGTTGTTTAGTAATGTTACTCTACTATATATAACTCTATTGTAATATAAGAAATAGTAGTTATATAGATAATAGTAGACACAAACCTAGTACAAGTTATATAGGGTGCTAGAAAATTGGGTGCGGATATTTTCAGGGTATGAAATTATTAATTAATAACCTAAGAATTAATAAAAAACATAAATTATTTAAGTACCAGCTGTTGCCAGCGACATCGTCTGCAAAGAATTCGTTTATCGCTATCCCGCGGGAATTTTCCGGGATAAAAAGTAGCCTATGTTCTATTCCAGCCTTTTCTCTATCTATGCGCCGAATTTCATCCAGATCCGTTGGGCAGTTCTGTCGTGATTGAGTAACAAACAAACATCCACCCATCCATCCGTCCATCCATCCAAACTTTCCCGTTTATGATATTAGTTACATTGTGCGGTATTTTTATTAGTTTAAAAAAAATACCAGTATCCGTCCAAGGATAATTAATTATCCTTGCATTAGATAGGTACTGTAATTAATAAAGTATGCTTTAAACTGACTAAGAAATGATGCAAACACTCGATCCTCAAAATATCCGCATCTGATTTTCTGTGTATGAAAACTGTAAAAAAAACACCGGGTAGCACTCACTCATAAGTGAAAACTACACACGCACACTCGCGCAAAAATAAAAATACTTGCTACACGAGATTCGAACTGCGGTCACTTGAGAGAACGCACTGTTATTCCACACCTTATACCACTAGGCCAAACGCACATAAGGTTAAAGCGAACGAACGCGACTCTAGCTTCATTCGTATTTCAAAATAAGCTCTTAGAGCATCCTGATATCCTGCTACTTAAACACTCCCTCCGTCTTACGCCTGACGCGAGTTTAACATTTGTTACCCATCCCAAAAAATGCTCAGCGCCGCTTAAGTTTTCACTTTAAAAATTGTATAAAGAAAATCTTAAAAGAAATAAAATTAACAAACAAACAATAAATGGAAGTAACTACAGACAATGCGGAATCAGTTAGTGACAAATATCTAGTGAGTATTAAGGTTGTGTCATAATATGATCGCGTCATGAAATTTGAGGTTCTTTAAAAACAAACCAAAAGCAATAATGTGCTCTACATTTTATTTGTGCCTATGTAGTTATTGCTAAAGTTTTTGTTTGATTCGTCAGATATTAATCAACAGTGAGAGCAGACGAGTCTATCGCGTGGTATAATATTTTTTTGCCCTAATGTTTTGTTCTAATGTTTGTTTCGTATAATTGGAAATATATGTATTGAAATTATACTAATACCGTCGATTTCCCTGGTAAGTTGTCTTGATAATATTATAGAGGCTAAGTTTGTGAGGTTGTGTAGGGCGTCCATCACTATTTTGATTCCCCTTTCCTCTTTGTTAAATGATATAAAATTTAAAATAAAGTAAAAACTGACTCAAGAGGCCCTGTATAGCATTAAAGATTATTTTGACATTGTATTCGAATCTGATGAAATCCATGCCAATTAATTTTAAATTCAATCAAATTTATAATCAATATGTGCTTTCTTTAATTATTATATTATTATTATTTTGATTTGGTTATTTATGTTTTTGATTCACATATGTTTTCATCGTTGTTATTTCTTTTTTTTCCACTTTTGTTTATTTTAATACTTGTTCTAGTGCATATTATCTGTGTCAATGGAATAAAAATATATGATTACGATCACTTATACGCCCACAATCATGCTAAACGTAGCCGTAGGTATTTAGGTCTTGTTACCTCAGGCTCTGTCTACCGCGTAAGGGATAAAGACGTGATTGATATAAAATGTGTTTAAATATACACCCTCTTGCAAAAAAACGGACACCCATGGTTTTTGTATTTTATGTGCATAAAAGCTTATTTTCTAAGCTTTAATGCCTAATAATCTTAAAAACCATAGGTGCCCGATTTTTTTGCAAGGTGGTGTATATTAAATATGTAAGACTCAAGAACAAACATTCGTATTTTTCATAGATAATTAATGTTTGGCCTGGCCGGGGATCCAACCCGGGACCTCCTGCTTCATAGTCAGGTTCTCTAACCACTAGGCTATCCGGTCGTGCTTGTAGTGTTGGTAGGTACCTATTATGCAGATGATATTTTGGCCCTACCGGTTGTAACTCGTTTGCGATTCCAGTATGATTCAGTGTTGGTCGGTGTTGTCCAGAATGTGACCCATTTAGCATATATTTTTATATGTATTTGGCATTTTTTTTATTATCATTGGGTGCATTGGACGGTCCGTGGCCAAATAGGGGACGTTGTGTCAAAAGGTCGGGTCAAGAGTACCCTAAACCGACGAGCATGTATGAATGTGGATGAAGAGAAAGAGGTATCTCAGGATCGTGACAAGAGTAACAGAGTATTCTCTACCTATCCCTATGGGAAGAGGCGAGAAGGTATGTGTTTATCTACATTATATAATTACCCAATTGATTGATTTTGTACCCAAACAAACTTGAGTTTTTCATCGAATAGCCTAGGTATGGTAGTTTTTATTTGTATAATAATAAAATACTAAAGCCCTAGGCAGCTGTGTCTGTCACCTGTGACTGCGAAGATTGCGATATCTTAAGTGATAGAAAGCTATGGTGCTGCCTGTGAAACATGTACAGTTGGATATCTGGCATTTAAGATACTTAGAACTTAACAAAGAGGCGGAACTAGCCCTAAAATACCTATTTTTGCCATGGTAGGTGTGGTAACTCTGATCCTTAAGCTTCTGACATTATATGATTGTGTTAGTGTTAGATTAATGTGACAGAGATTTTCAAATATTTTCGGATAGCTCGTGTATTAGACGGCATTTTGAAATATTTTCGTTTTTTTTTTCATTTGGTTTTGATCACTAAAAAGTCGAAAGAAAAGGGTAAATATATAAATGTGTATTCACCCCTTGGGGGCCTATTTTTGAAAACACGTCACTCGAAAGTAACGTTCGATAGTGGTAAAAATGTTTGTTGATACAAAACTAAAGCTCCAATTAAGTTTTCGACTACTTGACAAGAATATTGAGAGCTGAAATTTTCTTTTATACTCGAATCTAGAATTCAGCACAATTTTTCATCACTAGAGTACTATGCTTTCAAAAATCGGACTCCTGATTTTCGAGTGTCAATTGACGGAAACGGCTTTTCTATGTTTTCAATATCAAATGGTGTCATGTGATTTTGTTATTTTTGCACAGTCCAATATATAATAGGCCGAAAATCGAATGGACTGTAGTATAACTAGTTTTATTTGGTCCTAATTGTGTTCCCCCTCATTGTATCAATTTAACGTTCTTGCAACCAGAGCCCGGTTGGATTTGAGCGCGGGCGCATGTGGGCGCCATTTTGGTTTTTTGGTACTCATACATACTTGTATATTTTTGAGATGACTGTTTTATTCATTTTTTGTGAAGTATGAAGCTTCTTGGTGAGTGATTTTCGAGAATTTTATAGTCTTTCTTTATTTTATTCGAAAACGCCTTTCTTTTGTTTGTATCGTCACAAAGGATGGTGATATGTACATTATTGCAAAGACAGTTTTACACGAACAGAATCGCGGTAAAAGATTGTTTTAACGCTTAGTGGATGTTTTTTTGTCGCAAACGTTAGTGTCAAATACTATGGGGTTTGTTGCCGTTATGTGTCGCTAGTGACGCTGACAATTTTTCCATATTATAATTGAGGTCTGAAACGTTTTTTAGTGTCAAAAATCTACACTAGAGACTCAGAATAATCATGCTTGTTACAAATATCTTTTGAGATCAATAAAAGCGACATTTTTCCCGTTTTTAAACAAAATTCTACTTCCTAAATGATCCCTTCCCGCTTCTCTAGAATATTCAATCTTCAATGTTGCTTCAAGCTTTGCATTGTCTGTCAGTCAGTCATGCAAGGTTTTAAACGTAGATTTAGCGTAGATATAATTTCATTCAATGAATTTAGCCGCCCTCTCATATCCACCCACTTTTGAGTCTTCATTTTAACACCACTTTTTTGTTGAACTGTCACTGTCAGCTTTAAGCCATAGCATATCTGTTGAAAAAATTGTTAATATTGTAATAATTAGGTGCAATAAATGTTTATTTAGTCTTTGAAACTTGTCTGATTTTTTTTTAACTGTGTTTGATAAGTGTGCGTGTGTATTTTTTTTGCACTTGAATTGTCATCGAAACTACATAATTATATTTTTTTTAAGTAGGGATGTGGTTGAAAAATTATTTACAAACAGGTATAGTGTATATAATATACTAGCACTAGTTTTTTTACTTTGTCGCGAAAAGCGCGGCGATGGACTTCACTACATAGTATAAAACAAAGTCGCTTTCTTTGTCCCTATGTCCCTATGTCCCCATGTCCCTATCTATGCTTAAATCTTTAAAACTAATCAACGAATTTTGATGCGGTTTTTTAATAGATAGAGTGAATCAAATAATATATCGTGCGAAGCCGGGGCGGGTCGCTCGTTGTTTTATAATTTGAAGTGATTTTTAAGCAGATGAGATGACTTATCTTACATTACATACAACACAAACAGTTATAATTGAAAAAAAATAAAAAAATCATAAATAACGCTACTCTAGACTCTTGTCTCCCCTTCTGCTAGACATATTCAGTCATCATTGTCATCAGTCCTGTAGCTATCATCCATGCATATTCGTCCCATATTTTTCCCTATACTGGTTCACTCTGGTATGATCCGAACGCCATATATCTCACTTAAGACTGTCGTAACCATATCGTACCTTGTGTCTACGTCACAAGGCGCGTGTTGCTTTGGCAATGTCTCAATTGGCTTCTTGATTATAACGAGACTCAGCTTCCCTTCACGTGGATGATTTTCGCATGAGATTGTGAGATAGTTTCGTATTTTTATTGCGTTGAATTGTGAGATTTATGGGTTTTGTTAATCTAGGAACCCTGTCAGGTACCATTGCAATGTTCTGTAAAATACAGGATGTCTTTAAAGATACGGGTGGTAGTCAGTGGCGTGCAGTGACGGGTTATCAGGGCACTGTAGGCAACTGTAAAAGAAAGAAAGAGAAAAAGTTTATTCTTAACAATGCAATGCACGTTGAAAGAAATAAGTACGAATTATTTTTGACGTGACAACGACTTATAATTCGATGAAGCCGGCTGGAGCCGATGGAGCGTTTTGCCACCCTATTTAAAAAAATGCAATTTGGTGAACCCTATTTGTCATATACCTACTTGTTAATGGATATTAGTAGTGAAGCTCTTGCTCGCGACTTGGACGACTAAAATAATTGAAATATAGTGATATTATTACTCATGTGTGCGTGACCTAATTGGGGACGTCTTGACAAAAGGTCGGGTCAAGAGTACCCAAAAACAACGAGCATGTATGAAGATATTGATGAATGTGGATGAAGCGAAAACGTATGTCAGGATTAGAAAGTGTAAAAAGTAATCTCTGCCTACCTCCATGGGAAAGAGGCGTGACGGTATGTATGTATGTCCACGAAATTATGTACCTATCGAAATGGAGACTTCGCGATTCTTCATTTCCTATCCCGTCATTTTATCCCATGGGAATTTGAAAATTACTTGTATTTTGGAAGTAGGCAAGCATGTTGCCTTGACACCTCAGCACGTCTAGCACGACAGCGCACATGAGTCGCGTCGCGCGCGCGATGGATTGCCCGTCTTTTTCTTACTGTTCGTTCTAGAAAGAGACGGGTACTCTATCTCGCGCGCGACGTGACTCTTGTGCGCTGTCGTGCTAGCCGGGCTGGTCTGGTCGTAGATGCTTCGTGGGTGTCACGGGCTTATCTAACTATTTAACATATATATTATCTTACAAAAGGAAAATCTGAAAATTGAGTTGAACCGGATTCGTGATTAAATATCTCAAGTTATCACAAACTAAAATTAAAGTGATACATAGAACTTCTAAGGATCACATAGTCATTTTCTTCTATTTACATACCTAAACCTAAAGTTAAATTACACTAATTCTACTAATATTTTAAATGCGAAAGTTTGTGAGTGAGTGTGTATGTTTGTTCCTTCTTCATGCTTAAACGACTGGACGGATTTGGATAAAATTTGGAACAGAGATAGCTGGTAGTCCAGATTAAAACATAGGCTACTTTTTATCCCAACAACATGAATGAACTTACTGAAATTGTAGCGAATTCGGGATAAATAAATACTTTTTATTCCGGAAAATTACAAAGTTCCCGCGGGATAGCGATTAACAATTTAACACATGTCAATTATTAATTCTACGCAGACGAAGTCGCGGGCAAAAGCTATAATCTATATATGTATATAATTATTTCAGATTTCCATGGCACATTCTTTAAGCAATCTCGTTTCCCTTTTTACAGATCCATCCAGTGCTGCGTCGACACAGAAGGTTCTGCGGAAAGAGCAACGCCTTCCCTAGAAAGGGACGCAAGATACAGCTTCGTAGAATATATTAATGGATAGTTCCTCTCTTTCTTCTATGCTGTTTGTGAACATTTATCTCTCAATCAAAAAGAACCAGTCCTGATTGTAGTGGTTCTGTTTTGGCTCGCTTTTTTGTTGATGGTAAGTTCATTATCAAGATATTGTTTGGTGTCTAAACATATTATAAAAGGAATATACAGGGTTTCTTTCAATTGACAACATTTCATTTTTATAAAACCTGAAAATGTATATATGGTTCGAAAGCATTTTGCCTCCTGATCACTGCAATATGTTTATATAATTTTAATATCGCTTATTATAAAATATAAAAAAATAATTAAAAATATATCCTAATTTTACCAAAACTACCACAGGATAGGTGAAACGCCTTTGCCTTTTTCACGAGAAAAAATAAGCAATCATAATTTTGTATTTTTGACAACTTCAAAGTACAAGGGGGGCAACTCTGAAATTCTATTTTCGAAGTTTGTTGCATACCTTCTCTCTCACTCTCAAGATAAATCACACACTTTTGCAAATTTTCGGTGTTTTTGTTGTTATTCGTGATGAGAAAGTCTATTGATTTACAAATGCTACGTTGTGTTTAAAGTACATACATGAAATCTGTGATTGTGTATGCTTTGGTGAAAAAAAAACGAGTAGCACTCCGGGAGTGCCGGCAGAAGTGAAAACTACACACGCTAAAAGAAAGAAAAAAAAAAAACTTTCTACACGAGATTTACACTGGCCACCTGAGAGAACGCACTGTTATACCACTAGGCCAAACGCATATACGTTAAAGCGACGAAATCAACGTACACTTCTAAAATCGAACGCGACTCTTGCTTCTTTCGTATTTCAAAATAGCTCTTAGAGGATTCTGATATCCTGGTATTTAAACTCTCCCTCCGTCTTACGCCTGACGCGAGTTTAATTTTTTTTACTTAAAGTGCTCAGCGCCGCTTAAGCAGTTTTCACTTCAAAAAAGGAAGGTCTTTGATTTTATTTGAAGGAATTCTATTCGGCACAAATATGTCCATAGAATGTGACACCATCCATTTTCTTAAATTTACCCCCCTTGCCCATACCCCTTAAGTTTTGGTAGGACTCGGCAGATCCTTATTTCTAGTGCCAAGTTAAAATTATAAACAGTTTCATTGATGTACTAACCTAGGTATTTTGCCACCAAAATATGCCATTTTTCCTGTTGTACTATTGAGTTGAATTATGTTAAGGTGCGACCACACTGCCGCCTATACGCAGTGACGTGTCGTAGGCGTCCCGTTTTCTCACCGTTTCTTCATACATTTTGTTGCGATTCCGTAACGTCACCGTTTTTTAAGCGGCGGTGTGGTCGCACCCTTATTGAACCGAAAAACTGTCACTAAACGCTCATGTCCCATTCCCGAGGGGTTGTCTCGTGTCAAAACAGTCTTGCGCGTCATTAAACCTTCATTTTTTCGCTTGCAAATATAAGTCCCTGACTAATAAGAGAGCGTGTCACTGCCGCGGACTTTTAATTGATATTTATTGGAGACAATTAAACTCTGCCACCAGATCCAAGATGGCGATTGTGTTCGTAACGCCACGTGTCATGGCTTTTGTTAGAAACATTCGCACGTTCTCGGAATATCGGCATTGCTAATCTTCCATGCTGTAGGCTTATTGTCTAACTCGCTCGCAATTGCCATCGTTTTCATTTTGACAGATCATGTATGGGCTGACAATTGGAATTGTTCATTTTTTTTACAACATACCCTGATTTGAAAACCATTTCGAAGTATGGGGCTTGCGAACTGTTTTATCTTACTGGCGTTCAAAAATACTCAAGGATTACGGATATTTTGCAAAAAAATTATTTGACCTTTATTCGACCTTACCGAGCGGCTGTTGGTAGTTCCAAAAAATAAATCAGCAAATATCTAGTTTGTCTATTAAATTTATATGTCAACTAGTTATCAGTGTCACCCAATGTCAGTAAAGTAAATATTGTTTTGTTGAAAACTTAAAATTGTCGGTCGATTTAAAACGAAATAATGGAAATTACAGAAAATGCTTCGTTCCAACCTGAAATAATGACTCTAAAAACAGCTCCAAATTCTCCAAAACAATAGTTCGCACTGATCCGACAAGAGTTAAGAGAAAATTGGTGTCGCGAAGTAAATGTTGAATACTTCAAAGTTTATAAGTACACAATATTGTTGCGAGGATCATTTCGATGTAAGTAGGTACCAAAACACAATGCCACATACTTCCACATTCATAAATTTTCAACTCATTATAACCATGATCAGGATTTAACGCAACATACAATAAGCTTGTAGGTAAACCAAAGGTAAACAGTATATTTGACATTGAGATGACAGTCACAACAGTTATAACAACTATTTTTTTTTAATTTCCAAAGGATTGTGGGAAAATTGCCAATTAGAACTGTCAAAATGAACACGATGGCGATTGCGAGCGAGTTAAACAATAAGCCTACTGGTCTGGGAGCAAAGAAAAAACAGAATTTACCAGTTGTTATTGTTTCTCTTCCCGCGCGGATGGTAGCGCATCGAAGGAGGCGAAAATCTTGGGAGTCATTTTACTAAACCTGTAGATCTTGTTATGTTACCCTATGGAAGGTCCACCTAGTTTCGATTTTTCAGGAAAAATTAACTATAAATTCCATGTTATACTTCTTAAGCCGGTGTAGACGCGGCGTTCCGCTCGCGGCAGGCTAGCCAGCCACACCACACTGGGGTTTTTGGTTAGGTTAGGTTATGACAACCGCTTCCCTCCTCAAGATAATCAGCCGCTTGAAATTGTGCCGGCGAAACAGTTCTTAAAGTCGCTTTGAGAACTGGTTTCAGCAGAGTCGCGTCTGGAGACAGGACGGCCATAGCGTCACGATTTATAGCTATAGAATATATTTTAGGATTGTTCCGGGATATATCAGCAGGTGGTTGGGTTAGATTGGTTGAATCATCATCATATCAGCCGCAGGACGTCCACTGTTGGACATAGGCCTCCAGTTGCCTCGGTTGGAAGCGGCTTGCATCCACCGTGAACCCGCGACTTTAACCAGGTCACCCGTCCTCGTTGGTGGACGTCCTACGCTGCGCTTGCCGATCCGCGGGCCTCCATTCGAGATCCTTGATTGATTGAATGCTCTTTTAAAAGTATTTCATAGTTGTCTTGGATTCAAATTTTAGTCACCCCTTTGACGTAAGTAGGTACATTTTGAGCATCGATCGATGTATAAAAACATTTACGGGGGTGTTCACTCGAACTATCACCACCTGATGAAGTGTTTTGGGTTAATTTGGGCAGATATAATTCGCACATGTCGGTGGTGTAGATAGATAGATAATTCTTCTTAACACACTCAGTCTGATTATATTCCAGTGACACTCAACAAGATCACCATAACCGTTAGCAGTCCACAACGACCGCAATATCGTTTCGTTTCACGCAAACATCACGCACGCTTTAACTCTGGAATTTCCAAACCGGGACAACCTTAGGATCATTAAAAATGAGCCTTCTTTGCTCTTAAAGGGCTGTCAAGTACATGTAACCCTAGCTGCTATGTTATGAGTTATGAATCATGGGTGTTACCTTTTATCATATATTTTTCAAAAACGCTGTCATGTTCAACTGTAGCGAATGTCGTTCTAAGTACCAAAGTTGGCCCATTATGGGGAATAGTACCTACGCGTACATAAATCACGTTTTATACCTTACGAGGTAGACTGAGTTCGGGTAACAATAACAAGATCTTAAGGCCACGTGTAGCGTGGTTTTGGGGGTAATTATTATTAGGGTATTAAAAATTGTGATGTGATGTTGAATCAATTGTTACTTTCTGGAAGTCAATAACTAAGAACAGAACGAAAAACATTAACTACTTAGTGGAAATGGTAGCAAGCAAGGTGAATGCTTTTTGTTCAGTAGTTAGTATTCCGAAGAAATGCTGTCTTCGTGTTGCGCCACTCATAATAGTTACTAATAGGAGGATGAGAGAGACGGTATGATACGGTATGAACGAAGAGTCACCTCCTAGCATCACAGATGAAACAAAAGTCGCGGAACCATCTTCTTCCATCACGGTACCCCACGCTAACGTCTTGACCCGTTGATTGCGTGACCCTGCCGCCAAGTGGTCCTAATTCTCCGTCTCCGTCCCCTCTCGCCATTGGTCAACGAATTAACGACAATACGCCGTACTTATTCATTTTAAACTCGAACAATTTAGCAATAGACCATTTCCCGTACTCCGTTGCGTCCTACCGCGCGGCGAAGCCGTGCGTTCGAATTTTGATTTTTCCCGCGCTTTAGCTGCGTTCAGTTTAAGAGTGAACGGGCGCGTTCGGAATAATGGATTGACTATGTTTTTAAAAGATGGCGATGGCGGTTTGGTTTTTATTTTGTTCGCCAATATGGCTTCATTGTATTGAACTGTGATGCTATTTGGATTTTTTTAAAGTGCTGTGTATATTATGCGCAAAGGACTCTTATAAGGTGAGGATGTGAAAGTGTGAAGGTATTGTTTTTTTAATGGCACTGATATGTTACAGGCCTCCGTGGAACGATTTCGTGGGTATTCCGTAACCGTTATTTTTTTTACTGTCAAAATACTGGGCTAGGGCTTTTCCTTTCATCTGCCATGTGTCTCTATTGCAGGTACATCTACAATCTGAAGTATTGGGTGGACTATTTACGTTTATTTATTTTTTATAAGCTGTAATTTTTCTTATTCTTTAAGCTATTTAAAAAATGCATTTTTCAAAGTAGATTTTACACTAGTCCTTGTTACAAAACTTCTGTACTTACAATACATACAGGGTGTTTGGTGGCCAGGTTCAAAGCTTTAAGGGGGTGATAGCCGAGGTATTTTTAAACATTTTAAGCCATACAGTATGTCTAATCTGAAATATGTTTTTTTTTTAAATTGAAAATTTTGAAATTTTATGCAAATTGCCAATACTGGCGTGTGCTGCCATCTGTCGAAATTATTTTAGGTTCCGAATTGACAACATTTCATTTTTATAACACCTGAAAATGTATATACAGGGTGTATCAGATACCCCCTAACAATAATCAACTGGGGTATATAACCTAGCTATAGAAGCTAAAAAAAAATATTTAAAAAAAAATTGCAATTTTTTTTTTTATGTTTTTTATAGGAATGATTGCAGGTTAATACTACCATTCCTATAGAAAAAAAAAAAAAATTTACTCCAATTTTTTTTTAAATATTTTTTTTAGCTTCTGTAGCTATGGTTTTATACCCCAGTTGATTATTGTTAGGTGGTATCTGATACACCCTGTATGTTTCGAAAGCATTTTGCCTCTTGATCATTGCAATATGTTTATGTAACTTTAATAATAAATAATAAATAAATATTAGGGAACGATTCACACAAATTTACCAAGCCAGTCCCAAAGTAAGCAGTAGTAAGGCTTGTGTTATGGGTACCAGACAACGATATACATACTTATATAGAGAAATACATACTTAAATAGATAGAAACATCCATAACTCAGGAACAAATATTTGTGCTCATCACACAAATATATGCCTTTACCAGGATTCGAACCCGGGACGCTTGCTTCGCAGGCAGGGTCTCTGCCAACTAGGACAACCGCGTCGTCAAACTTTAATATCGCATTTTATAAAAAATAAATCGTAGTTTTACCAATTTTACCGCAGAATAGGTGAAATGCCTTTGCTTTTTTCACGAGAAAAAACAAGCGATCACAATTTTGTATTTGACATCTTCAAAGTACAAGGGGGGCAACTCCGAAATTCTATTTTCGAAGTTCGTTGCATACCTTCTCTCTCTCTCTCATGTTAATGACTAATAGTATGAGCGGAACAGCACGAAGCGAAGCGAATATGGCCTGACACTGACAATTTGAAACCGGAGTTACGCCTTCCAGAATAATCACAAATTAATAAATCACTACATAGTATAAAACAAAGTCTGTCTGTCTGTCCCTATGTATGCTTAGATCTTTAAAACTACGCAACGGATTTTGATACGGTTTATTTTAATAGATAGAGTGATTTGAGAGGAAAGTTTATATATATAATACGCAGACGAAGTCGCGGGCAGAAGCTAGTTAATTATAAATTAAATACAAGCCTTAGCGAAAAAATTAAATTGTCAGCAAGTTTTATCATTTCAAACAAAATACAGAGAGCCAATAAAATCATAGGCTTATAAATATGACATGTTGTCATGTCAATTACATAAATAAATAAATAAGTAAATAAATAAATAAATTGTATGGCGGTTCCACTCTATTACTATGATATATGTAGCCCACAGTGAGTTTGACATGGATATTACACAATGTACACTTCCCACATAGATAAGTAAATCTATTTTATTCTGAAAAACTGCTTCTCTAGTGGGTTGCCGACATAGCAAAACTTCAACATCTCAAATGGCCGATATAGCAAAACGTCAGATGTAGCAAAACGTCGACATAGAATGCTTGACTTTCTGCCAAGTTTCTTGCGGTGCATTCTTCTCGGCAATGATGGTCTTTCCGAATGCGCTGGTAGTTTAAAAAAATGACGTAAAAGAGCCCTTGGCGGCTTATTTGCAGAATAAAAATTTTATTTAGATTTTTTAACAGTATACCTTTGTTCCAGGAGCCATAGTATAACGCCAGCGTCAGTCGCCGCTAGTACACCACTGTGCCTCATGGAGTACCTCCAAAACCGGACATACCTCACTGGAAACCGCTTCACGAACAAACCCTCGGCCTTGGAGCCACACATACAGTACCACCTCTGTCGATCCAACAACAATATGCTCATGAAAATCGAGAACGAACTACTCCAAAGTCATCGGCAAAGGGAAACGACCGGTATCAAGAAGTTGTACAACTCATTCTTTGTCCTGTTCTAACTTGAGCACGGGACTATATCATTAAATCATCTCATCTCATCAAAAAGACTTTTAGTGCAGTGCCATGTATCTATAATGGATTCTTATGAGAAGGAATGTGAGAGGAGCATGAGCGATTCCCGTAAAGAGGACCCGTTCACTTGGGAGTCCTCTGTGAGGTTGACCCTGGTGGGGCAGGAGGAGGAGCTTGGGATGTATCTGGAGGAGAGGGAGGGGAGGAAGAGGAAGTGGCAGCCGGTGGAGGGGGGGAAGATCATGAGGAGGGAGGAAGAGGAGAAGGAGAGGAAGGGGCCGCCGAAGAAAATTATGGGTGAGTTTGTTTTCAGGCTTATCGTCGGGGATAGTGCAATACCGCGTAACTGATAAATACCGCGTATCTGCACAACACCCATATGGAAAATCCGCGTAACTGGCATTGGTTAATACCGTGCATCTGGGAATTTAAATAAAACGTGTACCCTTGACTTATTTTCCATAATAAAGACATTTTAGGTTTTTCTGAATCACAATTATTAGCACTACTCATTTTTGTAAAGAAAAAAAGCGTCCTTCGGTTTTTTTGACAGTTTTGTGACAATATTTTCATACGATTTATATGGGTGGTCACAAAACTGACACGAAAAAGTTGTATGGGAAATTAAAGTAATTTTGTTGGAAAAAGGGTACACGTCTTTTTTGAAAATGCCCATCTAATAAAATGTAGCCAAATTAAGATTTACCGCCGGCGAACGTAAAATCCTGGTTAGAATATACCAGTTCTAACCAGTATAAAGTTGGGTGTTGTGTAGATACGAGGTATTTACTAGTGTTAGTTACGTGGTTTTGCACTATGGGTGTTGTGTAGATACGCAGTATTTACTAGTGCTAGTTACGCGGTATTGCACTATCCCCGATGTTATGTAGAAACATTTATATCTTGATAATCGCTACCAAAGCCACCGACCAAGCGGAATAGCGAGGTAATAGTTATTTGTGTCACAAGGGAGCAAAATGATGTATTTACGGCGAGGGCGCTACATTGAATCCAGAGCGTAATGAACGCCCAAGATGAAAATAATTTTGCTCCCGAGTGGCTCATACAACTTTTCACACCGAACATTAAAAAACTTGAAAAAATAATTCTAAATGTAATTAAAGAGCTACCAGCATACGAAATGGCGTGTTTTTACAATTATCAACTTCAAAAAATTGCATTTGCACAAAAACACTTAGAAAAGTCTTGAACAGAAAAGTTGCACTTTGATCCCTCTCGACGGAGAGCAAAGCTTACTTTTCTGAATGAGAGGTTCACAAAGCTTTTTTTGACGCCGACGCAAATAGAGGGATGTTGTAAGTTTGGGGTCGATGTATGTGTCTGTGTATTATGTGAAGGCAAGGAGTAGAACAAAGACCTTCGCCGATTTGATAATCGGATGAAAACTATTTTAGGGTGTTACCACCAAGCCAATAATTAAATAAATGAATAAAATAAATATCTTGGGACAATTGACACCAATTGACCTAGTCCCAAACTAAGCAAAGCTTGTGATATGGGCACTAGACAACGGATAAACAAACTTATATAGATAAATACATACTTAAATACATATTAAACATCCAAGACTCGAGAACAAACATTCGTATTTTTCATACAAATATCTGCCCCGACCGGGGATCGAACCCGGGACCTCAAGCTTCATAGTCAGGTTCTCTAACCACTAGGCCATCCGGTCGTCAAATAATAGATCGATCATCAATCTATCGATGGTAGAATGGAACAGTCGACGTCGATCGATAATTTCTACTAGACCATCTTACTCGCTAATCCTGCCGCTAAGCAGCAGTGCTTGCACTGCTGTGTTCCGGTGTGGAGAGTAAGACGGCCGGAGAAATTACGGGCACAAGAGGCATTTCATCTAAGCCCTCTAGGTTGGCAACGCATCTGCAATCCCTCCGGGGTTGCGGGTGTCTATGGGCAGTGGTGATCGCTTACCATCAGGTGACCCACTTGCTCGTTTGCCTTCCTATTCACAAAAAACCAACGCTACCACACCAATCGATCCATGTCGATCTATGGTACCGAACGTCGATCGATTAGTTTATCCGTCGATCAGCCCGGCTAGCACGACAGCGCACTAGAGTCGCGTCGCGCGCGATATAGATTACCCGTCCCTTTCTAGAACAAACCGCAAGAAAAAGACGGGCAATCTATCTCGCGCGCTACGCGACTCTTGTGCGCTGTCGTGCTAGACGTGCAGCCAAAGCTATATCACTAATAAATAAAGATAAAATACGTCATGAGACAATAATTTGAGCGGCTGTCCTGTTCTGGCCGGAACACAGCAGCGCAGGCGCTGCTGCTTGGCGCAGGACTAGCGAGTAAGATGGTGTTAGCGATCCGGACGGACACATTCTGTGAAATCCTTCCTTATTGTTTCCTAGACTTCGTCTGCGTAGAATTATACATAAAAATCTTCCTCTTGAATCACTATCTATTAAAAAAATCGCATCAAAGTCCGTTGCGTAGTTTTAAAGGTCTAAGCATACGTAGGGACAGACAGACAGACAGTGGAAAGCGGCTTTGTTTTGTACTCTGTAATGATTTGCATTATAAAAAATCCTCTATGCATTTCTACTTTCTAGATCCCATGTTTTGTCTGTACTTTTCGCTTTATATTATTGCACACAACCACCCGACTCTACACACACAGCCTTACATATACACACGTTAGCTGACGTCACAACTCCACTCGTTTTACTGAACTTTGTTGATACAACCCGGCCAATGGGAGAGCGGCAAAGATTATTCTGCGCAGACGCGTCCGTAGCATGATTTGAACGCGTGATTGCAAAATTAGCTATTCGATTTAGGAAATGCATGCTCTTTATCGTATCAGTATTAGTCGATAATTTGTATGATATAGTAGGTATGATCTAAGCTGGCCTATCGTGGCCTATCATCTGATGGCCGTTAATATTATACCTAGATTACATGTATGTATGTATGTATGTTTGTATGTAAATGAATGATGTATAAAAGAGTTTTCTCTTTTTTGCGAAAATACAGAAGTACACAGAAAATAGTTCAAAAGCTAATTTATCCCTAAGAAGGGAATCTCTTTCAGCTAACCTGGTACAGAAAGGAATAGTTTACAAAAAAGGCAAGCAGTCATATTATGCGCAAATAAGTAAAAGTATCACATCACCACAACATCTCTACATCTACACTACACATCACATCTACATCACACATCTGTACATCTGTGTATCTGTGTTACATCTGTACTAATATGATTAAGTTTTGTGTGTCTAGAACTGCTAATACACAAAACATAGGCATTTTAGTAATTGAAAGCATCCCTAATCAACACTAGTAAGTACCTATCTACATACCTCGGAAAATGCAAAGTTCCCGCGGGATGCAGAAGTTATGTCAACAGCAATCTGCTTCTTACGATCATTTAAAAGTAGGGTAGACAATCAATTGACAACATTTCATATTTCTGAGCCTATCATTTTAATGGTTCTCTGTATTCTGTTTGAAAAGATGAACATGCTGACAGTTTAATTTTTTCGCTAGGGTTTGTATTTAATTTATAATTAATTTATTAATTTTTGCTTATTCTAAAAGGGCGTAACTCCGATACTATCACAGAATAGACACTTATTCTTTTGTCTTTTCTGTATAGAAAAAAATCTGACGTCAATTTCAAATTGTCAATGTCAGGCCTTATTCTCCGATATTCGATTTTCGAGGTTCGCTTCGTGCTGTTCCGCTCATACTAATATAGTCATTAACTTGAGAGTGAGAGAGAAGGTATGCAACGAACTTCAAAAATAGAATTTCAGAGTTGCCCCCCTTGTACTTTGAAGTTGTCATATACAAAATTATGGTCGCTTATTTTATCTCGTGAAAAAGGCAAAGGTGTTTCACCTATCCTGTGGTAGTTTTGGTAAAATTAGGACATATTTTTAATTATTTTTTATTTTTTATAATAAGCGATATTAAAATTATATAAACATATTGCAGTGATCAGGAGGCAAAATGCTTTCGAACCATATATACATTTTCAGGTGTTATAAAAATGAAATGTCAATTGCAGGATTCTGGTACCTTGCTCCTCATCTGAGTAAATAAAATGTCTGCTCGTAGATATGTAGGTTCATGAAACAGACACGCAGATAATCATTTAATAAAAACCCAAGCGTCATTTGAAAGTGCAAACTCCACAAGGGTATTGATATGCACGCTATGAAAATACTCTCTGAGAGAACTCTGTGCGAATTTCAAATGTCTACTAGGTGAAACAAAAAAAAATTGTATTATTTCCTCCTTTGATTTATCTTTAGTTATATTTTCCTTAATAATGCCCTTTATACAACCAAACAATGCGAGTGAATCAACAAATCATTATCAAACCACAATGCCACTATATCTAAAAAACCCAACCCAAATGCAGTAATTTCTAATTAAATCCATTAAACCATTCCACAATCAGTAATTGCTCAATGATAAAAATTAAGATACCGCTATACCTCACAGAGAGCTCGTGTCTTAGGCATGATAACGCGACCGCTTGTCCCCTCTTAGCAATATCAACATCTGTGTCGATAAATTGATAATGAGGTGACAAAATTATAAACTCAATACAGTCGCTAACGCTCTGTAAATGTGCGCCCGCGTCGAAAAAGTTACACCGTGAGTCGTGTTTGTTGCAAACGCTGTGTTTACCGTGGCTATGTTGAGGTTATAGTTAGTGACAAGTGACGTTTCCAGTATTTTTTATTTACTTAAATAATATTTAGTTACTATCTTACTGTTATATACGGCGAGGTTGCGCGTGTCTTTTGTTTTTTAGTGAGCATATGCTTTTGACGGGATGCCGTTGGGTGAAAGGTTTGGAATGATGGTTGTGGAGTGACAGAAGTGAGTGAGGTTTAGTAGTTGGAGAAGTGGTTTACGAACCGAAACCGCGCAGAGGATATCACTCAGGATATCTACTGTCACTTGTGCTAGCAAGTAGCTAGCTTGGTAGAACATCAATTGTCTATTTGATTTGAACATCGGCGAACGTATGGAGAGTTGGAAAAATATTGTGAGCAGTCTAACTAAAAAAATTAACATTTATCCTGCTAATATTATAAATGCGAAAGTTTGTGAGGATGTGAGTGAGTATGTATGTTTGTTTCTTCTTCACGGTAAACTGGATGGATTTGGATCAAATTTGGAACTGAGATAGCTCTCTCTCTCTCTCTCTCACATGTCAATAGCTAATTCTACGCGGACGAAGTCGCGAGCTGAAGCTATACTTACATAAATCACGTCTATCCCTTACGGGGTTGACAGAGCCTAAGGTGACAACACCCACAGGCCACGCATAGCAGGATTGTAGGTGTATAGATGGAAAATGGAATTAAAATAGTGATAGGTTGCTAGCCGCATCGCCTATATCATGTTTCCTATGATTTTTCGCCCATTCCCTCGATGGGCTTTTATCATCTGCGCGGGAAGAGAAGCAACTGGTACATTCTATGCGTAATGGATACGTATAGAATCATTAATATAATATTAGTTTTATAATCGTACAAGTAGTAAAATAAGCAATTAAATTTATATTATTGATACTAGTTACGGTTTGGTTGCATTCTTTTATTGTTTTACTAGCTGTTGCCAGCGACTTCGTCTGCAAAGAATTCGTTTATCGCTATCCCGCGGGAACTAAGCAATTTTCCGGGATAAAAAGTAGCCTATGTTCTATTCCAGACTTTTCTCTATCTATGTGCCGAATTTCATCCAGATCCGTGGGGCCGTTCTGGCGTGATTGAGTAACAAACAAACAAACATCCATCCATCCATCCATCCATCTATCCATCCATCCATCCATCCATCCATATATACTTTCGCATTTATAATATTAGTTAGATTAGATTATTAGATTGGTTTGTCTTGCTGTCTTACTCGCACTTAACTGTTTGATGCTTGAAGTGGAGACAGACACGACATTCTAAGAACTTAGACTATACTAAGACTAAGTAATGTGTCGATGCAAAATTTAAATCTTACAGCTGGGAGCAAAGAAAAAACATAGAATGTACCAGTTGCTTCTCTTTCCGCGCAGTAAAAGCCCATCGAGGCAACGGGCGAAAATCTTAGCAATAATTTTATAGGCGGTGCTAGCAACCCATCACTATTTTGATTCCCCTTTCCACCTAAACGGCCACAATTATGCTAAATGTGACCTTTAGCTTTTGCTACCTTAGGCACTATACATTCCATTCTAACCTAAAGTTACTCTGCTTGGCTGTCATTTCATTGCATTTCGCTTCACTTCCTCCTCTTTTTCTATTGGTCTGTGATGTGGTTGTCTATACTTATTTTTTGTTTCATTTTACAAAGGGTTTTAGCCCAGGCAACCACATCCAATTATATGTTTTATTTTATTTAATGTTTATTTTTTACTGTTTATTTTAACTGTTGTATCATTCTTTTCTTTTCAATGTATGTATTGTATATGTAGCACCCTATGGTCCCAACGGAAGACCAGCGCTGGCTGCAAGGCCAGCAAATGCTGAGTTGGGACCATTTTGTGACAATTTATTTATTTATCTGTTGTTTTATGTGTTTTTTTTTGATGTGTTGATTGAATAAACTTTTTTCTTCTTCTTCTTCTTCTTCTTCACTATCTACCCCGTGTGGTCGTGGAGCGTCGCGGTGACACCGAGTGCTACCATAACGCCTCACATACGACCGAATAGGGAATCCGTGTTTTTTGTGGGTATGCCTGCCGTCGCGGGAGAGCTCCACATACCCCCGGTAACCCGTATCGGGCGGATGCATAAGGCGCATTTTCCACACCATAAAAAAAGGTTAAAGACGTGATTTATGTATGTACTAGCTTCTGCCCGCGACTTCGTCCGCGTAGAATTAGCAATTGATATGTTTATCGCTATCCCGCGGGAACTATACAATTTTCCGGGATAAAAAGTAGCCTATGTTTTAATCTAGGGTACCAGCTGTCTTCGTTCCAAATTTTAACCAAATCCGTCAAGTCGTTTTAGCGTGAAGAAGGAACAATCGTCACATCGTCACTCACAAACTTTCGCATTTATAATATTAGTAGGATAGGATGTACGTGTGTCAATTTAAATAACATAGTAATTCAGCGACCAAATCATATCCAGTATGGCCGGCGGAGGTCGGACCGATTTGACTCTTGTATCTCAAAAGTGTAAACACCAGATATAGGTAGACATGTGTTATCTGACCACGCGCGAGGTCATAAGATCTCGTGTACTACTGTTTTGACAGACGCTGTGGAAATGTTGTTAGCGCCAAAAACACTGTCTTGAATTTGTCCCACTCGCAAAACGTCCCTCCACCAAAATTACGTCCCTTTCGCGAAACGTCTTCTCAGCAAATGGTCCCTTATGTAAAATACCCCATTCGCTAAACGTCCCTTTCTCAAAAGGTCCCACCCCTATCGCAAAACGTCTCGTCTGCGAAACGACCCATTCGGAAAATGCCCCGTCTGGAAAAATCTTGTTTCAGTAGAGACTAGGAGTCTTCTCATGGGATAAGGATCATTTTGCGAACGGGCCATTTTGCGAAAGGGACGTTTTGCGAACGGGACTTTATTTATGTGAAGGGACGTTTTGCGAACGGGCCCTTTTGCAGAAGGGTCGTTTTGCGTAATTGGCATTTAGAAAAGGGACATTTCGCGAAAGGGACAAAGGGACATTATGCGAGTGGGACGTTATGTGCCTAAACCGAATGTTTCTTCGATGCTGTAGGCTTATTGTCTAACTCGCTCGCGATCGCCATCGTGTTCATTTTGACAGTTCTTGTATGAATGTGACAGCTAGCTGATTCCGATGCCAATTGTCAGCCCATACATGAACTGTCAAAATGAAGACGATGGCGATTGCGAGCGAGTTAGACGATATGCCTACTGGTCTGGGAGCAAAGAAAAAACATAATGTACAAGCTGCTTCCCCCGCATATATTAAAAGCCCATCGAGGAAGGCGAAAATCTTAGGAAACATGTTATAGGCGAGTTTCAGATCGGATGAGTGTGAAATAAAACAACCCCCCTTGCTAACGGCAGTCGAGTAAAAATAGCCTGCACAATAGTCGCGAGTTAGCGATGTCACAAATCATTGTACGAATGAGACATCTCTACTAGTATAGTACCTATTGAATAATCTGCGGTTTAAGTAAGATTGTCTCTTAGAGGATAACAATAGTAAATTGGTAAATTTGCTCAGTCAGTTAAATTACCCCCTCCCCACTGCTAAATGTGTACCAAGGTCGGCTCAATTGAGCTATTTTGCCTCTGCAGACGAAAGTATACAATGGTTGTACCATCAGCCAAATATGTGGCCTACCACCCTAAGGTTAAATTCCTTTGCACGTCACAATATATAACGTCGAAAAGACAGGCTGTCAACTTGAAAGTTCGACTTTAGCGACATTTTTATTTGATAGGAAGTTGGATGAAAAGTGGTAGACCACTTCTTTGGTCGACCTTACAAGTGTCGCAGATTGGGATCTTCAAAACGAGCTTTCTTTTCTTAAAGAGCCGTTAACACGTTTTGCGGGAGGTAGTGCCTTGTGCAAGGTCCGTCCGGATCGCTACCACCATCTTACTCGCTAATCCTGCCGCTAAGCAGCAATACTTGCACTGCTGTGTTCCGGTGTGGAGAGTAAGACAGCCGGGGAAATTACGAGCACAAGAGGCATTTCATCTTAGTCCTCTAGGTTGGCAACGCATCTGCGATCCCTCCGGGATTGCGGGTGTCTATGGGCAGTGGTGATCACTTACCATCAGGTGACCCATTTGCTCGTTTGCCTTCCTCTTCATATAAAAAAAACACTCTTAACGCCCTATGTTATGAGTGTATCGGCATGTGATTACTTTCCATCTGGGGCCTTACCATGACGTCCTAATTCCGACTCAGTTCAAGTTATAGTTGTCACTTTTAGTATGAATCTGACAGCGAGCGAACCTAAACTGAATCGCATTAAGACGTCATGGTAAGGCCCCAGGTTACCAGCTTGCTCATTTTGTAGTTCGACTGCCCCCTACAAAGATATTTCATTTCAATTTTGGATTAATTTAGCCCTATTCAGTCAACTAACCCAGCCACCTGAGATCCTGTATGTTATACTGTTGTTTCTTAATAACGACTATATTATAAAAAGGACCAAATCATAATCAGGTTCGGTTCTGAAAAGGACCATCTCTGTAAAAAATAATAAACTCTCAGAATGACTTGGCAGCAAAACGGCTGGTTCTCGAAAATACCACATCATTAATTAACCACTTTACAAAAGGACAAGGTAGCAAAACGACTAATTCTCGAAAAGACCACATCACTAATTGACCACATCTCGAAAAGACAGGGCCGCGTATAATATTAAATAATTACGCGATTAAGGGCCTGTTTCACCACTCTGTTAAGTCCCAGTTATGTTAAGTGTCAGTTATCTATGATTCCGTCTCTATTTATCACTACGAAACAGACAGAGACGTAGACGATAGATAACAGCCACGCCACGATACAGTGGCCGAATCTTCGAGGTAATTAAAAACAATTTTTACGCGGTTAAGAGAGCGACCAAACCGCCGCGTATACGCAGTGACGTGTCGTATGCGTCACGTTTTCTCACCGTTACTTCATACATTTTGTTGCGATTCCGTAACGTCACCGTTTTTTAAGCGGCGGTGTGGTCGCACCCTTTTTTTTTACGGAGTGAAAACTCTTTACGAGTACCACCGGGCCCGGGGAGGCCCGGATGGTTATGTGGGACTCTCTCCCCCGGCCTCTTTCCGCACGGAAAGGGGCGGGGGGAGCATACCCACTAAAAACACTCCGGCGAAGCCCGCTTGCCGGATTTGGGAAGGCGCCGTGGGATCCCGGAGATTCCAGCCGACGGCGCCCCTCGGCTGCCCAGGCTTTCACCAGGGCCACCCGCACCAAGGACGGGGGAGTCGCGACGCTTCGACCCCCCGTCCCAGACGTGCAGGACCGTGCAATGCGGGCAGGAGATGGTGTGGCCGCACCCTAAGTCCCGACAGTAATACTTTAGATATGAGCGAAAATCTCGAAAGCTTGAAACATTATACGATAACTTTAACCGTGACGATTTTGACTTCATATGTTTTCTGTGTAAAATAGGTACTAAATAAATATAATGGGACAAATTACACCAATTGACCCAGTCCTAAACTAAGCAAAGCTTGTGCTATGGGTACCAGGCAACGGATAAACATACTTATATGTAATTGTATACGAGATATTGTTGCCCGCGACTTCGTCTGCAAATAATTCGTTTATCGCTATCCCACGGGAATTTTCCGGGATAAAAAGTAGCCCATGTGCTATTCCAGACTTTTATCTATGTATGTGCCGAATTTCATACAGATTCGTTGATCGTTCTGGCGTGATTCAGTAACAAACAAACATCCATCCATCCATCCAAACTTTCGCATTTATAATATTAGTTAGATAAATATAATTAAAGAAGGAAAGAAAGAAAGAAGACATTTATTCCTTTTGCAAGACACAAACACACGCAACACAACACAAACACTGCTTACATACATGCAACAAACATCCACGACTCGGGCACAAACATTCGTATTCATCGTACAAATGTCTGCTTCTACCGTGATTCGAACCCGGCACCTTTAGCTTCATAGTCAGGGTCACTAACCACTAGGCTATCCGGTCGTCTAAGTATTGCTAGTAGCGCTGAATTTGAACTAAAGCCCCCGATTAAAAAGCGACCGCTTAACTGAGTCCCAGCCCTCACCGCTCTCGGTCCCCTTTGTCGCCTACCCCGCGCCCCTTTACCCGCGATGGCGAGGACTCAGTTAAGCGGTCGGTCTATAGAAAACAGACGCATTGCGTAACATTACGCAAATGATAAGAAACGTCTCACAATTCGCGGACAAGTGGGTAAACACGGCGATTACTACGATTGTGATAAAAGCGCATAGAGGATATAATGTAACCAATTAGAGAGGTAATAAAGCTATCCAATTGTGGCAACGCATCAGTCTTTTTCGACTTACACCGTACTAGCGCAAATTTTTCGCGGGATATAACCAATTAGAGAGGAAGTAAGGCTAAGGCTATCCAATTGTGGTAACACATCAGTCTTTTTCGACTTACACCGTAAACGAAAATATTTCGCGATTGCTTTGCCTTCATCCTCTACATGGAACAAAACCATTTATTTAATTAGAATTTTGATTGTACATTTACGATTTGGTTTTTATTAAAATTAATCGAGTTTCATTCACAATGCCGCACAACGACTAAACATTTACCCCCTTATTCATAAATACTATAGGCTTCTGCTAACTTAACAATCGTTTGTCCTTATCTGTCACTTTGACATTTACCTTTCACAGATAAGGACAAATTGCTCAGTTAACACAAGCCTATAGAGCGTTTATGAATAATGGTGTAACTACCCATATCGATCGTAAGCTGCTTGCTCTTTATTTCCCTTTTGACCTTCGGCTGGCCAATCAGAGTGCAGTGATCGCCAATTTCGGCTTGGCTTAATTTTATTTCGTGTGATTTTTTTTATACCAAAAAGAAGGTAAACGAGCAACTGGGTCACCCGATAGTAAGTGATCACCACTGCCCATGGATACCCGCAACACCAAAGAGTTGTAGATGACTTACCGCTTTGGGCTTACAACCACAAAATTTCATAATACCTTATTCACTAATACCCCTAATTTTCAAATTACCATGGGCTCATTATACCTAAAAATACCTGAAAAGTCAAAATGTCTCTTGTAACAATTTGACATTTGGTATTATGAGCCCATGGTAATTTGAAAATTAGGGGTATTAGTGAATAAGGTATTATGAAATTTAGTGGTTTTAAGCCCAAAGCGATTTACCAACCTAGAGGGCTAAGACGGAATGCCTCTTGTGCCTGTAATTTCCCCGGCTGTCTTACTCTCCACACCGGAACACAACAGTGCAAGCAATTATATGACGTTTCCGCGAATTGTATGAAGTTTCCGCTCTATTATGTGGTTTGCTCTATGCACGATGATTACTATGATTGTTATAAACGCGAGACGTTCACGCGCACGCGCACGCTTGTGGTTGTGGCTGCTGTTATCAGAAGCGACAAGCGGATTAAGATTTTGGGATAAGTGTTTAATTATGACTGACGAGCCCACAGAAAACAAGCGTGGAAGGGGCAAAGTCGGTTCAAACGACCTACCGGATAGCCTAGTGGGAAGGACATATGATAGTTTTTATCCCGGAAAAACACAGTTCCCACAGGATAGCGATAACCGAATCCCGCGCAGACGGAGTCGCGGGCTACCGCTAGTTTTTTATAAATCATATAAGCTTTATTATATGTACTAGCTTCTGCCCGCGACTTCGTCCGCGTAGAATTAGCAATTGACATGTTTATCGCTATCCCTCGGGAACTGTGCAATTTTCCGGGATAAAAAGTAGCCTATGTTTCAATCTAGGATATCAGCTATCTTCGTTCCAAATTTTATCCAAATCCGTCCAGTCGTTTTAGCGTGAAGAAGGAACAAACATACACACTCACTCACTCACATCGTCACATCATCACAACGTCACATCGTCACAAACTTTCGCATTTATAATATTAGTAGGATTATACTTTATTTACTCAGAACTCGAGCGTATTAGTGGCCTCCCAACAACTCCCACCCTCACACGGCGATTCTGCCAGCAGGGACCGGAACCGTTATTGATATACCTGTTAATATCGTTCCAATATCGTTATTTTATTTCGTTCGATAATATACCGGTTAATTGGAACGAATAAAAAAAATCGAAATGATCTTGCTCACCGTTAAGTGCAGAGAACGAAATTTTAACGTTCGCGTTAACGAAATTATACCGGTTAAACCCAGCCGCCGCCGACATACGCCAGACGCTCCAGTAGTGGTGTAAAAGAGAGCAATACAAGTTCTATCTTGCTCTTGTTTCGTAATTTTCAATTTAACCGGTTAATTTCGTTCCCCAAAAACGAATTGCGAACGAAAAGCGCACAAACCGGTATCTCAACTGAACAGTTCTTTAACAGGTAACCGCGAACGGAAACGAAATCCTTTTCGTTCTCGGGCGAGTGCACAATACAGGTTTCTAAAATTAACCGATTCCCGGTCCCTGGTTACAAACACGACGTTCCGGATATACTTAGACCGACCGCTTAACTGAGTACTCGCCCGCGCGGGTACAGGGGCGCGGGGTAGGACGACAAAGGGGACCGAGAGCGGTGCGGGCGGGGAGTGCGCCTGCCGCCCACACCTCTCTCGGCACCCGCGGTTGTCCAACCCAAAAACGAATGACGAACGAAAAGCGCACAAACCAGTATCTCAATTGAACTTAGGCTTATTGTCTAACTCGCTCGCGATCGCCATCGTGTTCATTTTGACAGTTCTTGTATGAATGTGACAGCTAGCTGATTCCGATGCCAATTGTCAGCCCGTACATGAACTGTCAAAATGAACACGATGGCGATTGCGAGCGAGTTAGACAATAAGCCTACAGTTCTTTAATCGGTACCGAAATCCTTTTCGTTCTCAGGCGAGTGCACAATACCGGTTTCCGATACCTGCATAATTTTTTTTTGTTTGGGAAATGCACTTTATGCATCCAGCCCAGTACGGGATTACATTACCGGGGGTATTTGGGGCTATCCCGAGGCGTCAGACATACCCAATAAAAACCACAAGGATTCCCTAATTTGGCCATTTTGTTGACTGTGCATACGTCCGCGGCAACCCTACAGACCCACCCCGGGATGGGCCTACCTCACTGCGACACCTTGTGCAATGCAGGATTGGGAATTCCCGCCCTCCCCCGCAGTTGCCGCTGGATTTGTGGTAAACAGAGCCTAAGGTAACAAGACCCAAGTGGAAAGGGGAATCAAACATATGTATGTCTTCTTCTTCTTGGTAAAATAGTGATTCATCTCGCGACTCGCGATTTTCGCCCGTTCCCTCGATGGGTTTTTACGTGCGCGGGAAGAGAAGCAACTGGTAGTTACATTATTTTTCTTCGCTCCCAGACCGACATGGAAGTTGTTACTAAAATATCTTCCATCCCTCTAATGTGTATAACCAATAACGTAAAAACGTAATACTTTACACACGTTTCGTGTTTATAAGTTTGTTGAAATAATTAGCATACTTTGTGTGGAGTCTGTGGAGGGTGTGGCAAATTCAATTGACACTCTCTCTGACGCGTTATGGCGGTTGTCGTGTTGCGTTTTAGCATACTAGTATATTTATAACACTACATAAAAGTAAACACGCTATCATTGCTTTACAGTATGTTATAAGAGTAATCTTATTAAAAAACCTAGGCCTAGACGGACGTTTCGTGATCAAATTGGGGACGTTTTGGAAAAAGGTCAGGTCAAGAGTCCCCGAAACCGGCGAGCATGTATTAAGAGATTGATGAATGTGGATGAAGCGAAAGAGTTATGTCAGGATCGTAGCGTAGCACGTGTAACAAAGTAGTCTCTGCCTTGCCTACGCCTATGGGAAAGAGGCGTGACGGTATGTATAATATGAATGTTATTAAAAAAACACAAACATTGTTGGTGCAGGCCGTCGATGATAGTAGAATGGAACAGTCGACGTGGATCGATAGTTTCTACTAGACCACACCAATCGATCCCTTTGTTCTTCACAGTTAACCAAGTTTGCTAACCATCAGCCAAGAAGGAAGAATTTTTCTTCCCAGATAACTGGTTTTTTAACGAGAAAGATTTGGTCCCCGTACATAACTATAAGGTAACATAAAGACCATTTCTAAATTAAAAAAAAAATGTTCACGGCTTAGGGGCGGCTCAAGAGCCACCCCACCGGACCTGCACCTAAATAAATCAAATGAATCATCCTACATTGGTTTTACCAGTGCCGGTGATGTAACTTGGTTATCGTGCAGGAAAAAATATTTTCTCCAACCTGCTCGGAAGGTCTCCGTTACTGGCGCAACATTAGAAAAAAAAACACAGCTGTAGCGGCCGGGAAATAGCGGAAGCGGCCGGGAAATTTTCATTACTGTACAACTATTTAACTTTTTAATATTTTATGACTAAGATCATTCACCACAAACAGCCAAATGCTCGTACAATCATATGGAACCAATGCGTTTAAAAGTGTCTTAAATAGTTTTTTTTTTTTTTTTTACCTCATGATCAGAATCTGTGGTGGTGTCTGATTTTTTTAATCCAATGTATTGTAATTTAAAATAGCTTTATAACATTTAAATTTGCACTTTTAGTTGATTTATTACAATTTTATAGTAAACAGAAATATACTTTAGAATGAAAATGGCGCTATCTGAAGAAAAATGTGAAATTACATTGTAGCTACGTACTGTTGCGGGAGTAGAACATTGCGACAATTTTGTTCAATTGCATGCAAGTCAGTGGAATATTTTAACATTTTATTTTATTTCCTCGCATTATTAGAGAAAAGCACTATACGTGCCTCGGCGGAAACGGCAATTCGTGGATTCGTATTTATTAACGGTCCGCTACGCGTCGTCCGTCAAACTATATACTCTACTCATCCACGAATTGCAATTTCCCGGCCTCGGCAGTAATGTACTATTCCCGTTAAAAAACCAGTTATCTGGGAAGAAACTTTCTTTATTCTTGGCTGCTGGTTAGCTAACTTGGTTATCTGTGAGGAACAAAGGGATCAATGACGATCGATTGTATCGAACAACGTCGATCTATTAGTTTATCCGTCGATCAGCCAAAGCTACAGTAATCGATCGTAATCTATCGACCTTGATCGATGGTCGATCGATAAAGTGGTGACACTCTAAGAGCTCACCGACTGTACATTAAAGTTTGATGTGTAGCTTTTGGTGACGCCATCTTCTGTCGAATAGTTAAACGTTAGTTGTAGCTACTTGATAACAGGTGGCTCTACTTTTCATTATACGGTATAAATAATCTGATGTCCGCGAGGGATTCAAAAGATATGAATGAATCGAGTTTAGGACCCATTACAGTCAAATTGAGGTCTCTGAGTATGGTAATTAAGTACCTACTAAACAAAGTGTGATACTATTGATTGGATTGAAGAAATACTGGAAACTTGTAAAGATATTGGTTTTTTTGTACTTAGATTAAATACAGCCTTTGCAACCCGATCCGAGTGCGTCTAAAAAGCTCGTGTTTTTAAAAAGTTTCATATTTAAAACTAGGGTAATCGTGACTTTGTTACGCGAAGAAAAGTGACGTAATAAAATAACAAATGTCCTTACGCCATAAGAGCCGCTGTGCCCCATGTGTGTAGAAAAGAAAGCGAAGGCGAGTGAAAAAATGAAGGAGTGCAGTGAACAAAAAGTGATAATAATATTTGACGCGTCAAGACATTATTTACTGACATTAATGAACTGCTTGTTGTGACAGTGACTTAACAAAAAACTTGAACTGCAACGATACCAACGCCATCTGTTGTAAGCAGCATAACTTTATAACAGCGCCACCTAGTCGTAATTGGCGGAACTAGCAAGCGTCGCGACGGAGCTGTTCAATATGGTGGAGGACACGGCTGCGGCGACCGACCGGGTCTCCGCGGCCGCCGTGTTGCAATACGCTGCGCGGGAGGCGCGGGAAGGCAGGCGATTGGCTGAATTCGGAGCGCATGCGTTTGCCACTGTGACTTACAATGCTTATGGTAAATTTTGATCTACAGGACGTATCAGACACACCCTAATAATAATCCACCGGGGTATATAACCATAGCTATAGAAGCTAAAAAAAATATTTTGAAAAAAATTGGAGTATTTTTTTATATATTTTTTCTATAGGAATGGTAGTATTAACTGTAATCATTCCTATAGAAAATATTAAAAAAAAATTACTCCAATTTTTTTGAAATTTTTTTTTTTAGCTTCTATAGCTATGGTTATATACCCCAGTGGATTATTGTTAGGGGGTGTCTGATACACCCTGTATAAGCTGGTGTATGCTGAAGAATACTTGTGTACACACAGCATCGGAAGTTGATAAACAGTCGAGCTCAAAATGATCGACACACGACTATCGTCAAGGTAGAGCGGGTGTGTAGATCTTTTTGAGCTCTTCGGCCGGTCATTAATTTCTGATACTGACTGTTACAAACATGCATACATACAGTGCTTCTAGTTTCTTAATGTTTTGGAAAACTTCGTGTTTCTTCAGTTCAGGCGTCAGTCATATGAAAAACGAATATTTCAGAGAGACATTTAAAAAAATAGAAGCCTTATACGTACATACTTGAAACTATAATCTATTAGGTATCATTGGCGTGGCGTCAAGTATATCAGAAGGCAAGCCGAAGGGAACTTAACTAGCCTTTTCCTCTAATTCTGCACAATAAATTGCCCAACTGCCTTAAAATAGGCAAGCCGGTGTGAATCGAGTTCTATGGACGCCACGCCACTGTTAGGTATGCTGAAGAATTGTTGTATACGACTTCTCAAAGTTGTAATTTCCCTTTTAAACACAAGGTGTGAAATCATAAAAAAATAACCTATAAAATTTATCGAAAATATTAGGTTAAGGTTAGTTTAGTTTTCTTAATATAGAATTTCATTAATCTATTTCCATGGGACTTACGATCACAAAAAATGAGTTAAGGTCAATTTTGAAGCTCTTATAGTGCCATCTGTTGTTGAGTAATTCAATTACTATCCTTGCACGGTTTTGGAACATGTGGCGCCATCTTTTACCGATAACTTACATTAAATGCGATTTCTAGTAGTTTGCTATGCTGACTGAATGATCAAATCGTTCTACCATATTCGATCACGGCCTATAATTCGACTCTTCTAGTTTCAAACACTGCTTCACTACATAGTATAAAACAAAGTCGCTGGCTCTGTCCCTATGTCCCTATGTATTAGACATGGGGAAAAGCGTTACATTTTGATATCAGTGACTGACGATCCCGTTCCAAAAAAGTCACCGTGAAAAGTCACCGTGACTTTGTCACGCCTGTTACTCGTGTCACTGCATGATATTTGTGTCAACGTTATTTTTGTCACACTGTTATTTCATCGTGATTTTGTCACGTCGGTTACTCATATCACCATATGATATTGTCGCAGTGCTATTATGACGTGATTTTGTCACACCGTTATCACACAAGTAGTTGATCCAAAATAACCTTTACACTTTTACAGGCTTAGAACTGTCGTACATTATAAGTAAAAAATAAATACATTTGGGAAATTAGTTTATAGTCATCATAATCATCACAATCATCATCATGTCATCATCATCATCATCATAATCATCATCATAGCAATCATCATCATCATAATCATCATCATGTCATCAGCATCATCATCATCATAGCCATCATCATCATCAAGCAATAAATGAATCTGAATCTGAATCTGAATCACAATCATCATCATGTCATCATCATCATCATCATCATCATCATCATCATAGCCATCATCATCATCATCATCATCATCATAGCCATTATCATCATCATAATCATCAACGTCATAATCATCATCACCATCGTCATAACCATCATCATCATCATTATGGACGGTGTTCATCTTTTTCATGTGTTTTATGTAGGTACAATAAAGAGTTATACATACATACATACATAACATACATCCTTTTCTACGAGTATGCTTCATTAAAACAACTCTTTGACACGGATGAGTGTGCAAGCATTCATAATTTTATCGCTGTCTCACTCGCTCTCAGCCAGCAGGCATCATCCGATGTTTGCCACGAAGTTCCGAATCCGAACACTCCCGACTAAGCCCGATTAGAGCCGAGTCACGTCACAGTCAGTCACTGTCACTGCATCGCGTCTCGTCACTGCTTGCGCTAGGCGCTAGGATGGAACAGTAAGGAACGTATGTGATTTTGTAACGTTGTTATTTTGTGAAAAGTCACAGTGACACGTTTTGAAGGCGAGTCACGGTGACTTTGTCACCGTGACGTTATTTAACCCCCATGTCTACTATGTATGCTTAAATCTTTAAAATTACGCAACGGATTTTGATGCGGTTCTTTTAAATAGATAGAGTGAATCAAGAGGAAGGTTTATATGTATTATACATTGTAATATACCGTGCGAAGCCGGGGCGGGTCGCTAGTATCAAATAATTTAAATAAGTTCTCTGGCCCTTATTTCACCAATGAGACAATTGTCGGTGTTATGTGACATTTCGGTTTACTTACATTACAAATAGGGCTTCCATTATTCGACCATTTTAATTATTCGAATATTCGATTCGTAAATTCGGAAGTATTCGAATTATTCGAATAATATTCGAATATTTTAGAAAGGTTTAATAAAACAGTAAACTACAGAATCAGCTGAGTAATTACGTAATTAGTTTAAAAAATTACTTAGCAATAATAAAACAAAACCGTTATTAAAATTTTCATAAAAAAATCAAAGAGATCAACGCCAACATAGAGCACGTGTATTAGTTACCTAATTCACCTAATAATCTAAATATTATCATCATCACATTTTCAGTCTTCAAAAATCACCTTAAATTAAAGAAGAACAGTATTATTAACTACAACCTTACGTACCGACTTAATTTACACGATAATACTGCAATACTTAAATCACATCGCTACCTGCGTAAACATTTTACTAACATAAAATAGAATATCGAATATTCGAATACCATGCCCCCAAATATTCGAATATGAAAATTAGCCGAATATTCGAATATTCAAATATTCGAATTGGAACTATTGGAAGCCCTAATTACAAACTCGACAAGAATCTGTGCCATTTGGCTTCATGTTGACTACGCATGTATTTTGAATTGTCACTGTCACGACAATGGTCCAATCCGTGAAATTACTCCACTCGAAATCTTACATGACTATTGCAGATACAAAAATTACATCACTCTGTTTTGAAAAGAGAACATTTCCAAATAGACGCGACTTGAATAACGGTTTTGTTTTTAAAGCACGCAGAATTGCAAAAATGGTAAACAACTCGTTAAAAACTTTTTTTTATCAAATAAAAGCACTTTACACTCAATTCGAGCTCTAAATCTTAAATAAGAAGACACGGTTTCATATATTCAAACTTATCGTAGCTAATTAAGAGAACATATATAAGTATTCAATCTTACGTCAAATCGTGGGAACGAAAAGGTTCCAACTAAATTGAACGAGATAACAATGTAGCAACTTTATTTCAATTGTCATAAGACTACTTTAAGACTCCGTGACAAATGTTACATGGGACCTTTTTATTATCTAGCTAAATTAATATAGCAAAGTAGATATAACCAGATCACTACTCCCGGACCAGGTCAAAGTATTCTGATAACAGGCAGACATCTTGTAAAGCATTGATATTATAGTCTAGTTTATACTGGTAAGAGGAAAATTGAGTTTAACTATCGACGCGTGCTAAAACTGTAATCAATACATGCCTTTCAATCCTCAATATTCCCAACTCGTCCCATCTATACTAGTCTCTAACGAAAGCTGAACCTGTAAAAACGCGGCAATTTCATAAAATCATGACCGGGTAACACAGGATCACTCACACAGCTGCAATTTTCTCAGAGAAATGTCAATTTGACATACAACATGACAGTTCAAATAGACACACTTAAGAGATAAAATGTTGCCAATCAAATAACTAGTGGGTTCAGCTTTGGTTAGACAGACTCTAGCATGTCTAACGAAAGACGCGCGAGATAGATTGTCCGTCTTTTTCTTAGAGCGGTTTGGCACTACGTCCGATTCGAACCCGTGAATATCTGTAGGCTTATTGTCTAACTCGCTCGTATACGCCATCGTGTTCATTTTGACAGTTCATGTATGAATGTGACAGCTAGCTTCCGATGCCAATTGTCAGCCCATACATGAAATGTCAAAATGAACACGATGGCGATTGCGAGCGAGTTAGACAATAAGCCTAATGGTCCGTAGTAGCCGTAGAACTATTTGTATGGTAATTTACGCACTAGATCCGTCATAGTGCGTAAATTACCATAGATTCGGATCGAACGTAGTGCGATACCGCTCTTACTTTTCGTTCTAAAAAGAGACGGGCTATCGAGATAATTTTTTAGCGTAGCACATATTCTACTACATATGTATATCCCCAAGATGCCCATTTTTCGGGCTAACGTGGACCCCGTCTGGTCTTCTGTGGACACCTGGGGGTCCATCTGGACCACTTTGGTAACCTTCGATCTATACCTATAAAAAAGTATCGAGACTGACTGACAGACGACGCACAGCCTAAACCTTTAGCTACAAACTTTAAATTGTTAAGACAGAAACAAAAAATATGAATAGGCTAAAGTAATTAGTACAAAATTTATGTATAATGCAATTTTAACGAATGCTTCCCTGTTTCCAGCGACGGTGGGTGACATGGGTGGGAGCGGGACCAGTTCGTCCTCCTCGCACCTCTCCCCGGCCTGGCAGGTCAACGACCTCGATCTGGACCTACCCGGGGAACTGTCCATGAAGTAAGCACCTTATTGTACTCTTGAGTTTGCGTCGAATCCAGTAGGCTTATTGTCTAACTCGCTCGCAATCGCCATCGTGTTCATGTATGGGCTGACAATTGGCATCGGAATCAGCTAGCTGTCACATTCATACAAGAACTGTCAAAATTAACGCTATGGCAATTTCGAGCCAGTTACACAATAAGCCTATAGCTTTCGTTTTCAATTACGATAGAGAGAGAGAGAAACATTTATTTACACACATTCGATACACATAGATTTATGATATGGGAGCGTTCAAGTATTACGTAACGCAATTTTTGAAGATTTTTGACCCTCCCTCCCCTCACTGTAACGCTCCGTAACGTTTTTCTGTAACCCCCCCCCCCCCCTCTCTAAACGTTACGTAACTCTTAAGTGATCATTTTTAATAACCGTTTGGTTCGGTTTTCACTTGCAATAAGTGAATTTTCACTTATGCATGTTAAGAGAGTACCTAAGTATATAAAAAAAGAAATAATGTTACGTAACGTGTTGTAAGAAAGACCCCCTCCCGGCCCTGTAACGCATCGTAACGTTTTACGAGACCCCTCCGCCCCCCCCAAATTGCGTTACGTAATACTTGAACGCTCCCTATGAAGGCAGGCGCACTGCCCGCCCGCACCTCTCGGTTCCCGTTGTCCTACCCGGCGCCCCTGTGCCGCGCGGGCGAGCACTCATTTAAGCGGTCGCTCTATAGTTATTATTATCAATACTGCCCTCGTAATGAAGAATGCAGTAATCGACAAAATTACGATTTTGACTTTTTATAAAAAATGGCACCAGTGATTGGATATCTATTTATGTATATTTTTTTTATATTTTTTTACAGCCTGTAACATAGTTTTTTAGTAAGCAAAAATGCAGCATTAATCAAATACTAAAGTATAATGCAGTACTTTGTCGTTCACTGCATATTACAGAAAACGTAATTAAAACGATCTACAACGCTAAGCTAAGCTGAACCGCAGCAAGTGCGAATGCTGCGTTTTAACTTAGCATAGCGAAAGGCTCGGCATGTAGCAAACGTCAAAACTGCGAGAAACACTAGTAGCACAGTGTATGATCGTCACTTTTGATATAGTTATAATTGTTTTTGTAGTTACAAATTTCTACTAATTAGTAACTTTCCTCTGTTAAAAAATAAATGTATATATTTTCTCAATAAATTCAATTTTTCTTTACTAAACTGTATAAAAATAAATTCATAATAGGTTTTGAAATTTTAACTGCATTTCATCTTTGCATGCTAATTCAATTAAATCATCTTCCTAATATATAAAATACAGTAATAGTATGTAAACAAGGTGAAATGCAGTATTTACATGATTATTTTGTAATTTCCGTGTCATCCTAACAAATGTACAATGATAAATTGCAGTATTCAACTTTAAAATCCTATTTTCACACTTTTTCAAACTATTAACTAAACAATATGACGGAAAGTACTGTTTTAAGCTTTTATAATATGAAACTTTTCTGATTTCATCTCACATAGCTCAAAGTTGCTAAAAAAACCTTAAATATTTATTTACTCGAAACAGTGTTTTTGCAATTACTGCATTCTTCATTACGAGGGCAGAATAGGTATAGGTACATTATTGTGTAATTCTTCCAGCGAGGCGCTGCTGTCGCTGCCGTCGCTGGCGGGCTTCAAGCAGGAGGCGCCGTCGCCGACGGGCGCTGTGCTGTCCCCGCCGCGCCGCGCCTGGCCGCTGCGCCGCATGCCCGACAGACAGGTGAGCTGGTGGCAGGCAGAAGGTAGATGGGACAAATGGCAGATCGAGTGTAGACAGTTGGCAGATAGGGTGTAGACAGTCGGCAGATAGGGTAGGGCGCAAGGCGTGAGCTGACACACGGTAGATAGGGTGGGGCGCAAGTGTGAGCCGACAGACGGCAGATTGGATGTAGACAGTCGGCAGATAGGGTGTAGACAGACGACAAATAGGATAGGGCGCAAGGCGTGAGCTGACAGACGGCAGATTGGATGTAGACAGTCGGCAGATAGGGTGTAGACAGACGGCAGATAGGATAGAGCGCAAGGCGTGAGCTGACAGACGATAGATAGGGTGGGGCGCAAGCGTGAGCCGACAGATGGCAGATTGGGTGTAGACAGACGGCAGATAAGTGGGCTGTAGACGCGGGCCGACTGACGTCAGATAGATGGGAGAGATGGTAGATAGGGTGGGGCGCAAGGCGTGAGCCGACAGACAGCAGATTGGGTGATGACAGACGGCAGATAGGGTTGGATGTAGATATGAACCGACAGGCGGCAGATAAGTTGGGTATAGACTCGAGCCGATAGACGGCAGATAGGTGGGCCGATACACGCAGCCGTCAAAAGACATAGTTGGGGTGCAGACGAAAGCTGATATATGACAGATAGGTAGGGTGTAGACACGAGCCGATAGACGGCAGATAAGTGGGATACACACGCAGCGGACAAAAGACATAGTTGGGGTGCGGACGAGAGCTAATATATGTCAAATAGGTAGGGTGTAGACACGAGCCGATATATGGCAGATACGTGGGGTAGATCCAAGCCGATAGCTGGCAGATAGGTGGGGTACAGTCAGTCGTCAATAAAATCCCACAATTTGAACTGTTAACAATAAAATATGAGTTAGCTGGTAAAATCTAATGAAAAACAAACCTTGTTCCACAGATGACAGAGATGGTGGTGGATGGTGTGAACCGCGACGGCATGGAGGAGTGCCACTCCTCGCCGCCACACCCGAACGGAGCCATGCCACCGCACTGTGAGTCTTATTAGTATGATGATAAGCACCAAAATAGCTCGTTTGACACACTAGTTATTTCATAAAAAAAGATACACTAAGGGCCACTTGCACGGACCAAGGTTAACGACTTAACCCCGAGTTAGATGCTAAACCGGAGCTAAGTAGTGTCAAAATGTATGGAACTGTTGAACCTAACCCCGAGTTAGCGATTAATTTTTACTCTGTACTGTGCAAGTCGGCCTAATAGTTGTATTGTAACCAAAACTAGTGGTAGAAGTTCGTGTCGTACCCTGTCCCATTCACTCTTACATTGAACACTATAAGTGTGAGTGGGATGGCATTTTGTAATTTCGGAGTATAAGGCCACTTGCACCGAAACAAGTTCCGCAAAGAACTGTACCCCGCTCGAAATGCGAGAAAGGAAAAAAACGTGCAAAAATGTTCACTGTACTTCCTTTTTTATATAGACTCAGAATGTTATAAAAATAATATAAACCTCACCTGATATGGATGACCTGACTCGTTATTATAGAAGGCCTCGGGTGTGCTCGGCCTCCTAACGCATACTCGTCCAACAGTAATTTACTGTACGGTGTTTTGTCAACAGCTAACAGCCCTGAGAGCATGCAATGCCAGCCGACACTCCAGACGGGGATGATGGCAATGAACGGTTACCACTCACCACCAACTATGGACAATAAGAGTTAGTACAGTCATTCATAAGTATTCATAAACCCTCTTTAGGCTTCTGTTAACTTAGTAATCGTTTGTCCTTATCTGTGAAAGGTAAATGTCAAAGTGACAGATAAGGACAAACGATTGCTAAGTTAGCAGAGGCCTATAGAGCGTTTATGAATAAGGGGGATAATGTCTAACAGGTTAACCGTAAAAATAGAAATAAAAATTCTCAAATTATTAATTTATCTAATTTATTTGGTCCATTTCTATATTCGGTAAACTACTTTGTACTACTACTTATTATTGATTAAATAATCTTCCACAGATGCTGGTCTCCTGATGTGTTCCCCAGTCGGCTCACTGGACGGCTTCTTGCACTCGCCGATGCAGCAGCGCCCTGAGGCCAGCTTCAAAGACGACACCAGGTTAGCCCACACCTGCCCACTTCTGCCCACATCTGCCCACTTTTGCCCACACTTGCCCACACTAGCGTTAAACCTGCCCACGTTTACCTACGCTTGCCCACTTTTATCCCCATATATGTAGGGCGCCAGTTTTAAAGAAAATTATTGTTGCTACCCTAGCGTCACCTAGGCGTGGATTATAGTAACTGCTGCGACGCACGAGTAGCTAGTGCCGAAGTTTTTTAACGCGAATGCATAAATACAACTTCCAGCTCTTCCATTCTCGTCTAGGAGCAAAGAATAAACATACCTCCTTATTCATAAACGCTATATAACTTCTGCTAACTTCACAATCGTTTGTCCTTATCTGTGAAAGGTAAATGTCCAAGTGACAGATAAGGACAAACGATTGCTAAGTTAGCAGAAGCAGAAGCCTATAGGGCAGTGGTCCTCACACTTTACTGGCCAAGGGCCACATATGACAGTGTGAGTTCCAGGGCCGGGCCCCAGAGTATGTGAAGGCGCTCCAAGAGACTCTGACTATTAAAGCAATTTACTTTTCATCTCTCATACTCTGAAAGTAGGTCATTGATTATCTGGATATAGGGTTGAAAGTGACTCATCGCGACCCTTGGGTTGAAAGTATTTTTTTTTTTCTAGCTAATCCAAATGAGGTACATAGCAATGGAAATACGTATTCAGCCATGTAATCTATGTTTTATATAATCATCTATACAAATAGTTCCTTTTTAATTGTAAAAGGCTAAATAATCTTAAAATACCTAACATTCCAGCTATAAATAAGCTTATGCAAGCGTACGTATACAACGAGAATTAGAAATTATTACGTTCGGTAATTTTTTTAGCTTGAAATATTTAAGTCGACAATTAATTGATAGCGACCTCCGTGTCTGCAAGTTTAAAAAAAACTTGCCGGCAGCCATTGGTGCGCAGAAGAAATGCGCAATGCGCGTAAATCGTGTAATAGAAAAAAGAGCGGGAAGAGAATGACAAACGTAACAAATATTAAGTGCGACCATGCGACGTTAGTGAAATTTGTCATAATACTTTCTTTTAATTTCCTCATATTCGAAATGAAAAGTAGTGTTCAACTCGGATGAAATTACCCATTTCACCCTCGAACTTTTATAATCGAATATCTCAGGTGAAATGGGTATATTTCAACCCTTGTTTATCAATCTACTATTACCGCGGGCCGCGATTTGACGACCACGGCTATAGAGCGTTTATGAATAAGGGGGATAGAATGTACCAGTTGCTTCTCTTTTTTCCCGCGTAGATGCTAAATGCTCATGGAGGGAATTGGCAAAAATCTTACAAATCATGCTAGTAATTCATCACTATTGATTTCCCTTTCCACCTATACGCCCACAGTCATGCTGAACGTGGTCTTTCTTATTACCTTAGACTACCCCGCAAGGGATTTAAAAAAGATGTGATTTATGAATAAACTAGCTGTTTCCAGCGACTTTGTCTGCAACGAATTCGTTTATCGCTATCCCGCGGGAACTACGCAATTTTCCGGGATAAAAACTAGCCTGTGTGCTATTCCAGACTTTTTTCTATCTATGTGCCGAATTCCATCCAGATCTGTTGGGCCGTTCAGGCGTGATTGAGTAACAAACAAACATCCATCCATATTAGTTAGACTAGCTTCTGCCCGCGACTTCGTCTGCGTAGAATTATACATACAAACCTTCCTCTTGAATCACTCTATCTATTAAAAAAAAGCATCAAAATCTATTGCATAGTTTTAAAGATCTAAGCATACATAGGGACGGACAGATAGACAGATGAATGAAGTCTTTATTACCTATCCCGTCCTTTATCCCGTGTATTCATAAATCCCTTCGCACTGCCGTGTGTGTGGGTTCTGTCAAAGTGCCTTACAAAATTAAAAAAAAAAAAAAAAAAAAAAAACTTGTAGATGACACTTGACATATTTTGTATTTCAGCTCAGTGGGTACGATTGAATATTGCTGCGGAAGGAACACGCAGTGGGATGGCTGCTTTAACGGGCCCCACACATATATTACCAAGTACATAATGCTTATACGTTATACACAGGGTGTAGCGCAAACGGGGGGATCGGAAAACTGACGGGGGATCATAATCATAGCGCGGACGAAATCATCACAGAAATAGATACGGACAAGATTCAATGGTGTTACGAAGATTTTAATTAGCTGAACAGTATATTTGCACAATTATTTAGTTGAAAAACTAGTGCCTACGCCACATCTTGGGATTAGGTTGTCAAAGCGGACCCCAGGCTCACTGAGCCGTAACAAATGCCGGGAAAAACGCTAGGAAGATGATGATGTTTATTTATTAACTTGTCGCGTAATTCGGCGTGCCTCGTGGCATAGGCCTCCTCCGTGTATTGGAGGGTTGGGGCTATAGTTCCCACGCGCGCCCAGTGCGTATTGGGAACTTAACACACACCATTGAATTTCTTCGCAGATGTGTGCAGGTTTCCTCGCGATGTTTTCCTTCACCGAAAAGCTCATGGCAAATTGCAAATGTAATTTTCGCACATAAATTCCGAAAAACTCAGAGGTGCGAGCCCGGGATTTGAACCCACGACGCTCTGCTTGAGAGGCCACAGGTCAAACCACTAGGCTACCACGGCTTTTACCATTACCATTACCGTATTGCAATTCTTTTGCGATGACCTACACGTTTAGCACGAGAGCGCATAACAGACACGTCGCGCCCGAGAATTACCCGTCTTTTACTTACTGTTCGCTCTAGAAAGAGACGGGTAGTCTTCGCGCACGACGTGACTTTCGCGCGGTCGTGTGCTAGCTGGGTTGTCCTGTTTATGATCATAATAAGAAAAGACAAAGGGATAAGTGTGTATTCTGAGGTAAAACCGGAGTTACCCCCTTTTAGAATACCTAAGCACAAATTAGTAAAATAATTAAATACAAGCCCTAGCGAAAAAAATAAACTGTCAATATATTCCTCTTTTGAAACAAAATACAGAGAAACAGTAAAATTATAGGCTCAGAAATATGAAATGCCAATTATTGAAGCGTGTTTCTTAAAATAACTCAATATCCCTCAGTACTCAGAACTAGTAGGAATAAAATAATAATAAATAAATATCATGGGACAAATTACACCAATTGTCCCAGTCCCAAACTAAGCAAAGCTTGCACTATGGGTACCAGGCAACGGATAAACATGCATATATGTATAATGTAGATAAATACATACTTAAATACATACAACATCCATGACTCGGGCACAAACATTCGTGTTTATCATACAAATGTCTGCCCCTACCGGGATTCGAACCCGGGACCTCTAGCTTCATAGTCAGGGTCACTAACCACTAAGCTATCCGGTCGTTAAGGAATGGATGTCGCAATGCCCCGTCTTAATTCGATCCCTCCTTTTTGTAACACCCTGTATGTCAATGTTTTTGGTATGTGCTTCCAGTTGTATGTGTGAGTAGAAGCGTCCACACAACACATGCGTCCCCAGGCATACTGCAAATAAATGGATCACTTGCGTATTTCAAGTCGAAGTTTGTGCGGGATCTATGTGCGAGGTTGTCCGCGCTGAATTGAAATTTGTATCATAGGCAGTTTGATTTTTCCCGGCACTTAGTTTCATTTTCCGTTATAATTTCAAATTATATATCTCTATCGTGAATCACTGTCTATTGGTGAAAATCGCATGTAAATTGTAAATCCGTTCAGTAGTTTTCGAAATTATCGCGAACAAAAAGTTTTGTTTTAAAATATGTAGTATTTTTCTAACTATTAGTATAGATTAAACTTGGAAATAAAATCAAAAAATAAAATTCTCAATAGGTACTTTACCCAAACCGAATTGAAAACCTAAAAAGCCCACCCAGAGGGCGAATGTGCACTGCAAGGAATTTTAATGTCGGGAATCCGATTTTTTACGGAGTAAGAAAGAAAGAAAAAGTTTATTTATGACAATCACAGTAATTAAAAAACAAAAACATATTAAAAACTACATAAAATTGACATAAAATGGCCCCAACTCAGCATTTGCTGGCCTTACGGCCAACGCTGGTCTTCCGTTGGGGCCATCGGATAGTGAGTACATCAAAAGGTAGATAAGTATATATGTATACGACAATAAAAACAAAAACAAACATAATACAATATAATTTGATGTGGTTGCCTAGGCACAAGCCCCTTTGCCTTTTAAAATAGAAAAAAAAACAGAATAAGCATAGACAACCACATCACAGACAAAAGAACCAATAGAAGAGAAGAGAAATATCAATCAATGAAATGAAAGGTAGTAGGTACAAATTTATATGGCAGTTTGTACCCATTCCGTTAAAAATCGGACTCCGGACAGTAAAATTCCTTGCAGTGCACAAACGGCCAGACAGCCCTAAATCGACCCGAAACCCGACATTGAACACGCGAGTGACTTTATTTGATTATGTCTGACTCTCCAGTTATTTATATTCTCTCCCCCTCCGCAGATTCCAGTACGTGCTGGCGGCGGCCACCTCGATCGCCACTAAGGTCAACGAGGAGACGCTGACTTACCTCAACCAGGGCCAACCTTACGAGATCAAGCTGAAGAAGCTGGGTGACCTGTCGCATTACAAGGGGAAGATACTCAAGGTACGTAGAGATCGCTATTAAGCGATAAGACCGCCTATTGTATACTTTGTTCTTTGTTTCTGTATTATTTTGTACTGATTTGTGGTGTTCAATAAAGAGTATTTGTATTGTATTGTACGTATTGGCAACCGACCGACCGCTTAAGGCGATGTCAACAGCAAATGACCTTGAGCAGCGCCACTCTTCACACATACGGTTCGCGTGCCTGTTAGTGAAAGAGAAGAAACTATTCCGGCAGCGTAGCGCGCGTCTAGTCTTGCAACTAAGACACAAATAATAAAAAATAAAAAAAAGTATGGATTATTTGTGAAATATGACTCGTTAGCGGTTTAGGTATGAATATGTTGACTTCATGTTTTTAATTGCAGACTCATACGTCGAAAATATAAAGACATAGAACCGTTTAATGATGATTTTAAGACCAATCCTTGCAATTATTTTCTATCGAGCCGATTTTGTTCAATTATGTATCGAGTCCGTCCACGGTCTGTGAAATATGATTAGGTCTTGTCAGCCTCTTAATTTATTCCTCGCCCGCGCGGTGTAGGGACGCGGGGTACGACGACAAAAGGGACCTCCCTCTGTGCGGTTGGCATTGGCAGGCGCACTCCCCGCCCGCACCGCTCTCGGCCCCCTTTGTCGTCCCACGCCGCGCCCCTGTCCCGCACGGGCGAGGACTCAGTTAAGCGAGTAACCCAATTGAAAGTATATATCTGTGTAGACTTTAACTGAGGGAGGGTGCTTACGTGATGTATTGTTTGACAGAGCGTGATAAAAATATGCTTCCACGAGCGCCGGTTACAGTACATGGAGAGAGAACAGATCGCGCAGTGGCACGCCGGCCGGCCCCGCGAGCGCATCGTCGAGGTGAGGACCACTGCATGCCTAATAAATCCTACTAATATTATAAATGCGAAAGTTTGTGAGGATGGATGGATGGATGTGACGATGTGAGTGTGTATGTTTGTTCCTTCTTCACGCTAAAACGACTGGACGGATTTGGATGGAATTTGGAAAGGAGATAGCTGGTACCCTAGATTAACACATAGGCTACTTTTTATCCCGGAAAATAGCATAGTTCCCGAGGGATAGCCATAAACATGTCAATTGCTAATTCTACGCAGACGAAGTCGCGGGCAGAAGCTAGTGACACATACGCATAATGCCACACACGCCGACGCGATCTCATCGAATTTCATGTTGGAACTGATGTCAACTGTTGTTCGTATCGTATCGGTACTGATGTCAACTGTTGTTGCTGTATTGTTACTGTTGTACAGCTGGACGTGCCGTTGTCGTACGGCGTGACCCACGTGCAGCAGCCGGCGGGGCTCAACGCGCTCCACGTGTACTGGGACCCCACCAAGGATGTGGGGGTTTACATCAAGGTACGAGCTTCGCAAGTTTGGGGACCAGTTTTGAATGCATGTCACTAGAGTACCAGTCGGTTGGAAATTGGGTATTGCTACAATACAATAGGTAAAAATACCGGTTCTCTATCGTATCGCCGAAATTTTTATTTAAAAAAAAATGAAATAAAGTTTATTGCCGAATTTCACTCCCAATCAACGTTTGGCCGAATTTCATTTTGCTGAATCATCATAATTGGCAACTTGTTAAAATGATTAGTTTCATTTCCCAACCTCACGATTGTCAACTCAACGTTTTTTTTTATATTTTATAGAAAAGAAACATCAAAAAAAAAAGCAGACAAAAATTAGATCATCAGCGTTGTGAGTGTCTCCGCAAAAGTGAAACGGTCGCTGGCACAGCATTACGCTGAGGTGTTAGACACAGAACCGAAATACATTTATAGAAAGGATGTAAAAGGTACCCAGGCCTTAAATTACTTTAGTAATGTTATCCCACCCAGGTGAACTGCATATCCACGGAGTTCACGGCCAAGAAGCATGGCGGCGAGAAGGGCGTGCCGTTCCGCATCCAGGTGGAGACCTTCCTCGGCAACGACGATAGCGCGCGGCTGCACGCCGCCGCCTGCCAGATCAAGGTCTAAAAAAAACCTTTTCACACCTCTCATTCAGAAAAGTAAGCTTTGCTCCCTGCCAGGAGGGATCAAATTGCAACTTTTCTGTTCAAGGCTATTCTAAGTATTTTTTTGCAAATGCAATTTTTTAAAGTTGATAATTGTAAAACCACGCCATTTTCTGTGCTGGTGGCTCTTTAATTATATTTGGAATTATTTTTTAAGTTTTTTAATGTTCGGTGTGAAATGTTGTATGAGCCACTCGGGAGCAAAATTATTTTCATCTTGGGCGTTAGCACTTGAATCCCTCATTACGCTCTAGATTCTACTTTAGAATCCTTCGCTACATTCTGGATTCAATGTAGCGCCCTCGCCGTAAATACATGATTTTGCTCCCTTGTGACACAAATAACTATTCGATAACAATTTTTTCACACCTCACATTCAGAAAAGTAAGTTTTGCTCCCTGACGAGAGTTTACGGACGACAGTTTTACGTCGAAATGGTGGCTTTTGGGGGTAGGCTAAGTTACGCCATCTATCGGCACTTGCTTAAATCGCTTAGTATCTATCAAATCAATCTATAGACCCTCAAAGTTAGGTACCTACGCAAAGTGGTTGCGATGCGACAACAAGCAATAGATGTCGCTATTTGCAATACACTATACTATTTTTTTCAAACCAGTTAGCCCACAAACAAAGGCCATTTTTAAAATGAAAATAAATGCGTTTTAAATTAGTGTCCGACCGAAGTTTCGGTTTTGGTTTCGGTTTCAGCCAATTTCGGCCAAAAAAGTGATTTCAGCCGAAGTTTCGGTTTCGGCCGGACCGAAATTACTTCGCAGCTTCTCGCATCGGGAACGCTCGGCCAGCGACAATGTTTTTTTTTTTTTGTTTCACAAAAAAAGTTACAGAACTGTTCTCATACTCGTATAAGAAATCCTTGCAATTACCTTTCGCTTACGATTTGTACAGTAATTTTGAATATTTTGTTTGATCTTCAAAAATTTCGCTTTCGGTTTCGGCTTCGGCCGAAATTAGAAAAAAACCGAATATTCGGTTTCAGTTTCGGTTTCGGCTAAAATTGTGTTTCGGTCGGACACTATTTTAAATACGTCCTTACTTTGTTGCACTAACGTCACTATTTTCTAATCTCAACTATACACCATAGAACACAGTACGACCATGGAGGTTCAATTGACAACATTTCATATTTCTGAGCCTATCATTTTAATGGTTCTCTGTATTCTGTTTGAAAAGATGAACATGCTGACAGTTTAATTTTTTCGCTAGGGTTTGTATTTAATTTATAATTTATTTATTAATTTTTGCTTATTCTAAAAGGGCGTAACTCCGATACTATCACAGAATAGACACTTACCCTTTTGTCTTTTCTGTATAGAAAAAAATCTGACGTCAATTTCAAATTGTCAATGTCAGGCCTTATTCTCCGATATTCGATTTTTGAGGTTCGCTTCGTGCTGTTCCGCTCATATTAATATAGTCATTAACTTGAGAGTGAGAGAGAAGGTATGCAACGAACTTCAATAGAATTTCAGAGTTGCCCCCCTTGTACTTTGAAGTTGTCATATACAAAATTATGGTCGCTTATTTTTTCTCGTGAAAAAGGCAAAGGTGTTTCACCTATCCTGTGGTAGTTTTGGTAAAATTAGGACATATTTTTAATTAATTTTTATTTTTTATAATAAGCGATATTAAAATTATATAAACATATTACAGTGATCAGGAGGCAAAATGCTTTCGAACCATATATACATTTTCAGGTGTTATTAAAATGAAATGTTGTCAATTAAACTACCACCAGCAGAAATATTCCAGGGTAATTTTTAGACTCTTAGGACCTGTTTCACCACTCCTTAACTGTCAGTTATCTATGATTCCGTCTCTATTTATTACTACGAAACAGACAGAGACGTCATTCATCATCAACTAACAGTTAAGGAGTGGTGAGACAGGCCCTTAGCATAGAAGAAACACTTCAAGCAATAGTTTGTTGCAGGTGTTCAAACTGAAAGGTGCGGACAGGAAACACAAGCAGGACAGAGAGAAGCTGCTGCGCCGCTCTCGCAGTGAGATAGAAAAGTACCAGCCCAGTTGTGAGGCCACTGTACTCACCACGGTAAGTTGTAAAGAAAGAAAGATAGAAAGATAGAAAAAGTTAATTTATGACAATCACAGAAGTTAAAACAAAAACATATTAAAAGCTACATAAAATGGCCCCAACTCAGCATTTGCTGGCCTTACGGCCGACGCTGGTCTTCCGTTGGGGCCATCGGATAGTGAGTACATCAAAAGGTAGATAAGTATATATGTATACGACAATAAAAACAAAAACAAACATAATACAATATAATTTGATGTGGTTGCCTAGGCACAAGCCCCTTTGCCTTTAAAAATAGAAAAAAAAACAATAAGCATAGACAACCACATCACAGACAAAAGAACCAATAGAAAAAAAGAAGAGAAGTACAGGTGGCGGCACGAAGTCTGACGTGGTGTACCGCGATACCTTATTTTCGACTGTATCAATCAATGAAGTTAAACATGAGTACATTTTTAGGTTATAAACTCAAAAATAAAATTAAAAAATGAAAATAAATAAAATTACAGTCGAAAGTGACGAAATTCACGCTAAAACTTGCTTTTATACTAAATTTGTATTAATAATATTATAAGTAATAGTAATTGTAGAAGTATAGATTGAGAATCACAGAACTATAGACCGACCGCTTAACTGAGTCCTCGCCCGCGCAGCACAGTGCTGCGGGGTAGGCGAAAGGGGGTGAGAGAAGTGCGGGCGGCAGGCGCACTACCCGCCCGCACCGCTCTCGGTTCCCTTTGTCTTTCTGTACAGAAGGCATTTTGTTCTCGTACGTTTTACTAAATTACGGAACTCACCACTGAAATGTGACTAATACTTTTTAAACCACAATCTCGATGATTACCCATTTTTGATACAATAGATAAATACCTCTCAAGCAGAGCGTCGTGGGTTCAAATCCCGGGCTCGCACCTCTGAGTTTTTCGGAATTTATGTGCGAAAATTACATTTGTAATTTGCCATGAGCTTTTCGGTGAAGGAAAACATCGTGAGGAAACCTGCACACATCTGCGAAGAAATTCAATGGTGTGTGTTAAGTTCCCAATCCGCACTGGGCGCGCGTGGGAACTATATCCCAAACCCTCCAATACACGGAGGAGGCCTATGCCATGAGGCACGCCGAATTACGCGACAATTTAATAAATAAAAAAACCACAATAACAACAACAACATGTACTTACTGAAATTGTAGCGAATTCGGAATAAAAAGGCTTATATAAAAATAAAAATAAGATAAATACCTATGTAAATACAATTTTTACACATTCGGCTTTATAACGCGGGAAAAAGGTGGAACATGTTGACAGTTCAAAAAGTTTAATTTTTTCTCTCTTTACTTTTTAGAAACTGTACTACTGTTTATTCAGCCAGTACGTTTAAATAGAAATAAACAGAATTAATTAAACGTTTTTAAAAGTTGCTCAAACATCCTTAAATGTTTGACAATGCATAGTGATGTGCAAGATGAAAATAATGTTACTGGTTTTTCGAAAGTTACGTCTCGTATTTTGCTACTTAAAAATAAAAAGTTATTTACATCGTGCAAAATAATTTCGTTTTTGTTTATCATCTAAATATTATTTTGTTTATTTATTTATTTAATCCCGACATATGCAAGTTTTCAGTCAAAACCAAAACACTTACCATTATTGGCTAGGTTATATTTAAGATAATATAAACAATAAAAAGTAAAAGCGAAAAAACAAACAATAATGTTGTATTTTTGACACAACTATCGATGTTTGATACTTAGCTACTAAGTTATTTGGCAAAGTTTTATAATTTTACAACGGATGTCTAATTGTTTTAGTTGTCGAATGACGCACTGCTGCCGCCCCCCTCTCTGGTCACCTCTTCACCTCCGTACTCTCCCGAATTATGGTAAGTCTTTTCTTTTACCAGTTTTTGATTTTTCAGCAGTGTTTAATGAACAGAAGTTAGTGAGGGTCTGCTATTCTTGTTTCATTAATGTCGTGTGCTTTCTATACATAAAATTTTGTTCGTGTTCATTTCTATGGAAACGCCTGATTGTCGATTTTGCTCACCGCCTCCGCCTCTTATCAGTGGAAAGATCGCTGATACAAAATTATTTCATCACACGTGAAACAATAATATAGCTAAACGACGTAACGGAATGTTTTATGTTGTTTTAATCTTAATATTATATTTTGTAATTTAATTAGCATTGCCTTGAAACGAATAAATTGTTTTTATTTATTTAACGGGTAAACTTACGTAAAGAAAAAGTATTTAGGTGTTTTTTTTAAGCGTCCTCTCGAAACTATGGATGCAAAGTCGCGTCCGAAACGTCGAGGTATTTACAAAAATACTTTTTGTTTTTGAGATTAAGTCCCGTTTTCTTATAATAATGTGTGAAAATCGCGAAAGTTTGAATCGATACACTATAAAGCCGTTTCTACGCGATCGTTAAAATTTTATTTAAATAAGAAATTATCATTTGCTTTTCTTTTCTGTAAATAGGTACATTACAGTCTAGGAATATGTTACAATAATAAAATTACTCGAGTCTGTCACAATTGCGTATTCCAGTCTACCTAAGTCAATTTACAACGAGGAAGAGATATGTGTTCAGAACTCCATAACAACGTGTAATACTCATTAATAACAATTCGTGTCAGACGGGCCAACGTCTAAACAGTGACACCTTAAATTTAGACTAATAAATGTCAATTGGTATGCGTGTCACATGATGGGGGCGGAATGTCGTGATCAAACCCCGTGCTACATTGTTTACGTTCGATCTAGTAAAGAAGATAGTACATACAATATACAGTTGGCTTCTTTAAATAAGTATCTCCTTTTTCATACTGACTGCTTATAACAGTGGACGCTTATGTCAGGGAACCAAATAATGGTTCCATTTATTTAATTTAAAACTTCTACAATTAGATACGTTCTTATCTGCCACTTTTACCGTGAGAGATTTCAAGTCAAAGCCATTGAAATCGGTCCTATATTCAATAGCAAGGTTTAAAACAAACAAATAATAATAAAGAATATAAAATGGTAATGTTGCCAATTAGATTGATCGAAACTGGACGGATCTGCCCCAGCACAAGACCGCGACGCATAGAAGTCCCTACTATGAGTTCAATGTCCCTGACATGGAATGGAAGGAAGTGAAATAATCATAACCGATACCAAAGGGTCTTTCGTAGTTACATTTCCGTTAAGTTTTTGTCCAATTGTGCGATCTTTTACTATCCACTGCTTACAAAGCATTATCTATTTAGATCTAGATATAAAAATCTACTTAATTTCAAAGCAGCATCTAATAAAGTCCCAGGGAAGCGACGCGACGCACAGGCGTACTGCGTAAAGCCACTTGCGTGATGGCATGGCTTATTCAAAGCATAGATTACTAGGCATACCGCCCAATTGCTTCTCATTAAGACCAAAGTGTCCTTTACCTACTGCATGATGAACAATTATCTTATAACATGCGATGCACATGCAATTTTCAATTCCTTGGCGTTCATTGTGATTGTTTAGTGCATTGTTTCTGTTTAAAGTATTCTCGTAATAGCATTGTGTGTAAAATGCATTGTTTCTTTGTGTGACTCCAGTTAAAAATACGTTCGTTGGAAAGGATAAGTAATGCTAGAAGTAAACGTGATCGCTGTTTATCTATTTTTGTATTTTAAATTATTGTTTTAAAAAATAATCATCGATTCTGACATAGTTCAAATGGGGCCAACTTTGATAAATATATGAAATTACAAAATAATTGTATGAGTGTAGGCATAACTCCTTGCTGTAAATGAAAACAGAAAGGAGCTGCTGGCACAGATATCGATGATCTTTTTTTTTTTAATGTTGCCTGTACTTAGAATATTCTGTGAGCCGCAGGTCGTAATGATAAACAGAGGTCATAGGTATACTATACTAGTAGATATCATAGATATGTGCGTACCTAGTGCAGCGCCTTGATGGCTCATCTCTAAATTACTGTGAATTGGATGAGATTTATGAATGCGTATTAAACGAAAAAGGGAGGTCAGGATCGTAGCAAGTGAACAAAGTAGTTTCTGCCTACCCATGCGGGAAAGAGGCGTGACAATTGACACTAAATAAACCTGCGCGGTAAGTACTTATGCCGCGTACGCTGTGTATTATGTACGTACCTGTACCCATTTACGAGATCACATGCGATCGTGACAGTAACCAAATAAAGCAGTTCGTACTGGCGCAGGCGCCGGTTTTGTTGCGAGCTTAGATTCAATCAATGACACAAGTGTCAGTCATCGGGTGTTAGTAGACGAGTTGGTATGGAACTTTCTTAGTTTAAAATGTATTGACCCTTGTTAAGATACATATTTAAATGGATTCTAATTGACACTTGCGTGTTTTTGGTTTAGCTTTTACTAAAGAGTCACGTGACTGTGAATGAATATGGCTTTTTTATGACGATCCGTTTCGTTAAAGTTAACTTTTAAAAATAATAATAAAAAACGTTGTCCCGCAACTAACAGGATCAGAAGGTAGAAGTAAATATTTAAAAACTTAACTAAATATGTTACATAATTATTGTTCTAAAAAAAGAACCCACTCAGCATTCGTTGGATCGTGGGTTATATTATAGTTTCCATAATATCAGTACCTAATACTTGATAGTTCCGTTGTTGATGCAGTTCAATTTCACATACCTACAGAATACAATCTTAAATTTAAAAAATAATGATTCTAAAATCAACTGAAATGACTTTTTAAATACTTTTTTTTATTTAGCAGTAATCTCCGTTATCGATACAGAAGAACATCACTACGCTCCACAGATAAAAATAGAATGGTACAATAAACCGGACTGTGCTCGGTGCACTCGAACTTTCATCTAATTCGAGCCCTGCGCGGTTGCTCAATAGCGCAATGCCGTTTAAGTGGCCCTTCCCGCGTTCTCAATTGAATGTTATTTTCGTCACATTCAAATAAACAAATTAGTTTTTTATGGTATGTTGTGTGTGCTACGCTACGGCCGAGGTCAACCTTTATTATCTAGTTGGCGCACTGCCTTATGATGAAATTTACAAATGGCTTTAGATTGCTTTCAATTCTGTAAAGTTAATCCTTCGGAAGTTACTTGCAATAACAAATGAAGTTTTTTCTGAAAAGATAATAACTTAGAATGTAATTACAACAAACCGGATAACTCACGTATATAAGCCAAAGGAATGCTCCGACAATTGTTTCTTGTTTCGGACTATTATGTTTGAGTCTCACGGTAGTTTCATGTTGAACTTAGAATGTGCCTTGTTCGAGATAACGATACACAATTTTGCTAGGCCTTTGAAATCGATTAGATATAATGGTTAAATTTACTTAACAATTGAGAAAAAATAAGTATTTGTTTAGCGTCCAAAACAGTAGTTTTTTTTTGCCGAAAAAGCTGTCATTTCCCACTCACGCACAACATAACTGATTGTGTTTTGGCGTCGCACCAAATCACGCCTCTCGTGTACTTCTTCTTACACAACAGTGAATAGTCAAAATCGTAAATATCCTGAGCCAAATATAGATCGTGGAATATTTCGGCCATAGACCAGTATCCTGTTCTGACCGGCTGCGTTGATTGGATGATTTGTCGTAATGCACCGGGCCATCCTTTTTAGGCAATTGGTGATGTGTTGGTCCAGTATGTTACATGTATAGTAGTTATCTATTGTTAATGGATATTTCAACCTTGATTTTATACTGTCGCGTTTTACAAAATAAGAAAGAAGTGTCCTGCCAATTATATTTTTATACGATTGTAGCATGTTTCCATCTAACTCTCGCTATAATCGTAAACCTTAAACTTTGCAACATATTTTCCATTGCTACTCATAACTTTGTTACATATCATACTTTTACTAAAAGAACTCCTCCATCTACCTACAGTTATCCCTTTCAACGTATCTCATTATTCGTGTCGTGCTTGGTTGAGCGTCATAATCCTTTTACATGGGATATAAAAGAGGCCATTGCTTGTTCCCGCATGGCACCGTTATTGCTGTTATTCTTTTCGTCTAACGCGCGCATCTTCACAATCGCATCCACTGTTTCTTTCACTCAAAGGGCATAAGTTGATGGTATTAAACCATGAACGTCATCTAGCGACATATTTCACAGTCGAGGGCATAAATATAGATGCAGCCATCATGTCAAATATATGTTTCACAGGCCTTATTGTATTACCTTATTGTATCTGTTTCTTTATATTTGTACAATAAAGCATTACTTACTTACTTATCGTTTGTGGCATAAAGGTGTGTAATTGTTTTTGAATTCTTGATAACGTACACATTTTATACCCTGGGCCGTACACCAAAATCCGTATAACACCTACTAGCAAACGGTCAAGTTGTAATGTTCGGCCGAGCGCAGTGATCACTCCATCGAATCAACCGAATGTCCAACCGTTATTGACTAGGTATCTAGGTGATTTTTAAGGCAAACCAAAAACTGATGAAGACTTATGAACTGGTATATCATTGATGTTTTCTTCTCTCATTTATTATCTCATCCTTATGAAGAGCGTCTGGAGTTCCTACTTGGATGCTGTGACTGAAATACGTTCCTTAAATCTATAATTTTCCACACGAAGTAGAATTTAATGTATCTGTTTACCTATTATGTACTTAGTTTATGGTCGTATTGGTCGTGTAACAGAATAACAAGACGATTACCTGTAACGTATTATTTATCCGATAATCATCGCAATTTGCTTGTTCTCGTCGCAGACGTACCATTATAAAGTCGGAAGTAAACAGTCTTCAATGTTGTCTGAGGTCTAGTCGCGATACTCGGGATTGTCGGCGTAAGCGACTTTCATTATCTTTAGTGTTGTGCAGTCCGCTGCTATGGACCGGTGCCATGCCATTGGAGAACGCAAAATATATTCATATTTATTTATTTTGTCGAAATGACAGTTTAATACGCTTTAATATAGAAGCTTTTGAAGATTTAAACACCACGGAATGGTCATTGCGAGTACTTTTCGTGTTGGCTTCATTTGACTGCGCATATTATGTTTGTTGAATACCGCTTGTCAATTGTTATTTGGTATTTGTGAGACTCGCGGCCAAACAATCGTGTCAATAATGCTACGGCCACATTAGCGGGATTCGGCGAAGGTTCGCCCTATCGCGGCATGTGTGGACAGACAGTTCACTTTATCACGAATCATTCGGGCGAACTCGAACTGTGTTCGGGCTCCTGTCGGTATCTAGCGCAGATCAAAGGATTTTATCGCGACAGAGTTCGTGTTCGTGCAAGTGTCTACACTTCGTACTTTGAAATTTCTGAAATGGACGTCAATTTTAACAAGTGACATTTCAATGTTTTTTTACAGGTATACAATACAAAGCAAACGCTTCGCTATTGTTTTGTTTTTTGCGCTCTTGGTTCATTTTCCCGCCAAATTCAGAGTTGCGCGATATAGTTCGTCCGAAGTTTTTATCGCGATAATTTGGTCTAGTGTGGCCACGTAGTTTGTTGTTACACGAACTCGAACTTTTTATCGTGATTATTCGTGATATCGCGACATGAACCTTCGCCCGCTAATGTGGCCCGGGGGTAAGAAGCAGAGGTCAGAAAAACCTTTTTAAGTACGCTTTATATTGATCTAAAAGCTGCTAGGAACCAAGAGTCAAAACATAGAGCAAAAGTCAAGTGTGTTTCTTACTAAAACCGGTTTGTATTCTTTCCATCAGAAAGTAAACGAAACTGCATACAGCGATTATTATATCCGGTTCGTTACTGATCCGACTAGTCTGATACGATGATACGAATCGAGTGCCAAGCGCTTTAGTCTTAAAATATCCGTATGAATCATGCTCAATAAGAGCTTTGTTTTTCCACTGGCCCTTGCTCACAACTTCGTGTTTTAAAAAGTTTCGTTTGTAGTAGCATGAGCTATGAAATTTACCGAAATTGAAATTGATTTAATTCGGTTATGACTATAAAAAGTCTGTGTACCAAGTTTCATCACTATGGTCAGTGGTGTTAGCGTGAAAGCAACAAAAATCCATCCATTAATTTGTCGTCACAAACGTGCGTATTTAAAATTTAATAAGAACACGAAAACTAGACTACCGAACTACCTTTAGCGAATCGATAATAACATACTCTAGCCAGCGTGGCGCGTCACTAAAATGACGTTGCCCCACCAATGCACCGACGTGAGCCGGCCACGGCCTCCGCGAACCGATTCTAACCGGTTTTAATCCAATCGAGAAACGCTCCGCACTTGCGGCCAATCAGCGGCCAGTCCGGCAGTCATATTCGCTCCGCCATTGCTCGCGTATTGTTTTGTTTCTGTTATAATTTTATTATTCCGCTACGTATTTTCGCATAGCTATTCGAAACCGGTGAAAACTCGTACTATTTTCCGACTACCAACCGAACACGACGCACCATTGCGGTTTATTCAACAATCGCGCGTTGTGGAAGATGTTGGACAAGTGAACGTTCCTGGTGATCAGTGCTCGTGCTTCTAACTCGAAACAAATGGTTCTTGTAGTGTATTCTGGGTCAGCTATGGTGTTTGCCGGCGGTCGTGCGTACCGCGTAGGCTCTGGTGCTTTCATCTTCTTCAACCTGACGAGGCAGGATTATAGCTGACGAGAAAGATGCTCGTGCTCGAGCAAAGAGTGAGCGCGCGGAATTTGGGGCGCGGAGTTGTGTTGAACGCTAGACTCATCCACGGGGTCGAGGCGAGGGGTTGGCGGATGAAGTTTGCCTTGATTAAGGCTGAAGTGGAAATAGAGGCTGATGCCGAGACATACCGTGAGCTGGCGCGCAGGCTGAAAGCGGCGAATGTCCACGTACGGCCAGCGCGCCGTAACAACTCGTAAATATCTATTTTTATTATATTTTTTAGTAAAAACTGTAGCCCGTGACTTACAACTTCTGTTTAAACATTTACTCCATCAATTTTTCGACGAAATGAGCTCGGTTTTCATGCATACATCCAGTTTTGTAATTGAGAATTTTGAATATTTAGCTTCTTATTCTTATCCGTTTGCATGGCAGTGTTAAATCTAGACTTAGATATTATAAATAAATAATAAATAAATAAATAAATATTAGTGAATAATTCACACAAATTGACCTAGTCCCAAAGTAAGCACTAGTAAGGCTTGTGTTATGGGTACTAGACAACGATATACAATACTTGTATAGAGAAATACATACTTATATAGATAGAAAACATCCATGACTCAGGAACAAATATTAGTGCTCATCACACAAATATATGCCCTTACCAGGATTCAAACCCGGGATGCTTGCTTCGCAGGCAGGGTCACTACCAACTAGGCCAACCGCGTCATCAGATATTGGTTGTGGTTTATCTCATTTCTTAGAGGTTTCATTTTATTTTATGGTTGTTGTTGGGCAAGTTATGCTGTGTGAGTTAGTTATTGAGAGGCTATGAAATGGAGAAGCCTAGTTTCAACAGTAGACATCCTATGGCTGATATGATGATGATTTTGAATCAAGAAGTGGCTTTATCGCTTCAAAGCGATATCTACCAGGCAACCTTAAGAACAGAATGAAGAAATAGATTAAAGTGAGTGCTGCAATTAGCAACTTTAATCAGTCACATGCATGTTTTTATTGTTTTTTTAAATATAGAATAGGAAGTAGCAGCGCCAGCTGCTGATAGCTTATCTGATGTTGATAAATGGAATAACCTGGCATTTATAGCACAATAAACATTACAAAAACCTTGACGCGAAGGTAGCAGGTTATATTGGTACAAGGTGTCACAATGTTCAATGGGTTCATCATTATTTTGATTCCCCTTAACATCTTTACACCCACAATCATAAACATAACACATTAAGACATCAGAGGTATGTCAGGATCGTAGCTAGTGGAACAAAGTAGTCTCTGCCTACCCCTGTGGGAAAGAGGCGAGACGATATGTATGTATGTATGTATCATAAACATGGCATTCAGGTAACAGGGGCCTTACCATGACGTCCTAATTCCGACTCCGTTCAAGTTTTAGCTGGTCACTTTTAGTATGAATCTGACAGCGAGCGAACCTAAACTGAATCGCATTAAGACGTCATGGTAAGGCCCCTGGTCTTGTTACCCTGCTTTGTCTACCCTGTGGAATAAAAACGTAATGGTACAGTCAGCATCATGTAATTTGAAACATCCAACTTCTCCGAATAGGGACACCATGGAAATAATATGGTTTGTCGTAACTTTTTGGTCACTTAACGCGTGACGCGGACTGTATGTATGTATGTATTAGATATACATAAACGAGTAAGGTCGTACAAGCTTCTTAAGTGGATGATTAGATCGACAATGAGGCCTTTGGGGTCTTACCGGCCTCTAATTCCTCCATTAGGTCACATTGATGCGCAATAAGCAATAACAACTACACTGACCAGCAAAAATATCAGGTCACTTCCCATAGAAAGTTGTATGAAAAGTGACCTGTATTTTTTGCTTGTGAGTATCAAATCAACATCCAATTTGTAGCTTCTGGTATTTGAATCTTGAGTCATGTTATAGGTCAGGGGTGGCCAACAGGTCGATCGCGATCGACTACGCAACGTGTTTCATTTAAGGTTTCATGAAGTATGTAATTGGTAGATCGCGCAGGGTTTTGTTAATAGACAGGAGATCTTGGGTCTAATCATGTTGGCCACCCCTGTTATAGGTGATGCGGCTTCCATCACTATTTTGATTGCCGTTTCCACCTTTATGCCCACATTATGCTAAATGTTCCTTAGGCTCTGTCTATCTACGGTTAAAGATGTGATTTATGTTTGTATATGTTAAATAATTAAATAATGCAAATCTTCATCAAGGAAACATTATATTACGAATGTCATTCAAATACATAAACAAACGGTAACTAGGATACTCAGTCAAGTATATGACACGCCTCCGCCGTGATTCCATGGATCAGAGGAGCAGGGAGCAGCTGGTCCAGGTGTCGGATCCACAGAAGTCCGCCGTCTGTTCTAATCTCGTAATGTAACTGTCCCAAACGACGGGTCACAGTGCCGAACTCCCACTTCGTCCTTGACACAGAGTAATTTCTTGCTTGTACCCTGGCTCCGGGAGCAAACTCTCTGACTGGTCTCTCTGTGTGGTGTCGAGGCTGTTGATGAAGTGTCTTAGGAACTGCTCTTATTTTAGCAGCCAACCTCGTCCGAATTTCTCTCCCGAACATAATCATATACGGGGAGTCTCCCGAGATAATGGGTGTAGAACGAAGTGTACGCTTGACAATGTGGATTTTATGCAAGATACTACCACTCTCCCCCTCTAATTTATGCAATGAACGCTTGGTTGTCTGCACGAAGCGTTCCGCTTGCCCGTTTGTAGCCGGGTGATACGGAGCAATCGTTTTATGTACGATACCATACGTAGATAGGAAATTTTTAAATTCTTGGGACACAAATTGTCTGGCATTATCTGAGACAACCGTATATGGTAGTCCGAAAGTATCGAATAATTCATCTAATTTTTGAATGCAGAATGAACTTGTAGTCGTTTTTGTTGGAATTATTTCTACCCATTTGGAAAAGGCGTCTACTACAATCAATAGTTGATAGCCAGATATAGGACCTGCGAAATCTATATGGATTCTTTGCCATGGTCCCGTCGGGTCTTCCCAGTGATGCAATGGGGCTTTAGGTGGTTCGTTTTGTTGCAACCGACAAGTTCGACATGATTTCACTTTACTATCGATATCCTTATCGATATTTTTCCAGTAAACAAAACTGCGTGCAAGGAGTTTCATTTTCAAGATTCCAATATGGCCAGTGTGTAGTTCGTCTAGAATTTGTTGTTGTAATTTCTGAGGAATGATCACTCTCGTACCTTTAAGAATGCAGTCATTTTGAAGTGTTAATTCATTGTCATTGTATCCTGTATCTCTAAGTGAATTTCCAGATTGAAGTGTCGTAAGCAAATTTCGTAATTCGGGATCTTCTTTTGTTTCTTTTGAGATTATTTCGGGCGTAATGTTCAATGAGTTTATTTGTTTCAGTTGAAAAATGCAATGTTGGTCCATTTTCCTGTCGTTGACCTGTTCAACAGGGAATCGTGAAAGGTAGTCTGCATTAGAATGCTTTGAAGAACTTCTATATTCAATATTGTAATCAAATCCAGAGAGAAAATGTGCGTAATGGAATAACCTCATAGTGCTTAATGTTGGTAGGGTTTGATGTGGATGAAAAATTGAAGTCAGTGGCTTGTGATCGGTGACAAGGGTAAATTTTCGACCATAGCAGTAGTGAAAAAATTTCTTTAATCCCCAAAAAATAGCAGTCGCTTCTTTGTCAATTTGACTGTATTTCTTTTCGCTGCTACTAAGAGATCTAGAAGCAAAAGCTATCGGTCGATCCGAGCCGTCTTGTAATCTGTGACTGAGTACTGCGCCCAGACCAGTTGGAGAAGCGTCTGTTGCTAGAATTAATGGTTTATTCTGGTCGAAGTGTAGTAGGACTCTTTCACTAAGTATTTCTCTTTTGATATTCTTAAAACTTTCTTCGCAATTCTGGGTCCAATTGAATTTAGTTCCTTTCTTCAGGAGTGTGTTTAACGGATTTGTGATAGATGCGAGATTAGGTATAAATTTATTGTAATAATTTGCCATGCCCAAGAAGGTTCGTAGTTCGTTAACATTTGTTGGGCGTTGAGCGTTCGAAATCGCTTTGATTTTATCTTGATTTTTATGTAATCCATCTTTGTCAATCGTGTGTCCAAGGTAGTTAATACTTCTTTTCATAAAGTGACATTTTTCTTTATTGACTCGAAGGTTACTTTCTTTGAGTTTCTGCAGGACTTGTCTAAGTCTGGAAAGCAATTGTTCTTCCGTAGAACCTTGGATAATAATATCGTCGAAAAAGCACTTTACTCCGTCCAGGCCCAGTAACAATTGGTCCATAAACTTTTGCCAGAGGCTCGGAGCCACTTTAACTCCAAACATGAGCCGGTTTACTTTAAAAGTACCTTTATGCGTGCTTAAAGTTTGTAAGAGTGCACTTTCTTCATCCATCACCATATTCAAGTACGCCTGTGTGATGTCTAAGGTGCAGAAAAGTTGTCCGCCATTCATTTCTGCTAGAATATCTTCAATTATTGGAATTGGGTACTGTTCGTCTTTAATTACTTTGTTTAAGGTAATCTTGTAGTCGGCACAAAGTCTGATGCTTCCGTTAGGTTTCACAATTGGTACGACAGGTGTACCCCAATCTGAGTGCTCGATTTTTGTAATAATGCCTAGTTTTTCAAGGCGATCTATTTCGTCATCTACTTTTGTTCGTAAGGCGTAAGGAATTCTGCGGGGTTTGATAAATATCGGTTGTGAATTTTCTTTAAGAGTAAGGTGGCCTCGAACTTTTGGAATTTCACCCAAATTAGGGTTGAAGACAGTGGAATCATATTCTTCAAGTAATTTTTCAAGTTTCGGTATCTTTTCACAGACTTGGACAGTTCTCATATCCGCAAGTGTGATGTTAAATTCTTTCATCCAGCTTCTGCCGAGAATTGGGTCAACATTCTTGTCTATTATGTATAGTTTACCATAAAAAGTCTGAGTTCCGTAGTTGCATTTGACGTAAACCACGCCAGTGGGTTTGAATACTTCTCCAGTGTAGGTTCTTAATTTCATGTTTGTCGGGAAAATTTTCTTGTCAATGTTAAGCAGCTTGTAATCTTTTAGTGAAATTGTAGAAAGTGTTGCACCCGTGTCAAATTCCATATTGACGCTTTTGCCTTCGATTTCAACCGTAACTGTGTATTTGTCAGAAATTTCACTCTTTATCAAGTTAATCTCAGCTGTGCTGTCGGCGCTAAAACTGCTTGCTGAGTTATCCAGTAAGTTCGTGTTATTCAATCTACGTGTTTGTAAGCAGACTCGAGCTAGGTGCCCTTCCTTCTGGCACTTGCGACACGTGCTTTTCGCAGCGCCACATTCATTTGCTTTGTGATCATCTCCACCACATCGGTAACATTTGCCCCTCAGATCTTTGATGGAAATTTGCGGTGTTTTTGAACTGTATCTAGGTGAATATTTCGGTTTATCAGGCAATTTAGATACTTTATTCATATTGTCCATCGATGTATTACGAATTGATGTTGACATGGTTGAATTTTCACTTTTTCCTTTTTCTATTAAAGTAGCTGTATGTACTAGATCGGGAAATAATGTTGTCTCTTTTTCTTGTAATATTCTTGTACGTATTTCCCCATCTTTTAATCCACGTATAAACTGTAGAGATAAGAATGACTCAAAAGTAGGTTTTTTGCAGTGTAAACATTTAAACTCACAATTGAGAGACAACTTTTTCAGTTCAGATGCGTAGGTTGCAACTGTTTCATCTGTTTGTTGTAAACGTGATATAAATGTGTGTTGAGATGCCCATATACTTGGCTTTGGGTCAATAAATTTATCTAAAATGTCTGTAAGTTCTTCAAAACTCTTATCAATCGTTTCGTCTGGAGAACATAAGTCATGTAGTCTTTCATGTATATCTGGGGGCAAAGTAGTCAGCAATGTATAAACTTTCGTTTTAGGGTCCGTTATATTGTTGAGCATGAGATACACAGTCAGCCGTTTTATGAAATTTTTGAACGATTCCTTTTCTTGAAACGGTTGGAAGTTTATTCTCGGTTGTGCTCCGTGCTGGGTACTCGGACCGGAAGATGTTTGGGTTACGGAAGGTACGTTGTTAGACGATTCATTTTTTTTGTATGTGTTTAGGAGTCGTAAAATTTTTGTTCGTAAATTAGTATAAATTTCGTCAACTTCATACCTGTATGCGGCTTCTACCTCAAGATCGTCGTCATCCGTCTCCTCCTCTATTCGGGCTTGTATATTTTGTAGTAAATTGTAACTATGTTGTAGCGTAAGAAGTCGTGTTTCCAATTCTTCGTAAGAGTGTAATTGTAGTTCTTCTTGAAACGCGTTGTTCGTTTTAGTGAGCACACCGCGCAGGGTGGCTCGTGCACGTTTACTTTTTCTTAAATCAAACGACATCGTCGCCAATTTGTTAAATAATTAAATAATGCAAATCTTCATCAAGGAAACATTATATTACGAATGTCATTCAAATACATAAACAAACGGTAACTAGGATACTCAGTCAAGTATATGACAGTATACATATATTTTGCTACACTCCATTGAATTCCTTCGCAGTGTACAAGGTTTCCTCACGATGTTTTCCTTCACCGAAAAGCTAGTTTTTTTTATGTTGCAGAGGCCAGACAAACGAACTAGTGGGTCAGCTGATGTTAAATGATCACTACTAAATTTCAAATGTAATTTTGCACATAAATTCCGAAAAACACAGAGGTGCGAGCCTGGAATTCGAACTTGCGACCCCCTGCTTGAGAGGCCACAGGTCTAACCACTAGGCTACCATTTTTGAAACTAATACAAGAAAAGTAAATGTTTAATGGTCACAAGCGCTGATAGTTTAAATTTACCTTTTTCTTTGTTGCAGCTTGGTCCCAAAAGCTGCTACCAGCCCTGCATTGAGCACCAAACCCGTTATACCGCAGCCTGGTAAGTCTCAACCTATTTGGGGAACTTCAGAAATAGGGTACAATTTTTGTTTATTATGTATTTTTGTCTCCGATTTTAGAAATTTTTGCATGGATTTGCTCAGGATCAATTGATCAATTAAATTATAATGGCGTAAAAAAATGTCCCCAGTTTTTGCTACAAAAATTAGTATCGGTTTTGTTACCTTCAAACATTAATGTATGAAAAGTAACAAAACTGACCTAGTAGTAGGCTAGTGCTATCGATTCTGAGTAGATCCATGCAAAAAATTCTAAAATCGGAGAATAAAAACGTAACTATATCTGAAATTCCCCATTTATTCTATTATTGTATAAAATCGCTGGTCAGTTTATGATAAAAAAAAAAAAAAAAAAAAAATCTCGGATATTTCAAAAGCAGATGAACAGGGCCATCTGTAATTTTTGGTGTTTTAGTTAGATGCATGGTTGTAAGATGTTGTTAGTATTACAAAGGCCTCCCCTTTTTTCCGCCACTCGTCCCGGTCAAAAGTCAAAAGTCAAAAGTTTATTTTGCTAATAGGCCGCCAAGGGCTCTTTTACATGTATTTTATTTAATCTACCAGCGCATTCCGAAAGACCATCATTGCCAAGAAGAATGCGCCGCAAGAAACTTGGCAAAAAGTCATTTTTTCAAAATAAAATAGATTTACAACAACAGTACTTAAATTCTACTTAACTTACCTATTAATACAATTAATACATTTTATCAAAGGGATGGGATATAAAGGGATGGTTGAGGGCATACTCCTGCCACTCTACTTGATATGCGTCCAAGTCATCCCGCCATCTCAAAAAAAAAACAATTGCATTGGGTCATCTCAAAATCTATACTTTTCGAGATTTTAATGGTAAACGCGCTTGCCCCGACTGACCTTACTATTATTATAAATATTTCAATTTTGTATCAACTTTGGGAATTTATTTTGTTTCAGCTATTCTTGCCTCATCCAATCAGATGAAACCATTATACTGCCAAGAGTAAGTACTTCATTTTGACCTCTCAAGTACAGAATCATGGGTTCGAACCCGGCCTCACAATCGTAAAAAAATCGCCAAAAATGCGACGTTGCCAGCTCAGTAGGGATAAACGCTCTTAAGCTAGACTTCTATATGTAGTGTTGTATTGACGTAATGTTGTATGTTGATAGTAAAATTGAAAACTAAATTGTCTTGTTTCATTGCCAACTCAGCCAGAAATAGCTTCTGGCAGATATTTGGTAAACACTAACAAATGAATTGCTGCATCTGTCTTATATCAACAACAATATTGTTGTTTGTGTGTATTTATCTCCATGTATTATGTAGTATGTTTATCCATTGCCTGGTACTCATAGTAAAAATTTTGCTTTAGTTTGGACGTTTCGAAGAAGGAACAGACATACACACTCCACACTCACATCGTCACAAACTTTCGCATTTATAATATTAGCAGGATTATCTATAAATTAAGAATGAAATGTCCATTACTGGTTCCTGTCAGCATAGTGTCCAACACTGGAATCATTACGCTAAAATAGTAACAAAACTGTCCGAAATTCTAAGAAAAAAATGCGAAAGTAAATGAGCCCCAAAGCCCCACAAAAATCGCCGTTTCTAGCGACAAAAGCTCCTAAATTGGCAACACTGGTTATAAAGAAGAGTGTTGTTATATTATGGCAATGTTGTTCCCAGTGGCACGGAAATGTCGGTGACGACGTCCCCGTGCCAGTCGCCGGGCGCCATCTTGCCGGACCTGCCGCAGTCTGCCGAAGACCCGGACAAGGTGAGACAGATTCACATAAAATTCATGCAATTACCTCAAAAAACGGGCATAAAAGCTAAATAAATAAAAAAAAATTCAATTTGATGCCAAAAATGCCTTACATCGTTTTGGAAAAGAGCTGGCTCTTTATCTTTACCACTTATACTGATACTAGCTGTTGCCAGCGACTTCGTCTGCAAAGAATTCGTTTATCGCTATCCCGCGGGAACTACGCAATTTTCTGGGATAAAAAGTAGCCTATGTGCTATTCCAGACTTTTCTCTATCTATGTGCCGAATTTCATCCAGATCCGTTGGGCCGTTCTGGCGTGATTGAGTAACAAACAAACATACATCCATCCATCCATCCATCCATCCATCCATACTTTCGCATTTATAATATTAGTTAGATTTATCAAACATGGCTAAGAACCACCGCAAGGAAACTGTCTTCCAAATGAAAAAAACTGGCCAAGTGCGAGGCGGACTCGCGCACGAAGGGTTCCGTACCAGAAATACTCTGTTGTATGGGAGCCCCCCCTTAATTATTATTATTATTTTGTTTTTAGTATTACAGAAATACACAATCTATGAAAATTTCAACTGTCTAGTTATTACGGTTCTTTAGATACAGCCTGGTGACAGACGGACGGACGGACGGACAGCGAAGTCTTAGTAATAGGGTCCCGTTTTTACCCTTTGGGTATGGAACCCTAAAAAAACAGCACTGAAATCGGTCCATCAGTTTGAGCGCTACAATGCCACAGAAAGACACACCCGCTTACTCTGATTTTTATCAAACATGGCTAAGAACCACCGCCAGGAAACTGGCTTTCGAATTTAAAAACTGCATTGAAATCGGTCCTTCCATTTAAACACACACACAGACATACAGACAGACAGACAGACAGACAGACAGACAGACAGACAGAGAGAGAGAGAGAGAGAGAGAAAGAGACGTCGACATCAAACTTAACAATATACCCCTGTGCTTCGGGGGTTAAAAAGAATGGAGTTCTCAGTTGGGTTGTTGTTCGTCCAGAACTGCGGTCTGTCGAAGGAGGCCGGCGCTCCGGAGACGCAGGCGTGGCTCGCGCGCAACCGCTTCGCGCAGCACGCCGCCACCTTCGCCAACTTCTCCGGCGCCGACCTGCTGAGGTAACTCCACCCACACATACAGGCTACCCACAGATAGAGGATCATCCACATAGAGTGCACCAAACACAACTGTTTAGCCTTTAGGGTATCTGTAGATATGGGAATCTGTAGACACTAGACATGAAAGAAAGAGAGAGAATCATTTATTTATAATTCGATACACGAGATACATAAGGATCTGTAGAATTAGGAATCTGTAGAATTGGGAATGTGTAGAAATGGGAATCTTAGAATTGAAAATCTTAGAATTGGGAATCTGTAGAATTGGGAATCTGTTGAAATGGGAATCTTAGAATTGGGAATCTGTACAAATGGGAATCTTAGAATTGGGAATCTTAGAACTGGGAATCTTAGAATTGGGAATCTGTAGAATTGGGAATCTGTAGAATTGGGAATCTGTAAAATTGGGAATCTGTAGAATTGGGAATCTTAGAATTGGGAATCTGTAAAATTGGGAATCTGTAGAATTGGGAATCTTAGAATTGGGAATCTTAGAATTGGGAATCTGTAGAATTGGGAATCTGTAGAATTGGGAATCTGTAGAAATGGGAATCTTAGAATTGGGAATCTTAGAATTGGGAATCTGTAGAATTAGGAATCTGTAGAATTGGGAATCTTAGAAACGTTTAACGGTTGTTAATTGAAACGGACCTCCGCAAAGTGTGGCCTGATTCTATAGTGTTTAGTAGTACTCTATTGGTTTGTTTCTCTGTACTTAAGTTAGGTTTTTTGTTGCTGTGTTGCAGACTGTCCCGTGACGACATTATACAGATCTGCGGGCTCGCTGACGGCATACGACTATTTAACGCTCTACATGCCAAGTGAGTATAGTTTGTTAGTTGCCATTATGGGGGGTCGCACAATAGAGAGATCTCTCTCCAGGCAGATGTTATACCTGGGGACCGAAGTCCGAAGGAAGAGAGTTGGAAGTCGTATTTATGCATCTGTGTTGAGAAACTTCGTTAGCGCGATGCAGAACGATGTGACAGCTGTCACTAGAGCTGTCATTAGAACTGTCGCTGGCTATTCGTCCGTCGTAGTAGTTATGTAGCGGCCAACTAGGTGGCGCTAGTGCTAGTGTCTGTTGAAAAATTAAGGATAAATATGGAGGATGCCTTTACATGTTGAGAGGTCCTTAATAAAGATTAAACACGAAGATAAATATTTTTGAGCGGCGCTGGGCACTTTTTGGGATGGGTAATAAATGTTAAACTCGCGTCAGGCGTAACACGGAAGGAGAGTTTAAGTACCAGGATATCAGATCCTCTGAGAGCTTATTTGGAAATACGAATGAATCGCGTTCTATTTTAAAGTGTTTTTTGTTGAGTCGTTGAGCAAAAGTACTAGGGCATCAGCACATTGTTAAGAGGTCTGTCAATATAGATAATACGTACGTTTTTTTTTTTGTAAGCGGCCAGTACGGTACAAGTCTTGAGCGTCATGGAGGTTACAACATTAAAATCTAATCTAAGTTGCTGTTTTCACTTTGCCGGCACTCCCGGAGTTTTTTTATTTTTATAGGAATGTTTTAATTAAATTAATACTTATGGTTGTTAACTGTTTGTTGCGCAGACGCATCGAGCCCCGGCTGACCGTGTACGTGAGCGCGGGCGGCGGCGTGTACTCAGCCCTCTACCTGCACTCGTGCCGAGCGCAGGAGCTCGCGCACAAGCTGCAGGCGCTGCACCGCGCCGCCAACGCGCCCAACAAGGTACACACGCACACGCACACACACACGCACGCGCGCACACACACACACACACACACACACACACACACACACACACACACACACACACACACACACATATCTGCGGCCGCAGTCTTGGTCACTTCGACGACACAATCCTCTCTAATCCAATCTTGGCCAGTCGCCATCAGATATATCGTAGCGGGCGAAATCCTCAAATATTTCGGAGCAGCATTAAATTTCAATAAATTCGTTACACTAGATATGGTTAATAACATCGGAACACGCAATCCGTCATAATTATAAGAGCAGCGACTTTTCAATAAATTCGGGACATTCAATGAGCTAAAAATATCAGGAAGCACATATCGTCAAAGGTATCGACGCAGTCAGGCTGATCATAAATATCGGAACATATCTGGAAAATAAACCTTACGTATATAATAATAGATTCGAATTCCAAACAAAATACAAATAAGGCTCAAACGTCATGCCAAAATGAAAGATATGTCACCTATTTATAGTGTACGCGTTATTCACTGTGTTAGTAAAGTAATATAAAACCTTTTTTGTTTAAAGTGTAAATTGTTACTGGCCACAAAATTGCCAAATATACTTTTTTTTTACGAATAAAATTTGTCTTCTGCTGTTAGAAGTCAAAGCATGTAGTTCTATTTTATAAAACTAATTTTATTATAAACACACTGTAATTTAAACTGTTTGTCACAAAGTTAAGGTATGTTTTTCAAAAATGTTCCGATCTTTATGGTCAGCCTGTCTGCATCGATATCTTTGACGATCTGTGACGTCCCGATTTTATTGAAAAGTCGCTGCTCTTATATTTACTACTAATTGCGTGTTCCGATGTTATTAACCTTACTTATGTAACGAATTTATTGAAATTTAAGGCTGCTCCGAATTATTTGAGGACCTCGCCCGCTACGATATATCTGATGGCGACTGTACCAGGCAACGGATAAACATACTTATATAATAATGTAGATAAATACATACTTAAATATATACAACATCCATGACTCTGGGACTCTGACCCTACTGGGATTCGAACCCAGAATTTTAATATTGTAGCTTGGTATTTGAAGCTAACAGCGTACGGTTTCCTCCAGGAGTGCGAGACGGTGCTCGTGTCCGGTCCGAACGGCGCCCGCGTCCGTCTCACCGACGAGCTGGTGCGCCATCTGCCGGACAACTCGACGTACCGGCTGCAGCGCTTGGAGGATGCGCTGCTGCTCTGCGGCAGCGATCACAAGTGACACACCTATCTTGTACATTAGGCCGTCCGTAAAGTACGTCACACCAATGTGATCGTTTTAGAAACCCTCCCCCTTGTGGCCAAGGACAGGAAAACCCCATCATTTGCAAGCCTTTTCATAGGGTAACCCTATTAAACTGTTACCCTATGATATGGTAAGATTATCGTTGTGCTAAGCCTATCATTACGTTACGGAAACCGTTTTGAATAAGGTTAACCCAATGGTTAGCCGTTTTCTATTATGGTTTCAGAGTCGAATAATACGGTAACCGTGTTTTTAGTTTTGGTAATCGCTTATGGAATTAACTATGTTAATACGGTCAGACTTTCTTTCGGGTAACCCAATGATATGCTTGCCAAATTGATAGGGTTTGTGAAAACAATTCTATGAAATACCCTAACCAATACCCCTTTAATGGTAACCGGTTCCGGTCCTTGATTATAAGCCGTGTGTGTGATGTGACGTAATTTGTGAATGGAAAGTAAGATAGCAAAGAAACCCTCGGATTTGACTTTAATTATGATTAATATCATTTTGTTTTTCGTTTACGAACATTGTTTTTTCCATTTGTACTGAGATAAGCTGCAATGCTCCAGTGTTGCGGATATCCATGGACCATGGGCTGTCACGGCTTACCATCAAGTAACTCGCTTGCTCGTTTGCCTTAAAAAATACATTGAAGATGCAATAGTATTTTTTTTTATTGTCAGTACAAATGAAATTATGAATTGTGATGACATAGATGAGATGGATGTTTCAGTAACTTTGGGACCCAATTTATTTGATATTATTTTGTGTATTTTAGTGTTAGTTTAATTTTTATGCAAATGTGCAATGTCTATTAGTTTTAAAGATACTCGCTTGTGGCTGTTATAGTTGTTTCATATAATGTGAGGCCTTACTGTCTGACCGCGACTATAAGCGACAGGCGGAGCGGAGCGGTGAGCGTTTTTGAAAGCTTCCATTCGCTTGTCGCTTGTACCCGTGACTAGGTCTTAGTGTTACATATATTGTATTTGTAATAAATAAATGAATAGATAGGCAACCAAAAAAAAAACTACTGTCAAAATGATATCGTGATTTTTGTAAGGTGTTTATAACTTGCAATAATACATAGTATGTGTTGCAAAACTTCTTTTTTTGGACCAAATCATAGGATTCGATTGAAATTTGGTATGTGTATGTAGATTGGATGACCGAGTGTGGTCAGCAGATAAGCTTGTATTAAAAAATGACTGCGCACACATTACTCACACATACAACAGATCATCTACTCAAGTTTTTCACCTATATATATATATAATTGGTATTTGGTCGTTGATTTTACATTTCTGCGTATTTTTTTAGTTTTTGACCCGTTCCTCGTTTTTTAAGGTTGTGTGATTGTTTCCTTAGTTGGTTTATCAGACAGGCAGCTATACCTTATATGCTATACAGACATACATCTTATTTGGTGAATTGATATTGTTACAAAAAAACAGGTAATGCAATCAGTTTTGAGTGTGTGTTGAGTTACAATCCGCTCTGGGCATGCGTGGAAACTATAGTCCAAGTCCTGAGGCCTGTGCCCACCTGTGGGCCACGTATAGGAGCATCCTCACAGAGCATTCTAGAGTGATCAACTTAATAGTGATTTTCTTTCATTCAGTACAACTTTTGTATAAAACTACACGAGTTAGTTCTTAAGTTGTTTTTATTTGACGGCCGCACTCTGAGTAATCAATTAATGTTAACTGTTACAGTTATATCATGTAGAATTGATTGATGTCTTTGGGTGTGGCGGTTAGATATACTACTATTATGTTTTAGCTTTAATTATTTTGCATATACTCGTAGTTGTTTTTGTTAAATACGTAAATTGTAAGAAGCTATGTGATAGCATGTTATATTGTGTAAAATAAAAGATATAAAGGTTATTTTGTTGCCTTTTAGGCGCTGTCTCAGAGGCAAAATGAAAGATGCGTTTAAGCTGGTGAGTCTGAAATAGCTCGATTAAAAAAAAACTCGAAAAAAATATTTTAATAAGTCAGTAGACACCGTTTTTGGAAGTCGGAGAAAAAAAATATTTTCTACAAAGCTGTCGTTTATGTACCGTGAGTTTCACATAATTTAAGCTCTCTTGATAAAAATAATTCGAAATTATATGAAATTCAAAGTATTATAATTATAATGTACATTATGTATAAATCTATTGGCCATATGTGCCTTATTATGTGCCTGTTTAGTCGCTACGTTGCTAAGGAGTATTAAACATACAAACATATTTTTAAGACATTTATTTGAAAAATAATGAGGTAGTTGTTGCATGGTTAGAATATAGACATAGTTTATTATTGTATGGAATTGTGTAGTCAATAAATGTATATAAAGACAATTTTATTCTTTTATTGAACTTAGTGTATGTGAAAAAAGAGGGACTTGCGCGGTCCACCTAATTTGTCCACCCGGAAAAACTGCTGCAACGTTGTACCTTAGGCTCTGTCTACCCCGTAAGGTATAAAGACGTGACGTATGAAGTAAGTATGAAGAGAAGTAAATCGTGTACATTCTATGTTTTTTCTTTGCTCCTAGCCAGCATTATCCGGCATGGAAGGATTGATAATGATAGATTTGATACGATCTTTAGACCTGGAACCTGAGGGGCTATTCTGAAATTCGATTTTCGAAGTTCGTATCACGCCATCTCTCTCTCTCAAATTAATAACTATTAGTGAGAACGGAACAGTACGAAACGAACTTCGAAAATCGAATTTCAGAGTACAAGACCTGGGGCCTTACCATGACGTCCTAATTCCGACGCAGTTCAAGTTTTAGCTGTCACTTTTAGTATGAATCTGACAGCGAGCGAACCTAAACTGAAACGCATTAAGACGTCAAGTACGGCCCCTGCACGCTTACCCCCTTATTCATAAACGCACTATAGGCTCAGATCTGAGACTATAGGCCTCTGCTAAGTTAGTAATCGTTTGTCCTTATCTGTGAAAGGTAAATGTCAAAGTGACAGATAAGGACAAACGATTACTAAGTTAACAGAGGCCTATAGTGCGTTTATGAATAAGGGGGTTATTGTCTAACTCGCTCGCAATCACCATCATGTTCATCTTGACAGTTCTTGTATGAATGTAACAGCTAGCTGATTCCGATGCCAATTGTCAGCCCATACATGAACTGTCAAAATTAAGACTATAGAGATTGCGAGCGAGTTAGATAATAAGCCTACTGGTTCAAATGGAATAGGGAATATGCATTTAAAACTTAATGCAAATAAAAATTATTATTATTATTATTATTATTAAAAAATCATAACATTTCTTCACAAAATATGAAAATATAGTAAAAAAGATGACAAAATGTGAAATTAAAAGTAAAATCGGTCAAGAAACACGGAAAATATAAGAGTTTTAAACTACTGATTAGTCAGCGATTAGAGGGAGAGATCCGATATGACACGTGACGTCATTTGTCACAACGCCCATATAAAGTCCGTTTTTCTAGAAAGAGATGGAGACAAATCTTTAATAGCTTATATCTCGGTTATTTTTATAGTTATTTGAAAAATATTTCTTTCATACTGTAAATTATATAAATGAGCTTCTATAGAAAGCCATGAAAAAAATTAAGAATATTCCCTATTACTTATTCTGTGTCAATCCTACTAAGTACTATTATAATCCTACTACTATTATAAAGGCGAAAGTTTGTAAGTATGGATGTATGGATGTATGGATGTTTGTTACTCTTTCACGCCAGTACGGCTTAACGGATCTGGATAAAATTTGGAACAGACATAGTTTATGATTTGGAATAACACATAAGCTACTTTTTATCCCGGAAAATTGCGTAGTTCCCGCGGGATAGCGATAAACGAATTCTTTGCAGACGAAGTCGCGGGCAACAGCTAGTGGTAAATAAGTCTTATAGGAACGGCCAAGGTCGCCGTTATCGATTTTCGTACAAACATCGACAGGGAGCCGGCGCCGGCGCATGCAGCAGGGAGCGACAACCTTTGGTATTTTAGGACAGGGAATACAAAACTAAAGTCTCCAGTTTAAGTCAATTATTTTAGTTGCTTAGTCGGTTTGGTCACGTAGAGAGGATGATGAAAGAAGATTAATATGAGCAGATCTATATGGGGAGTGTGGGGTGCGTTGGGAGGGGAGGCCTAGACGGACGTTCCGTGATCAAATTGGGGACGTTTTGGAAAAAGGTCAGGTCAAGAGTACCCGAAACCGACGAGCATGTATGAAGTGATTGTTGAATGTGGATGAAGCGAAAGAGGTATGTCAGGATTGTAGCAAGTGGTACAAAGTTGTCTGCCTACCCCTGTGGGAAAGAGGCGTGACGGTATGTTTGTATGTATTTTAGTTGCGGGTGGTAGGACCTCGTGCAAAGTCCGTCCGGATCGCTACCGCCGTCTTACTCGCTAATCCTGCCGCCAAGCAGCAGTGCTTGCACTGCTGTGTTGCGGCGTGGAGAGTAAGACAGCCGGTGATATTACTGGCAGAGAGGTATTCTATCCTAGTCCTCTAGGCTGGCAACGCATCTGCAATCCCTTATTGTTGCGGGTGTCCATGGGTGGTGCTCGCTTACCATCAGGTGACCAGGCCCCTCTTCTCCACTGGGCACTATGGGCACGTGCCCAGGGCCCCGCGATCGAATGGGGCCCCCTAGTTCCTGCCAGATTACCAAATGATAACCGATATTTAGGTCATTTCATTTCATTTCATTTATTCAAATTGCATCCATGGTATTTACATAGGTGTTATAAAATATAGTATGTGTATATAGTATGTGTTATGTTATAGGGGCCCCATGATCCTAATGTGCCCAGGGCCTCAAATAGTTTAAAGACGGCCCTGCAGGTGACGCACTTGCTCGTTTGCCTTCCTTGTCGTAATTATGGCAGTGCTGTTAGCAGAATGTAATGGCAACTAACCTACAAAATGATCTTAAGGTAATCACTAAACAGGTTTTTTTTAATTTTTAATGCACCTTTTTATGCTGCTTATCTAACTAATCTAACTAATATTATAAATGCGAAAGTATGGATGGATGGATGGATAGATGGATGGATGTTTGTTTGTTACTCAATCACGCCAGAACGGCCCAACGGATCTGGATGAAATTCGGCACATAGATAGAGAAAAGTCTGGAATAGCACATAGGCTACTTTTCATCCCGGAAAATTGCGTAGTTCCCGTGGGATAGCGATAAACGAATTCTTTGCAGACGAAGTCGCTGGCAACAGCTAGTCGTAGATAATGTACAATCGGCAAAAAGTTAGTTTTAAAAATGTGTTTTTCAACGAAAACTTATTTTAATAGAAATAATATATCATTTAGGGCCTGTTTCACCGCTCCCTAACTGTCAGTTATCTATGATTCCGTCTCTATTTATTACTACGAAACAGACAGAGACGTCATCATAGATAACTGACAGTTAAGCAGTGGTGAGACAGGCCCTTAATTTACACCAATGTAAGAGGATTCTCTGACTCTAAATTAAGTAAACAGAACCTGTATCTTAGGATCTAGGGCAGCGGTCGTCACACTTTACTGACCAAGGGCCACATATGACAGTGTGAGCTCCAGGGAAAGGCCGCAGAGTATGTGAAGGCGCTCCAATAAGAGGTATTGATATCCAATGTATGTATAGTTGACTATTGAAGCAATTTACTTTGCCGCGGGCCGCACAAATAACGACCGCGGGCCGCAAATTGACGACCACGGATCTAGGGGCTCGCTATACTAACTACAAGAAAAAAATAAAAAAACTGCCTCAAAAATAAACAAATTAGCTTACAAAATACTATTACTTTATTTTTTTTAATTATGCATTTTAACTTTGCACCCACGGTTGGCGACCCCTGTCGGCAGCTGCCTCGCAGCTGTGCGTGACCGTTAGACGCGCACGCGCCACTCTATACAACCCCTAGCCCCTGTTTTATTGTCGCTGTCTCGCTCACACTTATGGCGTATAATATTAGAGAAAGGAATGGCTAGATACGAATTTCGAGTTCCGAATTTGGGATATCCCCTTAGTGTAATGTAAAGTTCTTGAACGCTGTAAGTGTCAAATACTATGAAAACGCCAAAACTTGTTATATAATGCTCTTACTTACATACATACCGTTACGCTTCTTTCCCACAGGGGTAGGCAGAGGCTAAGAGGGGGCTGAGAGGGGGTGATTGTTTCACTTGGTACAATCTTGTCATACCTCTTTCGCTTCATCCATAGTCATTAAACTCTATACATGCTCGTCGGTTTTGGTAGTGTCTTACTCCTTTATTTATTTATTATTTATGAGCCTTTTTTATTCCGAATTCGCTACAATTTCAGTAAGTACATGTTGTTGTTATTGTCTTACTCCTAGGTAGCTAATATTATAAATGCGAAAGTTTGTGAGTCTGTATAATGTGTATGCGGCTAGCAACCCATCACTATTTTGATTCCACTTTCCACTTATACGCCTACAATAATGCTAATCGTGGCCTTTAGGTCTTGTTGCCTTAGGCTCTGTAACCCCGTAAGAGATAAAGAAGTTGATTTACTTACTTATATGTATTTATAAATTTGTATTTACGTATGTGTTTGTGAAGAGATTGATGAATGTGGATGAAGCGAAAGAGGTATGTCAGGATCGTAGCAAGTGGAACAAGGTCGTCTCTGCCTACCCCTGTGGGAAAGAGGCGTGACGGTATGTGTGTTTGTATGTATTTACGTAAGTTTCTAATGGCGGTATTGCCGTCGAGAAGACCCACAGTGTGACCCAAAGTTGTCCTTAGCTTTCGCAATGACAATCATAATACTGTGCGTGACCCTTGTCCTTTGTCCTCCGATGAGAGAGAGAGAGAAGCACAAACGACAGAGACAGCAACAACATCTGCCGGCAGGTGCGACCGAGTGCAACGAGACTGCATTGTTTTTCATTATGCTGTTTGTAATTAAGCATTTAACCGACTTGTAAATAAGAGGGTTCTATTTTCTTATGCTTTTTTATGTATGCTTATGCTTACCTACTTAGGTACCTCTTTGGAAATGCTTATTTTTTATTTGCAAGAAAAATAATGTCGAGCGTAGGTATTCTTTTGAAATCGGTCAAGCAATTTAAATTTATTCGCATTTCAAATACACTCACGAGAGTCACGAGCAAAAATACAGTTGTTTGTAAAGTGACGCGTTCTTTTTACGCGCGAGTATGTACATAGGTAGTATATGATATGTTCCTCAGTGGGTAAATCATTTTTTTCGATAGTACCACTTATTTCAGCACTTCTGGTGACGGTGGTAACGATACGGACGGACCTTGCAAAAAATCCTACGTGCAAAACGTTGCTTCAAAAGACCGTTGTCAAAAAAAGCGTCGAGTAGCGTTCCGGGTACAGAACTGATAATTATTAGTTCTATGGCTCCGGGAGTGCCGGCAGAAGTGAAAACAGCAGCTAAGATTAGATTTTACTTTTATTAGTACTGGCCGCTTACAAAAAAAAACGTCCGTATTATCTATATTGACAGACCTCTAACAATGTGCTGATGCCCTAGTACTTTTGCTCCAAGATTCAACAAAAAAACACTTCAAAAATCAAACGCGATTCATTCGTATTTAATAAGCTCTTAGAGAATCTGATATCCTGGTACCTACTTAAACTCTCCCTCCGTCTTACGCCTGACACGAGTTTAACATTTTTTACTCATCCCAGAAAGTGCGCCGCTGAAGAAGTTTTCACGTCAATCAAAGAACGTTCTACTATCGTAGGTACAAAGGAACCCTAAAATGTCACCCTCAAAGACCTTCCGCTCACCGGCGCTCATTCAATAATTGCACAACATATACACACATACACACATTAGTATACATTCCAAATCCTTGAAAATCAACCTTAATTCAAACGAAACTCAGTTGAAATTGCCATAGCCAGCTCGCAAACTTACGTCCTTTTCAAATCGGCAAGTTTAAGAAAAATAAAATGTAAGCCCAACCGAAACGCGACTATAGCTCATAAACTTAAGTTTTAAAATGGAATGGTTTCAGTTTTATTTGAATTTGGAACGAACAGCGCGTGCCACAGGGGTGCGCGTACGCATCGACCCCAAGTTTTTTTGAAATCGGAACGAACGGCAGTTGACGGTTAGTCGTTGGAAGATGTAGACGTGACGTGTATAATAATAATAATTAAGTAATAATAAGTGAGGTGTTAAATTAAGGCATTGTAACGTATAAGTTAGTGTGTTAAAATAAGAAAGTGTATTAGTGTGTTAAAAAGTGACGTTGGTGATTCGTGATATATACCGGATAGGTACCCGTTTCATCTCAAAAACACTTCAGAACAATCAAAGGAAGAAACCGAATAGCAAATCAATAAAAGTAATAATACTAACAGCATAATTTGCAATCACGCAAAAAGCTCTTCATTGGAACAAATAACCAGACAGATCAGTGTTGCCGTTAGCGTACATTTTACACATTTGACGTACCTTTTTAGCCTCCAATGTGTTATGTGTAATGGGGTCCAGTTTACGTACCTTTTGATCTCATCCAAAACTATGTGTAACATTTTGTAAACTGCCGCCAAACAGTTGTGACAAAACTGAGTGATAGAAGCTGTGTTAAGAATTGAGTAAAAAAAAAGGCTTATGTACCTTTTTGTCCCAAAATGTACCTTTTCAGCGCTGTATATGTACCTTTTGGGAACTCAATTGTGGCAACACTGAGACAGATAGTTCAAAGGATCACGCAATAACATTACAGTAAACAATAATTCAACTTTACATAGGTACCTAGTACCTGCTACCATACCATAACGCAAGTGCAATTTAAAGAAAAGCACAAAAGCACAACGGTCATGGTTAAAAGCACACCCCTATCTCAGAAATCCAACGGAAGCACGCTCTAAGACACTCCCGGGGAAACTCTACGCTTAAAACATGGAATCACCCAAGATAGTATATAAATATTACTCTAACCCAGCCTTCTGTGGCCAAAGCGAAGGCTACACCAAATATGTCAAGACCCCTGATAGAAGAATGCCCCCACTCGGCGGCAATTCTCCAAGGAAATACGAATACGGCAACCGCATTGTGAGGACAGATATATCTGACAACCCTTTAAGGATGTCACCAGCTGGTGCGCTGAGGAACAGAGATGAGCCACCAGAACTGCCACCCAAACCGCCGAAGTTTCAGCGCCAGTTCCAAAGACAGTCCTCATTAATCTGCAAGCCAACTAGATCACAAGTGAGATGCCGATCAAGAAGCGAAGACCTTGAAATGGCGCAGTTCAAACTGGAGAAGACCAAGTATGACAGAAACGCCGAAAGCGACGATGGACTTGAAGACAGCAGGCTGAAACACAGATACGAAGTCATAAGAGACTTTGATGATGTAGTAGACTATTCTCCTACAAAGAAGAGGATAATAGAAGCCGATGCTAACGAAATAGAGGAATACAACGTCGATGCGCCCGATGAGCATGAAATGAAGGAAATACCCACGGAAATAGTTAAAACAGTTAATGGTAAACTGCACAGGTACGCTATAGTCCCGTCGGATGATGACGAACCGGTCAGAAAACACGTCGCTATCACCAGTCCTGTTATGAGTAAGAAGAATCTGATAGCCACTCAGAAACTGCACGAGCTTCTCTCTACTCCTAGGAAACTGAAGAGTTACGCCAGCCAGCCTTCTGTGAGGATTACTCCGAATAAAACTGTGAGCCCTACCCGGTTCCCCGGGACTCCTCAAAGGATAATATCCAGTACACCAACCCATGGAGTCACTCCCTCGAAATCTTGTGCTAATTTAACGTCATCAAGAAACGCTGCGTCACCTATTTCGCCAAAAGCCCAACAGAAGCTAAACTATGGAACGCCAGGAGAGTTCGAAAGGCCTGATGTGTTCGTGACCAGTTTTAGAGAGAAGAGCAGGGAAAGGAGTTTTGATTTGGATCGGAGGGAGGCGAGTCGAGAAAGCAGGAGGGAGTATGATAGGAGAAGTCCCAAGAAGGACAAGAAGAGCACTGCTATTATTATTCCTAGGTAAGTGTCAGCTTGTAAAAAGCCTATTACATAATGTATCCACTGAGATACGTGATTCAGTTTTTTTTGGCCTTTTTGGCAAACGAGCAACTACCTTATGGTAAGCGATCACCACTACCCAAGGACACTCGCTACACCAAAGGATTGCAGATGCCTTGTCATCCTCATCCTATAGGGCTAAGATATTGGCTAAGATGGATGCATTTCATCTGCTGCCTAAAGCTGCATTTCCACGAATGTGTTTTCATGAACCAATAGAAACGCTACATTTACCTATCCTCACTCCGCTAAGCTGTTTCCACCAGAGCTGTATCACGCGCTCTGATAGCTTACCCGTCTTTTTCTTACTGTTCTTTCTAGAAAAAGACTGGCAGTCTATTCTCTCGTGCTAACCGTGTTGGGGCCTTCCCATGACGTCCTAATTCCGACTCAGTTCAAGTTTTAGCTGTCATAGTATGAATCTGACAGCCAGCGAACCTAAACTGGATTGCATTAAGACGTCATGGTAAGGCCCCTGGGCTACTTTTCTAGCCACTTCCGAACTTCCAACGTAACCCTTAACCTTCAGGGTAGCTGCCCCCCCGTCTGTGTACTCCGACGAGACCTACAAGTCCTTCACCAGCGTGAAGACCATCAGCGCCGCGGCCGCCTCGCTCACCGTCGCCGCGCTCATGCTGACCCTGTGCGGTGGGCTCACCACGGGGCTCAGCTTCTACATGATGTACACGGTAAGGCTTAGCCTTGTTATCAAAAGCGTTAATAAGCTCGCCTTTGTACGATCGAGGGCATAAAATATCGATCGATGCAGCATCACATTTTTAACCAAACATTTTATTTCGAAAAATCACTCCGTTTGCCAGATGTATGTAGTACTAGCTTTTGCCCGCGACTTCGTCCGCGTAGACTTCATTTATTGACAAGTCATATTGCTATGCATATTTGAACAGGCACTTAGCACCCCTGTTCTGACATTTAATTGGTAAAATTATTATTATTTATTTAGCTTCTGCCCGCGACTTTCACACGTTTTCGACACGATTTTGGCTATCCCGCGGGAAATATGCAATTTTTCGGGATAAAAAGCAGCCTATGTTGTAATCTAGGGTACCAGCTATCTTCGTTCCAAATTTTATCCAAATCCGTCCAGTCATTTTAGCGTGAAGAAGGAACAAACATACACACTCACTCATTTACATCGTCACATCGTCACAAACTTTCGCATTTATAATATTAGTAAGAGGATAAGCGATATTAAATCTCGTGGGAATTTTGAAAATCCTTCCTTAGTGCACCTCTATGATACTGAAGCAATAATATTCATATACGTTGCGACTCTAGTCAGCTGCGATTTTCGACATGTTCATCGCTATCCCGCGGGAACTATGCAATTTTCCGGGATAAAAAGTAGCCTATAACCTGGCCGGTGATTTTCTCAACAGATTAGTCAAGTTTTCAACAAAATCCGTTCAGCCGTTTTCACGTGATGCGCGCACAAATAAACAGACAAAAATTCTAAAAACTGTTGGAACGTGTTCTGTTACCGATTCTAAGTATCCCCAGCCTATTTTTTAAAAAATATCTTTCATGTACACTTTCGACCCTCTTCAGCTTTATTATATGTACTAGCTTTTGCCCGCGACTTCGTCTGCGTAGGTAGGATTAGTATTTTGGGTAGCTTATTCTTAGTGGTAGGCAAACATTCAATTAGAGCACAAATTACCCTTAGGGTATTGCATCTTCGTAGTGAATTTCACTCCCCTATTCACATCTTTGACAATTTCTGCAGTCAAAAACTAAATTCTATGCTCTTCCCCGGGACCATAACAATATCCATCCCAAATTTCGTTTAAGTCGGTTCATCGGCTTAAGCGCGAAGAAGGCAAAAGACAAACGCACTTTTATATAAGAGGAGGCCTTTGCCCAGCAGTGGGACACTCAATTAGGCTAACATAAAATAAAAAAATTCATACATCAAGTAAGTACTTAGTTATTTTTAAGATTTGTTAGTTTTCTAAGTGACTTTAACGCCATTTCATGCCCTAAAGATATGAAAAAAAAGGTTCCTTCAAACAATAGATATATTAATTGTCAACCCAATTTTCTCCTCAGATGTTCTTTAAACAGCTGAAACACATAGGTATTATTTATTTTTGTGTCTAATCAAAAGTCTAAAAATAAAGTTCCTCCGTTTCTCAAGGTCAATTTTATCTCTATACCAAATTTCATAAAATCGTTTCAGTGATTCAGTGGTTTAGGCATGAAAGCGTAACAGACAGACATAAAAAGGAATTAAATTTATAATATTGGTAGAGATAAGGATTATTATGAAACACAATAATTGTATTGTTTATGAATAAATAAATGAATGAATGAATGAATGAAATAGTTTTTGTAAAAACCGGCTAATTGCGAGTCGAACTCGCGCACCGAGGATTCCGTATAAATTCGGCAAGTGAATATGATATCCAATGTTAGCAGAGCCCTGCTCCTAAGCAAAATCTAGGCATTCTTCAGAGGTCATTTTATATCGGATTCTTACACAGGCAGACATTAAAAAAAATATTGATTTTATTTAATTTGCGTTGTGCTATATGACCCACCATCTTAAAAAATTTCAAATTTCTAAGACAACTGGAAGTACCTACCTAAATACCCAATATTTTTTGAGAGCACGGCGATTTGTATGGAAACACCCTTTCTAATTAGATTGTACTTTGTGATTGTATAGATTTAAGGCGAAGGGATAGGCAAATGACCTTGCCCGTTCGTGACGTGGCAAGCAGTCCGATCAACGCGACATCTGTTAAATAATCGACGCGTGAACTCGATGCGAATGGGCGCGTGCTGATGGATTGAAATATTGCACTGCGATGTTAGTAGATGGCGCTTGCTTTAGTTTTCCGATTGCCTACACAGACACAGCATAATGTTCAAATCAGATTTTGCAAAAATAATAAAAAAAATTAACATTTCGGCATTCGTAACGTGGCCTTTAAGGTCTTGTTACCTTGGGCTCTGTCTGCTCCGCAAGGAATAGAGACGTTATTTATGTATGTATGTATGTGATATAATACATGAGAAAGTTTGTGACGATGTGAGTGAGTGTGTATGTATGTTTGTTTCTTCTTCAAGCTACAACAACTGGACGGATTTGGATGAAATTCGGAACGAAGACAGTTGGTACCCTAGATTAAAACAGGCTACTTTTTATCCCAGAAAAATGCAGTTTCCGCGGGATAGTGATGAACGTGACGTCAAAGGTGTCCAGAGTCTGTTTAGAGTCGCAACATTGCAGAATAAAGTTAAACTTGAACGTGTGCGGGAAAGATACAGAATAAGGCATGGTTTTTCCAATGATTATCTTCAAAACCAATATCCGAGGGTCCGAGAGGTCCCCAAACATAAATCCGTTATCAAAAATGAAAAAGGTGGCCGCCATTTTGAATTCTTTAAGTTTTGGACCGATTATTTTCAAAATCGATATCTGAGAATCCGAGTGGTCGTCAAACACAAATCTGCTATCGAAAATGAAAAAACTGGCCGCCATTTTGAAATCAGTTTACCGACCGATTGATTTCAAAATCGATATCTGAGAATCCGAGTTGTCTCCAAACATCGAAAATGAAAAAACTGGCCGCCATTTTGAATTCTTTACTTTTTGAACCGATTGTTTTCAAATTCGATATCTGAGGATCCGAGTGGTCCCCAAACGTGAATCCGTTTTTAAAAATTAAAAAAGTAGCCGCCATTTTGAAAACTTTTGTTTTTCGACTGATTGTTTTCAAAATCGATATCTGACGATCCGAGTGATTCCCAAACACGTATCCGTTATATAAAATGAAAAAAGTGACCGCCATTTTGAAATCTCTAGTTTTTGAACCGATTGTTTTCAAAATCGATATCTGAGGGTCCGAGTGGTCCCCAAACATGAATCCGTTATCAAAAATGAAAAAAGTGCCCGCCATTTTGAAATCTTTAGTTTTTGGACCGATTATTTTCAAAATCCATATCTGACGATCCGAGTGGTTCCCAAACACGTATCCGTTATATAAAATGGAAAAAGTGGCCGCCACTTTGAAATCTTTAAGTTTTGGACCGAATATTTTCAAAATCGATATCTGAGGGTCCGAGTGGTCGTGAAACACAAATCTGCTATCGAAAATGAAAAAACTGGCCGCCATTTTGAAATCTTTAGTTTACCGACCGATTGATTTCAAAATCGATATCTGAGAATCCGAGTTGTCTCCAAACATGAATCCGTTTTTAAAAATAAAAAAAGTGACCGCCATTTTGAAATCTTTAAGTTTTGGACCGAATATTTTCAAAATCGATATCTAAGGGTCCGAGTGGTCGTGAAACACAAATCTGCTATCAAAAATGAAAAAACTGGCCGCCATTTTGAAATCTTTAGTTTACCGACCGATTGATTTCAAAATCGATATCTGAGAATCCGAGTTGTCTCCAAACATGAATCCGTTTTTAAAAATGAAAAAAGTGACCGCCATTTTGAAATCTTTAAGTTTTGGACCGAATATTTTCAAAATCGATATCTAAGGGTCCGAGTGGTCGTGAAACACAAATCCGCTATCAAAAATGAAAAAACTGGCCGCCATTTTGAAATCTTTAGTTTACCGACCGATTGATTTCAAAATCGATATCTGAGAATCCGAGTTGTCTCCAAACACGTATCCGTTATCAAAAATGACAAAAGTGGCCGCCATTTTGAAATCTTTAAGTTTTGGACCGATTATTTTCAAAATCGATATCTGAGAATCCGAGTGGTCGTCAAACACAATTCTGCTATCGAAAATGAAAAAACTGGCCGCCATTTTGAATTCTTTACTTTTTGAACCGATTGTTTTCATATTCGATATCTGAGGATCCAGGTGGTCCCCAAACATGAATCCGTTTTTAAAAATGAAAAAAGTAGCCGCCATTTTGAAAACTTTTGTTTTCCGACCGATTGATTTCAAAATCGATATCTGAGGATCCGAGTTGTCTCCAAACACGTATACGTTATCAAAAATGACAAAAGTGGCCGCCATTTTGAAATGTTTAGTTTTCAGACCGATTATTAACCGATATCTGAGGGTCCGAGAGGTCCCCAAACATAAATCTGTTTTTAAAAATGAAAAAAGTGGCCGCCATTTTGAATTCTTTACTTTCTAGACCAATTGTTTTCAAAATCGATATCTGAGGATTCAAGTGGTCCCCAAACATGAATCCGTTTTTATAAATGAAAAAACTGGCCACCATTTATCAACCCGTTATCAAAAATGGAAAAAGAGGCCGCCAGCTCAGATATCAATTTTGAAAACAATCTGTTCAAAAACTAAACATTTCAAAATGATGATGACTTTTCTATTTTGTATAACGGATACGTGTTTGGGAACCACTCAGATCGTAAGATATCGATTTTGAAAACAATCGGTACAAAAACTAGTTTTTAAAATGGTGGACACCTTTTTTTATTTTTAAAAACGGATTCTTGTTTGGGGACCACTCGGATCCTCAGATATCGATTTTGAAAACATTTGGTCCAAAAAGTACAGAATTCAAAATGGCAGCCAGTTTTTTTTATTTTCGATAGCAGATTTGTGTTTGATGACCACTCGGACCCTCAGATATAGATTTTAAAAATAATCGATCCAAAATTTAAAGATTTCAAAATGGCGGCCACTTTTTTCATTTTTAAAAACAGATTTATGTTTGGGGACCTCTCGGACCCTCAGATATCAGTTTTGAAAATAATTGGTCTGAAAACTAAATATTTCAAAATGGCGGCCACTTTTGTCATTTTTGATAACGTATACGTGTTTGGAGACAACTCGGATCCTCAGATATCGATTTTGAAATCAATCGGTCGGAAAACTAAAGATTTCAAAATGTCGGCCAGTTTTTTCATTTTTGATAGCAGATTTGTGTTTCACGACCACTCAGACCCTTAGATATCGATTTTGAAAAAAATCGGACCAAAACTTAAAGATTTCAAAATGGCGCCCACTTTTTTCATTTTTAAAAACGGATTCATGTTTGGGGACCTCTCGGACCCTCAGATATCGGTTTTGAAAATAATCGGCCCAAAACTTAAAGATTTCAAAATGGCGGCCACTTTTTTCATTTTTGATAATGGATTTATGTTTGGGGAGCTCTCGGACCCTCAGATATCGGTTTTGAAAATAATCGGTCCAAAAACTAAGGATTTCAAAATGGCGGCCACTTTTGTCATTTTTGATAACGGATACGTGTTTGGAGACAACTCGGATTCTCAGATATTAATTTTGAAATCAATCGGTTGGTAAACTAAAGATTTCAAAATGGCGGCCAGTTTTTTCATTTATAAAATCGGATTCATGTTTGGGGACCACTCGGATCCTCAGATATCGATTTTGAAAACAATTGGTCTAGAAAGTAAAGAATTCAGAATGGTGGCCAGTTTTTTCATTTTCGGTAGCAGATTTGTGTTTGACAACCACTCGGACCCTCAGATATCGATTTTGAAAATAATCGGCCCAAAACTTAAAGATTTCAAAATGGCGGCCACTTTTTTCATTTTTGATAACGGATTTATGTTTGGGGAGCTCTTGGACCCTCAGATATCGGTTTTGAAAATAATCGGTCCAAAAACTAAAGATTTCAAAATGGCGGCCACTTTTGTAATTTTTGATAACGGATACGTGTTTGGAGACAACTCGGATTCTCAGATATCGATTTTGAAATCAATCGGTCGGTAAACTAAAGATTTCAAAATGGCGGCCAGTTTTTTCATTTTTGATAGCAGATTTGTGTTTCACGACCACTCGAACCCTTAGATATCGATTTTGATAATATTCGGTCCAAAACTTAAAGATTTCAAAATGGCGGCCACTTTTTTAATTTTTAAAAACGGATTCATGTTTGGGGACCACTCGGATCCTCAGATATCGATTTTGAAAACAATTGGCCCAAAACTTAAAGATTTCAAAATGGCGGCCACTTTTTTCATTTTTGATAACGGATTTATGTTTGGGGAGCTCTCGGACCCTCAGATATCGGTTTTGAAAATAATCGGTCCAAAAACTAAAGATTTCAAAATGGCGGCCACTTTTGTCATTTTTGATAACGGATACGTGTTTGGAGACAACTCGGATTCTCAGATATCGATTTTGAAATCAATCGGTCGGTAAACTAAAGATTTCAAAATGGCGGCCAGTTTTTTCATTTTTGATAGCAGATTTGTGTTTCACGACCACTCGAACCCTTAGATATCGGTTTTGAAAATAATCGGTCCAAAAACTAAAGATTTCAAAATGGCGGCCACTTTTGTAATTTTTGATAACGTATACGTGTTTGGAGACAACTCGGATTCTCAGATATCGATTTTGAAATTAATCGGTCGGTAAACTAAAGATTTCAAAATGGCGGCCAGTTTTTTCATTTTTGATAGCAGATTTGTGTTTCACGACCACTCGAACCCTTAGATATCGATTTTGATAATATTCGGTCCAAAACTTAAAGATTTCAAAATGGCGGCCACTTTTTTAATTTTTAAAAACGGATTCATGTTTGGGAACCACTCGGATCCTGAGATATCGATTTTGAAAACAATTGGCCCAAAACTTAAAGATTTCAAAATGGCGGCCACTTTTTTCATTTTTGATAACGGATTTATGTTTGGGGAGCTCTCGGACCCTCAGATATCGGTTTTGAAAATAATCGGTTCAAAAACTAAAAATTTCAAAATGGCGGCCACTTTTGTCATTTTTGATAACGGATACGTGTTTGGAGACAACTCGGATTCTCAGATATCGATTTTGAAATCAATCGGTCGGTAAACTAAAGATTTCAAAATGGCGGCCAGTTTTTTCATTTTTGATAGCAGATTTGTGTTTCACGACCACTCGGACCCTTAGATATCGATTTTGAAAATATTCGGTCCAAAAAGTAAAGAATTCAAAATGGCGGCCAGTTTTTTTCATTTTCGGTAGCAGATTTGTGTTTGACGACCACTCGGACCCTCAGATATCGATTTTGAAAATAATCGGCCCAAAACTTAAAGATTTCAAAATAGCGGCCACTTTTGTCATTTCTGATAACTGATACGTGTTTGGAGACAACTCGGATCCTCAGATATCGATTTTGAAATTAATCGGTCGAAAAACTAAAGATTTCAATATGGCGGTCTTTTTTATTTTGATAACGGATCCATGTTTGGGAACCACTTTGACCTTCAGATATCATTTTTTTTTTCTTTCTAATGATAGACTATACATTGGAGTACTACTTGCCTCATTATCAAAATTTTTCATGCAGTAATTCCAACCAAAATCCTATTTCCCATGCTTGTTCGCTAAACAGCAAGTAAGTATCAAACCAACCTGCCACTAAGTTCCCAAAAAACGGATTGAAAATAATAACTTTTAACTTAATATAGGTATTATACGTGCGAAGCGAACGAGTACGACTTTTTGAAGCACTGTTTCGCGCCTATTCTGTGACTCAAACAACATGCTTAGCCAAACCAATATGAAAAAACGCGAAGCGAATATTGGCAACGTCGCGTCGCTTACGCACTGCCGCCACCGAGCGAACATGCAACGTTGCTTTTTCCTTATTATTTTCATACGTCTTATCCAAATTATTTTTTTATTTATTTATCTATTATTTTTTTATTATTTTTTTATGAACATTTTTGGTTTTATCTTAATAATTTATTTCATTGTATTATCCTTTTAACATATTTTTGGTTTCCGAATTTTTTTGTACATTGAAAAGCGCCTGATTGAATGTGCGGGCAAATATTGCGTTCGCCCTTTTCACAGGATCAGGGCAGTACTACTCTCTAAATCCTTATTTGTTGGCTAATTGAAGCAAACGCACCGCGGAATTTTAATTATGAGTTACTAGAGTGACCTCGTCGAGATTGGTAACAAACAGATTGGTTTCACCCGAGCAAACCGTGCACAAAATATTTTCGAGACTCTTAGAGCAAACGAATTTTTGTACTAACTACGACATTAAGGAATATGTTTTCACCGGTGAATTCTAATTCAAGACATGTTTTATAGAATGTGCAGTTTTCAAAACTCCAAATTGTGTATTATCGCCATAAAACATGCACAAAAACAACCAATTTATGAGCTTTTGCCTATCCCTTCGCCTTAAGGGTTAGTCTTTTCACAACTCCAAGGGACCGTAGATCTAAGTATCGGTTATTAATTTCAACTTTATACCTATACGCGTTCCCGAGGAAAAGAAACTTGACAGACAAAAGGACGGATAGATAGACGGACAACTAAGTGATTCTGGGTTCCTTTTTTCCTTTAAGGAACTTTGAAAATAGATACTTCCTAGGTACAAATAATTTCATTCATGTAGCGTAGCGACATCTATTAACGAATAGCGGAACTAATTAATCCATTGTAAACTTTATTATTATTCTGTTGCTTAGTATTATTATAACATATTACATGTACTACATTTTTAAACTCAGGACTTCTTCCTCTTTCATTTGGTATCCCAATAAATAATGTATCAAAAAATATTTTTGGTGGACCCCCCCTTTTTCTTTAATATCTCGACTTCTAGATGGAATTTCGAAAAAAACGCGACATGGGAGTTTAAGTTAGACCTCCAGCAATACAATAAAAAAACCGCATTCAGTTTGGTGCAGTAGTTTTTGCGTAGCGCGGTAACAAACATACAGACAGACAGACAGACAGACAGACAGACAAAAATTCTAAAAATTGTATTTTTGGCTTCTATAGCGCTAATATAGGCCCCTTAATTTATTTTTCCTTAAATATCTCCCATGTACAGACATCGACCTGTTACAATTTTATTATATGTATAGATAGATTATGTATGTTTGTTTATACGTATGTATCGCCAGGTGGGTCGCCGCTACTACCTTGACTTCGGCGTGCTGGCTGGCTTCACCTGCTTCCTCCTGGGGCTGCTGGGGCTGCGCTCGCGCCGCCACCAGCTGCTGCCCAACCGGAACTACATCTCGGGTGAGACATCATCTCCAGTCTATGATATTATAATGGGTGTTCTGCCTTTTCGCCGATTTTTTTTTGATCGAATTTCATTTGGCAACCATCGTTTCACCGAATGTTCACTTTGACAACTGACAATTGGCAAATTTTTTTATGCCATGTATGTTACACTAGGCCGAAAAAGTCTTATGATTAATTTGGATTAATTTAGGTTTAGCCGCGAACATGTTTGTTTTAATTTATCAACAATCTTTTTTACCTTAGAATGTCTTATTTTTTACTAATGGTTATGTAGTACCACATACGCGCATTTATGGACCAAGCAAAGGAGAAGGTTAATGTAGTGTCGTATCAGGAGCTCAAAACAATGGCAGAGGAAAGAAGTGAATGGCAACTACTCCACCGACAAGAGCTGGGCTCTTAAATTTGAGAAGATGTAGTACCATTTGGCTATATAAAAAATTTCATTTTAATAAGTGTCCATGTAAAAAAAAACAAACGTTGAACTGGCAATCGTGAGGTTGGGAAATGAAACTTATCATTTTAACAAGTTGCCATATGATGATTCGGTAAAATGAAATTCGGCCAAACGTTGGTTGGGAAGTGAAATTCGGCAATAAAATTTTCGGCAAATCAATAGAGAACCATTATAATGATTGACTTTGAACTTAGGCTTGTGTAATTGTAGCTTCGAGAAAAGCGCCATTGGGAGTCCAGTCCACCGTTACTAATATAGTTATTGTATCGCCATTTCTTTCATACACCATAACAACATCAACTCTTTCCAGGATACATCGTGTTATCTACCTTCTCGCTCCTCAGCGCGTTCGGTCTCCTTCTGCTGCTGTCCATCCAGCCGCAGCCAGGCACAGCGTTAAGCGACATAACGTCGGGGGCGGTCTGTGCTGTCAGCGCCCTGTCGCTCTTTGTCGCGTCTCTCGGGGTGCTGGCGTCGTACTGTTGTGCTAGAGACCCGCCTGACAATCGAGTTGGTACCGCTAGATGGTACTGAAGTAGCTATAATCTTACTAATATTATAAATGCGAAAGTATGGATGGATGGATGGATGTATGTTTGTTTGTTACTCAATCACGCCAGAACGGCCCAACGGATCTGGATGAAATTCGGCACATAGATAGAGAAAAGTCTGGAATAGCACATAGGCTATTTTTTATCCCGGAAAATTGCGTAGTTCCCGCGGGATAGCGAAAAACGAATTCTTTGCGGACGAAGTCGCTGGCAGCATCTAGTATACTATATGTAGATGTTTGAAGTTGGTGTCCGTTCCCCATTCCACTTTTCCACAATAATGCAAAACGTGGCCAGCAGGCTTATTACGTAACTCGCTCGCGATCATCATCGTCTTCATTTTGACAGTTCATGTATGGGCTGACAGTTGGCATCGGAATCAGCTAGCTGTCACATGCATACAAGAACTGTCAAAATGAACGCGATGGCGTTTTCGAGCGAGTTAGACAATAAGCCTACAGTTCTCATACTGGCACTCCCCACTTGGCGTATTTATTCAAATATTTGCGTGAGTGAAGGGGATGCACTATATTGTTTCTAGCGTATGCGACGAGATGCCAATAGCGCAACGCGAACACGCAACGCCAAGTGGAGTGCCAGTATAGTTTTTGAACTGCAAACGTGTTCGAGATGTATTTTCTTGCCGAAAATGTTCGCTAATCCTGCCGCTAAGCAGCAGTGCTTGCACTGCTGTGTTCCGGTGTGGAGAGTAAGACCGCCGAGGAAATTACGGGCACAAGAGGCATTTCATCTAAATCCCTCTAGGTTGGCAACGCATCTGCAATCCCTCCGGGGTTGCGGCTGTCTATGGGCAGTGGTGATCGCTTACCATCAGGTGACCCACTTGCTCGTTTGCCTTCCTATTCACATAAAAAAAAAAAAAACTAATATGCTAATTCAATTAATTACGTGAAACGATCTCGGAGGAATAAGAAACGATTGGCTTTTCTTCGACCTCTCCCCCTTCTCCCCTTGACTGATGAAATGTCTCGACTAGGCTCATAACGTGGTACTTAGGATTTAAGATTATTTCACTGGAAAAATATTTCTTAGTTTTTTGAGGGAAAAAAATTACTTCACCATTAAAATGGACGGTTTTTGATGCCTAGCGCCATCTATTGTAAAACTATGTACTTACGTTTATTGTTGGGAGATTGAAATTATTTGTACGTGTAACCAAAGCATTCAGCTCTATAATCTCTAAGTTTATTTTAAATAATGAATGAATTGTTAAATTATATAATAAATATTTATATGAAATTTACTTGGTTTCATACTTCTTTCTTGTCCTAATACGTCCTAAATTCCTTTTTTCCAAATACCCGCAAAGTTGGATAGTAAAATAATAACAGTAAAATAACTATAGGTACCTACTCATCAATTGAAAAGGACTCATAAAAAGTTCATCTGAGGAAAACACATAATGCTTTTATTTGGGGGATTCATCCATGGGAATGGGGAATCACACATTATTAAATTAACGTTACTACCATAAACTTGTTAAGTCCATTACAAAACATTATTGGTAGATTATTACGTAGAACGGAACGCAAAATGACAGTATCATTTTCTAAAAATATTTTTTAGCATATGGCAGTATTTTAAAAATGTATCATTATGAATATTTTATACAATCATATTTTTTTATTATTTTGATGTATATTTTTGCTGTCCCTCTACAACTAGAATATATAGCCCAATTAAAATTATACTACATCCATGGACACATGTTAGTTAACGCCGTGGAACGGAACGTTAATGTTACTACTAAACTAATACTAATAAACGTCAATCAGTTCCCGAGATACTTGCAATTTTGTTATCAAATTTTAATTGAAACAACAATACAACGATGATTTCCTGATAAAAGCTACGACTCTAACATAACTGTAAATCGTACCACCGTTAGTTATGCATTTGATATCTAATTTATAGTAATTTAAGTTAGTTCGTGGTGATAATATTGAAGTAATCAAGTAAGTCTTTGTTAACGTTGTATCATACGTTTGGCTGTTTATTTATAAATGGGCCTGTGTTATTAAAAAAATTATAAAAAAGAAGCTGTTTTTGTTTTTTCTGTAACCATTGTGAGTCACAACTGGGCTTGAGAATAGATAATCAGCCAAATTATGTAGAGCACTGAGTGTATTTGAAATTCAAATATCATTTTGTTCTCACTTAGTTTAGTTTGAACTATAGGAATAGGATAAAACAAGTTATATTCGCTGGTTCTAACATAAGTTTTGTGGTATTTTTTTGCCCATTGGACAGAAAGTGGGTACATTTAGCTTAGCAATGTTATGGTGTGTTGTATGAATCACTTCATTGTCTAAAATTATTCTATTAGTTATTACTGATTACAACCTTGGCTGACAATATTTCTCAATTACTTCAAAAATTTTATTAGCATAAATCTCCATACACACAATTTGGAATATTTACATAAAAAACATGTCATTTGTTGTTATGTAAACAATTTTTGTAATAATAATTTCAGTGTTGCTAGCAAATCTAGACTAATTAATGAATGTAGTTTGAATTGAACTTTACATGAGAAAAGTATCGGATACCTACAAAAGCACCATTTTCAGTTTATGTCATTTTTCTATTTTGTAGAGAGTCTCAATGTTTGCCATTTATTTAGCGTTTTTTTCTTTATTTTTGTATATAATGTGCTTAAATAATAAATTATTTTGATTAAATACCACTTTCATTTACTGTAGTCTGAGAGAGAAAACCTTCATTGTATTGGCTTTTTTTGCTTACCGCCACACTCAGATGCTTAACACTCCTTTTTTTATGTTATATGGGGCAAACAAGCATACGGGTCACCTGATAGAAAGCAATCACAAACTAAGTAACACCTGATTCAACTAATTAAAATTTACATTTATTTTTAATTTGAGCCTTTCCATATTTAAGGGCCTGTCTCAACACTCCTTAATATACCTATTCCTTATATTTATATTTAGACATACAAGTAAACAATAAAATGCTACAAACTATCAGTTAACTGTCAGTTATCACCTGTGTATGTTCTTGCGAATTAAATAATTTAATTTCATTTGTCTATGATTCCGTCTCTATTTATTACTACGAAACAGACAGAGACGGCATCATAGATAACTGACAGTTAACGAGCGGTGAGACAAGCCCTTAGTAGCTGATGCCCTAATTATTCACAAACAACTATCATAATAATATGTTATCCAAGTGTTTGTTAAATAGCCGTTATCTCTGCAGGCACCAAAATGACGGACCATTCTGTCAGAATAGCTGCGGAGTCCCTGCTGGGCAGTGTTAACAACCCGCACTACACAACATTGTGTGAGTATTATTAAAATATCTGTGTAACTATACTACTTACGCATATGAATATACATCTTCAATGCCAACAACCAAGGTATCCGCTGGGGAACACTGCATAAAAACACATGAAAGTTATAACAATTTACGTGAGAGGAACACTGACTTTGTTTCAAATGTGCAATTTTTGTAGGCTATACCCTAATACAATGTAAAATACAGAACACTATGACAACAAAGGTTACTGGCGAGATTCCTTTTAGGTATTAGCCCACATTGTAAATCTGTTTGTCCTGTAACCAATGTTCTCATGTGTTTTACTATGGTAAAGATTATACTTCATTTAATTTAGAATGAGAAACCACAATAACATTATATTGCAGCTGGTCAACTATTTCTTACCTAGCAAACAGTACAGTGCAATAGTTTGGCAGTCGCAAAATAAAATTGTCTTAATGCCACTTTATTTGCGTGGCGTCAATTGTTACCCTAGTATAAATCGTAAAGTGATTACAGTTCACGAGCCGCAATATAATGTTTTTGTGGTTTCTCATCGTAAATTAAATGAAGTATACATACTTACAGCATGTGTCTAAGTTTGTTGTGTAGACATTTTTACTACTTACCTACTTACTTCTTTGTCCTGTCACTGTGCCATGTACTTGTTATTATTTTCAACTAAGGAAACTATAGGTCTATTTTCACTCATTGTATCATGGTTATTTATGTACCTATACGTCCGTTTGTTTCTTAATAAATAAATTTAAAAAAAGTAATTTATGTCGGCAGGTAGTTTTTAGTGAGGTCATATCATACCATGGGAAAATTTTCAATGGGTTCAATAAAAAAAAAAAAAACTAAGTACGGGTAGCACTCCAGGATTGTGGCAGAAGTGATTAATAATGTTTGCTTTGAAAAAGCACATGATTGAATTATGTCCTTATAACCATAGCTGGGCACCGTTAATCAAATAGTTAACTTCGTTAATCGTTAATCCGCTACAAAAAAAGTTAGCTTCGTTAAACGTTAAAGCGTTACATTTCGGAAGAATTAACGCAAGTTAACGTTAATCGTTAATCCGTTAATATATATGTAAAATTGCATTTTAATATCGTTACGTTAGTGAACTTATAAAACCTGTTGGTTTAGGTTCTGCGCTAAATAATGAAATGATCAAACGAAACAAATCTCTTCGCAGTTTTCTCACTCGCACAAGCCGGCAAAATATGTCTAGTTTTAGTTTAGTTTTGTTTTTGTTTCACTCGTTGCCACGCGCCGCCCGGTTCTTGTCGTTTCATACTTGTCTGAATCTGTTTTTCGCGCCGCGCCGCGGTGCCGTGCGGTAAATAGTAGGCATAGGATTAACGATTAACGGACTTCTGCATATTAACGGAAGTTAACGTGCCCGTTAACAGTTTTAAAAGTTAACTTAAAAGTTAATCCGTTAATCAAAATGTTAACTTCGTTAATTAACGATTAACGGATTAACGAGTTAATGCCCAACTATGCTTATAACCTAGATGAATTTTATAATGTTAGTAAATTATTGGATAGTGTAAAATGACTAAGTACTGATTGAATATGAGTCTAAATAGATGGTTCTTGGTGTATAGTGTAAGAAATGACATTTAATAATACTATTGATATTGTATATTGAGGTTCTTGTATTGGCAATAATTATTGTAATATTTGATGTACTTAATGTTAATGTTTGTTTTGCTTATGACTAATATGTATTTAGCTACACCCTATGGGTAAAATTGTACGTTTGCAATTTGATGCTAATAAATAAATAAATAAATAAATGTTTATTAAGTGCTTACACCTACCAATGTCAATGTTCCCTTATCAACATCCGATATCAAACAGGTATAGTGTTACAATACTGAACAATAGACCTTTAATGCTTTAAGAGCAAATAGGTTAGTTGAGCTTTACATTTAGACTAAACAATCTAGTTTAAACTAGCCTCTGATAGCCGCCTCTTCATTCCTCTTGAGACCATGGATGCAAAGTCTCGTCCGAAACGTCGAGGTATTTACAAAAATAGTTTAGTTTAGTTTAGTTTATTTATTCTCTCAGCATGAAATTACAGTATAAATGAATTTAGTGTCATGTACAATAATAAGTTGTCAATGTTATAAAAATAGGTACTGAAATAAATTAGAAAATTTGTCAATACTCATCGATTTGTGAATTCATTTTATTTATGTGATTATGTCCCTTTTTACTTATAATAATGTGTAAATATCTCGAAAGTGTTACAATTTTATGAAACCTTGTATATGTAGATTTAAGGAAGATATAAGATTTTTAACTATATTTATTTATGTTCCAGCCCACTCCCACTCCTTGAACCTGGTCTCCGAGGACCTGGCGGCGGGGCACCGGCCGGGCGGCGGGATGTCCACCGTCAGGCGGTTCTTCTGCCTCTTCGTCACCTTCGACCTGCTGTTCACCAGCCTCATGTGGCTCATCTGCGTTATGGTACATACATACATATATATCGTCACGCCTCTTTCCCACAGGGGTAGGCAGAGACTACTTTGTTCCACTTGCTACTATCCTGAGATACCTCTTTCGCTTCATCCACATTGATCTCTCCATACATGCTCGTCCGTTATGGTAGGTTTTTTATTTTTTTATTTAAGCCTTTTTATTCCGAATTCGCTATAATTTCAGTAAGTACATGTTGTTGTTATTGTCGTTTATTTATTAAATTGTCGCGTAATTCGGCGTGCCTCATGGCTGCCTCTCCGTGTATTGGAGGGTTTGGGCTATAGTTCCCACGCGCGCCCAGTGCGGATTGGGAACTTAACACACACCATTGAATTTCTTCGCAGATGTGTGCAGGTTTCCTCACGATGTTTTCCTTCACCGAAAAGCTCATGGCAAATTACAAATGTAATTTTCGCACATAAATTCCGAAAAACTCAGAGGTGCGAGCCCGGGATTTGAACCCACGACGCTCTGCTTGAGAGGCCACAAGTCAACCACTAGGCTACCACGGCTTTTTTATAATACATGCATAAATTGCATAATATACCGTGCGAAGCCGGGGTGGGTCGCTAGTATAAAATAATTGAATTCATTGTTGAATTTCCTTAACATACATATATTTACAATTGCAATTGTATATTACAGATGAAAGGGGAAACATTGGAGCAGATATTCAACCGGGAGATAATAAACTACAACATAAAGATATCACTCTTCGACATAGTGTTGGTAGCGGTCTGCCGGTTCGTGCTTCTACTGTTGTTCTACGCAGTCATATATATTAACAACTGGAGTGTTATAGCGGTGAGTTTATACTATGTTCGGGAAAAAAAGAAACCGGTAGACTTATTGTCTAATTCGCTCGCAATCGTAATCGTGTCCATTTTGACAGTTCATGTATGGGCTGACAATTGGCATCGGAATCAGCTAGCTGTCACATCCATACAAGAACTGTCAAAGTGAACACGATGGCGATTGCGAGCGAGTTAGACAATAAGCCTACGGGTCACTTTTCATACAACTTTCGTACTAATAGGAGTCGAAGTGGTCGCCATGGCCGAAATAGGTCGGAAGGATCATCATCATCATCATTTTCAGTATTTCTTGACCGATATCACTTGCCATCTCTTTCAAGATCCTACTAACATAATAAATATGAAAGTTTGTGAGGATGGATGTTTGTTACTCTTTCACGCCAGAACGGCTTAACGGATCTGGATGAAATTTGGAACAAACATAGATTATGGTCTGGAACAGTGGTGGGCAAACTTTTTTCATGGCGGGCCAGAAAATCACAGATATTTCAAAGAAGGGCCAAAATTATACTAAAATGCAATTTTTTTGACACATGACGCATGAACTACGTGGCAAGTCTAGCTGGCTCCTTTGCCTTCGCATCTATTATTCTATTTTATACAGCAGCACCGTCTAAATATCGTCATCCTGTGCCATAACACTCCAATTCGAAGGAACGCCGGCGGGCCGCATTAAATTCTTTCGCGGGCCGGAGTTGGCCCGCGGGCCGTAGTTTGCCCATCACTGGCTGGAATAACACATAGGGCTACTTTTTATCCCGGAAAATTGCGTAGTTCCCGCGGGATAGCGATAAACGAATTCTTTGCAGACGAAGTCGCGGGCAACAGCTAGTATTTTCATATTTTATTAAGAAATGTGATAATTGATTTAATGCATCGTCCATTTTATAAAATGTAAGTAATAATTCTGAGTTAAATGAAATAAAGCATGAAACAGTCTAAATAAAAAGTTGACTTTTGTTCTAGCTCTCCACGAGTTGTTCCTGTGCCTTCTTAATAGCAAAAGTATTTGTATATGATGTGAGTATTGCCTGCATTTTTTTTAAATAAGTTTTTGCTCGAAAAAGCCGTGGTAGCCTAGTGGTTTGACCTGTGGCCTCTCGAGCAGAGGGTCGTGGGTTCGAATCCCTGGCTCGCGCCTAAGTATTTCGGAATTTATGTGCAGAATTACATTTGAAATTTGCCATCAGCCTTTCGGTGAAGGAAAAACATCGTGAGCTAAACTGGGCCCGCGTGGGAACTATAGCCCAAACCCTCCAATAAAAGGAGGAGACCTATGCCATGAGGCAAGCTGAATTACTCGATAATTTCTAAAAAAAAAAACAGAAAAAGACTACATTCGAAATATTATAAACGTGATGTGAACCGCGATTACCTTTATTGAGCACCCGATATTTCGATACAGTTGCATGCATCATGATCACGGGTAGACTGAAGAAATTGCGGGTGGATGTTATTGTTGGGTAGACCGAGCTCTGTCTACCCTCATTCTTGCGCGTCGACTGCGTGCACTCTCGTCACAGAATATATAATAGTACTAACGTACAGAATGGCCACGCTCCGCCCCGCACCGATTCGAGTTACCCCACCCCTCAAGCGCAGTCTGCCGGAAAGCTGCTGGCAACTAGTAGGGCTCGCGACGCGATGTATGTCGGCCGCACGTCCCACGTTCGGGAACCTGTCCTACCTACTTCATTTTATAAAACATTAGAAAATTAATGCTTTCTGAAATTATCGCGATTAATACATGAACTAACTACAGAATCATTCGCTTAAGTTTGTTGTCGTACATCTATTGTAATTGAAAATAATAATGCTTAAATACACAGACAGACACAATTTAAGTAAGTTTAAATAAATAGATAACGATAAAGGACATTAATTTGCACACATCTAAGCCATATCTTCATTATAAGTACCTATATTTATGTCATTGGTAGTACTTATAGTACTAGGTTTTTGCGATAGACAGCCCTGTGTATCTTACGCACACATTGACGCGTGTACAGACGACGTCGTGCCTGTGTTCATTTCAGAACGCGGATTTTGTACGTCGTGGCCGCCGTGTGCTCTCGTTACCACTGGAACCGTTCTCACTCGAAACTCGATTCAAACACACTACACTCACAGTGTCACTTCGCCCACCCGAAATTGATTTTGGACGAGAATTATATATAAGGAAATCACCGGATTCCAGATATTCGTCAATTTAAACCCATCCTCACGATTAAAATTTTTATGTTTATGGATTTCAACCGCTTCCCTCACCAGTCTCGGTATATAGTGGCGTTCTGTCGAAATGATCTTAGGGCTGTGCAACTCAATCCAGTGTTTTGTTCCCGACTCAATAAGATGTTCAGCAATAGCGGATTTGCGCGTGTCATTATTTTTGACTGCAGTAATGTGCTCTTGTGCTTGTGTGAAATATCGGGAGCTCAATAAAGGTAATCGCGGTTCACATCCCGTTTATAATATTTCGAATGAACTTAACCGTGAATCATTAAAAACTCTTAAAAGACTACATGTACTGAAATTGTAGCGAATTCAGAATAAAAAAGGCTAGGTAAGTTTTTGCTAAAAAAGTATTACAAGCTGAGTAGTATTGTGCTTTTAAAATTATAATTTACTGTCCGTTTTCAGTGGCCAAATGCTGAGCCGCAAGTGTACCAAGTGATCCTGATCCTGGTGTCGTTCACGCTGTCGTGGGGGGAGGCCTGGTTCCTGGACTTCAGGGTTCTGCCGCAGGAGCTGCAGGCCAAGACCATCCTCGAAGCCATCGGTGAGTTCATTGAATCGAAGAAAACGCTTTGGGTTCAAACCGTAAACTTGCATCATCGTCTTCCTAGCGCTTTTCCCGGCATTTGCCACGGCTCAGTGAGCCTGGGGTCCGCTTTGACAACCTAATCCCAAGATTTGGCGTAGGCACTAGTTTTTACAGAAGCGACTGCCATCTGACCTTCCAACCCAGAAGTAACTAAGCCTTATTGGGATTGGTCCGGTTTCCTCACGATGTTTTCCTTCACCGAAAAGCTCATGGTAAAGTTCAAATGTAATTTCGCACATAAATTCCGAAAAACTCAGAGGTGCGAGCCCGGGATTTGAAACCGCGACTCTCTGCTTGAGAGGCCACAGGTTAAACCACTAGGCTACCACGGCTTTTTTTAAACTGTAAACTTGCATGTCGGAAATAAATAAATAAAATAATAGTATATTGTACACCAAGGGTGGTAGGAAGGGGATTGCTAACGAGTCTATTAGTGACTCGAGTTTGTAATCTTACTGCCCGTTATACATACATACATACATACATACCGTCACGCCTCTTTCCCACAGGGGTAGGCAGAGACGACCTTGTTCCACTTGCTACGATCCTGACATACCTCTTTCGCTTCATCCACATTCATCAATCTCTTCATACATGCTCGTCGGTTTCGGATACTCTTGACCTGGCCTTTTTCCAAAACGTCCCCAATTTGATCACGGAACGTCCGTCTAGGCCTTCCCCTCCCAACGCACCTATTCACACTCCACATATAAATTTGTTTAGTTAATCTTCTTTCATCCATCCTCTACGTGACCAAACCAACTAAGCATACTTTTTTCTATCCTAGTCACTATATCTTCTTTCACACCAGCACGTTCCCTTATCACACTATTCCTTATTCTATCTTTCAGTGATACACCTTCCATACTTCTTAACGCTCTCATTTCTACTGCCTGAACTTTTTCAAGAAAAGGATGGTACGGTCGTGCCGCTTTTTTGCCCGACTTGGCGGGGGCACTGCCGTGCCCCCAGATTATCAAGTTTTGTCATTATATTTTTATAGTTATCAAACTTGACAGGTCATACTGGTCACTGTCTCCAAGTTATTTCTCTGACTTATTGGTTGTCTGGAAGAGATCGCTACTAAGCGATAAGAACAGAGTATACAGTATACTTTGTTCTTTGTTTCTGTATTGTTTTGTACTGATTTGTGGTGTTCAACAAAGAGTATTTGTATTGTATTGTATTGTCATACTGCCAGATTGTACAGATATTATTTATTATAATTCCACTTGCTTGTTTGCCTTCCTATTCACATTTTTTTTTTTAAGAAATCTATGAAAAAGAGTCCTTCTGTAGTAATATTATAAGTTGAAACTACTTTAACAAAACATATAAACGGAAATAACGTGCGTTGTGTATTAGGAACACGGGAAAACATGCTATGACACAAAATATGTTACCAAAATAATTATGCATATATCCAAAGCCGTGGCTGAATAGATAGATAGATTATAGGCTGGAATAACACAGGCTACTTTTTATCCCGGAAAATTGCGTAGTTCCCGCGGGATAGCGATAAACAAATTCTTTGCAGACGAAGTCGCGGGCAACCGCTAGTAAAATATAAATATGATTTATTTAAAACTAGCTTCTCCCCGCGACTTCGTCCGCGTAGAATAAGCAATTGACATGTTTTATCGCTATCTTTCGGGAACTGTGCAATTTTCCGGGATAAAAAGTAGCCTATGTTTCAATCTAGGGTACCAGCTGTCTTCGTACCAAATTTTATCCAAATCCGTCCAGTCGTTTTAGCGTGAAGAAGGAACAAACATACACACTCACTCACTCACATCGTCACATCGTCACATACTTTCGCATTTATTATATTAGTAGGATTGGTTCATAGCCACATTTTCAAGATAAAAAATAAAACTTGGCTGATTTGAAATCTCCTTATCCGAAATAAGTGGGTTCTATGTATATTTAAAACTAAATTTTTCTTTCCGAGGGAGTTAAGTTCTAATATTTCCGCCGGAGTTAAATCCCTACCACGGCTTTATACGCCTACGTGTAATAACACCCTTTACGAGCAAGTGTGACGAAATAGTACATTAGGCCAAGTAATGTAGGGTGCCATAAACAAGAAACTTCCGGTGTTATTACAAAAAACGCGTCTAAAAAATAATCTATTGTAAAATCAATCTTAAATCAATGAATTAATTTTTAGACGCGCGTCCTTAATAACACCGTTGATGTCTTTATTTCGTGATACACGCATACATTTCGGTTGTTTGAGCTAATAATGTGTTGGTAGCGGGCCACCAGCAGCAGCAGAGCTCTGAGCGCACGCCGCTGCTGCGCAAGCCGCCGCCGCCGTCCACGTTCGGGGAGTCCACCGCCAACTGGTTCTCGCCGGTCGAGTCCCCGGCCGGCACGCCGCGCCCCGGACGGGACGTCATACTCACTGTTGACCAGGTAACTAACGTAGCCCTCGTTAGGCTCCTGAAAATATGTGAGGAGTATGTGATGACCCACGGCCTTAAATATAATACTACAAAAAGTGAACTACTTCGTTTTAAGGCAAATAACAAAGCCCCTGAACCCGTTCCAGATGTTCTCTTAGGTGGTACTCACTTCAGAAGAGTAATAGTACATTGTGCACCGAGGGCGGTAAGAAGGGGATTGCTAACGAGAGTCTATTAGAAGCCCGACGCCGAAGGCGGAGGGCTTTTAATGACTCGAGTTTGTAATACCCTTACTGCCCATGATACACACAATGTTTTTCATCACATTTGCGAGGAAATAAAAAAAGATATCAAAAAAATTAACTCAGAATCACAAAATTACCCGCAAAGGACACTCATCAACATTTATGTACCAATAGTGTGAAAATATCGTCCGCCATTTGGATCCAAAAAATTATGCTAAAATTGGACTTAGAACCACCACATTACTCGAAAACGAACCCATCAACATTTTAGTGTCAATAGTGTCAAAATGTCATCCGCCATCTTGGATCCAAAAAATTATGCCAAAATCGGGCTCAGAGCCACCAAATTACTCGAAAGTGACACCCGCCATCAATATTTTTAGTTTCAAAATGTCATCCGCCATCTTGGATCGTAATCAGTAATGTCTAATTGAAAGTTTTATAAAATTGGTTCGTAGTTTTTTTTTTATATTAAATAAATCTGGCTGATCTGTAACCTCCTTAGTCTGAAATGACGTACAATGAACTCTTAATTTTAAAACTAAACTTTTCTTCCCGAGGGAATTATGAAAATCCATACAAATATAACTCCCTCGGGAGTAAAATATTTGAAATTCCCGCGGGAGGTAAATCAGCCACTACGGCTATATAAGCACGCGTGTTATAACACCCTTTACGAGCAAGTGTGATGAAAATAAATTTAAATACCTTGGACACTGGGTCACTGAAAATCTCCAGGACGATCTAGATGTGGAGAGGGAACGCAGGGCCTTGGCTGTACGTTCTAACATGATAGCCCGCAGGTTTGCGCGTTGTGGTGGGGATGTCAAGGTGACTCTATTTAGGGCATTCTGTCAGACCTTCTACACGAGCAGCTTGTGGGCAAAATGCACTAAAAAGACGCTAAAGGCCTTGCGGGTCCAATATAACAATGGATTCAGGATGCTGATGGGACTGCTGCGCTAGTGCAGCGCATCGGGGATGTTTGCGGAGGCGAGGATCGATTGCTTTAGCGCAATTATACGCAAGAGAGCTACCTCCTTGATGTGTCGGGTGCGCGACAGTCCCGATAGTATCCTGCAGCTAATTTGGGCTGACCCTGCCTGTGCGATGAGTAGGCACTGGAACTCTGTTCATATGGAGTCTAGGGGCAGCATCTATAGGATAACATACTACTACTAACATAGTCTATAAGTTTATGTAAACTAACACTATATGGACTTTGTCTGAAATAAAAAAAATATATTATTATTATTATTATTCGGTGCAATTGCACCAAACATTGTGACGTCAGACGTCAGACGTTACTCTGGCGGCGCCCTAGTTTTATAAATTAGTGCGCTTCTCGACTCGTTCGCTACCGGGCATTCATTTAATATTTAAGAGCGTGCATCCCTACTGAGCTGGCAACGTCGCGTTTTTGGTGATTTTTTGCGATTATTTCACAGAAATTGAATGAAAGTTTCAAATGTGCGTCTGTAGTGCACTTCGTTTTTAGTGTATCAATGTGTCCAATGCGGTGATTAATCATGATGGACTTTTATTTTCGTATTAAAGCGATAAAATACTATATCTCGCTTAATAAGATAATAAAAGTCCATCACGATCAATTACTACGCTCTTAACTTTTATTGCAAACATTTTTACTAGCATTCTTGTAGGTTTAGTTAACATCGTTTATAGTGAAACTTAGAACAATAAACTTTCTAACTATATTTGAGACTTATAACAACCACAAGCACACCCGCAACTAAATAAATAAATATCAAGGGACAAATTACACCAATTGTCCCAGTCCCAAACTAAGCAAAGCTTGTACTATGGGTACCAGGCAACGGATAAACATACATAATATAATGTAGATAAATACATACTTATATACATACAACATCCATGACTCGGGCACAAACATTCGTATTCATCAAACAAATGTCTGTCCCTACCGGGATTCGAACCCGGGACCTCTAGCTTCATAGTCAGGGTCACTAACTACTACGCTATCCGGTCGTCAAACTGAAACAATATATGCACGTTTTTCTCAAACATACATATATATAAATCACGTCTTTATCCCTTACGGGGTAGACAGGGCTTAAGGTAACAAGAGCTAAAGGCCACGTTTAGCGTGATTGTGGGCGTACAGGTGGAAAGCGGAATCAAAATAGTGATGGTTGGAACCGATTCCCTCGATGGGCTTTTACCATCCGAGGGTAGAGAAGCAACTGGTACATTCTATGTTTTTTCTTTTCTCCCAGACCAGCGTGGAAGTGAAATGCTGAAATATGTCTGATTATTTTTAATACATACATACATACATATCGTCACGCCTCTTTCCCACAGGGGTAGGCAGAGACTACTTTGTTCCACTTGCTACGATCCTGACATACGTTTTCGCTTCATCCACATTCATCAATCTCTTCATACATGCTCGTCGGTTTCGGGTACTCTTGACCTGACCTTTTTCCAAAACGTCCCCAATTTGATCACGGGACGTCCGTCTAGGCCTTCCCCTCCCAACGCACCCATTCACACTCCCCATATAAATCTGTTTAGTTAATCTTCTTTCATCCATCCTCTCTACGTGACCAAACCAACTAAGCATACTTTTTTCTATCCTAGTCACTATATCTTCTTTCACACCAGCACGTTCCCTTATCACACTAGTCCTTATTTTATCTTTCAGTGATACGCTTTCCATACTTCTTAACGCTCTTATTTCTACTGCATTTATTCTACTTCATTATTTTTAAGCCGTTGTAGCCTAGTGGTTTGACCTGTGGTCTCTCAAGCAGAGCGTCTTGGGTTCAAATCCCGGGCTCGCAACTTTGAGTTTTTCGGAATTTATGTGCGAAAATTACATTTGAAATTTACCATGAGCTTTTCGGTGAAGGAAAACATCGTGAAACTGGACCAATCCCAATAAGGCTTAGTTACTTCTGAGTTGGAAGGTCAGATGGCAGTCGCTTCTGTAAAAACTAACCTACGCCAAATCTTGGGATTATGTTGTCAAAGCGGATCCCAGGCTCACTGAGCCGTGGCAAATGTAATATTATTAAATGTATAATTAATGTATAATTATTAAGTACTAGCTTCTGCCCGCGACTTCGTCCGCGTAGAATTAGCAATCGATATGTTTATCGCTATCCCGCGGGAACTATGCAATTTATCGGGATAAAAAGTAGCCTATGTTTTAATCTAGGGTACCAACTATCTTCCTACCAAATTTTATCCAAATCCGTTAAGTCGTTTTAGCGTCATGAAGGAACAAACATACACACTCACTCACTGACATCGTCACATCATCACATCGTCACATCGTCACAAACTTTCGCATTTATAATATTAGTAAGATAGGATGTCGATTCTGACGTAAGAACACGTCCAGCTTTCCATTCATATATGTATATGACCTGTTTCATCTTAGTTCATCTCAGCAATTGTCAGTAATTAACTCCCCCTTATATCTTGCCGAAGTCCTAATAATACCAATTAGCTATTTATCGATGTTGTTAGCTGTGGAGAGGCCATATCGTAACATAATCTTAGGAATCATGCTGTAGGCGAAGCTAGCAACCCATCACTATTTTAAAAAAACCGGCCAAGTGTGAGTCGGACTCGCGCACCGAGGGTTCCGTACAAATTCGCCAAGTATAAAATCTGGTGTTAGCAGAGCCCTGCTCTTAAGGAAAATGTAGGCAGTGTGAGGTCATTTTATATTGGTTACTTATACAGACAGACAGAAATTATTAAAAATAAAACGACTTACTAGATCTCGTTCAAACCAATTTTCGGTGAAAGTTTGTATGGTAATGTACATCATATATTTTTTTTAGTTTTATCATTTTCTTATTTTAGAAGTTACGGGGGGGGGGGGGGGAACACTCATTTTACCACTTTGGAAGTGTCTCTCGCGTAAACTATTCAGTTTAGAAAAAAATGATATTAGAAACCTCAATATCATTTTTGAATACCTATTTATAGATACCCCACACGTATGGGTTTGATGAAAGATGGTAGCACTCCGGGAGTGCCGGCAGGAGTGAAAACAGCAGCTTAGATTAGATTTTAATGTTGTAACCTCCATGACGCTCAAGACGCGTACCGTACTGGCCGCTTACAAAAAAATTGGTTGCCTGTAAAGTCGGTATACGGGCGAAAGTTTTACGTGACAACGACTTTGAGTGGTAAAATAATTTTAATGTGAATATTCATTCGTATAGTAGGAAGAAGGACGTGTAAACTTGTATGCAGGCGCCTAAGCGAAATAGAAGCGCAAGACATGAACCGGTGTGTATGCCTATCTCTCTCACTCTCTCTCTCTCGCTCTGTCTCTCTCGCTCTTAGGCGGGCTAACTGTGCTCGAGTGGAAGGGACGCGTGCCTTTCACTTTTTATGTCTGTCTCTCTCGCTCTTAGGCGGGCTAACCATGCCCGCGTGCCTCTCACTCGCTCTCATTGTGAGCGCATAACGTGAGCGGAGCGTAACGCAGTTTCTTGAAGTGTCACCCGGCAAACCAATTTATAAGACGTTGTCACGTCAAAAAAACGTACGTATTATGTATCTATATTGACAGACCTCTAACAATGTGCTGATGCCCTAGTACTTTTGCTCCACGACTCAACAAAAAAACCACTTCGAAAATCGAACGCGACTCATTCGTATTTCAAAATAAGCTCGTAGAGGATCTGATATCGTAGTACTTAAACTCTCCCTCCGTCTTACGCCTGACGCGAGTTTAACATTTATTACCCATCCCAAAAAGTGCTCAGCGCCGCTAAAAAAGTTTTTCATTTCAAAAATAAAAAGTTTATTTTGCAAATAGGCCGAATTTTGATTCCCCTTTCCGCCGCGTGGGAACTATAGCCCAAACCCTCCAATACACGGAGGAGGCCTTTGCCATGAGGCGCGCCGAATTACGCGACAATTTAATAAATAAACGACAATAACAACAACAACAATCCCTCCAATCTCTCCAATCCCTTCGGGGTTGCGAGTGTCTATGGGCAGTGGTGATCGCTTACCATCAGGTGACCCACTTGCTCGTTTGCTTTCCTATTCATATTAAAAAAAAAACAACATGTGGTACTTACTGAAATTGTAGCGAATTCGGAATAAAAAGGCTTATAAATAATTTTTTTATAAGCCTTTTTATTCCGAATTCGCTACAATTTCAGTAAGTACATTGTTGTTGTTATTGTCGTTTATTTATTTTTTATTTATTAAATTGTCGCGAAATTCGGCGTGCCTCATGGCATAGGCCTCCTCCGTGTATTGGAGGGTTTGGGCTATAGTTCCCACGCGCGCCCAGTGCGGATTGGGAACTTAACACACACCATTGAATTTCTTCGCAGATGTGTGCAGGTTTCCTCACGATGTTTTCCTTCACCGAAAAGCTCATGGCAAATTACAAATGTAATTTTCGCACATAAATTCCGAAAAACTCAGAGGTGCGAGCCCGGGATTTGAACCCACGACGCTCTGCTTGAGAGGCCACAGGTCAAACCACTAGGCTACCACGGCTTTTATAAATAAATAAATACATAAAATTCCGCCTATACGCCCACAAACATGCTTAACGTGCCTTTAGTTCTTGTTACCTCAGGGCCTGCCTACCCTGTAAGGGATAAAAACGTCATTTATGTAAGTACGTATAAAAAACAAGCACAATCAACAAATATTTGTTCAAAAACCGTTATCTTTAAAACTGTTATCGTTATTTACTTATGTTATTCGACTGTCTATCTGTTAGTTCTTATCACAAAAACACCAAACACAGTGAAGGAAACCTTTGTTGTTATGAAATGAAAGTAACTAGTAACTACTTAGATAAATAACTGATAGATTAAATGATGGGTTAAATATTAATGATTTGATGTTTAGTGAAAGGGATAGCATGCTCGCTTCATCTCGTTCTACAACAATACTAGGTGTCACTAAAAGTATGAATGTAGTATTATTTATATGTATAGATGCTAAAGTAAATCTGATGTCTGTCTGTCTATCTGTCTAGTTAGTGCTGTGTAGTTAAAGTTTGAGTCCTGGGGAAGGACATAGGATACTTTTTATCCCGGAAAATTTCATAGTTCCCGCGGGATAGCGATTCTGCGCAGACGGAGTCGCTAGCAACAGCTAGTCTAGAATAATTCTCCAAGGGGTTTGGGTTAGTTCGACTGAAATATAATTTAATTTAATTAAACTAATATTATAAATGCGAAAGTATGGATGGATGAATGGATGTGATGAATTTAAGTGGATATAAAAACGTATGTGTATAGAGAAATAAAAAGAGTGGTGTTCGGTACGAAGGCTTTTAACGTAAAAACAGATGACATTGACAATAACGTCATAAACATTATAAAATAGTTTGCTTAGGTCTACAGAGGTTGCGTTCACACTCCAATATCCTCCCTTGAACGCAAACCCTTAACTTCGAGGAATCACAGGGGCTTAGACCTCTTCACTTCTTAAAGCCTTTCTTCAGGAGCTAGAGCAGGACCATCTGTCTCTACTCTCCAACGCGTTCATCAAAGCAACGCTTGGTAGCCTCCATCTTCATCACTGTTCGGGTATGTAAACTTCTCAAAAATTCGTTTCAATACTTATCTCATTCTTTACAGAATTTTGTAGGTATATTCGTTATTTCGTTACATTGCCTTTAATAAACATCTCTTGCTCTGTTACTGTCTTGGCACCACGGAGCGACTTTCTTCCATGGCATCGGATACGTTTAGACGGAACGTATTTACCTCTAGAAGTCTTATATCGAAAGCACTGGTACTGGTTGTCGTAATTTCTAGCAGCTTTTACTGTTCTTCTGTAATGTGAATAAATTTTTTTCGGATCCAAAAATGTCTGACTTGCGGTTCTTGAATAAATTTGCCTTCTGTATTCTCACTCTTGCTGACAGTTATCAGTTTCTTCAATGTCCAAAATTCTCATACTCTTTCTGAGCCCGTGATTAAATCTGATCATGTTGTTGAAGAAAAAATTCGCGATGTCGGTGACGGATTGTCTGAGGTTATATCGTAATGTCGACCGGTAACCTAATCCGTTTTCGTCCGCGATTTAAAACTGTTAAAAAACATTTCCCCATTTCGGCACATATCTTGGCGTCTGGGCGCACAACCTGATGAATTTAAGTGGATATAAAAACGTATGTGTATAGGGAAATAAAAAGAGTGGTGTTCGGTACGAAGACTTTTAACGCAAGAACAGATGACATTGACAATAACGTCATAAACATTATAAAATAGTTTGCTTAGGTCTACAGAGGTTGCGTTCACACTCCAATAGGATGTATGTTTGTTTTTTTGTTACTCAATCACGCCAGAACGGCCCAAAGGATCTGGATGAAATTCGGCACATAGATAGAGAAAAATCTGAAATAGCACATAGGCTACTTTTTATCCCGGAAAATTGCGTAGTTCCCGCGGGATAGCGATAAACGAATTCTTTGCAGACGATGTCGCGGGCAACAGCTAGTGTAATTATAATTTCCGTCTGGGAATCGAACCCGGGACCTCAGACAGCCTAACCACTAAGCCATCCGGTTAATCAAGGTCAAAATCGACTAAAAATGAATCTCTGATTATAATCAATGTTAATACATATACTTATGTTATACATATATCACGATAATTATGCGCATACGTTGATTACAAATATTATAATGCATTGCAAGATTAACTTTATCATAATTAATTTCGGATTTAGTGTTGCTATGATCGCTGTTTGTATTTTGTGTCACTGAATAATTATTTTTAATTGATTGGAGTTAAAGTGGCTATTAGAGTAGGGTTAGAACCGCACGTGAAACATAATCTGTCATCGTTTCATAAGTATGTAGGTATCACAAGCTTTTACCTCTGGTTTCGCTCGTTTTGTGGACGAAAGTACCTACGGGATTTTACTGGATACCTTTAGGTGCTGTACCAAAAATTCCATGGGAATTTCGAAAAATGCCTGCACGAGGGCACTGCGCACGCTAAACCGGGTCGCCTCTCTACTCGATGTTTTCTGTTGCTCTCTTAATGAATTCACAAAGGTTACCTTATTTGTATTGTGTTATTACGAAGGAAATTAGTTTTTAAAATTTAATATGTATAATTATTATCTATACACTGTTAAATGATGTGCTACTCCTCTATCGTATTGGGTAACTGTAAGGATAGATGTATGTGATTATTAAATAAATAAATATTATGGTATTAATTTATGTGGCCTGAATGAATTTTGGCCATAAGCATTGAGATTTCGGGAGATTTCATACGTCAATCTCGATCCCATGGGAATATCGGGATAAAATGTGTTATTCGAAAGATCCAGCTAGCTACCTACCGAATTTCATTCAAATCCGTTCAGCGTGAGAGTAACGAAGTTAGCAAACAGATGTTACAAACTTTCGCATGTATAGTATTTTAATATTTTTAATATTAGGATAACATTCGTTATCAGAGTGCGACTCTCACTTGACTATTTTCTTTTCTTAATGTAAATCCCAACACAAAATTAAATTCCCAAGTTTTAAGGGGATTAATATAACTGGCAACACTTGCGCCGCCATTTTTTAATAGCTGTCACTTGACCGAGGCCATCTTTAATGTCAAATGAATGACTAAAAACTAGTAGAACGGGCAAAGTAGTAAATTATTTCAAAGCTCACTAAAAACGTGTTTCATAGCGAACTTTTCGTGATAAATATAATATTTTTTATTGTTTTCTTGTGGAATTATAACACGTTTAAAATATAGGTCGTAGTTTGTAGTCTACCAAGTGTTTTACCGTTTTCTATGACAGTTATTTTACTACGAAAATATAACAATAAGGTTGTTAGTCCCATTAAGTTGCGAGTGAAAATAGTCTTTAATGTTTCAAACCGTGCAAATGATATTGAACCTTGAGTGGGGAATTCTTTTGTCGAAAACAATCGTGTAGAGTCTCGTGGGTGTCGTGTTGAATAGAATTTCTAAATTGCTGCATTGTTTTTGATGCCCTTTATAATATATATATATAATGTTTTAAGTTTGGAAATAATTTGCGAGGATGGATGGATGTGACGATGTGAGTATGTATGTTTGTTCCTGAAACGCCCGCTGAAACGACTGGACGCGCACGCGTCACGGAATGACGAGGACCCGGGTTCGATTCCCGGCCATAGCTTTACTTTCGGATTTTTCTATGTGTTCTAATTTTCAGTGTCGATTAGAAATTTAACAAAAAATATTTACCTTCCTACTCCGCTACTCGCGTGCAAGATAACCAAGCCTGTGCGAAATATATGTGTGTGTGGTTTAAGGGATAATTAAGTTTGTGTGATTTATATGTTTTATGTGGCAGTAGTGGAGGGAGGGATTGCATGAAAAACATATATATATCGCACAGGCTTGGTCATCTTGCACGTAAGTAGCGGAGTAGAAAGGTAAATATTTTTAGTTCATTGAATGGGACCTCCGCAAAGTAACGCCTGATTCAATAATATATTGGAAATTATTGAACCAAATCATATGTAAAGCGCTCTTTGTTCGTATTTATCTAGAGTGAGTCAAACAGTCCTATCATAACGTAACATACAAAATATGACCTTCGACCTGCTGATTCATTGCTATGCATTCATATTTAGAAGCATCGAGTATGTTATAATAAAAAAACCTATTAAATAAATGACTTCTGTTGATAAAATTTTTTTAATTAATTTTTAAGCTTATTCATAAACGCTCTATAGGCCTCTGCTAACTTAGCAATCGTTTGTCCTTATCTGTGAAAGGTAAATGTCAAAGTGACAGATAAGGACAAACGATTGCTAAGTTAGCAGAGGCCTATAGAGCGTTTATGAATAAGGGGGTTAGACTCTGGTAAAATCTTAGGAATCATGTTATAGGCGATGCAACCCATCACTATTTAAGTTCCCTTTCCAACCAATATGCAGATAATCATGATAAACGTGACCTTTAGGTATTTATTTATTTATTTATTGTTTATTATTGCAACCCAAAGCCAAAGCCGTGGTAGCCTAGTGGTTTGACCTGTGGCCTCTCAAGCAGAGCGTCGTGGGTTCAAATCCCGGGCTCGCACCTCTGAGTTTTTCGGAATGTATGTGCGAAAATTACATTTGTAATTTGCCATGAGCTTTTCGGTGAAGGAAACATCGTGAGGAAACTTGCACACATCTGCGAAGAAATTCAATGGTGTGTGTTAAGTTCCCAATCCGCACTGGGCGCGCGTGGGAACTATAGCCCAAACCCTCCAATACACGGAGGAGGCCTATACCACGAGGCACGCCGATTTACGCGACAAGTTAATAAATAAACGACAATAACAACAACAACATGTACTTAATGAAATTGTAGCGAATTCGGAATAAAAAGGCTTATAAAAAAATAATAATTGCAACCATGGTAAATACAGTTGGTAAACAGGCAAATGTTTCACATGGACCCTGGAAGGGCACAGCAAATTAAAAATTAGGAAAATTGTAAAATTTTAAAATAACAAAACTAAAAATTAATAATTAAAATTAAAATTTAAATCAATATAAAATCAAATTAATACTGTATATTATATGTCAAAATGTAAATTAAAATTAGAATTAGGGTAAGGATTACAATAAAATGATAATAATAATAATAACAATGTCAACATTCACATTTAAAGTCAAAATCTAAAATCGCCGTTAAAAACCATATTATATGTAAGTTAAAATTAAAATTTAAAAAAGAAATATCTGGAGCTATAATAACTAAGTAACTACATTTATTGACTACATTTATTTACTTATTTTTTATTGGGTCTTGTTGCTTTAGGCTCTGTCTAATACTATCAGTCAGACAGCGGACCCATGGACGCCCGCAACGCTAGAGGATTGCAGATGCGTTGCCAGCCTAGAGGGCTAGGATAGAATACCTGTGCCAGTAATATCACCGGCTGTCTTACTCTCCACGCCGGAACACAGCAGTGCAAGCACCGCTGCTTGGCGGCAGGATTAGCGAGTAAGACGGTAGTGGCGATCCGGACGGACCTTGCACGCCTTAAATTTTGCTCTACTTTTACTATTTTTAAGAGCACATAAAAGTTCAAATATTTGACTAAATATTTAAACACTCGTACAAATAGTCTGTTGTTGTACCTAAACTAATAATAAGACATTGAAACACGTGTCATCATCGTAATCAGTTTAGCCTCTAACGTGATGTTAAGAACGTGCGAACTCAGTACGCTACCGACCTCGACGCAGGCCGCACGCGTAAAATATCTACACGCTTATCTAAAATAAAATCGTGATTGACTTAAAAAAAACAATTTGCAACTTTGTTTTGATAACGAAGGATTATCACACATGTTGATGGATAACCTATTTGATAAAGCTTACGAAATTTAAACAGTGCATTAAAGTGCAAACGGATACGATAAACAGTTTAGTTTTGAGTTGGCTGTATAGCATAGCACACTCAACTTCATTACAAAAACGGCAGTACGCATTAAAAAAAAACAAGTTTAGACAGTGCCAGTGGCTGCATAGCGCGTAAACTTAAGACAAAGTTAATTTAAAAAAAAATAGACAAAGATGGCCGCCTCATCGTCAGCTGTTACCGGCGAGTTAGATCAGAAAGTTATAGAGCAGACGTTGTCCGAATTGGAAAATGTGAAAACAACTGAGGAGTTCGAAGAGAAATTAGAATCTACGAGCAAGTTTGGATTCTCTTTGGCTAGCTGGATGAAAGTGCTTTTTAACAAGGCGCCTGAAGAGGAATTTAAGGCGGAATGGATGACAGTAAGTTTTTGGAAATATGTAGAAGGACCATCTCTCTCTTTCTCGCTCCCACCTACGGAGCTATACTTCATTTAATTTAGAATGAGAAACCACAATTGCATTATATTGCGTCTGGTCAACTATTTCTTACCTAGCAAACAGTAATGCAATAGTTTGGCAGCCTTAAAATAAAATTGTTTTAATGCTACTTTATTTGCGTGTCGTCAATTGTTACTCTAGTACAAATTGTTAAGAGATTACAGTTCACGAACCGCAATATAATTTTATTTTATTATATGTATAGATTGTAGTTTCTCATTCTAAATTAAATGAAGTATAGCTGGGTTCGCCTTTGACGGATACGTCAAGGAGGACATGGATGGTGGTTTATATCTTACACGATACAGTTAACAAAACTTATATTTTATTTTTCTAAATGACCCCTAAAAGGCCAAGACCCTATTTGGGTCCCTGAGCCAAGTTAGTTACTTAAATGACTCCTATATTTAAAAAAAAAACACATATACACACGCTAACCTTTGGGGCACAAAAATGCATAATGCATGCATTGTTCAGTGCATTCGGAACAAAGTGGCTGTGACTGACGGACAGACACAAATGATCCTTTTAAGATCGACTACGCTAATTGGCGCATGATAAGTTATTTAATTGTTCATTAAACTAATCAACAGTGTAGTACAGTTAACAACAGAACAAAGTCCTTTCTGTTTAATTACATATTAGTAGATACACGATGAATGTAATAAAAAGTTTACGATAATACCCAAAATAACAGAAGTATTTTATTCTTTTGAACTAAGTAAATATTACTTTAATTTTTGCCTCCTCTTAGTAAGAGAGTGGAGATAGCTGGTACTCTAGATTAAAACATAGGGTACTTTTCATCTCGGAAAATTGTATAGTTCCCGCGGGATAGCGATAAATAAATTCTTTGCAGACGAAGTCGCGGCTAGTTCCGGAATAATCCTGATATACCTTCTCCCCGCAACTTCGTCTGCGTAGAATTATACATATAAACCTTCCTCTTGAATCCACTCTAACTATTAAAAAAACCGCATCACATCATAATATATATTTTTTTCTCAGATTTTGGAATTATTTTGTTATTTCTACTCCGAATCAACAACACTACTGAATGTTATATGAGAAATTAATGTTAATTTCAATGAAATTTGTTTGGTGTAGAGGTATGTCAGGATCGTAGCAAGTGGAACAAAGTAGTCTCTGCCTACCCCTGTGGGAAAGAGGCGTGACGATATGTATGTATGTATGTATGTATGGTTTAGTAACTTTAGTACTATTACTTATTCTGTGGAAACACGAACAATCTACAGACGGCGCCACTTAGCCGTTGCTTCTTTTAGCAACAAATGTCATCGTGTACCACAGATTCAAGCAGCAATTTTTTTTTTTAATTTGATATGCTTTGGCGTACTGCTTATCAGCCGTATAGAGGCCGCAGTGACTGAGTAAAATGTTTTTATTTTTATAAAATATATGGCTCGACGGAAAAATCTGAAACTTTTTTCCGTAGCTAAGGATGGTTATTCCTATCAATAGAAAAATCACCAAGCAGTTTTAAAATAATCGTTCATGCCCAATTGGTGTAACTCGACTTTGTAAATTTAATACGAATATTACCAACGATTAACCCCGTTTACAATTAATGGTCGTGAGTTAATATACTCGTGCAATTCATATTATGCAGTGATATTTTGTCAACAGATAGACGAGTATAAGCATTTAGCGGAGGAGAGTATGCAAAGCGCCTTCCGCGTGGTGACGCTGCCTAACTGGAAGCTGGAGAAGCGAGGGTCCACGAAGGGAGACGTGGTGGAGGTGAAACAGACGGACGGCTTCGGGAAGGTCTACCGGTTCACGGTGAGTGGTCAGGGTTGGGACAGACGGAAGGACTGACGGAAGGATGGGCGGGTAGACGGTGTCCTGCCATTTGACCGAAAGTCATTTGGCAAAATTACACTTGGACAAACAACGTTTTGCAAAAAAATGTTTCACCAATTAATAATTTTACTATTAGTCATTTTGCAAATGACTCACTTTCCCAAATGATCAACAGTTGAATTTAGCAACTGAGTTATCAGAAAAAACTACTATTGGCCTAAAAACTATCTTTTACACTATAGCAAGACCCATCCCGGCGGAAATGACTGGGTTAGGTTAGGTTAGGGTTATTTTTTTTTATGATAGTCCGAAAAAACCGTGCACGCCTATGATAAATTTTGAAATTTACAATGTTATGCGAAACATTATTTGGTGAAATGGAAAAAGATCAATTGACATTTTATTATTTAATACATTTACCAAGTGTTGTGTTTGCTAATTGATCATTTGCTAAGTGAGTTTTTGTAAATTGATACTTTTGTCAAATGTCTCGTTTGCCAATTGATCATTTGGTGAATCGTTGTTTGTCAAATGACCATTTGTCAATAATTTTTAGGTCAAACATTAGTGAACCCGGGTAGACAGACGGAGGGACGGACGGATGGACAGATGGAAAAATGGGCGGGTGGACAGACAGAAGGGCGGGCGGGGTTAGAAATATCTGTATGATCTACATTTACAAGATTAAGTCTGTCTGTTTCAGGGTCTTGTGGACTGCCCTCCGGAGTTTCTCTTCACTGAGTTCAAGGACAACGTTACCAAGCTACCGGACTGGAACCCCACCATCCTCAAGAGTGAACTTATTAAGGTACCCAACCTACCAATGGACCACCATTAGACTCATTAGAATATGTATGTATGTATAATTCTTTGTTGTACATTAAACACAAATTTTACAGGTAATAAGATACACAGATGTACGAAGGCGAACTTATCCCTCGAAGGGATCTCTTCCAGTTAACCTTCGAACGATAGACAGGACAACAGAAACCAGAGTATAGAGAGTAGACATAGTAAAAAGCTAAAAGAGCAATGACCCTAACTTAAACCCCTAATACCCTATTTTTTGGGAGCTTGCAATTTATATGGAAACACCAATTCCAATGACTGTCCCCCTTTTTCATAGACGCTCTATAGGCCTCTGCTAACTTAGCAATCGTTTGTCCTTATCTGTCACTTTGACATTTACCTTTCACAGACAAGGACAAACGATTGCTAAGTTAGCAGAAGCCTGTAGAGCGTTTATGAATAAGCGGTATGTCTTTTATTTAATTAATGATGTATTTCTGTTGTTGCTATTACAACAAATACTAAAAACAGAATATTGTTATGTCTGTCTTTATATAATCATCATCTCCAGCCTATATACGTCCCACTGCTGGGCACAGGCCTCCTCTCACAATGAGAGGGCTTCGGCTATAGTTCCCACGCGGGCCCAGTGCGGATTGGGAACTTCACACACACCATTGAATTTGCAGATGTGTGCGGGTTTCCTCACGATGTTTTCCTTCACCGAAAAGCTCATGGTAAATTTCAAATGTAATTTCGCACATAAATTACGAAAAGAACTCATGAGGTGCGAGCCCGGGATTCGAACCCACGACCCTTCTGCTAACACTGGATATCATATTTACTTGCGGAATTGACAATATTTCAATTTTTCAAGTGCTACTTTTTATTGTCTGGCTGGAAAGAGCGCACAATTTTAAGACACCCATATTTTTTTATATTCGTGAAAATCTTGTATTTTCGTGGAAAAATCCATTTAAATCGTTGCTCGAGCAGAAAGGGCGTAAGTAACAAACGTCAAGTATTAGCGAAATGACGTCACTGCTTTGTTTCGTACACTTAAAAAAACGTTGAAATAATTACATTAATTGACCAATAAAACCTGTGCTTAAATAGTTTAACAGTGAATGCAGTTGTCAACGTCAATGAACGTCAAAACGAACTGACAAACTCAAACAGAATCACAAAAACAGAACACAAAAAATATGATTTTAAATGAAAACTTTCAAAAATATTATCATTATTGCCCGGCAAACAGTTATCTAGTGTTCCCGATGGCAACAAAGCCGAGCGGTGTGCGAATGAATTAACCGTCAGCTGTCAGTAGTGTTTGTGTTGTGAAAGTTGTAAATGTCAAAGGGAAACCCGGAAGACAAGGTTTTTTATAATGGCAGTATTGGACCGGCCGCTGGACGTCATTTCCCGTTTTAGATATTTTGCTCATTTTTCCAAAAATACTGTACGAAAAAATCCAAAAATATTTTTTTTGTGTTCTACAAGTGTTTCTCTCGAAATGGTTTTTGATTTATGAATATAAAGAAATTTGAAATATTGTCAATTTGTACGGAATTTGTTGGGAATGTGGTGTTCAATAAAGAGTTATTGTATTGTATTGTATTGTATTGTACGGAATCGTCGGTGCGCGAGTTCGATTCTCAATTGGCCGGTTCTTTTTTCTTTTGGAATCATAAAAATAGTCCATAACATAGTTCGTTATTATCGTGTATATCAGACAAATGTACCAATTAATAGTTTCTATGACTCACACTGTAATATATGTACATAATGTGGATGTATTGAATAAATAAATAAATAGTAGTAGTAATAGTAGTAGTTGTAGTAATTAGTAGTAGTGATAGTAGTAGTAATAGTAGTAGAATAATAATAGAAGTCAAAAAAAGACAAAAGTTTATTTTGCAAATAGGCCTTTACATGTCTTTTTTTTAATCTACCAGCGCATTCGGAAAGACCATCATTGCCAAGAATAATGCGCCGCAAGAAACTTGGCGGAAAGTCTTTCTTTCAAAATAAAATAGATTTAAAATAGTACTTAAATTCTACTTAACTTACCTATAATACAATTAATACATTTTATAAAAGGGATGTAAAAGGTCCCTAAGTTAAATTCGCACTGGAGAGAGAGAGGAGGTGTAAAACGCCTCCACCGTCAAATAAGTTAATTGGAGATATCTCCAATGTCGATGACAAAAAGAGAAAAAAAATATAAAATAAAAATTATGAAATATGCATTTCATGTCAAGTAAGTAACCGAATAGTAGTAGTAGTAGTAATCGTAGTAGTAGTAGTAATCGTAGTAGTAGTAGTAGTAGTAGTAGTAGTAGTAATCGTAGTAGTAGTAGTAGTAGTGCTTTGGGTCGACTAAACGCGGGTTTATTGTTGGTTGCAGGAGATATCCCCGGGCATTGACCTGTCGTACCAGGTGACCGCGGGCGGGGGGAAGGGCATCATCGCCCCGAGGGACTTTGTCATACTGCGCCGCTGCGCCGGCCTCAGCAAGGAGGTATGTAAATCATCAACATCATCATTTATTACATTAATGAAATGAAAATGTCAATGAAATGTTTTATTACCAGACTTACGTCATATTAGAACAAAATACCTATTTAAAAATGAAGAAAAATTAAATGTCATGAAAAAAATAATTAATATAATCTAATCTAACTAATATTATAAATGCGAAAGTATGGATGGATGGATGTTTGTTTGTTACTCAATCACGCCAGAACGGCCCAACGGATCTGGATGAAATTTGGCACATAGATAGAGAAAAGTCTGGAATAGCACATAGGCTACTTTTTATCCCGGAAAATTGCGTGGTTCCCGCGGGATAGCGATAAACGAATTCTTTGCAGACGAAGTCGCTGGCAACAGGTAGTTAATTATTAAGTGTTAATGTTGAACTAGCTGTTGGCCGCGCCTTCGTTGGCAAAGAAATCGTTTATCGCTATACCGCGTGAGCTATGCGATATTCCGGGATAAAAAATATCTAAACTTTAATAAAATCGGTTTAGCCTTTTTGCAACTAACATCCAAACTTACAAACTTTCGCCTTTAGTAAGATTAACCCTTTATTATTATTTTATTGTTTATAAGCAGCGACGAACCCTAGCGGAGAATTAGTTTGCAAGTACAGTCAACAGAAAAGGCCTCTATTAAAAATTGTATTTTTGACAGAAACTTGTATATTGTCTCGTTGGCCTTGCTTTAGTTCGATATACATATGTGCCAATTGTCCCATATTTATTTTAGTGTCCGACCGAAGTTTCGGTTTCGGCCAATTTCGGCCAAAAAAATGATTTCGGCCGAAGTTTCGGTTTCGGCCAGAATCCGGCTGAAACCTTCGGCCGGGCCGAAATTACTTGGTGGCCTCTCGCGGCTCTCGCATCGGGAGCGCTCGGCTTAATTCGGGCACGCTCGGCCGTAGGTATAGGTAATGCACAGGCGGCCGGCCCAGCTGAAACCAGCGTCAGTAGTATGCATGCAGTTTTTTTTTATTTTGTTTAAAAAAAAGTAACTGTTCTCATCATAAGAAATCCTTGCTTTTCCTTACGATCTGTACAGTAATTTTGAATATTTTGTTTGATATGATACGTCTTCAAAAATTTCGGTTTCGGTTTCGGCCGAAATCAGAAAAAACCGAATTGTCGGTTTCGGTTTCGGCTAAAAATCGTGTTTCGGTCGGACACTAATTTATTTATTGTATGTGTTGATTGCAGGGTCAAGTAGTGGAATCGAACCCGTACTGCTATATCAGTAGTGGAGTCAGCGTCAACGTGCCCGGCTATCCGCCCCATAGAGATATAGTCAGGTGAGACATACACCCAAATATACCGAATTTCATAATTCCTAAGACATGTTTATTTAACCGAATTTGAAAATTTCGATTGTATTATTATTCCGATTTATATAACTCCGAATAGTGAAAAGCCCGAAAAACAAAATTCCGATTATTAATTTGCCGAAACTTAATTATTAAGTCGGAATAATGAAATTCGTGTTTTCAATAATCGAAATTTTATTTATTAGGAAGTGGAGTAATTTCGATATAGTAAGTGCGGCGGAGATGGCCGCTGGCCCCCATAAGCCACGAATATGTTTGTTTTACTCCAATGATATTCGGAGTTTTGAAAATCGGTATTTTAATAATCGGAATTCGTATTTTTGATATTTCGGATTTATAAAAATCGGAATACTTACATTCGGAGTTTTAAAATTCCAATTCCGTGATTCCGATAATCGGAATTTAGGTCTTGTTACCTGATTTATGTATGTATGTATGTAATGTGTGTCAGGGGCCACAACAAGGTGGGCTGCTGGTGCCTGAAGCCGGCGACGGTGCGCGGTGCGGACGGCAAGGAGACCACACAGACGCAGTTCCAATGGCTCATGTGCTGCGACCTCAAAGGTACCACCATTCACCACCATCCACCATTCACCACCATTCACCACCATCCACCATTCACCACAATTCACCACCATTCACCACCATCCACCATTCACCACCATTTACCACCATCCACCATTCACCACCATTCATCACCATTCACCACCATTCACCATCATCCACCATTCAGAATCAGAATCAGAATCATTTATTGTTTAACTGTGTAGGTTACCACAACCATTCATCACCATTCACCACCATTCACCACCATTCACCACCATCCACCACCATCCACCACCATCCACCATTCACCACCATTCATCACCATTCACCAGTATTCACCATTCCAATCTATGTATTTTTCACACCTCACATCCAGAAAAGTAAGCTTCTCTCCCTGTCGAGAGGGATCGAAGTGCAACTTTTCTGTTCGAGGCTTTTCTAAGTGTTTTTTGCAAATGCGGTTTTTTGAAGTTGATAATTGTAAACCCACGCCATTTCGTATGCTGGTAGCTCTTAAATTATATTTAGAATTATTTTTCAAGTTTTTTAATGTTCGGTGTGAAAAGTTGTATGAGCCACTCGGGAGCAAAATTATTTTCATCTTGGGCGTTAACACTTGTATCCCTCATTACATTGGATTCTTTAGAATCCCTCGCAACTACTAAAACTAGCTTCTGCCCGCGTCTTCGTCTGCGTAGAATTAGCAATTGACATGTTTATCGCTATCCCCCGGGAACTATGTTTTCCGGGATAAAAAGTAGCCTATGTCTTTATCTAGAGTACCAGTTATCTTCGTTCCAAATTTTATAAAAATCTGTACAGTCGTTTCAGCGTGAAGAAGGAACAAACATACACACTCACTCACATCGTCACAAACTTTTGCATTTGTAATGTTAGTTTAGTAGGATAATGAGTAATGGTTGATTTAGACGAGGACTATTTTCAGGCGTCTAAATTTCGGCGCCTAAAAAAGGCACAGTCACATCCTCAGACCGTTTACACAACGACTATTTTCAGGCGCCTAAATTTCGCCGCCAGTGAACCGCAAACCGTTTACACGGTGCCTTTTATATAAAATATACAGACAAACAGATAAACAGACAAAAAATCTAAAAACTGTTGGAATGTGTTCTGTTATCGATTCTAAGTATCCCCAGCTTATTTTTTTTTTAATATCTTTCATGTGTAGACTTTCAACCCTCTTCAGCTTTATCTAACTAATACTATAAATGCGAAAGTATGGATGGATGGATGGATGGATGGATGGATGTTTGTTTGTTACTCAATCACGCCAGAACGGCCCAACGGATCTGGATGAAATTCAGCACATAGATAGAGAAAAGTTTGGAATAGCACATAGGCTACTTTTTATCCCAGAAAATTGCGTAGTTCCCGCGGGATAGTGATAAACGAATTCTTTGCAGAAGAAGTCGCTGGCAACAATTAGTTATACATATGTATAGAAGATGTAGTGATGTGTGTTCAATTTATTTGCAGGAAAAATACCGCAGTTTGTGTTGGATGCGGCGTTTGCTACCGTCATGTTGGACTACATAGTGCACGTCAGGAAGTTCGCGGCCGAGTCGAGGGCGAAAGGCCTGTTTTAATACCAAACAATATTGTGAGATAAGTTTATTAAACTTTAACGTTATTCATAAACGCTCTATAATGCTTCTGCTAACTTAGCAACCGTTTGTCCTTATTATTATAAGAAAACGGGACTTAATCATGTAAATATAACCAACAAGCAACCCAAAAAGCGAAAGAGGTACGTCAGGATCGTAGCAAGTTGAACAAAGTAGTCTATGCCTACCCCTGTGGGAAATAGGCGTGACGGTATGTATGTGTATGTAACCAACCCAACCCTACACCAACCCTAGTGAAGAAACTAATAATAAACACCAAGTGCGGGTAGTTAGGAAAACCCGTGCAGCTAGAAGATGTTGACACCCGCCACTTCAGTCCTCTCGAGACCATGGATGCAAAGTCGCGTCCGAAACGTCAAAGTATTTACAAAAATACTTTTTATATTCCCAGGGGATCCTCCAGGAGCCAGTGTCAAAATATTCCGAATCCCAAACAAAATGGCGGAAAAACTACTAAAAACCCGGGTTTTTTTCGACCAGTGAGAGCGGGCTCTCTGGGGAGCCGGCAGATAACCCTACAGTATTCGGCGTCCTATTGGTAGCTTACTTCATTGACTTGTCATTTCTGTACAGCACATGGTAAAATGATTCTTATTTCTGATCACAGTTAGTTTTAAATCAAAGTGCAGAAGTACTGGCTCTCTGGGGAGCCGCGGGTTCCAAAACGGTATTTGACGCTGGCTGCCCAGAGAGCCTCCAGGTTTCAACGGTTTCTGCGCTATATGTCCTGGGAATCGAAAGGTTAAGTCCCGTTTTCTTATAATAATGTGTGAAAATCGCGAAAGTTTGAATCGATACGTTTGTCCTTATCTGTGTAAAGTAAATGTCAAAGTGACATAAGAACAAACGATTGCTAAGTTAGCACAAGCCTATAGAGCGTTTATGAATAAGGAGGTGAGTGTATATAATGTACGATCCGGGCTATACGTCCTGGAATACGTGACCCGGGAATGCTATAATTCGCGTACCTACTGCATATACTGATAGATTATGTAGTTATTTATCTCATTTTAAATCTTAAGAGCGTGCATCCCTACTGAGCTGGCAACGTCGCATTTTTGGTGATTTTTTGCGATTATTTCACAGAAAACGAATGAAAGTTTCAAATGTGCGTCTGTAGTGCACTTTGTTTTCAGTGTATTAATGTGTCCAATGCAATGATTGATCATGATGGACTTTTATTTTCTTATTAAACGAGATATAGTATTTTATCCCCTTTACGAAAATAAAAGTACATCACGGTCAATTATTGCATTAGACACATTAATACACTAAAAACGAAGTGCACTACAGACGGACATTTGAAACTTTCATTCATTTTCTGTGAAATAATCGCAAAAAATCACCAAAAATGCGACGTTGCCAGCTCAGTAGGATGCACCCTCTTAATTCTAACTCTGTCTATTAAAAAAAACCGTATCAAAATCCGTTGCGTAGTTTTAAAGATCTAAGCATACATAGAGACAGACAGCGGAAAGCGACTTTGTTGTATACAAAAATAACATACAATTATAATGAAACAAAATATCAGACAGAAATGTAAGATTCACAAAAAGATCGTCAGGTTGAAATAAAAAAGAAAATAATTATATAAAAAGCGTCAAATAATAAGAATAAAATCACGGAGTTATACTTCATATAATTTAGGATGAGAAACCACAACAACATTATATTGCGGCTCGTGAACTGTAATCTCTTAACAATTTGTACTAGAGTAACAATTGACGACACGCAAATAAAGTGACATTAAAATAATTTTATTTTGCGGCTGCCAAACTATTGCACTGTACTATTTGCTAGGTAAGAAATAGTTGACCAGACGCAATATAATGTTATTGTGGTTTCTCATTCTAAATTAAATGAAGTATAGGTTGCGTATTTCAGTCCGTACATTCAGAGGCCGTACATTATTTTGCACCCATTTTCTTTCTAACTTCACTAGGGGCCTTTTTCGTATTAAATACTAGTTGTTAGCAATAGTTCCTAAGGTTCCCTGGAACTTACAAACGAACAAAGCTATGCTATACTAGATGCTAATAATGATCTTCGATTGTAGCGTTTAAAAAAGAATAACACAGTTGCATTTATAATTAAAATAATAAAAAGTTATATTTATAAGGATCATAGTAATTTATTAGTTGTTTACAAATTTACAAATGAATGTTTAATATGAAATTGGCCCATTAGACGGAGGCCGATCCTTTGTCTTTTTAAATAAAAAAAATGGTTTAAGTAGTTCGTGGGGATAAAATACGAAACGAAGTATTTTATTTTCCTTTTTGGATGTAATTGGGCATTTTTTACACTTTTTTTGCCATTTAAAAAAATATTTTTAAGTCCAGGAAATTTGTAATTTTCGTTAAGACACAATCACGGTCTTGCAAAAACATAGTTTAAGGGCATTTTTTTCGAGATTATGAAAAAGTATCAAAAATTTAGTTACATATTTTTTTCAAATAAACTGGCCTTAAAAATAAAACAGTTCATTGATTTTAAAAAAATAAGCATACTTGTTTTCTTGATATTTTTCGTACCAAAACTGTTTTTTTTTATTATACAATATTTTTTATTATAATCAATTGTAATTTTAAATGAATGAATGAATTTTCTTTACGTAAATTTAAAAAAAAATGCCTTGATCAATCTTTGGTGTTCGACTATCTGTTAGCTAAACAAATTTAATTATAATAATAATATAATCCTTTTTTTATCTGCACTTCGGGCCACGAAAACTCGAGAGACCCGACCCGGTTTTTGCACTCCAGTGTAGTTAATTTGTACAATTATTATTAATATAGACAGCTAATATAAGTTAAGCTATAGAATTATTTTAAATTATATATTTTTAAGAAGGGTTTTACCTTTACCGACAACTAAAGTGACGTTCATCGAATGTTCGCTTCACCGAATTTTTATTTCACCGAATGGCATTTTTCCGTCTATTTTTTCTTTCTTATAGGTACCAAGTTAATTGGGTTCTGTGGATCGATTTTTGGAATCACTTATGCGTACAAATCGAAAGTGATATAAATTTGTGAATTGCTACAGATTAAGCTTTCGACTACAAGATTTTAGAGCTGTAATTATCTTCTCGATTTTACGCCATTTTCGAGCGGTGCTTTGAAGTGATGTGGTTTCAAAAATCGGACCTCGTCAGAATTTACTGAACTGATTTCAATGGAATAGCGTAGTGCATGTATATTGTATGAGAGAAATATTGAATGCTCGAATTTTGTGACAAATCATAAATAAAGTATGTTTTGTTATTTATTTCAGTCCTTCGGCAATCGTGTTTTGACTTTATATTTACAATAAAGAATATTTATAATGATTAAAAAAATTGCTTAAATCCCTTTTAGGGATAAGTTCGCCTTTGTGCATTTTTTTGTCTTGTATTCACTGTTTCCATGTGTTTTATGTACAATAAAGAGATATACATACAATCATACATAATACATAATGCCCAATAAGGTTTATTTTGTTTATGCATCGACAGTGTAGGATAAAGTTTGTTCATAGTTCATACAGAATATTGTGCCTATAGAATATACATATAATATATGTTTGTATCAGTTAATTTGACATTCATGTATGTGTCACTTTCAAATTTATCTTTTGTCTGATATTTTTTTAGGTCTTTTTTTTCTAAGGGAAATGTATGTGTTCAATATGTAAAAAAATCGATTACTTATGTAAATACGATATTTATTAGTTGTAAATAATTGCAGTTTTTTTTAATATTTTTTGTCTTTATTTCTCTCGTTATTATTTATATCAAATTGAATTAAGACGCGGATTTTAAAATGGGGTATAAATAAGAAAGGGACCTTTCTTTATTATTAAAATTAAATAGATTTTAAGTTTAAAACGCTTGTATATATTTTGTATTTTGTAAGTGATAAAATAAAAACATTTTTGTACTGAACATTTTGTTTGATTTTATTTGGACCTTAAAACTTTAATTGAAAAAAAAAAACAAATCATTACAAAAAACAGTCAAAACCTCAAAATAATTTTAACCTAGCCAAAACTAATAATAAATTAAAGATAAAAAAATCGCCGCCAATAGGGAGGGTGCCCCAGAAGGCTGGCAGCATTGCCACGTTCTATGGCAATGCATTCCCTGAGCGAAATATTAGCCAGCCCTCTGGTATTGCAAGTTGAATAAAAGCCTATTTAATAATTAAAGAGACACTTCAATTTATAAAAACACTTCGTAGTACTGAGTAAGTTTGCTACTTGCCAAGAGATGGCGCCACTTTGTATGTGCAGCTGTCGAAGAACAAAGGCGTTTTAGGGTTCGATCGAAAAGTGTGGACCCTAGTAGTATGTCTGCGGCCTGTCCGTCTGTCACTGCGCTGCATTTTTTGTACAATCACACTAATATTATAAAGACGAAAGTTTCTGAGTGTGTGTGTATGTTTGTTACCTTTTCACGCGTAAACGGCTGGATGGTTTAGAATAAAATTTGGAGCGGAGATAGCTGGTACCCTAGATTAACACATAGGCTTTTTATTCCGCAAAAGCGCATAGTTCCCGCAGGATAGTGATAAACTTTTCAAAGGTAGCTGTCTAGGGTCGCAACGTAAATAATTATTGCAGATATATCAACATCAGTACTTTTTTAAATCTAATTCTACGCTGAAAAATGTTGAACGCTATACATATCTCAAACAGCGTCGCAGTTTAATTTACAGATTGCCACGCCTGTCTTGGATATTTAATTTTTATTTTAAAATCGGGACGTCTCTGGCAACGCCGGTATAAGTCTAGCGCTGACCTTGTATGCGCAGAAGTATAAAATACGGTATCCGTGGGTGCGCAGATCCCCTCCACGTGAAACGTCAGCGCTAGACTTACGTGCCGGCACGTATATGAATGTATTTATTGCTGGCTGGAAAGCTCTGCAGCCATGGCTCGGAATACATTGAAAAAATATCACTGAATCTTGAATTAACCCGTAATAGTTCAACAGATTATTGTTTTCGTTTCACTGAATATGCTAAGGTTTCTCAGGATTTTTAAATTTTCATGGACTAATAATTCTATAAAAAAAAAAACATTTATTTCGGACACTAAGGTCCATATCGGGTTAGTAATACAACTTAAACACTATGTTACTTAAATTAAAATTAAAATTAAAATAGAAATAAAAAATACAAATTATACAAATTTAATTTAATAATACTAGCATACATTACATATAAAGCAACATATAAACATACACATACATATTCTATATATTAGTCGACGTTTAAAAAGTACGACTATAAATCCCGTCTTTATCCCTTATGGGGTAGACAGAGATTATTGTGGGTGGGTATTATGTATTTATGTAAAAGTAAATATGGTAGATGGTTTATCTATTGGACAACAGATGGCTCGAGTAGTATCATATTTTGATGTGATTTTAAGTCTCTTTTCATATAATGTAGTTCGTCGACATTCTAAAAATATATAAAATGTAAAGCAATCGTAAAAATTATAATATATCTAATTTGAATAAAATGTTTTCCCCAACTACATTGTTACATATGTGTCCAATAGATGGCGCTGTAATGAAAATAAACTAGGCAGCGAAATGCTGTAAGTTTAGTAAGAAGCTCGGAAGACTCTGTTATCCTAAGTGACTGTTAAGTATCTATGGTTCCCTCTCTCTTTCTTAACGAATCAGACAGAGACGACACATAACAATAACAGGTAGGGATGCAAATATCGAAAGCAAGAACATCGATGTTCCAGAACAAACATCGCCCGAAAAACATCGATGTTATTTAAATTTATTTTATTATCTATCCATTTAATAGTTAAATTGTATATTATCTATTGAATAAGTAAGTCTTAAGAATAAGGAAAGTGTAGAGTAGAGCATAGGAAATAAAATTACCTTTAAAACCTATTTTCTGCTCTGCTAAAAGTACCAAACATTTCTAATAGATGACAGGCAAAAGAAAAACATCATAATAATAAAACCACTAAATTTTTTTAATAGATGGCAGGCAAAACATCGCATAAAACAACATCGATACATCGATGTTTTGCAATGGTGAACATCGATGGCAAACATCGATGTTTTTTTACTGAAACATCGATGCATCGTTTGCATCCCTAATAACAGGAATAAATAGTAATACGTAATGGTCCTTAAAGAAGTTCTAAACATGTACCTAACTCATGTTACCCCATTTAGTTGTGTCACCGTGTAAATCAATAAATAAAAGAAGTCATTTTTAGGTTTTCGTACCCAAAGGGTAAAAACGGCACCCTATTACTAAGATTTCGCTGTCCGTCCGTCCGTCTGTCACCAGGCTGTATCTCAAGAACCGTAATAGCTAGACAGTTCAAATTTTCACAGATTGTGTATTTCTGTTGCCGCTATAACAACAAATACTAAAAACAAAATAATAATTAAGGGGGGCTCCCATACAAAAATCGTGATATTTTTCCCCTTTTTCATGGCTACCACTCGCCGAGCTAGATCTCAAGAACCGTAATAACTAGACAGTTGAAATTTGCACAGATTATGTATTTTTATTGTGGCTATAACAAGAAATACTAAAATCAAAATAATAATAATAATTAAGGGGGGCTCCCATACAACAGAATAGTTGTTGGCGTTTATTTTTGATGTATCTCATGAACCGTAATAGCAAGGAGGTTATTTCTGGTACGGAACCCTTCGTGCGCAAGTCCGACTCGCACTTGGCCGGTTCTTTTAACACACGACCTCGGAGAAAATTAAAAAAATAGTTCAAAATGTACAATGCCATTTTCTGCGAAACTGTTAGGGATATGATTTTTTTTTATAGCGTAATCTATAGATAGGTTTAGGTTAGGTTACATTTAGTTTACAGCCATTCTGTTAATTTGCAATTTTCTGAGTAATTCACATTATATATATTGAACTATTATGTAATTTAACCCATTATACATTTTAAACTTTATGGATTTTAATACGTAGGTACCTAACCTAAACTTTCTGTTGGCAGTCAACATCGATTGCGATCCAACTCTAATCTCCTTTTGGCCTGTCCTCCTTCCTCTTCCAAAACTTATTCCAAATCCTTTACTGTACACTCGACTAGGCTGTGGAATCGCTTACCAACCTTCATCAGGCAATCTCCCTCCATAGTGTCGTTCAGGGAAGGTTTGAAGAAGATGTGGCTCGCACCATCTTCTTAAATTAATGGTAAATATTCCTTTGTTTACTGTGCTCTTTATTTATTTTATGTATTATATTTTATTGATATATATTATAGGTAGTATAAAGTAGTTTATTGATGTTTAGGTTTTATGAGTTTATGTATTATATTCGGTAAAGTTATGTATTGTGGCTCTCAGTGTTTGCAATTTTAAACTCACTCGTCCATCCCTAATGTAATACTCCTTTCATTCACTCAAAGGTTGACTGGAAGAGAACCCCTAAAGGGATAAGTCCGCCTTTGTGCATGTATCTCATTTTTTGTCAATTGTATTTGTCTTGTTTATTTTGCACAATAAAGAGTTTACATACATACATACATACTTTGATTACTGATTAAGATAAGAATAAGAATAAGAATAAGAGATATTTATTTTGAAAAATTACACCTTAACAGTAAGTTTATGTTAAAAATAATGCAAAATTTAAATAGATATAAAGTGCAAATGCGGATCCTACTAATATTATAAATACGAAAGTTTGTGACGATGTGACGATGTGAGTGAGTGTGTATGTTTGTTCCTTCTTCACGCTAAAACGACTGGACGGATTTGGATAAAATTTGGTACGAAGACAGCTGGTAGGTACCCTAGATTAAAACATAGGCTACTTTTTATCCCGGAAAATTGTATAGTTCCCGCGGGATAGCGATAAACATATCAATTGCTAATTCTACGCGGACGAAGTCGCGGGCAGAAGTTAGTATTAGATAGATAAAAGTGATCCTACACACTGATTCAGAGTGAACGTGTATTCATTAAATAATAAGACTGTCTTATTATTTTATGCTTGCACGATTACTCCGAATCAGTATGCAAGATCCGTCTTTTCTGTGCGTCTGCGCATTTCTTATATACGTAACTGTGGAAGCGTGATTTTGAACAGTCTCGTCTAATATCACTACCTATCTCTTTCTACCGGGCTAAAATGCGGGTAGTTTGAATCGAACGGCTTGCTGTTTACCCATTGGAGAATATTAGATTTTTCATTTTCTGTTCTTGAAAATTGTTTTTAACTTTATAGGTTTTTTAGTGTTTTAGAGCTTGTAAAATAAATTCTTACACCTATTTAAATTCAGGGGCGTAGCGTGCCTTGGTGGGGCCCCGTATAAAAATGTATTTGGGGGCCCTTATGAAGGATAAAGATTTGTCACAAAAGAAAAACAATGTGTGCATTCATTTTTGCTTACGCACGTCGGGGGCCCCCGTGGGCCGGGGGCCCCGTATAATTGATACGGCAGATACGGCGGTAGCTACGCCCCTGTTTAAATTGTAAGATACAATACAATACAATACGTGGAGGAGCGGGTGTTCTCTTAGCAAGAGTATCTCGTATACTCAAAAAGAGGCACCAGCACAGATAAGTACTGTTGTTGTAATTTAAGTTAAATATAAGTTAAGTTTTAATTAAAGTTACTGAACATTTATTTGACGGTGGAGGCGTTTTACACCTCCACAACTTAGATTTTTTTATATATATTTCATTTTAGTTTGACCAGTAGTGACTATAAACGGTACATCTCTAAGACTTTAATATAATTAAGTAGCTGTTGCCCGCGATTTCATCTGCAAAGAATTCGTTTATCGCTATCCCGCGGGAACTACGCAATTTTCCGTGATTAAAAGTAGCCAATGTGTTATTCCACACCATAATCTATATCTGTTCCAAATTTCATCCAAATCCGTTCAGCCGTTCTGGCATGAAAGTGTAACAAGTAACAAACATCAATCCATACAAACTTGCGCATTTATAATATTAGTAGGATTGAACTAGGTATTATTACTAGCGTAGGTAGTAGTAGCGTAGAAGCCGATCGAGGGAATGGTCGGAAATCTTAGGAATCATGTTATAGTCAGCGGCTAGCAACCCATCACTATCTTGATTCCCCTTGCCACCTATACGCCCACGGTCATGCTAAACGCGGCTTTTGTGTTTTTTTACCTTGCTCTGTCTACCCCGTTTGGGATAAAGACGTGATTTGTGTATGTGTATGTATGTATGTAGTAGTTACATCCTGGTAAGATAACTTGAATGTGACGAGTAAAGATGCATACTGCAAAAAAAGTGAGATCGGTTTATTTAAGAGTTTGAGCGTTGAGTAAGGAATTACTAATTAATTACCTAAGTACCTAGAGAGCTTTTGTAGGCCCCACTTAAGGGGCCCGTAGGCTTATTGTCTAACTCGCTCGCAATCGCCATCTTGCTCATTTTGACAGTTCTTGTATGAATTTGACAGCTAGCTGATTCCGATGCCAATTGTCAGCCCATACATGAACTGTCAAAATGAACACGATGGTGATTGCGAGCGAGTTAGACAATGAGCCTGCCGGCGCACGTAGCGTTATCAAAGACCTACAAATGCGCCTGCGGAGGACACAACTGGCGACCAAAGAATCGGCAGCTATCTCTCCCAACGAATTTAACGAGTGAATGCTGCCATCCTTATGAGTACCATACCATGCCACGGGGGCCTTTTTTAGATTTAATTTAGCTTTAAGGCTAAGTTTGCGGGTGGTAGGGCCTTGTGCAAGGTCCGTCCGGATAGCTACCACTATCTTACTCGCTAATCCTGCCGCTAAGCAGCAGTGCTTGCACTGCTGTGTTCCGGTGTGGAGAGTAAGACAGCCGGGGAAATTACGGGCACAAGAGGCATTTCATCTTAGCCCTCTAGGTTGGCAACGCATCTGCAATCCCTCCGGGGTTGCGGGTGTCTATGGGCAGTGGTGATCGCTTACCATCAGGTGACCCACTTGCTCGTTTGCCTTCCTATTCGCATAAAAAAAAAAAAAAAAAAAAAGTCAAATACATGGCGTGACGCAGCGCAGGCTTTAAATACATACAGTAGGCTTATTCGCCATCGTGTTCATTTTGACAGTTCATGTATAGCTGACAATTGGCATCGGAATCAGCTAGCTGTCACATTCATACAAGAACTGTCAAAATGAACACGATGGCGATTGCGAGCGAGTTACGTAATAAGCTAGCAGGTCAGCGACGTCAAACAGACTGCGTCGCGCCCTGTTGCGCCCCGCGCCGCACGGGCCGTTGCTGGCACGCGGCGCGGGCGCAGCGCTGCGCGGCGCGGACGCCGGCACGCTGCGCCGCGCTGGGTCACGATCACGCACGACACATCAGTCGGACATTTTGGCAGCGCGCGGTGCGTAGCGTAGAACCCCCTTATTCATAAACGCTCTGTAGACTTCCACTAACTAATGTATACAGTAAATTGCCAAAAGAACGCGCCGCAATAAACTTAGCAAAAATATGTTTTTTTTTTAATAAATACATATGTAGTATATATATGTAAATATATATGTATGTGTATATATATATATCTGTGTGTGTTGTATTTGTCTTGTTTATTTTGCACAATAAATAGTTTACATACCTAGGGGGTTACTCCGAAATTCGTTTTTCGAAGTTCGTATCACACCGTCCCTCTCACTCTCAAATTAATAACAATTAGTGAGAACGGAACGGAACGAAACGAACTCCGAAAATCGAATTTCAGAGTATAAGGCCTACACACAATAATTAAATTCTACTTAACTACTTATATACAGTTATACAAGGAATTTACATTATTTTACTATTTTTGGGATGTATAAGACCAGTACCTTAAATCTTTATACCTTTATTGCAATACATGTCTAAATCTAAATTATTTAAAAATAAAACTAGCCTAAACTTAAAATACCTATATAAAAAAAATACCACTAAATAATACAAATACTTAATAATAATAATGAAAACTAAGGATACAAATTCAAACCAGACCCCTTAGGCAAGGTTCCGAAGATGCTAGCAGCGTTCCCTCTTTGAATTGCAATGCTAATTCTTTGTCCGAGGAAGCTGCCAGCTCTTCGGTCCCCTGTGACGTCGACTAACCTCTTCGAAATTTCTTTGTGGAGTTTCAGAGCGCTATGACCCCACACGGACCAAGGGTCTCGACACCGAATGGGACAAAATCGTATTCGGCGCCTAGACTATATTTGATATATTTAGCCTTTTCAGCCGCTTCTGATGCTGCAACGGCTCTGTTACATGTAGGTACCATGGAGATGGGAAGCCGCTAGCGTGTCAGAACAAGTGGCATCCCACACAAGCACGCGACCCATCTTCCATGGAATCAGACTCATACCATCAGGTCTCTTACCATCGTCCCTCGCAATACCCGTGGGCTCCAGTAAGGATGGCACGTTGACAGTGGTAAGGGACCGGCGTATGATGTCATTGAGTGCAGCATGTCTTGAAAAGCGGCCAGCACTTTTTTGGCAAGCAAATCCGTGATGTCCTAGCTGTTACACAAGGAATTTACATTATTTTACTATTTTTGGGATGTATAAGACAAGTACCTTTAATTATATTTGTCTTAGATATGTAGGTATATGTAGCGGCATTACTTTGACAAGTAGCGACTATATAGGTATTTTTTTCTCGACCTGGCGGGGGCACACTGCCGTGCCCCCAGAAACAAAACACATTATAAATTCAGCGGAGATGTAAAACGCCTCCACCGTCAAATAGATGTTCAATACAATACAATACAATACTAACACTCTTTATTTAACACCAGAAATGTGTGTTCAATGTTCAATACTGTTGAAAAAAACAGTGGGTAAACAGCAATCCGTTCGTTTCAAACTACCCGCATTTTAGGCCGGTAGAAAGAGATAGATAGTGATATTAGATGAGACTGTTCAAAATCACGTCTCTACAGACGTATATAAGAAATGCGCAGACGCATAGAAAAAGTGATTCTTGTATACTAATTCAGAGTTAGTGTTTACAAGCATAAAATAATAAGACAGTCGTCATTTTATGCGTATACATTAACTCTGAATTAGTATAACAGGAACTATTATATATTATCTAAATCAGTAATCGATGGCAATTAGGTACAACATACATTTTAATTAGAAGTTCGTAAAACAAACATATTAAGATTTTTTTAGGATTTAAATTGAAACCGAAATTATTGTCACCCAATACGATTGATTAGTGATTAGCCAGTGTAATGTTGATTTGTATATAAAATATGTATAATAACACTTATATAAGAAACCGCTGAGGAAATGCGGACCCGATGCTGAAAACTGCATCTAAATTGGTCGAACCGTTCTCGAGATAAATGGGAACATTCAATTGCGCACAAACAAATAAACTACCTCTCACCCCAAACGCATATTATTTATACTTTCTCCTTTTCCGTTGTGGGTAAAAAATCATGACTTACGTACGCGATAAGTAAAGTAAAGTTTGTAAGTAAGTATCTGTACTGTAAGTATAGTTTCTACTCTCTATGATTTAATTTAATTTAATTTAATTTAACTATATAATAAAACATTATGTAGGACTTCTAATCTCGTTTCTTGATTACAAAGTGACACGGAGAAGTGAGGTAGAGTAGAATTACTGATACACATTGTTATCGTAAGTCTTCCCAGCTTCTTATTAAACTTACAACAGCATTTCGCTGCCTAGTTTATTTTCATTACAGCGCCATCTGTTGAACACATTTGAAACAACATATTAGGAAAACATTTTATTCAAATTAGATACTTACCTATATTATTCGAAACATTATAAACGGGATGTGAACCGCGATTACCTTTATTGAGCACCCGATATTTCGACGCAGTTGCATGCATCATGATCACGGGTAGACTGAAGAAATTGCGGGTGGATGTTATTGTTGGGTAGACCGAGCTCTGTCTACCCTCATTCTTGCGCATCGTTTATAATAAGTATTTCGAATGAACTTAACCGTGAATCATTGAAAACTCTTACTATATTATTGTATTTACCATTGCTTTATATTTTGTATGAGAGAGAGAGAGAGAGAGAGAGAGAGAGAGAGAAACATTTATTTACACACATTCGATACACTAAGATATAAAACAAGGAGAAATACAATATACTAAGGAAGTACCGATATGGTGTAAAATGGATCCCACTCAGCATAATGTTGCGGCAAGCCGCAACGCTGTTTTTCAGTGGGACCCAGATAAAACTATACAACTAAACACAAAAAACACATACACTGTGGCGACACGAACGCCAGTGGAAAACACTTCACAAACAAGCTGACAAATACACGGAAGTATGTATGGCAACACTCGATCAGTTCAATCGCATTAAACCAAATAAACCGAAACGAGTCAAGCCAAACGTTAATTTGGCTATTGCAGTGAGTTAATTATCAATTTCAATAGTTTTGATATTGTAATGCATCACACAACCCTCGATAAACCATAATACAAAGTAAAAGTAACAAAACATTCCTATGGCTAGTAGTCGGGTGGGAACACAGCCCGGCCCATGTAGTTACCGCCATTCCTTATAAATAAAAAAAAAAGTTTAAAGTGAACGGTCAGAGCGTCGGTTTCACCCGCGTTCAATGCACATTTTGCCTTTGAGTGTTATCAGTGCCAGAGGTCTCATTGGAGCAAGGTAAGCAGAAACACGTTTTATAAAAACTATACAATGCTTAATGCTAGAAAGTGATTTTTACATTTTATTTTAAAATTATGTTTTGACTTCAGCGCACGGATTGGCGGAGGCAAATCGTTCCAGCATTTCGTTGCCGCGTAGCGGAAGCTACCACGAAAAGCAGCAGAGTGGTGCGGAGGGAAAATAAGCTGCAAAAACCTCTCCGGTCGGACTTCCGCAGACCTGGCGTTGCGCGACCAAGTTAATTTACTGTACAGGTACGAGGGCTGCTGTTGGTTAACGATGCCAAACATAAGGGTGGCCATATGCAGTTTTCGGCGCGCTGACATTCTTAAAATACAATTTTCGTTTATATACGGAGACACGTGAGCGCGGGGCGGGATGTGATAACAAAAACGCGCGCAGGCGTTTTGCACGCGTTGTATAATCCGCTGTGTGCGTGCCAGGAGGCGCGGGCCGTAAACGATATCTCCGTAATTCAACCTCGACAGGACCAATGCATCACAAAGTCTCACCCTCAGCTCGACATCCAGATATTCGCGAATTCTGTACAAAACCTTAAGCCTGTAAAAACAATTGCGAACAGTGTTCGAAAGGTGACTTTCAAATCGTAGCTCACCGTCCATGAGCAAACCCAGGTTACGAGCCTCAAACACTCGCTCTAGTGGCTCATTTTCAATATGTACTGTAAAATGATTACCAGACAAACTATCGATTTCTTGCCTAGACCCAAGGATTAAATATTTTGATTTACTCGGGTTTATGGCTAGGGAGTTACTGTGTGACCAATTGCGAATACGCTTAAGGTCCTCATTCAGCATATCCACCCTTGAGTGTACTTTACTGGCATTACAAGATATATACAGCTGCAAATCGTCTGCATAAATATGATATTTACAATTCTGTATCGCGTCGATTATGTCTGCGGTATAAATTATAAATAAAATTGGACCCAATATTGAACCCTGTGGAACGCCCCTGTACACTTCGCTCTGCTCAGATTTTATATGCTTGCCGTTTGAACCAGAAATGTCAACCATTTGGCGACGATTTGAAAGGTAGCTTGCTATCCAATTGACAGTCCCCGTGTCAAATCCATAATACGATAATTTCGATAGTAGCAGTGAGGTATTTATAGTGTCAAATGCCCTAGAGAAATCAAGCAATGCAAGTACAGTTCCCTCTCCCTTATCCTGAGCGGCCAATATGTCATCAGTAACGTCTAGTAACGCAGTTGTGGTACTTCGGTGTTTGCGGAATCCGGATTGTACCGGTGGCAAGATATCATTTGATTCTAAGTAATCAGAAATTTGATTACAAACAATTTTCTCTAAAAATTTTGACAAGCAGGGCAAAAGACTAATTGGCCGAAGATCCTTTGCAGTTAGAGGATTGGGTACTTTTGGTATAATTCTATAATGTCAACAAATTGACAACATTTCATATTTCTGAACCTATAATTTTAATGGTTCTCTGTATTTTGTTCGAAAAGATGAACATGCTGACAGTTTAATTTTTTCGCTAGGGCTTGTATTTAATTTATAATTAATTTATTAATTTGTGCTTATTCTAAAAGGGCGTAACTCCGATACTATCACAGAATACACACTTATCCCTTTGTCTTTTCTCTATAGAAAAAAAAACCGACGTTAATTTCAAATTGTCAATGTCAGGCCCTATTCTCCAATATTCGATTTTTGAGGTTCGCTTCGTGCTGTTTCGCTCATACTAATAGTCATTATCTTGAGAGTGAGAGAGAAGGTATGCAACGGACTTCGAAAATAGAATTTCAGAGTTGCCCCCCTTGTACTTTGAAGTTGTCAAAAATACAAAGTTATGATCGCTTATTTTTTCTCGTGAAAAAAAGCAAAGGCGTTTCACCTATCATGTGGTAGTTTTGGTAAAATTAGGACATATTTTTAATTATTTTTTATTATAAGCGATATTAAAATTATACAAACATATTGCAGTGATCAGGAGGCAAAATGCTTTCGAACCATATATACATTTTCAAGTGTTCTAAAAATGGAATGTTGTCAATTCTACATTACATAAAGAGACTTAAAAATCACATCGAAATATGATACTACTCGAGCCATCTGTTGTCCAATAGATAAACCACTTTTACATAAACATGAACGCGCTACTATAATAGATACAACAATCATCCAATAAAGCACATGTATAACCCGCGGAGATGGTAAAAGCCCATCGAGGGAGTCTGCGAAAATCTTGTTGCGAACCCATCACTATTTTGATTCCCCTTTACGCCCACAATCATGCTAAACGTCGCCTTTAGGTCTTGTTACTAGGCTCTGTCTACCCCGTAACGGATAAAGACGTTGATTGATTGACATATGTTAATTAAGTCATCCTTTTATAGCCGTACATCTTAAACGTTACTCCATAACAATTTAAAAGTCCTGAAAAAAAACCCGATAATCTGTTGGAGTATTGCGGGTTATTTTTTTTTCGATGTATTCCGAGCCATGGCTGCAAAGCTTTCCAGCCAGCATTAAATATGTGCATACCAGGGGGGCTACTCCAAAATTCGATTTTCGAAGTTCGTATCACGCCGTCCCTCTCACTCTCAAATTAATAACTATTAGTGAGAACGAAACGGCACGAAATGAACTTCGAAAATCGAATTTCGGAGTATAAGGCCAGTGTTGCCAGATCGGAACGTCCCGTCAAAATCGGGACGTTCCGATTTTAAAATCAAAATAAATGTCCCGCGCTCAGTCTCGCATTTCGGGGACAACTCGAACTTGTTCGAAATATTATAAACGGGATGTGAACCGCGATTACCTTTATTGAGCTTAACCGTGAAGTGAATCATTAAAAACTCTTAACTCGAACTTGATTCTAATTTTTGGGTTTTATTTAATTAATAAATAAGGTTTTATTTGAATAACGAACCGGAAGACGCAGTGTTGGCAGGCCCCCCACTAGGTGGACTGACGACATCGTGAAAGTTGCAGGAAACCGGTGGATGCAGGTGGCGACTTGTCGTTCATTATGGTGTGCTAAGGGGGAGTCCTTTGATCTACAGTGGACGTCTTCAGGCTGATGATGATGATGATGATTTAATTAATCTAACTAATATTATAAATGCGAAAGTATGGATGGATAGATGGACGTTTGTTTGTTACTCAATCACGCCAGAACGGCCCAACGAATCTGGATGAAATTCGGCACATAGATAGAGAAAAGTCTGGAATAACACATAGGCTACTTTTTATCCCGGAAAATTCCCGCGGGATAGCGATAAACGAATTCTTTGCAGACGCAGTCGCTGGCAACAGCTAGTATTATAATATGTATAGATTGAATAGACCTAAATAGACAGACGGACGTTCAACAACTATCAAACACATAAGAGTGAATGACACACCAAGACAAACATAGGTACCAGTGGCGTGGCGTCCATAGAACTCGATTCCCACTGGCTTGCCTATTTTAAGGCAGTCGGGCAATTTATTGTGCAGAATTTGAGGCAAAGGCTAGTTAAATTCCCTTCGGCTTGCCTTCTGATATACCTACTTGACACCACGCCACTGATAGGTACCTACCTAAATGGCATTCTTAGAGTTCACGATTCACGGTAAAATGAAAAGCATATCTACAAAATCTGGTATAACTTATTCATTTAAAAAACCCTCAAGCAATTAATCGAGTAATAGGTACGTAATTAACAAATAATTGAATTTTATACCAAAAAAGCCTTACATCATTTTGTAAGAGCTGATACTCCTCAAACTGCTGAACAGATTTTTATCAAACATTGCTAAGAACCACCGCAAGGAAACAGACTTTCAAAGGAAAAAAACCGCATCCTAATCGGTACATCTGCTTGAGAGCTACGATCAAACTTATTATACCTAACACCACTCTCAATTATTATTTTTGCATCGTGGGTTGAACAAGTAAAACGAACATAATTAGGCGTAACTAAAGCATTTATTTATTAATTACAAAGATTTCTACATTACCGTACAAAAAATTAAAATTATCACTCTGATTAACATTCAAAATCAACAAGAAAAATATGAAATCACTAATAATCATTACTTTAACACAATCGTGCAGCCGCCCTCTTCTATTAAATTAAATAAATTAGTGCGAATTGCACCAAGTTATACTTTAAAATCTTAGACATGGATTACATACAATATGAATATTACTGTGTGATCCAAGCATATCGTGATCCATATCACAGTATATTAAACCGTATCGCAGCGAATCCGGTCGTTTAGAAAACCACGATCCTATATCGCCATTATCACGATACCTTTAAACATTCAACAATTTAGACGTAGATACAGTCAAGGGCATAAATATAAAATATATATGTAAGTTACCAAGACGTCAAAAATATCTGAGTCTCTAGTGTAAATTTTCGTATATAAAAACGTCTCGAACGCGATCACGTAAACGTCTCAATTATTATGGAAGAATTAGCAGCGCCACTTGCGGATCGAAACGGCAACAAACTGTTCTCATAATAGTATTAGACATTTTAACGCAAACGCGTTCGAGACGTATTTTGTGACCGAAAACTTACAGTAAGCATACAGTATGCTTACTGTAAGTTTTCGATAGCAAAATACATCTCGATAACGTTTGCGTTAAAATGTCAAACACTATGAGAAATTTTAGTTGCCATTTCGATCCGCAAGTGGCGCTGCTAATTATTCCATAGTAATTGAGACGATTACGTGAACGCGTTCGAGTCATTTTTTAATGCGAAAACTTACACTAGAGGCTCTGTACACCTTTATGCTACCAACATATGGTCGGTGACACATATTTGACACGATAGCTGTATCGATATTAATGTCCAAAGAACACTTGATTTAATTTTCAAACGTTTAACGCCAACGTATAAAATGTCACAATCGCCACAAAACTACCCTCAATCAGCTCACTTAATCTTTTATCCTATTCTATCACACTGACATTTGCCTTTGCCAGACGCGGATAGAACATCAATAGATCTTCAACTTTAGGTCACCTGAAGTTTAATTTCTACGCCTTCATTTTAGGCTTCATTTTCGGCGGTTTTATGATCGACCCGATGCTTTTTCGTTTCTTCATCATCGTCTTTTTAGTCGGCGTCGCCGTTTTGCTCATCTTCACTTTTTTCTCTTTCACTTCCTTCACTTTCATTTCCTTCACTTTCACTTCCTTTACTCTCACTTTCTTCTTCATCGGCTTCTCAACCTTCTGAGCTTTCTTCTCGATCGTCACTTTCTTCTTTTTATCAGCCTTCTCTGTTTTAGCTTTACTCTTTTCTTTAACCATTTTCTCCTTTGTCGGTTTCTCTATCTTCTCCTTCTTTGGCTTAGGTTTCTTCGGTTTTTCTTTCACAGGAGCCAGTTTGAATGAACCTGATGCCCCGATTCCTTTCACTTGGATGATGCTTCCATCCTCTACTCCGGACTTTAAAGCTTTTTTTATCAAATAGTTAACTTTATCCGTCTCAACATCATACTTTGTCTCGAGGTACTTCTTAATAGCGTATGAAGACACACCTTTTCTCGTCTTCAGTTCGTTTAAAGCTTCATGCACCATTAACTTAGTCGTCATCTTCTTTTCCTGACTTTTCAGGATGGTTTCGGTGGGACTTTTCGGCGGTTTCTTCACTGGCTTCATGGGAGCGATTTTTTTAATCTCAATATCAGAGTCCGACATTTTGTTGAACAAACCGTTGTTATTGGTTTTGATGCGTTATATAGAGAGCGGCGTTACCATAAAGAGAGCCGCGTTGTGGGGGTAGCTTGGAAGGTGAGTATGGGAATCTACCCTCATTTTTAAGACTTGTTTCGTTTCTTGTTTGGCATCTAATAATTTGAGTATTTGGGGATTTAAACGTAAATATTCGCGGAGGTTGTTTTAGGCTTAGTTATAAGACATTACTAACAAATGTAGTACCTATACAGAATATCTATACATTCCTGATCCGCCGTGGAACCCTTTCACAGTAAATGTTATAGTGCGTTACGTTGAATTGACAAGGAAAACCACGTGATGTTTACTGTGAAAACGTTCTACAGTGGTATAGGTCAGAAATGGACATTTATACTTCGTGTAACGTGTAATAGTTCGTGTGTAGTAATACTTAGTAGTGTAGGTACACTACTAGATATGTAGGTAGGTACATGGTTAAGGTAACAAGGCCCAAAGGCCACGTTTACCATGATTATGGGCGTATACAGGTGGCGGCACGTAAGTAAAACGTGGAGGGGAGATGCGCAGTATGAAAAACAACATCATTTTCATACTGCGCAGCATATCCTCTCCACGTTTTAACGTGCCGTCACAGATTTTTTCTCTGCTCCCGACCAGCAGAAGTGGATATTGGGAGAAGATATCACAATTTATAAAAATATCTAAGTGTTTTTTGATAAATTTCTTCTCTTCTTCTTCTTCTTCAGCGTGTAGACGCCCACCGTTAGGCATACGCCTCTCCAATCTGTCTCCATCCCGAAAGGTTGCTCGTTTCCCTCTTCCAGACTCTGGACTGGAGACCTCGGCTAGGCAGAAGAAGTGTAGGCAGACCACCTGCCCGATGGTCCGATGACATAAGGGAGACAGCAGGGCCAAATTTCTTCTACCCAATAAATCTAACTAATATTATAAATGCGAAAGTATGGATGGATGGATGGATGGATGGATGGATAGATGGATAGATGGATGGATGTTTGTTTGTTACTCAATCACGCCAGAACGGCCCAACGGATCTGGATGAAATTTGGCACATAGATAGAGAAAAGTCTGGAATAACATATAGGCTACTTTTTATCCCGGAAAATTGCGTAGTTCCCGCGGGATAGCGATAAACGAATTCTTTGCAGACGAAGTCGCTGGCAACAGCTAGTAAACAAATAAATATCATGGGACAAATTACACCAATTGACCCAGTCCCAAACTAAGGGTACCAGGGGCCCGATTTTTGAAAGCACATATGTGAAAATACCACTCGAAAGTGAAAAATTGTGCTAAATTTGAAATACGAGCAGCTTAGAAGATACTTACGGCTCTCATTACTCATGTGGACTAGTCAAAAATTTGATTAGAGCCGTAGTTTTGAAAATATAAACAGATTTATATCTACCACTTTCGAGTGATAATAATATTTTATAAACCGCCGCTAAACAGTGGCAAAACTGAGAGCGATAGAAGCTGTGTTAAGAATTGAGTAAAACAATGCTTATGTATCTTTTTATCACAAAATGTACCTCTTCAGCGCTGTATATGTACCTTTTGGGAACTCAGTTGTGGCAACACTGATCTTTGGGTTAGGTTGTCAAAGCGCACCCCAGGCTCACTGAGCCGTGGCAAAAGGAAAAACGCTAGAAAGATGATGAAGATGATGATGAAGCCGAAAACAGTTGAGTTCAATAAACCATTTAAATCACTATTTTTTCCACATCCACTTTCCTGTTCACATCCGCCTCGTTACCTCCACAATCTCCGCATCTGCGGTGGCGAAATTCGTCACTTTCGCACCGCGCCGCCTCCGCTAAGATGGCCTCCAATTACATCTGTAGTCCAAATACTTAGATATTATGTCATACAAACTTGCTTTGATAGAGGAACATTTTTCGAAATAGTCATCTTTTAGGATTTAGGAGTGATTTACGGTATCTGGGGGCACGGCTGTGCCCCCGCCAAGACGAGCAAAAAAGCGGCACGGCCGTAGGTATAGGTGCCATCCTTTTCTCGAATATCTTATTTCTAACTAGCTTCTGCCCGCGACTTCGTCCGCGTAGAATTGCACATATGGGGCCTTACCATGACGTCTTTCATACTAAAAGTGACAGCTAAAACATGAACTGAGTCGGAATTAGGACGTCATGGTAAGGCCCATGAACTGATGTTGATAGTATATCCTGCAATAATCCTACTAATATTATAAATGCGAAAGTTTGTGACGATGTGACGATGTGAGTGAGTGAGTGTGTATGTTTGTTCCTTCTTCACGCTAAAACGACTGGACGGATTTAGACAAAATTTGGTACGAAGATGGCTCGTACCCTAGATTAAAACATAGGCTACTTTTTATCCCGGAAAATTGTATAGTTCCCGCGGGATAGCGATAAACATATCAATTGCTAATTCTACGCGGACGAAGTCGCGGGCAGAAGCTAGTTATTAAATAACGTTGCGACTCTAGACAGCTATGACCTTTAACATGTTTATCGTTATCCTGCAGGAACTATGCAATTTTCCGGGATAAAAAGTAGCCTATGTTTTAATCTAGGGTGCCAACTATCATCGTTCCAAATTTTATCCAAACCTGGACGGGTCATTTTAGCGTGAAGAAGGAACAACAAACATTCACACTCACTCACATCGTCACAAACTTTCGCATTTATAATATTAAGTAGGATATAATATTCGTTGTCTAAAAAATCTTTTTTTCTCCCCCTTAAAAAATAAATAATAAATAAAAATAAAAATAAGTAATTTATTTTCGGATATCTCTGATCCATAGATTGTTAGTTAGTTAGTTACAGGATTACTTATAACTATATTAGTACTAAAAACCTCGTAGGTATAGTTAGGTACTGCGACGATCACGCGGGGTCCTTATTTTCAAACTTGTGACCTTCTGCTCTTAATCGTGGAAATACCGAGATAAAAATCGCAAGGAGGGAGGTCTTCATGAATACGAAGCAACTTTGCTATACGTGTCGGCACGTAAGTCTAGCGATGACGAGTCACGTGGAGGGGATCTGCGCAACCACGGATACCGTATTTTATACTTCTGCGCATACAAGGTCAGATTCAGATTAGACTTACGTGCCGGCATTAATATCTCCGCGATATAGTGAAGTCAAGTCAAGTTACACCATTTTTTTAGTAATCGATGGATGTACCATAGAAGCTAAAAAAGCTGAAGCTTAGCTTAGCTTAGCAAATAAAAATTACAAAAAAAGTAAGGCTCAGGACACGAGTAGGGCGACAAAAATTGAATAGCTTTGGAGTGGCAAATGTGTCAAAAGTGAAAAGTCAAAAGTTTATTTTGCAAATAGGCCACCAAGGGCTCTTTTACATGTCTTTTTTTTTAATCTACCAGCGCATTCGGAAAGACCATCATTGCCAAGAAGAATGCGCCGCAAGCAACTTGGCAGAAAGTCATTTTTTCAAAATAAAATAGATTTACAATAGTACTTAAATTCTACTTAACTTACCTATAATACAATTAATACATTTTATAAAGTCTCTACTGGTCTCTACTGGTGTAAATCCAGTACTGGATGTGGAGGGGTGGTGGTGTGGTGTATCTTTGTCATATTGATGGGCAGGGCAGCCATCGCCACACTTGGCACTTGACAGAAATTTGAGTGTGATGACGCCATGATTGCCGCAGGTCTACGGGGTTTCTTAAGGAGTCAAGCAAGAGCCCAAGAGCTATGTATAACTTCGACACTGCGTCTTGATTTTTTTGTTTGGCCTGAGATACTATTCCCTTCTACACTCATCAAAAATGTCTATGGATATTTTTTATCCCTAGAACAGTTTTGAACATCTCAATATTAGGCATATATTACTACCGAGTCAAATCAAAACATCAAATTTGTCTGGGATAATTATTATCCCAAGGTTTTTTCCTATTTTTACCTAATCAAAGCACAGCATTTTCGAGTCAGAAAATTTTGATGGCCATTAGACCACAACCGGCTTTTACTCGTAACTCTTGTAGATATTAGCTAAAATATCTTGTATTAGATTAAAAAAAAAACACCGGGTAGCACTCCGGGAGTGCCGGCAGACATAAAAACTAAGCACGCACACTCGCGCAACAAAAAAAAAAAATTCACGAGATTTGGACTGTGGTCACCTGAGAAAACGCACTGTCATTCCACACCTTATACCACTAGGCCAAACGCACATACCGTAAAGCGACGAAATCGACGTAGGTACACTTCAAAAATCGAACGCGACTCTAGCTTCATTCGTATTTCAAAATAAGCTCTTAGAGGACCCTGTTATCCTGGTACTTAAACTCTCCCTCCGTCTCACGCCTGACGCGAGTTTAACATTTTTTACCCATCCCAAAAAGCGCTCAACGCCAATAAAGAAGTTTTCTCAAGCATGCTCGGAAATGTACGCGTTAATGTCGCGAAATGAAGCCAAGAAGTTTCACATTTACGGCCTTGGCCAAGAAGTAATGTGGTACGGTCGAAATGAAGCCAAGAAGTTTTACATTTACGGCCTAGGCCAAGAAGTAATGTGGCGCGGTCGTCGGGTGCGCTCGGCGCGGGGTGGGTGTGCGGGGAACATGGCGCGAGCAATAGTTTGTTCAAACGGTATGTTTCAAAAATTAAAAATGCGGCTAATTAGACAATTTTTACTTGATTTCCTCGCATTGCTTGAGAAAAGCACTATACAATCCTCGGCCGGAAACAGGGATTGCAGGACTCGCTTTATCCGGCCTCGTCTACGACTCGGCCGTGTACCCCAATCTCGTCCTGCAATCCCTTACTTCACGGCCTCTGCAGTAATGTACTATTTCACTTCAAAAATGAGCTTCTGTTTTGCTTTTTTTAATTACAACCTTAGTTTTTAGTTTCAACATGAGAAATGGCTACGCTGCATAAACACGGAAAACACTATCTCATGATCAACTTTATGATACTTAAAAATAGCTGCCAAAGCCTAAACTTTACGATTTTATTCTTTTTCTTCGTTCCAGTATTCATGATCATGAGCTAGCCCTAGCTTCTACAAAAAAGACACACATTCTTTGGCCATTTTATAATTCTTGGCTGACTGCTTTGTAAAAGGGTGTGCCATGGCCTATGTCCCCTAGTATTGAAAATGTGAAATAAAATAAAAGTACGTTTTTTATTACACGCAAAAAGGCCTATCAGACCAAAGTAATTTATGCCATCAGCCATACTGCTGACGTCACAGCTCTATAATCATCACGTAACCACGAAACCATTATCAACTCTAATGCTCCGCAAAAAAGTATGTAATCTTTTGAGTCATCTTAAACAAAAGTAGATTCTTTCCGCATCAGACAACACAAATAGCCACCATCTCTTTCACACGCGGCTTTTTTTTTCATAAGACAGAGGGGGATAAGAACAACATTCTCGCGCGTACTTAAACGCTCACGGTTATTTGGGGTCATGGAACGTGTTTGAATTTCGAAACTAGTTCCGTCCAATGCGATGCGTTTGGGTTTAGCTCGCCGCCATTGGTTAGGGTGGCCGGTACTAAAAACGCGTCCGTCTTTCAAAAATCGATAAAACTGTCGCGCTTTTGTAGGAAGCTATCGCTAAAGTGTCGCGAGAGTACGTTTCCTGTGCGTCTCGTGGTACGGGGTGACGTTGTGAGTTGATAGGCGGTGAGCGTTATTCGTGCAGCTATTTTGTGGCGAAACATGTCGGTTTCTGTGCTCAATGGAGTTTTAATATAGTTTTAACGCGATTACGTTTAGTTTAAAGTGTTTTGGAGGTGTCAGTGCCTGAAAAACGGTAAAGGTGAGTGTGTTCTGTGATAATATTGTGAAATTATTGTGTGAGTCGGTGGTTTACTGTGATATTTGAGCGTAAAATCGATAATAACCCTTACAATGAGTGTTGCTCGGTTAAAATGTGTCGATATGTCTACGCTGCGTGTTTTTTAGGGACGTGACTTTCATTTCGTTATTCCGTTGTTGAAAATGTGTTGTGATTAATCTGTTTAGTTATTAATTAGGCATGTTCTTGGAATTTTAAAAGCCAACATAATAATATTTGTGGTAGTTATCCGTATATTGTGTTGTGTTATATTTATACGTATTTGTGATGTTGAATTATCACTTGTCAATAAAGACTTCTTTTGATTGGACGTCCGCGTCCGTCCCGCTCTCTCGCGCCGCGGGCCGTATATCGCTGTCTCAGTCGCACTAGTGCTGTATTTATAGTTCCTCGTGCGCCCCCAGGGTGCTGTATATTTGTTTAGTGCTGTCCTTTCACGATTAATATGAATATCGACTGTCGATAATTTATGTTTTTCTTGTATCGATATGTTTGCACGTACATAGTCGTATTAGATAATATAAATTAATAGTGCTATTGCCTTGTACGCAAGACTCCAATTAGAGTAGTTCCGGGCAAATTGGAAGAGGAGACGTTTGTTTCATTTGGGTAACACAATAAGGTGAAACGAATTGAATAGCCTTAAAGAGAATATGGTAAGATTGTATTCTCTCTCCCTCTCACTTATTCTCTCTTGCTCTCGTTGATGCCTGATGGTAAGCATGTGATCTAGGGTGGAACACGCTTGCCTAATGCCCATTCACACTTGATTTGAAGACAGCCAGGTTGTAGCGTTCTGGGAATACGTCACTGTCACACTATACGTGGGTTCGAATTCGATAGTAATAACCCGTATATGGGTGGGAGTTAATAACCCCAGCTCATTCTTACCCATCAGTGAGACGTACACGTAAGTACATATAGGCTCCAGCCAGGCAGGTAATGATGGTAATACTAAAAAAAGCAAAATACAAATTATAAGTAATTGCATATTGCGTAGGTATCTTTGTTTCAACTATAGTATGAGCGTCTGCTCATAATTGCAATGCCTGTGCCAAGCCCACTAGGCCTTCCTATTTGCTAGAATTCAGCGGTAGTTATAGGCGTACTAAATCAGTATTCTAGGTCGCATGTGATTACTTAACAGCCAGTGAGCGTACGGCCAACAACTTTAATTGTTGAGCATACATGGAACGTTGTCATAGTGATATGATTGCTTGTTAGTGTTTAAAATTTAAAACACGTTGCATGTCAATGTCAATATAACAGCGTTCCATAGTAGCTCAACAATTAATTTTTTTGACCGTATTCTGAATTTGTGACACACTTGTCATGTTGTATACGTCTGCTAAAATTTCTCATAACTTTTTTATGAATGTCAAACGAGCAAGTGGGTCATCTGATAGTAAGTAATCATAACCGCTGATGGACACTCGCGACACCAAATAAATGCTAATACGTTGCCAGCCTAGAGGGCTAAGAAGCTAAGATCTCATGAGCTCGTAGGATGCTCTATTCCAGTCTACTTCCCACTGCTGGGCACGGGCCTCTTCTCAGAATGAGGGGGCTTGTTAGTTATAGTAACTTATAGTTCTAATGGGAATTGGATACTTCACACGCACCATTGCATTGCTTCGCAGGTGAAAGCTTCCTCACCATGTCTTCCTTGACTGAAAAGCTCATAGTGAATTTCAAATGTAATTTCATACATAAATACGTGGTAAGGTTCAAAAGTTTCCGGCCTAATAATGAAAATTAACGTTTAGGTTAAAAGAAATATTTTTATTTTTCAATGTAGTCTCCTCCTATTGTTATACATTTTTCAGATCGTTTGATTAACATTTCTATGCCTTTAAAATAATATTCGGAAGTTTTGTCTTCGAAATGCTCGAAAACTGCAGCAGCGACCTCATCATCGGACGAAAATTTTCTCCCCCTTAAGTCCGATTTAAGTTTAGAAAATAAAAAATAGTCGCTTGGGGCTAGATCAGGGCTGTAAGGTGGGTGACGGATTGTTTTAAATCCACATTTAGATATAGCCGCCTTTACAACTGCAGCCGTGTGGACAGGCGCATTGTCATGAAGAAGACGGACACCCCTGCTGAGTTTTCCTCGACGTTTAAGCTTTATTGCTTCTCGCAACTGGTCTATAAGGCAAGCATAGTAACTGCCGTTTACTGTCTGATTGCGTTCTTTGATATCTATAAGCAATATCCCTTCGCAATCCCAAAATATTGTGGCCATTATCTTTTTGGTAGATTGGCACACCTTTGCCTTTCGAGGGGGTGCTTCCCCAGAACGACGCCACTCCATCGACTCTCTTTTCGAAAGAGGATCATAGTATAAGACCATAGTTTCGTCTCCGGTAACAATGGACTGGATAAATTCACTCTCACATGACTTGAACTCCTCTAAAAGTTCCTTGGAGCACGCCACTCGTTCAGCTCGCTGAGCACTCGAGAGAAGTTTCGGGACCCATCTTGCACTAACCTTATTCATGTTTAGATGGTCGTGTAGAATCCTAAGGACTGTTATTTTCGTAAGTCCCGTTCTTGACGCTATTTCCTTCGTCTTTAGTCTTCTGTCCTTCAGTACCTCTTGTTCGACTAAATCGACGTTATCTTGCGTAAGAACCTCAACAGGGCGGCCTGGTCGGGGTTCGTCATCGATGGACTCACGCCCTAAACGAAACTGCTTACACCAATCCTTAACAGTCGAAAACGAAGGGGAGGAATTCCCGTACACGTTATCTAACCTTTCTTTGATTATAGTTGGACTTATGCCTTCCTTTGTCAGAAATTTTATCACTGATCGATACTCCAATTTGAACATTGTACAAATTACACCGCTTTTTATATTTAAATCAAAGAAAATTTTATGAAAACGAAAGTTACAAACCACGAAATTATCCACACAATAGCTGAATAAATGACAAATAAAATGACATTCATTTGTTTCTTGTTTTCTTCTTTTAAATATATACGGCCAGGAACTTTTGAACCTTACTGGTACATATAATTATAGCTACTCATGCTGCGAGCATGTATGAAGAGATTGATGAATGTGGATGAAGCGAAAGAGGTATGTCAGGATCGTAGCAAGTGGAACAAAGTAGTCTCTGCCTACCCCTGTGGGAAAGAGGCGTGACGATATGTATGTATGTATTATAGCTACTTATCGTACGTGTATTTTTAATATGATGAAACGATTACACAACTGCAATTACAAAACTACTGTGTTTATAAATATTACTACTAATATTATAAATGCGAAAGTTTGCGATTACCTCAGTGAATGAGTGTTTCACGCTAAAATGACTGGACGGATTTGGATCAAATTTGGAACGGAGATAGCTGGTGCCCTAGATTAAAACATAAGCTACTTATTATCCTGGATATTGCATAGTTCCCGCGGTATAGCGATAAACTTGTTAAAGGTCGTAGCTGCCTAGAGTAGCTATGTAAATAATTATATACTAGTAATATCAGTTTTTAAGTCTAATTCTGCCGACGAAGTCGCGGGCAGAAGCTAGTTACATATAAATGCGAAAGTTTGTGAGTGTTTGTTTTTTCCTTCTTCACGTTGAAATGACTGGACGGATTTAGATAAAATTTAGAACGGAGATAGGCTGGTATAAGGTTAAAACATAGGCTACTTTGTTTTCCCCGGAAAATGGCGTAGTTCCCGGGGGAAGCGATAAATTAATTCTTTGCAGACGAAGTCGCGGGCAACAGCTAGTAAGTTCTAATTTACGGTTGCACCGAACACTACTGAGCGATATATGACCTGCTGATGACGTACCTATATCGTATCGCGTTATGATACTATGCAAAGCAAGTGTCATGATTATTTTTACGCTTCATATTTCACAATAGTCTGTTAAAGCGTTGTGTAACTTGAGCAGCTCGACTTGAAAGACAACCGTTCATCAATCCTTTTCACGGTACTAAAGGCATGCGGTGAAAACGTGCTAAATGCTACATAATATATATGTACATACATAAATCACGTCCTTATCCCTTATGGGGTAGACAGAGCCTAAAGTAACACCTAAAGGCCACGTTTAGCATGATTGCGTATAGGTGGAAAGGGGAATCAAAATAGTGATGGGTTGCTAGACGCATCGCCTATAACTTGAACATGATTCCTAACCTAAGATTTTTGCTACATAATGTCATTTTGAAAGAATTTCGCTGTGCGGTTTGAGCGGTGTTTCTTGCCCCGTACGTATAAATTATACCCCCTTATTCATAAACGCTAGAGGCCTCTGCTAACTTAGTAATCGTTTGTCCTTATCTGTCACTTTGACATCTGCCTTACACAGATAAGGACAAATGATTACTAAGTTAGCAGAGGCCTATAGAGCGTTTATGAATAAGGGGGATAGAATGGAGTGGTGGCTGAGGTTTCCCCAGCTTGCTATAATGTTAATGGGGGCCAGAGGCTGACAACACCTAATTTTGTTGAAATTGATGTTATTTAAACACTTTTTTAAGAAAAACTGCACACAAAAAAATATAATGTTAAAAAAATATATAATTAATTTTCATCATATTTCAAACACGCTAGACGGGCTCGATACATAATTGAACAAAATCGGCTCGATAGAAAATAATTGCAAAGATTGGTCTTAAAATCATCATTAAACGGTTCTATGTCTTTATTTTTTCGACGTATGGGTCTACAGTTAAAAACATAAAGTCAACATATTCAACGGCTAACGAGTCATATTTCACAAATAATCCATACTTTTGTTTATTTCTTATGATTTGTGTCTTATTTGCAAGATTTTAGACGCGCGCCAAGCTGCCAGAATAGTTTCTTCTCTTTCACTAACAGGCACGTGAACCGTATGTGTGAAGAGTGGCGCTGCTCCAGGTCATTTGCTGTTGACAGCGCCTTAAAAGGCGAGTGTACCACTTTTTGCAAGGCAATGCACCAGCAGTCCTAATTTTACTGTAGGTGATGAGCGGCGGTGATCTCTAACATCAGGTGAACCGCATGCCCGTTTATCACCTTTAATATAAAAAAGTACAAAACCAGAGCTTTTATGGCTTAAATGGCTGTACGGATTTGGATGAAAATTGGTATGTTGACAGTTAGATCTCCGGGATTGGGATTGACGCATGCAAAATTTCTAAACCTCAATGGTTAACTATGCAACGATGGTATTTTAGGAATTACCATGGGATGGTATGTCAGGATCGTAGCAAGTGGAACAAAGTAGTCTCTGCCTACCCCTGTGGGAAAGAGGCGTGACGATATGTATACTGTATGTATGTACCATGGGATTTTTGTAAACGTACTGGGTATTCGATGAAATCCCTCAATAAGCGAAGTTGCTGGTAAAAGCTAGTTTAAGTTTTTTTTATTATTTTGTGTAATAAATAATTCCCCTTTGTTATACTCAGGATAATTATCCTGGAAAAGTGCATAGTTCTTGAGGGATGCAAACAACAACAGCCCATTTATATTTTGTTGCCTATTTGAATATATCTAAAACTAATATGATATGCCTAGTCCGTTGCAAAAACATTTATAAAAATGATTTAGTTAATTATTTAAAAAATACGATAAACAAAAACCATCGATATATATCGATCGGTATCATCACTGTCCCAGCACTACGCGCAAAAAAAACTAAAAATGTCCGACGTCCCTGCATTCATTGGGATTATTATTAAAACCCTTACTCAGACCAAAACCAACTTTAACATCCTTGCAATAAAACCCCGATTCCTTTGATAAGTAGTAAACTTCAATTTAGAATTCCTTTAAATTCGCTGCAATCATTTTGGACTCTACGACGTTGGAATACGGTGTAAGGATTTTTTGTTATGCCATGGTTGATTTATGGAGGGAAAGAGATAAAAGTTCGATTCCACATCTTTATTAGCAGGTAGGGTGTTTTTTTAAGGGGCAAACGAGCAAGTGGGTCACCTGATAGCAAGTTATTATTATTACTGATGCTAAAAAGTATAGCGGGGGGGTACTCTCGTCCGGAACGCTACCACCGTCTGACTCGCTAGTCCTGCCGCCAAGCAGCAGTTACAGGGGCCTTACCAATGACGTCTTCAATTCCGACTCTGTTCAGGTTTTAGCTGTCATTTTTAGTATGGATCTGACAGCGAGCGAACCTAAACTGAATCTGAATTGAATCTCTATAAGACGTCATGGTAAGGCCCCAGCAATAATAGCGACTTATATTAGCAGGTAGAGTCTGGGGTGTACCTATTGTATTATTTGCAATATAGGTATTTTTAACAAAGAGTCAAATTGTCAAATTTGACGACCGAATGGCCTAGTGGTTAGAGAACCTGACTATGAAGCTTGAGGTCCCGGGTTCGATCCCCGGTCGGGGCTCATATTTGTATGATGAATACGAATGTTTGTTCTCGAGTTTTGGATGTTTAATATGTATTTAAGTATGTATTTATCTATATAAGTATGTTTATCCGTTGTCTAGTGCCCATATCACAAGCTATGCTTAGTTTGGGACTAGATCAATTGGTGTCAATTGTCCAAAGATATTTTTTTTTAAATAAGTATCTTTAGAAATATCATAGGTTGCAGATAGATGGAATTGGTATTCCGAAAAATTAAAAAAAAATTGGACAGCCAATCTATACATATAATATAGTGAATATAGTTAGTTAGTTTTCATCATACTTGCTCGTAAAGGGTGTTATAACACGCAGGCGTAGAGCCGTAGTAGCTGATTTACCTCCCGCGGGAATTTTAGATATTTTACTCCCTAGGGCATTATTTTTGTATGGATTTTCAGAATTTCCTCGGGAGGAAAAGTTTAGTTTTAAAATTAAGAACTCATTGTGTCATTTCAGACTAAAGAGGTTTCAAATCAGCCTGGTTTATTTAATATCTTCAAGAAATGGCTACGAACCAATTTTACATAACTGTCAGTTAGACATTTTTACTGTTAAGGATCGAAGATAGCAGATGACATTTTGACATTTAAAATGTTGATGGGTGTAGTTTTCGAGTAATTTGGTGGCTCTGAACCCGATTTTGGCATATTTTTTGGATCCAAGATGGCGGATGACATTTTGACACTATTGACAGTAAAAATGTTGATGGGTGTCATTTTCGAGTAATTTGGGGGCTCTGAGCCCGATTTTGGCATATTTTTTTGGACCCAAGATGGCGGATGACATTTTGACATTAAAATGTTGATGGGTGTCGCTTTCGAGTAATTTGGTGGCTCTGAGCCCGATTTTTTTTTGGATCCAAGATAGCGGATGACATTTTGACATTATTGACGTTAAAAATGTTGATAGGTGTGGTTTTCGAGTAATTTGGTGGCTCTGAGCCCGATTTTGGTTTTTTTTTTTTGATCCAAGATGGCGGATGACATTTTGACACTTGACACTAAATGTTGATGGGTATCATTTTCGAGTAATTTGGTGGTTCTGAACCCAATTTTGGCATAATTTTTTGGATCCAAGATGGCGGATGACATTTTCACACTATTGGCATAAAAATGTTGATGGGTGTCGTTTTCGTGTAATTTGGTGTTTTTTATTTCTTCGCAAATGTGATGAAAAACATTGTGTGTATAGCGGGCGGGAATTACAAACTCGAGTCATTAAATTCTAATAGACTCTCGCTAGGCAATCCGCTTCTTACCGCCCTTGTGCACAATGTAGGGTAAACCGCCCTAATTCCGGCCCAGTCCTAATATTGGCCGTGTCGTAAAAATCGTGGCGTAAATTAAGTTTCGTGAAATAATGTTAGGATATGATTGCAACCAAGATAAACTTTATGTCATACCCAATAGACGATACCCAACAACAGCAACCATAGACAGTTTTCCTTTCATCCACTCAAAGGTTGACTGGACGAGATCCCTTAAAGGGATAAGTCCTCCTTTGTGCATGTGTCTCAGTGTTTGTCAATTGTATTTGTCTTGTGTATTTTGCACAATAAAGAGTTAACATACATAAGTTACATACAATACAATACCAACATGGCGGCGTTCTGTGTGCTATAGGAGCTTATGCCTTTCGCCGGTATTTTGATCTCGGACTGTGGTCGACATTTTGGGCAAAGCAATTTTAGCATTTTATATTTTCAACATGAAACTACCGTGAGACTCACACATAATTACAACACACCGGATAACTCACGTATAAAAGCCGAAGGATTGCTCCGACAATTGTTTCGGACTATTTCGTAGCCCTTCATCAGGGAGCGCTCGCCCCGGCAGCGAAACGAACACATCATTCGGATCCTTCGGCTTTTATACGTGAGTTATCCGGTGTGTTGTAATTATGCGTTTTATATTGATTAAAAGTAATGAGTATTGAGTACCTAATGAGTATTGAGCAGTGGACGAATATAGGCTGATGATGATGATGATAATGATGAATGAGTATTGCTTGTTTTCGATACATAATGAAATAAAGAATCGCCTAATAGGTATAATTATTTTTATAAAAAAATATCCTTTATGGTTATTTTAAGAGACCGGAGTTACGTTCCGTCTATTATGTGTTTATTTATTTAATATGTGACTGTCATAAATAAACTTTTTCTTTCTTTCTTTCTTATTATTTAGCACAAATCTAAATATCGGCCGATGTAGGGTAATCATTTTCTAACAAGGAATCCTAAAATCGGCAGAAGCAGCTTCGTTTTTCATTTGACTAGGTATTAAAAAACTTTATTAGCTACCTAAGTATCTATCTATTCTGTATGCACACTGGGTTGAAATGATAATTAAAAAAAAACACCGGGTAGCATTCCGGGAGTGCCGGCAGAAGTGAAAACTACACACACGCACAAAAAGAAAAAAAATACATGAGATTTGAACTGCGGTCACCTGAGAGAACACTCTGTTATTCCACACCTTACACCACTAGGCCAAACGCACATACGGTAAAGCGACGAAATCAACGTACATTTCAAAAATCGAACGCGACGATGTGGTGATGGTGATGATGATCATGTGTTTCTGAGAAAAGGGGTCTTGACAGACAGACAGAGCTGTTTGTTTGGGGCTCGTCATTAAGATGGGTCTAGGGTCCAGCTATTTGTTTTTAATTAGCTAATGCATTGTCGAAGCAAATATGTCGTCTTTTGAAATGCTAAAGCGACTGTCAATTAAATAAAGTGTAGTGGGTTTGTGTGTCACACACTGGTCAAAGTCAAAGTCAAAGTTAAAGTCAAAGTGATTTATTTGCAAACATAGGTAAAACTGGTTACAGTGATGGACAAAATACAATCTAATCTAACGCTATGTTTTGCCTGAGCGCATACAAGATATATCTCTATATAATATAGATATATTAATCCAGTGTTCCATACTGGTCTGGGAGTAAAAACAAAACATAGAATGTACCAGTTGCTTCTCTTCCTGCGCATGGTAAAAGCCCATCGAGGGAATGAGCGAAATTCTTAGGAATCATGTTATAGGCGATGCTAGCAACCCATCACTATTTTGACTCCCCTTTCCACCTATACGCCCACAATCATGTTAAACGTGGCCTTTAGGTCTTGTTACCTTTGGCTCTTGTCTCTGTCATGGAAGACTTGATTTATGTAGTGTATGTATTGTACAACCCCAGGCACGAAAGTCTAGTGCTGACCTTGTATGCGCAGAAGTAATATAAAATATAAAGAAGTAATATAAAGTATAAAATGCGGTATCCGTAGGGAGAACACATGCGCAGATCCCCTTCATGTGAAACGTCAGCGCTGACTTACGTGCCGGCACGTGTATGGTACTAGTAGAAGAAGAAAGTGCTTTACTGTTTGGTATAGGTTTTCGCATCGCTATTTGGACTAGAAGCGCTATAGGTATCAACTGTCTTAAAAGGTTAATTATTCCGGAATATTTTAGTTTTTTTGTTTTGGCATTTTTGAATAGTTTTTTTAATTAGTTTTTTTTTTCAGATGCAGCAGCAAATATGTCAACCAGAACAAATTAAGTGAGTTCAATCTTTTATTTGGCAATGTTGACTAAAACCGCTTGGCTTTACTTTTTTTTTTAATTTGCTTCTCTTCCAGCGGTGATGGCTAGCTACGTAGCTACCCATCACTATTTTGATTTCCCTTACCACCTTTCCACCCACAAACAGCTAAACCTGTCCTTGTCTTGCTTAGGCTGTCTACCCCGTAAGAGATAAAGACGTGATTTATGTATGTATGTTTGTGTTATTGTTGTGCAGTAACCAGCAGCCGCAGCAGGTGATGCTGTGCCCGGTGCGGCTGGTCTACGAGACACAGATCCTCGTTCAGCCAGGTAACCTAACTACCACGCTAACACCAGGGCCCTATTTTATAAAGCTACAATTTACAAGCGGAAGTCTCTTTCTGACCCTATGTGTTAGATAGAGACTTCCGCTTGTAAATTTTAACTTGTAGCTTTACAAAATAGGGTCCTGGCCAGTGATGAGGACCAATGACACAATACAATACAAAAGTTAGGTACGTTGTGGTTCCACACCATTGAATCGGTCGCAGGTGTGTGCTGTGCAGGTTTTCTCAAGACGTTTTCCTTCAGCGAAAACCTCATATTAAATTTTAAATGCAATTTCAGAGGCCTTAAGTCAAACCATTAGGCATTTCCCTAACTATATATAACGTCTGGGGCCCCTGGCAAATTCGTCAGATTATGATGGTCAGATGGCCCTTCCACATTATAAAGAAGTGCATTGTCCCTTCAATGGTCCAGGCCCAGCCAGTTCGGGGCCCCGAAGAGCTAGGGGGCTAGGGGTCCGTGGCATTTTGCCACTCCTGCCACAACAGCATTATTTGTTACACTTGATAATTCCTCTACGACGGAATCTGTAAAGAATAGCAATTCAAAATGTACAACTTTTCTAAATTCCAGGCGAACAAATCCAACCGAACCAAACCCTGTTCATAAACCCGCAGAACCCGCCGCCATGGATCCAAAACCGCGCCCAAAACCCAGTCATATATATGCAGCAGTTGCCCAACAATATGGTGCAGGCCATGCCCCAGCAGATAGACCAGAACCAGCTGTACATACAGAACTACTACCCCCAACAGATGATAAACCAAATGGACCAACTACGACAAATGCCTAACGTTATGACGCAAAACATGATGGTTAATTCAAATGTTGGACAAAATATTGGACAAAACGTTGGAACTATAAGCCAGAATGTTAATCTCAATGTAGCACAAAACGTAATGCCTATGAATGTAGTTCAAAATGCAAAAGGGCAGAATGTTGGCGTCATTGGACAGAATGTTGGCGTTATTGGACAGAATGTTGGCGTTATTGGACAGAATGTGGGTAATGATAGGGTATATGCAGCGCGTAACGTAGTGCAAAACAATATTGGTATTACTAATCAGAATACAATAGCTAATGTTAACCAACCGGTGCAAGAGAGACAGGTGCAAATGAATCAGAATTTAGTGAACATGCAAAAAGTAGTAGAGTTACAAGGGATGAGACAGCAGAATATTAGGCAACCCCAAGTAACCGTATCACCAATGCAGCAAGCCAAGTTTGGTCCAAACGTTGGTGATGTGAGACCAATGTCCACGAGACCGCAGATGAGCAACGTCAATATGAATCTAGTTAATTTGCAACCAAACACTATGGCGAAAAAAGTGCCTTTACCAAATAAAACTAATAACCAAGTCGTGCCAAATCAGGTGAGGAATTACAACCAGACGTACTATAGGCCGATACAACCGAGGCCTATGAGTGTCATGCCTATGGTACAAAACCAGTACTTACCGATGCAAAGCGGTAGCCAAGTGCCTAGACCTCAGACCCAAGTACTAAACGAACTAAGTAGAAAAAGAAAAAGCGAATCGCCCGATGAAACAGCTAAAAAAATACCTAACACCGGAAATAATGATAATTTCATCAACCAAACTGCAAATCCAGTACATAGTGTTAATAGTCCAATGGCAAACGTTATACATAACGATATGGGAGTTAATACAGTAAATGCTAGAGAAGTGAAGCTTGTAAAAACTGTCGAAACTATGTCAACAGGGACTCAAGCTAATATAGTAAAAGCAAAACCGCAGATAGATAATGTACAGAAAGTAATGGAAATTAAAGCTATACCTTCAAACGTAGTTAAGGATAACGTTAGTATACAAACTGATGATAAGTTAGTTAGAAACACTGTTTTTACACAAGCAAGAGGCTTATTACGAACTGAAACTCAAATGACACAGCCTGATGTGATAAGTATACAGAGAATTGAAAATACTGTACCTGTACCGAAACCTGCTGTAATAGAAAACAATATTCCTGAAACTGTCAAAGAAGGGATCACTAATGATAGTAAAGAGGAACTCAAACAAGTAAATGTAACAGAAGTCAAAAATGTAAATGTAACAGAAGTCAAAAATATAAATGTAACAGAAGTCAAAAATATAAATGTAACAGAAGTCAAAAATATAAATGTAACAGAAGTCAAACATATAAATGTAGCAGAAGTCAATAATATAAATGTAGCTGATGTCAAAAATTTAAACATTAAAGAAGTGGTTACAAAAACGGAAACAAGCGATCACATCAACAAAGACGACAAAACAAATAAAGTCAAAGAAGTGACAGTAAACGAAACTGTAAAAAAAGAAGTCACTAACACAAAAATCGAAGTAAAGGACGAATTATCCAAAGCTAAACCTAAAATCGAGAGTAAAATCTGTAAAATTGAACCTAAAACGGAAGTTAATGAAAATACATCAGTCAAAATAGAGGCCAAAGAAGCAAAAGAAGAGAGTAAAAGGTTCACAGTAACAGCTATAAGTGATTTCAAAGGGAATGAGATACAGATAGCAGACGGCAGCGTACGGAAAGAAGACACCGATAGTTATATCTTAACACATGTATTAGATGGATATGTTATTCAAGAATCGAACACTGCTTTCCCTGTAAGTATTTAAGATATTTTTTCAAATGGAAACACTAAACCATTGTTGTATCACTTACTTGTAGTATCACTTCAGTAAGTCAGCGGTTTCTCAAATCAAGACCATTTTTGGGAATGCCTCTGCATTAGTTAAAATTACATAATATGAAACAGTTTAGATAGTCTCTTGTGATTTAAAAAATGAATTTTCTAAGTTTTTGTGGTCAAAATATACAAACTTTTGAAAATATTTTCATACAATAACCATGGGGACAAAAACCTATAGGGAAGCTCCTGTAGACAGAATTAAAGACTTCAGCAAGAATTAGGACTTACAAGACCAGTTAAGTAATAGTACATTACTGGCGAGGTCTGGAAAGTTGGGGATTGCCTGATGAGGTGGTTTGCAAGCCGAGCAACGCGAGGCTTCTGAAGAGACGAGTCAGGCAATTCATGTTTCCGTCGAGGAATGTACAGTGCTTTTCTGAAACAATATGAGGAAATAAAAAAAGCATCGAGAAAAACAAGTAGTATTTAATTTAAAAGAAATTGCACGAAATAGGTGCTTAAGTAGTTTCATTATTTACCGCCTTCTAAAAACTTTTTTAAATCTCTAGACATTACAAACCGAAAATGCCGTATTATCCGTCATGCCATTAGGATTAATAAATAATTAAACGTTTATTACAGATACGAAAACCATTGAAAGAGAAAACGATATACCAGAATACGGAGTTGGGGATGGAGCAGAAGAAGGAAGAAGTGTACAAGCACAGGACAGAAGATGGCAAAGTCATAAAGGACAACAGCAAGATACTGAGCATTTCCGATTTGAATTTGTCAGAAGACGATAAAATCAAGAGCGAAGATGAGAGTGAAGAGACACATGAAGGTAATTATAAAAAACTTGAAGTTTAATTTTCGGAAATTTGAAAAAAATATTGTTAGAATTTGAGAAATGGTTAGATATTGAGAGTTTTACCCCACTCCCATGGGCTACGTCTCGCTCCGCTCGCCTTCGCGGTCGTGGGACAGAACTCCCAATATCTAAATGGAATTCTGCAGCATTGGTACAGAACTCCAAACGCCATAATTCTATAGCAGTGGAACCGAACTCCAAATGCCATAATTCTATAGCAGTGGGACAGAACTCCCAATGCCATAATTCTATAGCAGTGGGACAGAACTCCCAATGCCATAATTCTATAGCAGTGGGACGGAACTCGCAATGCCTCAATTCTGCAGCAGTGGAACAGAACTCGCAATGCCATAATTCTGCAGCAGTGGAACAGAACTCGCAATGCCATAATTCTGCAGCAGTGGAACAGAACTCCCAATGCCATAATTCTGCAGCAGTGGAACAGAACTCCCAATGCCATAATTCTATAGCAGTGGGATAGAACTCCCAATGCCGTAATTCTATAGCAGTAGGACAGAACTCGCAATGCCACAATTCTGCAGCAGTGGAACAGAACTCGCAATGCCATAATTCTGCAGCAGTGGAACAGAACTCGCAATGCCATAATTCTGCAGCAGTGGAACAGAACTCCCAATGCCATAATTCTATAGCAGTGGGACAGAACTCCCAATGCCATAATTCTATAGCAGTGGGATAGAACTCCAAATGCCATAATTCTATAGCAGTGGGACAGAACTCCCAATGCCATAATTCTATAGCAGTGGGACAGAACTCCCAATGCCATAATTCTATAGCAGTGGGACGGAACTCGCAATGCCTCAATTCTGCAGCAGTGGAACAGAACTCCCAATGCCGTAATTCTATAGCAGTAGGACAGAACTCGCAATGCCACAATTCTGCAGCAGTGGAACAGAACTCGCAATGCCATAATTCTGCAGCAGTGGAACAGAACTCGCAATGCCATAATTCTGCAGCAGTGGAACAGAACTCCCAATGCCATAATTCTATAGCAGTGGGACAGAACTCCCAATGCCATAATTCTATAGCAGTGGGATAGAACTCCCAATGCCGTAATTCTATAGCAGTGGGACAGAACTCGCAATGCCTCAATTCTGCAGCAGTGGAACAGAACTCCCAATGCCGTAATTCTATAGCAGTGGAACCGAACTCCAAATGCCATAATTCTATAGCAGTGGGACAGAACTCCCAATGCCATAATTCTATAGCAGTGGGACAGAACTCCCAATGCCATAATTCTATAGCAGTGGGACGGAACTCGCAATGCCTCAATTCTGCAGCAGTGGAACAGAACTCCCAATGCCGTAATTCTATAGCAGTAGGACAGAACTCGCAATGCCACAATTCTGCAGCAGTGGAACAGAACTCGCAATGCCATAATTCTGCAGCAGTGGAACAGAACTCGCAATGCCATAATTCTGCAGCAGTGGAACAGAACTCCCAATGCCATAATTCTATAGCAGTGGGACAGAACTCCCAATGCCATAATTCTATAGCAGTGGGATAGAACTCCCAATGCCGTAATTCTATAGCAGTGGGACAGAACTCGGAATGCCATAATTCTATAGCAGTGGGACAGAACTCCCAATGCCATAATTCTATAGCAGTGGGACAGAACTCGCAATGCCATAATTCTGCAGCAGTGGAACAGAACTCGCAATGCCATAATTCTGCAGCAGTGGGACAGAACTCCTAATGCCATAATTCTAAGCAGTGGGACAGAACTCCCAATGCCATAATTCTATAGCAGTGAGACAGAACTTCCAATGCCGTAATTCTATAGCAGTGGGACCGAACTCGCAATGCCATAATTCTGCAGCAGTGGGGCAGAACTCGCAATGCCATAATTCTGCAGCAGTGGGACAGAACTCCCAATGCCATAATTCTGCAGTAATGGGACAGAACTCCCAATACCATAATTCAGCAGCATTGAATCCAAGTTGCGTTCCTTAACGATACACGTTCCGAACTTGTGATTTATCAAACTTGTTGTGTTGAGTTAGTTCTGTTGTCGATGATAATGCAAACTCAATTATTGAACTTAATTATTTTATTGTGTAAAATAACAACATGTCACAGGAGTGATCAGTTCCCATAACAGGCCAGAACCCCGGATCCTCAGGCTTACCCGGATGCTTATCCAGGCCAGGGTTCTCGTGGTTTTCGTCACACTCAGACATCACAGAGTTGGCTAGGCCCTTTGATGTGATGAGCATATAGCATCGAATCACCCAGAAGTTTGTGTCAGCGCACCCTTAAAGAGCCCTGCCCGAGGTAGGGTTATTAAAACCAAGCCCAACGTACACTAATACGCCACCGCGTAGGTTTGTGTCATACCGCACCAAGTGCCCTGCCCAAGGTAGGGTTATTAAAACCAAGCCCAAGGTACGGTAATACGCCACCGCGTAGGTTTGTGTCATACCGCACCAAGTGCCCTGCCCGAGGTAGGATTGTTAAAACCAAGCCCAAGGTACGGTAATACGCCACTGCGTATACCAAAGTCATCATCGCAGAGCTAGCCAGGTCCTTTTTGATCCTTTATTTTGGTACGTGAAGTAAGCATCCACATCTTGAGAACATTTAAGAAATGAATCATCAAATGTGGGTTGAGAATAAAACGTTGTTGGTGTTAGTTCATGTGCATCTGTTGTGATATTCATCGGTTGTGAACTGGATATGCTCTGTAAATTAATTAATTTTAATTCCTTACATTTGAATAGCATCAAACGCATACACATTAATGTAAATGACCGGATTACTCACGTTCCACAACCACCATGATTAAGAATCTCGGATGATTCGAAACTGTCGGACCTTTTCCGACGTAATAAAACGTGAGTAATCCGGTTATTGACATTAATACATCAAACGCCTCCTCATTATCTACTCGCAGCCATAGTAAGTTGCTTTTAGACTAACTATTTAAAATCTAATTTTATTTTATTTTTAACTACATATTTAAATAATTTCCCCTTTCCGCCTCAATCACGCAATCACAATCATCATCATACTATGCTCATAATATGCTCACAATCATGCCTATTTGTTTATTTATCGTATGGCGGTTACACACTGGTTACAAAATATAAGTTACAAACTAAAATGACACGAAATCAAAATTTGTAAGGTGTTTAAAGGCCTCAGCTGGTCCGTCATATCTGGTGATGGGGCACTCCAACACCATGTGGTGTATGGTTTGTTTTTGGTTATGCTAAGCGTGGTCTTTAGGTCTTGTTACTTTAGGCTCTGTCTACTCCGTAAGGGATAAAGACGTGATTGATATTTGTATGTGTGTGTAATTAAATTTACTAGCGACCTATGCGGCGGAATAAAAGATCTTTTACAAATCAAAAATACATTAGGATTAAACATTTTTGATTATATTTTATCAAAAATCATATCGTTTTTAACTATATTTATCAAAATAATTTCTCTCCGTTATGTTTTAGATTTTCAAAAAATGGGGAATACCGAAGATGTTCAAATTGATTTGTCACAAAACACACAAGATCAGTTCCTACTACCACATGAATTTGATGATAGTGATTTATATAAAAAAGTCAAGCATACTATCGACCATCCAAAAGCAAAACAACTTACACCAAAACTGAATAATATAATAATAAAAAGAAACCTTGGATATCCGCCATATTTTGTGATAAACAACGAAGCCGGCAAAGGTAGTAAGCTTATAAGAATCCAAATAATAGACATCAAAGATGGCGTACCGGATCAGAACGAGCAAGATGAAAAGGTTCTGTTGAACGCGCAGTATGTAGCAAATGACACTTACGATGAAATATTTGACTGCATTGAAGGTATCATAAGTAAGATTTCAAAGAAATCGTGTGGTTACAGTGCTAGTTTATAGACTTGTTGTTTAGAAGTTTAATAGTGCATTTCATAATAAAGGTAGGTACAAACAAAAAGACCAACTATAAAATTAACATGAGTAACTAAAACTAATTCAAAAATAGCTTGACAAAAACTAAAACTAAAAATTAAAATCTAAATTTGGACCCTTAGGTGTTAATAGTGTTAGTTTACTTATATATTGTTTTGTTATTACAGTCTAATAAATTTTATTTAGACCATTTGATGTTTTATTAATTTCCTTATATTCACACTGGCTGATCAATCAATCCTTTTTCGAAAATAAAAATTCAATTAAAATTATTGGAATTCATGCAATTTCAAAAAATAAAATTACAAATTAACATTAGATTAGTGCCACCGCCTCTCTTTTCTAATTAATTTTAAAGTTTATTTAGTTATTCTAATTTATAAAGAGGAAAGATTTGTATTTTTGTATGTTTATTGATTGATGATCGAAATGAAATTGATTAGATTAATGATAGTCAAAATACCATTTTTTTATACATAAAACATTTTTTAATCCGCAAGACTTTTTGTGATACACGCAATTAAAAATGAATTCATTAGAACAATATTTTTTATACAGCTCGAGACTCGAGTTCCGACGAACACGAAGTAAGGGCTAAAGTCACTCACCATTTTGCCGCTTTTAACAGTGATAACGCCGCCCGCGCACTATAAACACGTGCAGCGTATTTCTCACTCGCACTCTTTGTAAGCAACTCGCATCAAACCACTCAGATTGGTCGGTGCAACTCGTGCTCATGTAGCAGGAAACCAACAATTAAATTGGTTTTTCCACAGTTAGACGGACCACATCGTAAACACCGAATATTTCTAGGTAAAAGGGTTCCATGTCGAAAATCTCGTGCAACAAACTTTAAAGACAAAATTCTACCCCAAAACCATATAAATTTAATTATGGCATTGGGAGTTCTGTCCCACTGCTATAGAATTATGGCATTGGGAGTACTGTCCCACTGCTATAGAATTATGGCATTCCGAGTTCTGTCCCACTGCTATAGAATTATGGCATTGGGAGTTCTGTCCCACTGCTATAGAATTAGGGCATTGGGAGTTCTGTCCCACTGCTATAGAATTATGGCATTGCGAGTTCTGTCCCACTGCTATAGAATTATGGGATTGGGAGTTCTGTCCCACGACCGCGAAGGCGAGCGGAGCGAGACGTAGCCCATGGGAGTGGGGCAGAACTCCCAATATCTAACTACTTACCTTCTACACAGCTGGTTAAACCACGCCATTTTCTATGCAGGTTGCTCTTAAATTATATTTTTTCATCTTGGGCCTTAACACTTGAATCCCTCATTACGCTCAGGATTCTACTTAGAATCCCTCGCTCGCTACGCTCAGGATTATATTGTAGAACCCTTCGCTACATTAGTACTAATGTTGCCATGTCGAAGTTCTAATATTATATTGTTATTTATTTTCAGATCATCCATTTGCGAACCTGAAACCAGCAACAATAAAATCTTGGACGGTGAGTGTGTTTACACTTTAAGAAATAAAGCACTATAAAAAAATAACTTGAGATTAATATGACTCTTAGAGCTATGGTCTCGCTAAGGTCTATGTCAACTGAAAAAAAAACTTACAAGACCTCACAACAAGTAAAGAACAAAATCTGAAAAATCACTAATCTACAAAAAAAAATAGTTTTTGTCAAAATACTATTTTTCAATGAAAACTTTTTGTAACCTAGCAACATTGTCCGCAGGTCGATCAGCTGGCAACACACCTGTCAAAATATAAGTGGGTGGAGACGATCTCAGTGTTGTCAGAGCACGAAATTGACGGGGAATCGTTGTTTTTAGTATCTAAACCACAGTTAGTCCAAATAGGGGTTAGCGAAGAACACGCTGAAGTTATTTGTGAATTTATAAAGAAATAATATACTTTTATTTACAAAAAGAGGCTCTGACGTTTAACGCTGACTGCAGACGCTGGCAACACCAAGAATGTTGCCAGTTTAGGCACGAAGCGTCCGTTTCTCGAACCCATCATATCCGGTTTATTCAAAATGAGTTAGGTTTGCCCCATTAATATTAAGTTTAATTAATAACAAAGTCCTCAAACTACCATAAGCCATATAGCTATAGCCATAGGCTATATGTGAGTAATATTTATTTATTCTAGCCTTTTATATTGTTAAAGCAATTTATCATAACGTGAAAATATTTTTACCAAAGCGTCCGTTCGATGCGTGAGGGGTTATTCCGAAATTCGTATCACGCCGTTCCCCTCACTCTCAAATTAATGGCTATTAGTGTGAGCGGGACGGCACGAAACGAACTTCGAAATTCGAATTACGACGTAGACCTGCATATATTTGAATGTTATAGGGGTAATGGATTATCTAGGATTTGGATATTTTTGGAGTCGGATCTTTCGTGTTAATGCGACGTTGCTGACCCTACGTCATATAGAGTAAAAAAAACGTATTTTCTTACAACAAATATGATGTCTTCGGTACCTTTGAAAACTTTATATAGTTTATAGACCAATACACAACAATGCAAAAACCTAGTTATTAGGCAGTGATGTTTGGTAATGGCTAAAGTATACACAAACAGAAAATCTGTCCTGTTTATATGCAAAAGAGTTATCTATTAAAACTTGAGAGCAACTAATATTCATTCAAAATTGTTGCCATATTAAAAAAAATACAAAATGTGACAGTTGCAAAGAAAATTGCGTCGTCTTTTTTCTACTCTGTTTTGACGCTGTAGGATTGCGAAGAGTAAAACCTAATACGTTTTGAAGTGTTCGTCAGAAGTTATGTCCTAATATTTGTAAATATAGTTGACGTTTTGTGTCTTTTAAGTAGTCTTAATCAAATGCAGGGCGACCATGTATTTTTTAACTATAAATGTAATTTATTGTACATAAGATATATTTTGGCTTACTGTAGGAGACAGCGAAGGGAAAAGTCTGCAATGTAATTTAAACTTTTATAATGTAGCATATAAGTGTACAAAACGATTGTAAAAATTAATAAAGACTAACACATTTACAAAAACCTAACTGTATCTATGAACATGCACAACGGACACTACCTTATTTTATTACAACAAATAGTTACCACAACGTTTAAACTTTACACCACTTAGCAACGACAAAACATTTATGAAAAATCACCAATCGAAATAAAGCTTTCCATCCATGCACAACATTAATTTTTCTTCGCGTTTTTTCCCATAAAATTTACGACTTGTGCAAAAGGAAATTTCCCGCGCTTGTTCCTATTTTTTTTACCTAGCAACACATCTTCTGACTCCGTTATTGACGAGTCTATGGTCTTAGACGCCACTTCGGAGCCTTCACTGTCATCTGGGTGGTACTTTCTAGAATAATCTGCCCTTGTTCTCGTTTGACTGGGGCTCCTGTACTTAGCGTCCAGCCCTTTGGATTGACACATGAGTGTCTCGTAGAAGAAACGATCGGCCCTGCCCTCAGCTTTCGGTCGTAGCTTTATCGAGGCATCCTCTTCGGAAGATGTTGATGAATGCAACTGGGGGCAGTCAGGTGCGCCTTTTTTTCTTACACGAGGGCTGTAACGATAAAACGTAAGCTTTTTTATGCTGCTCCTACATTCCTTCAGATTTCAAGTGTAGAAAATGACGTTTGGTAGGTGAGGAAGGGAGTACGGTGAGGTGAGGTTGGCGGGGGTGAATTTGTGAAGGAGCGGCATTATGTTACATCGGTAAAATGGCAATAGGTTCGCCTAAAGACAAATAGCTACACAGGGACCCACTTGCTCGTTTGCCTTCCTATTCGCATAAAAAAAAAAAAAAGGGGGGTTACTCTGAAATTCGAAGTTCGTATCACACCGTCCCCCTCACTCTCAAATTAATGACTATTAGTGAGAACGGAACGGCACGAAACGAACTTCGAAAATCGAATTTCGGAGTATAAGGCCAGGCATTCCAGTGGCCAGTTTCTTAAAGTTGCAAGTTGAAATTTTACAAACCGAAGCTGGTAACATTGGTGTAAAACTCGACCACTGATTGGTTGGTTGGTTTGGTTTTGGACAAATGTAATGTAATTTGTTGATTTGAGAAAAGGGCCACCCCGGTGCATTGCTGGCGACTATTTCATCATCTCGACAATAGTCGGTGACAAGAATGCGTAGTCAATATGAAACCTGTAGGCTTATTGTCTAACTCGCTCGCAATCGCCATCGTGTTCATTTTGACAGTTCTTGTATGAATAAGACAGCTAGCTGATTCCGATGCCAATTGTCAGCCCATACATGAACTGTCAAAATGAACACGATGGCGATTGCGAGCGAGTTAGACAATAAGCCTACTGGTCTACATAGATACTTGTTGAGTTTGTAAACTAAACAGAATTGGCACTTGTCAGCGACTATAGTCATGTGTCAAGCCCAAAATTTAATGAAACATTCAATTATCGAATTGTCAACTTGTCACCTGTAACTGACAATTGTAAGTTATATGAAATAGGGCGCTGGTGGAATAATGGCCCGATCTTGCAAAAAGTGGCATATTCGCCATTTTAAAGCCACCAATAGCAGCTCAAATTTTGCAATTGTGGAAGCGTTGCAGGCTTATGGCTTGTGGCTATCGCAGATTCACCCGTTCGCTCGCAGACATTACACTGAGTCCGGTGTCTTCCGTGTCTGGCCGTCGTGCTCGTGCATCACCAAAAGGCAAGACACCTGAATCAGTGTAATGCCTGCAGGTGGATGCGTCAAGATATGGTTGTCTCCCGTGGTTCTTTTAGAGAATCGTGAATGGAGCAATGTGGCAACTAAATAAGGTACACGGGCAATTAATGAAAGCAATTAGTTTTTATGACAAATTGCACGACATTGCTCGACTTTTTAAGTGACAGCTGAGTTAAGAAGGTGCATCCGTGCTGAGCTCGCAACGTCGCATTTTTGGTGATTTTTTGCGATTATTTCACAGAAATTGAATAAAAGTATCAAATATCCGTCTGTAGTGCACTTCGTTTTGAGTGTATTAATGTGTCTAATGCAATAATTGATCGTGATGGACTTTTATTTTCTTATTAAACGAGATATAGTATTTTATCCCTTTAAAACGAAAACAAAAGTCCATCACGATCAATTATTGCATTAGACACATTAATACACTCAAAACGAAGTGCACTACAGACGGATATTTGATACTTTTATTCAATTTCTGTGAAATAATCGCATAAAATCACCAAAAATGCGACGTTGCGAGCTCAGCACGGATGCACCCTCTTAAGTCCCTATTTCCCTCGTCGATCAATGAGCGTAGCGTAAGTTTTTCATCGCAATATATGTCTCGAAAGCTCTATCGAATGTGTCTGCGTTTCTGGTCGGTTTTCCATACATTTGGCAACTTTTGGAACTGGTTTCTCACACTGGCAACTTTCGTCAATGGTTTAGAAATTTCAGAAAAATAGCGTTGGCAACACTGGTTTTTTACTCCCAAATTCGAAGTTTGTATCGTGCCGTTTCACCCACACGATAAGTGTTAAATATTAGTGTAAGACGGATGGTACGAATTTTGAATTTCGAATTTTAGAGTGCCCCTAGAGACCTTCGTAAGTCGCCGGCGACTTGTTGCTTATACGATTGCCCGCGTAGGAGCACCTTAAAGTGTTACCAGCGTTTGGTATCCCCGATCAGTACTGGGGCCACGGTGCGCGGAGGTTGCGGGGAATAGTTCACTGGCGGGGGTTCGTCGCCGCTCACCGCCTGAAATAAAAACGGTTACCAGGCCTTATACTCCGAAATTCGTTTTTCCGTGTTCGTTTCGTGCCGTTCCGCTCTTACAAATAGTTATTAATTTGAGAGTGAGAGGGACGGTGTGATACGAACTTCGAAAATCGAATTTCGGAGTAGCCCCCCAGGCGTGGATCCACAAGGGACAGAGAGAGCATATGGGCAGGGCGAGTAACGTAGACTAGCTCTGTCACATTTCCTCGCCATTTTCCATACCATTCAAGTGTGTGGCCGTAGGATTGGGTTTATATTTTGACGCTTAAAATTAAAGTTCCGAATGTACGGTTGGCCATAATTTTCTATAGTATACAGCGTTTTATTTCTGAAACAGTAATTTTTGTAACATTCCGACGACTTTTTAGAAATTCCTGAAAAATAGACGATTTCATGTGTTTTGATCTGAATTATGATTATGACCAATGAAAATTACCTCTGAGTTTTCAGAATTTATGTGCGATATTACATTTGAAATTTACCATGAGCTTATCGGTGAAGGAAAACATCGTGAGCAAACCTGCACACATCTGCGAAGCAATTCAATGGTGTGTGTGAAGTTTCCAATCTGCACTGCCTGGCTGGATTAGTAACCTTAATACCAGTACCAGCACCTTGGATCCCATGTGGAAATAGCAGTGAGTGATTCGCTCGACGTCCGCCCACGCGACGATGTATTTAGCCATCGTGAGGGGTATCTTCGGCAGAAAGTTGGAGTGGAACTTGCCCTGGCAGTAGATTGTGATCACGTCCGTGTCTTTTATCTCAAATATTATGCGGAATATGGTGCCTGTGGAACAGAGATAGAACTATCGTGCTAAAATATCCACGATCTGCAAAGTTATTAGGTATCCCAAAACGCCTGTAACGTTCAAAGTTTCTATTCACCACAAAATTTGGATATCGCACCTCTAAGTATGAGATACGTCTTTTACAATTTAAATATAATGGGAAACAAATTAACAGGATTTGGTTATTATGGTCGAGTGATAACAGAATTTGTGGCTAAAAACAATTTGACTGTTGCGATCGACACTTTGTGCTGTTATATTTATATTTATAAATTTTTGTACTATCTTTTCATAGCAACATTTGTTACAAACGAACTGAGTAAGGAACAGCGTCATGCTCCTAAATTCAAACTTTGAATCTTGATGTCTCGCTCACACTTATGGCAATTCATATTAGAGTGAGACTAGTGAGAGGAACAGTATACGAATTGAAGACTTACCAGGCACAAACATGTTGTAATTGGTGTCGTAGTTTCCGCTGCCGATCCATATCCCGTTCTTGCGCGAGAGTGAGATTATGTTGTCTCTGTGGAAGCGCACGTCGAAGTGTAGCACCACATCGCGGGGCTCCTCGCCCTCCTGGGCGCACAGGTTCACCGACATTCTGGGGGAGGGGGAGGAATGCACTATAACCCCCTTATTCATCCCTTATTCATAAACGCTCTATAGGCTTCTCCTAACTGTAACACGGGCTTTATCCCGTTCCTGAACGCATCCGCGCCACCTCTCTCGCTCGCTCCGCATCGCTCTCACGCTCTTCTCTCTCCAGGCTACCGAGCCGAGCGCGTGTGCTTAATGATAAGTTCTTGATATAATTAATTTCTGTCGAACCTACTGTACTAAATACTATTAAAAGTTTACAAGGACAATGAGGAGCATTTTCATTGTTATAATGGCGCCCAACGTGGGGCAACACTGTGGGCTAACTTAGTAAACGTTTGTCCTTATCTGTGAAAGGTAAATATCAAAGTGACCGATAAGGACAAACGATTGCTAAGTTAGTAGAAGCCTATAGAGCGTTTATGAATAAGGGGGTTAAACGCTCCCTAATTCTAACTTTGAGTCGCGCCGTGTTGAAAATTAGAGTATGACAACAATATCAGATTTGGAAGTAGATTTCCTTGCCGTGGGAGGAATGGAATAGAACCGTTACTTCGGTGTGACCATGCATGTGTATCGGATTGTACAGCATCTTTTTTCCTGGTTTTCAAATAATGAAAATTCTGGTGAGTTTGTAGGACATTGATATGCATAAATAGTTGGTATTAGACCGTTGGTCAACGCCTTGCGTTGGACTGCGGCCGTCTTGGCAACACCTTTAGATCAGTCATACTCAACCTACGGCCCGCCCGGCCTTTGTGGTTGGCCCGCCTAGAGTTACCCACTTCTACAACCTACCCCTAAATAATTTTTGCTTGTGACCCACGACACTGACTAAATCGTTTTTGTGGCCCGTATAAAAAAAGGTTGAGCAAAGTTCCTTCTATGTTTTAAATTAAATCATATCTAAAGAGATAACATATAAGTAATAAGTAATGCACTATGAAAAAATATTGACTTGTCACTATTTTAGCTCTGAAGACAATCGTTTGTTTATTTTCAAGTCGCTTAGTGCGACTGTTTTTTGAATTATTAAACAGTGAGAAAAGGATTACTCATACTTAAACCTTTCCTACTAGTTGTTATCAAGTTAATGCAGTAAATAATACTAACTTCCTAGCATTCTCCTTAATTTTACCGCCAATTTCAATTCTATCGCCAACTTTAAGTACCCCGGGTACGTTAGCAGTAAACACGGGCATTTTTTCACTGGATACACTTTTACTATATTATGTTGAGACCCCGCTTTATATGAGTCAGGGCCGATGATATTTTTTGACATTTTGAACGGTAAATTTAAACATAGCACCCGGTTTTTTGAATGTTTAGATAATATGCGTTTCCAATAATTTGTAGATGGAGTTGTTCTGACATCTGCTAGAATATTAATAATTCTGGCTGAATAATAAATACATAGAACATTATTGAAAGAAAACTCCTTCCTCGTAAAGAGCTTTTAAAATAAGCCTTTTTACCGTCCAAATCTGTTGGAAGCCATTCCCTGAAATTCAACCAACCTCTTTGCTCGGCTTTTTAAATTAATGCCTGGCAACATTTACGCGCTGTCATTATGACAAATTTAGATTTTTGACAGATCGGCTTATCAAGTGTCCGCTATCCATAGATAACCTATTTGCTACTATTGTGGAGTGCATTATCAGTTTTGCAAACTATAACATCCAGTTTTATCTGACAAAACAAATAGTTGGGACAACAAACTCCACGCCGCAGGTGAGTTTGCCACGTGTGACTCAAATTTTGGAGAGGAAAACTGTACTTTGAATTCGTGTCTGATTGGAAGTTTTCACCGGTGATACATTCATTATTTTACTAACCTTCGCTCATTATTTTGAATGACAATAACTACAGACACATCATCCGGCTAATTTTATAGCCAATTAACGTTTTTAAACATGACTACATTGCTGATAACTTTGTGTAAAATGTGACTATAAATTTAACCGATTTCATAGGGATTATGGTAATAATTTAGGTTAAATCTAAAAAAAAGCATTGTAATAATACCGACTGCAATAGGTTACAAAAATTCTGAAAGAATTCGGCGCACTGTAGAAATTTTGAATTGCATTGAAATTACATCAGTTTACTTTCAACTACTTATTGCACAATTTATTATTGTATTAAGTTGTAAGCAATCTTTATAGATCCTTGCATCATAAGTAATGTGCTAAGTTTTATTCAGGAAAGTTATGAAATAGTTCTCTACCTGGCACACTCACAAGATCACAGAAGATCACAGAAGATATCAATTATCAATCAATCAAATCAATCAATCAACTAATAAAATCAATCAATCAAAGTTATTCTGTAGTTTCACATTCATCCATCTCTCTGAGCACCCCAATCTCTGATTCTGATAAAATATTAATGAGTCTGATTTATTCTGAATAGAAAATTGTCTATCTTGTGAGTATAATTATATTTATTCACATTTCCACAATTTATCGATTTATTTTTCTGTCTAATTATAGGTATCTGTTTTGAGTGATATTGTTTATTTTTGTATGAAACTTAAATTCCTGATTTATTATCAAAACACTTCATAATTAAGTGACTATCATAGATTTTGTAAAATTATAACTAACATAGAATGGGACTAGTCTGTAATAAAAATGACTGATTTACTTTAATTCATTAAAAGTTTTAATTGTGTCTCAGCTAACTAAATTTATTGTAATATTCTATTTATTTCAGTATCTATTTCTAAATAAATGTATTTGTCTTGTTTCTAGAACTAACAAAATGGTGGTATCAGAAGAGCCAAAGCCGGTAGCGGAGGGAGACGCCGCCAGCAAGAAGGCAGCCAAGAAGGCCGCTAAGGCTGCCGAGAAGCAGCAGAAGAAGGCTGAACACAAGGTATAATGCCAATAAATAAATAAATAAAATAAATAAATAAAAACCTTTTATTGCCAACATACATGAGTTTAGGTAAATACAGTTAAAAGAAAACTTAAAAAATAATAATAATATTTAAACTTAACCTAAATTCCGATCCGATAACAGATCTATGGTACGTTATTTGTGCACTAAAAGAAATGAAATGGAATAGAATTGGATGAAATTCTTATTTACACTTCTCATGCTCGTAAAGTTGTTCATTTATGTTGAGAGAATGCTGCATAAAATTGCTTTTTGTCCTCTAGTGCATAAAATTATTTCTTCTTTTAAGGCTCAGGCAACTAGGCTTTACAGCCACATTATACAATACACCTTCATTTAATACATACGTTTTTTTATGAAATAAGATTAGTAATATTTTGATTTAACAAAGAAATAGTTATCTAAACATAAATTTAAGGTTACTGGTGGCGACAAATAAGTAAAACGTGGAGGGGATATGCGCAGTATGAAAATGATGTTGTTTTTCATACTGCGCATATCCCCTCCACGTTTTACTTAATTGCCGCCACCTGTAATAAGCGTAAATTTATGTACATAAAAAAGTACGTTAAAAAAACAACATCACAACCTGAAAAAAAAAACAAGACTAATTTTGTGGTGGAAAATTAATTATTTGTCAAAACTAGCCGACTTTGTTGTGGTGTGGCTGAAAATTTGTCAAATTAATCGACATCATACAATGTCTACGAGTTTGTTTTATTTTCTTGGAATCGAAGTGAAAAGCAATGTGTAAAACTCTAGCATTAAACTCACGCACGAAAAATGGTGACAACATGAGTTTTCGTGCATTCAGCCGGTGTTGGTTTATAAGACGTTATCACGTCAACTAGGACAGTTCTAGTTAGTCAAAAGTGTGTGTTGTTGCAGGCAGCTTCCGGGCCGCCCCAAGTGGAAGCCTCGGAGGCTGACGTGTCGGAGGGCTGCTACGGGGTGCTCCCCCTCATCCAGTCCACAGGAGAGCACCGCGACCGCGTCTACACGGACGTCAAGGATCTCAGCGTCAACATGGACGGACAGAATGTTTGGGTCAGAGGTGAGATGAGGTGACATGTTTGTGGCTTAGGGGTGGCCCCCGCCGCATCTAAACCTAAATTAATCCAATCCCTAATAAATAAAATTCCGATTATTGAAAACACGAGTTTCATTATCCCGAATATTTCCGAATTAGTAATGAAGTTTCGGAAAATTAATAATCGGAATTTTGTTTTTCTGGCTAAAGACACTTTAGGCTTTTCATTATTCGGAGTTATAAAAATCGGAATTTTGAAATTCGGGTATATAAATTTCGTGTTTTTTAGTAATAGGAATTTCATTTCTTAGGAACTATGAAATTCGGAGTTTTAAAAATCGGAATTAGTAAATTCGGAATATATTTCGAAAAATTTGGGTGTTTCCCTTAGGGAAAGCCTACGGAGCGTTTATGAATAAAGGGAGTAGTGTTTAATGTTTAATTTAATGTGTGGTCACCAGCTCGCCTCCAGACCTCCCGCGCCAAGGGCAAGCAGTGCTTCGCGGTGCTGCGCCAGAACTCCAGCACGGTGCAGCTGCTGGTCAGCGTGAGCGAGGAGCGGCGCGTCAGCAAGCAGCTCGTCAAGTTCACTGGCAAGTTAGTAGCTCGCACTAAACCTGTAGCCAGTATACATAACTCCAGCACGGTGCAGCTGCAGGTCAGCGTTAGCGAGGAGCGGGGCGTCAGCAAGCAGCTCGTCAAGTTCACTGGCAAGTTAGTAGCTCGCACTAAACCTGTAGCCAGTATACATAACTCCAGCACGGTGCAGCTGCAGGTCAGCGTTAGCGAGGAGCGGGGCGTCAGCAAGCAGCTCGTCAAGTTCACTGGCAAGTTAGTAGCTCGCACTAAACCTGTAGCCAGTATACATAACTCCAGCACGGTGCAGCTGCAGGTCAGCGTTAGCGAGGAGCGGCGCGTCAGCAAGCAGCTCGTCAAGTTCACTGGCAAGTTAGTAGCTCGCACTAAACCTGTAGCCAGTATACATAACTCCAGCACGGTGCAGCTGCAGGTCAGCGTTAGCGAGGAGCGGGGCGTCAGCAAGCAGCTCGTCAAGTTCACTGGCAAGTCAGTAGCTCGCACTAAACCTGTAGCCAGTATACATAACTCCAGCACGGTGCAGCTGCAGGTCAGCGTTAGCGAGGAGCGGCGCGTCAGCAAGCAGCTCGTCAAGTTCACTGGCAAGTTAGTAGCTCGCACTAAACCTGTAGCCAGTATACATAACTCCAGCACGGTGCAGCTGCAGGTCAGCGTTAGCGAGGAGCGGCGCGTCAGCAAGCAGCTCGTCAAGTTCACTGGCAAGTTAGTAGCTCGCACTAAACCTGTAGCCAGTATACATAACTCCAGCACGGTGCAGCTGCAGGTCAGCGTTAGCGAGGAGCGGCGCGTCAGCAAGCAGCTCGTCAAGTTCACTGGCAAGTTAGTAGCTTGCACTAGACCTGTAGCCAGTATACAGAACTCCAGCACGGCGCAGCTGCAGGTCAGCGTGAGCGAGGAGCGGGGCGTCAGCAAGCAGCTCGTCAAGTTCACTGGCAAGTTAGTAGCTTGCACTAGACCTGTAGCCAGTATACAGAACTCCAGCACGGCGCAGCTGCAGGTCAGCGTGAGCGAGGAGCGGCGCGTCAGCAAGCAGCTCGTCAAGTTCACTGGCAAGTCAGTAGCTCGCACTGAACCTGTAGCTAATATACATACATCCCCTTATTCATAAACGCTCTACAGGCTTCTGCTAAAAGGTAAATGTCAAAGTGACAGATAAAGACAAACGTTTGCTAAGTTAGCAGAAGCCTACGGAGCATTTGAATTTTGAATTTGTCTTCAACAGCATCACCAAGGAGTCCATAGTGGACGTTAACGCCGTGGTAGCTAAGACTGCCTCGCCTGTCGAAGCGTGCAGCGTGCGCGACGTGGAGCTCGTGGGCGCGCACGTGTGGACCGTGTCCGCGGCGCGCGCGCAGCTGCCTCTGCAAGTAGAGGACGCGGCCAGGCCGGAGACTGACGTGAGTTATAATATAATATTAACAACTAGCTTATGCCCGCGACTTAAAGCTTATAACACCACTCTTTTTGCCGCGGGGGCATAAGAATAAATAAGAACATAGTAGAACGGAAACTCCCGCTCCGGCCGGACTCAAGGTCACGATATTAGAGTACCCGCTAAGCGGCTACTCAGTCAGGCTGTCGCGGCCGGCGTCGCCGCACGCGCGTTTGGCTGTTTGCGCGTTCCGTACCTTCATCTTGGAAACGCACCTAATTTTGTAAAACTAGAATAAAATAATGATTTCTAAGTAAATAAAAACTTATATTTTAGCGATATTATCTTTGGACGTAAGTATAATATTTAACAGTAAGCAACCCTAGCAACACGCCTGGACGACAGAGGGGTGTAACGATATGAAGGGGGAAGTATGTATATAAATGGCGGCGTTATGGACGCGGTCAAAAGAGATTCCGTTCTACTCTGTTATTATTTATTCTTATGTCGTGGGTCTAATAATAAACTTGTCCCAGGACCCGGAAGCGCTGAAGATACGCGTGAACCAGGACACGCGGCTGGACAACCGCGTGCTCGACCTGCGCACGCCCGCCAACCAGGCCATCTTCAGGATCGAGGCCGGCGTCTGTAGGCTTTTCCGCGACATACTCACCGCTAGAGGTAAAAAAATCATACTCATTATACTTATACTCAAGCTACTGACACTCGTTAAAGTTATACTCAAGCTACTCATACTCAAGAACATCTTGCTCATCCTATTTATACACTCAGGATGCTTACACTCGAGAACATCATAATCATTCTACTTACACTCAAGCTAAAGACACTAGTGAAAGTTATACTCAAGCTACTCATACTGAAAGCGCTTATACTCAAGAGCATCTTGCTCATCCTATTTATACACTCAGGACGCTTACACTCAAGAACATCATAATCATTCTACTTACACTCAAGCTAAATTCGTTATAATATTATTATGTGTACCTATGTTTTGTTATATAATGTTATAATTTAGGTTTAAGTTTTAATTTTTTGCAATGCCCTTCCAGGGCTATTCATAATGTATTTTTTGATGATGCAAATAAAGGAAATAAATAAATAAAGACACTAGTTAAAGTTATACTCAAGCTACTCATACTCAGAGCGCTTACAGTCAAGAAAATCATAATCATTCTACTCATACTCAGAGCGCTTATACTCAAGAGCATCATGCTCATTCTACTTATACTCAGACACGACGTCATGCGCTGAAGAAGAAGAAGAAGAAGAAATACATTTATTGACAAAAATTCGACACAACACAAAAAAAATAATAAAAATAAACATTTTAAACTTTAACAGCCGACAAATAAGTGACGAATAATGCCAAAAGGGCCACATTCAGCGTGATGCGCTGGAAACCTGTCTGTCTCTTTTGTTCTCAGAGTTTGAAATTACGGTGCGAAAGAGACATATACATTGTTATGAAAGCGCGGTCGAAACACGACTGAACTAGAACTCTGCACAATAGACGCCTTTTGCTTCCGACAGTTTTTGAGCGTGATTGGGAGTCTAGTTGTTTATAGGGACCGGAAACCGGTTAATTTTTGAAACCGGTATTGTTCACTCGCCCGAGAACGAAAAGGATTTCGTTTCCGTTCGCGGTTACCGGTCAAAGAACTGTTCAATTGAGATACCGGTTTGTGCGCTTTGCGTTCGTCATTCGTTTTTGGGGAACGAAATTAACCGATTAAATTGAAAATTACGAAACAAGAGCAAGATAGAACTTGTATTGTTTACACCTAGTGGTGGTCGTTATTACAACAGCAGATAACGTAATGCGTTATTTGCACGCAACGAACAACACATTATCGAATCGTCAACTATCCTGTTATCATTATTCGTTGTCTGTTGTCAACGTTGTTCATACGCGCACTGTTGCCGCACTTGGCATAGAAGCGCAAGCGAGTGCGCAACAAATCAAGTAGGTGTGTGCGAGAGATAGCGCTATACGCGCAAGCTCGCATCGCAATCGCAATTCAAATACTGACTTTTGGTATCATTATTAGCTGTTGCTGTTTGTTGTCAGTCAGTACAATAACAAACAAGGTAACAGAGCGTTGTTTTGCTTTTGTTCTCGTACTTTTTTATTACGCTGCGATCGCGACGAAATAAGTATAACAATTATTTAATAATAAGTTCATTATCGTTTTGTAAAACAGCAATATAACAGGATAACAGACAACAGTTTACAATAACAGCTATTTATAAATAACACAACAAACAGCCGTTATTGCCACCACTATTTACACCACTACTGGAGCGACTGGCGTATGTTGGCGGCTGGGTTGAACAAGTATAATAAAATTTCGATCTCTGTACTGAACGGTAAGCAAGACCATTTCGATTTTTTTTCCGTTCCGTCAATTAACCGGTATATTAGCGAACGAAATAAAATAACGATATTGGAACGATATTAACAGGTATCTCAATAACGGTTCCGGTCCTTGGTTTATTGTATGTCAATGGAGGCGTTCAATTATTACGTAAGCGCTTGATTGGGGGGGTCTTTGCTTTTCTTATTATTGATGACATGGTGTGGGGGGGGGGGGGTTGTTATCGTTATTACGTCAGCAGTTTTTTTAATTTATTTATAGTTATTATTTACTTTTTTACACTAATGGCAACCCACAAATGAATAAGAAACAGAATACATTAAAAGAAAAATGCATTCATATTGCAAAAGAAATGTATACGTGCTGTGGCAAATGCATGGATCACCGATAGTTGTAGGCCGATTTTCAAACAGTTGCACATTTTACCTCTGGCTTGTATGTACATAAAGAAGGCTTGTCTAGTAACTAACCCCCTTATTCATAAACGCACTATAGGCCTCTGCTAAGTTAGTAATCGTTTGTCCTTATCTGTGAAAGGTAAATGTCAAAGTGACAGATAAGGACACACGATTACTAAGTTAACAGAGGCCTATAGTGCGTTTATGAATAAGGGGGTAAGTCCCAGCCACACTTTTTCCAGTGGCGATCCGATGTTTCTGACAGGCATCAAAGAGCGCAGTATAGGGATCTTCTGCATCATCCGCAATGTCGAGCAGGCATTTACAAGAGGAATGCCTTTTACATGGCTATTGAAATTTTTAATAATCTTCCGGGTGAACTGCGGGCACTACACGGTCTAGATTTTAAGAATAAATTGACGATTTGGTTGCATGAGCAATGCTTTTATAGTGTTAAGGAATTAAATGTAAATAAGAGATTTGTTAATTTTAGTCTTTAAATTGTGACATAAGTACCTACTTTATAATATTATGATTTTTTATTGTTCATTATAATTTGCATGCTGATTTATCGGCTGAATACTGTTTCCAGTTTTAAATTAACATCCTTTCAACAACGATTCTATTCTATTCATATAGGTTCCAATGATTACATGAGCATGGGGGGGGGGGGAGGTTTGCTTACTTTTGCTGACAAGGGGCAGGGGGGGGGGTGAATAATTGTAAAAAAATCTGCTTACGTAATACTTTAATGGCTCCAATACCGTCAACTCAAGTATCTCGTTTCAGGAATAAATTATTCTTATTCTTATTCTTATTCAGGTTTCGTGGAGATCCACACGCCCAAGATAATACCGGCGGCGTCGGAGGGCGGCGCCAACGTGTTCACTGTTTCCTACTTCAAGAGCTCCGCCTACCTCGCTCAGAGTCCGCAGCTCTACAAGCAGATGGCTATCGCTGCTGACTTCGACAAGGTAGCTTCAAAGACTAAAGACTGATATTTATGACGCTTATACTCAACTAGCTTCTGTCCGTGACTTCGTTCGTATAGAATTTGATTTAACAACAGTAGGCTTGTTGTCTAACTCGCTCGCAATCGCCATCGTGTTCATTTTGACAGTTCTTGTATGAATGTGATGTGACAGCTAGCTGATTCCGATGCCAATTGTCAGCCCATACACGAACTGTCAAAATGAACACGATGGCAATTGCGAGTGAGTTGGACAATAAGCTTACTGATGTCGATAGTAGGTATTATTCTGCAATAAATATTAACGTTGCGGCTCCCAAAAAAAAGAAAGAAGATTATTAATTATGTCTAAATTATGCGATTAAATATGAAACATATAATAATAATAATAATAATAAATCATTTATTTGTTAACATAGGTAATTGTTACAGATGTTACATCAATTTTGTATCACTATGCTTGCCATAATAAGGCATACAAATATTAAGAGACTGCACATGCATGCAGCATAGCTATTTATTAATAATATTAGTGTACACAGGATCAATTAAAATAATATTAAAATAATAATAATAATAATAATAAGGATATCAGTAAACAAACAAATAAATTATTTCAAACAGACTACATTAGGGCCTCAAAATTGTCATTTAGATATTCCTGGATAGAATAGTACGCATTTTCGCACAGAAATTTAAAAAGCATTCTCTTGAATCCAGTCACATCGTCTATTTTTAGTATAAACCTAGGTAAATGATTAAATATTTTAGGAGCCATACCAAAAATACTTTTAGCCAGCAAAGCAGTGTTACAACGTGTTGCCTTTATTATATTTTATTATTATAACCAAGTTAATGTTCTACATTTATATATTTTTTGCCTTTCTCATCACAGATTTAAGGAACGTTTTTTTTCACTGGTAATACCAAGAAACGTCAGAATTCCACGGAATGAAAAATCAGATAAAATTAACACGTTAAGAGCGTTTATCCCTACTGAGCTGGCAACGTCGCATTTTTTGTGTTTTTTTTACGATTATTTCACGGAAATTGAATGAAAGTTTCAAATGTCCGTCTGTATTTTTAGTGTATTATAATAATAATAGTAAATAGTATATTTAATTGACATTGCCATCTGCAATACACACAACCTACAGAACACTCACACAGAAAAAATAGCCAAATACACCGACCTCTCAATAGAAATCAAAACACAGTGGCAAGTCCGTACTGTTAGAACAATTCCCATCATACTCTCCACGACAGGCGTCATACCAAAATCACTCCATGCAAGCCTCCGCACACTCAACATACATTCTTCCACTTACACTCTTTTACAAAAAGCTGTAATCCTGAATACATGCCGCATAGTACGCAAATTTCTCTCAATATAAGTTAGGCACCTATTAGTCACACAAAAAAAAAAAGACAAGCGCTTGGCTTAGTCCCGCGCAAAATTTAACCTCCTAGCTTAGGAGAGACATTAAAATGTATAAATATAATAATAATAATAATAAATTGTTTATTCAGGCAATAATCCCATTCAGTAATTAAACATTAAAATAAAATATTAAAATTACATTACATTAAATAAAATTGAAATAAAATACAACAGGATAAATTAATTAGATTATAAATTCAATTAAAGAACAATTCAAATGTCAAATACAAGTTAAATTAAATGGTCATAGTATAGGACGCACCACCGAGATAGCACGTCGTATAATGTGTACAATGTAATGATTTATCATGATGGACTTTCATTTTCGTATAAAAGTGATAAAATAATATATCTCGTTTAATAAGAAAATAAAAGTCCATCACGATCAATTATTGCATTAGACACATTAATACACTAAAAACGTAGTGCACTACAGACGCACATTTGAAACTTTCATTCAATTTCCGTGAAATAATCGTAAAAAAACACCAAAAATGCGACGTTGCCAGCTAGTAGATGTACCCTCTTAACGGCTTGTATGCTGTAAGGTGTTCACCGTGGGCGCCGTCTTCCGCGCCGAGGACTCCAACACGCACCGGCATCTGACGGAGTTCGTGGGGCTGGACCTGGAGATGGCCTTCAAGCACCACTACCACGAGGTGCTGGAGACCATCGGGCAGACCTTCACTGACATCTTCAGAGGCCTGAGGGACCAGTGAGTGCACGTCTCCACATTATTACCTCCTTATGAATAAACGCTCTATAGGCTACTGCTAACTTAGCAATCGTTTGTCCTAATCAAAAGTTAACTCTTAGCATCATCTCTTTTATTGGTATATGCTGAGACGATAATGACGAAAAAAAAACGCCGAAAAAACGCTGAATATTCGACTATAAAATGTCCGCCAAAACTAGTCCTAAAAGCACATTCCAAAGATATGCCAGTCGCAAATGCCAAATGATATTTCAACCTCATTTTGAAATATTCGAAATACGACTGTATAACACAAACATTACAGTTTTATTCCAAATGCATGTGTCGGGAATATACGACATTATTAAAATTTAAACTGACAGCACGTCGTAAATCATAATGACAGCTCCATAGGGCCAGAGAGTGCTTAATGACAGATTCTAAGCACTCTCTGCCCGGGACGAGTTTTGAGCGCTTGTGGTGTATCTAGGGTTTATAATATCATTGGATAACACCCTTATCTTCTTATCTTATCTTATTAATTAGGGGCCCTTACGGATACACTTCGACCCATCTGTGGAGGATAACACCCTTAGAAATATTGTAGGATTAGGATTAACATTAATATTGCGGGTGGCAGGGCCTTGTGCAAGGTCCGTCCGGATCGCTACCACCATCTTACTCGCTATTCCTGCCGCTAAGCAGCAGTGCTTGCACTGCTGTGTTCCGGTGTGGAGAGTAAGACAGCCGGGGAAATTACGGGCACAAGAGGCATTTCATCTAAGTCCTCTAGGTTGGCAACGCATCTGCAATCCCGGAGTTGCGGGTGTCTATGGGCAGTGGTGATCGCTTATCATCAGGTGACCCACTTGCTCGTTTGCCTTCCTATTCACATAAAAAAAATAACATAGACTATTGTTGGCAGATTCGCGGCGGATATAGCGACGGTGGGCCAGCAGTTCAAAGTGGAACCGTTCAAGTTTTTAGACCCGCCGCTGCGGTTGGAGTTCCCGCAGGCCGTGCGCATGCTCAGGGAGGCAGGTGAGACACACACACAGCCAGCGTCGTATAGTAACACTAGATGTTGCCTGCAACTTCGTCTGCAAATAATTCGTTTACCGAAGGAATTTTTCGGGATAAAAAGTAGACTATGTGCTATTTCAGACTTTTCTCTATGTGCCGAATTTCATCGAGATTCGTTGGGCCGTTCTGGCGTGATTGGGTAACAAACAAACGTCCATCCATCCATCCAAACTTTCGCATTTATAATATTAGTTAGATTACATACAAGATGACCAAACAGCTCGGCACGCGATACTCTGTCTGTGGGACTGAATTAATAAGGAAAACAAATTTAGTCGCCATCAAACATTTTTATATAGTTTTCTTGAATGTTACATAACAAAATGTATGTTTTCGATACATTTTTGATACACTAAAAACAAAGAACTTGTATCTATAGAACGCATTTTAAAATTTCATTCAATTTCTGTGAAATAATCGTAAAAAAACACCAAAAATGCAACGTTGCCAGCTCAGTAGGGGGGCCATTCTCTTAAAAGTTGTACCCCAACTTTCTTCTGGGATTTTGTTTCTTTTTTCGGATTCCTACTCAGAATCACGAGCACTATCGATCCTGATAGTTGAAAAGAAACGTCTCGAAAATTCCATATATGTTTTGCCGAAAATTTCGTTCCATTCCGTTACCGCCATTCAAATTTGTATGAATGAAGTAACGGAATGGAAAAGGCACTTTTGGCCCGTTTTTTTTCTTCATCAGGATCGATAGTGCTCGTGATTCTGAGTAGGAATCCGAAAAAAGAAACAAAATACCAGAAGAAAGTTGGGAGTACAACTTTTAAGAGAATAGCCCAGGGATAAACGCTTTTAAGTGGTTGCCTGTCAGAGATCGTAGGAACATCCACATTCTGTCAAGGTTGATTTAGACGAGGACTATTTTCAGCTGCCTAAATTTCGGCGCCTAAAAAAGGCACCGTATAAACACTTTCGGCGCCATTTTTTCGCGGTATGGCGCCGAAAAAATGGCGTCGAAAGTGTTTATACGGTGCCTTTTTTAGGCGCCGAAATTTAGGCGGCTGAAAATAGTCCTCGTCTAAATCAACCTTCATTGCTCTTTGTACAATTTATTATACTAGCATGTAAATTTGTTTATTTTTTGCTTGCATTATACAAAGTCATCTACATATAACACAGTGTGTGATGCTTCGTTTGGCAGGTGTAACTGTGGGCGACGAGGATGACCTGTCTACGCCGGACGAGAAGCTGCTCGGGCGGCTCGTGCGCGCCAAGTACGACACGGACTTCTACATGCTGGACAAGTACCCGCTTGCCGTGAGGCCCTTCTACACAATGCCAAACCCCAGGAACCCTGTGAGTGCATTAATTGTAGGGTCAGATACAGAAGGCGGTACTCCTGGACACGGCCCGGATAGACAGAAGGTTCCTCTCTCTGCCGCCCTGACCACCGTCAGCTTAGGCCCCGCCTCGCTGCCGGCGGCACCCTAGGTTAGGTTTTTATAATGTTTTTATATTTTGTATTAATATTGCTTTATTACTTTTTATTTGAATATTGTAAAAACCTAACTTAAGATGAAGGATAAATATACCGAATAATAATAATAATCAGGAATCGGAACTGTTATTGATATACCTGTTAATATTGTTCCAATATCGTTATTTTATTTCGTTCGATAATATACCGGTTAATTGATGGAACGAACGAAAAGCGAAATGGTCTTGCTTACCGTTAAGTACAGAGAACGATTTTAACGTTCGCGTTAACGAAATTATACCGGTTGAACCCAGCCGCCGCCGACATACGCCAGACGCTCCAGTAGTGGTGTAAAAGAGACAGCAATACAAGTTCTATCTTTCTCTTGTTTCGTAATTTTCAATTTAACCGGTTAATTTCGTTGCCCAAAAACGCACAAATCGGTATCACAATGCAACAGTTCTTTAACCGGTAACCGCGAACGGAAACGAAACCCTTTTCGTTCTTGGGCGAGTGCACAATACCGGTTTCAAAAATTAACCGGTTTCCGGTCCCTGATAATATTCATTTTTATTCCACAGACTAAATTGACCACCACAAATGTCTAACGTAAAAATAATGTGACCAGCTTAAAACAAACCGTGCCATAGCCTTCTCTGTTGTCTTCTACAAGCCGTGCTATAGGTCTGGCAACAGCGCATTTTTCACAAGCGACGTTGCCAAACTACGGACATGGCTTAGCGGTCTGAAACTGAACCAAATTCTGCTAATTTGTCATGTTCTTGTTTCCAGAAAGCTTCCAACTCGTACGACATGTTTATGCGCGGCGAAGAAATACTCAGCGGCGCCCAGAGGATACACGACCCAGAACTGCTGACGGAGAGGGCTAAACACCACGGCATTGGTGGGTACTTGAAATACCGGTATTTTCGGTACCGGTATCGTGGCCTTGAACCAGTAGGCTTATTGTCTAACTCGCTCGCGATCGCCATCGTGTTCATTTTGACAGTTCATGTATGAATGTGACAGCTAGCTGATTCCGATGCCAATTGTCAGCCCATACATGAACTATCAAAATGAACACGATGGTGATTGCGAGCGAGTTAGACAATAAGCCTACAGGTACCAAGTATGTCGTCTACCACCCTAAGTTTAAAATTCCTTTGCACGTCACAATATAATGTCGGCAAGACAGGCTGTCAACTTGAAAGTTCGACTTTAGCGACATTTTTGTTTCATAGGAAGTTGGATGAAAAGTGGTAGACCACTTGTGGTCGACCGTACCTTTATTTGACAGAAACCGGTTCTCCGGTAACGATACCAAGCTTAGGAACCGGTATTATGGGAACCGGAGAATGGTTCTGAGCACCAAAAGGGGTCTCTATCGTTTGCCCGAATTTCATATGACATTAATGTATTGTTTGCCATAATGATCATTTGCCATAACCCTATTTTCTCTTTATTTGTTAATTGTTCAGGATTGTTATGAAACAAACCTAACCTAACCTATAGAGTTCTACAGGATTGCCATTACAATGCTCCTGAAAAAATTACAGTTTCAGAGAAAAAAAGGGTTATGGCAAATGATCATTATGGCAAACATTACATTATGGCATTTGAAATTCGGGCAAAACAGGGGCTCCGATTCAGTTTAGGTTCGCTCGCTGTCAGATTTATACTAAAAGTGACAGCTAAAACTTGAACTGAGTCGGAATTAGGACGTCCATGGTAAGGCCCCTGGTATTTTTGGGTTCTAGTGGGTACAAGTATTTTAACGAAGAGAACCTATAAATACCGGTATATTACCGGTACTTTCGGCACCGGTTCAAAGCCCTGCTACTAACTCAGCACTATTTCTATTCCCCTTTCTAGCTATACGACCACAAGTACGTTAAATGTGGGTTCTTTAAGCCCATCTTTTACCCCATGCGCGGGAAGAGAAGGAACAGATATCTGGGCCATTCTCTTAAAAGTTGTGCCCCCAACTTTTTTCTGGGATTTTGTTTCTTTTTCGGATTCCTACTCAGAATCACGAGCACTGTCGATCCTGAAAATTCCATACATTTTCTAGCCTAATATTTCGTTCCATTCCGTTACCGCCATACAAATTTGTATGTATGAAGTAACGGAATGGAAAAGGCAATTTTGGGTAATTTTTTTCTCCTATCAGTATCGATATAGAGCTCGTGATTTTGAGAAGAGAAATCCGAAAAAACAAACAAAATCCCAGAAAAAAGCTGGGGGCACAACTTTTAAGAGAATGACCCACTAACGTTTTTTCTATGCTCCCCCCAGGCCAGCATGGAAGAAATACTATCATGACTTTGTGAATTTTTATTTTGGCAGATATTAGCAAGATCGCTGCGTATATCGAGTCCTTCCGCTTGGGTTGTCCGCCGCACGCAGGTACGCTAATTAACAGCTTGTTCCCCGTACATAACCAAATTACGTGACCGGCACTGGTAAAACCAATGTATGATTGATTTGGATTAATTCAGGTTTAGGTGCGGTAATGAATGAATTTTAATTAATAGTAACAAAAAAAGATAAAATAAATAAAAAAAATACTCGATTTTTATTTCCAGAGACATTAAATTAGAAAAGAAAGGTGGGAAAAAAAAAAACGGAATATAACACTAGCTCGCATAGTTTAAGCTCTATCTTCCCGAAATATCAGTGGTGTATCAACAATCAACACACTCTATTAACCCATTCTAGTCCAGTGTCCTCATATGAGGACATTTATTTAGCTGCCCTCATATTAAAAACTGTTTTAGTTGCTGTCCTTGGAGCCATGATGTTTTTTTTTTAAATTTAGAAATAGTCTTTATTTTACCTTAGAATGTTCTGGTTGTGTAAAATAGTTATCTACGGGGAACAAGCGTAATAATACATACATACATACCGTCACGCCCTTTTCCCACAGGGGTAGGCAGAGACTACTTTGTTCCACTTGCTACGATCCTGACATACATACCTCTTGCTTGTCGGTTTCGGGTACTCTTGACCTGACCTTTTTCCAAAACGTCCCCAATTTGATCACGGAACGTCCGTCTAGACCTTCCCCTCCCAACGCACTCATTTTCTCTCGTTATATTACTTATATACAGGGTGCAATTTTTTACGTGATACAAAATTAGTGTTTCATATACGTCTCCCCACAAAAAAAAAAAAGCCGTGGTAGCCTAGTGGTTTGACCTGTGGCCTCTCAAGCAGAGCGTCGTGGGTTCAAATCCCGGGCTCGCACCTCTGAGTTTTTCGGAATTTATGTGCGAAAATTACATTTGTAATTTGCCATGAGCTTTTCGGTGAAGGAAAACATCGTGAGGAAACCTGCACACATCTGCGAAGAAATTCAATGGTGTGTGTTAAGTTCCCAATCCGCACTGGGCGCGCGTGGGAACTATAGCCCAAACCCTCCAACACGGAGGAGGCCTATGCCATGAGGCACGCCGAATTACGCGACAATTTAATAAATAAACGACAATAACAACAACAACAACAACATGTACTTACTGAAATTGTAGCGAATTCGGAATAAAAAGCCTTATAAATAAAAAATACGTCTCCCCACAGCTAATTGGCCTTACGGGGTCTCGGTTTGTTAACTTGCTTTGTTCCGATTTTATTTCAGTGGCAAGTTATCCTTTTTTTTTTGCATGTGAATGGTCACCCTACTACTTTACAGATAGAATAAAATAGAATAACGTTTATTGTTTAACTGTGTACATAAAAAAAGCAAAAAGTTACGCACGGATACGCAATTTAATTTAAAGATCCTTACCCTTCATACTCGCCGAACGTAATTTATTTTAATAATAACCAACACAAATATATTTATTAATTAATTTATTTAAAAAAAATTCCAGGCGGAGGTATAGGTATGGAGAGAGTCGTGATGCTGTATTTGGGGCTCGACAATATCCGGAAGACTTCCATGTTCCCGCGCGACCCTAAAAGGGTGACACCTTAAACGCGTTACACCCTAAATTAGGTTTTTAAGCAAAAAGTAAAGTAAAATGTCTAACACATAATTAGTACGAATCTGAGGGCTCTACAAATTCTATTTTCGAAGTTCGTATCGTACCGTCCCTTTCTCTTATATTAACAATAACAATAAGTGTGAGCGGGACGGCACGCAAGGAACTTCGGAAGTCGAATTTCGGAGTGCGAGTCTGTCCATTAGTTCCATTGTTGATTAAAAAGTTGTTTTTTTTTTAACTTTGCCGCTTCAGATACGTCACCCATACGCTAGAGTTTATTGTGATGCCTTAAGTTGAACCTAAAGCCAGTCGGCTGAAGGTTGCTTTTGCATTGATGTAATGGACGTGTAGGTATATACTCGTAGCAACGACCTGCCGACAACGCAAGACAGCCGGGGAAATTACGGGCACAAGAGGCATTTCATCTAAGTCCTCTAGGTTGGCAACGCATCTGCAATCCCTCCGGGGTTGCGGGTGTCTATGGGCAGTGGTGATCGCTTACCATCAGGTGACCCACTTGCTCGTTTGCCTTCCTATTCACATTTGCTATTTTTAAAGTAAAATTATGACAATAATCTTGATAAATAGTGTTTGTATAGATCCGAGTACAAATATTTCGCTATGTATTTAAAATAATAAAAAAAATATATTTTAAAAACATTCAAATAAATAATAATAATTTATTTCAGACCGAGTACATAAAATGGTTATAAAAACCATTATTTTGTATTTTAATTCTATAGATGAAATAAAAATGCCTCTTATTTTCTTTTGAGTAATATATGTTATGTGAAGCCAAAAACCCTAGTGGGCAAGCTCGCGAGCTACTCCACACTAGGGTTTTTGGTTACTGTAACGTGCAACAGTTGCAGTAACAGTTCGCAGATGAGCACCCAGCTTTACAAACAAGCAATGGATCTAGTGGGCAGGCAGTATGAAAGCGCCTGATCGTTTTTTAAACAATAAAAAAATGTTAATTTGAAACATTATTTATATGTATAATGAATAAAAATGTTTTATATCTCGGTCTTCTAGTTTTAATTTACCATATTCACCTAAGAACTTTTCGTTTTTGATTGTGTTTGGTTTTGTTTGTCTCACATACTCGTACCATATTGACAAAGTATGTTATTAGCTCTTTATAAGGCAGAGGCGATTTAGCGACCACATGCATTGTGTTGGAATTTCAACCTTATTGATTTCAATATGTGTCACAATTTCCATTGTAATTGACAACATTTCATATTTCTGAGCCTATAATTTTAATGGTTCTCTGTATTTTGTTTGAAAAGATGAATATGCTGACAGTTTAATTTTTTCGCTAGGGTTTGTATTTAATTTATAATTAATTTATTAATTTTTGCTTATTCTAAAAGGGCGTAACTCCGAAACTATCACAGAATATACCCTTATCCTTTTGTCTTTTCTGTATTGAAAAAAAAACTGACGTCAATTTCAAATTGTCAATGTCAGGCCTTATTCTCCGATATTCGATTTTCGAGGTTCGCTTCGTGCTGTTCCGCTCATACTAATATAGTCATTAACTAAGAGTAAGAGAGAGGTATGCAACGAACTTCAAAAATAGAATTTCAGAGTTGCCCCCCTTGTACTTTGAAGTTGTCAAATACAAAATTATGGTCGCTTATTTTTTCTCGCGAAAAAGGCAAAGGCATTTCACCTATGCTGTGGTAGAATTGGTAAAATTAAGACATGTTTTTAATTAATTTTTATTGTCTATAATAAGCAATATTAAAATTATATAATCATATTGCAGTGATCAAGAGGCAAAATGCTTTCGAACCATATATACATTTTCAGGTGTTATAAAAATGAAATGTTGTCAATTATTGAAAACACGACTAGCTTTGAAAATATCCTTTGTCAGCCGCGATTACCTTTATTGAGCACCCGATATTTCGATACAGTTGCATGCATCATGATCACGGGTAGACAATAAAGGTAATCGCGGTTCACATCCCGTTTATAATATTTCGAATGAACTTAACCGTGAATCATTAAAAACTCTTATCCTTTGTCAGGTATGCATGCATTCGATTGCTGCTTTTGATTCTGTGGTAGTATGCTCCAATAAATGGGGCCTTATAAAGGGCTAGTACCTATACCGAATCCGAGTCAAAGTAAGTGGGAAAATGAGGCAAGGGAGTTATATCTACCTAGAATCCTATTGTAAATGTGTTTATAGTTTTTAAAAGGCCAGTCAGTAATATTGAGATTTAGGGGTAGTCTCTCGAGATCGGTCACCAGTGCCAGCCGTGCACACTAAGTGCCTTAGTCTAATTCGCTAGTATACGTGCCGGCACGTAAGTTTAGCAATGACGAGTCACGTGGAGGGGATCTGCGCACCCACGGATACCGTATTTTATACTTCTGTGCATACAAGGTCATCGCTAGACTTACGTGCCGCCACTTATACATTACAATCATCGTTAGTTATTCCAAGAGTTCTCTTACCTTTTTCTGTCACATATACTTCCATGTTTTAGGATAGCGTTGACTGCTGATCGTGCTGTGTTTTAGCTCACTATTTGGAATCAAGTTTGAAATAATTGTGTTGATCAACTTTTTCTTGTTACTCGGTGCTATGGTTACTTCCTGGGTATTTAAACCGTTAGTTTATTTATAGGATTAAAATTTGGCAAACGCATCTTAGTGATAGTGTTAAGCTCTTATAATCGCTTATGTAACTATGTTAGTATAATGTGACACAAATCTTTTAATACTGTACTTACTATTTTTGCTCTCTTGCTGACGGGACAGACTAACAAGAAATATTTTATCCACCTAAATTACACTTGTTGCTGCGAAGCGTTTTCACTGCCGAATCATTTTTTTTTATGTGAATAGGGAGGCAAACGAGCAAATGGGTCACCTGATGGTAAGCGATCACCACTGCCCATAGACTCCCGCTACCCCGGTGGGATTGCAGATGCGTTGCCAACCTGGAGGACTTAGATGAAATGCCTCTTGTGCCCGTAATTTCCCCGGCTGTCCTACTCTCCACACCGGAACACAGCAGTGCAAGGCTTTTCAGCAAGGCTCTCCGCTTTTTCGGGTAAGAATTTAAACAAAATAAATTTTCCACAATAATTATGCACAATGCAAGAATAACACATTATTTTATTCGAGTTTGAGCTTCCATGATTTTATTAGATAACTAAGTACATCACAATTTCAATTGATTATGATAATTTCTTACGTTTATAAACATGTACGGTCGAAAACACACTAAACTGACAGTTAAACATGGAACAAAGAATGACAGTTTTAGAAAGGGATACACAATATATAAAACACTCAAATTGATCAACAATTTTTCACTTCCATTTTTAAAAGTCACCTTAGTATGTTATAGATGGTACAAAATTCTTTGGCAGCTGTCATGACAGTAAAAATTTGGAATTTCAACTGTACTGGCAATACTGGCATGACAGTAGTCAAAAGCAACTCAATCTCCAAGTATAATAATGGTCCTATCATCCACATATTAGTTTAAGCACAGTTTCTCTCATACACATGGAAATCATCATCATCATTTTGTATGGTTTCGGTTTTACCTAAGAACAGTAAGATTATCACACACCAGTAAATAGTGAGATATTTTAAAATAATATGTGTCCCACATGTGTGAGCACATGCCTTCTCTTATTATGAGAGGGCTTGGGCTATAGTTCCCACGCATGCCCAGTGCGAATTGGGAATATCACACAACATTGAATTGCTTCGCTCACGCAGACTCCCTCACGAAGTTTTTCCTTCTACGAAAAGCTTGGTAAATTAAGCTATTTTGCATATAAATTCCAAATAACAGCGCATGCCCGGACTCGAACCCACGATCCTCTGTTTGAGAGTTCATAGTACAAACCACTGGGCTACCACGGCTTTTTTATCCTGTGTATTGGTGCCATTGGTTCTTATTCCTAATAAGTAACTGTGGTTCTTATTCCTAATAAGTAATTTTGATAAATCCACGCGTCTTCGTAGATGGCACTATGTATAAAATTTGGGGTGCTATTTCGAAGCCCTAGTCTCAGTAGCGTGCAGTAGCGGATCCCCAGCGTAGGCAGTGGTAAAATAACTAGCTGCCTATCCTGGCGATCCTCCACTACACGCCTTGTCTATCTGACTATAAGGTGTGTAATTATCTCACTGTCTTTTCATATGTTGGTTTATTAAATACTTACACCACTCATAAATTCGAAAAATCCTTAGGACCAAAACTAGGAACATATTCCTACATCACTTTCCCGACGTTATACGAAATCTTACAATATTCGAAGTATACACATAATTTGGTTATATGGTAACAGCATAACCCACCCAATCAAACGTTAAGTAGAACGCACAGTAAGTATTATATTAATTTGTCTCATTCGTTAAAAAAAATCTTATTTCACCTCATTACTTTGTTCGTTACGCGTACTTAATTCGTTTAATTTTTACGACCCATATTCAATTGTATGTAATATGTATTTATCTATCTATATCTATCTATAGTCCAGTATGTAGTAAGACAAACTTACGAGGGAGAAAAGTGGGCACCAAATATAGAAAAAATGACTTGATAGGATTTCGATTTTCAATTTATTGTTTTCTACTATTTGGCTATGGGCAAGGTTTGTTTGACCTCTCTTGTAAATTTATTTGTCATTTTTACTACAGTCATTTTTCTATATTTGGTAAATGAGCTGCCCATTTATCGTCCCCTTGAGTTTGTAACAGTATATAAAGGACACCTGTATAAGTATGTTTATCCATTCGAAATATTATAAACGGGATGTGAACCGCGATTACCTTTATTGAGCTCCCGATATTTCGATACAGTTGCATGTATCATGATCACGGTTAGACCGTGAATCATTAAAAACTCTTATGTTTATCCATTGCCTAGTAACCATACCATAGTACAAGCTTTGCATACTTTGGGACCAGTAGGCTTATTGTCTAATAGCCTTATTCATAAAAAGTTAGAGGCTCGCTATAAGCTCGCTATAGGACCGATGCAAAAAAACATGATTCATAAACGTCAATTAGCGCTAATCAGTCCATCAAGGGTCTGTAAAGTCTTCCGAAAGTTAGCGGACCGTAGACCCTACTTTATCTCTCTGCTAACTCACAAAATGGCCGCCACACATGTGAACAGCTGATTTTGGCAAGAGCAAAATCATACGCAAGACAGTTTTTTTGTTTTAAGTTTTTATTCCCTCCGGGGAAGGTAAAGGAAACTAGATCTACACTGCCCTAGTCTGTCGTGTTAATTCGCTGGTTTCCCGCTAATTCGCTGCCACTGCTGTCAATTTTTTTTTAATTCACTAAAAAGCCATTTATGGTCTACGATTTGTCAAGGTGACAACATAACGCGTCTAATTCATCCATCAGCAGCTCATTAGCTAACAGACTGCTAGCAAGCGTTTATGAATCATACTTTTTAACAACTGTCAAATAAGCTTAATCAGTCTGTTAACTAATGAACTGATCAAACCTCAATTAAGGATTTTTTATGAATAAGGCTGTAAGCCTGTAGGTCAATTGGTGTCAATTGTCGCAAGATGTTTAAGTACTTATTTAATTAGCTCTCTCTAGGGACTGATAGCGAGACGATAGACTACAGAATGAGGCTAAATAAATGTTGAAAAACGATTAAGACAAATTAATGATCCCTCTGCTACCATAGAACCAAACGAGACAAGTTTTAAGTACTTAAGCAGTCGGGTATGTATCACTTATAATTAGTAGCACTGTTTTCACTTAATCATTTCACTTTCACTTTAACCGAATAGAGTTTTGAGGTCTTCTTCGTAAAGGGCGATGACCAGCATTATACCTATGCCAGTCGCTAACCCCATCAGTTGGAGTATGCATTGGCAGAGAGTGCCCTCTTTGCTGTGAGATGTACTCAACTCCGGCATCTGTGGACAAAGTTGATAGTTTAGTGCTGTTATCGCATACACTGCATGTTTAAGATTGAAGATGAGTTCATAAAGCTCCTAGTTTAAATAATTAGCAATAAGTTTTACGCTACGACTGTAGCTACGTTCTGTCATTCTTTTCTGTTCATTGCTCAGTACCAGACATTAAAATTAAGTATATCGCAAAATTACGTTTTTTTTATGTGAATAGGAAGGCAAACGAGCAAGTGGGTCACCTGATGGTAAGCGATCACCACTGCCCATAGACACCCGCAACCCCGGAGGGATCGCAGATGCGTTGCCAACCTAGAGGACTAAAATGAAATGCCTCTTGTGCTCGTAATTTCCCCGGCTGTCTTACTCTCCACACCGGAACACAGCAGTGCAAGCACTGCTGCTTAGCGGCAGGATTAGCGAGTAAGATGGTGGTAGCGATCCGGACGGACCTCGCACAAGGCCCTACCACCCTCATGCCCGCCTTTGAGCAGCACAGCGAAGTCGCCTGACAACACTCACCATATCGACGAGCGCGATGTAGAGGAACATGCCGGCGGCGGCTGCGAACAGCCAGCGCGTGGCGTCGGGCGCGTGCCCCGCCAGCACCCCGCACACCATCCCCCCCAGGCACAGCGCCGACGAGAGCACGTTGTAGCACACGGCGCGCTTCACCGACATGCCCGCCTTCAGCAGCACGGCGAAATCGCCTAACAAATGACGTACGTATTAACACTAATACACGTCTACTCCAATGTCTATTTATTTTAGCTAGATACTAAATTGATCTGAACTGAATCACAACAATTCAATGCAATTTTGACAATTGCAAATGTCAAATTGTATAATAATGATACCAGCTTTTATTGTTTAGTGGTGTACTCGAAACCATCGACAATGTTTGTGGTCTGAATACAAGAGGTTTGGTCATGTTATATTTTATGGAAAAAAATACGATTGTATCATAATCAAGCAAATTTAAAGGTTTATTAGTTCACTTCACTAGCTTATACAGACAAAAATCTGTACTAAATTTAATTTATCGTTAACTTTCGATAGTGGTGGCACTTCAGTATTTACGAATTGCAAAAAACAGGCAACACAGGCAATATCATTTTAGTATCTAGCTAAAATAAATAGACTTTAGCTTCATATCTAAATAAATAAATATCAGGAAACAATTCACACAAATTGACCTTAAAGCTAAAAACCGTAACACCACCACCACCATACCATTTTGATATCTAAAGTCTATTTATTCATACTAGATACTAAAATGACATTACCTGTGTTGCCTGTTTTTTGCAATACAAACATAGTGATGTGCCACTACTATCGAAAGTTAACGATAAGTTAAATTTATTATAGAGATCTTTGTATGTATAAGCTAGTGTAATAAACTAATAAACCTGTAAATTTGCTTGATTATGATACAAACGTATTTTTTTCTTAAAATATAACATGGCCAAACCACTTGTATCCAGACTACAAACATTAAAAAAAAAGTCTTTATTGTCTTTGTTATCGTTGGTTTCGAGTACACCACTAAACATTAAAAGCTGGTATCATTAATTGACAATAGACATTTGCAATTGTTAATTTAGTATCTAGTATGAATAAATAGACTATAATGTCTTGTCAATCGTTCAAAGATTAACTGGAAGAAATCCCTTTAAGGGATAAATTCATTTTTGTGCATTTGTGCTGTCCAGTATTCATCTTTTTCATGTGTTTTATGTACAATAAAGAATTATACATACATACATAATTACGTATTACCGTAGAGCCCTGTCGCAATCGACAGGCCGTCGTCACTAAAACTCGAGTGATTTCACCTTATTGCGATAGGGTGCTACGATGGTATACCATTTTCATTCTTACCTGTCCTATTTGGTAAACAAAATTCTAACCTCAATATGCAATTTTTTCTAAAGAATAAGGTGTATTATGTTATCAAATAAACCTAAGGTAATATTTTGTACATCATTTTGCTGATATTTTATTTTCAGTTCCTTTATTTACGATGAAATAGTTAAAAAATAACAAAAATGTGACGTTTGGAGGTTAGAATTTTGTTTACCAAATAGGACAGGTAAGAATGAATATGGTATACATGAATATATTTAACTGTACACGTGAGAGTAAGTTAAAGTGCTTAACATTAAAAAAACACGAACATTTCCGAAATAATACGATGAGAAAGCATTTTACACGACATCTGTAAGAACCTTGCACAAGGTACTAACCGCAAAAAAATACCCTTCAATGAGCCTCGATTGTGACGTCACAAAACTATTATAAACAAGCGAAACGTCAATAATTGCACGAAGAGCCTTCATAAAAAAGCCCCCTATTAAAAAAAGTTTGCGTTAAACATCTGAACTATCGCTGACAAGGTTTCGTTTGCGTTGCGTTCGCGAGTTTTTATGCCGCTGAGTGTATAAAAATAAAATATTAAGACGACAAGTGCCTTCAAATCGTTGTCTTTGTCTTTTTCTTTACGTGTGAGGAGTAAAGAAAATCACACACTTTTGCAAGTTTTTGTTGTTATTCGTCATAAGAAAGTCTATTGATTTATAAATGCTACGTTGTTTAAAGTAAATCGGATTCTTTATTTTTTTGCATTTAAATATTTTCATAAGCCGTTACCGTTTAGGAGCAGTAGGCAATGCAAGCCAAAAAACACCATTCGGTTGAACTTTATTCAAATAAAGTGTATTTGTCAGCTTGTTTGTGAAGTGTTTTCCACTGGCGTTCGTGTCGCCACAGTGTATGTGTTTTTTGTGTTTAGTTTTATAGTTTTATCTGGGTCCCACTGAAAAACAGCGTTGCGGCTTGCCGCAACATTATGCTGAGTGGGATCCATTTTACACCATATCGGTACTTCCTTAGTATATTGTATTTCTCCTTGTTTTATATCTCAGTGTATCGAAAGTGTGTAAATAAATGTTTCTCTCTCTCTCTCTCTCTCTCTAATACCGAACTTTTGCTGATATCTAAACGACCATTGCAAATGTTGTATAACAGTTAATAATTCATATACAGGGTGTTTGGTAGCCAGGTGCAAAGCCTTAAGGGGATGATAGCCGAGGTATTTTTGAGTATTTTGAGCCATACATGTCTTAGCCGAAATTTGATATTTTTTTTAAATTTAAAATTTAAAAATCTTATGAAAGTACCAATGGGCGTTAATTTGTAAACAAAATCTTTTATTTCGTTTAATTTAATGTGTATTGGACCAAATGAAGCAATTTTTAAGTGTCTGTCTTGCCGCAGAAACAAAATGGAGGCATTCGAAATTACTAAAAATGTCTTATTTTGGAACAGAGTAATTTTTCTGTGCCATAAAAAAAATTAAAGAAAAATCCTTGACATGTTCAAACATTTTTAAAAACTTGCCTGTTTATTGCTCTTTCTTTTAAAGTATCACTCATTGACATTGCTTGCTTAATTCTGAGATAAAAAGTAAAAACCAAACTAGGGGAGCACTCGCTAAGAATGCAGAAGTATTGAAATTTCACGTTAAAGGTAGGTACTTAAGTAGTATTACATGAAGGCTTAGCACCTGGCTACCAAACACCCTATATATATTTTTTTTAATTTTTTGGCTCAGCCGTTTAAGAGGAGTAGACTTTAGAAAGTACCTCACTTACAGTATTTGAAGGCGCTAGTCGTCTTAACAACTTACCTAATTCATGCGGCAATTCGTGACACAAAACAGCGATGGCCGTCGAAAAACCGCCTGCTATGTTAGACGCGAAGGCAGCGCCTGGAAACACAAGGAAACGTCATCAGTAGTCATTACAGGGTGGTTTGTATGCATAGATCATATAGGACATATACCAAACTAGCTGTTGCCAGCGACTTCGTGTGCAAAGAATTCGTTCATCGCTATCCCGCGGGAACTAAGCAATTTTCCGGGATAAAAAGTAGCCTATGCGCTATTCCAGACCATAAACTATCTCTATTCCAAATTGCATCCAGATCCGTTAAGCCGTACTGGCGTTAAAAAGTAACAAACATCCATACATTCTCACAAACATTCTACGGGAGCTGTCATCGAAAAAATAAATGGTTGGAACTGGAAGTATATAGTCAGGTAAAATTCGCCTTTCCAACATCTTTCATGTATTATGTGACTAGAACAACGCACGCCTTCCTTGAGCCGGTAAGGCCGCACAGCAGCGTCTCTGAATGCCAACTAGCGACCTGGTTACGCACAGACCTTGACAGAACCAATGTCATGGCGATGTACCACGAATGACTGATGTAATGGGATTTAAAGGTCTGACCACAACGGGGCGTAAAAGATGTTGACGGTTTATACATACATACATAACGTCACGCCTCTTTCCCACAGGGGTAGGCAGACCTTGTTCCACTTGTTACGATCCTGACATACATTCGCTTCATCCACATTCATCAATCTCTTCATACATGCTCGTCGGTTTCGGGTACTCTTGACCTGACCTTTTTCCAAAACATCCCCAATTTGATCACGGAACGTCCGTCTAGCTAGGCCTTCCCCTCCCAACGCACCCATTCACATTCCCTATTAAAATCTGTGCGTGCGTTTATACGTAACAGAATGTATGAAGAAACGGTGAGAAAACGTGACGCTTACGACACGTCACTGCGTATACGCGGCGATGTGGTCGCTCCTTTAAGGTGCGACCACACCGCCGCTTAAAAAACGGTGCCGTTACGGAATCGCAACAAAATGTATGAAGAAACGGTGAGAAAACGTGACGCATACGACACGTCACTGCGTATACGCGGCGATGTGGTCGCTCCTTTACTGTATATTACTTAACTTTTATTGACATTGACAGTTAACATAATCAGCTGTGCGTATAGTTTGCAAAATCGCACTAATATTATAAAGGCGAATGTTTGTGAGCATGGATGGATGTTTGTCACTCTTTCACGCCAGAACGGCTTAACGGATCTGGATGAAATTTGGAACAAAGATAGATTATAGTCTGGAATAACGCATAGGCTACTTTTTATCCCGGAAAATTGCGTAGTTCCCGCGGGATAGCGATAAACGAATTCTTTGCAGACGAATCGTTAAATAAAAATGGTTTAGTTTGGTGGTATAGTTTCGAATAAAAATGGTTTTTAAATTTGTATGTTTAAATATAAGTCATCATCATTTCCGGCCTACATACGTCCCACTGCTGAGCACAGGCTTCCTCTCAGAATGAAAATAAATATAGGTACTTATTAGAACATTCCATACCAGTACCTGGTGAGCTATGATGTGTACTAATGTTTAGTTTGTACGTCTTTATACTTACTAACTTATTTGCAATAAATGATTCGACTTCGACGACCAGTATGATTATATTTGTTTTTCTTAAATTATTTTGTACTAGCTCCTGCCCGCGACTTCGTCCGCATTGAATTAAACTATTTAATTAAAAATTAAATGTTCTGCAATAAGAAATTACGTTGCGACTCTAGGCAGCTACGAGCTTTCACATGTTTATTGCTATCCCGCGGGAACTATACAATTTTCCGAGATAATAAGTAGCCTAAGTTTTAATCTAAGGTACCAACTATCTCCCTTCCAAATTTTATCCAAATCCGTCCAGTCATTTCAGCGTGAAGAAGGAACAAACATACACACTCAGTCACTAACTCACTCACATCGTCACAAACTTTCGCATTTATAATATTAGTAGGATTGTTATTCATATTTTGCTTGCATGTAGATTTGAGTAATATATTATATTATCTTAAATTTTTTGCTTACCTACATGTGAATTGAAGTCCCTTTGTTAATCTTACTAATATTACAAAGGTGAAAGTTTGTAAGTTTGCATGTTTGTTGTTATTTCATGGCAAAACGGCTAAACCGATTTTATCGAAATTTGGTACAAAGATAATACAGTCCAGGGGACAAACATAGGATAGTTTTTATCCCGGAATTCCAATTCCGGAAAATAGCATAGTTCCCGCGGGTTAACGATAAGCGAATCCATCGCAGACGAAGTAAAGAAATGCGTTTCGTAAACATAACTAAACCGATAGCCGATAAAATTCAACGTTCCAATCCAACTCTATCGACGTTCGATTTTTGCTCTCGCTCCCTGCCCTACTAATAGTGGTGGCAATAACGGCTGTTTTGCAATAATAAATAACAGTGTTGTGTTATTCTTAAATAGCAGTTATTGTAAACTGTTGTCTGTTATCCTGTTATATTGCTGTTTTACAAAACAATAATGAACTTATTATTAAATAATTGTTATACTTATTTCGTCGCGATCGCAGCGTAATAAAAACGTACGGGAACAATAGCAAAATAACGCTCTGTTACCTTGTTTGTTATTGTACTGACTGACAACAAACAGCAACTGCTAATAATGATACTAAAAGTTAGTTATTTGAATTGCGATTGCGATGCGAGCTCGCGCGTATAGCGCTATCTCTCGCACACACCTACTTGATTTGTTGCGCACTCGCTTGCGCTTCAATGCCAAGTGCGGCAACAGTGCGCGTATGACAACGTTGACAACAGACAACGAATAATGATATCAAGATAGTTGACGATTCAATAATGTGTTGTTTGCTGCGTGCAAATAATGCATTACGTTATCTGCTGTTGTATTAACGACCACCACTACCTACTAACGCCACGTACCTATAGCCATGCCGTCCGTGAAGTTGTGCAAGCCGTCCCCCATGATGACCATCCACGCCACCGAGGACATGCTGGAGGGCGGCGCGTGCACGTGCCCGTGTGCGTGGGAGTGCCCGTGGTGCGCGCGAGAGTGCTCCCTGCCAACACACACACGCAAATCACGCCTTTATCCTCTTAGGGAAAGAGCTTAGGGTAGCAAGAGAAGGAAAGAGGAAACCAAGAGTGAGAATTGTTATTTTCACCTCACTTGCTCGAAAGGGCTGTCTTTCTCCTTAAAAATCTGCGTGGAAAGGTGCTTTTTAGTCCCTTGTGACACAAATAACTATTTCAGACCTCTCATTCAGGAAAGTAAGCTTTGCTCCCTGTAGAGAGGCATCAAAGTGCAACTTTTCTGTTCAAGGCTTTTCTAAGTGTTTTTTTTTCGCAAATGATTTTTTTTAAAGTAGATAATTGTAAAACCACGCCATTTTCTATGGTGGTAGTGGTAGCTCTATAATTATATTTAGAATTATTTTTTCAAGTTTTTAATGTTCAGTGTGAAAAGTTGTATGAGCCACTCGGGAGCAAAATTATTATTTTCATCTTGGGCGTTAACACTTGAATCCCTCATTGCGCTCTGGATTCTACTTTAGAATCCCTCGCTACGCTCAGGATTCTATTGTAGAATCCTTCGCTACATTCTGGATTCAATGTAGCGCCCTCGCCGTAAATACATGATTTTGCTCCCTTGTGACACAAATAACTATTGCTCCCGAGTGGCTCTTACAACTTTTCACACCGAACAATAAAAAACTTGAAAAAAGAATTCTAAATATAATTAAAGAGCTACAAGCATAGAAAATGGCGTGGTTTTACAATTGTCAACTTCAAAAAATTGCATTTGCAAAAAAAACACTTAGAAAAGCCTTGAACAGAAAAGTTGCACTTTGATCTGAATCAGTAGGCTTATTGTCTAACTCTCTCGCAATCGCCATCGTGTCCATTTTGACAGTTCATGTAAGGGCTGACAGTTGGCATCGGAATCAGCTAGCTGTCACATTCATACAAGAACTGTCAAAATGAATACGATGGCGATTGCGAGCGAGTTAGACAATAAGCCTACAGAATCTGATGATGTAGTATCACAGTCATAACTATCAGGGGAGTATCCATGACGTTTTAATGCGATTCAGTTTAGGTTCGCTCGCTGTCAGATTCATACTAAAAGTGACAGCTTAAACTTGAACTGAGTCGGAATTAGGACGTCATGGTAAGGACCCAGAACTGTTTTCAAATCGTTTCCATCTCAACCGTCTTAGCATCAGTCTAGCTTTTTACTATTAGGACAACATTCTAAACTCACCTCAATATAACAGTATAACTATCCCCATCTTTCAGATCTTTAGCACCATCTTCCTTATGCTTAATATTGTTCATTTCCACAACCGCCGCCGTCTCAGCTTTCAACAGCCAATCTTTAGCTGTAGGTTCTTCTTTGCCATCACTCAAAGCATTAGAAGATACAACACTGACAGAATTATTATGTTTAGGCTTCGGACTCGGCGGCATCTGTCCATCTCTCAAATGATGATCATCGTGCGTATCAGTATCGATTTCATCATAGCAATAAGGATATTCAGAATACTTGTGCTTACAAGTCTTAGTTGTTGGATCACTCTTCTCATCCTTCTTGAAGATCTTCATCAGTGAGTTCGTCGTGGAATTAGTTATTGGCGCCTTAGAGCCTCCCGAACATCCTCCTGCTGTTTCATCTTTAAGCACACGCACCCGAGACGGCAGCTTGTCATCCTCAAGCTTTTGACGCCTCTTGCGCCATTCCACTACAACCGTGAGCCCCTTTTCAGTGAAATAGAAGAACACGACTCCCATCATGGCGGTGAGACCTTTCCACATACCATCGTTATGGGACGGCGGTGCTCCCGTCCCGTCGTGGTCATGCGGACTCATGGCATGCGGCATTAAATGCAGCAACGCATCACCGCATAATGTCCCCACAGCCAACGCAACAAGGAACTGCAGTATGTGATTGTAATACGTCTTATGCATTATAGGTATAACCGCTACACCAAGAAGGCCGCACGCGCTTATCGCCGTTATACTTAAGAACGAATACATCCACACAGCAAACATATTTTTGGACGTTTCATTATCGTCGACTGTTTTGAGACTTTTTATTTGTACTTTGGTGTTTTTGACGCAGCCGGCCTGTTCTAGCACGTCGCTGCCTAGCTTCTGATAGAGTAGGATGGGGCATATGGCGCGTAACGTGTCCTCTGATATTAGTATGTCGTCGTCCTGTTTGAGGGCATGGTTGTGGTGCGAATGGTCATGCTCGGTTGGTTTTAAACGCTCGTTTACGGCTGTGATGAGCTCTGAGCTGTTTAAACACTGGAAATAAAAGGATACTTTCAACATAAAACTACCGTGAGACTGAATCATAATTCATAATCACACACGGATAACACACGTACAAAAGTCGAGTGATGCTCGACATTAGTAGCTACTGTAGCAAACCGTATGTATTCGGTACTAAGTAACGGGTGCGCCATCGAGTACCGAGTAACGAAACGTTACTGACGTTTGCGGTTCGTTACTCGCATCTTTCGCATTTTGGGTACAACTGTCTTAACTGTCGAGTCGACATGTTTCGGACTAGTTCGTAGACCTTCTCTTGGAGCGCTCGCCCCGGCAGCGAAACGAGCACTCGCGAGCATCACTCAACTTTTATACGTGAGTTTGAGTTATCCGTTTGTGTAATTAAGATACTTTCTTTCAACTTTGTTGCATGTGGCTCTAGGAATAATTTAACCAGTGTTTTACAAATGTCTGCTGGTGTTAAAATGTGGACCAATTTCAAAAGTAACATTTGCATTTCATTAATTGATATCGACAATATTCAGATCATCGAACGTAGACCTGTCATCTGTCTTAATTAATGAACAGTTGCATTCAAATTGCATTCAGTGCAGTACAAATTGCAATGTGGTAACTACTTTAAAAAAAGCTTATATCTCAAATCGATAAATCATCGAGCCACACTGAACTAAGTTTAGATTAAATATATTGATTTAGAGATAATATATGTATAGAATACTGGGGCCTTACCATGACGTCTTAATGCGATTCAGTTTGGGTTCGCTCGCTGTCAAATCATACTAAAAGGACAGCTAAAACTTGAACCGAGTCGGAATTAGGACGTCATGGTATAGTTGCCGGCAAACATCTTGAGCATGACCTTGAATGCGCAGAAGTGAAATTTAGCGTATCTTTGGTATAAAAAGTACATGCGCGAACTTAGCCCTTCCACGTCGTTCTTGCTCAAGATAGTTGCCGGCAACTATAAGGCCCTTGGATGGCTCGAGTTGCGCCGGCGCGTTATTAGAGCGACAACCATTAAAGCCCCAACGGAAGATCAGCGTTGGCCGTAAGGCCAGCAAATGCTGAGTTGGGGCAATTTTATGTAGTTTTTAATATGTTTTTGTTTTGACGTGACAACGTCTTATAAATTGGTTTGCCGGGTGACACTTCAAGAAACTGCGTTACGCTCCGCTCACGTTATGCGCTCACAATGAGAGCGAGTGAGAGGCACGCGTCCCTTCCACTCGGGCATGGTTAGCCCGCCTAAGAGCGAGAGAGACAGACATAAAAAGTGAAAGGCACGCGTCCCTTCCACTCGAGCACAGTTAGTGTTAAATATAATTCTTTGTATAAATAAATGTTTTAAATTGTTACTATTATTTCATCCTTCTTCCTACTATACGAATGAATATTCACATTAAAATTATTTTACCACTCAAAGTCGTTGTCACGTAAAACTTTCGCCCGTATACCGACTTTACAGGCAACCAATTTTTTTTAATTACTGTGATTGTCATAAATAAACTTTTTCTTTCTTTCCATTCTTTCTAAAGAAATACTTACATAGGCGGATTGCTCCTCACCACCGTAGACGTACGGCGCACTCTTCGACTTCTCATGCCCCCCAGTTATCAACTTGGGCAGTTCCAACCCAGTCAACATTCTGTTGAACCCCGTCAAATTCATAGTCATACTATCCCCATTGCCGTACTCCTTAAATATCTCTTCCACATACGTATCCGACACTTCTTTCTGCAGGTGCCTCTTCGACCTGTTCTCTCTTATTTTCTGTAGTCTATGGTTGTAGCGTTCTCTGGACTCTATTTTTCTTTTCTCGTCTATGTCGAGGGCTAAGTGGTGGTCTATGGTCTTTGTTTCATAAGATAAGTCTTGTGTGCCGACGTGTGTGCCACACGTGTGAGCAGCGCATAGCAGACAGAACATACATACTGTTACTATGTGATGAGACATTTTTAGCTTATTCTATATGTTACTTATATTAAATTCCATTAGTCGCGATTGCATCGAGATCTGTGGGCAAAGACAAAGGAGCGTTAGTTCGTTGAAACAGTTTACATGATGAAATATTTTATAGCAACTAACGGTGCTGCCAACAAGAATAAATATGCCGCAAGAAACGGTAAAAACTTTTTTTTCTTGTGTGTTATATCTCCATCGTACATACTTACAAAAATCACGTCTTTATCCCTTACGGGGTAGACAGAGCCAAAGGTAACAAGACCTAAAGGCCACGTTTAGCATGATTGTGGGCGAACACCTATAGGTGGAAAGGGGGAATGTAATATCCCACTAATATTTTAAAGGCGAAAGTACGTGTAAGACTGTGAGTGAGTGTATGTTTGATTGTTCCTTCTTCACGCTGAGACGACTTGACAGATTTGGATCAAATATGGAACAGAGATAGCTTATACCCTAAATTATAACATAGGCTACTTTTTATCACGGAAAATTGCACAGTTCCCGCGGGATAGCGACAAACATGTCTAAGGTCGTAGCTGCCTAGAGTCCCAGAGAGGAAGTACTTTTATCTGATTCTGCGCGGACGAAGTCGCGGGCGTAAGCTAGTGTTTAAATATAAATTAAAACAGTGCCAGTTTATACAGAATTCTGCGATAATTTCATTCATTTCATTTCTGTTACTTCACGCCGATACGTCCGTAAAGGAATCGGGTGAAAAAAATGACGCAGCCTCAAATGAATTTGACAATATTTTTTACCAACAAAGACAGCAACTGCTAAGTGATAAAGTCTCCCGTCAGTTGCGCACGAGTGGATACCAGCCAGGTATTTTCAGTAACTCGAATCGAGACAAATCGATGTTACGGTGCGATTGCCGTGACCAATCAGACGTTATGTTCCACTTGCCACTAGCGAATGTGACAAGTTGACAACCAGCGCCGGGTAGGTACTCCGTGATCTCCTACAGACCGACCGCTTATCTGAGTCCTCGCCCGCGGCTCGGCGCGGGGTTGGACGACAGAGGCCCCCGCGGTCGCCTACCCTGCGCCCCGCAGGCGCGAGCGTGGACTCTGTTAAGCGTTCGATCTATAGAACCGGGGTTGTCTTGAACGCCGAAAGCTTGTTACTCCATTGTTTGAGTTCATCGTTGTGGGTAAATAAAATCCGTGACCCTAGTAAGGTCATAAGAATAAGGGTAACGGAACTGAAAAGGTTAGGGGTTAGGAACTACTGTCCTAGAACGACATTCGGGATTCGGGTACGGTCGCCCAAATAAGTGGTCTACCACTTTTCATCCATATTCCTATCAAATGAAAATGTCGCTAAAGTCGAACTTTCAAGTTGACAGCCTGTCTTATCGACGTTATATATTGAGACGTGCAAAGGAATTTTAGCCTTAGGGTGGTAGACCACATATTTGGCTGATGGTACCGTCGGCCGATTCGAGTATAGAAGACATAAGGACACAGGAAGACAGACCCGAAAGTCTTTTTGATATCTTGTAAAATAAGCCTTCCTCTCGTGATCTTTTGCGATTTTCCCCCCTTTCTACCATCACGTGATTAACATCCAGATTAATGGGACTCAAAAGGAACACATCTGTTGCTTCATAATCCCATTTTATTATTTAAATTTGGTACAAGGCTTAACGAAAAAAAAGAAACACGGCTAATTAGATTGGCTTCAAAACTGAAACACTAAACTTCAAACGATAATTTAAATATTAACTTATGAATATTTTGTGCTTATGATAAAAAAAAGGGACGGTCATTTAATGAAGCTTAAAAATGATCACGTAGAGAGGATGGGTGAAAGAAGATTAACTAAACATATTTATATGGGGAGTGTGAATGGGTGCGTTGGGAGGGGAAGGCCTAGGCGGACGTTCCGTGATCAAATTGGGGACGTTTTGGAAAAAGGTCAGGTCGAGAGTACCCGAAACCGACGAACATGTACGAAGAGATTGATGAATGTGGACGAAGCGAAAGAGGTATGTCAGGATCGTAGCAGGTGGAACAAAGTAGTCTCTGCCTACCCCTGTGGGAAAGAGGCGTGACGGTACATACCGTCCGTACATACATATGCATGTATGTATATTTTTATGTATTTCAAACACAATATCCGTATTGTTTCTGAATAAATGAATAGGAATATGAATATGATGTATACGACTTTATATGTAGACCTGCAGGCTTATTACGTAACTCGCTCGCGATCACCATTGTTTTCATTTTGACAGTTCATGTATGGGCTGACAATTGGCATCGGGATCAGCTAGCTGTCACATTCATACAAGAACTGTCAAAATGAACACGATGGCGATTGCGAGCGATTTACGTAATAAGCTAGCGGGGTGCACAGATATTCCTGACGTCTTATGATTGCACAGCTGGCAGCCAATTGCCTTCAATTCGTTCGCGTAATAACAAGTAACGACGTCTCAATTGTTTTGTCATCGTGCGTACTCGATATATTAGCGTTTTCGATTTCACTATATTGTCGTAATATTTGCTGTCAATTCCAGCCCAGAACAGGCCTCTTCTCAGAATGAGAACACTTGGCCTTAGTTCCAGGTTTGACTACTAATATTATTAATGCGAAAGTAACTGTCTGTCTGTCTGTCTGTCACCTTTTCACGCATAAACCAGGCAAGATACGGCCATAGGTAAAAATAAGGCTACATAAACAAAAGATGAGCGTCGCGCTGTAAAAATCGATGCCCGAACAGCCTTGGCGCTTTAAATAGTGTCTAGTTAGTTGCATAGGCTGGCACGACTTAGTACATAAACACCAACCACCACAGATAAACATAGGTAAAGCACACACACACACACACACACACACACAAACACACACACACGTCTATCTAATCTAACTTAATAAATGCGAAAGTATGGATGGATGGATGGATGGATGTTTGTTTGTTTGTTACTCCATCACGCCATAACAGCCCATCGGATCTGGATGAAATTCGGCACATAGATAGAGAAAAGTCTGGAATAGCACATAGGCTACTTTTTATCCCGGAAAATTGCGTAGTTCCCGCGGGATAGCGATAAATGAATTCTTTGCAGACGAAGTTGCTGGCAACAGCTAGTATCCCATATGGGGTAAACAGAGCAATAGGTAACAAGACCTAAAGGCCACGTTTAGCATGATTGTGGGCGTATAGGTGGAAAGGGGAATCAAAATAGTGATGGGTTGCTAGCATCGCCTATAACATGATTCCTAAGATTTTCGCCGATTCCACTTCGACCCATCCGTGGATCGTTTGTGTAATTACTGATTACCCCTTATTCGCACTATTCCATCGCTTTTACCACCTCATTTATGAATTGGGTGATTTAGCGCAGTGGTAGTGCCTTGAAATCTCCTGGTTCGGGGTATCCGCTGCAGAGGAGTTTCATTCTTAGTCTATAATAATAATAAATTTATTTTCACCACAGAAGTTACAAAAGCATAACATTTTACAAAGCACACATTGTTACATAGAGATGGGTAGATGACATTTTAATGCTGTAAGTGAAACGGCGGCGCTCGCACTAGACTCTGGGTCTGTATCGCAAGTGCCAAGGAAGTACACGAAATACAAGAATAAAACAAATAATAAAAGAGAAGAAAAGAAATAGCTAGAAAGTAGTGTGTTTGTGTGTGTGTGTGTGTGTGTGTGTGTGTGTGTGTGTGTGTGTGTGTGTGTGCGCGCGTGTGTGTTACTATTCTTAGTCTGTTAAGAGACCCTGCATAGATATATACATATCAGTGGCGTGGCGTCAATTATATCAGAAGGCAAGCCGAAGGGAACTTAACTAGCCTTTTCCTCTATCCCTGCACAATAAATTGCTCAACTGGAAAACTCAACTGGGAATCGAGTTCTATGGACGCCACGCCACTGATACATATACGCAACGCATGTATTATATGTCCTGGGACTTCTGATGTTATCACTTGTACAAGGCTGTTCGAGTCGGCCATCGATTTTTACAACCAGCGGTCTATTAAAAGCCTGTCTAATTTACCTGATATTGGAGTTACCCGAACAGTTTCGCATTAGCTAAGTTTTGCTGATAGTTTTATGTTTATTATTCACGCGATCGCAGTTTTCTGATTGTAGTTTATTCCAACTTTTTTGAGCTTATTTTTCTTTCAATAGAGCGCCTCAGATATAGAATATGGAATATGATACATTATACTAAACTACAACGCGATGAAACAACTGCGTGTCAAAGAAAAATAAGTATTACACATTTCAATTAAATAATAATAAATTTCTTCAATCCATTCTAGGAGTAAAGAAAAAATATAGAATGTTACAGTTGCTTCTCTTCTCGCGCAGATGGTAAAAGCTCATCGAGGGAATAGGCGAAAATCTTAGGAATCATGTTATAGGTATAGGCGATGCAGCTAGCAACCTATCACTATTTTGATTCCCCTTTCCACCCATACACAATCATACTAAACGGGGCTTTTAGTTCTTGTCACCTTAGCCTCTGTCAACTTCGTATGGGAAAAACGTGATTGACATATGTATATAGAGTCCAGTTGCTACCCGCCTCCTTATTTATGTCATCTTTCCATCCCTTAGTGGTCTGCCTACTGCCTATTTCACCAACTCGACAATTGTCGGCGACATGTGACAATTCTAAATGCAATGCGTATTCAATATGAAGCCAAACGGCGTAGATTATTGTCGAGTGTGTAATGTAAATAGGATTATCACTTTTCACCGACAATTGTCGCATTAGTGAAATAGGGGCCAGCAGCCTTATTCATAAAAAATCCTTAAAGGTCGATTTAGACGAGGACTATTTTCAGGCGCCTAAATTTCGGCGCCTGGAAAAGGCACCGTGTAAACACTTTCGGCGCCATTTTTTCGCGGTATGGTGCCGAAAAAATGGCGCCGAAAGTGTTTATACGGTGCCTTTTTCAGGCGCCGAAATTTAGGCGGCTGAAAATAGTCCTCGTCTAAATCAACCTTAATTGAGCTTTGATCGGTCCATTAGTTAAGTTAACAGACTGATTAAGTTTATTTGACAGTTGTTAAAAAGTATGATTCATAAACGCTTGCTAGCAGTCTGTTAGCTAATGAGCTGTTGATGGATGGATTAGACGCGTTATATTGTCACCTTGACAAATCATAGACCAAGAATGGCCTTTTAGTGAATTAAAAAAAAGAAATTGACAGCAGTGGCAGCGAACTAGCGGGAAACCTGTGTGGATCTAGTTTCCTTTACCTTTCCCGGAGGGGATAAAAGCTTAAAACAAAAAAAAAACTGTCTTGGGTATGGTTTTGCTCTTGACAAAATCAGCTGTTCACATTTGTGGCGGCCATTTTGTGAGTTAGCAGAGAGATAAAGGAGGATCTACGGTCCGCTAACTTTCTGACTATTTAACAGACCCTTGAAGGACTGATTAGCGCTAATTGACGTTTATGAATCATGTTTTTTTGCATCGGTCCTATAGCGAGCTTATAGCAATCCTCTAACTTTTTATGAATAAGGCTGCAGGTCTTTTTTGTTCCCATGCCCCCAGTTCCCAGTGGTCTAAGGCTCTATAAAGTTGTCCGATATAAGTTCAAGTTCATGCAAAAACTATTTTCAGTACAGCACAATGAACCCACAATATCAATACATCGATAAACCGAGAACCGGAAATGGTACCTGCGCCAATATTTGCGCATGAGCATTGGTACTAACGAAAATAACTCACTTCCTGTCAATAGCGCGACGAAACAGTGAAGCGCGAGTCGCAATCAAAACAACTAAATAATAAATGCGAAAACTGACGACCGAATGACTTAGTGGTTAGAGAACCCGACTATGAAGCTTGAGATCGCGGGTTCGATACACGGTGAAAACCTTTTTTTTTTTTGCTTACTTTTTTGACTGTACATTGCATTGGCATTGCCATCCATCCTACATACCTATGTCTACCAGATTTCAAGTCAATGTGACCAACCGTTGAAGAGTTCCGTCCTGCGGAGACGATCCTGACCGGGTCATCAGATTTACTACCACATTATTGTATTGTCATCCGACCTCCACAAGTATGGAAAATTTCAGCTCAATTGTTGAAAATATCTGCTTCAAAATTGAGTTGCAAGATTCCACCCAGACAAACATACTTACATACATACGTTGCAAGTTCATAAAAAGCTTGTAACTTGAAAAAATACGAATGTTTTGTTCGCGAGTCTTGGATGTTTAATGTTTTTAAGTATGTATTTATCTACAGGTTGTATCAGATACCCATTAACAATAATCCACTGGGGTATATAACCATAGCTATAGAAGCTAAAAAAAATATTTAAAAAAAAATTGAGTATTTTTTTTAATACTTTCTATAGGAATGGTAGTACTATAACCATTCCTATAGAAAAAAAAATATTCCATTTTTTTTTTTAAATATATTTTTTAGCTTCTATAGCTATGGTTATATACCCTAGTGGATTATTGTTAGGGGGTGTCTGATACATCCTGTATACTAGCGACCCGCCCCGGCTTCGCAAGGTATATTATGCATGTATCACTTCACTACATAGTATAAAACAAAGTCGCTTTCTCTGTCCCAATGTCCCTATGTATGCTTAAATCTTTAAAACTACGCAACGGATTTTGGTGCGGTTTTTTTAAATAGATAGTGTGAATCAAGAGGAAGGTTTATATAATAGGTACATGCATAATATACCGTGCGAAGCCTGGGCGATTCGCTAGTTATACATAAACCTTCCTCTTGATTCACTCTATCTATTAAAAAAAAACCGCATCAAAATCCGTTGCGTAGTTTTAAAGACTTAGCATACATAGACTTTGTTTTATACTATGTAGTGATAGTGATAGGCTGGAGATGAAAACGACTTCGTAGGTTATGAAGCCACACCACGCAGCTGGCAACACTAAAATTGACAAATAGCGAATCAAGTTGCCAGCAACTTGGATCCATTTTCCGTACATGAAGAAGTTTGCTAGCATCTACGGTCCATTATTACAGATTACAAGGAACCCTAATCAAGAATCCAATCACCACACACCTTGTTAGATAATTGATAAGGCACATATAGATTATAAATAGATAATATTTATCGTTTATCAGTACGCACTCGTTACCTATCTTCCGTATAACGATACATCAAACGAGGCGCTTGCGCAATCAACCTAGATCGTGCACGCTAAGTGCATGTGATGATCACAACATGGAGGCATTTTTACAAGAACTTCCACATGTTACCTGCAAATCTTGCAAATCAATTTGACAACGAACAAAAATCACCTTGCAAGATATCTAGCAGTTATTTGTTCAAATTTCGTTATAAAAAGTAGCCTATTTTCAGTGAGCTAAGGGGAAATTAATGTTACAATTACTATGATAACGATCGTTTTCTGTTTGACAATATTTAATGACGTTGTCATGTTACTTGACAAATTAATAGCGATAACGGTAACCAAAAAGTTGATTTAGATCGATAGGCGTGGTCTCGCGCAAGTCCAACACTCCCGGGCGAGCGCGGGGTATGTAGCGGCGTGCGGGCGCGGCGCACCCCCCTCCCCCCGTTTCCCCGGCCCCCGATACCCCTAGTTCGCGCGCGGACTGTACGTAAAAATAGACTTGCTGGATCAATACGCAAAGATTGCAAATAAGATTAAGATTTAGAATAAATAGGACAGACTATTCCCGATAGTGTCGTAAGAGGCGACTAAGGGATTAGTATTGTAAAAATCGATGGTTTCAATCAAAAAATGACATGATATCGACCGACAGGCCTATTATTAGTATCGATGGTAGCGATAGCATTTGTAAAATTTAGAGTTTAGATTTAATTTCATTGGTTGTGCTATAAGGTTCACACCAAATTTAATATTTCTAGGATAACTGGAAGAAATGACTCTATCTTTTGATAGCGTAGACTGAAAGGGTTGATTTCACAGCTGCAAGGGACCCCAAACCTTAGTATTTGGTATTCATATCAACTATACCTCTAAGCGTTCTTGAGCAAATGGGTATTGACAGCCAGACAAAAACGGACAAACGAAGTGATCTTACAAAGGGCATTTTTCCTTTCCAGATACGAAACGCTAAAAAAAACTTATGTATCAAGTTAGTCTACATCCGTATCAATGTCATACACAGATTTCTGACACATGTCATCTTCCAAAATTCCCTAAGATCACAGTGACACACTTATCAACAATTCTAGAATAGTTTGTACACGGAATTAAGTTTTTATCATGTTTTCGTTAAAATGACAAGAACACTGTTCTCAATAACATCATAGGTATTAAGATCGCTATCTTATCGTGGTACAGTCGGTTGTAAAAAGCAGTAAATTATCAAAGAGTCCCATGTTTAAGGCAGTGGCGTAACTATAGCGTGGCAGGGCTTGCAAAATGCCACGGGCCCCCAGCTCTACGGGGCCCCGAACTGGCTTGGCCTTGAGCACAGAAGGGAAGATGCACTTCTTTATAGTGAGTTTTCACGGACCCCCTTAATAAAATAAACAGCAAAAAAAAACGAATTAAGTAGGTATTTTTTTTTGTATTTTTTTTTTGGTGTTTTTTTTTCGCTGGGGGGACAGTGTCCAGGCGGATTTGCGACGTCTTCAAGTCGACGACTGGCAAGAAGCTGCGCACGATCGGGACAGATGGCGTGCTCTCGTTTCGGAGGCCAAGACCCTATTTGGGTCCCTGAGCCAAGTTAGTTAGTTAGTTAGGTATTTACAATACAATACAATACAATAACTCTTTATTGAACACCACATATAACAATCAAAACAGAAAAAGGTATACAGAAGTAATAAGGTAACAATAGGCGGCCTTATCGCTACAGATCGATCTCTACCAGGCAACCATAGCGGACCGGAGAAAAGAACAGATCTGAGCAGGTGGTGCAATTATATATATATTTGGTATTTATTTTAGTTATTACAGATACGAAATTACGAGACTTATTAGCAGTTATGCATGGTCCAGAGATGACACCGCGGACCCCCATACATATACTCGCGGACCCCCAGGGGTCCGCGGACCACAGTTTGGGAAACACTGGCCTAGAACATGATTCCTGATTTCCGTCCGTTCCCTCGGATTAACTTTGAGATAGTGCATATACTTACTAACTATAATTAATCTTGCGTTATTTTGGTTAAATGTTTCATTACTCCGCATAAGAAGTACGTCATGTGGTTTTAGTGCCAAAAGCCCGCGTTCTACGTCCTTGAATAATAGCTCTCGTCTTTAGAATATGACTTAGCATTAATGTACATCTAGCTGGTTAGATTAATTTTGCATTTATTATTTTGTAAAAATTCGAAATGCAATCCTTATTCAATGTGTAGCCAACAGGCGTTGATTCTATAATTTAATTTAGAATGAGAAACCACAATAACATTATACTGCGGCTCGTGAACTGTAATCTCTTAACAATTTGTACTAGAGTAACAATTGACGACACGCAAATAAAGAGACGTTAAAACAATTTTATTATGCGGCTGCCAAACTATTGCACTGTACTGTTTGCTAGGTAAGGAATAGTTGACCAGCCGCAATATAATGTTATTGTGGTTTCTCATTCTAAATTAAATGAAGTATATATTATGCATAGTGAAAGGTCAATGTACTACATTCATCATGCTTAAACATACTTTACTTTTTAATATTTCAACATGATTAATCATCGTAACGACGCTGACTGTACAATTGCTTTATATATCTGTCTGAGTTATCGTGATAGGTAACGGCAAACGCGACAAAGTCCTTGAACGACCGTTACGCCGTTAGATATAGATATATGTACATACATACGGGGTGTATCAGTCACCCCCTAACAATAATCCACTGGGGAAAATAACCATAGCTATAGAAGCTAAAAAAGATATTTAAAAAAAAATGGAGTTTTTTTTTTTTTCTATTGGAATGATTAGTTATCTAATACTACCATTCCTATAGAAAAAAAAAAAACCCCAATTTTTTTTTTTTTATATTTTTTTTTAGCTTCTATAGCTATGGTTATATACCCCTGTGGATTATTGTTTGGGGGTGTCTGATACACCCTGTATATATTAAAGAAAACTTTTGTTTTATATTGTTAAAAAATATCATGGGACAATTTGACACCAAATGACCTAGAACAAAAAAATCATTTTAAATACCTACAAGCTTTTTTGCTTACTGTACTTTTTGTTGACTGTACTTGCATTGTCATTCGTCCTACATATGTGAACCAAATTTCAAGTCAATCGGACCAACCGTTGAAGAGTTCCCTCCTGCGGAGACGGTCCTGGCTGGACCACCAGAAATCTACTAACAGATTATTGTATTGTCATTCGACTTACTCAAGTATGTAAAATTTCAGCTCAATCGGTTGAAGATATCTGCTTCAAAATTGAGTCGCAAAATTCCACCCGAACAAACATAGGCAAACACACAAACAGACGTGGCGGAGTAGGCACTTTTTTATTACAAGCTTTATATATTAACTTGCAATGTATAGTAGGCGGCAAATAAGTAAAACGTGGAGGGGATATGCGCAGTATAAAAAACAATATTATTTTCATACTGCGCTTATTTCCTCCACGTTTTACTTATTTGCCGCCTACTATACATTGCAAGTTAATATATAAAGCTTGTAATGAAAAAGTACCTACTCCGCCACGTCCGTTTGTCTGTTCGCGATAAACTCAAAAACTTCTGAACTAATGTTCAAGCGGTTTTCACTAATAGAAAAACTAACTCATGATAAAGGTTTACGTATAAAATTTGTCAAGGTTATTCGTAAATTGTTTGAAATCCATACTAACATTATAAATGCGAAAATAACTCTGTCTGTCACCTTTTCACGCTTAAACCGCTGAACGGAATTTGTTTAATGTTGTACAGATAGTTTCCGTCCCGTGGAAGGACGTAGGATAGTTTTATCCCGGAAAACATAGTACCCGCGGGATAGCGATAAACAAATTCTGCTCAGACGGAGTCACGGGCAACAGCTAGTATGACTATTTATGGCAGCTCCATGATAGTATCTATCCCCTATATTCCAAATCTAAATCCAGTTTCCGTTATAGACTCAGAATGCACTTGTTATCTTTACAAAAACTTTTATCTTAAGGTGTTCTGAGCTCTCTATCTCTCGTGTTGCTCTATCTTGTTCTTTTTTGATTAATTATTTATTTATATTTTAATGCCTTGTTCTATATTTCTAGGCTTACTCTTTATTGCTATTATTATTTATTATTTATACACCAATTTACACGCTCACTTTCCTGCGCAAATTATTTAGCACGATGAAAAATCTTTATTTATTTATTTATTTATTTTTCCTTCTAGCAAAATTAGTTATTGCACTTCCATACTCGCCGGTGTCCTTACTCTGTATGGGTACTGGCAGAATACCAGCGCTGCGGCTTAGCCGCAGCATTACGCTGAGTCAGCGCCTATTCTTTGCTCCATCACATGGCTCCCTGGTACAAATGTCTTTTTGTTGTTTGTTTTTTGTAAACCTTTTTAATTTCTTGTTATGATTGTAATTTTAAAATTTTCACTATTGTAATTCTGTTTCTTTTGTTTTTGTCTTAAGAGTCATGTTTTGTTTGTGGAGAATAAAGTTTTTATCTATCTATCTATCTATCTATATTCATAAACGCTCTATGGGCTTCTGCTAACTTAGCAATCGTTTGTCCTTATCTGTGAAAGGTAAATGTCGAAGTGACGGATAAGGACAAACGATTACTAAGTTAGCAGAAGCTCACAGAGCACGAATAAGGGGGTTTATCTACATCGCAACCGTGCGACGCCGGGGCGAGTCGCTAGTATAGTCCGTGAGTTCATAAAATGCCATTCGGCTTTCAGCTACCATCTGCCGATTCAAGTATCACACCCATACGAGTGAGAGAGACAGCAAAACAAAACTGAACAGCATTCTAAGAGCCCACAAACCAAAAAACCGTTTTGGAAAAAGGCCAGGTCAAGAGTACCCGAAACCGACGAGCATGTATGAAGAGATTGATGAATGTGGATGAAGCGAAAGAGGTATGTCAGGATCGTAGCAAGTGGAACAAAGTAGTCTCTGCCTACCCCTGTGGGAAAAAGGCGTGACGATATGTATGTATGTATGTATAAACCAAAATTAAAACTTAAAACGCTCACCGTCAAAGCCTCCTTTAAAATATATAAAAATTTCAAAATACGAACGTCCTCACACACTGAAACATAACGAATGATTCAACAGAACGCATAGCTGTTCTTTTTCTATGTCGGTCAAACAAAAAAACACAAGCACAAAAACCAACCCAAACCCAACTACATAACATACATAATGCTTCAAACACGAATTCAAAGGACCATTTCAATAGACGACTGCTACATACCAAATTCAACTTTAAAACACAGCGTTACAATTCATATTCATTCGTATTAACCCACACGATCAGATACGGTTCCGCGGTGAGGTGACAAGGACTTTATTGCTATAGTGTTAAAGTGCGTTTTCGTTTGAGCTGCGCATGCGCAAATAAGCTTGCGTCATGTCTTATTTATAGGTATGTGAATTGAAACGTCGTTAAACGACGCGGTATCGCCGTTACGAGGTAGGAAATGCACGAAATAACGAATTACAGCCGTTATTGGCGTTTGTTCGCCGGGTTTTCCTTATGATAAATACAATTTTATGCCATTTACGGAAGGAAATGACATAGCGTTTAAAATGTGGGGATTTTCCATATATTTATCAAGATATTTTCAAAGTACAACCATCTTTGTTTCAACGTGTTTTTGATCATTAATGGTTAGCAGGGGCCTTGGCCTTACCATGACTTTGATGATTTTAGCTGTCATTTTAAGTATGGATTTAATAGCGAGCGAACCTAAACATCAGACAGAATCAGACGGGATTGAATCGCATTAAGACTTCATGGTAGGACCCCTAAAGGCCCCTTTTTTTTTATTTGAATAGGAAGGCAAACGAGCAAGTGAGTCACCTGATGGTAAGTGATCACCACTGCCCATAGACACCCGCAACCCCGGAGGGATCGCAGATGCGTTGCCAACCTAGAGGGCTAAGATGAAATGCCTCTTGTGCTCGTAATTTCCCCGGCTGTCTTACTCTCCACACCGGAATACAGCAATGCAAGCACTGCTGCTTAGCGGCAGGATTAGCGAGTAAGATGGTGGTAGCGATCCGGACGGACCTTGCACAGGGCCCTACCACCCGCGTCCACCCCTGTCCTTATACTCTGAAATTCGATTTTCGAAGTTCGTTTCGTGCCGTTCCGCTCTCACTAATAGTTATTAATTTGAGAGTGAGGGGGACGGTGTGATACGAACTTCGAAAATCGAATTTCGCAGTTGCACCCCTGGGAACTCATCGCGTTTTTATCAGTTATGTTCGACAAACTGTAATTTTGGCTACACTAAGGGCCTGTTTCACCAATCCTTAACTGTCAGTTATCAATGATTCCGTCTCTATTTTTTTTTTTCTTTTATGCGAATAGGAAGGCAAACGAGCAAGTGGGTCACCTGATGGTAAGCGATCACCACTGCCCATAGACACCCACAACCCCGGAGGGATTGCAGATGCGTTGCCAACCTAGAGGGCTAAGATGAAATGCCTCTTGTGCCCGTAATTTCCCCGGCTGTCTTACTCTCCACACCGGAACACAGCAGTGCAGGCACTGCTGCTTAGCGGCAGGATTAGCAAGTAAGATGGTGGTAGCTATCCGGACGGACCTTGCACAAGGCCCTACCACCCGCAAATTCTCTATTTTATTACTACGAAACAGACCCTAAATGTCAGTAGGTACTTTAGTATTAGTACAGTCGCCATCAGATATATCGTAGCGGGCGAGGTCCTCAAATATTTCGGAGCAGCATTAAATTTCAATAAATTCGTTACACTAAATATGGTTAATAACATCGGAACACGCAATCCGTCATAAATATAAGAGCAGCGACTTTTCAATAAATTCGGGACGTTCAATGAGCTAAAAATATCAGGAAGCACATATCGTCAAAGGTATCGACGCAGTCAGGCTGACCATAAATATCGGAACATAAGTGGAAAATAAACCTTACGTATATGATGATAGATTCGAATTCCCAACAAAATACAAATAAGGCTCAAACGTCATGCCAAAATGAAAGATATGTCACCTATATAGTGTACGCGTCTGCATGCATAATTCACTGTCTTAGTAACATAAAACCTTTTTTGTTGTATAAAGTGTAAATTGTTACTGGCCACTAAATTGCCATTATACTTTTTTTAAGAATAAAATTTTTCTTTTTCTGCTGTTATAAGTCAAAACATGTAGTTCTATTTTATAAAACTAGTTTTATTATAAACGCACTGTAATTTAAACTGTTTGTCACAAAGTTAAGGTATATTTTCCAAAAATGTTCCGATCTTTATGGTCAGCCTGTCTGCATCGATATCTTTGACGATCTGTGGTGTCTCGATTTTATTGAAAAGTCGATGCTATTATATTTATGACTAATTGCGTGTTCTGATGTTATTAACCTTACAGTTGTAATGAATTTATTGAAATTTAAGGCTGCTCCGAAGTATTTGAGGACCTCGCCCGCTACGATATATCTGATGGCGACTGTACGTTAGCCATACACTAGTACTATTACACTACATTAAACGTTAAGCTTTGCAAACGGTTGGTACAAGTGCCGGCACGTAAGTCTAGCGATGACCGTTGATGCGCAGTAGTCGATAATAAAGCATCGCGGGGGATTGCAGGGGACGCGGGCGGGCGTACTCCACGTTAGACTTACGTGCCGCCACCTGTAATATCGCTCGCGCGTCAGTACCAAAGAGGCCCTAGAAGATTTCTGACAGTCATTGCCTATTGCGCAATAATTTTCATCAAATTTAAAATAGGTACTAGTGAAAGAACAACAAAGTTATCAAGAGTATTTTATCTTTTTATAAAATAGGTCAAACAAGTAGGTTCTTGTTGTTATTTATAGTTTGTTTAGCAAATAATACAATCAATCATATTCGCTCAAAACTTCTTTTTGTAGTCATGCGTGACACGAGTCACCGCAAGATTAGGCTTCCATCATTATCACAGATACAGGTGGCGGCCTGGCGGCACGTAAGTAAAATAAAACATGGAGGGGATGCGCAGTATGAAAAACAACATCATTTTCATACTGTGCATCTCCCCTCCACGTTTTACTTACGTGCCGCCATCTGTACCTTCGTCTCGCGCACCGAGGGTTCCGTGCAAATTCGGCAAGCTATATAAAATCCAGCGTTAGCAGAGTCCTGCTCCTAAGAAAAATGTAGGCGGTATGAGGTCTTTCGACCATTCAGTCGGTTGATTCTCTATTGATTTACCGGAAGTTTTATTGCCGAATTTCACTTCCCAACTAACGTTTGGCCGAAATTCATTTTGCCGAATCATCATATGGCAACTTGTTAGAGATGTTTCATTTCCCAACCTCACGAGTCACGATTGCCAACTCAACGTTTGTTTTTTTTTTACATTTACACTTATCAAAATCTATTTTTTTATATAACCATTAATAAGACATTCTAAGGTAAAATAAAGAGTTTATATATTAAAACAAACATGTTCGCCGCACCTTCACCTAGATTAATCCAAATTAATCATGAGAGTTTTTAGGCCTAGTGTAACATTTGCCATGTGAAAGATATTCCAAAAGTTTAAAATCAAAATGATATTCGTCTTGGCAAACAAAAATTTGCCAATTTATAAGTAGTTGTCAAAGTGATCATTCGGCGAAATGTTGGTTGCCAAATGAAATTCGATCAAAAAAAAATTCGGCGAAAAGGCAGAACACCATCGAGAGCGTATAGATGGATGGGAGGAGGGGGATGGTCATTTCTATGGAAAGTATGGAAACACCTTTTCCAATGACTGTATTTTTTGTTTCTTCCATGCTGGTCTGGAACTGGAAGTAGGTAATGAAAAAGCATAGAACGTACCAGTTGCTTCTCTTCCCGCGCAGATGGCAAAAGCCCATCAGAGGAATGGGCGAAAATCTTAGGAATCATGTCATATACCCTCTTTCCATATGGGGGCGTTCAAGTATTACGTAAGCGCTTGATGGGGGTGGGGGGGTCTTTGCTTTGCTTATTTTTGATGACATGGTGGGTGGGGGGGGTCGATATCGTGATTACGTCAGCAGTTATTATTTACTTTTTTACACAAATGGCAACCCACAAATTTATAAAAAACAGAATACATTAAAAGAAAAATGCATATAGGTACCAATGATTACGTAAGCATGGGAGGGGGGGGGAAGAGGTTTGCTTACTTTTGCTGACAAGGGGAAGGGGGGGGTAAATAATTGTAAAAAATCTGCTTACGTAATACTTGAATGGCCCCTATATACCTATCCTTACAATCATGCTAAACGTGGCATTTACGTCTTGTTACCCTGAGCTCAGTCTACCCCGTGAGGGATATAGACGTCATTTATGCATGTACACTAAGGGACATACCTATTTAGCGGGACACAAAAAAAGTGTAGGTAACTATTTTTTTTCTGGTCATGCATTAAGTAGTATGCGTTTTGCAAACTTTTTTTTTGTGTTCCGCTAAATGGGTCTCTATCGTTTGCCCGAATTTCATATGCCATAAATGTATTGTTTGCCATAATGATCATTTGCCATAACTCTTTTTTCTCTTTATTTGTTAATTGTTCAGGATTGTTATTAAACAAACCTAACCTAACCTATAGAGTTCTACAGGATTGCCATTACAATGCTCCTGAAAATTTACGGTTTCAGAGAAAACAAGGGTTATGGCAAATGATCATTATGGCAAACATTACATTATGGCATTTGAAATTCGGGCAAAAGAGGGGCTCCGCCGCTAAATACGTACTATTTTCTACTTTGCTTTTTTTTTACTTTTTTTTATTTTGCTACTTTGTACTATTTTCTGTGTACTTCTGTATTTTTATATTTTTATGTGCATTAAAGAGTTTACATACATACATATGTCCACGAGTGTATGTAAGACAGACAGATAAGCAAATTCATCTTAACAAAAAACAAGTTAAAAGGCATTCTAAACCGAAACACCATACTTTTATTTATAACGAGCTAACGAATTTCTAAGAAAAGACAGACGCACAAAGAAGACACTAACCTTGAAGTATCGTTCAACTTTAAAAAAATTAAAGCCACAGTGAAAAACTCGCTTAATTCCCATAAACATAAAGACCATTTTTCATTTTACACACCGACTTACGAACTCTTACATGCTGAAATTGAAAATCAACTTAATAACATCCTGCTTAAGAGTTAGAATTGCAATGACGCTCGATTTTGCTGTTTTAGATTTGCCAAGTTTTAAAGAGTTCTAATCATCGGTAATAGGGGTTAGTTTCGAATGATCAGGACCAAGTATTCGCGTTATGAGGCTTAGTACTGTATCTAGATAAATATCAAAGAGGGCCTTGTTTTATTTATTTCTTTGCATTTTGATAACATTTGATTTATGCACGATTTTATCGTTGGAAATATTTTTATGGGAACATGATGTAAGTAGGTAAGGTATAATCATTTGAACCTAAAAACAAAAACCAATCATCTTCCTAGTTTTTCCCGGCATTTGCCACGGCTCAGTGAGCCTGGGGTCCGGTTTGACTACCTAATCCCAAGATGTGGCGTAGGCACTAGTTTTTACAGAAGCGACTGCCATCTGACCTTCCAACCCAGAAGTAACTAAGCCTTATTAGGATTGGTCCGGTTTCCTCACGATGTTTTCCTTCACCGCAAAGCTCATGGTAAATATCAAATGTAATTTCGCACATAAATTCCTAAAAACTCAAGGTGCGAGCCCGGTATTCGAACCCGCGACCCTCTGCTTGAGAGGCCACAAGTCAAACCACTAGGGTACAACGGCTATTTTTAAACCAAAAACAAATGCAAAAAAAATATCCCAAAAACAAAACTACTATGCGGGTGGTAGAAAGAAAGAAAAAACAATTTATTGCCACAAAAACAGATTTACAAATACTACAAATTAAGTAAAAAGGACCTCGTCGTGCAAGGTCCGCCCGGATCGCTACCATCGTCTTACTCGCTAATCCTGTCGCCAAGCAACAGTGCTTGCACTGCTGTGGAGAGTAAGACAGCCAGTGAAATTACTGACACAAGAGGCATGAAAAACCACAAGCAAGAGGCCAAGAAGTATGAAAAACTTAAGAAAAACCATTATTGTCTGCTGCTCTACTCTTTAAATTTCCTTACTAACATTAAACTGACCAAGGAAAAATTTAGTGTCCGACCGAAACACGATTTTTAGCCGAAATCGAAACCGAAACCGAATATTCGGTTTTTTTCTGATTTCGGCCGAAACCGAAACCGAAATTTTTGAAGACGTATCATAATCAAACAAAATATTCAAAATTACTGTACAAATCGTAAGGAAAAGGTTATTGCAAGGATTTCTTATACGAGAACAGTTACTTTTTTTGTTAAACAAAATAAAAAAACTGCATGCATACTACTGACGCTGGTCCCAGCTGGGTCGGCCGCCTGTGCATTACCTATACCTACCCGGCCGAGAGTGCCCGAATTAAGCCGAGCGCTCCCGATGCGTGAGCCGCGTGAGGCCGCTAAGTAATTTCGGCCCGGCCGAAGGTTTCGGCCGGATTCTGGCCGAAACCGAAACTTCGGCCGAAATCACTTTTTTGGCCGAAATTGGCCGAAACCGAAACTTCGGTCGGACACTACAAAAATTACACACTGCCAACCACCACTACACTGTAACCATACTACTTGCGACATTAAAAAAATATATTATGGTACTATATTTATGTGCGGTTAAGCACGGTGCTCGAATAGTTTGTTCAAATGGCATTTTAAAAAATGAAAAAAGTGGCAAATTAAACAATTTTAACTTGATTACCTTGTAGTTATTTTAATTTTAATATTTCCTCTCATCGCTTGAGAAAAGCACTATACAATTCTCGGCCGGAACAGGGATTGCAGGGGCCTTACCATGACGTCTTAATGCGATTCAGTTTAGGTTCGCTCGCTGTCAGATTAATACTAAAAGTGACAGCTAAAACTTGAACTGAGTCGGAATTAGGACGTCATGGTAGGCCCCCTGGACTCGTTTTATCCGACCTAACTCGGCCGTCTACTCCAAACTCGTCCAGCAATCCCTCACTTCACGGCCTCTGCAGTAATGTACTATTTCCACACTTTCCATTTTCTCACTGGTAACAAGTTTTATGATTGTTGTTATCTTGTTTCTGTTTGTATCAGAACTATGATTGACGGAGAGAGACATTTTATGATTCTTAGCTTTATCATCCTACTTTGTATTGGAGTTTGTTTTCAAGATAATTTATAGTAAATAGCTACGAAAACGGGAAGGATTATAGAGAGCCTTTCGTTCGCTCGAATAATATTTTGGTCTAATATTGTTTCGTCGAATGTTTGGCCTAAATTTATTCCAGCGCAAACTGAAAATATTTCGGCAAACATTGTTTTTAAAACCATGTAGAATAGAATAAGGTCAGGTTAGGTTTGTTTTATAATTTTCCTGAATAGTCGATGGTTTTAGTATAAATTAAAATTTAGACTATATAATTCGGCTAAACATTACATTAGAACAAACAATTATTCTCGACTCTATCGGCCATAATATTAAACGCGCCCAGAATGTAGGTACGTCTGTCTATCTAAGGCAGTGATGGGCAAACTACGGCCCGCGGGCCAACTCCGGCCCGCGAAAGACTTTAATGCGGCCCGCCGGCGTTCCTTCGAATTGGAGTGTTATGGCACAGGATGACGATATTTAGACGGTGCTGATGTATAAAATAGAATAATAGATGCGAAGGCAAAGGAGCCAGCAAGACTAGCCACGTAGTTCATGCGTCATGTGTCAAAAAAATTGCATTTTAGTATAATTTTGGCCCTTCTTTGAAATATCTGTGATTTTCTGGCCCGCCATGAAAAAAGTTTGCCCACCACTGATCTAAGGGCTACTCTTCGACCAAATAAAAAGTAAAGATAGGATTCAGCGAGTGAGACCGGCAAAAGTACGCCTCGCCGTGTGCACTTCGTGTGCACGAGGCAAGGTATTTACTGATTTACCACTGTTTTTTTTTATTAAATCCTGACCTGACATTTCATTTTACCGAATAGAAAGATTCAAGTTAATTAATTTAAAATAAAAAAGTTAAACTCCACGCGACAGCATTAAACTTCTTCAGCCACGCATAAAATTATAATCCAAATAACATTTTAAAAAGCATACCCATATCGTTACAAAAATAAATAAATTACACACCCATCGTACCTTGTAACTAGTTGATTCAATACACTTGTTGCCTTTACCAATAAAAAAACATTACATTAAAAAGGATTACACGCTTAAAAAGCATAATAACAATCACATACCTGTCACTGGCCGGTATAAAAGGGATTAAGAAAAAAACACTGGCAACTAAGGAATTAAAAATTCAAATTTTAAATTGGGAACGCCGCGTGCGCAATCGAACGCCGCCGACTTATCACTCGGATAACGATGCCGTTACGGCGCAAGCGCAACGAGCGTTACGCGCCAAAGATTATTAGTTGTAGAGCGGTCGCGTGGAATACTGAGCTTATATTTAAAGCCTACGTTTTGCGATCCGCCGCAGCAAGTTTTTGCCCAGTTCATCATTTATATTTAGCGCATGATTTTATGCTTACGGAATTTTAATTACTTTGTCATTAAATTTACAATGAGCAATGGACGCATGTAGGTGAAAATCGAAAGGTTCCGTACCACAGCCGAAAAATGTTTAAGTAGCATTGGCTATATTTATTCATTTAATAATTAAGCTATTTGAAAGCTTGAATTTTCCATCAATTACGATTTGAACGATACAGGCATATGACTGACAAGCGAACAAATAGCTTACTTTTGATACGGAACTGTAAATTGTCCAATTTCGAACCAGTTCGTCATCGGATTAGCTTGAAATTTGGAATATAGTTGAGACATTGACAAACAATAAAAGATCGCCAGCAAAATAGCTAGTGGTTGCAATCGCAAATGTGAACAAAAGAACATCAGCGTTATGACGCGAACTCGAACAACCTAAGCCTCTCTGAGGCACGACTATCGTACCTATCAACAGCTCGATGTTAGTCCTGTATATTTAATCTCAGCTTTTATCGCTAAAGGAAACGAATCGCATTTGCGAAAACCATGTAATATTTATATAATAATAATTATTTGCTTATAATAATTTATTTGCTTAAAAAACATAAGTATACATAAAAAGGAATATCTGACGAACCCCAAACTAGGCTGAGCCTGTATCTTGGGGTCCTGGAGTGCAATAATGTGAAACAAATAGGTGAAAGAAAATATCAACATGCATTATAAGTACAGAATGCACAACACCAAGTGAATATACAGTTAACATCTTGCAACGAGTATGTAATTAATTTGATTCTTTTTAGGGGGCGTGGCAGGAGGGAGGGGGTCTCCGATATAAAAAAATACCACCCATAATCTTTACACACAAAAATAAATTGACATATTTTTTAGGCAGCCCATATGCAATACGTATATCAAGAAACACATTATTAAATACATACATAAACAACGTTTTCATCCCTATGTATAATACATGAATAATATACCGTGTGAAGCCGGGGCGGGTCGCTAGTACACTATACAAAAAAACACGCTTCCTGACAAATCAAGTTATTTTCGTACGTTATTTTCACCGCAGTATTTGTACGAACTCCCCATGTTTGCGATATAGATAAAAAAGTGTCTGTCCGTCTGTCCTTCAACTTGCTTCGGTTTGCACGCGGTTCAACGAACTCCTGCGCAGCGTAGACCGACAAAAAGCACGTGTACGCGAATTCAAGATTCGGCTATTATTCGGCGTTCGGCTTATTCGACTAATTTTATAATCGGGCGAATAACGAACGCTTAAGTAAGATATTTTATTTTTTATACTTATGTACTTTCAACGTGCAATTACCGTGAGACTAATTAAGGTAGACCGAGCCTAAGGTAAGCATAATTATGGGCGAGGTGAAAAGGGGAATCAAAATAGCGATGGGTTGCTAGCCGCATCGATTATAAAATTATTTCGAAGATTTTCGCCCATTCCCTCGATGGACTTTCACCATCTGCGCGGGAATAGAAGCAATGGTACATACTATGTGTTTCCGTTCCAGTGTATGGACGATCATCATGGAATTTAATTGGTTACTAGCTGTTGCCCGCGACTTTGTCTGCAAAGAATTCGTTTATCGCTATCCCCGCGGGAACTTTCCGGGACAAAAAGTAGCCTATGTGTTATTCCAGACCATAATCTATCTTTCTTCCAAATTTCTTCCGAATCCGTTAAGCCGTTCTGGCGTGAAAGAGTAACAAACATCAACCAACCCAGACTCCAGAATCAACCAGATTAAATAAATCTAACTAATATTATAAATGCGAAAGTGTGGATGGATGGATGTTTGTTTGTTATGCAATCACGCCAGAACGGCCCAACGGATCTGGATGGCACATAGATAGAGAAAAGTCTGGAATAGCACATAGGCTACTTTTTATCCCGGAAAATTGCGTAGTTCCCACGGGATAGCGATAAACGAATTCTTTGCAGACGAAGTCGCTGGCAACAGCTAGTAAATAAACAAATATAATCCGCTGCTGTCCGCGACTTTGTCTATCGCTATCCCGGGGGAATTACGCAATTTTCTGGTATACAACCAATACAAAAATACCATCTAAATCGAGTACAAATAAGGTCCAAAATGCATTACGCAGAACCATTTAATATGCTGAATTGCAGTCATTATACCTAGGTACTTGTATAGGATCGCAATACATGCTCGTATATCTTTATGAGTTTGTTATTTAAATACAGCATAGTATAGTTCCACGAACGTATACGACACCAAGTGATATGAAAGAGGAGCGAAAACCATAAACGTTGGTGTAATATACACTCAGACACGGCTATGGGACCTAACACACGATGGATATGGGTGTGTGTCTGGTGTAAGGGATAATTATATTTCATAATACTAACTAATATTATAAATGCGAAAGTATGGATGGATGGATGGATGGATGTTTGTTTGTTTGTTACTCAATCACGCCAGAACGGCCCAACGGATCTGGATGAAACTTGGCACATAGATAAAGAAAAGTCTGGAATAGCACATAGGCTACATTTTATCCCGGAAAATTGAGTAGTTCCCACGGGATAGCGATAGACGAATTCTCTGCAGACGAAGTCGCTGGCAACAGCTAGTATTTCATAATCATAATCATAATCATAATCGATTATTTGTTAACATAGGTAAACATTTAGACAAATATGACAGGTCATTTAGAGTATCACTATGTTGTGCCATAAAATAAGGCATACAAGTAGCTACAGCTCGACATGCAGCATGCTTCTTACATATTAAGTATATCTACTACAACTAACATCAGGGGCTTTACCATGACGTCTTAATGCGATTCAGTTTAGGTTCGCTCGCTGTCAGATTCATACTAAAAGTGACAGCTAAAACCTGAACTGAGTCGGAATTAAGACGTCATGTTAAGGCCCCAGTTCTCCTCAATACAATAAATTAGAGTTGAAATATTAATTACTGTTTTGTTACTGTTTGTTATTGTTTATGGGATTTATACAGGGTGTTACAAAACTACCCGTAAAGTCGAAAGGAGGTTAAATGTGACCTTATAACAAGTCCATTTACAATATTTAAACCCCAGTATGGTTTCCTAAGATGACAGTTTACTAGGGTTGACAATATTCTTCGCTTTGATATTGTACGGGGTATTTTCTAATACGTTGTATGTTGTACTTATGTGTTTTATGTGGCAGTAGTGGAGGAAGGGATTGCATGAAAAACATATTTCGCACAGGCTCGGTCATCTTGCACGTGAGTAGCGGAGTAGCAAGGTAAATATTTTTGAATTTTGCTCCCTGTCGAGAGGGATCAAAGTGAACCTTTTCTGTTCAAGGCTTTTCTAAGTGTTTTTTTTAAACGCAATTTTTTGAAGTTGATAATTGTAAAACCACGCTATTTCCTATGCTGGTAGCTCTTTAATTATATTTAGAATTATTTTTTCAAGTTTTTTCATGTTCGGTGTGAAAAGTTGTATGAGCCACTCGGGAGCAAAAATATTTTCATCTTGGGCGTTAACACTCATTACGCTCTGGATTCTACTTTAGAATCCCTCGCTACGCTCAGGATTATATTGTAGAATCCTTCGCTATATTCCTGGATTCAATGTAGCGCCCTCGCCGTAAATACATCCTTTTGCTCCCTCGTGACACAAATGATAATTTCAAACAGAACTCTATACTTAATCAAGCTACGAGACTTAATCAAAACATAATAACTGTAATAAGGATATTAGTGATAGTAACTATAGTTAATTCGCAAATTATGGAGTTTAACCGCTTATTCCGTTAAGTTAAATGGAGGAAATAATGGGGGATATTTACTGTAATTTGTGTACGTAATTATTAGGTGCATTTTCAATTAATAAATCATCTTCCTAGCGTATTCAGCGGCTCAGTGAGCCTGGGGTCCGCTTTGACAACCTAACCCCAAGATTTGGCGTAGCCACTAGTTTTTACAGAAGCGACTGCCATCTGACCTTCAAACCCAGAAGTAACTAAGCCTTATTGGGATCAGTCCGGTTTCCTCACGATGTTTTCCTTCACCGAAAAGCTCATGGTTAATTTCAAATACAATGTAATTTCGCACATAAATTCCGAAAAACTTAGAGGTGCGAGCCCGGGATTCGAACCCGCGACCGCGACCCTGTGCTTGAGAGGCCACAGGTCAAACCATTAGGCTACCACGGCTTTTTTTTTCAATTAATAAATAAAGTGATTTAAGTTGCAAACACGTCAAAATAGCTGTCGAATTAAAACATTTTCCTGTTCCATTCCCATTTGTCCTTATATAAGACTTTTTAAGGTAAGGTAAAACAATCTTCTTAAAAAAAAAAACAGTTTTAATAAGAGCTTCTTTTGCAGACTGAATGCATTGTTATCTAACTTATCTATCCTGAAACTAAATAAAAGCTTGTAAATTTTTATTTCTCTGGCAACATTGTGTTCCAGTTTAAAAACAACACCATCTAGTGGGTAGTAATTTTAGTGGGTGGTGGGACCCCGTGCAATATCCGCCCGGATCGTTATTAGTTTTATTCGCTAATCCTGCCGCCAAGCAGCTGCGATTGTGCTGCTGCGTCTAAAATTACTGGCACACGAGATATTCTATCTTATAGCCCTCTAGGCTGGCAAGGCAACACTTCTGCGACCTAGCGTCGCTGGATTTAAGAAAATAAATGTTGTATTCATAGGTTAGTGTAAGTTAAAATTTGTTTCATATTGTAAACCTTGTTCTGTATTCGGCTGAAGGGCTATGAACCCAACGCCAGAAATAATTAAAAAAAAAAAACTAGTGTCGCAGTTGCCGTGGGTGGTATGTTCACTCACCAGGTGATCGACTTGCAAAAATTTTCAAAACTACCCAACTTTCATCGAACAATTAAAAAAAAGACTCACCGAATTTTCTAGAAAGTTCCAAGAGCACCTCAAAGGACGAAACCGTTGGAGATACTGAACCGTTGACACTTCTACCGCCATTATATACGTTTAAACGCGCGGGAAACGAACCGACCAATACGGAAGCAGGAAGGATGCGTTTTTATTCCAATTTCAAATGCTAACGCTTCGCTGGATAGATTGTTTGCGCCCTTTTGTCTAGTTTTTCAGTTACAAACATACCGGTGCCGCTGTCACTGGCGCTGGTGTCTATGTAACACGTTGTTTTTGTTGATGATTTTTTTAGTTCGCTTTTCACCCGTGCGCATAGTTAAGTTTGTTTGATGTCGCTATGTAGTTCCTTTATAAATCTTAGATTAGTGGTTGCCTGGCGGAAGAAAGTTTAGTGCGTGCGGTTTTTTATGTTTTTGCTCCTAAGGTTTTTTTATTAATACAACTTGGATTCAGATAGGAAGTGTCCGTGGTAGCCGTAGTAACCCTAGAGAGAAATAAAGCAATACAAGGTATATAAGAATTATTTTGAAACTAGCTGTTCCCCGCGACTATCTATCTATCTACGATACGACGATCTATCCCGCCTGTCATATTCCAGAGTATAATCTATCTATGTACCAAATTTTATCCAGTGTTCAGACTGGCGTGAACGTAACAAACATTAATACTCACAAATTTTCGCATTTATAATAATAGGACTAGTAGGATGTTCATTAGGAATAATGTAGGATTCTATTGCTGAAAATAATTTTTCAAACCGGTCCAGTAGTTTCGGAGCCTATTCAATGCAAACGAACAAACAATGAAATCTTTCCTCTATATTATTTTAGTGTAGATATTTCAGGTTGCGTTTTAGCTTCATTTTATTGAACAATCAAAATGAAGTCAGTCCTTTGACGCTTTACACTTAGAAAATCGACCAATACATTTATACAGCTAATAAAAAAAAGTTTATCTTATTAAGATAAGGTAGATATACTAGTAGAGGGGTACAATTTCGGGAATGGTTGTTTTTTCATTTTATGGCGACGTCAAATCGAATGTGTATGGCAACACTATTTTAATAGACCATTACACGCGCATGAACATAAAGCATTCGCTAATCAAAAGTGACCCAATAGGCTGGATGCCAGCTAGCGTAACCAGTGTTGCCACTCTTGGGAGAATCCGGAAAAGTAAGGATTTTTAGAGTACTTTTGGACAGATAGTTCGATTCGAATCTTGGTAAGGGCATATTTATTTGTGTGATGAGCACGAATTTTTGTTTTGTTCCTGAGTCATGAATGTTTCTATCTATTTAAGTATGTATTTCTCTACATAAGTATGTACATACATCGTTGTCTAGTACCCATAGTACAAGCCTTACTAGCACTTATATACTTTGGGACTAGGTAGGTTGTGTGAATTGTTCCCTAATATTTATTAATATTAGTAGGGAAGTATTTTATTTTGAAAAAATGACTGGCTGCCAAGTTTCTTGCGGCGCATTCACCTTGGCAATGATGGTCCTTCCGCCGAATGCGCTGCTAGTTTAAAAGAAAACATGCAAAAGAGCTCTTGGCGGCCTATTTGCAAAATAAAGTTGTAAATTTTGAATTTTCAGACAGATCGATTATTATTATTATATATTTTTTTTTATGTGAATAGGAAGGCAAACGAGCAAGTGGGTCACCTGATGGTAAGCGATCACCACTGCCCATAGACACGCACAACCCCGGAGGGATTGCACCCATTATTCCATTCAATGGGTCCATTTATTGGACCCATTGGGGGATTTTAAATCGGTACTGGCAACACCCGTGACGATTGCCAACGCGGGTCTCCCGTCGTGACTCATTGGACTTTGGCGATGCCAGGGATTCTAATGTGTGGGATGTTTCTTTTCCGGGTGCAAAAAATTAATACATGAATCATCCATCTATCTCCAGTCGATACAAGATGCCTTAGAATAATCATCATCATCATATCAGCCACAGGCATAGGAGCCATGCTGGATATAGGCCTCCCCATATACCTCCAGTTGCCTCGGTTGGAAGCGGCTTGCATCCACCGTGAACCCGCGTCTTTAACCGGTCTCTTCCCACCAGTTCCATTATCAGTTCCATTGATGGTACTACTTTGTATAGAGATAATAGAACTAGTGAGAATAGACCCTTTAACCAGGTCACCCGTCCTCGTTGGTGGACATCCTACGCTGCACTTGCCAAGTGGTCTCCACTCGAGAACCTCTCGGCCCCAAGGACCATCTGTTCTCCGTGCTATATGGCCTGCCCATTGCTACTTCAAGCTAAATCGCTTGGCTATGCTGGTGACCTTTCTTCTACGTACTAATAATTCTGGAATATACGTCTTTATGCCTTACGGGGTAGACAGTCATCAAGGCACAGAATAAGTAATAGTACTAACGTACAGAAGGCTCTCTCTCTGGAGTCGATTAAATAAATAAAAACTTTAGCCGCGTACACATAAAGCACAATCTAGCTCGCTCCTGATATATTTACCTACAGCGATAATAGCCTACGGCCCCGCTCCATCACATTTCCCGCAAAGCATTCATGCAAAAACAAACCGTGTTACTACGTGAGAGCGCTTCGTTTAGTTTAACCGTTTCAATCATGGCCGTTCACGTCACCGCGAACTTATTAGGGTTGTAGTAGTCATTGTTCGTTGCTAGGTAACTAGGTAACACACAAATAACGCGCGACACCAGCGTACGAGGCGAGCGGCAACCTACTGCCATTATCCTGCCCGGCAGGAGCGGTCTGTGTGAAGTTAGCATATCAAGTACCAATATCAAGAAAAATATATGACAATAGTATAAATAAATTAGTGTGTTACAAACGTAAAATCCGTGGTAGCGTAGTGGTTCCTCTTGAATCACTCTATCTATTAAAAAAACCGCATCAAAATCCGTTGCGTAGTTTTAAATATCTAAGCATACATAGGGACAGACAGGCAGCGGAAAGTGACTTTGTTTTATACTACGTAGTGATAGTGATGTTTAAAAATAATGACACGTAACCTTTTATGATTGAGCGCAGCAGCTGGACAAATTTGGCAGCCGCCGGTATGCCTAATATAACATTAAAATTTAATATACATTTGTGAGTGCGACGATGTTTAGTAAAAATGGGATAGTGAAACTTTAGAGGCGTTTTTCGAAGCTAAGAAACAATTTTACAAATACTTAAGAGGCTGACAAAAAAACCTAATTTTGTTGAAATTGATGTTATTTAAGCACTTTTTTAAGAAAAACTACACACAAAAAAAATACAAAAAAAATATAATGTTAATTTTCATCATATTTCACAAATAATCCATACTTTTTTTTATTTCTTCTTATTTGTGTCTTATTTGCAAGATTTTAGACGCGCGCCAAGCTGCCGGAATAGTTTCTTCTCTTTCACTCACAGGCACGCGAACCGTATGTGTGAAGAGTGGCGCTGCTCAAGGTCATTTGCTGTCGACAGCGCTTTAACTTACTCGCCCGCGCGGTGCAAGGGGCGCGGGGGGGGGGGGCGACAAAAAATCTAATTTAGGCAAATAATGCCTTACATCACTTTGGAAAGCTACTCCTCAAATTGCTGAACCGATTTTTACCATACATGGCTAAGAACCACCGCAAGGAAACTGGCTTCCGAATGAAATAAACCACATCGAAATAGGTTCATCCGCTGGAGAGCTACAATGCCACACACACACATACAGACATCGACGTCAAACACTGAAAAAAATAATTTGCTAAATGAAACCGAACTTTTGTCAGCCTCCTGTAACCTAAAAAAAGTAACTACATAACCAAGGTAATAGCTTACCAAAATCTTTGGTTATGTTTTGTTCTTTATACATAGGTAAACCTGCTGTTGTTGTTGTTGTGGGAAGGCCTAGGCGGACGTCCATGATCAAATTGGGGACGTTTTGGAAAAAGGCCAGGTCAAGAGTACCCGAAACCGACGAGCATGTATGAATGTGGATGAAGCGAAAGAGGTATGTCAGGATCGTAGCAAGTGGAACAAAGTAGTCTCTGCCTACCCCTGTGGGAAAGAGGCGTGACGATATGTATGTATGTATGTATGTAAACCTGTTTGTTAAATCAAATTAACTTTAAATAACGCCTTACCGAATTATGGGTATTGATTAGTAGTTTGTTTAAATATTTTTTTCAGTGAAGTTACAACACCCCTGCCAAGCTAGCACGACAACGCACAAAAGTCGCGTCGCGCGCGAGATAGATTACCCGTTCCTTTCTAGAACGAACAGTAAGAAAAAGACGGGCAATCTATCTCGCGCGCGACGCGACTCCTGCGCGCTGTCGTGCTACACTGAAAAAAAAAAGCAGTAAGACTAACTGGAATTCCATTAAACCATACTGCTTTGCGCAGTAAAAATGGAGCCAATTGTTAAAACCAGTTAATGTAACTGTTTTAAAACAGTTAAGGTCAAAACAGTAAATTTAACTGTTATATTTTAACTGTTTATAAACAGTTATATTTAACTGATTGGACAGTTACACACAAAACAGTAATTTTAACTGTTGATGATTATAACTGTATCACACTTAAAATAACTGTTAATTTATATTTTTCTAACAGTACCAACAACTGCGAAGGAACAGTTTATTTAACTGTGTGCTCAGTTGCCTTTACTGTTTCTCTTCAGTAATTGGTACTTGGAGTACATTGCAAAAACTGTTTCTACACAGTTAACGGTACTGTTGCTACAGTAACGACTACTGTGACCAAACAGTTTCTGTAACTGTGTTCTTAGCTGCTTTTACTGTTTCTCTACAGTAATTAGTACTTAAAGCACAGTTGCAGATACTGTTCCTACACAATTAGCGATACTGTTGCTACAGTAACGACTACTGTGACCGAACAGTTTCTGTAACTGAGTCCTTAGTTGCTTTTATTGTTTCTCTACAGTAATTGGTACTTAAAGCACAGTTGCAGATACTGTTTCTACACAGTTAACGGTACTGTTGCTACAGTAATGACTACTGTGATGAAACAGTGCGTGGAACTAAGCACTCGGTTGTTTTTACTGTTTCTCTACAGTAATTGGTACTTAAAGCATAGTTGCAGATACTGTTTCTACACAGTTAATGGTACTGTTGCTACAGTAACGACTACTGTGACCAAACAGTTTCTGTAACTGTGTACTAAGTTGCTTTTACTGTTCCTCCACAGTAATTGATGCTGTGAGGACAGTTACAGAAACTGTTTCTACACTGTTAACGGTACTGTTGCTCCAGTAACAACTACTGTGATCAAACAGTACCTGGAACTGAGCAATTGGTTGTTTTTACTGTTTCTCTACAGTAATTGGTACTTTAAGCGCAGTTGCAGATACTGTTTCTACACAGTTAACGGTACTGTTGCTACAGTAATGACTACTGTTTTCGAACAGTACCTGGAACTGAGCACTCGGTTGTGTTTACTGTTTCTCTACAGTAATTGGTACTTTAAGCACAGTTGCAGGTACTGTTTCCACACAGTTAACGGTACTGTTGCTACAGTAATGACTACTGTGTTTGAACAGTACCTGGAATTGAGCACTCGGTTGTTTTTACTGTTTCTCTACAGTAATTGGTACTTAAAGCACAGTTGCAGATACTGTTTCTACACAGTTAACGGTACTGTTGCTACAGTAACGACTACTGTGGTTGAACAGTACCTGGAACTGAGCACTCGGTTGTTTTTACTGTTTTTCTACAGTAATTGGTACTTTAAGCGCAGTTGCAGATACTGTTTCTACTCAGTTAAAGGTACTGTTGCTACAGTAATGACTACTGTTTTCGAACAGTACCTGGAACTGAGCACTCGGTTGTGTTTACTGTTTCTCTACAGTAATTGGTACTTTAAGCACAGTTGCAGATACTGTTTCTTCACAGTTAATAGTACTGTTGCTACAGTAATGACTACTGTGTTCGAACAGTACCTGGAACTGAGCACTCGGTTGTTTTTACTGTTTCTCTACAGTAGTTGGTACTTAGAGCACAGTTGCAGATACTGTTTCTACACAGTAGATAGTACTGATTACAAAGTACCGTCTACTGTATAGAAACAGTATCTACAACTCTGCTCTAAGTAGCAATTACTGTAGAGAAACAGTTATTGGTACTTAGAGCACAGTTGCAGATACTGTTTCTACACAGTAGATGGTACTGATTACAAAGTACCGTCTACTGTATAGAAGCAGTATCTACAACTGCGCTCCAAGTACCAATTACTGTAGTGAAACAGTTTTTGGTACTTAGAGCACAGTTGCAGAAACTGTGTAGACAGCTGTAGGTTACTGCTCCTGCTGTACCATTTACTGTTAAGATACAGTAACAGGTACCGAAGAAACAGTAACCTACAACTGTGTCTACACAGTTTCTGGAACTGTACCCTCAGTTGATATCACTGTTGTAGAACTTCAGAACAGTGTCCAACGTGAAGGGGTACTATACTACAGTCAGCTCGAAAAGTACTTTAACACTTTTTGGGCAGAACACTTTCGTGACTCGCACCTCTGTAGTAAGTACAGCATGTTTCGTATCATACAAGGATGCGTAGAAAATATCATACGATGAGTCTGTTAACTCGGAGGCTACCAGACCTATCAGTCCGAAATTGTATTAAGTACTGCACCTGGTGTTAAAATACTATTCCAACCGAAACAAAATTAAGCAGACCACAATTTACAATAAGTGTTGTATTCAAATATGTACATTTTAAATGGGCATATCTTAAACCTCAAATTTACACAGTCAACATAAAGTCTTTTCATTCTTAAATTTCTTGGTAAACAAAATTCTAAAGAATAAGGTGTACCGCTATTAAGTTATCAAATAAACCTGAGGCAATAATTTGTACATAATTTTGCTGATATTTTATCTCCAGTTTCTTTATTCACGATGAAATAGTTAAAAAATAACAAAAATGATACGTTTTGAGGTTACAATTTTGTTTACCAAATAGGACAGTTAAGAATGAAAAAACATAATAATTTTTTACACCTAAGTTTTAGTTAGACAGTTTTATACTTCACATAGAAGAAGAAACACAGCTTAATGAAGCTCGTAAAGAGCGAAGAGAAAAATATAAAGATCTAGGTATCACTATCCAGCTCTACGTCATTGTTGCTGGACCTCTCGAAAAAATAACAATAAGATACATCGTGATCGATGACATTGTTTACGAGGTATCGTGTACAGTACAGGGTGTATCAGATACCCCCTAACAATAATCCACTGGGGTATATAACCATAGCTATAGAAGCTAAAAAAAATATTTAAAAAAATTGGAGTATTTTTTTTAATATTTTCTATAGGAATGGTAGTATTAACTGTAATCATTCCTATAGAAAATGAAAATAAATTACTCCAATATTTTTTTAAATATTTTTTTAGATTCTATAGCTATGGTTATACATATATCCCAGTGGATTATTGTTAGGGGGTGTCTAATACACCCCGTAAAAGCGATGCGGTGGACAGTTGCTTCAAAATTATATAGGCCTTATACTTACAGTTTCCAAGTGAGTGTTTGCACGTGTGGGTAGTTCTTACAAAGGGCCATTTACAACATACCATACAAAGCTATAGACAAAAAAGAAAAAATAACGTCTTCAGTTCTTGCTTTATTGAGTGATTGTGGTATCTCTACGCTTTAAGCGCGAAGCTTTAAGTTAAGTTTACCGTAGGCCTAGATGATTCTTGGTCGGGAATCCTAGGTTAATCTTATCTACTCTACAAAGTTATATAATACAATATTATGTTTCATAATCCTTACTTGACAGACTTCATTAGGTACACAAATTTATTGTGTAAGGTGTAAGAAATACACGCTTTTCGAGGATTACTCAACGTTTCAGTAGGTAAAACTTTATTACGAATGATTTTCGCTTTTATTGCTCAAAAAGATTCAAAATATACGATATTTTATGATAGGTATATATCGGATAAATATATATCAAGTTTTGATACGCGTGCTCGTCTGGGAATCAGCATCTGTAAAAATAATCAAATTTAGATCATTATCGAAATCAATTTGCAAAGTATCATACATAATATGAGACTGTGTCTAGTAAAAGGGACCACTTTAGCGGTATGGAGTTATTAGTAGTTTCTAAAACTAGGTAAAATTTGCTATCTAATGAAAAAAACCGAACGCCTTGAAGTTAAATGGATTAACCTACTATTTCATTCAAAGAAAAAACTTGGTTAGGTAGTCATAAGAGCAAAAATAAATTATCTACCTACTACAAAATAAATATTAGTTAACTAGTTTCTGCCCGCGTCTTCGTCTGCGTATTATACATATAAACCTTCCTCTCAAATAACTCTATTTAAAAAAACCGCATCAAAATCCGTTGCGTAGTTTTAAAGATCTAAGCATACTAGGGACAGACAGACAGACAGCGGAAAGCGACTTTGTTTTATACTAAGTAGTGATTCAGTACCTGAGCGTGAGACGTGACATACACTAAAGTAACATTACGGTAGGTACTGTAGCGAATTAGTTGCATTTTGTTTACATAACATAAATGAATAACCGATTAGTAACAAAAATCTTCACTAATTTCAGAAAAATGCATTACAACTCGTAATCTAAAACCCTCAGAGTGGCCCCTTTTACTAGACACAGTCACATTATACGAATGTAGGTTTATTTATTCAAGAAATTATTATCAAAAATTATATTTAAAAAATATATTTATTTATCAAAAACTTGCATACACCTGCAAAGCAGTTTAATAGTGTGTGAAGTTTCCAATTCACGCTGGACCCGCGTGGGACCTACAGTCCAAGCCCTCTTTCAGTTTGAGGGACCTGTGCCCAGCAGTGGGACGTAAATAGGCTGGATTAGTACTATTATTAAAGTAGGTATAACAGATAAAATATTCACCTTTATTTAGCCAGTGTTTTCAACTTAGTGACAAATGTACTTTTTCCCGAAATTTTTTCACTTGCTGACAGTAACTTGGTCTTGAGTAATGCAAACTTATTTTGAAAGATCAGTTCGTTCCCAGGATACCATGTATCAAAATCTTCTATTAACTGCAAAAAATTGTTATTGTTAAAAACATTTCAGACTAAGAGCCTGTATCACCACTTTTTTAAAGTCCGGATTAGCTTATTCATAACCTTATACATATATATATATATTATATTTTGGGCCAACTTACACCAATTGCCCTAGTCCCAAAGTAAGCAGAGCTTGTGTTATGTCTACTAGGCAAAGAATAAACATACTTATATAGATAAATACATACTTATTCACACTAAAATAGATATTAGAGTTGTTTTCAAAACACATGTACATAGTTCAGGGCCTTAATTAAAACCAAAGCCAATTGATTCCTTTGTGTTACGACATTTTCACCCTTATTGCAATGGAATAAAGGAGAAACGGTTGTAACACAAAAGAATCTGTTAATTTTTGTTGTAATTAAGCCCTTAACTATGTACAATTTTTTTTAAAACGAGTCATTAAACACCCAAGACTCGAGAGCAAATATTCGTATCCACCATACAAATATCGGCCCCGACCAGGGATCGAACCCGGGACCTCAATAGCTTATAGGGCTTCATAGTCAGGTTCTCTAACCACTAAACTATACAGTCATGTAAAAGTCAGAAGTAAAAATTTAAACTGTCTGTCGGATAAGGTTATGAACTTATGAATAAGGTAATCCGGACTTTAAACAAAGTGGTGAAACAGGCCCTAAATGTTAAAAAAGTTAGTTACGAGGTTACCTAAATAGGAAGGCAGGTTTTTGTGTAAAGGTACCTATTTGTCTTAAAATCATTACAATCAATTGTTAAGTTAATTTAAATTAAACTTAATTAATTTAATATACATAATTTACTTAGTAATTTTAGAATAGGTTAAACTTTTGTTACTATTATTTATTGTGTGCCCTTGCAGGGCGATTCATGGACTGAATTTATTATACAAAAACTGTAACATGATTATATTTATGAACATCACTTTACAATGGAAATAAATAAATAACTACATCTCTTTGCATAAATATAAAAATAATGACGTTGCGTAGCACTTACTAATTATTGTAGCCCCAAGATCGTTTTAGACACGGGAAGTGTTTCAAATAAGTCTGCACTTGTTTCGGTCTCTGATAGTACATACTCGTTGCAGTCCCAGACCATTAATTTTTTTCCATTTTTCGGCACACAGGGCATAGTTGTCCACAAATGAATTTAGCCACTCCAAATATTCTTCTATTTCCTGTGTATTTCATTCCTGGGGACCTTCTGTATCTATCAAGTCTCGTATGTCGAATGTTAAGCTATAATGAGATTTTGCAAACTTGGGAGTTAAAGTTTTATCTAAGCAACGCCCTTGGTTGATATATAATTATTCCTTCTATATTTTGCCTTCAAATTTGTAATAGTGTCAAATAAACGCCCGTGAGCTCGTCCTGTTCCTGTGGTGGAGGTACAGTAAACAGAGCAATTTTCTGCTGGAAATACTTTTGCTGAAAATTAAAACCGAATTTTTTTTTGTCACACGACGCCAGTATGTCAGACATACATGAGGCCCCCGAGGTGGATGCTGTCGACAGAGGTGACCCTGGTATACTTCCTTCACATAAAGAGACAATGTTGTGTAGGATGTCTTCTGTTTCATTGTTAGTCTGTAAAATATTAAAATGGTTTTTAGGATTCCGTACCCAAATGGCAAAAAATGGAGCCCTTATAGATTCGTCATGTCTGTCTGTCTGTCTGTCTGTCCGTATGTCACAGCCACTTCCACAAACATCCAAGACTCGAGAACAAACATTCATATTCATCATACAAATATCTGTCCGACCAGGGATCAAACCCGGGACCTCAAGCTTCATAGTCAGGTTCTCTAACCACTAGGCTATATCAAATTAGTAGTCAAATTAAGTGAATTTTGGTGAAAAAAGTGATTACCATTACATCACGTTAAAAGACACGAAATATTATGAATGTTTTATTGATTCAATCTAGTGCATGTTTATGCAAGAATTTTGATGAAATAGGTTTGTTTACACTTTAATTAAATTGGATTGACGCAGAATATACGCAATTCTCAATGAATGGGTTTGGTGCACTGACTATGAAATTCATGACTTATAAAATACTATTTTGTTTGGTGCTCTATATAATTGCAAATAAGTTGACTAAGTGTTGTAATCAATCATTACGTGAAATAAAAATAGTAAAAATACCTACTTACTTCTTTATTTATTGCTGGCTGTCGGGCTGCCTTCCAACTGTACAATTGTTTATTAAATGTTGCTTGTGGTCCAATTACGGGGATAAGAATATTGATTTGATGGTCATCTAGTAGATCCAGCGCCTCTATGTCGACTTCATTTTCTAAAAAGACAAAAATGTTAATTATACATAATTGGATAGATAGATAAAACGTTTATTTGGTACTGCCAACACACACAATCAAGGTTACATAAAATTACAAGCCAAAACTTAAAACTTGTGTGCGCTACAGTAGCACAAAAGGGCCCCATGGCTCAGCGGTCAACATTGCTCGTAGGAGCAAAACACTGGTTTTCTGCCACAACCCACGGAACAAACAAATGAACACTTATTTAACAGTAAAGTAGTTATTTACATTAAAGGATTATAATAAAATAACGGGTCACTTTTCGTACAACTTCGTGACGAAAATGACCCGTTATTTTCGCTTGTCACTATATTTCCAACTAGCGTTGGAAATTTCGGAAAAAATCAAATGATTTTTTTTGCTAAACCCTAACCCAACTAGTAGTACGAAACTCATTACCTCAAACAACAAGTTTCATACACGCTTTGTATACATACAACATATCTGATATATAATACCCGTACAGGTGGCGGCACGTAAGTAAAACGTGGAGGGGCGATGCGCAGTATGAAAAACAACATCATTTTCATACTGCGCATCTCCCCTCACCGTTTTTTTACGTGCCGCCTCCTGTACTGTAGTCTTCACTCGTAACCTAACCTTACTGTTTAAACAGTTAATGTAAATGTTTAAACAATAAAATACTTTTGACTTTTTTCTTTGTTTTCTAAGTTATACGTATCTTACTGACTTAAATTAATAATTAGAGATTATGCTTACTTACCAAGAAATACTTCCGCGTATCTTTCAAAACCCCACGTTTTAAGCAATGAAGATATCGTTAAAGTTGTATCGACTTCCATTTGATTGAACGAACGAACACTATTACTGAAAAAAAAAAACAAACTTAATAATAATTAAACGGGGGGCTCGCGCTAACACTGGTGACGGAACGGCCGAGGCAATTACCTATAGGATAGGTCTCGCTGCGTGCGAACTTAATTATATGGTTCATGCTCCAACATCAACCATCAACGCAAGTCGCTACACTAAGACTAACATGACGCGACGCGACTCGCGAGCGCGAGCGCCACCAGGCCACACACAACACCCTCCCCGCCCCGCACTGCAGTTGCGCCAACTGTATAAACAGTTGTCGTAATTGTATTCAAAGTCATATTCAGAATTCGGAACTTTATTCGTGACCATGTGCTTCTACTGCCACATAAAGCAAATACTGTCTGAAGAGATTTGATTTGAAAGCAAAATAACTAGGTATTAAACAACAAAAAATCAAATCAAAATCAAATTAACGCAACATTCATAAACACGACAATAATGACTTTATGCGTGATCTGATAATCCATTCACCTCAACTTAAATTCTATCAGATATACCTAGGTAGGTAGGTAGGTACCTACAGTTTAATAAAAGCTAGTTAAAAATGCTTGTCCACTTACTGAAATATTTGGTTCCGATGGCACTGACATACCAATTTTGTGCAGAAATAGGTTTAAGTATCTGAAAAGAAGTATTTATAATTATCATAGAATATATGCATAACTAGTTGTTGCCCGCGGCTTCGCCCTGTCCTTTTTTTAAAAAAATATTTTCTCACTGTATAAACCTTCCCTTGACTATGACAAACATTTTTTCAAAACCAAAATCAGCTAAATCAGCCCAGCGGTTCTCAAGTTTATGCGCGACTAACAAACGCATTTCATTTTTATACAATAAGAAGATTAATAAACTAGATTCAGTTGTTACATTGTTGTTGGTCCATTAACAACCTTTCATAAAGTACAGGTATGTCATACATTTAATCAAGATTGAGTTTTTTTAATGTACAACAGTAACTTTAACTGGGCCCACTTGCAGTAAAAACTATTACCATTAAAAATTTAATTTAAACTATAACAAATATCTAACTAGGTAGGTATTTCTTTCCAGATTGGCAATAGGTAAATATTATTTTTATATCTTCTAACAACAATATTTTAAGAAAATGTTAGACAAAATAAATTCTTACCAGGGTGGTGGACAATAAGGACAAAGGGGATTACTCAAAGTTTCAGTTTTTTTATGCCGCTAATACAAAAAAAAATACATCAGGTTAACGTCAGGTCAATATGGAATTGCACTGTAAGTAATGTAAGTGAAAAGTGGTTGTTATTGTTATCCGTCTAGCTTCGCGTCAATGTTTAATCATTGTAATAGGTAACTCAATGCGTTTAATGAACACAATGATGATGCGTGTATTGTAAATAAAAACGTACAGGTTAGTTAAAAGGCTTATTACACATGGCTAAATTCAGTCATCCTAATTAGAATGCGCTTCTGAAGTAGAACGCTTCTGATTAATTACACTATTCTGAATTTAGTCACTGGATCCGACACGTCCCCCCGCCCCGTCAGGCAAGTGTGTGTGGCGAGGGCGACTAACTACACTAAATATTATTGATATTATTACACGTTCCTAATTAGCATGCTAAACCATTCAGCTTATCAGAAACCATCCTTGTTTCTAATTAGGATATTTTTTAGGATCCTTTCTTCCTAAACACGATTACTAAATTAGGTTTCTAAATCATTTAGCATCCTAAATTTAACCATGTGTAATAGGCGCTTAACACAGAACCACCGTATAATATAAGCGAAGAATGATCTTACCCATTTCGGCATTTGCAAGATGGAGTTCATTGAATGAGATTCAAAAGGATTCAACTTATACTTGTAGGGTACATGAGGAGTTAATAAACTACTTTATCACTGAAACAAAAAAAAAAGTTCTTAAGAAGCATAATTATTGACCGTAAGCGAAAAATAATCTTACTTACCCATTTCGGCATCACGGCATTTCCAAGATGGAGGTGGAGATCAGATCACACAAACAAAATGTTAAGTCATCTTCCGCAGCTTCGACTTTGAACGTAAAATCCCGTTTATTCCCGTTTTCGTGGGAATTTTTGGTACTGTGCTCCGTTTATGCGCATGTGAAAATTCTTTGCTACGTTATGAAATCAATCGTAAACTCTAAGCTCACTGGGCCGTAGCAGAACCAAAGCAGACAGGAGGGACGCGTGGCGGCTCTGGTTAGAGTGGGCAGAGCGCGCGCGAATTTAGGTATTTTCTTCGTATGAATTAAAACAATACAAATTTTGAAAATGTAAGACATATATGTTATAGACAACAGCTCGTTATGTTATCATTAAAAAACTGATGACTTTCCGTGCAGTAGTTACGACATACACTCAGCGGCATATTTAGCGGAACACAAAAAAAGTGTAGGTACATTACTTACCTAACTATTTTTTTTTCTGGTCAAGCATAAGTATGGGTTTTGCTAACTTTTTTGTGTTCCGCTAAATATGCCGCTGAGTATACTAAGGGTTAATTTTGTTTTTAAGAGGTAACTTTAAAAAAAACTATAGAGTAAACTACAAGTAATTGTGTTTCTAAAACGTATGTAGAGTGAATCCTTAAATATCTTACGTTTTGATTGTAAACTAAATCTTCAGGGTAATAACGACACAGCATGGAATCAAATCAACGCAATTATTTCAAAATTACCTCGGCGCCACCTTAATGCTCTCCTACACTCCGCAAACAAGCTCATGCCAAATTTCAGCTTTCTACGACCAGTAAAACGAAAAATCCCGTTTTTTCCCTATGCCATTAGAATTTCGAGAAATCTTCTCTTAATGCTCTCTTGCACTTCCCAAGGAAGCTACATGCCAAATTTTAGCTTTTTACGACCAGTAGAATGAAAAATTCCGTTTATTCCCTATCCCGTGGGAATTTGAGCTGTGCATTGTCTATCAGTCAGTCACAGTACCGTATGTATTTCATAGCTATAGATTAGATTGAAATTCTGGTTTTTTCCCTTTGGGAATATTGGGATAAAAAGTATACTTAAGTATGTATCTAGGTTTAAACTAACTTTTTGCCAATTTCAACCAAATTCGTCCAGCCCTTTCAGCGCGAAGAAGTATCAAACATACATACATACTCACAAGCTTTCGCATTTATAATACTATTATTATCTAGTAGCATTAGTAGGATAAATGGTAGTCTAATATGGGCCTAAAAAGAGAAGTCTACAATCGCCATCTTGTGCAGGAGCCGCGTGTCACCAGTTGCGCCATCTACAATTCTCTCGCCGAACTAACACGTTCGGTCTCGTTATTGAATCGAACTGCTCCTGCTTACCTCGAAATCCTCGAGTTATATGGTAGATGGCGTTACCTGTGGCATATCTATAACTGTGTGTCAAGTTAAAACAACAGCAAGAAAAACGTTATTTTTACTGATCAATCATTAGAAAGCAATTGTTCCAACAGTTAAAGTTAACGGCTTTGAACAGTAAAAGTAACTGAGCTAACAGTTGAGCATACTGATTTTCACTATAACTGTATAAAACGTTAAAGTAACTGTGTCGAAAAATTATTTTTACTGACAATCCATTTGAAGGTAACTGTTTCAATCAGTTAAAATAAATTAATAAACAGTTAATGTACATTTTGTATCCATAACTGCGTGTGAAGTTAAAACAACTGCAAGAAAACGTTATTTTTACTGGTTAATCATTAGAAAGTATTTGTTCCAAACGGTTAAAGTTAACAGTTTTGAACAGTAAAAGTAACTGAACTAACAGTTGGAAAAACTGATTTTCACTATAACTGTATAAAACGTTAAAAAAACTGTGTCGAGCAATTATTTTTACTGACAATCCGTTTGAAAGTAACCGTTTCAATCAGTTAAAATAAATTAATAAACAGTTAATGTACATTTTGTATCTATAACTGTGTGACAAGTCAAAACAACAGCAAGAAAAACGTTATTTTTACTGATCAATCATTAGAAAGTAATTGTTCCAAACGGTTAAAGTTAACGGCTTTGAACAGTAAAAGTAACTGAGCTAACAGTTGGAAAAACTGGTTTTCACTATAACTGAACGAAACGTCACAGGACTATCAATAAATTTTACTGGTCATCCGTTTGAAGGTAACTGTTTCAATAAGTAAAAATAAATGGCTAAACAATGAATGTAGGTTTTGTATCTATAACTGTGTGTCAAGTTAAAACAACAGCAAGAAATACATTATTTTTACTGATCAATCATGAGAAAGTAATTGTTCCAAACGGTTAAAGTTAACGGCTTTGAACAGTAAAAGTAACTGAGCTAACAGTTGGAAAAACTGATTTTCACTGTAACTGTATAAAAATTTTAAGTAACTGTGTCGAGCAATTATTTTTACTGATAATCCGTTTGAAGGTAACTGTTTCAATCAGTTAAAATAAATTAATAAACAGTTAATGTACATTTTGTATCCATAACTGCGTGTGAAGTTAAAACAACTGCAAGATAACGTTAATTTTACTGGTTAATCATTAGAAAATAATTGTTCCAAACGGTTAAAGTTAACGGCTTTGAACAGTAAAAGAAACTGAGCTAACAGTTGGAATAACTGATTTTCACTATAACTGTATAAAACGTTAAAGTAACTGTGTCGAGCAATTATTTTTACTGACAATCCTTTTGAAAGTAACTGTTTCAATCAGTTAAAATAAATTAATAAACAGTTAAAGTACGTTTTGTATCTATAACTGCCCGTGAAGTTAAAACAACTGCAAGAAAGCGTAATTTTTACTGGTTAATCATTAGAAAGTAATTGTTCCAAATGGTTAAAGTTAACGGCTTTGAACAGTAAAAGGAACTGAGCTAACAGTTGGAAAAACTGATTTTTAGTATAACTGTATAAAACGTTAAAGTAACTGTGTCGAGCAATTATTTTTACTGATAATCCGTTTGAAGGTAACTGTTTCAATCAGTTAAAATAAATTAATAAACAGTTAATGTACATTTTGTATCCATAACTGCGTGTGAAGTTAAAACAACTGCAAGATAACGTTAATTTTACTGGTTAATCATTAGAAAATAATTGTTCCAAACGGTTAAAGTTAACGGCTTTGAACAGTAAAAGAAACTGAGCTAACAGTTGGAATAACTGATTTTCACTATAACTGTATAAAACGTTAAAGTAACTGTGTCGAGCAATTATTTTTACTGACAATCCTTTTGAAAGTAACTGTTTCAATCAGTTAAAATAAATTAATAAACAGTTAAAGTACGTTTTGTATCTATAACTGCCTGTGAAGTTAAAACAACTGCAAGAAAGCGTAATTTTTACTGGTTAATCATTAGAAAGTAATTGTTCCAAATGGTTAAAGTTAACGGCTTTGAACAGTAAAAGGAACTGAGCTAACAGTTGGAAAAACTGATTTTTAGTATAACTGTATAAAACGTTAAAGTAACTGTGTCGAGCAATTATTTTTACTAACAATCCGTTTGAAGGTAACTTTTTCAATCAGTTAAAATAAATTAATAAACAGTTAATGTACATTTTGTATCTATTACTGCGTGCGAAGTTAAAACAACTGCAAGAAAACGTTATTATTACTGCTTAATCATTAGAAAGTAATTGTTCCAAACAGTTACAGTGAACAGCTTTGAACAGTGAAAGTAACCGAGCTAACAGTTGAACATACTGATTTTCACTATAACTGAATGAAACGTTAAAATAACTGTGACGATCAATTAATTTTACTGATCATCCCCTTGAAGGTAACTGTTTCAATCAGTTAAAATAAAAGACTAAACAGTTAATGTACACTTTGTATCTATAACTGTGTGTTAAGTTAAAACAACAGCAAGAAAACGTTATTGTTACTGGTCAATCATTAGAAATTAATTGTTTTAAACAGTAAAAGTTAATGGCTTTGAACAGTAAAACTAACCGAGTGAACAGTTGATTGTACTGGTTTTCACTATTACTGTAGAAAACGTTAAAGTAACTGTGATGATAAATTATTTTTACTGATCATTCATTTGAAAGTAAATGTTTCAAACAGTTAAAGTAAATATTTAAACAGTATTGTTTTACTGTAACTGTATGACACGTTGAAGTTACTATAACGAAACGTTGATTTTACTGATCAAACATTTATAGGTAACGTTTCAAACAGTAAACGTAACATTTTAGAAAAGTTAAAGTAACTGTTGGAACGTTCACAGTGTGAAAACGTTTAAATTACTGTTTATGATACGTTACTATTACTGAATAATGAGTACCTTTAACTGTTTAATCAGTTAAATTAACTGTTTGCCTCTAACTGTTTGAAAACAGTTACTCCAACCTAGTGAAAACGTTTATTCTTACTGAAATATACGTTAGTTTAACTGTGTAAATTTTAACTGTGCAAAAAAGGCACACAGTTAGAAAACATTTTTTTCAGTGTAGACGTGCTGTTTTTACGTCGAGGGTTAAAAATGTACGTACATCATTTAAAGAAGGAAAAATTTACTGGTGAAAAACTATTACATTTTAATGGCAACACATAGTTTTTTTGGAATTTGATAATGACGAGTATAACGCGTTTTATAAATAAAAGACCACCAGCAAAGTTATTTCTACGCGCGTGCTCGTGACGTAGCCACGTAGGTGTGGTTTAGAGCGTAGGTCAGAATGACGATAAATTCGGTCATTCTTGAGAATTGATAAATGTTACGCAACCCTGAGTAATTTATATTATTCTTATACATTTATTGTTCCGCCACCTCTATCTAATACCTTTAACGAGCAATTCGTGTATATATGTCGCAGGCGGATGGTAGTGATCCGCCGTATTACATTACGCCAAGCCGTTTTGAAAGACGGATTTGACAATATTTCAAATTTCTCTATATTCATAAATCAAAAACCATTTCGAGAGAAACACTTGTAGAACACAATAAAAATATTTTTGGATTTTTTCGTACAGTATTTTTTTGGAAAAATGAGCAAAATATGTAAAACAGGAAATGACGTCCAGCGGCCGGTCCAATACTGCCATTATAAAAAAACCTTGTCTTCCGGGTTTTCCTTTGACATTTACAACTTTCACAACACAACACTACTGACACTGACAGCTGACGGTTAATTCATTCGCACATCACTCGGCTTTGTTGCCATCGGGAACACTAGATAACTGTTTGCCGGGCAATAATGATAATATTTTTGCAAGTTTTCATTTAAAATCATATTTTTTGTGAAGTATTCTGTTTGAGTTTGTCAGCTCGTTTTGACGTTCATCGACAGTGACAACTGCATTCACTGTCAAAGTATTTAAGCACAGGTTTTGGCGGTCAATTAATGTAATTATTTCAACGTTTTTTTAAGTGTACGAAACAAAGCAGTGACGTCATTTCGCTAATACTTGACGTTTGTTACTTACGTCCTTTCTGCTTGAGCAACGATTTAAATGGATTTTTCCAAGAAAATACAAGATTTTCACGAATATAAAAAATATGGGTGTCTTAAATTTGTGCGCTCTTTCCAGCCAGACAATAAAAAGTAGCTCTTAAAAAATTGAATTATTGTCAATTGAACCGCCGCATTGCAAAACGAACAAAACGGCTAATCGTAAGGTAAGGTAGATTACTATAATCCGCCTGCGACATATATACGTATAAATATATATTATATAATCTGAACCCCGGAAATTGCTAAACGATTTTCATTAAAGGCCGGCGCACACCAAGACACCAAATGCGTGCTGCGGTGCAGCGTGACACGCGCACGCACCAGTTGTAATGTATGAAACTATGAGATAGATGCCAGACCAGTAGGCTTATTGTCTAACTCACTCGCAATCGCCATCGCGTTCATTTTGACAGTTCTTGTATGAATGTGACAGCTAGCTGATTCCGATGCCAATTGTCAGCCCATACATGAACTGTCAAAATGAACACGATGGCGATTGCGAGCGAATTAGACAATAAGCCTACAGATGCGTGACGTACGCACGCGCGTGACCACGCATCTGGACTGGCCTCTATCTCATAGTTTCATACATGACAAGTATTACAACTGATGCGTGTGCGTACGCAGAGGGTTTCGGGGACGATAAATCGATCTAGCCAGGTTTCATTTTTAGAAAACGTACCAAAAAAAAAAACTGAGCATAGCTCGGTCATCCAACTTGTCTTAAAACTACGCACTTTAAAAGCAAACTTTTCCAGAATAATCGTCACGGAATACGAGTACGAGTGTAAACACTATGCAAAAATAACAAAAAAATAAAAATAGAACATTGTCATCCGTCCCACATAACGTAAGTAAGAAGGTTGTAGATAAACTGTCGGCTAGTCGTTTTTTTTTTAATGTGAATAGGAAGGCAAGCGAGCAAGCGGGTCACCTGATGATAGGCGATCACCACTGCCCATAGACACCCGCAACCCCGGAGGGATTGCAGTTTTTTTTTTTTTATGTGAATAGGAAGGCAAACGAGCAAGTGGGTCACCTGATGGTAAGCGATCACCACTGCCCATAGATACCCGCAACCCCGGAGGGATTGCAGATGCGTTGCCAACCTAGACGACTTAGATGAAATGCCTCTTGTGCCCGTAATTTCCCCGGCTGTCTTACTCTCCACACCGGAACACAGCAGTGCAAGCACTGCTGCTTTGCGGCAGGATTAGCGAGTAAGATGGTGGTAGCGATCCAGACGGACCTTGCACAAGGCCCTACCACCCGCGTGATTGTAGTCGTGTTGCTAATTTGACCATGAAGTTTTTTTAACCACTGCTTGTCGGATTGAATTCAAATTTGGTATAATATACAGGTGACGGCACGTAAGTCTAACGTGGCGTACGCCTGCCCGCGACACCCGCACTCCCCCGCGATACCTTATTTTCGACTACTGCGCATCAACGGTCATCGCTAGACTTACGTGCCGGCACTTGTTCATACACAAACATAAGTATTGACGTGGTAGGCCTAGTTGGTAGCGACCCTGCCTGCGAAGCAAGCTTCCCGGGTTCGAATCCTGAAGGGCATATATTTGTGTGATGAGCACGAATATTTGTTCTGCAGCATGTCTAGCACGAGCGCGCAAGAGTCTTTTATTATTATTATTACTGTTCGTTCTAAAAAGAGACGGGTATTCTAAATCGCGCGCGAGGACGACCTATACGCCCACAATCAGCTAAGCGTGGCCGTTAGGTCTTTTTACCTTAGGCCCCGTCTTCCCCGTAAGGGATAAAGACGAGATTTATGTATGTATGATTGTTGCCGGCAGGATTCGCGAGTAAGATAGTGGTAGCGATCAGTGGTCTTACCATGACATCTTAATGCGATCCAGTTTAGGTTCGCTCGCTGTCAGATTCATACTAAAAGTGACAGCTAAAACTTGAACTGAGTCGGTATTGACAACATTTCATATTTCTGAGCCTGTAATTTTAATGGTTCTCTGTATTTTGTTTGAAAAGATGAACATGCTGACAGTTTAATTTTTTCGCTAGGGCTTGTATTTAATTTATAATCAATTTATTAATTTGTGCTTATTCTAAAAGGGCGTAACTCCGATACTATCACAGAATACACACTTATCCCTTTGTATTTTCTCTATAGAAAAAAAACTGACGTTAATTTCAAATTGTCAATGTCATATTATCTCCAATATTCGATTTTCGAAGTTCACTTCGTGCTGTTCCGCTCATACTAATAGTCATTATCTTGAGAGTGAGAGAGAAGGTATGCAACGAACTTCGAAAATAGAATTTCAGAGTTGCCCCCTTTGTACTTTGAAGTTGTCAAAAATACAAACTTATGATCGCTTATTTTTTCTCGTGAAAAAAGCAAAGGCGTTTCACCTATCCTGTGGTAGTTTTGATAAAATTAGGACATATTTTAATTATTTTTTATTTTATATAATAAGCGATATTAAAATTATATAAACATATAGCAGTGATCAAGAGGCAAAATGCTTTCGAACCATATATACATTTTCAGGTGTTATAAAAATGAAACGTTGTCAATTAGGACGTCATGGTAAGGCCCCAGTACGCTTATTGTCTACTCGCTTGCAATCGCCATCGTGTTCATTTTGACAGTTCATGTATGGGCTGACAATTGGCATCGGAATCAGCTAGCTGTCACATTCCTACAAGAACTGTCAAAATGAACACGATGGCGATTGCGAGCGAGTTAGACAATAAGCCTACTGGACAGACTTTTTAAAAAGGTTCGAATTCAATCGTATAAATTTTCAGACCTCATTAAACACCACTTAACCTAATTAAGGGAAGCCATTGCCCGACTGTGAGTGCGGCGTAAGCTGACATAAGCGTGTATTGAATAAAGATTGCCCGTCAATGTCGCAGCCGTGACCGTGGACGTGGGTTCGAGTCCGATTTTAACCAAGTGCCCGTGAAAAAAATGCTACGCAACTTGGCTAATTTGTACGGAACCCTCGGTGCGCGAGGAATACACTGATAAAATCTGTCGCATTGCTCACTCCTTTCTCACTTGTTTCTTATATTTGATGTAAATCATCATCATCACTATACTTCATTTAATTTAGAATGAGAAACCACAATAACATTATATTGCGGCTGGTCAACTATTTCTTACCTAGCAACCAGCACAGTGCAATAGTTTGACAACCGCAAAATAAAATTGTTTTAATGTCACTTTATTTGCGTGGCGTCAATTGTTACTCTAGTACAAATCGTAAAGAGATTACAGTTCACGAGCCGCAATATAATGTTTTTGTAGTTTCTCATCCTAAATTAAATGAAGTATACATAGTAGCGGGTGGTAGGGCCTTGTGCAAGGTCCGTCCGGAACGCTACCACCATCTTACTCGCTAATCCTGCCGCTAAGCAGCAGTGCTTGCACTGCTGTGTTCCGGTGTGCAGAGTAAGACAGCCGGGGAAATTACGGGCACAAGAGGCATTTCATCTAAGTCCTCTAGGTTGGCAACGCATCTGCAATCCCTCCGGGGTTGCGGGTGTCTATGGGCAGTGGTGATCGCTTACTATCAGGTGACCCACTTGCTCGTTTGCCTTCATATTCACATAAAAAAAAAGTATAAGACAAAGTCGCTTTCCGTTGATCCTTATGTATGCTTAGATCTTTAAAACTACGTAACGGATTTTGATGCGGTTTCTTTTAATAGATAGTGATTCAAGAGGAAGGTTTATATCAGTGATGGGCAAACTACGGCCCGCGGGCCAACTCCGGCCCGCGATAGAATTTAATGCGGCCCGCCGGCGTTCCTTCGAATTGGAGTGTTATGGCACAGGATGACGATATTTAGACGGTGCTGCTGTATAAAATAGAATAATAGATGCGAACTTTGATAAACAATTTATCACAGGATGCGAAGGCAAAGGAGCCAGCTAGACTAGCCACGTAGTTCATGCGTCATGTGTTAAAAAAATTGCATTTTATTATAATTTTGGCCCTTCCTTAAAATATCTGTGATTTTCTGGCCCGCCATGAAAAAAGTTTGCCCACCACAGGTTTATATGTATAATTCTACGCGGACAAAGTCGCGGGCAGAAGCTAGTGTTATATAAACCTAGGTCAAGAGTTTATAAAATTCATTTTGTATGGGCACACTTCACATGTCGACTATTGTAGACCGTATTTATTTATTTAAAAGGTTATACTTAAAACATGGAAAAACATAGAATGTACCAGTTGCTTCTCTTCCCGTGCAGATGGTAAAAGCCCATCGAGGGAATGGGCGAAAATCATAGGAATCATGTTATGTTATAGGCGATGCGGCTAGCAACCCATCACTATTTTGATTCTATTTTACGTCTACACGCCCACAGTCTTGCTAAACGTGTCCTGTAGGTCTTGTCACTTTAGGCTCTGTCTACCCTGTGTGAGATAAGGACGTGACTTGTGTATGTAAGTGTAATGTTATACTAAAAGGTTGGCAGTAATCTAACTATCTAACTATAATATTATAAATGCGAAAGTATGGATGGATGGATGGATGGATGTTTGTTTGTTTGTTACTCAATCACGCCAGAACGGCCCAACGAATCTGGATAAAATTCGGCACATAGGTAGAGAAAAGTCTGGAATAGCACATAGGCTACTTTTTATCCCGGAAAATCTCATAGTTCCCACGGGATAGCCATAAATATGTCAAAGGTCGTAGCTGCGTAGAGTTGACACGTAAATAATTTTTATCAGTTCTTCAACCTAATTCTACGCGAAGTCGCGAGCAGAAGCTAGTATATAATACTCGTGGTTATGCATGTCTGCAGTTCGGTATGTTCTGTAACACATCTATATATAGCTCGGCGCAAATAGAACGTCAACCACTAACGGTTCGCCGTATTTATAGACATGGTTCAGTTTAGACGACGTGCTAAGCGAGACTTCCACGTAAAACTTGTCGGTTCGTCTGTCTTTGCGGTTCCGTGTCTACCTCAATCGGCAGCGGCAATCATCTTCACGGCTCAGTGAGCCTGGGGTCCGCTTTGACATAATCCCAAGATTAGACGTGGGCATTAGCTTTTACAGAAGCGACTGCCATCTGACCTTCCATCCAACCAACCCAGTAGGCTTATTGTCTAATTCGCTCGCAATCGCCATCGTGTTCATTTTGACAGTTCTTGTATGAATGTGACAGCTAGCTGATTCCGATGCCAATTGTCAGCCCGTACATCAACTGTCAAAATGAAGACGATGGCGATTGCGAGCGAGTTAGACAATAAGCTTACAGAAGGGTAACTAAGCCTTATTGGGATTGGTCCGGTTTCATCATAATGTTTTCCTTCACCGAAAAGTTCATGGTAAATTTCAAATGTAATTTCGCACATAAATTCCGAAAAACTCAGATGTGCGAGCCCGGGATTCGAATCCGCGACCGCGACCCTCTGCTTGAGAGGCCACAGGTCAGACCACGGCAATGTTTCCGTCAAAATCGTCAGTTTCAAAACAAGATTTCAGAGAGTCAACACTGTACTTAAATTTCTAAACGACACTGAAAATCAGAATACAGAAAAATCCGAAATATAAAGCTATGTCCGGGAATCGAATCCGGATCATCATTCCGTGATGCGTGCTATACCGCTACACTACCCATAGCAGGTAAAATTCGAAGGCTTACTCACCTGCTATGGGTGGTGTAGCGGTACAGCACGCATCACGGAATGATGAGGATCCAGGTTCGATTCCCGGCCATAGATTTACCTGCTATGGGTGATGTAGGGGTAAAGCAAGAATCACGGATTGATCAGCTTTACTTCTCGAATTTTTTCATGTATTCTATTTTTCAGTAGCGTTTCGAAATAAAATATGCCGAAATATTTTATCGATTAGTGACCCCGGTGTCTGATTTGATTACTCAAAAACATAATGATTTATTCAGTGCAAGGCACCAATGCCACGGCCAAGGTCACACATAATATATTATAGGTACATACTTCTGTATAAATTAAATAGTAAAATTTGGATCAATTTTCATTCGACCTTCCTTGAAACATATTCGTCCATAATCTAGCCTTGACCGCGCGGCAAATGATAACAATATACATCCGAATGAGGCTTATTTGTTAGTCGAAATTTAATAAGTTTTAGCTAAAATAGTCGACCGAATGGCCTAGTGGTTAGAGAACCTGACAATGAAGCTCGAGGTCCCGGGTTCGATCCCCGGTCGGGGCAGATATTTGTATGAAAAATACGAATGTTTGTTCTCGAGTCTTGGATGTTTAATATGTATTTAAGTATGTATTTATCTATACAAGTATGTTTATCCGTTGTCTAGTGCCCATATCACAAGCTTTGCTTAGTTTGGGGACTAGGTCAATTGGTGTCAGTTGTCCCAAGATATTTATGATATTTATTAAAAAAAACTATTTTATAACAAGCTTATTCGCTGACCGCACTTTTTAGAGTTCCGTAGTCAACGAGGAACCCTTATATAGACCGAACTACTGAGTCCTCGCTGCGCTGCGGGGCGCAGGGTAGGCGACCGCGGGGGCCGAGAGAGGTGCGGGCGGCAGGCGCACTCCCCGCCCGCACCGCTCTCGGTCCCCTTTGTCGTCCCACCCCGCGCCCCTGCACCGCGCGGGCCAGGACTCAGTTAAGCGGTCGGTCTATAGTTTCGCTATGTCCGTCCGTCAGTCTGTCCGCCGCTTAGCTCAGATTCTTAGTACTAGGCTGTTACTCGTGTGGCAAAAAGAGTTATGTATTTAAGAATAACAATATTTTATTCACTAAAATGGAGGCGCACTAATGGTCCATTTCGATGTGCACTTTGAGAATGATCCCGTAGAGGGACCGAAACGCGTCAGTGTTTGTGGTGTAGGGGATAGTTAAGTTTTTGGGAATTATATGTGTTTATGTGGCAGTAGTGGAGGGAGGGCTTGCATGTTTTTTTTTATTTATGATAACTTCGGCATAGTACTAGCTACATCCGTAGAAACTAAGTAGTAGATTAGATTTATTAGAAGTTTTCGTAAATAAAAAAAACATGTAGTATATTTCGCACAGGCTTGGGTATCTTACACGTAAGTAGCGGAGTAGCAAGGGAAATATTTTTTGTTTATTTAAATAAGAGTATATTTATATTTCACAAGTCGAGTGTTTCAAGACACGTGTTTCCTACCTGGCCTTATATGGCCTGCCTGAATAAGGTCACGGATTCGAATTCGGACTCGAATATCTCATTGTTTCAACTAAACGTTAAATTTACTGACGTGTCAGACGTCTTTAAAAACCGGCTAAGTGCGAGTCGGACCACGTATATACTCAGTATATACGCGATAAACTCAGTCTATATAGTAGTAGACTAAATAGACCGACTAACCTAGTGGTTAGAGGATCTGACTATGAAGGGTTCGATTTCGGTCGGGGCAGATATTTGCAAGAATTAAAATACGAATGTTTGTTCTCGAGTCTTGGATGTTTAATATGTATTTATCTATATAAGTATGTTTATTTATTATCTAGTATCCATATTACGAGTTTTGTTATTTTGGGACTAGATCAATTGACAACATTTCATTTTTCTGAGCCTATAATTTTAATGGTTCTCTATATTTTGTTTGAAAAGACGAACATGCTGACAGTTTAATTTTTTCGCTAGGGTTTGTATTTAAATTATTATTAATTTATTAATTTTTGCTTATTCTAAAAGGGCGTAACTCCGATACTATCGCAGAATAGACACTTATCCTTTTGTCTTTTCTCTATAGAAAAAAAACTGACGTCAATTTCAAATTGTCAATGTCAGGCCCTATTCTCCAATATTCGATTTTCGAGGTTCGCTTCGTGCTGTTCCGCTCATACTAATAGTCATTATTTTGAGAGTGAGAGAGAAGGTATGCAACGAACTTCGAAAACAGAATTTCAGAGTTGCCCCCCTTGTACTTTGAAGTTGTCAAAAATACAAAATTATGATCGCTTATTTTTTCTCGTGAAAAAAGCAAAGGCGTTTCACCTATCCTGTGGTAGTTTTGGTAAAATTGGGACATATTTTTAATTATTTTTTATTTTTTATAATAAGCGATATTAAAATTATATAATCATATTGCAGTGATCAGGAGGCAAAATGCTTTCGAACCATATATACATTTTCAGGTGTTATAAAAATGAAATGTTGTCAATTGGTGTCAATTGTCCCAAGATTTTATTTACTTTAATCTCTGCCTACCCCTATAGGAAAGAGGCGAGACCGTCACGGTATAATATAGTGTGCTATATAATTCTGAGATGGTACAAATTTATCACCACGTGACTTTTAAACATAACATGAAGGCGTTATGATATGAATAATTGCATTTAGCAAACAGCATTATGCATTTGTATGTGGGTGGTTGAAGATTTACCGATTTACATAGACGATTTCTTCATCCAACTGCGAACGTTAAAACCAAAGGTTTTAGCATCACATTCAGATCAGCATGAAGACGGCACATGCAACCTTTTAACAGTAGCAACGCTGAATTATATGACCTCTACATATATCGGTTCAATTTATTCTATTTATTAATTTAGTTACGTATAGGTTATTAGTTTACGAACTACATATGTGTTGTGTATGCTCTATTTGCGTCTTTCAAAAGAGAAGAAACGTCTTCTTTTTTTCTTTCTTTCTATCTTTCTGTTCTGACATAGTATTTTTTTTATATAAGAGGGGGCAAACGAGTAGACGGGTCACCTGATGGACAGTGATCACCATCGCCCAGGCACACCTGCAAGACTTGGGGAATCACAGGTGCGTTGCCGGCTCTTTCAGGAACAGGTAGGCTCGCTTTTTAAAGATCCCTAAGTTGTACCGCTCGGGGAATGTTGCAGCAGGAAGTTGATTCCAGATCTTCGTCGTACGAGGAAAGAAATTGCGTTTAAAACGCACGGCGCAGTATGAAACAAATTCTCAGCGCCGTTAGTATGTATGCAATGCACGCTTATATCTTTTAAAATACTGAACGGATTTTTATGTAGTTTTCATTGTTAGATAGAGATTCAAGAAGGTTTATACTTATCTATTAGCTGTTGCCCCCGACTTTATCTGCGAAAAAATTGTTTACAGCTATCCTTTCGGAAACTACGCAGTTTTCAGGGATAAAAAGTAGCCTTACCTCTCAGAATTATTTCCGGATATTTCAGCAGCTATACACCGCCCGCTTGAATGAGTCCTCGCCTGCGTGGTGCAGACGCGCGGGGTGGGGCGACAAAGGGGACCGAGAGGTGCGGGCGGCAGGCGCACTCCCCGCCCGCACCGCTCTCGGCCCCCTTTGTCGTCCCACCTAGGGATGCAAGGTTGTTGTAATATCGATAAAAATATCGATAATTATATCGAGGTAATTAAATTTATCTCGGTGAAGGAAAACATCGTGAGGAAACCTGCACACATCTCCGAAGAAATTCAATGGTGTGTGTGTTAAGTTCCCAATTCCCAATCCGCACTGGGCGCGCGTGGGAACTATAGCCCAAACCCTCCAATACACGGAGGAGGCCTATGCCATGAGGCACGCCGAATTTCACGACAGTTTAATAAATAAATACAAAAATAAAGGACAATAACAACAACAACAACAACATGTATTTACTGAAATTGAAGCGAATTCGGAATAAAAAGGCTTATAAAAAAAAATGAAATTATCGATATTCGATAATATCGATGATTTTGATCGATAATATCGATAATATCGAATTTATTTAAATTTAAATAAAACATATGCAGTTCACTGAATAAGTGCTTTATATTAACTCCATAGCTTACTTCTTTTCATCTTAATTTAAAACACGCAGCGCAGTGATCGAAAATACAATACTTACAATAAAGTAAGTAAAGTAATTTGTGTTTTTTTGTTTCGTAGTCCTTACGGACATGCAAAGGGTCTAAGCCCATACAGCCAGAAAGAATAAAGACACAAATAGCGAAACAAGTCCAGGATGTTTTTTATTTGTTTATATTATAAGAAAAGGCTAATGTTCAAAGCCCATACAGCCATATCTAAGGTCGTGAATTATCGATATTTTTTTTAGGATATGATATCGATATTATCATATCGTTATAGCGCAAATATCGATAAAAATATCGATATTTTATCTTCGATATTATCGGTTTTCCGATATATCGTTGCAACCCTAGTCCCACCCCGCGCCCCTGTGTCGCGCGGGCGAGGACTCAGCTAAGCGGTCGGTCTACTACAAACCCGACCTGCTGAAATATTCCGGAAAAATTTGAAGAGACTTGATAGGTATAAAAGGCAAATATGACTGACTGATGGATCAACGCACACCTCGAATGTAAACAGTAGGCTTATCTAACTCGCTCGCAATCGCCATCGTGTTCATTTTGACAATTCATGTATGGGCTGACAATTGGCATCGGAATCAGCTAGCTGTCACATTCATACAAGTACTGTCAAAATGAACACGATGGCGATTGCGAGCGAGTTACACAATAAGCCTACTGGTATAAAAGGCAAACGTGACTGACTTATATAGATCAACGCACAGCTCGAATCTAAACAGTAGGATTATTGTCTAACTCGCTCGCAATCGCCATCGTGTTCATTTTGACAGTACTTGTATGAATGTGACAGCTAGCTGATTCCGATGCCAATTGTCAGCTCATACATGAACTGTCAAAATGAACACGATGGCGATTGCGAGCGAGTTAGACAATAAGCCTACAGATTGGGCTGAATTCGGCTCGCAGATAGTTATGACGTAGACACTTCAGAGTTCAAAAACAAAAGTTCTACGCGAAATCGCGGGCTACAGAACAGAAACATCAAAATGACTGCCAGATAAAATTGTGATGCGTCATTGACTTTTATTTTGGTGATATGTTTACAATGTACAGTCGCCATCAGATAGGTATATCGCAGCGGTCACTGTCCTCAAATATTTCGGAGCAACATTAAGTTTCAATAAATTCGTTACAGTAGATAATGTTAATATTATAACATCATATCACGCAATCCTACTAATATTATAAATGCGAAAGTTTGTGACGATGCGAGTGAGTGTGTATGTTTGTTCCTTCTTCACGCTGAAACGACTGGATAAATTTGCTTCAAATTAGGAACGAAGATAGTTTGTACCCTAGATTAAAACATAGGCTACTTTTATCCCAGAAAATTGCATAGTTCCGCGGTATAGCGATAAACCTGTCTATTGCTAATTCAACGCGGACGCAGTCGCGGGCAGAAGCTAGTTCGTCATAAATATAAGAGCAGCGGCTTTTCAATAAATTATTTAATGTTGCTCCCAAATATTTGAGGGCTTCGCCCGCTGCGATATATCTGATGGCGAATGTACGTAGAGACGGGTATAGTTCGCGTCGCGTAAATAGAGGGCAAGTATTTTCTATACTATAGTCCCAGTATCGTAGCGTGGGTGTCGGCCGCTCGGGGCGGAAGACAATTATGCCGCCCCCTTATTTAGGCATTTCAATGTAATAAAAAAATAAAAAAAGGTTCAAACATTTTTATTATTTATTGTGAAATTTTGCCGCCCGCTAAAAAGTGCCGCCCGTGGCGGACCGATTTTTAAAACTGTATTTGATTTGACCTTAATTGACTATATTTTATTCTATTTGATTTGATCATTTGTATTAATTTTAATTTAATTTATTTTGTCAAGCTTATTATAAATATTTTTTTTAGAACTATAATTGTGCATGCGTAGTTCTGCTGTGGTTGTCGTTTGGTGCAATCCTCCTAAATATATTTGTACGCCTAAAATGGCAAAAAGTGGAGAAACTCATTTTATTATGTCACCTATACTTGTATCACCTACTTTTATCAAATAAATGATTGATTGATTGATTGATTGGTAGTAGAGTAGCAAGGTAGGTAGATGTTTTTTTTTTCGTGTTGTCCTTGTGCAAAAATGTAAAATAAATTTACATGAAAATAAACCTTTTCATGTAAAGTGTAAACAGGTATCACTGAAACTAGGAATACACATACATCTGTATAAACATAATTAAAATGTTTACGATAAACAAGTCTGTCAAGCTATTCTTATCTATCCAATGAACATAGTTGCTCTGCGTCATAATGTCTTGGAATATATTTGAATTTTAATGATTTCCTAAAATATTGTTTTTCAACATTTAGTTTATTTTTATTTTGCAAAAGTTTATAAGCCTGTTGCTATTTAAATAGATTAATGACTTCATATCCTCAATTATATAGCAAAATAAAAGAAAACTTGGTAGTATTTATGAAATTAGATTGTTTTTTTTCTGTTGAAAAAAAAATATCCAAGTTTTTTATACACATTAAAAAGCAGTGTTAGCCTAATTGAAAAGACTACATGTACTGAAATTGTAGCAAATTCGGAATAAAAGGTCTATAATAATAATTATATGAAGAAAACTTGGTACTTAGTATTTATGAAATTAGATTAATTATGGTTTTTTTTCCACAGAAAAAAAATTTTTTAGCCTATTTTCTTGTACATCAAAAAGCTGTGTTAGCCTAATCGTTTGACCTGTGACTTCTCAAGCAGAGGGCCGCGGGTTCGTATCTCAGGCTTGCACCTTGTATTTTTTGGAATTTATACTGAAATTAAATTTGAAATTTACCATTAGCTTTTTGGTGAAAGAAAACATTCTGATGAAACCTGCACACATCTGGGAATCAATTCAATGGTGTGTGATGTACCCAATCCCCACGGGGCCCGTGTGGGAGCTTCAGCCCTTTCAGTCTGATGGGAGGCCTGTAGCATTGGAATGTATTAAAACTGGAGACTGGAGATTGATGAGGTTTCTTGAAATATGTGAATACTTCTAAGTATAATTTTTATTTATAAGCCTTTTTATTCCGAATTCACTACAATTTCAGTAAGTACATGTTGTTGTTATTGTCGTTTATTTATTAAATTGTCGCGTAATTCGGCGTGCCTCATGGCATAGGCCTCCTCCATGTATTGGAGGGTTTGGGCTATAGTTCCCACGCGCGCCCAGTGCGGATTGGGAACTTAACACACACCATTGAATTTCTTCGCAGATGTGTGCAGGTTTCCTCACGATGTTTTCCTTCACCGAAAAGCTAATAAGTATGATGTTGTCTCCAAAAGGGCTGACAGTAGGTATAAAAAAAGTATGCTAAGAACCTAAAAAATTAAATGCCTAATTTATATTATTTCGATTTGTATTATTGTATTTAGAAGAACATATTAAAAAGTTTTGATCTTAAAAAATACTTTTGCATTAATTTGAAACTATACGAGCAAAAATAATGAGTCACTTCTCATAGAACTTTGTAAGAAAATGGACCCATTACCAGAGATGTACAAAATGGTTTTAAAAAAGCATTTAAATACAAAATGCAAAATACTTTTCAGATTTACTATTTCAAATGCAAAATACCAAATCGTTTTGCGTTTTGTATTTCAAATGCTAAATGCAAAATAGGTATTTTCAAAATACTTTTTCAAAATAAAATACCTTTTTACCAAATCGAATGATTTATATTTATTTTAGGTATTTATCATGAGAAATATAATAGAGATACAATGCCGAGCCAAATGGCACCTCACTCTAGTCAGACATAAGGCGCGCACTCTGACCAAAGAAGAAAAAAAACCGGCCAAGTGCGAGTCCGACTCGCGCACCAAGGGTTCCGTACAAATTCGCCAAGTTATTGAAAAATCCGGTGTTAGCAGAGCCCTGCTCTTAAGCAAAATGTAGGCAGTGTGAGGTCATTTTATATTGGTTACTTATACAGAACAGACAGACACTAATTATTAAAAAAAAACTACTTACTAGATTTCGTTCAAACCAATTTTCGGTGGAAGTTTGCATGGTAATCTACATCATATGTTTTTTTTAAATTTAATCATTCTCTTGTATTAGAAGTTAAGAAGTTACAGGGGGGGGGGGGGGGGGGGGGAAATTAAACCACTTTGGAAGTGTCTCTCGCGCAAACTATTCAGTTTGGAAAAAAAATATACTAGAAACCTCAATATCATTTTTGAAGACCTAAGACAATAACTTGGCGAATTTGTACGGAACCCTCGGTGCGCGAGTCCGACTCGCACTTGGCCGGTGTTTTTCTATTTTTGTGTGGTAATCTTAATGCAGTTTACAAAATACATCTTACTTACCAAGTTTCAACAGTAGGTATAGGTTCTATAGTTTCGGAAAAAAGTGGCTGTGACATACGGAGGGACAGACGGACAGGCGGACATGACGAAATCTATAAGGATTCCGTTTTTTCCATTTGGCTATGGAACCCTAAAAATGGGCACGCATGGCTACCAGGCGCCTCTATCTGTCATATTCGGCAATACAAGCGTCATTCATTCGTTCATTTCATTTTGTTTGACTGGTAATGTTGGCTAAACTTAATCAAAAAGTATTTTGCATTTTGAAATGAATATTAAAAATGCAAAATACATCTCAAAAAGTATTTCAAATAAAATACAAAATGCTTTTTACTAAAAGGTATTTAAATGCAAAATACAAAATAGGTATTTTGCATTTTGTATTTGCATTTTAAATAGAAGTAATTCAAATAAATCGCATCTCTGCCCATTACATTATATTTGCTAGTCCGTGTAGTTGCCCTACAAATGTGGCGTGCATCCCATGGGAACTTTGTTTTTTCTCAGGATAATTTGGGATAGATGGGATAGTGAAATTATTTATCAATAAAAGAACATTTTTTAATTGATTTTAATAGTTTCAGAGATCATCCCCTTCAGAAAAACAAATTAAACAAAGTTTATTATCTGTATATTAGTATAAATGGGTCTCCTTATAAAACTAAGAGTGCCAAATTTCATATTATTAAATAGAAGTAAAGTTGACAGTTTATAGATGTAACTCAATACTTGATCATAATATTATCACAGATGCACTATGGTAATTCAACACTTTTACCACAAAAAAGAAAGTGTGCCGAACAATAGACAAACCCACCAAGGTAAACAAATCAAAAGTAACCAACTTTCAAAGAAACCACAGATTTTCTCCGTATTCCCACGCTCAATTTCCATTTACAATGTTTTTAAAAACATTAACGAATGGACAGTACGTCAGCAGACGCGCAAAAACTACTTCCTAATTAAACTTATTGTTATAAACACGGTAAAAACAAGTTCCTGTAACATTGTCGCTAAGTTCATTACGACAACTAGTTGCCAGTTCAGGCCGTGCGAAAATCTCGGGCGAGGAAAGATTTCACCTAGTTAGTTTACACTCATATTATAGACCGCTAGACGTAGGTCACCCGCATGATAACCGCGTAAGTAATTCCTTACGTTTTTACGCCATTCGACACCGCTGGAGCAACCGGCCTTCCAAATTAAGACATAACAGAATGTGCTCAATTTGTAAAAACACACTAACCTTTTTACGGGTATTACGGCGTCTCCAGCGCGCAGATGTAATTCCGTTCAATGGTCAACTCAACAAAAACCACAAAAGTTAACAATTAGTAACTATTTCACACAATAAACGTTTGGTTTTTTAATATTTTCTTTTATGACACTCGCGGACGTGAGCGACGGAGCGCGAAGCGACGCACGCACAGATTGTATAAAAAAAAGTCTTCTATTTCTACGTGCGTTTTGGTGTTGCCAATGTGACCTTTTTGAAGGTTTCGAAAGTGAAATACTCACAAAGTCTTGTATTAAACGGGTTCAAATCCAAGAAAACTGTTTTAAAATCTCAACATCTGATTTGTTTCACCAGGGTTACAAAGTCATATTCCATAAATAATACAAAACTGTGTACGAAATGGTTTTTTTCAAAAAAGATTTCGTGTATTCACTTCTGAACGAAAATTGAAATGTCAGTGTCAAAAACAACCATCGATTATTCGACTTTTTGATTCTAATCGACACAATTTCTTTGCCCGTATTTACGATTAATTGAACAAATGAGATAATTTTATCGTGCTTTTATCACAAGCTGCTGAATTAAACAATGATTAAAGCAATTCTGGTGTTTAATAACCATGGGAAGCCACGACTGTCTAAATTTTATCAATATTTTGTAAGTAATCTAGAGTTATTTGCAATTTTATCAAAGTTCTGAATAAATAAGGATGATTAAACTGTCTATTAAACTTTCTACAACGAACGTTCAATTATTAGGGCCTAGGAGTGCATTTTACATTAACAGTTTTTACCAAAAAAAAACCACTTTCACTATTAAAAAAAGTGATTAGAAACGCCCCTAAGTTGTTAGGCTCGTGTTTTAATGTGTTAATATTCGAATATCTTTATTTTAAGAACATTAATAACAAAATAAATGTTGGCTAACCATTTTTAGTTTAAAATTTTGCTTAGAAAATTAACAAAATATCAGTCAAATATTAGTAACCAATACACACTGACTTCCTTTCTAATCTTTCAGAACGAGGATATGCAGCAGCAGATAATAAAGGAGACCTTTCAACTTGTATCCAAGAGGGATGATAATGTGTGCAATTTTCTGGAGGGTGGAAGGTAATTTTTCTTTTTCCTGTTAGAATGTTCCGGAGTGGTGAACTAAGGAACACCTCAAGTTGCTAAAGTAGTTTCAGCAAAATTGTTGGGAGTGTTGGGACTGCTAGGCTGTATTCAGGATCTGGGCTGACATGGATAGTGCCTACAACTCTACGCGAAATAGAATCTGTTGAGTTTCAGAAACTATTCTGATGATAACTATATGTAAATAGATAGAAAAATTCAAACGCTTACTCACCTGCTATGGGTGGTGTAGGGGTATAGCACACGTCACGGAATGACAAGGACCCTGGTTCGATTCCCGGCCATAGCTTTACTTTTCGGATTTTTCTATGTGTTCTAAATTTCAGTGTCATTTAGAAACTATATGTACCTCTGATAGTAAGATCTAATTATATCAGATGTTTACAAATCGTTTTACATCTCTATACTACAATCCACCAATGCTTAGTTAATAATATTAAAATGCAAACATGTGTCTGTCAGTGATATAACTGTAACATCTGGGGCCCGCGGCAAATTCATCAGATGGGGGCCCTTCCTCAATATAAAGAAGTGCATCATCGTCCCTCTGTGCTCCGGGCCAAGCTAGTTTGGGGGCCCGTAGAGCTAGGGGCCCTGGCATTACAAGTCCTGCCATCCTTTAGTTATGCCACTGGTGTCTGTCAGTCTGTCTATCTGTTACCTCTTCATGCAGAAAAGCAATTTAGTAGGAATTAGGTATCATTACATAGCATAAAACAAAGTCGCTTTCTCTGTCCCTATGTCCCTATGTATGCTTAAATCTTTAAAACTATGCAACGGATTTTGATGTAGTTTTTTTTAATAGATAGAGTGAATCAAGAGGAAGGTTTATATGTATAATACATGCATAATATACCGTGCGAAGCCGGGGCGGGCGCAGGGCCGTCTTTAAACTATTTGAGGCCCTGGGCACATTAGGATCATGGGGCCCCTATGACCTAAATATCGGTTATCATTTGGTAATCTGGCAGGAACTAGGGGGCCCCATTCGATCGCGGGGCCCTGGGCACGTGCCCATAGTGCCCAGTGGAGAAGAGGGGCCTGGGCGGGCCGCTAGTATAGTGATAAGCAAATTCAGGGCAGAAAGTCACAGACAACACCGTAAATTGGTGTCTCTTCCAATTCCATTGATGGTACTACTTGGATAATGATGATGGAACAAGTGGGAATAGACCTGGAAATCTAACGTTGTCGTTGTCGTTGTTGTAAAGAGTTATTGTATTGTATTGTTGTCTTGTTGCAGTCTGATTGGTGGCTCAGACTACAAACTGATATACAGGCACTACGCCACTCTGTACTTTGTGTTCTGTGTGGACAGCTCGGAGAGCGAACTCGGCATACTGGATCTTATTCAGGTATGTTATACTAAGCCAAAACCAGTAGCCTAGTGGTTTGACCTATGGCCTTTCAAGCAGAGGGTCGTGGGTTCGAAACTCTTGAGTTTTTCGAAATTTACTGAGCTTTTCGGAGAAGGGAAACGTGAGGAAACCCACACATGCCTGTGAAGCGATTTAGATGTGTGAAGTTACCAATCCGGGTGGGAACTATAGTCCAAACTCTTGAGAGGCTTTTTTTTTTATCTAAAGTTTTTACGGGGCTTAAGCACACCTGTGTGACTATGCCAGTCCCATTGGTTGTCTCTTGGGTCAGATTCTTCAAACACTCCCTTGCCCTTTTACCGGATTCTCTTGGAGCAAAATATTTCACGAACCTGTGTATTCATACTGTGTTTTCTGATGCCGGAGAACTCAATATTGTTGTTGTCATCTTATGTTACCATTTTGTACCTTATAAGGAAAGAACGGTACCCTGGTACCCTTTTGTAGAATCACTCTGTGGTCCGTCTCTATCTGTCCGTTTGTGCGTCTGTCTGTCGACACCCTTTATAATCCACAACGCAAAAATTATAAAAGTGTATGTATAAATTGTTATGTTAGATTATTTAAATGTTGCAGGTGTTTGTGGAAACTTTAGACAAATGCTTTGAGAATGTTTGCGAGTTGGATCTGATCTTCCACGCTGACGCAGCCCACCAGGTATGTATACTTATATACTACGGCATATATTTGACGACTACAGGTTTTTTGAAGTGTAAACTTCTTTAGTGGTGTTGAGCGCTTTTTGGGATGGGTAAAAAAATGTTAAACTCGCGTCAGGAGTAAGACGGAGGGAGAGTTTAAGTACTAGGATATCAGGATCCTCTAAGAGCTTATTTTGAAATACGAATGAATCGCGTTCGATTTTTGAAGTGTTTTTCTGTTGAGTCGTGGAGCAAAAGTACTAGGGCATCAGCACATTGTTAGAGGTCTGTCAATATAGATAATACGTACGTTTTTTTTGTAAGCGGCCAGTACGGTACGGGTCTTGAGCGTTATGGAGGTTTCAACATTAAAATCTAATCTAAGCTGCTGTTCTCACTACTGCCGACACTCCCGGGGTGCTACTTGTCGCTTTTTTTTTTTTTTTAGGCTTCCGCACCCAAAGGTTAAAAACGGGACCTCATTACTAAGACTCCACTGTCCGTCTGTCTGTCACTTGGCTGGATCTCATGAACCGTGATAGGATACTACGGCATTTTTTGATTTAAACTGTCTATTTGGAGGTAACGCTCATAGAGGCTCAGAAAATTAAGGGTTGTTGAATGATTTATTTGTCGAATTAAAAATTTGTCGAATTAAAAGTTGTCGAATTTAACATTTGTCGAACATTTGTGTCTGTGAATCCAACAAAAGGTGTATTGTTTTGGTTTCAGGTTTTGGACGAGCTAGTTATGGGCGGTATGGTTTTACAGACCAACATGGCGGACATCTTGTCCAGATTACAGGAACAGAACAAGATGCAGAAGGCGGAGGTTAGTTTTTACAAGATTTTTACAAGCTGGGCCCTATTTTATAAAGTTACAATTTACAAGCGGAAGTCTCTTTTTGACCCTATGTGTTAGATAGAGACTTCCGCTTGTAAATTGTCACTTGTAGCTTTATAAAATAGAACCGTGGTTGATTTATTGTTTGTTTCCGAAGTAAAAGTTTTATAATTGACGCCTATCTCAAATTACTGAATTTATTATAAAAAAAGAATTAGTACTTCTTCAATACCTACCAAAATAACGTTATTTAAAATTTTAGTAGTACACGGACTTTAACAAGAAAGGTTACCTAACGGTTAGAAAGAAAGAAGACATTTATTCATTTTGCAAGACACACACATATAAGAGCCTGTACACACAATTTTATAGAAGAGAAACAACAAAAAATAACGCAGACATGAAAATTAGATCATCAGTGTTGTGTGCAAATTAAGGGTTACTTTAGACTAGTTAGAAAAGACAGTTTTAAAAAATAAATAATAGCAAGTTTAAATTTAAAATCCCTGGAATATTGTCATTGTTTTGATATCGTTTTATATTTTCCAGTTACCGATTTTTAAAAAGTGGTTTTCAATAAAAAGACATGCCAAAATCGTTTACTCACCTTCTTTCTAATGCTAAAAAATCGAAGTACATATATACGGAGTGTTTGTTATCACTACATAGTATAAAACAAAGTCGCTTTTTCTGTCCCTAAGTCCCTATGTCCCTATGAATGCTTAAATCTTTAAAACTACGCAACGGATTTTGATGCGGTTTTTTTTTTAATAGATAGAGTGAATCAAGAGGAAGGTTTATATGTATAATACATGCATAATATACCGTGCGAAGCCGGGGCGGGTCGCTAGTACCCATTATATGGGATTCAACAACACTACACACAATATATACTACGGACAATATAGATCCTTATTTGTGTTTCTAGGCGGGTATATCGGCGGCGCCGGCGCGCGCGGTCTCCGCTGTCAAGAGCATGAACCTCCCGCAACAACTGCGCGACATGCGCCTCCCGGACCTGCCGCAAGCCATCAAGGTACCAGCTTCCCTTATGTTAAACATCCGCATATTTCACTACCCCGGCCCACTTATATGGTTCATTCAGGATAGCATTAGAATCTAGAATTTAGCATTAGAATCTCTATAATAGGTAGGTATGGTATTTTCATTCTTACTTGTCCTATTTGGTAAACAAAATTCTAACCTCGATGTGCATATTTTTGTGAAGAATAAGGTGTATTATGTGTGACACACTTGGGTCGTACCACGAGGGTGGGGGGCGCGGCTGCTGAAATGGCAGCCCTTCAAAAAAGGGAAAAGTACTCTGCGCTCGCAAATTATTTGTTTGTCCCGCTTGCGGTGGAGTGGAGACGTCTGGCTGTTGGGGTTCCGAGGCGTTACAGTTTTTGAAGGAAGTGGGGCGCCGTCTGCGTGGGAGAGGTCTTGACCCTCGCTCCGGGTCTTTTCTGGTGCAAAGGTTGTCCATCGCTGTACAGCGTGGTAATGCTGCGAGTGTGATGGGCACCTTTGCGCCGGGAATGACGCGGGGCGGGTTGCTTGATTGATTGTGTTATTTTTTTTTTTTTTTTTTTTTGTTTATTTATTGTTTGTTATTTATTTGATTGTATTTTTTTTGACGTATTTGTTATTATGAATAAATTATTATTACAAAAAAAAAAAACAATAAAAATTAAAAAAAAAAAAACAAATAAAAAGTTATCAAATAAACCTGAGGTAATATTTTGTACATAATTTTGCTGATATTTTAGCTCCAGTTCCTTTATTTACGATGAAATAATTAAAAAATAACAAAATGAGACGTTTTGAGGTTAGAATTTTGTTTACCAAATAGGACAGGCAAGAATGAAAATACCTTAGGTGAATATGTGCGTATAAACACTTTGTAAATACGTTTTAGTTTTATCTTGCCCTACTTATTTTACTAAGGTCGATGGGTTTTTTTAGAAATTATTTAATACTTTTTAAATGTTTGTATCCGGGGATTTGTACAAAAATTTTAATTGTGATTTTTATTAAGTTTAATTTCTTCGCGGACGAAGTCGCGGGCAGAAGCTAGTTGTATTGTAAAGAACAATTTTTCCTTCTTAATTCTATCCTGAATGGAGCGAGTAGTAACATTTTCGATGCGACGATATTAAATTACTACTAGATGAAAACCCGGCTTCGCTCGGGTGAAATTTGAATCATAATACACTTGTAGGTACAAAATGTAGGTAGAATGTGTAGGCATTATTTCGAATCACTGTTTATTATTTTAATACAAAAAAATAGGTAGGTAAGTGATAGCATTCACAATAACTGAAATTATCTGCAAGAATATATCCGTGCATGGCGTGAACAACTTGATAAGTTCAAAATAGCAATTTTACAGGGCGGCCATTTTAAAGTTTGTAATTTTCTCCAAAATCCGTTTTTATTTTGAATTGGGAATGCATGATTATTTTAAAAGTGTGTTTGGTGATTTTTCTATTGATACGAATAACCAACCATCCTTACCTACGGAAAAAAGTTTCAGATTTGACGACCGGATAGTCTAGTGGTTAGTGACCCTGACTATGAAGCTAGAAGTCTCGGGTTCGAATCCCGGTAGGGGCAGACATTTGTATGATGAATACGAATGTTTGTGCCCGAGTCATGGATGTTGTATGTATTTAAGTATGTATTTATCTAAATTATATAAGTATGTTTATCCGTTGCTTGGTACCCATAGCACAAAGCTTTGCTTAGTTGGGGACTGGGTCAGTTGGTGTAATTTGTCCCATGGGGTCCATAATTTGTCCCATAAAATTTTTGGTCATAATTTTTAAATCCATAACGTTTTTTGTCATAAATTTTGTTGGTCATAATATTGATAGTCATAAGATATTGGGGCTCTATCGTTTGCCCGAATTTCATATGCCATAAATGTATTGCTTGACATAATGATCATTTGCCATAACTCTTTTTTCTCTTTATTTGTTAATTATTCAGGATTGTTATGAAACAAACCTAACCTAACCTATAGAGTTCTACAGGATTGCTATTGCAATGCTCCTGAAAAAATTACGGTTTCAGAGAAAAAAAGGGTTATGGCAAATGATCATTATGGCAAACATTACATTATGGCATATGAAATTCGGGCAAAAGAGGGGCTCCGTAAAATATTACGTCATAAAGTGAAGTTACTATTATCATTGGTCATAATTATTCTAAGTCATAATGTTTATTAACATAACAATCGATGTATTACTTGTATGACTTTTCATAATAATTAATGTCATATTATTACTTATAATAATTGTTTGTAAGGCTTTTATCGCAGTGTATAATTTTTGTTAGTCACAACATTTGTTGGTAATAACATTCAATGACATGATTGTATGATATATCATAATATTACTGGTAATAAAATCGCATATTATAATTGTTGAACGTCATAAATTATTGTTAGTCATAAAATTAGTTCGTAATAACATACTATCGTAACACTAACATATTTACCATTTTGCATTTCTAAAAGTGCCACCCGAGTTAAAAACCCGAGTGGGTACTTCAAGGAGTAGTAGGAGGGTAGTTGTCCTTATTTATTTAGTGAAAAAATATGCATAGGGATAATTAAAAAAAAAAACCTAACATCGAAGGCTAAGGCGGTAGCTACGCTTCGCTTCGCTCCCGCCTTAGCCTTCTGAACCTAACCTATCCGACTCGCTTTTTTTCTGGTCCATCTTGCTCGCTCGCTTCGCTCGCTCACTAAAATACTAAGAAAATGAAATTAGTTATGCTGTTACAAATTATGAACATCGAAGATTATTACGTCACAATATATGTCTAAAAATATTTCTGAATATGTATCGATATGCCTTCAGATCTTATGAATTTAATTTAAAGTACCCAGTAAACGTTATTCAATGGATAAATATTACTAAAAACAGTTATGATTTTAAGATATATGTCCTAAAGTATTTCTGAATATGTATCGATATGTATTTTAATATTATAGATGTCAATTTTATGACTTTTGTCGTGTATGATATTCCAAATTATACACCACAATTATTATAATTAATGAGCGGTATGAACTTCAACTTTTATGACTATTGATACTTATGTGCATAAATAATATGACCATCAAATTCTGACTTGCGAAATTCGGAGTAAAAAAATTATGGGACAAAAAGGGATCCCGTGCAGGGGTGAAACGAAAAATCAAAAACAGCACGGAAAACAATAACAACACCAACGAACGGAAATAATTTCGAACACGCGAACATTGTTGACATTAAACGTGAGTTGGCCGTTAAATTCACACACATCTACAGATCTATGACGTTGACATATAGACAAAACTTTTTTTTAATATTTCTGTACGAAGGCGATTGGGATCCTGCCAAAATTAACAAATTATCAAACAGCGAAAAATATTTATTATTAATAAACAAAGATACGTAGAAGCATAATATTCAAGTTAGTTTCTTAAAAAAGTCCATTCTATCAAATAAAGGTGTTAAAAGCACAGCTTAAAAAAAAATGAACAATGCCAATTTCAATAAAAATTACCATAGTGGTTTAGTGACACGAACAATCTACAGACGGCGCCACTTAGCCGTTGCTTCTTTTAGCTACAAATGTCATCGTGTACTACAGATTCAAGCAGTTTTTTTTTTATTTGATATGCATTGGCGTACTGCTTGACTGCCGTATAAGGGCCGCCGAGTAGTGATGTAACGAATAAATTACTGCGAATGTTATGCGAATATAAAAAAAAATTGAGGGTATCTAGTAGTTGTTTAATTATATAATTTTCGCCGCCCGGTAAGGGAGATAGCCCCATTGGCTTGGCGCTAAATTAAATAGCCCATCTGGCAACATAGAGTGGAATGACATTTCAATCAGATGCGTTCGTTCGTCTCAACTCGGCTATTCTAGGAACAAAAAACAAACGGAACGTACTTCGTTTGTACGGGACTGCCACCAAAGTCACCAAGCCATAGACAAATGGTGCCAAATTTTAACAAAAACTGAATATTCGCATTTGCTTTCGCGAATGTCGAAAATGTGACATTCGTTACATCACTACCGCCGAGTGACTGAATAAAAAGTTTTTATTTTTATAAAATATATGACTCGACGGAAATATCTGAAACTTTTTTCCGTAGCTGAAGATGGTTATTCCTATCAAAAGAAAAATCACCAAGTACTTTGAAAATAATCATCCATTCCCAAATATTATATTTTTTCTATGGTTATATTGGCCAATCTCAGGTTTAAGAAAAATCGCACGGCGTATGTGCGCTAGCATGAAACGGAACGTTTGTCGTCCTCCGGTGTCAGTTTCGCGCTAGTCTGTGGTGTCCAATATGGCGACTGCGATTTGTCCATCAGAACCGTTAGAATTTTACAAAATACTCGACAATCCGAATTTTGCGGATATATGTTGTCGATCGAGTCTACCGTAACCGGTCACGAAATTATTAATATAGATACGATATTTTGTACTTTGTTCTTTGTTTCTGTATTGTTTTGTACTGATTTGTGGTGATCAATAAAGAGTATTAAGAGTATTGGTACTGTATTGTATTGTAAATTGTTGTATATTTGCAGGATCTGAAATTCTGACCTATACCTCAGGCGTACCCAGCCACGCCAGTCGCCCTAGCCACAAACATATTAAACACTATATACCCAGATAAATATCAGAACCTCCAAAAACCTGAGTTGTCCAACAAATTCTTCGGTTCAGAAACACTTAGCACCAAATTCGCCGAAAGTTTCACAGAGAATTATCAGCAGACCGAGGGTATTAATTTTCCGAATTACGAAAGCCACAAGGCGGAAGGTTACCAGGATTTGAGTGGGAGCACTGTGGAGTACTATGGGGAGAGAAGGAGACGGAAGAAGAAGAAGATCGTGAAGAATTAAGGGGAAATTCGACGATTTTTTTTTGGTAGACGTGTCGCTTCGTCCAATTTTTGTTTCGCCAAATTTTATTTCCACCAAAGCTGTTGTTGGCAGTTTGTGATGAAAATGTGGTGGAATATTTAGTCGAAATTTGAAACATTCCATTGATATTTTTGGCTCTTTGATTTTCACGCGATTTCGCTGTTTTTCTAATAATAAATGATTTTAAATTATAACAGAATAAATAAAAGGTTTATAAAATGTGGTTTACGGCAAGGCGTTTTAAAAGCTTGAATAATACGTATAAATAATTGTATTTAGCTTGTAAGGAATATATTTTATGTTACACATAGCATTGTAGTTTTTGTTTCGTTTAAAAATTACCACCCTTTTTATTATTAACTTCTAACGTATGTATGTAATGTACGTATGTTTGTCCGGATAGAATCTTGCAACTCAATTTTGAAGCAGATTTCTTCACCCGATTGATCTGAAATTTTGAATACTGGTGTAAGTCGGATACCAATACAATAATCTGGTAGTAGAATTCTGGTGACCTTTTCAGGACCGTCTCTGCAGAAGGGAACTGTTCAACCGTTGGTCTGATTGACTTGAAATTTGGTATATATACGTGGTAAGGTTCAAAAGTTTCCGGCCTAATAATGAAAATTAACGTTTAGGTTAAAAAATATATTTTTATTTTTCAATGTAGTCTCCTCCTATTGTTATACATTTTTCAGATCGTTTGATTAACATTTCTATGCCTTTAAAAAAATATTCGGAAGTTTTGTCTTCGAAATGCTCGCAAACTGCAGCAGCGACCTCATCATTGGACGAAAATTTTCTCCCCCTTAAGTCCGATTTAAGTTTAGAAAATAAAAAATAGTCGCTTGGGGCTAGATCAGGGCTGTAAGGTGGGTGACGGATTGTTTTAAATCCACATTTAGATATAGCCGCCTTTACAACTGCAGCCGTGTGGACAGGCGCATTGTCATGAAGAAGACGGACACCCCTGCTGAGTTTTCCTCGAGGTTTAAGCTTAATTGCTTCTCGCAACTGGTCTATAAGGCAAGCATAGTAACTGTCGTTTACTGTCTGATTGCGTTCTTTGATATCTATAAGCAATATCCCTTCGCAATCCCAAAATATTGTGGCCATTATCTTTTTGGTAGATTGGCACACCTTTGCCTTTCGAGGGGGTGCTTCCCCAGAACGACGCCACTCCATCGACTCTCTTTTTGAAAGAGGATCATAGTATAAGACCATAGTTTCGTCTCCGGTAACAATGGACTGGATAAAATCACTCTCACATGACTTGAACTCCTCCAGAAGTTCCTTGGAGCACGCCACTCGTTCAGCTCGCTTAGCACTCGAGAGAAGTTTCGGGACCCATCTTGCACTAACTTTATTCATGTTTAGGTGGTCGTTTAGAATCCTAAGGTCTGTTATTTTCATAAGTCCCGTTCTTGACGCTATTTCCTTCGTCTTTAGTCTTCTGTCCTTCAGTACCTCTTGTTCGACTAAATCGACGTTATCTTGCGTAAGAACCTCAACAGGGCGGCCTGGTCGGGGTTCGTCATCGATGGACTCACGCCCTAAACGAAACTGCTTACACCAATCCTTAACAGTCGAAAACGAAGGGGAGGAATTCCCGTACACTATCTAACCTTTCATTGATTATAGTTGGACTTATGCCTTCCTTTGTCAGAAATTTTATCACTGATCGATACTCCAATTTGAACATTGTACAAATTACACCGCTTTTTATATTTAAATCAGAAAATTTGATGAAAACGAAAGTTACAACCCACGAAATAATCCACACAATAGCTGAATAAATGACAAACAAAATGACATTCATTTGTTTCTTGTTTTCTTCTTTTAAATATATACGGCCAGGAACTTTTGGACCTTACTGGTATGTAGGACGCATGGCAATGCAAGTCAAGTACAGCAAAAAATACAGTCAGCTAAAAAAGTTTGTATCAAAAATGATATTTTTAGGTTAGGTTATTAAACTAAAGATGTACAGACGGCACAGACAGCGAGCTAGCGTGAGACTACTCGTCTCTTTCTAGAACGAACAGTAAGAAAAAGATGGGCAATTTATCAACGACAGTTGCGAAGGAAGTGGCGCCCTCTCCAATTTCAACTCGGTACTTTTGTAAAGAAGTTCAGAAAGTTGAAGAAAGCGCCATCTGCAGTATTTAAATGAAACTAAATACTACGCACTGAAGAAAAGTTAGAATAGTTTGCAAGCGAATGGGTTGTCAATGTAGTTTTGCTATCGCACGCTAGATGGCGTTTTAATCAAAATAATAGTTTGAGTAACTATCTACTCGACAATAGATGACGCTATGAGTCTTTTCATGAACAAGTTTGGCTTTAACTAATTGAGCCTCGGAATTGAACACACAATCTTTATAGCACTCAATATAAAATCATAGTCAAGTATAGTGCGTTTGGGCACATGTACCTAGGGCTGTTTCCGAGCGATTAGATTTTTAAATCATTTTGCAACAATATTCAATAAAATGCATTCTTCTGTTCGATCATTTACATTCTAGTACCTACAATATTGCATCTTTAATTTTAAAAGATCTTCAGACGTCGTGTCGCATCGGTACTCGATGTTGAGAATTTTACCGGTAGCCTAACACTTTTGAATGGTGGATTTTTGAAAATACATCGCTCGTATACCACTCGAAACTGGTATAAATTGGTCCATTGCTACATTTTAGGCGTATAGGTAGAAAGGGGAATCAAAATAGTGATGGGTTGCTAGCATCTATAATCGCACTATAATCACCTTGTTCAGGTGGTGACAAGCAAGAGATAAGTCTCGTGTGAGCTTTTGTTTGTTTGTGTCTTGTTTTATTTTGAGATTTATTTGTTTACTAGCTGTTGCCAGCGACTTCGTCTGCAAATAATTCGTGTATCGCTATCCCGCGGGAACTACGCAATTATCCGGGATAAAAAGTAGCCTATGTGCTATTCCAGACTTTTCTCTATCTAGGTGCCGAATTTCATCCAAATCCGTTGGGCCGGTCTGGCGTGATTGAGTAACAAACAAACATCCATCCATCCATCCATCCATCCATCCATCCATCTATCCATCCATACTTTCGCATTTATAATATTATTAGTTAGATTAGTTAGATTGGTACACTAATAATACAATACAATTCAATACAAATACTCTTTATTGAACACCACAAATCAGTACAAAACAATACAGAAACAAAGAACAAAGTATACAATAGGCGGTCTTATCGCTTAATAGCGATCTCTACCAGACAACCATTAATAAAGACACATACACTAATATAGTTTTTTAAGTGCTTAATTGTATACTAACCAATTTTGGACCCTTTGTTGTCTTATTTTGAGTAGGTAAATAAATAAATAAAAATATGACTCGATGGGTTTTGATTTGCGCGGGAGGAGAGGCAACTGGTATATTCTATGTTTTTTATTTGTCAGACCAGGGAAGTTTCATATACTTAACGATAATTGTTGGAAATGTCGGAAAAATCAAACTGGGATACTAATCTTATTTCTACGCGGACGAAGCCGCCTGCAACAGCTAGTCGGTAATTACCAAAATATTACTTCAAGTAGCATATTTTGTATATTTGCTATGTCGGAACCTACAATTCAACTCCCATCATCTGACCACGCACTAACCATTGTAATTTCAAGCACAAAGGAGAAATTGCCGTTTTGTGAATTGGGATTATTTGCGAAAGGAAGTGGTCAAGAGATGTAGGTCATTTGTTAATAAGTACGTTGTTTTATAAACATGGACGGGACAAGGCAAGGCAATATTCGGGTTCCGTACAAACTGACGAGCTCATAGCCTAGTGGTTTTTTTTAATGTGAATAGGAAGGAAAACGAGCAAGTAGGTCACCTGATGGTAAGCGATCACCACTGCCCATAGACACCCGCAACCCCGGAGGGATTGCAGATGCGTTGCCAACCTAGAGGACTTAGATGAAATGCCTCTTGTGCCCGTAATTTCCCCGGCTGTCTTAATCTCCACACCGGAACACAGCAGCGCAAGCACTGCTGCTTAGCGGCAGGATTAGCGAGTAAGATGGTGGTAGCGATCCGGACGGACCCTGCACAAGGTTAGAGAACCGAGTATAATACGAAGCTTGATATCTTCATCAGTCTGAAGACGTCCACTGAACAAAGGCCCTTAGCACACCAATGAAAGACAACTCGCCACCTGCATCAGTTTTCCGCAACTTTCACGATGTCGGTCCACCTAGTGGGAGGCCAACACTGCGTCTTCCGCTTCGTGGTCGATGCTCGAGAACTTTCCTCCCCCAACGGTTGTCTGTCCTACGAGCGATGTGGCCTACCCATTGCCACTTTAAAGTTTACTCTTCGAGCTATGTCGGTGACTCTAGTTCTTTTGCGAAACTTAATGTCCCGGAGTTAATCTGAGGAATTACATACCAATATAAACTGTTGCCTGACTAAGCTTTGCTTAGTTTGGGACTAGGTCAATTGTCCCATTTGTACCGTGATATTTTTTTATTTATTAACCTTTTCATGTATGTGTATGTGTAAACACTTTATTGTACAAATAAAAACACAATCGACAAAAAATTAAGATATGCAAGGCGAACTTATACTTTTAAGGGGTCTCTTCCAGTCAATCTTTGAGTGGATGCGAGGAGCTTATATTAAGGGACAGACAGCTAACGAGTTACAAGTCAATTAAGGAAGACCTACCATCATCATCATCATCGTCATAATGGCCTTTTGGTGTTCCAATCTTGGATGTAGGCCTCTTCCCTCTTCTTCCACCCTTGGCGATCTTGTGCCCGTCTCATCCAGTCTCGACCTCCGTGCCGTCGAATGTCGTCCATCCAGCGCTGGGGTGGTCTGCCATAACAGACTAGACCTACCATACCTACAATAAACTATGTATTAGGTTCATACTTACAACCTATAATAAATAGGAATAAACAAAGGCATATTTAAACAGGCGGGAATTTCTTCGGAACCCAAATAGCCAAAGCTTTCCAAACTTGGCGAGTATGGAATCAACAAAAATATGATGACCACAAATTCGGAGCAATTTACAAAATACTGTCCCTGGCCGGACGCAGTGACCACAGAATGACCAACGCTGCAGTATCACCTATATTGACATATTGGCAACGAACAAAAGGAAAAAAAGAAAGTTTTCTTGCAAAAACTTCCTGTGGTTTTGACAAAGTATAGACATAGAATAAGTGTAGCGCAGGCTCTGAACGAATAAAAAGTCAAGTTCTACGGTGATGTGACATACCTACATCTAACTAATTTATTATTTATGTATTATAAATACGAAAGTATGGATGGATGGATGGATGGATGTTTGTTTGTTACTCAATCACGCCAGAACGGCCCAACGGATCTGGATGAAATTCGGCGCATAGATAGAAAAAAGTCAGGAATAGCACATGGGCTACTTTTTATCCCGGAAAATTCCCGTGGGATAGCGATAAACGAATTCTTTGCAGACGAAGTCGCAGGCAATAGCTAGTACATACATAAGTCACATCTTTATCCCTTTCGGAGTAGACAGAGCCTAAGTAAAGTAACGAGACCTAAAGGCCACGTTTAGCATGATTGTGGGCGTATAGGTGGAAAGGGGAATCAAAATAGTGATGGTTTGCTAGCCGCATCGCCTGTAAAACATGATTCCTGAGATGAAAAGTGGTAGACCGTACCTCTGTGGAACCTTTTCTTATAATAATTTCTTTGCCAGGTTCCACAGAAGTACGAGTACGCAATTCAGTTTCTTTCACTGCACATAAAGAGAAAAACTAGAAAATCTGAAAAAAATAGACAATTATATCCTAACTAGCGACCCGCCCTGGCTTCGCACGGTATATTATGCATGTATTATACATATAAATATTCCTCTTGATTCACTCTATCTATTAAAAAAAACCGCATCAAAATCCGTTGCGTAGTTTTAAAGATTTAAGCATACAAAGGGACATAGGGACATAGGGACTTAGGGACAGAAAAAGCGACTTTGTTTTATACTATGTAGTGATTAGCATGCAGACGATAAAATGGTGCCGACATGTGTAAAATAGATTCCACTCCGCGTAATGTAAGATTAGATTAAATTATTTATTTATTCAATAAAAATTACATCATAAATATTATGATGACATTGGTTATGGCGGGCAAAGATGTTTTCCACGAGCAAAGACGTAAAAATCTAGAGCCATTCAATATAGTCAGGCTTTCTTGCTGGCATGTTTGCATACTTGCCTGCTTGCTGTTGATATACCCATTATTAACATAAGCAAGACCGCGGGCAAAAGCTCTACTCATTCAATTTAAAAAACTGTCCCACAATCGAACTTGATAAACATCGCAATCAGTAAACACACAATAAAACGGGATACTGTAAAGACGCGGCGTCCACAAAAATGGTCATATTTCACTATGCCTTTGTCACTTGGCGCATGCGACCACCCAGGCTGCCCAATAGTGGGCTGATAGAAAAACTTAAACGGGCCGGTGTAATAAATTATGTTGCAATGTTACAAGTTAATGTTTTGATCTGAGTTCGTCGCGGAACGAAGGGAAGATGTCAATGCTGAATTGTTTAAAGGTTTTATTTTAAACTAGCTGCTGCGCGCGGCTTCGTCCACGTTCCTTTGTTTATTGTTTTCTTCTAAACTTTCCCAAGACTTGAACGAATTGTTTCAATACCAATTATTCAAATCGGTACTGTTTAGATATTGATGAATGTGGATGAAGCGAAAGAGGTATGTCAGGATAGTAGCATGTGGAACAAAGTAGTCTCTGCCTACCCCTGTGGGAAAGAGGCGTGACGGTATGTATGTATGTACTGTAGAGTTAGGTAGCGTAGTTTTCGAGCTGGCTGGTACGAGTAAGAGGCTACAGACTACCCCCTTAGTCATAAACGCGCTGTAGGCTTCTGCTAACTTAGCAATCGTTTGTCCTTATCTGTCACTTTGACATTTACCATTTACAGATAAGGACAAACGATTGCTAAGTTAGCAGAAGCCTATAGAGCGTTTATGAATAAGGGGGTAAATCATAAATGGAGCATTGATTGTTTTTTAAGAACTCGGAGACGGGCCTCAGACAGCTTGAACCGGGAATGAAATCAAATCATATTTTGTTTAATTTCAAGACAGAGAAATAGACATAAATCACGTCTTTACCCCCTACGGGGTAGACAGAGCCTAAGGTAACAAGACCTGAAGGCCACGTTTAGCATGATTGTGGGCGTATAGGTTGAAAGGGGAATCAAAATAGTGATGGGTTACTAGCATCGCCTATAACATGATTCTTATTTTCGCCCGTTCCCTCGATGGGCTTTTACCATCTGCGCGGAAAGAGAATAAACTGGTACGTTCTATGTTTTTTCTTTGCTCCCAGACCGGCATGGATGTAATAAAGTTTAATTTCAAATTATTCAATAAAAGAAAGTAATATGTTTTACTTGTTTTAATGAACGGCTCAGCCACCACTAGTTTAGTTAGGAAATCAATAACGACCCCGTACTAATAAAAGTGTCTCAAGGCAGCTCTACAGTACAGGCGTTTTCAAGTTTTAGTAACACGAACGGTTGTGCGTTGTCTGTCAGTCAGTCAGTCAGTCAGTCACGGGCTGTCTTATAGGTATAAAATTAGGGTGCGACGACACCGCCGCTTAAAAAACGGTGACGTTACGGAATCGCAACAAAATGTATGAAGAAACGGTGAAAAAACGTGACGCATACGACACGTCACTGCGTAAACGCGGCGGAGTGGTCGCACCCTAATTTTATACCCATAAGACAGCACCGTGACTGACTGACTGACTGACTGACTGACTGACTGACAGACAACGCACAGCCTAAACCACTGGACCTAGGAACTTGAAATTCGGCAGACGTAAATCTTGAGTAGGTATCCCAGAGAAGCACTAAGAAGGGATTTTTGAAATTCCCACGGGCTAGGGAATAAATGAGGCTTATATATTTCTTTCAGTAACTGTAATAACTACTCTTCAAATTCGGCACACCTGTAGATGAGTGTGACACTAAAACATGTTCTCCGGGAAAATGTGAAATTCCCGCGGGACAGAAATGAGTGCATTCAACTTCGGGGCTGTTTTTAAAAATTACATATTTCTGAGTTATCGTCTATACGCGTACGAAGTCGCGGGCAAAAGCTAGTTTTATATACTTACTAAAATAGACTAGCCGAGGCTTGAAACTTAATCTCTCGAAAATGGAAAAAATTGTGTTTTGCTACAAAATTGTTAAAGTTGAATTTTGCGGGTCCCTTTTTGTCTTATAACTTTTATTTGTCAAAATATTATCAATTAAGAGGGTGCATCCGTGCTGAGCTCGCAACGTCGCATTTTTGGTGATTTTTTGCGATTATTTCACAGAAATTGAATGAAAGTATCAAATATCCGTCTGTAGTGCACTTCGTTTTTAGTGTATTAATGTGTCCAATGCAATGATTAATGGTGATGGACTTTTATTTTCGAATTAAAGCGATAAAATACTATATCTCATTTAATAAGAAAATAAAAGTCCATCACGATGAATTATTGCATTGGACACATTAATACACTAAAAACGAAGTGCACTACAGACGGATATTTGATACTTTCATTCAATTTCTGTGAAATAATCGCAAAAAATCACCAAAAATGCGACGTTGCGAGTTCAACACGGATGCACCCTCTTAATCAATCAATCAAATTCTTTATCTTACATAAAACATGGGGTACAAACAGGACCCTATTTCATAAAACATGGGGTACAAACAGGACCCTATTTCATAAAGCTACAAGTTACAAGTTATGGTTTTACATGTTTTGTTGCAAAGACAACACGTAAAACACGTAATATTAGTAGGGATAGTAGGGGATAGGGATGCTCATTTTGTTTTTAATCCAGCACACCACTAAAACTTTTCGTTCAAAATTAAAAAAAAAACTTGCGCCACCCCGTTAATTGTCTATGGGCAATATAGATGGCGGCCACAGATCATATAGAGTCATCCCGCGGCTGCGAGCAGCCAACATGGCCGCCGAGCTGACAGTAGGGTGACCATGGCTACATTGAAGTGAAGAACAGGGGCCGTGCCATGACGTCTTAATGCGTTGCAGTTTAGGTTCGCTCGCTGTCAGATTCATACTAAAAGTGACAGCTAAAACTTGAACTGCGTCGGAATTAGGACGTCATGGTAAGGCCCCAGGACTTAATTGTTTACTTTTTTTAATATCTTGGGATTTGTGTTGTCCTGTATTTACCTTTTTCATGTGTTTTATGTACAACAAAGAGTTATACATACATACATACATACATAAATGACAGGGAAAGAGTGGGTGTGTGTGAGAGAGAGAGAGTTTCCAGAGTGCCAAGTTTCTTGCGGCGTATTCTTGGCAATGATGGTCTTTCCGAATGCGCTGGTAGTTTTAAAAATATACACGTAAAAGAGCCCTTGGCGGCATATTTGCAAAATAAACTTTTGAATTTTGAACTTTGAAAGAGAAACATTTATTTACACACATTTGATACATAATAAAAAGAGATATTATACATTTGAGAAAGTAAGAAAAAAGAAAACAAACGGCTAACAATGATCGGCAATGCCGAATAGGCCGACGGTCGGGTAGTCGGCAAAACCCGCAGTCGGCCCATCACTAGTCTATATGCTTTGTGTAAGTTTTCGGTCGTAAAAAACGTCTAGAACGCATTTGTGTTAAAATGACGAATAATATGAGAACAGTAACAGTTTGTAGCCGTTTGGATTCGATCTGCTAGTGGCTTTTTTTTGTGTGACAACATACACTATAGGCACAGATTCTTGTTACGTAAATACCTATTAACTTTCTCCGTTATTTTGTGCTATTTTTTCCCGAAACATACTCACCCTACTCAATTGTCAAAAAAGTAAATTTAAACCCAAAAGATAATTATTATTTTACGGGTTCGAAGTAAATTATATGTATTCTAGCTAGACCCTTTCTATCACCAAGCAAAGAAGACACCTAGTCTTACTTAAAGGGCATAAAACCTTGGTCCAACATAAACTGGTTTATTTTGAGTTATTAATTTCTTTTCGGCCATCCATTTTGGGTGTGAGCGAGACAGGGGTATGTTATTAACGTGCGTTAGAGAGGGATGCGAGGTTTTGAAGGTGAAGTGTATGGGCGGCGTTCGTTTGGTGATTATTGTTTTTTCTGTACCTTACCTGTACATGGTGTTCCGAATTTTTAACTAGATTTTTTATGATTTTTAATTTTTAATTATTTTAATAAATGAATCTGAATCTGAATCTGAATCTGAATGAGAATTGTACATTTGGTCGCCGTATAGGTGCTCAGCGGTTAACAATTAGGGATTTTATTTATAACTAGCCTCTGCCCGCGAGTTCGTCTACGTAGAATTATACATATTAAACCTTCCTATTGAATCACTCTATCTTTAAAAAAAAACCGCATCAAAATCAGTTGCGTAGTTTTAAAGATCTAAGCATTCATAGGGACAGAGGAAAGCGACTTTGTTTTATATGTACTATGTAGTGACAATAAAGGTATATATATATAAAGAAGCCTATGTATTTTTCCAGAGAACCCACTAGTGTTCCTTGCCTTGTGAGGCCAAAGGTCAAACCACTAGGCTACTAGGGGTTTTCACAACATCTAACTAATATTATAATGCGAAAGTATGGATGGATGGATGGATGGATGTTTGTTTGTTACTCAATCACGCCAGAACGGCCCAACGGATCTGGATGAAATTTGGCACATACATAGAGAAAAGTCTGGAATAGCACATAGGCTACTTTTTATCCCGTAAAATTGCGTAGTTCCCGTGGGATAGCGATAAACGAATTCTTTGCAGACGAAGTCGCTGGCAACAGCTAGTCTAACTAATATTATAAATGCGAAAGTATGGATGGATGGATGGATGGATGGATAGATGTATGGATGGATGTTTGTTTGTTACTCAATCACGCCAGAACGGCCCAACGAATCTGTATGAAATTTGGCACATAGATAGAGAAAAGTCTGGAATAGCACATAGGCTACATTTTATCCCGGAAAATTGCGTAGTTCCCGCGGGATAGCGATAAACGAATTCTTTGCAGACGAGGTCGCTGGCAACAGCTAGTCTAACTAATATTATAAATGCGAAAGTATGGATGGATGGATAGATGGATGGATGGATGGATGGATGGATGGATGGATGGATGTTTGTTTGTTACTCAATCACGCCAGAACGGCCCAACGGATCTGGATGAAATTCGGCACATAGATAGAGAAAAGTCCGGAATAGCACATAGGCTACTTTTTATCCCGGAAAATTGCGTAGTTCCCGCGGGATAGCGATAAACGAATTCTTTGCAGACGAAGTCGCTGGCAACAGCTAGTAGTATAATAAAACAAAGTCGCTTCTCCGCTGTCTGTCTGTCCCTATGTATGCGTATATCTTTAAAACTACGCAACGGACTTTGATGCGGTTTTTTTTAATAGATAGAGTGATTCAATAGGATTTTTTATAGGTAAAATTCTACGCAGACGAAGTCGCAGGCAGAAGCTAGTATTTTATAATATATATAAATATAATTGACATAAATAATATTAATAATAATTTTATATTTGGCTAGCAACATTAACACTAGGTCTTTAGGCACGGATACTAACATAATATAATATGGATCTTTGTCGTCTGAAATAAAAACATTTTATTTTATTTATTTATTTAAAACATCTATATAGAGATATTTATTATTTATTATTATTGGTTTATTATTATCACCCTGTACGTGGAGCCCTGTGATGAGCCAATCACTAGCGGTGCGGTAATGTTTTTATTTATCACTTTGCTTTTTGATTTAGGCCGAAACCCCGTGGGGTTTTAGAAAAACATAATATAAGTATACCTCGGTGCCTAGCGGGCTATGAAAGAATATGTGCTAGTAATTTCACAGCCCGTACTCTCTACGCCGGACCGCAGCTCACTGCTGCTTAGCGGAAGAATTAGCGAGAAACAGCCTTATTCATAAAAAGTTAGAGGCTCGCTATAAGCTCGCTATAGGACCGATGCAAAAAAACATGATTCATAAACGTCAATTAGCGCTAATCAGTCCATCAAGGGTCTGTTAAGTCTTCCGAAAGTTAGTGGACCGTAGAACCTACTTTATCTCTCTGCTAACTCACAAAATGGCCGCCACACATGTGAACAGCTGATTTTGGCAAGAGCAAAACCATACGCAAGACAGTTTTTTTTGTTTTAAGTTTTTATTCCCTCCGGGAAAGGTAAAGGAAACTATATCCACACTGCCTCGTCTGTCGTGTTAATTCGCTGGTTTCCCGCTAATTCGCTGCCACTGCTGTCAATTTTTTTTTTTATTCACTAAAAGGCCATTTTTGGTCTATGATTTGTCAAGGTGACAACATAACACGTCTAATCCATCCATCAGCAGCTCATTAGCTAACAGACTGCTAGCAAGCGTTTATGAATTATACTTTTTAACAACTGTCAAATAAGCTTAATCAGTCTGTTAACTAATCGACTGATCAAACCTCAATTAAGGATTTTTTATGAATAAGGCTGTATGACAGTTGTAGGGATCTAGACCTCTCTTTCTTCAGGGTATTGTTTCTCTTCTCGTGCAGCAAAAGCCCATCGAGGGAATGGGTGAATATAGGAATCATGTTGTATGCGGCTGCGGCTAGCAACCCATCACTGTTTTGATTCCACTTTCCGCCATACACCTGGTCATGGTAAGCGTGGTCTTTGGGTCTTGTTACCTTTAGCTCTGTCTACCCCGTGAGGGATAAAAACGTGGTTTTGTATGTGTGTTCGTCCAAATGTTGCGGGAAACTGCTAGTTTTAAAATAGTATAATGTATAAATATCATTGGATAATTGACACCAATTGATCTACTTCCAATAAGCAAAGTTTGTACCAGACAACGAATAAGCATACTAATAATACTTATTTAAATACATCATAAATTTATTAAAACACTAGCTGTTGCCAGCGACTTCGTCTGCAAAGAATTCGTTTATCGCTATCCCGCGGGAACTACGCAATTTTCCGGGATAAAAAGTAGTATATGTGCTATTCCAGACTTTTCTCTATCTATGTGCCGAATTTCATCTAGATCCGTTGGGCCGTTCTGGCGTGATTGAGTAACAAACAAACATCCATCCATCCATCCATCCATACTTTCGCATTTATAATATTAGTTAGATATAGACACGAGAACAAACATTCGTATTTTTCGTTCATATCTGCCCCGACCGGGGATCGAACCTTCAAGCTTCAAGCTTCATAGTCAGTCTAACCACTGGGCTATCCGGTCGTAATCAATTTTCTACATTTATTTCAAATTCCGTTGAAAATCTCACGCCGTCTCAGTTAAAATAAAATTTACAGCGTACAAAATCTAATAAAACATTTGACTATAAAACTGTATTTGCCTCAACTATAAAAATACGTCGTTTTAATGTGTATGGGAGGCATTTCTAATGATTTACCATTTGTTATTTGGGAATTACGTTTTCATTTTTTACTTTAGAGTCATACTCACCGTAAGAAGCAAAAGTTGTCTCCTGGGGGGCTACTCCGAAATTCGATTTTCGAAGTTCGTGACATGCCGTCCTTCTCGCTCTAAAATGAATGACTATTAGTGTGAGCGGAACGGCACGAAACGAACTTCGAAAATCGAATTTCGGAGTACAAGACCTGTGTGTTGTAAAATTAGCGACTCCGAGTCGGCAAACTCAAATAAACCTTAGTTTATTTAAATGGGCCGAAAGTTGGCCAGGCCCACACGCCGATGTAGACATGACTTAAAAATATTGACTATACCTATACTTACTTCATTTAATTTAGGATGAGAATGAGAAACCACAATCTAATCTAACTAATATTATAAATGCGAAAGTATGGATGGATGGATAGATGGATGGATGGATGGATGTAATTGTTTGTTTGTTACTCAATCACGCCAGAACGGCCCAACGGATCTGGATGAAATTCGGCACATAGATAGAGAAAAGTCTGGAATAGCACATAGGCTACTTTTTATCCCGGAAAATTGCGTAGTTCCCGCGGGATAACGATAAACGAATTCTTTGCAGACGAAGTCGCTGGCAACAGCTAGTAATGTTATATTGCGGCTCGTGAACTGTAATCTCTTTACGATTTGTAATAGAGTAACAATTGACGCCACGCAAATAAAGTGCCATTAAAACAATTTTATTTTGCGGCTGCCAAACTATTGCACTGTACTGTTTGCTAGGTAAGAAATAGTTGGCCAGACGCAATATAATGTTATTGTGGTTTCTCATTTTAAATTAAATGAAGTATAGACCCTTAACTTTTGCCATGTCTTCAACAGTTCGATACCTTTAGGTTCAATTGGCGTAAAGGACAAAATGCCGAAAATGAGTTAAATATACAGTTTGGTTCAGAATTTTAAGCTCTATCGAACTGTATACTTAAAATTTTGATATCTCGTAAAATTTGACCTTTACGCCCCATATTTTTGGATCACTTATCACCAAAATGTGCTTTTTTTGTGGGTGTAAGTAACAAACCTGAAATCACATGGAACGTAAAGGAAATCATGAAGTTATAAACAACGACGTACAAACCTAAATTTACCATATTGTCCTTTAAGACCTACTTTTATAGGACTGAATTTACTTATTTGTCCTTTACGACCTTTACTTCTATACATTATACTTTAATACCAAATCAAAACTACGGCGTAAAGGACGTATATACAAATAAATATTTATTTCTTGGATTATACGACCTGATTAAGACACAAACATAAATCCTTAGGTCTCTTTTTGATGAGAAAGTAAGTGTATCTCTATAAATTCGACACTTTAAGGTTCAATAAAATTGGTGTAAAGGACAAAAATGCTACTGTTCGGGGGAAGTAAAATAAAAAAAATTAAGCTAAATATTTTTTTATTTGGGGACCTATATCTGCGATGTATATGACAAAAGTGCTTAGAATTCTTCACCCTACGCAGTAAAATGGTAACCACAACGATAAATAGCATATTTTAGAAGTTAAGTGTCCTTTACACCCCGGAAAAAACCGTCGGTAGTCCCTTACGCCCCGACCTTTCTAAAGAACTCAAAAGTTTTGAGGTTGTAAAGGTCAGTTTTATATAAAATTATACAATTTTGGGGTGTATAGTTCACTGTAACTTACTAAATAGTTCTTAAATAACTGTAATTTCTGATTCCCTTTTCCACCTATACCCACAATTATGCTGAACATGGCCTTTAGGTCTTGTTACCTTAGGTTCTGTCTACGCTGTAAGGGATAAAACGTGATTTATGTATGTTATATATGTATTGTTCTTTATAATTATAAGTATTTATACGTGTCGTATAGATTGGCTAAAGTTAAACGTTAGCAATCGTTATGTATATGTATATGTATGTTATTAGTTATGTAGCATTGAAATTTCATTTAACATACATATTTTAAACAGTTTAGTTATATTAACAAACGATTATTTATATGTAATAAAATATGTAGATTTACCCAGGGTAGGACTATGTGTAGTAAATGAAAGCTCAATAGTCATAATGGTAACAAAATGTCCAAATATTATAAATCTTAAATCAAGTATCTAAGAGCTCACAAATATTAAGCACGTCACTTATTAATTACTAGCTGTTACCAGCGACTTCGTCCGCAAAGAATTCGTTTATCGCTTTCCCGCGGGAACTACGCAATTTTCCGGGATAAAAAGTAGCCTATGTGCTATTCCAGACTTTTTCTATGTATGTGCCAAATTTCATCCAGATCCGTTTGACCATTCTGGCGTGATTGAGTAACAAACAATTATCCATCCATCTATCCATCCATCCATCCATACATTCGCATTTATAATATTAGTTAGAAGTTAGATAGTTAGATTAGATTCAATCCAACTAAGTGTCATTGGAAGATTTCATGTACAATTTGTCATTAGTTATTGCTCACATAAACTGAAATCATTAATTGCTAACAAGTATAAACATAGGTATACCTTATCAGACAGATTTTGAAAGCAATGTTTGTTTGTTAGCAATATTTAACAAAAAACACCAAAATACATAATCTATAGGTACCTAAATGATACAAAATTTAACTTATAACGATCTCGTTTTGTATATGGTTGCGTTAAATGATAAATATAAGTGACGTACTTATTAATGTTTATGATACCTCATTTAATACTTATAATGATCAAACATTTTGTTACAATTATTTTAATTCGTGCTTTCATTTACAATATTCTTTTCTTTCTTCTTTTCTTCTTCTTTCTCAATGACTTTGAGCAGTGCCACTGTTCACAGATATGGTTCGAGTGCCTGTTAGTGATAGAGAAGAAACTATTCTGGCAGCGTAGCGTGCGTCTAAAGTCTTTGCAAATAAGACACAAATGATTGTCCGCCTCTTAATGACATTTGAATGCTACATTACCAATAAAATAAAAATATAATAATTCCCAAAGTTACATTTTAGCAAATAGTAAAATATTTTGCGTCATTGATACCTTTAATTACGGTTATGTAAGAAAAATAACATAAAACGTCTAAATTATAGTGAGCTATACACCCGAAAATTGTATAATTTTATAAAAAAACTGACCTTTACAACCTCAAAACTTTTGAACTCTTTAAAAAGGTCGGGGCGTAAGGGACTATCGACGCTTTTTTCCGGGGTGTAAAGGACACTTAACTTCTAAAGTATGCTATTTTTCGTTGTGGTTACCATTCTACTGCGTAGAGAGAAGAATTCTAAGCACTTTTGTCATATATATCGAAGAAATAGGTCGACAAATAAAAAAAATACAAAGGTTTTAAAAATAAAAAAAACGTTTTTTGCTTCTCCTGAAAAGTAGCATTTTGTCCTTTACGACAATTGAACCTTAAGGTATCGAGTTAGATTATATCGCATCGAAACCTAAAAATAAAATAGAGTCGACGTAAATGAAGGACAAACTGACGATTACACATCCACGCTATTACTTGGGGATTAAAAACAGGACGTCAACGCATTAAGTTGGGTAAAATTAATTAACTTAATAAGATCCCGTATTACCTACGTTAAATATGAAAACGAGAAAATTTATACGTAAGTAGGTATCAATTATAATGTTGATGCAAAACGAAATAAAAATGGAGCCAATTTACGCGATACCAACATTAAGAGCGGAATAATTTAACCAATTTATTACAAGCCCAAAGGACTGGCCGCAAATAAGTCGGTAAACACTTTATCGTGCCAACCGTCGCCTTAAATTATTAAAAAAACAACGACCCCTACAAATTTATATAGCGGCGGGAGATTTGAATTTGGAACGTGTTTTTTTTTCTGAAAACTAAATGGTTTTCGGCGGCGATATAACATTGTGATCGGAAATGCGTGGAGTCGAATGTTATTTACGATAATTATTAGTCCAAAGAGTTCTTAAATTAGGAAAAGTACGCCGTCTCACTTGCCTCTGTCGTGTGACGTGTGACGTTCCACAATTGTCTGATAACGCAAACGCAGTGGCAACATAAAAAAAGGTCGAATTTTGAAATCAAAATACCACTCGCAAAGTTTCAAAAACTTGTGTCCAATTCGTGCTAGTTGAAGTAGAAAGTAGAAAATCACAGTTCTAGATATTTTATTTGACTCTATTTTAGGGGTATATTTAATTAAGGGATAATTATGTGACGTAGATACACGGAGGAGGCCTATGCCATGAGGCACGCCGAATTTCGCGACAATTTAATAAATAAATACAAAAATAAACGACAATAACAACAACAGCAACAACATGTATTTACTGAAATTGAAGCGAATTCGGAATAAAAAGGCTTATAAATAAATATAAATAAATGTGACGTAATCTTTTCATATTATTAAATGTTAAAATTTGTTAACTTCTATCCTATAAATGCATACTACAATTACGACCAGGGTGGTACCTACTTTGTCAGAGGGAAAACCCGTTCCCATCTGTGATAAACGTTTTCTGGTATGAATGCGTTTTCAAAAATTCTCCACGCCATCCTCTATTCCAAATCGTTTCTGATTTCTAAATCCGGTAGGGCATCGCGCGTATCGCCGCGATTTTTCATTGGCCCCTTTTTAAAAAAGGAACAGCGCCTACTTTTTTTTTAAAAGCCGTTTTAAGACCCCGGCACCAAAGGATCCGGCCAGGTACGTTTCGTTTTATGTATTTTTTTAATGACCAAAGAGTTTTTAGGCAGATTGAGTTTGAATATTATGTAAGTTAGGTTCACGTTTGCTTCAATAAGTTTATGCTATTTCTATGTATATTTGTTTTGTTTATTACTAGCTGTTATATACCCGTGACTCTGTCTTCGCTTATCGCCTATCGCTATCCCGCGGGAACTATGCAATTTTCCGGGATAAAAACTATCCTATGCTATGTCCCTCCCAGTACTCAAACTATCTATATACCAAATTTCAACTAAAATCGGTCCAGCGGTTTAAGCATGAAAAGGTAACAGACGGACAGACGGACAGACAGACAGAATTAGTTTTCGCACTTATAATATTAAGTAGGGATAACTTAGGTATGTTTTTACCAAGTGTAAGAAACGTAGTCTAGTGGTTTAACCTACGGCCTCTTAAGTAGTATCGTAGCTTCAAAACTTTGTTATTCGGAATTTTTTCGAAATTATTTTGAAAATTTCCACGAGCTTTTCGGCGAAGGGAAACATCGTGAGAAAAATGCATACACCTACGTAATGCAATGGTGTGTGTGAAGTTCCCGATCCCGCGTGGGAACTATAGCCCAAGCCCTTTCATTTTATGCCCAACTGTGGGCACAACTGTACATTAACCCCCGATTCATAAATGCTCTGTAGGCTTCTGCTAACTTAGTAATCGTTTGTCCTTATCTGTCACTTTGACATTTACCTTTCACAGATAAGGACACACGATTGCTAAGTTAGCAGAAGCCTATAAAGCGTTTATGAATAAGGAGGATAAGCTGGAGCTGCGGTTCGTTTTTGGATCCATCGGGGGGAAGAGCAGTGCTTGGTCCGGTGCACCCTGGGCATCGGTTAATGATTTCCTGGCAGATTCTGATGGATATCATTATCCGTTGGCTAAGAGCCCGACAGGGGGGATGGTCTATTGGCCATATTACCGTACAACGTTGCCGACATTTTGTCACAAGATTTTTGTTTTTTTTTATTATACTGACATTGGCCCAAGCCTTACGGCCGCCATTAAGAGGCTGGCAACACCTAATTTTGTTGAAATTGATGTTATTTAAGCACTTTTTAAAGAAAAACTACACAGGAAAAAAATACAAAAAAAATATAATGATAATTTTCATCATATTTCAAACACGCTGGACGGACTCGATACATAATTGAACAAAATCGGCTCGATAGAAAATAATTGCAAAGATTGGTCTTAAAATCATCATTAAACGGTTCTATGTCTATTATTTTTCGACGTATGGGTCTGCAATTAAAAACATGAAGTCAACATATTCATACCTAAACGGCTAACGAGTCATATTTCACAAATAATCCATACTTTTTTTTATTTCTTCTTATTTGCAAGATTTTAGACGCGCGCCAAACTTCCAGAATAGTTTCTTCTCTTTCACTCACAGGCACGCGAACCGTATGTGTGAAGAGTGGCGCTGCTTAAGGTCATTTGCTGTTGACAGCGCCTTAATGAGAAAAAGAAGAAGACATACGATTACTAAGTTAGCAGAAGCCTATTTATAAAGCGTTTATGAATACCTAAGGGGGATAGGCTGGAAATGATGAAGACGACGAGTAAATATATACCTACTCGTAAACAAGATCAAATTAAAAATTAACCTTTTTGCTGACGTTACTCTATAGCATTGTCATCAGATGTACATAGCTGTACATATATTAGCGATTTTCGATGTCGCCTTCTTTATAAAATAACTAGCTTCTGCCCGCGGCTTCGTCCGCGTAGAATTAACAATTGACATGTTCATCGCTATCCCGCGGGAACTATGTAATTTTCCGGGATAAAAAGTAGCCTATGTTTTAATTTAGGATACCAGCTATCTCCGTTTCAAATTTAATCCAAATCCGTCCAGTCGTTGCAGCGTGAAGAAGGAACAAACATACATCCTCACTCACAAGCTTTTGCATTTTACATTGACGACGTTTTTGGCCTAGTTGGTAGTGACTAGTGACCCTGCCTGCGAAGCAAGCGTCCCGGGTTAGAGTCGAATTGGGAACGCAGAATGCTGGTAGGTATACCTACCCTAGATTAATACATAAGGCTATTTTTTATCCCGTAAAATTACGTAGTTCCCATGGGATAGCGGTAAACGTGTCAAAGGTCCGTACCTGCCTAGAGTAGCAACGTAAATAATTATTGCTTCTACGCGGAATCGCGGAGTCACGGACAAAAGTTACCTATAGTATTAATTAGTATATTATATAGAAAATGATGAGACACCTGTTACCGTTTAGGGGGGCACCTATCACCGACACGTCAAAATTATTCGCCGAAAAATGTCGCGCGTTAACGGAATTCGGCGTGAAATTCGGCGTACGCTCGCCTCCATTGTACTTTATTTTGACACTGGCAGGTAACAAAAATGTTTTTTTAATCGTTTATTGTTGTGGCCAGTGTCAGTGTTTGTTGTGACACTTTTGAAGGGGCGATATTCCTTATTCCTCCGAGCGATATTCGGATTATGTGAGGATTATGTTGGCAACATTGTGGTGAAAGTTAAGTATAAAGTCAAAAAAGGAACATACGGTGTTTCGTTGAGTCCCATTTGTTAACTCGGTTCAGTGATTTTTTTTACAATGAGAATCTGTTAAGTATTTTGTTTCTGCTTAAAAAAAGTAAGACTGGATTTTGAGATTAATCCTAATTGGTCTTTCTTTACATAAACAGAGCCTTAGGTAACAAGACCTAAAGGTTTATAATTGTGGGTGTACGATGGGCTTTTACCATCTGCGCAGAAAGAGATGCAACGCCTACATTCTATGTTTTCTTTGCTCCCAGACGGTTGGAAGTGGAGGATTTTTTAGGTGGTTGAAACTGGGCAATAACTTAATAATAATAACATTAGTCCGCGTAGATTACACTTACATTAGGCAGTTACGACCTTTGACATGTTTATCGCTATCCCGCGGGAACCATGCAATTTTCCGGGATAAAAAGTAGCATATGTGTTAATCTAGGGTACCAGCTATCTCCGTTCCAAATTTTATCCAAATCCGTCCAGTCGTTTCAGCGTGAAGAAGGAACAAGCATACACACTCACATCGTCACATCCATCCATCCTCACAAACTTTCGCATTTTATAATATTAGTAGGATTAGTAGGATATTAGTACATATTGTGTGTGCGCTAATACTTTTACATAGGTACCTAAGCAGTATCTGTGGGCTGTGGGATCAGGATCACTTGCGTCTGCGCCTGTCACAGAGCAACTAGCGGCCCCAAAATACACCCAAAAATCGTCCAAAAAGTAGATTTTTTATGACGCCGATTATTGCTACTGATTTCTAAAAGCGCCATCTATTTATTACACCAATATCTTTTAAACAAACAGCTTCCTTCCAAATACGATAGAGAAATCTACCTAATTTATCCCAAGTGACGTATCATCTCGACAAACTTAACTTTACTTATGCTTATGGTGCCACTGTCTAACTATAAGCGTCTAATTATTACGTAGTTTATAGTTCTCTTTTTGACCACCCGCATCACTAAATTTGTACTGCATAAAGTACAACTAGAAAGTAAAAGGTCGTAAGTCTTGCTATTTATGGTATATCATTAAGTCCTTTCCGAATTGACACGGAAAACTGACATGCGTAAAAATGACTGCAATTAAATTTGGAACAAAAAAGTTATTTTGAATTTGGAATGCTCAAGACAATGGGCCATTAGGAGAGTAGATAAGTATCTAGACGACACAATTGTAGTTCCTTTTTCGAATTTCAGAGTTCGATGTGTTGTTTTGGCGCCGATGTAACGATTTTGTTTTGTTTTTAAATAAAATAAAGCTTTGGGTGTTGTGTTGGAAAGATAGTTTCAGCGGTAGTTTTTACTACTATGCAGTTGTATAAAGTAATGCTGATTTTTGATTGTGGATAACGTTATGCAGATTTACCTTGTGCCAGTTTGAATTGCTACCACCATCTAACTCGCCAATCGTGCCTCCAAGCAGCAGTGCTTGCACTGATGTGTTCCGGTGTGTGAAGAGTAAGACAGCCAGTGAAATTACTGGCACATAAGGTATTCTATCTTAGCTTAGTTCTCTAGGCTGAAACGCATCTGAAATACTCTAGTGTTGCAGGTTTTCATGAGTGTTGGTGCTCTCGTATTAACCATCAGGGCATCAGGGTTTTCGTTCTTTAAAATAGACCTCCGTGACGCCTGATTAAATCAATTATACTTGCATATAAAACAATGTAGCTAGAGTTCGTAGAAATCGTACATAGAACAACATAAACTACATTCAAAAATAATACATTCGGACGAAGATCATTTTTACTCGTAAAAAATATAATTGTTCTACATAACACCCTGGATATTATGCGGAACCAATCCAATTAAAACTGGTTCTCACCTTTCTATGTCGTTTCTTACAAACAAATAGTCATAACCGCCAAAAACTTCACGTATAAAACCATTTTAATTCTGCGTTTGGATAATTATACAATGGACGCTAATGTAATAATAACAAGTCTCATTTTTCATTGTATATTTAAATACTAACATACAATTTAAGTTGGCAATAAACTACTTACACGACTTTCAAACATGGAACGGAATGCACTTCCAATTATCAAACGCAATTGGAACGCTATTTTTGAATTTTCCGACCTTTTAATTTCGATGGCCAGTTTCATTTGGGTAAGATCGTAACTTTTTAATTGTTTCGCATTGTTAGGGTGGTAGTATTTTGATCCAAAGATAAAATACAGAGAGAAACAACTTTATTTAAATTTGTGCGAGTCTTTAATAGGCTACATTTTAATCATTTAATATTTTACTCGTCTCGCATGGATAAGTTTAAGTTGTCGCGGTTCATTAGGGAAGCAAAACGTATTGATACCGCTTTCATATTTACCGTGCAAAAACCGTGCATACCCACGGAAACTTGACAATGGGATACGTCTCTGAGATGACTATGGTCGTACTTACGTACCGCCTGAAAGGCATATATAAAATTTGTAATTTTATGAATAAATGAATATGAATATGAATATGAATATATTAATACGTTTTATTACTTTTGCTTAGGCATTATCCGTAACATTTAATAGTGTCCAATTCACTAGCGTATCTAATAAGGATTTACAAATAATGATGCTACAAAAATACATAAAAAACGTACCCTTTAATTCTTTATCTGAAACAAGCTGATCGCGAATTAGCCGCCATTTTGTCCAAATGTCACGCTGACGTTCGATTTCGCGCCATCCTGCGGACACAGATAAAGGGTTTATTTTTTTATGACTAGGGTTGAAATCTGATTTAATTCTTTAATTTTTATTCGTGTCACAATGTTTGAGCGGAAGTTTTTTTTATCGTAATCGGCCTAATACTTTAGTGCTTCCGGTGGACTGTTTCGGTTGAGTAGTATGTTGGTATTATGTAACAATTTCGTTTTGTTGTCTAAACTGTTTTTATTTAGTAATGGCTGTTTTGTGCGTTGGCATTGAAATACCCGATTAAGATTGTGGTCGGATAGTGGCTTTATTGTCTGTATTTTTGCAGTTTTATTGTTATGGTCTTGTTTGAATTTATTAATCGTTACGTTTTGTACTTTATGTAGATGATGCGTTTGTAAGTGGTTTTCTCATGACTTACTCATTAATTAGTATTTTTGCTGGGAAGATAGTGTTGTTAATATAATAATGGCTTAATAGTTTTTTTTTTAATTACAGATTATTTAATACTGCTCTAGTAGAATGATGGGTTGATGGGTATTATTTATTTTTTACCATGACCATTGCAATATGAACTTCTACATATTTGAAAAACATGTGGTATAATGTGTTGACAGCCAGCGTTTTAAAATTTACTCGTCAATTATTTGTCTATCATTAAGTATCTATCATAATATGTCTATTTTCATTTTCATTCGTTACAAGCATAATGCACTTTTTAATAACTATTTCTTTCAGTTTTGTTTAGGCTACATAAAAACAGTTGTACTCTACTGTCTATCCGGTTTGCTGTTTATTTGTCCTTTCCACTCTACGACAATTACTTTTTTACCACCAAAAAGTGTTGTTTATTCAATAAAGCGAGTTCTTTAGCCATTATTAGCCCGTGTCTGAGGCAATTTAAAAAGAATGCAGATAAACAAAATGAAGCCGCCATTTTCAGCCAGCGACGTGTGTGGCCGGCTTTAGCGTTCCGAATTCAAATCTTGATTCAAATTTAAACGCGCGTTCTATTCGAGTGTCAATTTTTTAACGGTGATTCCTTTTTTGCCGTGGATTCTTGCTTTCTGGGCATTTAAAATTGTAATCGAACAAGTGAATTTAAATTGAATTGTTTTGGTTACGAGTTCGTGGTAGTAACTTCATTTAAATATCCGTTGCATACCGAAATAGAGACGATGGTACATCTACTTTATTTGAATACCTAACCAACAATAGGCAACTGAACTATTCAGCCATTATAAATAAACGCGTAAACTCATGATTGTATTTCGAGCATTATAAATCACGTACCTATCACCAGTTAAAATTATAATCACTTTTTACATACACTTTAGTGCATATTTTTGGATCAACTTGCTGCTACTTATATGTATACTTAATTATATTTAACGTCTACGAGTACAAACTTAACAACCAATCCCACACACTGTTAAAAAAAAAGCTGCGAATGAAACTGGCCAGTTCGCAAATAGGTACTTAAGTATTAATTTATGAAAATGTAAGGTAGCGCTACATAATTGGAACTGCATACTGTTCTATGTTCAAAAAGTGGGCCGCAAAAATCGATACCCGCAATCTAAAAGCCCGTCTCAGAAATACCGGAAGAGATTAGGTTCACGAAAAATACGGAAATTAATATTTAAATAAGATTAAGAAGACATTTTACTGACTAAAATTGAAACAAATAAAGAAATTTACTTATATAACACCAGATATAATAATAAATTGCACTAAATCACTTTCAATGCTAACATAGAAAATTTGTCCATAGAGTACCGACGTCAGCGGCACTGCAAAGTCAAAGCCTTGGTCTCCTGCTGACTTGAAAAAGTTGGTGCATGCAAAAACTTTGTCTATTGCCACAGGCGGTCAAAAGGCTATAATGCCGTACATGCAGTTACTTTTCTGTTTTTTTTTTGGGTAATCAATCACTTGTTTATTGAATTGCGAATATGTAAGATCGTTAATTTTCAGTTACTGAAAATGTATAGTGAATCGAACCTACTTCATTTACTATACTAATTACTGATTTCTTTCAATAGGATCCACAGTTTTTAGCCGAATTAGGGTGCGACCAAACCGCCGTGTATAAGCAGTGAAGTGTCGTATCCGTCACGTTTTCTCACCGTTTCTTCATACATTTTGTTGCGATTCCGTAACGTCACCGTTTTTTAAGCGGCGGTGTGGTCGCGCCCTGTCGCACGCTTAGCATATATAATATAAATTTCAATTCGGTAGTGAGAGTACCTAGGTAGATTTTGGAAGCCTGAATTTCTCTTATTTTTTTGTCTAGGCTTTTTATATAAAGCTATGAAACGTTTGAACACATTTGATAATACATAACATTTGAACTAATTTCCAACGCAATCGTAAAACTGAATACATTAAAAACACTAGGCAAAAACATAAAGAAAATCTTCAAAAAAAGAGGCATAGACAAAAAACTTTTTAATTTCCGACGGGCTCAGGTAAGCGCCAAACGGCCACACAGCCGCGCGGCGTGTCAAAGCGACGTTCCGTTTTCAAAATATTTTGACGTTAATAGCCACTTTTGTGGACCGAGTGACATATTGATTTTTTTTTCTGACGCCGCCAAAAGCTAAGGCATGAATGTAAAGTGACTTGCTTGTTGATATGTTGTGCTATTTTTTTTTCATTGTGTCGCGAAGGCGGCATAGTTGTGTTTAATAAGATTTGTCAATGTGATGCGTGGGAGGTAGTTTTTTTTAAATTGCCTTTTGTGCGCCGTTAACTTTGTTGTGTATTGCTCTACATAGGTAAAATTGGCTCTATTAGAGGTTTAATTGGCAGGTGGTAAATTAAGTGGACACTGGAGACAGTTACATAATATTTTGCTTGTTTTCCATTTAGGTTCTCTAGGACTACATGGATTGAAACTTAGGAAGAGATTTTAAAAAGCCAACAGGTTATGGGCCCGATGTGATCTAGAATAAAACAAAATACTTAGATCTATATGCTGTGAATATTTTCGCTTGTCTTTGTTCAATCAATCAAACAAAACATACATTTAATGTTGTAATTAATAATACATAATATATTGTGGCTCTCAGAATCTATTTGTAATTTTTAAACTCACTTTGTTTTCCGTCCCTAATACTCCTCTCATCCAATCAAAGGTTGACTGGAAGATCCTTCAAAGGATCCTCTTTGTACATGTATGTACCTTAATGTTGGTATATTTTACTTTTGTACAATAAAGTGTGTAAGTACTTACATACATACAAGTTAACATCCGATTTTCAATTCGCACGCGCGCCCATTCGGACAATCAACACAAAGCCTTAAATGATTCTCTTTCTTTCTTTCTTAAATCATAACAATTTACATGTGGCAACACGTATTATTTACACATAGCAACATTAGCCACACCTGGCATCAGCTGTGTAAGTATCAAACACGTGTACAAATAAATAACAACAATACAACAAAAGTGTTACAAGCGGTCACTGCAGGAAACACTGGCCACTTACAAAGCGACTTTCTTAAAAAAAAAACTCTTTGACATCTGTCTCTTTTCCCGCGCTTTAGAAATTTGAGGTTAGTTTCGGCGCTACGAAAATAAGCTAAAATTTATTGTAATTACAAAGGACAAACGGGCATCAGCTGTCAACCGCAAAACTGACCAGAGTAATAACTACGGTACAAAGACTATTGTGGCCAGCGCAATATTAAAAAAAACTCTCGTCTCATGCACTTACCACAGCCAAATAGCTCAAGTTACGTTGGTGTTAAAGACCGTTATAACTAGAATCCTATATCCATACAACTATCGAAACACAAAGGGGTCCACTTAAACTGGAAATTAAGATTACCACTTTTAAAAGAGCTTCGTTCTCGTTCATAGCCAGTTCGTTCAGGGTTTCAAATAATTTGGCTGTTTAAGCATTATTTGCACTCGTGCCATGGGAGGTGTAACTCGGTTTTTGGATGTTTGCTGTTCAAACAATAAACAATTGTTTGTACAGATAAGGGCACTTCAGTTTGGGTAGCTACTGGTTTTGAATTTCGAACGTTAATTGTTTTATTAGGCGTTTCGTTTTTTGTTTATGGTTAAGTTTAGGGTGCCAGGTTGTTTTTTAATAACGGAAATTGCGATTTGGCAGCAGAAGTGGTTTGTTACATAAATAAATACATAAATCACGCCAAGAGCGGATCTAGAACTTTTTTGCACAATAACAATTAATAATAATAATAATAATAATAAATTCTTTATTTCTTAAACAAAGAAAAACTATATACAAACACAAACAACAAATTAAACTGTTAGAAATGATTTTGAAGTATGTACTATCCACAATACACAAAAATACCGTCTTGGGGGCACGTGCCTATATCCGGCCCTGAATGACGCCGTATTTACATACGAGGTAGACAGGGCAGGTAACAAAACCTAAAGGCCATTTAGCAGAATTAGCGAGTAAGATGGTGGTGGTACCTAGTGGTAGCGATCTGGGGCCTTACCATGACGTCCCAATTCCGACTCAGTTCAAGTTTTAGCTGTCACTTTTAGTATGAATCTGACAGCGAACGAACCTAAACTGAATCACATTAAGACGTCATGGTAAGGCCCCTGAACGACTGCACGAAGTCCTACCACCCGCAGAAGTAAAAGTAAACAAGCAAGCGGGTTGCTGCCTGGTAAACAATTACAGGTAGCCAAAGCAAGTGATTATTAAATGCGTTGCTCGTAATCTAAATATAATCAACCTCAAATTACCCAGAGATTACTGCAGCCTGAATAAAGCAAAATAAATAATTAATTAGCGGCCCCACCCTCGACAATAACAGGGTGTTCACAAATTTTCCCAACCACACCCTGTGTAATGGATTTTCCGGGAACGGTCCAAGCGATAGGATGGCGTACTTACATCTATGTTAATATTATAAAGAGGAAAAATTTGTATTTTTGTGTTTGTGTATGTTTGTAATGATTAACTCAAAAACTACTGTGCTGTTTTTTTTTTTTTTATGTGAATAGGAAGGCAAACGAGCAAGTGGGTCACCTGATGGTAAGCGATCACCACTGCCCATAGACACCCGCAACCCCGGAGGGATTGCAAATGCGTTGCCAACCTAGAGGACTTAGATGAAATGCCTCTTGTGCCCGTAATTTCCCCGGCTGTCTTACTCTCCACACCGGAACACAGCAGTGCAAGCACTGCTGCTTTGCGGCAGGATTAGCGAGTAAGATGGTGGTAGCGATCCGGACGGACCTTGCACAAGGCCCTACCACCCGCAATTTCAAACATTCTTCCACCATTGGAAAGCTACATTCACCCTGAGTGACATAGGCTATGTTTATTGCTTGCTGCACCCGTGCGAAGCCGGACGGGCTGCTAGTAATACATAAAGTAAAAGTTTTTTTAGTAATAGGTAGGTACCAACCACTAAGCGCTAAGACCGCCTATTGTATACTTTGTTCTTTGTTTCTGTATTGTTTTGTACTGATTTGTGGTGTTCAACAAAGAGTATTTGTACTGTATTGTATTGCCACTCGAAAGTAGCAATGCACCAAAGAGAAGATATTAAAGTTGCGTAATTTTCTAATGTAATGTTCTTTGAAGTTTAAATTTATTAATGGGAACATGTTAAGTGTCCACATGATATCATAATTACTTGTTTCGACTGATTATATGTATTTAATCTAATACCAGCTATCTCCGTTCCAAATATTATCCAAATCGGTCCAGCCGTTTGCACGTGCAGAAGTAACAAACATACACACACACAAACTTTCCCCTTTGTAGTATTGATGATGTGATATAAGTATGTTTATCCGTTATCTAGTAGCTATGTTACAAGCTTTGCTTAGTTTGAGGCTAGGCCAAATTGGTGTCAAATTGTCCCAATATATTTATTTACTTTCTGTCCGTGTGTTTGGTTGTCTGGTAGAGATCGCTATTAAGCGATAAGACCGCCTATTGTATACTTTGTTCTATGTTTCTGTATTGTTTGGTACTGATTTGTGGTGTTCAATAAAGAGTATTTGTATTGTATTGTATTGTATTGTATTGTACTTTCGGGTGGATACTTTTGCGTGAATGGGCTCTCAAAAACTACCCCCTTATTCGTAAACAAACGCTCTGTAGGCTTCGGCTAACTTAGCAATCGTTTGTCCTTATCTGTGAAAGGTAAATGTCAAAGTGACAGATAAGGACAAACGATTGCTAAGTTAGCAGAGGCCTATAGAGCCTTTATGAATAAGGGGGTTAGGCCCCAGCGCCGCAGTGTAAGGGTGCGACCAAACCGCCGCATATACGCAGTGACGTGTCGTATGCGTCACGTTTTCTCACCGTTTCTTCATACATTTTGTTGCGATTCCGTAACGTCACCGTTTTTTAAGCGGCGGTGTGGTCGCACCTTAGTGCGACTTGATATTCCTTACAAGTAGGTATAAACTGGGCAATAAGCCGACCTCTTCTGCCTTGTACAGGGCCTCACGGCACCCTTGCTAGGGAGTGGATGACACTCTGAATCCAAGCCTAATGGGCTTGAGAAGTTTTCTTTATATTTACACAATTTGTCATAATAAAAAGGCTTTTGCACATGCAACAAAGATGGCGGACGTTGCGGAGTGAGGAGGAAAGGTCTATTGGGCGTGACGTATTGTTACTATAGTATAAAATCGTCGTCATAATTAAAAAAAGCGTCGGGTAGCACTCCGGGAGTGCCGGCAGAAGTGAAAACAGCAGCTTAGATTAGATTTTAATGTGATCCATGACGCTCAAGACGCACGTACTGGCCGATTACAAAAAAACGTACGTATTATCTATATTGACAGACCTCTAACAATGTGCTGATGCCCTAGTACTTTTGCTCCACGACTCAACAAAAAAACACTTCAAAAATCGGACGGGATTCATTCGTATTTCAAAATAAGCACTAAGAGGATCTGCTATCCTGATACTTAATCTCCTCCGTCTTACGCCTGACGCGAGTTTAAATTTTTTTACCCATCCCAATTAAAAATTGCTCAGCGCCGCTAAAGTTTTCACTTTAAAAAACTACCGATGTGTTGCCATTAAAATGAAACCATTGCCATTAGAATGAACAGTCGCAGATAATTTGGTTGTTTCGAAATCCTATCCTATGACATGCCAGTACCACGATATTATAATACTAGCTTCTGCCCGCAACTTCGTCCGCATAGAATTAGGCTTACTTTAGGCAGCTACGACCTTTGACATGTTTATAGCAATCCCGCGGGAACTATACAATTTTCCCGGATAAAATGTAGCCTATGTGTTAATCTAGGGTACCAGCTACATCCGTTCCAAATTTTATCCAAGTCCGTCCAGTCGTAACAGCGTGAAGAAGGAACAAACATACACACTCACATCGTCACATCCATCCATCCATCCATCCTCACAAACTTTCGCATTTATAATACTAGCTGTTGCCAGCGACTTAGAATTCGTTTATCGCTATCCCGCGGGAACTACGCAATTTTCCGGGATAAAAAGTAGCCTATTTGCTATTCCAGACTTTTCTCTATCTATGTGCTGAATTTCATCCAGATCCGTTGGGCCGTTCTGACGTTATTGAGTAACAAACAAACATCCATCCATCCATACTTTCGCATTTATAATATTAGTTAGATTAGTAGGACTGACCGTTTATTCCAAGCCCATAGTATTTTTTTTTACCTACAGCCGACATGGCAACACAGGCGTAAGTCTTTTAAAAAAAGTTTTGTGTTAAGCTTTTGACTCTGTGGCTTACAATTGTTGTGCAATTTGTAAAGGATTTGTGATTAAAACGGTTTTTATAATCTGTGCCGTCCCGATTTTGGTAAATTTTGTGACAAGATTTCTTGAGAGTTAAGATCTTAAGATTACGATTTTGAAAGTGGTTTTTTTTGAGTACATCAGAGCTATTTGAAATGCGAATCGTTCGCGACATATAAATAAAAATATTTATAACATAAATGTATGACACCCCACAGCGATGGCAATTATACCCCCAGAACCATTGTTACATTTTTTACCATAATACATGGATGAATTATCAATAGAGTACCCTAGATTAAAACATAGTAGCCTATCCTGGAATATTGCATAGTTCCCGCGGGATAGCGATAAACGTGTTAAAGGTCATCATAGTCTGTGGTCATAGCTGCCTAGAATCGCAATGTAAACAATTGTTACAGGATATAGTATCAACATCAGTATTCTTAAATCTAATTCTACACGGACGAAGTCACGGTCAGAAGCTAGTACTAATATACTTCCATCCTTTTCTCTAATAAAAGCGAGTCACTTATTGACTATACAACGCAATGTCATTTTCTGCTTATTCTAGTTTCCTTGGCCTTGAATTTTTACCACATTCTCAAAAAAAAAAAATTAAGAGCCCAGCTCTTGTCGGTGGAGTACTGGCCATTCACTTCTTCTTTCTGCCATTTCTTTGAGCTCCTGATACGGCACTACATTAACCTTCTCCTTTGCTTGCTCCATAAATGCACGTCTCGCCCTTCCTCTGCGTATTCCTCCGTTTATTTTCCCTTCTATCAAAGTTTTTATTTAATTGCCGTGTCGTATCAGGTGCCCCAGCATACTCCTCTTCTATTCTCAATCGTCCTCAGCAGGGATCTCTTTTCCCCCACCAAATCCAAAACCTCTTCATTTGTTCTTCTCTCTGTCCAGCTTATCCCCTCCATCCTCCTCCACACCACACCACATTACCACATTAGCTAGTCTAATTTACAAAATTTATCAAACTTTATCATTCCGCTATTGGTTAACTCCTCTTTGCTATTCGAACAAGATGCCATACAACGAAGGTATGGCCACAAAAAGTTCTAGCAAAATTCTGTGAAACACTTCAATATTTAATTAGGTATTTAGTTTTTTAATCGTTAATTAACGCTGCACAACTATAGCCTTTGCCACTGGCGTCGTTTTTGGCAATTAAATTGACACCTTGCAAAGTAATATAGGGTGTAATATTAGTCTTGGGTATATAGAGAGGGTGGTGGTGAGTAAGTAGAACCCGAGTCAGTTGATGGTGTAAAAAATGAAATATGATTTTGAAGTGGCGAGAAGGGGGAAATGGAAAAACGCGTACCTGGTTCTAACACGCGCGGCTGCAAGTTGGTATGGCTGCCGGTCTTACGCACTCCTCTTCTGCTCTTCTAGCGATGATGATGATTATGAACGGGTTCGCGAACGCGGAACCGTAACCGTATGTAAATTTAGCTCGAAGCCGTGGGCGAATGGCGGGACGGAGATAGTGCTCTCGACATCGACCGACTCGGACCTTGTCGTTGGCTGAACTGAGCGAGTGTCAGTCCTTGACAGATGATGTTTTGTTTCTACCCGCGTTTTTCCGAGGATAGGAAGTAGGTAGGGTTTGGGGGTAGGCGACATAAGCAGATGAAGTTTTACACAAACAATACTAAACAGATTTATTTCATAAAACAATTACTCTATTAACTTAGTAAAGAACGTATAAGAACAAGAACCCTTTATTAAAGCAAACTTTAACGTATATACAGTGGGATTGTCGCTGATACAAGCAATATGCGTTAATGTAGCAGTACTTACTATTGTGTTTCTGCTAAACACTGAAAGTGGCCAGTTGCCATACTACAAGGGGAGGTTCTGCAGAATTCCTTTGTTACATAATTGACAACATTTCATTTTTATAACACCTGAAAATGTATATATGGTTCGAAAGCATTTTGCCTCCTGATCACTGCAATATGTTTATATAATTTTAATATCGCTTATTATAAAAAATAGGAATTAATTAAAAATATGTCCTAATTTTACCAAAACTACCACAGGATAGGTGAAACCCCTTTGCTTTTTTCACGAAAAAAAATAAACGATCATAATATTGTATTTTTGACAACTTCAAAGTACAAGGGGGGCAACTCTGAAATTCTATTTTCGAAGTTCGTTGCATACCTTCACTCTCACTCTCAAGATAATGACTATTTGTATGAGCGGAACAGCTCGAAGCGAACCTCGAAAATCGAATATTGGAAAATAGGGCCTGACATTGACAATTTGAAATTAACGTCAGTTTTTTTTTCTATAGAGAAAAGACAAAGGGATAAGTGTGTATTCTGTGATAGTATTGGAGTTACGCTTTTTTAGAATAAGCACAAATTAATAAATTAATTATAAATTAAATACAAGCCCTAGCGAAAAAATTAAACTGTCAGCATGTTCATGTTTTCAAACAAAATACAGAGAACCATTAATATCATAGGCTCAGAAATATGAAATGTTGTCAATTATGACCTATTTTTATTTATACATACATAAGTACACACAATAGTTAAATTATACTTAACTTATAATACATTTAATAAAAGGGATGTATAAGGTACCCAAGTTAACCTTAAATTATTTTAGTCTATAGTAGAGTTGTAAAAAGTCTCTACTTGTCATCACTATTTTGCTGCCCTTTTCCACATATACCTATAATAATTATCCTACTAATGTTATTATAAATGCGAATTCCTAAATAATGTCGACCAAAATCATGCTAAACCTGGCCTTTGGGCCTGTATGTTTGTATGTATGTACTTTTTTTTTTTTTTTTTATATAAGAGGGGGCAAACGAGCAGACGGGTCACCTGATGGAAAGTAATCACCATCGCCCATGGACACCTGCAAGACTTGGGGAATCACTTATGTAAGTATCTGCTAGTAACAAATATTCCAAAATTAGGTTACTAGTCCCTAAGGGCACTATGATAGGGCGTAAACTATACCTTCAATACAAAACCTGTTACCCGATGCAACGAAAGCGGACAAACAAACAAATTGATTTATCCACGACGCAACCCAACAATACGTTTAATTCGATTTCTTACCACGTCCTTACAGACCCGACAAAAACGGCGAAGCGACAAAAAGGCGGCAAAAAATCGTAAGCGACAAAGGCTTTCACAAATTACATTCGCGATTTACATTGAAGCGACAACGGGCGACGCAAAACATTTGTAGCCCCCATTGTATTGTAAAGTATTATATCTGTACAGTTTTTCGCCTTATTTATATTTATAAATGTACGTATTTGGCGGTTACTAACAAGATGTTTCGAGGCGTGTCATGGGGATGCGTGTGGTGGCGAAATGGTGTAAGCGACACTAAAGTTGGATAAGCGACAGTATGTGTTCAGGTCGATGATCAAAGTTTACACAATACAGTCGAGGGCATAAATATATGATCGTTACCAAAACGTCAAAAACATCTATACTTACATCTTTATGCCCCAAACAATAATTCCCTCGAACTCACCGGCTGTGGAACCAACGCCCAAGGCGATGTTTTCCCGAGGGACTATAGAATGGGGTTCTTAAAAGGAGTGTTACAATTTTGAAAGGGTCGGCAACACGCATGCTAGTCCTTGAACTTGTAGGCGTCCATAGGCTACGGTAGCTGCTTACCATCAGGCGGACCGTACGCTTGTTTGCCATTGCCACCGACATGGTACAAAAACAAAGAAAAAAAAATTGGTGACTAGTGACGCATATGTTTCAAATGGATGGTTGTTGTCGATATCTATGCTCTCGAATGGACATTACTCACAAACATACATATAATACATAAATCACACCTTTGTCCCTTATGTGGCAGACAGAGCCTAAGGTAAGAAGACCTAAAGACCACGTCTTGAGAGATCGCTCACTACATAGTACAAAACAAAGTCGCTTTCTCTGTCCCTATGTCCCTATGTCCCTATATCCCTATGTCCCTATGTATGCTTAAATCTTTAAAACTACGCAACGGATTTTGATGCGGTTTTTTTTAATAGATAGAGTGAATCAAGAGGAAGGTTTGCATGTATAATACATGCATAATATACCGTGCGAAGCCGGGGCGGGTCGCTAGTATTAAAATATTTGCTTAAAAACTGTTATACTTGGTTTTGGGCTAAATTAAGAGCATAATTTCGTGGGAACGAATTGTTTTATTGAAGAGGACGCTACAGAATGTGCCCATATTTCGACGACAAACTTGTCGATTTTCCGATTACAAATGTCAAGCCCAAAATTTTGTGAAACATTCAATTATCGAATTGTCGACTTGTCACCATTACCTGTCACCGACAATTGTAAGTTATACGAAATAGGGCCCTGGTTTATTATATTCTAAGAGTCGAAGAGAAGCCATTTTATTACGTGTCCCCTCCAACTCAGCGGAAAACTCCAATATTTGTTCCAATAAACGGCAAAGTTTCTCGTAGTTCTTCACACGTGTCGCCATTTTGGTTGACGCAGCACAAACCACATAACATACTATGTTATATGATATGAATAACGCGTTCCCAATTGTCTGGATCGCTATTCTTTTAGAATTCCGTACATTTATAGCAAAAAAGGACCCTTGTAAGATCACTTTGCTATCGTGATTTTGGGTTCCGTAATTAAAGGGTAAAAACGGGATCGTATTACTAAGATTCCACGCTGTCTGTCTGTCATATCTGTATCTCAGGAACCGTGATAGTTAGCTAGGCAGGGCGTTGTTGTCTACGCGTATGAAGTCGCGGGCAAAAGCTAGTTTCTCTGTGTAAGTATGTATATCGTTGTCTAGCACCCATAATACAAGCCTTAGCGCTTACTTTGGGAGTAGGTCAATTTGTGTGAACTGTTCCCTAATATTTATTTTTATTATTATTTAACTAGCTGTTGCCAGCGACTTCGTCTGCAAAGAATTCGTCTATCGCTATCCCGCGGGAACTACGCAATTTTCTGGGATAAAAAGTAGCCTATGTGCTATTCCACACTTTTCTTTATCTATATGCCGAATTTCATCCAGATCCGTTGGGCCGTTCTGGCGTGATTGAGTAACAAACAAACATCCATCCATCCATCCATCCATACTTTCGCATTTATAGTATTAGTTAGATTAGACTAGCGACCCGCCCCGGCTTCGCACGGTATATTATGCATGTATTGTACATATAAACCTTCCTCTTGATTCAATCTATCTATTAAAAAAGCCGCATCAAAATCCGTTGCGTACTTTTAAAGATTTAAGCATACACATAGGGACATAGGGACATAGGGACAGAGAAAGCGACTTTGTTTTATACTATACTTCATTTAATTTAGGATGAGAAACCACAATAATGTTATATTGCGGCTCGTGAACTGTAATCTCTTTACGATTTGTACTAGAGTAACAATTGACGCCACGCAAATAAAGTGGCATTAAAACAATTTTATTTTGCGGCTGCCAAACTATTGCACTGTACTGTTTGCTAGGTAAGGAATAGTTGACCAGACGCAATATAATGTTATTGTGGTTTCTCATTCTAAATTAAATGAAGTATATGTAGTTAGTGATGATAGTGAAGCTACACGCAAATCATCATATTATCACTGCGTGATGGGCACTCTACCAAATGGCCCACCTCTCTCTTAATTTCAATTTTAATTAATTTTAAAGTTTATTTAGTAATTTTAATTTAATAGTAGTTTTAGTTTAGTATTTACATTTTAAGTATCTGTTTTTTTAATTCTTACATGAAATAAATATTAGTAGTTGAATATCATATCACTTACTTACAACATCTAACTTCTAACTAATATTATAAATGCGAAAGTATGGATGGATGGATAGATGGATGGATGGATGGATGGATGTTTGTTTGTTACTCAATCACGCCAGAACGGCCCAACGGATCTGGATGAAATTCGGCACATAGATAGAGAAAAGTCTGGAATAGCACATAGGCTACTTTTTATCCCGGAAAATTGCGTAGTTCCCGCGGGATAGCGATAAACGAATTCTTTGCAGATGAAGTCGCTGGCAACAGCTAGTAATTTTATATTGCTGCAGTTTTTCTTTGCTCTTTTTTCGTGGACCAAATTTTGATGCGAACCATTGGTTGGAAATAGGAACCAGTGAAGGACCTCTGTGTGCTGAATCCTAAAATAACCCTCTTTTAGCTTTGCCATAGTCGGATAAAAAGAACCAAATTTCCTTTGACCAGTTTCCTAAACCAATATCCTCCGCTGTTCTTTTAAAATGCAAATGCGGAATATCTTATTTCAAACGTTACGTCAAGCCCTAGTGGCCTCTTTGGGCCCTCGCGGCTTCTTTGGCCTCCAGTGGCCTCTTGAGAAGTCTTTTAAGCTTTACGTAGAGGTCAAACTTTTGATATTTGATAGGTGTATTGAGAAAAAGGCAATTTTGTATTTCTTTTGTTTTGCTAACGAAATGCGGTGTTTGTTGTTTGTGACAGTAAGTAAGTTATATGATTCCTAAGATTTGCGCTCAATACCTCGATGGGCTTTTAACATCTGCGCGGGAAGAGAAGCAACTGGTACATTCTATGTTTTTTCTTTGCTACCAGACCAGAGTGGAAGTAAGTACTTACATACACATACAATACACAATACATTTATACAAAATAAATAAAAACTTGTTAAACATAAAGCTCTAGCTGATTGACTGATTCATCAATTCTATGAGCCTTCCTCATAGGGTTGGTCAAAATCAATTTCATAAAAGTATAACTCATTAGGATCATAATAAAAGCCGGGGGCGAAAGCCTACCTTATAATCATAAGACATTAAGCGCTTGCCACGCGAACATGGCCTTATTGCTTACCGGCGCAAGCTTAAGGCATATTGAGTTATTTTTATAAGTTACGAGTTAGAGAAATGGGTTGTTGGCATGCGAGAGTGTTTTGTTTTGAGGCTAGCACAAGCGAGCTCGACCAGGTTCGTTGCGTACAGGGTCCAATATTTCAGCAGGTGCTTGGGTTCGGAAAAAATCAGAGATGCGAGCCCGGGATTTGAACCCACGACACGACATTCGGGACACAGTTCAAACAGGTTTACCATCATTTGCTAAACAACTTTTCACAAAATGCATCATTTCACAAACTCATCATTTGACAACCTTTTATTTTCTACAAAAAAAATGGACTTTTTGGAAAACTTATAAAACAAACCTAACCTAACCTAATGTGAGTAACGCCTAAAGGTTTTTCAATTTTTAAAAAAGTTTACGGTTTATCAGATACTATAGCTGTTGCCTGCGACTTCGTCTGCAAAGAATTAGTTTATCGCTAACCCGCGGGAATTTTCCGGGATAAAAAGTAGCCTATGTGCTATGCCAGACTTTTCTCTATCTATGTGCCGAATTTCATCCAAATCCGTTGGGACGTTCTGGCGTAATTGAGTAACAAACAAACGTCCATCCATCCATACTTTTCGCATTTATAATTTAACTAGCTGTTGCCAGCGACTTCGTCTGTGAAGAATTCGTTTATCGCTATCCCGCGGGAACTACGCAATTTTCAGAGATAAAAAGTAGCCTATGTGCTATTCCAGACTTTTCTCTATCTTTGTGCCGAATTTCATCCAGATCCGTTGGGCCGTTCTGGCGTGATTGAGTAACAAACAAACAAACATCCATCCATCCATCCATCCATCTATCCATACTTTCGCATTTATAATATTAGTTAGATTAATGGGAACATGTTAATTGTCCACCGGATATCATCATTACTTATTTCGACTGATTGTATGTTTTTAATCTAATACCAGCTATTTCGCATGCGCGATGCATTTGTGAAAAGTTTATTAGCAGATGATGAGGTCAAACGGTTATTTTATTTATAGCTTCTGCTCGCGACTTCGTCCGCCTAGAATTAGCAATTGATATATTTATCGCTATCCCGCGGGAACTATACAATTTTTTAAGATAAAAAGTAGCCTATGTTTTAATCTAGGGTACCAGCTATCTTCGTACCAAATTTTATCCAAATCCGTCCAGTCGTTTTAGCGTGAAGAAGGAACAAACATACACACTCACATCGTCACATCGTCACTTACAAACTTTCGCATTTATAATATTAGTAGGATTTTGATGACTATTGATTGCAAATCAACGCTGCGATTGCTACCCGTTGAAAGAAAGAAAGAAAGAAAGAAAACATTTATAGACACAAAACGACACATAAAAAATAAAATTAAAAACAAAAAAGAACAACTCAAAAAATATTTGTGCCGCAAGTGCCAAAAGGGCCACACTCAGCATGTTGCTGCGGCAGGCCGCAGCGCTGATTTTCAGTGTGACCCTTTTGCCTAAAACTAAACCTAAAACTAAAAAAAAAGCTTTGTACTTATTGTTAATTAATTTGTTATGTAATTTTCGTTTCTTCGTGTACCCGGTCACTGGCAATAAAGATTTTAAATTTTATTTTTATTTATTTTTAAATTTGTTGTTGTTGGGTATTATAAGTACCTATTGTTGATGATTTTTCTAAATTTCGATTTGTAATTGTACTAAAGTAGTTTTGTAAGATGTAAAGAACTAACCTATTCAATTCTATGGGATTTTGGTCCTGAGATAAAAAAAAATTAAACCACTAGACTAATTGGCTTGACTACCCAAGTCTGGTCATGATCGTAAAGTTGCCGAAAATAATTTAATTTTCTCGTAATTTCCCAGTTTTCACGCATCTCTCTCACCTGGCGAGAGCGTGCCCTATCTCCCTTTCCACCCTCGGCCCCAATTTGTATGGTAATAGCCCCCCCTGCACCCCCCCCGCTGTCAAGACAGTTTCGTGGCATGTTGAAATTTTGTCAAAGTTATTGGCAGCTAGCTTTTGGCCGCGACTTTGTTCGCTTAAATCACATCCTAATATTACAGGGTCACTTAATACTAGCACATTTTTGAAGTGTACGTTAATTTCGTCGCTTTAATGTATGTGCGTTTGGCCTAGTGGTATAAGGAGCGGAATAACAGTGCGTTCTCTTAAGTGACCGCAGTTCGAATTTCGTGTAGAAAAAGTTTTTTTCTTTTTGCGCGAATGTGCGTGTGTGTAGTTTTCACATCTGCCGGCACTCCCGGAGTGCTAATCAGCGTTTTTTTATTTCCTCACAGTAGGTACGCGTGAAAAGCGCTATGTTACGTCTCGGCTGAAAGAGCAATACAGGGTGTATCAGATAGCCCCTAACAATAATCAACTGGGGTATATAACCAAGCTACAGAAGCTAAAAAAAATATTTAAAAAGATAAGATAAGATAAGATAAAGATTTATTTCCAAAATACTTTACATGCAATAACAGATTTACAGTAACTGTTACCTTAACCTATTTAAAATTGGAGTAATTTTTTTTTTATTTTTTCTATAGGAATGGTAGTATTAACTGTAATCATTCCTATAGAAAACATAAAAAAAATTACTCCAATTTTTTTAAAAATATTTTTTTTAGCTTCTATAGCTATGATTATATTCCCCGGTTGATTATTGTTAGGGGCTATCTGATACACCCTGTAGATGGACTCGTATCCTTGAGGGCCACTACAAATCGGCCTTCGAGCTCACTCGTCCATCTATTGCTCGCTTTCCTACAACAATGGCACTATTGGTCTAATGACCCAACATAATTAAATCCCATTGTGCATTTCCGTCAAAGATGGCGTCCCAAATTGATCCCCAAAAACCCCATCAATCCCCGAACAAGAGAATCCCCTATCTTACATCATCATCCACAAATCATCGTTGAAAAAACACCCCAACCGCAAAATGTATTTACAAAAACACCCAATAACATGCGTTAATACACGAAAACGCGCAGCTGTTGTCTGTGGCTGAAAAAAAAAATGCCCCGCTCCCATTGGTTGGCGCGAAATGGCGGGAACATTAGTCGCATCTGTCAGCTAATATCGTCTATTTTGTCTATAGCGGGGCGAATACAAAGTTATCTGTGTACCATAGTGGCGCTAGTGTGCAAAGGCAAATGTTGAGAAAGGTATTGGTGAGCGTTAGTTCGTATTTTGTCCGTCGGTGAGGTTAGGTTGGTGTCGTGTTTACGCGATTTGCAATGTTACGTAATAAAGTTTTATTTGATATGTTTGTTTATTACTGTGTTGTCAGTTGTTAGAGCCGTTCGTGCGTTTAACGCTTTATATTAATATTTTCCGGCTACCGCTAATATTTATAGTGGTAATATATTATAATACAGCTATAAGAAACTTAATACTCGTAATGTTGGACTATTACCTTGCACTTGGCTACCTGTAATTATAAAAGCATTATCTTTTATTATTAATTACTAGCTGTTTCCTGCGACTCCGTCTGCGCAGAATTTTCTTATCGCTATCCCGCGAGAACTATGCTATTTTCCGGGATAAAAACTATCCTGCCTTTCCCCGGGACTAAAACTCTGTATAGCAAATTCAAACAAATAGGTTCAGCTGTTCAAGTGTGAAAAGGTAACAGACAGACAAATGTTACTTTCGTATTTATAATATTATAAACCTTCCTCTCGAATCACTCTATCTATAAAAAAAAACCGCATCGAAATCCGTTGCCTAGTTTTAAAGATCTAAGCATACATAGGGGCAGACAGACAGCGGAAAGCGACTTTGTTTTATACTATGCAGGGTGTAGTACCTAGGGATGCCGGGTGTGTAGATTTTAAAAGCTGCACGCTTGTAACTGGCTCGCAATCGCCATCTTGTTCATTTTGACAGTTCTTGTATGAATGTGACAGCTATAAACGGGATGTGAACCGCGATTACCTTTATTGATTAATATTTCGAATGAACTTAACCGTGAATCATTAAAAACTCTTATGTGACAGCTAGCTGACTCCGATGCCAATTTGTCAGCCCATACATGTCATGAACTGTCAAAATGAACACGATGATGATCGCGAGCGAGTTACGTAATAAGCCTGCTGTTTAGTTAATAAACAGAAAAAAACTGGTAACTTACGTTGCGGTGTCTTGTCAGACCTTCTAAGAAATAAGCCCACAGATCTGATCTCGCTGGACCCACAGACAGTATAGGTATTAATCTACAAATGAATATGACTGATTTAACACTTGAAGTGATATGATAATAATTGTATTTAATAGAATGAGCGGTAATCTTCGGGGGCTACAAACCCCACTGCGGTAGTTTGTTTTGAATAATAGGGTTACATGTGAGCGGGCATAATCCAATCCTACCAATTTTTGTCTGTATTTATTAGTGGTGGCAATAACGGCTATTTTGCAATTATGAATAACAGTGTTGTGTTATTCTTAAATAGCTGTTATTGTAAACTGTTGTCTGTTATCCTGTTATATTGCTGTTTTACAAAACGATAATGAACTTATTACTAAATAATTGTTATACTTATTTCGTCGCGATCGCAGCGTAATAAAAACTTACGGGAACAAAAGCAAAACAACGCTCTGTTACCTTGTTTGTTATTGTACTGACTGACAATAAACAGCAACAGCTAATAATGATACCAAAAGTCAGTTATTTGAATTGCGATTGCGATGCAAGCTCGCGCGTATAGCGCTATCTCACGCACACAGCTACTTGATTTGTTGCGCATTCGCTTGCGCTTCTATGCCAAGTGCGGCAACAGTGCGCGTATGAACAACGTTGACAACAGACAACAGGATAGTTGACGATTCGATAATGTGTTGTTCGTTGCGTGCAAATAATGCATTACGTTATCTGCTGTTGTAATAACGACTACCACTAGTATTTATTGCGGGTAGGACCGTCAAGGGCCGTCCGGATAGCCACCACCGTCTTACTCGCTAAACCTGCCGCTAAGCAGGTGACAGTACTTACTGTATGTTTTGATTGAGTGACTTAGACGATTGATTTTTTCACAGAGCTCCAAGGGACAGCCGACTGAGTGTTTGGTATTAATCTCAACTTTATAACTTTACTAGCTTCTGCGCGCGACTTCGTCCGCGTTGAATTAAACTTAAGAACTGATGTTGATAATATGTTTTGCAATAAGTATTTACGTTGCGACTTTAGGCAGCTACGACCTCTCACATGTTTATCGCTATCCCATGGGAATTATAAAATTTTCCCGGATTATAAGTAGCCTATGTTTTAATCTAGGGTACCAGCTATCTCTGTTCAAAATTTGATCCAAATCCATCTTGCCGGTTCAGTGTGAAGAAGGAACAAACATACACACTCACTCACTCACATCCTCACAAACTTTCACATTTATAATATTAGTAGGATACGTGTCTGAGAAAAAGGGTCTTGACAGACAGGCGGCAGGACGGACAACTAAGTAATCAAAGGTATACCTAAAGATGGTTTTTTTTTAGATACGGAACACTAATAATAAAAACATGATGTCGCTGTAACTGTCACTCTGACCCAGCCCCATTTTATCCCATGCTCTCGTGGGATGGGGGTAATTTGCCCCAGTTAGCGCCCCAGGGGGATCGCACGCAATTGTGGCTATTAATTATTTATTCAATAAAGTTGGAGTCTATTACGACAAAGGTTTTGCGTGGAGAGAGTTCCAGATACATAACCTACCGTCTTGCTTCTTTCGCATCGGTGACTGGAAAATATTAATATTCCAGGGATTTTAAATTGTAACTTACTAAGATATTTTCATTCTTACCTGTCCTATTTGGTAAACAAAATTCTAACCTCAATGTGCAAATTTTTGTAAAGAATAAGGTGTATTATGTTATCAAATAAGTCTGAGACAGTATTTTATACATAATTTTGCTGATATTTTATATCCGGTTCCTTTATTTACGATGAAATAGTTAAAAAACAACAAAAATGAGACGTTTGAGGTTAAAATTTTGTTTACCAAATAGGACTAAGATTAACATAAGAATGAAAATACCTTAGGTACTATTGTGCTGTTATTCAATTTTCATAACTGTTTTTCAGTAAAAATGACAAGTCGAGATTGTTTACCTTTTTTCTAATGCTAAAATAAACGAAGTATAATCAAATAATTATACACAAACTAACTCAAGTATGATAGTCGAGATGCTCGACATGTTTCGTTTCGGACTAGTTCGTAGTTAATAATAATAATAAAAAAACATTTACTACCACAACATAAACAGATAGAAGTTAAGTTAAGTATACAGTTTCCACGAGGACGAAGTCGCGGGCAAAAGCTAGTTCCATAATAAATCCAAGACATCTTATTTTTGGGTTCCATTTTTAGCCATTTAGATCACGGAACTCCATAAAGGACTTGGAAGAAAACTATTAACTATTATGATATAACTAGCTGTCACCCACGACTTTGTCTACGGTGAGTCTATAATGTATTATGTTATTAAGTAAAACATACTTATGAAGTTTCCGTACGCAACAACAAAGCTTGTTGCGAACATAGTTATAGCATAAAGATTTAACCACCACCATTTTATCTGTTTAAATATCTTCCATTGATCTAATGAACAACATTACCATAGGTTAGTTATATAATCTGCTATTATTAGCAGTTGGGACTGTATAAATAAAGGTTCCCCATGGTGCTACTGCAGACTCCTAAAACCTTTTTTGTCCAATCAATATCTTCAAACGTCGAAGGAAAATCATCCAAATTAGAAGCAATTAGCATTTCATTCCAAGATTGGATTCAAAAACGATTTCTTTATTCCAGCGTTTAATTAACAAAAAACAAATAAACCGTCCCCAAAACAAGATGGCCGCCGGAGAATTACCCGCCAATTAACTCGCGTTCTTAATTCAAAAGTTATCAACCAATCGTTCCCACCAAACCCGATACCGGCCTCAACCTACTTTATTACTGGCCGATAACAAAATAATCACGCTTTTAAGAAAAATACTAACGCAAACTTACCTTTGCCGCCGCTGAAATTCGAACCGGGCATAATTTCGAGCGGTTGTATTGAAACGCGACGGCATTAAAAACTTTGTAGTGCCATGTTTAAAAAACTATAAACCCCTATCCACACTACTGGACATCAGAAGCGGGAGATAAAACCGCCTAATTTATACCCCAAATCCCCTATAAAGGTACAACATTATTCGTTATAATATTTTAGTGCGGCCTATGTATGAAGTTGAAGCTAGCCGCAGAAAAAAAAGAATTAAAAAAAAGAAGCCGATGATGAGGTAACGAACGAGGCGCGGTTGGCGCGTTCCTTTTTTAAAATCCACGCCGCGTCGACGTGTGTGGTCCGATTTAGATTTCTCACGAACAAATTTAAACTTTATATTGTTCTGGATATGGTAGGAATACGTGTGGGTCGGGAAAATAAATTTTCCACTTGATGTTGGTATGTATTGGCTATCCAAACATTTATTACGAAACTATGAGCGTTCGGATTTGGAACTGAAGTTTTCAGTTTGATTTTTAGATTGGTAGTTTTAACGTCAGTTTTTAATGTGCTTTGTGTAGGTTGTTAGTAACGGAGAAACAAACAAACATACTGACATACGGTACCTAAACATTATTAGGTCTATTAGTTTCCTGTACAGAATTTGTCTATTACTATATTTATTAGTTACACAAACGGACGGACAAAATTTATATTAAGTATGTATATATTCATTACAAAAATTAAAACATATGTTAATAAATAAGTCGGTAATTAATCTATGATTATTATCATGAGATAGGACATGTTGATAAAAAAAACACATTTTATGCCCAAAAGAGATAATCCTGCATGAATTATTAATATCGTAATAGGTATTACGCTGCGAAAAATAATAAGACCAGAAAAAAGAGAATTTATTAAAAAGTAAACACCTTAACTGTCACCTTTTAAAACTAAAAAAAGTGGCCAGTCACAATATTGCCAAACAAAGGCCATAGACAAAACCGTTACGCGTCCGTTCCAAATTCAGTTTCACACTGCGCGCGAAATCGATTCCCGAAGCGACGGGCGTTTGAAAAAAGAAAGAAATTAGACGGGTTTACAATAGAGAACCCAGTTGATTTTGTAGAAAGAAGATTAGGTATGACTCAATTTTAAAACCTTTTTAAATAAATAAATAAATAAATAAATATTTGGGAACAATTCACACAAATTGACCTAGTCCCAAAGTAAGCGCTAGTAAGGCTTGTGTTATGGGTACTAGACAACGATATACATACTTATATAGAGAAATACATACTTATATACATAGAAAACATCCATAACTCAGGAACAAATATTCGTGCTCATCACACAAATATATGCCCTTACCAGGATTCGAACCCAGGACGCTTGCTTCGCAGGCAGGGTCACTACCAACTAGGCCAACCACGTCGTCAAATACGACGTCCACGTCGTCGTTTTAGACGCATTAAATAATTATCACTAGTATCATAGCTTAAAACTGAATTGTACCTGTAAAGTATTTACTCGAAAAGGGTAAAATTGTGCCATGTTTAAACATTTTTCCTAATGGCTGCAAATCTGCTATATTTACGTTTTCAAGGGACCCGAGTTTTGAAAGCATACCTCTCGGAAGTAACACCATGTGGTAAAGATGTTTGTGTATATGAATCAATACATTGATATTTTTATTTTATTTTGTTTCAGCTTTTTTTATTCAACTTGGCGACCCTGTTGAGAACTTAAATTTGACATTTCAATTTTTTTTTTTTTTTTTTTTTAGTTTACAAAATAATTTTTATTTTTAAGGTAGCTTTAGTTTATGTTTTATACTTTGTAATCATTTGTAAAATTATTGTGTTTTATGTACAATAAAAAAATATTTCAATTTAATGTATTTTTTCAAAAGGCGACTAATAAATGTATCTATTTCTACAAAACTACAGGGAAAATGATTTTTTTAACTGTAGAGTTGAAAAGATAATTAGGAGCAGCAATTATCTTCTGCTTTACCAACTCGTATTTTAGCAGATTTTGAAAATACCATTCGAAAGTCGTGAAAAATTGTGCTGAATTTGAAATACGAGCCGAGTTGAAAATTACAGCCTTATTTTGGCTCTAATTAATATTGTGAACTATTAAAAAAAAAATGACAGTACCTAAACAAAATTCTATGGATAAGTACTTATTTATTTGCTGGCCAGCTTTTTCTCGCGATTAGATTAGATTAATTTATTTCAATTTGTAAATTACATTATATTTTTGTCTCAAAACATAAGAGTCACAAAAAGACCGTCAATTGTAAATAAATTAAAAACAATTATTTAAGTACAAATAAGGGTGCGACCACACCGCCGCTTAAAAAACGGTGACGGTACGGAATCGCAACAAAATGTATGCAGAAACGGTGAGAAAACGTGACGCATACGACACGTCACTGCGTATACGCGGCGGTTTGGTCGCACCCTAATTCATACAAAAAAAAAATGTAATCATAAATCCAATACAATCAAGAATTAAATGATAAATTCACTGTCAAAGTGATTAAAAATAAAAATAAATATAAAAAAAAACAATATTGTACCTACAAAGTACTGACCAATGAAACATTTCAGATAGACTAGACAGACATAGAAATATTTTGTTTTTAGTAATTTGTTGTTATAGCGGCAACAGTAATACATCATCTGTGAATTTCAACTGTCTAGCTATCACGGTTCATGAGATACAGCCTGACAAACGGACATACATACAGAGAAGTCTTAGTAATGGGTCCCGTTTTTACCCTTTAGGTACGGAACCCTAAAAAGGATAGTAGACAAACTTGCAAGAGCCTTAAGTGTATTCTATTTACCACCTGCTGCTATTTTTAAACCAGAAAAATATATAAATATGCGTATAGTTATAGCTCTGTTACATTGTGCCACATTGACAATTGAGGCATGCTACAACTCGTTGCCTAGTAGTTATGACCCTGATTATGATGCTAGAGCTCCCGGGTTCGGTAGGTACGCAACGCAGGAATACGAAATAATCTAACTAATATTATAAATGCTAAAGTATGGATGACTGGATGGATGGATGGATGGATGGATGGATGATTGTTTGTTGCTCAATCACGCCAGAACGGCCCAACGGATCTGGATGAAATTCGGTACATAGATAGAGAAAAGTCTGGAATAACACATAGGCTACTTTTTATCCCTGAAAATTGCGTAGTTCTCGCGGGATAGCGATAAACGAATTCTTTGCAGACGAAGTCGCTGGCAACAGCTAGTGAAATAATAATAAATGATGAATACGAAAGTTTAGGTTAAATTTGAGGTCATTGGTCTTATAACTCTTTCAGTATGAAACATAGATAACTTTATATTATAAATATCTATAAACAAGTGTAAGCAGAGCCCTGCTCCAAAGCAAAATGTACGCAATGTGGGGTCACTTTATATTGGTTACTGATATATACAGACATACATACATATTTACGGTTTTCGCAATTATTCCTTAATCTGTGCTATAAGAGCTACCTTCATACCAAATTTCAAGATTCTGAGTTCACGGGAAGTACCCTGTAGGTTTTGATTCCCTTGCGAGTTTCGAAAATTTGCGGCATAAACGACTTTCTTTTGATTGCGTTGGCTTAGAAGTTTCATTTTTTCACAGCTCCAAGGGGCAGTAGACCTGGGAATCTAATATATAAAAATGAATCGCGAAATGTGTTGGTAAGCGCATAACTCAACAACGCCTGGACCAATTTGGCCAATTCTTTTTTTTAAATGTTCGTTAAAGTTCAAAGATGGTTTTTACGGCGAGAAAAATTCGATAAATTCCCACGGGAACGGGAAAAAACGGGATTTTTCGTTTTACTGGTCGTAGAAAGCTGAAATTTGGCAAGTTGGTTCCTTGGGGAGTATAGAGAAGCTATAAGAGATAATTTCCCAAAATTCCCACGGGAACGGGAAAAAGGGGCTTTTCGTTTCCCACGGGAACGGGAAAAAACGGGATTTTTGGTTTTACTGGTCGTAGAAAGCTGAAATTGGGCAAGTTGGTTCCTTGGAGAGTATAGAGAAGCTATAAGAGATGATTTCCCAAAATTCCCACGGGAACGGGAAAAAGGGGCTTTTTGTTTTACTGATTGTAGAAAGCTGAAATTTAGTATGTAGGTTGCTTGAAGAGCGTAGAGCAAACACGAGCAAAGCCACGGGCAAAAGCTATTTGTCAATAAATGAGTCTACGCGGACGAAGTCGCGGGCAAAAGCTAGTATGATATAAATTTCACCTTGATACCTCCACGCGTTCTTGAGAAAATTGATAGACGGACGGACGGACGGACAACAAAGTGAACCTATAAGGGTTCCGTTTTTTCCTTTTGAGGTGCGGAACCCTAAAAAACATAGTGAGTTGATGATGCCGAAAAGGAATTCCACTCAGCATTGCTGCAGTAGGTGCCTGCTACAGCGCTGAAGTCTACTCTCTATACTCTGGTTTCTGATGTCCTATCAATCGAAGGTTAACTGTAAGAGATCCCTTTAAGGGATAAGTTCAACTTTATTGGCAACATTTTCTGTAAAATATATTGCATCTATCGAAGTTAAAAAACCAACCGTCGCACAGTTTACGCGAGTTAAAAAACATAAATTAACTCAAATGACCTTATTATATAAACTCTATATCCAATACTTACATGAGAAGCCGAGAACAATTTTAATAGCGACCCCCTTTAGAACCTTACCTCAATAATCTAGCACTGAGCGAGCTAACGGAATTACAACAGTTGTTTATTGAGAAAAGGTCGTATAAACAGCTCCAGTAAATTATGTACTGGTAAGTAATGTACTATTATAATTACGTGCGAATAGGGGGCAATTAACGCCCTGGGTATTCGTTGATGGAATTACTCGACGCTCTCGTCAAACTTAATTGGTTTTGGCGTGGTAGAAAGACTAACAGACACTTTTTACGGGCTCAAGTCAAAGTTCAACGCTTTCGAGGTATTTTGATATTTTTTAGAAGTTTGAGTTGTGATGGTTACTTTATTACATGCATACATCAAACTAATATTATAAATGCGAAAGTATGGATGGATGGATGGATGTTTGTTTGTTACTCAATCACGCCAGAACGGCCCAACGGATCTGCGTGAAATTCGGCACATAGATAGAGAAAAGTCTGGAATAGCACATAGGCTACTTTTTATCCCGGAAAACTCCCGCGGGATAGCGATAAACGAATTCTTTGCAGACGAAGTCGCAGGCAACAGCTAGTAGTACATAAATCACGTCTTTATCCCTTACGGGGTTGACAGAGCCTAAGGTAAAAAGATCTAAAGGCGACGTTTAGCATGGTGGGCGTAGGGGAATCAAAATAGTGATGGGTTGCTAGCCGCATCGTCTATCTATATCACTACAGTATAAAACAAAGTCGCTTTCTCTGTCCCTATGTCTCTATGTCCCTATGCATGCTTAAATCTTTAAAACCATGCAACGGATTTTGATGCGTTTTTTTTAATAGATAGAGTGAATCAAGAGGAAGGTTTATATGTATAATACATGTATAATATACCGTGCGAAGCCGGGGCGGGTCGCTAGTACTTACAATACAATACAATAACTCTTTATTGAACACCTCATATAACAATCAAATCAGAAATAGGTATACAGAAGTAATAAGGTAACAATAGGCGGCCTTATCGCTACAGAGCGATCTCTACCACTTAATATGATTCCTAAGATTTTCGCCCATTCCCTCGATGGGCTTTTACCATCGCAGGAAGAGAAGCAACTGTACATTCTATGTTTTTGAACTGAAAACTTCTTTAGCGGCGCTGAGCACTTTTTGGGAAAAAAAAATGTCAAACTCGCGTCAGACGTAAGACTGAGGGAGAGTTTAAGTACTTACCAGGATATCAGATCCTCTAAGAGTATTTTGAAATACGAATGAATCGCGTTCGATTTTTAAAGTGTTTTTTGTTGAGTCGTGGAGCAAAAGTACTAGGGCATCAGCACATTGTTAGAGGTCTGTCAATAGCCAGTACGGTACGCGTCTTGAGCGTCATGGATCACAACATTAAAATCTAATCTAAGCTGCTGTTTTCACTTCTGCCGGAACTCCCGGAGTGCTACCCTTCGCTTTTTATTTATTTCTTTTAACAGACTAGCATGAAGGAACTTTGAAGTAACTAGGCGCAATTTACTAAAAAGGGAAGCCAAGTGAATACCTATGTACAATTTCTAATAGATTATAATTCCCTGATGGATTAATTAAACTAAAATATGTACATTTATTATAGATAATTATGGCAATAAATCGACTACAATGTTGCCAGCCCATTACGCGCACACGTCGCGATTAATAAGATAATTATGGTGTTGCCAGGTAAAAGGCGTTTTTAATACGCGGAATTATCGGAGCTGGCAATTATCTAGGCTATAACGTTATTGTAAGTTCTTGCGATTTAGCCAATTTTGTTTTTTTTAAGTTTTTTGGTCAGTTGGGGTCAATTTTAAAAAGTTGAGTTGATATTAAAAAGCGCTTTTCGTTTATCACTATCCCGCGGGAACTGTGTGATTTTCCGGGATAAAAACTATCCTATGTCCTCCGGAACTAAAACTAGAGCCTGGCAAACAAAAGCGTAACCTGAGAAAACGCGGCAAATTCAAAAAAATCACATGTGGTATTACTAACTGTTTTTCATTTCGCAGATTCCTTGAATATCTTCAAGATTATCATCAACGGTATCATCATCATCATAATTTTGGTCAATACATATATCAAACTAGCTTTTGCCCGCGACTTAAGGATTAAGATTGTAGTCGTATAGGTACTAACTTAAACAATTCGATATCGCATGTAAACATTGTTGTTTCTCTTGGAAAACAACTTCTTTCTCCTCTTGTTTTTGCTTGAACTTACTGATCATTGTTTCGCACACTACTTTTTATTGTTTTACCCATATATTACGGCAATTACAAATGAAAAATAATTCTGTTCGCAAAATATTGACAAGACTTTCCCCCTTATTCATAAACGCACTATAGGCCTCTGCTAAGTTAGTAATCGTTTGTCCTTATCTGTGAAAGGTAAATGTCAAAGTGACAGATAAGGACAAACGATTACTAAGTTAACAGAGGCCTATAGTGCGTTTATGAATAAGGGGGTATGACTTGCCTTTGACAGAGAAATAATGTTGCCATTTTAAAACTTAAAAAAAAACCAGGTCACGCTTTTGTTTGCCAGGCTCTATATCTGTACCAAATTTCATTCAATCGGTCTATTTTATAATTTACAAGCGGAAGTCTCTATCTAACACATAGGGTCAGAAAGAGACTTCCGCTTGTAAATTGTAACTTTATAAAAATAGGGCCCAGACGGTTTAAGCGTGATAATGTAACAGACAGAGTAACTTTTGCATTTATGTATAATACTAGCTTCTGCCCGCGACTTCGTCCGCGTAGAATTAGCAATTGATATGTTTATCGCTATCCCGCGGGAACTATACAATTTTCCGGGATAAAAAGTAGCCTATGTTTTAATCTAGGGTACCAGCTATCTTCGGACCAAATTTTATCCAAATCCGCCCAGTCGTTTTAGCGTGAAGAAGGAACAAACAAACACACTCACTCACATCGTCACATCATGACATCGTCACATCGTCACATCGTCACATCGTCACATCGTCACATCGTCACAAACTTTCGCATTTATAATATTAGTATGATTAGTGCGAAATTTATAATATTAGTGGGGATTTTATGTTTGTTTGTTGAATGGCTATGTATGCCGGGGCACGTTCCTATCCTAGTTTAACTATATTCATTTGGGGTCATAATACTTTTCACAAATGGGCAGACCATCCTGTCCTAAAAGCCCAGACAAATTCAAGTTTATAAAAAAACTTCTACTTCCCACATTATTTCGCTCAAGCGTACAAATTCACAACAATTTCATCACCCAGAAACCGTATCAAATATTGTTACAGGAATAAATAACTTTAAAATAGCGAGAAAGTAACAAGACTTGTTTATGGTTAACCGATTTCATACTGGCCACGACGCTTTTTAAAAACATTGTTGGCCATAGAGTATGCACAATGCGAGGAATAAGTCACAATATTTCGAAAAACGAACGCGAACACCTGATAATCAATTTGCCTCAAAAATGCACGCTGAATACAAACGCAGTAAAAACCAAGACTTAGCAATTTGAACCGTGTGTCATACGTGGCAGCGACTGAAAGGAATGAATAGCTTAGTATGTGCAGGTAGAGTTTCCAAGAAAATTTCGATACAAAGTAATTTCTAATTCATTAGTTTTAAGCGTATCGTATTTGGCATCCGAGTTTGTTGTGAGCCTTACCAATGCATTCAAAATTCTTTTCCGCTCAAAATAAAGTGTAGTTTTGTACAAAAAAGCGTATAAAAGTTTACTCCCGACTGCGTTTCGAATCGCGCCAAAATATTGACGTTTGTTTTTTTTAAGGCTGCTCGCGACAAACTTACGTTGCAGGCCAGCGTGGCGCTGTTGTCAAGTAATTGACTTTATTTTGTGTGAAGAAATGGTAGTTCTGAATTTGGCCGGGTACTGAAATAAGTTTGTATTTTTTTCAACGCCGCTCGCGACAAATTTCGTTTTGCCGTCGTCTGGGGCGCTATCTTCTGACAATAGCTTTATTTTTGTATGGAGTTGAGTTAGTTCTGAAGTTTGCCGTTGTTAGAATTAAGTTTGTATTTAAGACGGACGTTCTGTTTGACATAAGAAAAGGCAAAAGGAATTGTCTGTTGTCACCCTGAGCATAGAGAATTTGTTTACACCGTTGCTAATTGTATTTGTGTATTGTGTTTTTGTCGTTTTGTTTTCATTTGTGATTTGTATTGGCTTGTTATTTTACTTACGCACGTGACTCTTATAAGGACAGGTACTTGTTTCTTATTTCATTAATAACTGAGATGAAACTAAATCGTGGGTTGTGTTTCTATACCTAGTTTAGCCGTGCGTGCGAGATAGATTTCATAGATTGTCTTTTTCTTACTGTTCGTTCTGGAAAGAGACGGGTAGTATATTTCGCGCGACACAGCTTTAGTACGCTCTTGTGCTGGCCGTGTAGATAGGGCAACCATCCGTCCAGGTTTCGCCGGAAAGTGTCCGGGTGATAATTGGACACTTTTTGTGTCCAAACGAAGCACGATCTATTAGTATTTCAAAAGCCCCTATAAAGCAAATTTTATCGAATTCGTTAGAGCCGATTAGAATTTATTGTAAAGGAAGGAAAGATACATTTATATTATCAAAGTACGTTATAAAAAATTAGATGTGTAGCTGTACAATTAATGTTTTGGTTTTAACTTTTAATCAAAAATTACATTAAATCTGTACAATAAATAATTTAAAAAATAACTAAATACTTAGTACAAAATTAACCTAAACCTAGACTAACTTAAACTACAAGTAAAACACCTCCCAGATCACTGTCACTGCTCATCGTGCCCAGAAGACTGGCAGCATTGCCGCGTTGAATCGCGAGGCTAATTGACAACATTTCATTTTTATAACACCTGAAAATGTATATATGGTTCGAAAGAATTTTGCCTCCTGATCACTGCAATATGTTTATATAATTTTAATATCGCTTATTATAAAAAATAAAAAATAATCAAAAATATGTCCTAATTTTACCAATACTCCCACAGGATAGGTGAAACGCCTTTGCTTTTTTCACGAGAAAAAATAAGCGATCATAATTTTGTATTTTTGACAACTTCAAAGTAAGTACAAGGGGGCCTGAAATTCTATTTTCGAAGTTCGTTGCATACCTTCTCTCTCACTCTCATCATAATGACTATTAGTATGAGTGGAAAAGCACGAAGCGAAGCTCGAAAATCGAATATTGGAGAATAGGACCTGACATTGACAATTTGCAATTAACGTCAGTTTTTTTTCTATAGAGAAAAGACAAAGGGATAAGTGTGTATTCTGTGATAGTACCGGAGTTACGCCCTTTTAGAATAAGCACAAATTAATAAATTAATTATAAATTAAATACAAGCCCTAGCGAAAAAATTAAACTGTCAGCATGTTCATCTTTTCAAACAAAATACCGAGAACCATTAAAATTATAGGCTCAGAAATATGAAATGTTGTCAATTCTTTGCCCAAAATAGCTGCCAGCCCGCTGGTCACCAGAAGCATCTATTAGGCGTGTTGGCGCTGTAAATCTAATTTAACTAATATTATAAATGCGAAAGTATGGATGGATGGATGGATGGATGTTTGTTTGTTACTCAATCATGCCAGAACGGCCCAACGGATCTGGATGAAATTCGGCACATAGACAGAGAAAAGTCTGGAATAGCACATAGGCTACTATTTATCCCGGAAAATTGCGTAGTGCCCGCGGGATAGCGATAAACGAATTCTTTGCAGACGAAGTCGCTGGCAACCACTAGTAGTTTCATATTTTTGATTTTTGTCTATTGTCCTGTTCCTTATTTAAAGTTGCTCTTTTACATGCTTTTTTAAATTATCTGTCTATATGTCGATCTGTCTCATTAAACTCTTAAGTCAACTGCATGATTTTTACTTCGTTCCCAATTTCTGCTCCTTTGCTATCGAATCCTCAACAAGGCGCGTAGATATTTCTCTGGAGATAGAGCGAGCTGTCGGTAGGCCTCCAACAAGATGGAGCGACGACGACGACCTGTAGGCTTAAGGTGGAACCACATTATTGACACGCGACGCGACGCAACGTGTCGACACCCGACGTGCAACGTGCACATAACCAACACCCGATGCCACGACACGCTAGCAATTTCTTTAGCTGACAGCTGTGGAAGTGTGTAGTTCACAAACACATGTATACATACATTCTGCGAATGTTCTCGAACAACTGACGCGTGGCATCGGGTGTTGTCTAGAACCACACTGCGCGTGCCGCGTCGGGTGGGGTGTTTACCCCCACCATCGGCGACACGTCGATCTGGCACGTCTGGATCGGGTGGCGTGAGTGCGCGTGGCGTCATAGAAAATAATACAATTTGATTCGACTCAACACGCGTCGCGTTGCATCGGGTCGCGTCGCGTGTTTAATAATGTGGTTCCGCCTTTATTGTCTTCTTCTTCTTCTTTTATTTGTGGCGTTACAAGTCGTTAAAGCGACGACAACTTCGCCAATGTCAGGGTAAAATTTTCTTATAATAAAATCTTGTGACAAAATGTCGGCAACGTTGTACGGTAACACGGTCAAAGACCCCCCTACCCCCCTGTCGGGCTCTTAGCCAACGGTCAATGATATCCCTCAGATACTGCCAGGAAATCATTAGCCGTTGCCCAGGGTGCACCGGACCAAGCACTGCTCTTCCCCCCGGACGGATCCAGAAACGAACCGCAGCTCTTGGCCACACGTGGAGGTAACCCGACACGTACCCCGGCTTATTGTCTAACTCGCTCGCAATCGCCATCGTGTTCATTTTGACAGTTCTTGTAGGAATGTGACAGCTAGTTGATTCCGATGCCAATTGTCAGCCCATACATGAACTGTCAAAATGAACACGATGGCGATTGCGAGCGAGTCAGACAATACGCCTACTGATCAGGATCGCGGGATCGCGGTGGATGCGGAAGGCACAGGTCCGAGTGGAGAGCCTTGGGGAGGCCTATGTCCAGCAGTGGACATCTTTCGGCTGATATGATGACCGACCTACAAGAATAAGGGACGTTTAAAAAAAACGACGCAACATCTTTTTCTCAAATAATGACAGATTCTTTTAATTGTTTACGTTGTAACTCTCAATCAACAACTACTATCTGATTATCTTACGCGAAAAAATGTGCCCCATCTGTTTTGTTACGGTAAAACTATCATCAACAAAAATTGTTTAGGGTATGTTTTTTTTTTATGTATAATTGTGGACACATTTTTTCTCGGATGTCGGTTGGTAGATAGTATTTTTGGTTCTGAGCAGAAATGACCAAGTGTCCAAAATGTGAGCAAAAAAATGTTGCGGCTTTTTTACAAATACAAATATTTATTGATTATGAGTGAGTTTACATCATCATCATCATCATACAATATTTGCCTTACAAATTTCATTGAGAAATTAAACACAAAATTTTGTTTATAAGATAATATTATTAAACCAATAACTAATCGGTAACTAAAATCAAAAAAACGTAAAGTGAAATTTCGCAACAAAACCTTATTTTCCCAATAAAAACATAATCCGTTTCAATTCCATCAAACAATCGCAAACGAGAACGCGAACTAAACCAATTAAAAGGTGTTCGAAGTCGGCGATAAAACAAAAATGGCGACCACCTTTACATGTAATAAAACCGGCATCAATCAAAATTACGTTTGAACACGTTTCAGTGGCATAGTAAAAGCAAACTTCGTAAACGAATTAAAATATGGCTCGGGAAAATGGCCGTACAGTTTAATTATTCCAGCAATCCGAGGAGACCACACACGTAGCTCATTTGAGCCTGAATCATAACAATAATTATATTCACCGCTTATTATTTCGCGCGCGGTCGAAAAAAAAAGCAATATTAAAACATAACCTTACCTTATTAATGTGTCAACAACTCAATTTATGGCGGGAACTACACGGCTACGCCCAAAGCGCGGGAAACCTCCGCCAATCACGCGTCGCTTCCACTAACCACGCTGCACCGACGAAACTCTACCTATCCCTTTCTCTCCTAATACCACCGGTATACAATGACCTCCACCACTAACTAAGGTTTCAATGTTGTAGGGAGCTTGGAGATCTTTTTATGGTGGTCGTATTCAAAAGTTTGAAATTTAAAATTCGTGTACTGAACTTTTTTTCTCCAGTTAATGAGTGCTAGGTTGGATGACATTATTTATTTATGCCTGGCCACGGAGCGCGCTTTATTTTATTTTTTTAAAGCCGTGATTATACGCGTTTCAGCCAGTGATTGCGGATTTTATTTTTTTATTTTATTTAGTTTTATTTTCGCTGACGGTTTTAGCTGTCGGGGCTGTCAGATGCGCGGCTTCATTTGAAACTTAATTTTATTACATCTATATTTTCTTTTTTTAATGGCTTAACCTATTTTCCTGTTAGTTATGTTATAATATCAAGTAAATTTAATGAGTTAAGAGATATAGGTTTTCGTATAGAAAAATTATGTTTATTGTAAATACATAATTTGAAGCACTCTACCTAATAAGTATTAAATCTAATGATTTAATATTTCCACTAGCGATATATTTGTCTCACTCTAAAAAAACATTGGCTATTAGTACCTAAGAATTCAACATAACAAAATAAAGGAAACTAAACAAAAACCCAACGGAACCTTCCAATTTCAAACCGTCCCCGGCCCAAAAACCGTCGGCCATCTTGGCCCATGATTGCTTTCAAAGCGCCGCGGCGTTTAAAAACTTAATTCGGCCGGTCGTTAGTGTGTGAACGTCTTAAAAAAAAACAACGTGTCTATGGTTGGATGTGGTTTTGAAAGAAAATTTGTTTTTTTTTTAGTTTTCGATTGTGTTAGTTGCCAGTTACTATTAAGGGATAGTAACAAAAAGTTAATAGAAATATCTTCAGTGGTACTGTTATTTAATGAGAAGTCAATGAGAATAACTTTAGCTTGATGCATTGTACGAAGAAACTGAATTGCGTAGGTACCACTGTCGAACTTTGTCGCTGCAAATGTCAAAACACAACTTGCATTTACCTAAGTGCTGTAAGTAGTAATTTACCGCCCTCTACGCCAGCGGAAATTTCCAATTCCTCGCCAGAGAAGGCGTAAAATTGTGTACAAACCTCGGGCGGTGATAAAGAAAGCCTCAGGTCGCATATTTATCGCCCTTACCTTTGGCTCGTGCGATAAGTTTCTGCGGTCTCGGAGATTCTTTATTTCACCACCCTCGGAAAATGTAATGGTACCTTCTATTACCGCTCGAATATTTTCAAACACCATTTTGAATATAATTAGGTACCTAAGTCTAGTATTTACAAGGCTGGCTCGGCAGGAATTCATAATTTGGTTTCATGATAAATAATTCACAAAGCACGGCATTACGAACTATTTTAGTATTCTGCAATATTCCGATTCCGTTTGTGTGAAATTGGCCTTAGCTTTATTTGTTGCATTGTCTGTTCAAATTTAAATTTAGAACTCTGTAAAAGTCGTATGTACAAAATTTTTCCTTGCAATGTTCGAACGTTTTTCTAAATTTGAAAACTAATTTTTAACTAGGTACTTCTAATCGTTCGGCTTGACTTGAAGTTTTGTATCTGTTTGGTATGCATTATGTAAATTGGATTTTAATTCAATAAAAAAATAATAAAATGCTTGTAATATCATGTAAAAAAATTCGCTATCAGAAAATAAATAATTAAATAAAATATCAAATCGGCAGTTTGACAATAATTTCTCAACGACACTGAAAATTAGAACACATAGAAAAATCCGAAAAGTAAAGCTATGGCCGGGAATCGAACCCGGGTCCTCGTCATTCCGTGACGCGTGCTATACCCCTACACCACCCATAGCAGGTAAAAGTAAAGCTATGGCCGGGAATCGAACCCGGGTCCTCGTCATTCCGTGACGCGTGCTATACCCCTACACCACCCATAGCAGGTAAAAGTAAAGCTATGGCCGGGAATCGAACCCGGGTCCTCGTCATTCCGTGACGCGTGCTATACCCCTACACCACCCATAGCAGGTAAAAGTAAAGCTATGGCCGGGAATCGAACCCGGGTCCTCGTCATTCCGTGACGGGTGCTATACCCCTACACCACCCATAGCAGGTAAAAGTAAAGCTATGGCCGGGAATCGAACCCGGGTCCTCGTCATTCCGTGACGCGTGCTATACCCCTACACCACCCATAGCAGGTACACCACTCATAGGCAGTTTGACAATAATCAAAGTAAAGTAAGAATGTGTCCCAAACTAACTAGTTAGGTACTAGACAACGAAAAAAAAATAGCTACATTTATGGATAAACTAGCGACTCGCCCCGGCGTCGCACGAGTGCAATGTAGATACTAATACTAACCCTCTTATTCATAAACGCTCTATAGGCCTCTGCTAACTTAGTAACAGTTTGTCCTTATCTGTCACTTTGACATTTACCTTTCACAGATAAGGACAAACGATTGCCAAGTTAGCAGAAGCCTATAATAGAGCGTTTATGAATAAGGTAACACAGCACTGACATAATTAATGTCATATTGAATTTTCCAAACAATTTATAAAAAAACCTTGACAAAACATATCACTCACTCACTTAAATCACTCTTGGTAAAATCCGTTCATTAATTTTAAAGTTTATAATAGACAGACGGACAGACGCAGTCTTCCTTTGTTTTGTAACATGTTAGCGGTGATCCATTTTTCATCCAAGACTCAAGAAAAACGTTTCTATTTTTCGTACAAAACATTTACCCAGTATATAGGCTTATTGTGTAACTCGCTCGCGATCGCCATCGTGTTCATTTTGACAGTTCTTGTATGAATGTGACGGCTAGCTGATTCCGATGCCAACTGTCAGCCCTTACATGAACTGTCAACATGAACACGATGGCGATTGCGAGCGAGTTAGACAATAAGCTTACAGGTTGGGATTCGAACCCGAGACCTCGTCGTAGCCAACTTCTATAACCTCTCGGTTATTCAATCAATTAAATAGACTTTCTCAAGCCACGATACACCAACACAATAACATTACATAACATAATGACACAGAAAAAAAGATTCGTGCCCGAAAACACCCGCTGCGGTCCAAAAAAACGATATAATCTAACTCAACAACATATTTCTCAAAATTATGACCAGATTAATACATTTATAATACCACCGTCCCTTTCTAACGCACCGTAGCGCACACCCGTCCCGCTCTACTCATTTTAAAACGTAACGATGCGCGAGGGCATGAAATTACGCTTTTTCATCTCGCCCGATTTGAATTTGGAACTTTCGGGCGAAGGACGTTGGAGCGGCCATGTTGCTTTTTTTTAATCGAGCTTTTTTTGAAAAATGTATCTTGGGTCGGATGTCATTTGGGTGCGATTTAGATACAGGATGATTGTGTGGTTTAATTACACTTGAGTTTTAAAATTAAATAAATTATTTACACCAATTGAGCCAGTCCCAAATTAAGGGAAGCTTGTACTAGGGGTGCCAGTCAACGGATAAACATACATTGTATAATGTAGATAAATACATACTTAAATACATACAATATCCATGACTCGGGCACAAACATTTGTATTCATAATACAAATGTCTGCCCCTACCGGGATTCGAACCCGGGACCTCTAGCTTCATATTCAGGGTCACTAACCACTAGGCTATCCGGTCGTCAATTCGTCCATTGATGCGGAATAATGCAGCAGGTGCTTTCCTGTAAATTATTTTCATGATTTTCTAAATGCGATTGACGAAATGTTTCTCTACTTTCGTCTATGTTCAAATTAAAAATAACAACAAAATATCTTTACAGGAGCCACAGCATAAGTAGTAAGTAGTAGGAGCATTCAATCCCATTAATATTACCACTTTCTATTAATATTCTGAAACAATTCTGTTTTTTTTTTTTTTTTTTTTTATATGCACAGGAAGGAAAACAAGCAAGTGTGCAAGTCCATAATAAGGTTGGTTGCCTACACTGTGCGGCATATTTAGTGGAACACAAAAAAAATTAGCAAAACGCATACTTACCTACTTAATGCTTGACCAGTGTCCAGAAAAAAATAAAAAAAATAAAAATAGTAACCTACCTACACTTTTTTTGTGTTCCGCTAAATATGCCGCTGAGTAGGTATATAACATAATTCATAAATAATAATAATAATAATAATAAGTTTATTGTCAGAACATAGTCAATAAGTACAAAAATGTCTTAGTGTTACAAGATATTCTTATAAAAAACTCAATTAAAACTAAACTTAACTTACTTTACTTAACTTAACTTAATAATAACGACTTATTACTAACTAGCTTTTGCCCGCGACTTCGTCCGCGTAAACATCATTTATTTTCAAATAGCTTTTGCCCGCGGCTTCTCTCCCGTGTACCAGGAGTATTTCAATCCCGTTTTTTTCCCGTTCCCGTAAGACTTAACTTAACACATGACATGACTTAACTTATTTTTGTTTCATTTTACAAAGGGTTTTGGCAACCACATCCAATTATGTTTTATTTTATTTAATGTTTCATTCATTCATTCATACATATTCATTTATTGTCAAAACCGTGTACAGTTATAGAATGTCAAACAAATAAGGTAAGTATCAACAGCTTTGCCCATTTCGGACGTACAATAATTTATAATAACAATAAAAACATTATGTATTTATTACGTTTATTTTTTACTGTTTATTTTAACTGTTGTATCATTCTTTTCTTTTCAATGTATGTATATGTATCACCCTATGGTCCCAACGGAAGACCAGCGCTGGCTGCAAGGCCAGCAAATGCTGAGTTGGGATCATTTTGTGACAATTTATTTATTTATCTGCTGTTTTATGTGATTTTTTTTGATGTGTTGATTGTCATGAATAAACTTTTTTCTTCTTCTTCTTCAAATTTTTACTTTACTTAACTTAATTTGTAAAAAAACTTGTAAAAATAGGTTACGTGGTTGAATAAAACGAAGCCCCCTGTAGGCACGTCTCTGACAGCTCAAAATGATCACGTTTCTCTAAATTCTGTAATTACTTTGTTTTTACCGACCGACAGATGCGCCTCATTTACCGAGACGGTATTAATTGGGATGGCCTTACCTGCGCCTGCGCCTGGTAAATAATAATATATAGTTTTTTACATACATCCCTACTAAATATCTAACTATCTAACTAATATTTTAAATGCGAAAGTATGGATGGATGGATGGATGGATGGATGGATGGATGTTTGTTTGTTTGGTAGTCAATCACGCCAGAACGGCCCAACGGATCTGGATGAAATTTGGCACATAGGTAGAGAAAAGTCTGGAATAGCACATAGGCTACTTTTTATCCCGGAATATTGCGTAGTTCCCGCGGGATAGCGATAAACGAATTCTTTGCAGACGAAGTCGCTGGCAACAGCTAGTAATATTATAAATGCGAAAGTAACTTTGTCTGTCGGTCTGTCTGTCTGTCTGTTACTTTTTCATGCCTAAAGCGCTGGACCGATTTAGTTGAAATTTGGTATAAAGATAGTGTGAATCTCGGGGAGGGACATAGGATAGTTTTATCCCGGAAAATTGCGTAGTTCCCGCGGGATAGCGATAAGCGAATTCTACGCAGACGGAGTCGCGGGCAACAGCTAGTACATACATAAATCACGTCTTTAGCCCTTACGGGATAAACAGAGCCTAGGGTAAGACCTAAAGCCACGTTTAGCGTGATTGTGGGCGTATAGGAAAGGGGAATCAAAATAGTGATCGTTGCTAGCCGCATCGCCTATATGATTCCTGAGAATTTCGCCAATTCTTTCGATGGGATTTTCCCATCTGCGCGGGATGAACCAACTGGTACATTCTATGCTTTTTCTTTACTCCCAGACCTTATTTGTGTTTTACACTCTCAAAACAAGTTTTTATGGTTTTTTTTTGTTTTTTTTTTATGTGAATAGGAAGGCAAACGAGCAAGTGGGTCACCTGATGGTAAGCGATCACCACTGCCCATAGACACCCGCAACCCCGGAGGGATTGCAGATGCGTTGCCAACCTTTTTTTTTTTTTTTTTTTAACAGAGTGAAAACTCTTTACTAGTACCACCGGGCCCGGGGAGGCCCGGATGGTTATGTGGGACTCTCTCCCTCGGCCTCTTTCCGCACGGAAAGGGGCGGGGGGAGCATACCCACTAAAAACACTCCGGCGAAGCCCGCTTGCCGGGTTTGGGAAGGCGCCGTGGGATCCCGGAGATTCCAGCCGACGGCGCCCCCCGGCTGCCCCGGCTTTCACCAGGGCCACCCGCACCAATGACGGGGGAATCGCGACGCTTCGACCCCCCGTCCCAGACGTGCAGGACCGTGCAATGCGGGCAGGAGATCCCCGTCTCCCGCCCGCTGGTCCCACTAGGGGTTTAGGCGGGCAGCAAACAGCCGCCGCCTTCGCCCCATACGTCTCCGCCGGAGCAGGGGCGCGTGGGCATCGTCTTCGCGCTCCCGCTCCCTGGCCTCCTTCTGCGAGATTACGTCCTCACAAAAGGAAGCCGCCGTCTGCCAGGATCTGTCACTGCTCAGCATGGCCGCGATTACGCTGTGCAGCGAGAGATCGACGACAGCTCCAATGGCAGCAACCATGTTGCGGCGGTCCTCATCCCAGCAACTACACACCTCGAGGGTGTGCTGTGCCGTGTCATCAGGATCGCCGCACTCATGGCACACCTCGCTCTGCTCCCTCCCTATCCTGTGCAGGTAATGACCGAAACATCCGTGTCCGGTCATTACCTGCACAAGCCTGTAAGTTAGAGCGCCATGCTCTCTGTCCAGCCAGCTCTGAAAATGCGGGAGGATTGCCCCTATGGTTCTGGTTCCATAGAGGGAACCCTCCAGCAGCTCTTTCCAGCGGTCCCGCATGCGGGTTTGTGCGAGCCGCCGGAACCGCTCCACCTCTTGCGGGGCAAGGCGATTGCCCCGGGCTCTCGCTTCCACTTTTGCTCGATGCGTCTCCGCAAGCACCCCGGCCTCCAGCTCCCATGGCGGAGTGCCGGCGAGGAGGCATGCTGTAGCCCACGCTACCGTGCAGTACGCACGGATAATCCTTATGGCGACGACCCGTTGGGGCCGTCGCAGCAAGGCCTTCGTCCTCCCATTTAGTGCGTCGTACCAAATGGGAGCGCCATAGAGAGCCATGCTCTTAGCGACCCCCGCGTACAGTCTTCTGCAGGCTGCCTTAGGACCACCAATGTTTGGTGCGTTGCCAACCTAGAGGACTTAGATGAAATGCCTCTTGTGCCCGTAACTTCCCCGGCTGTCTGAATCTCCCCACCGGAACACAGCAGTGCAAGCACTGCTGCTTAGCGGCAGGATTAGCGAGTAAGATGGTGGTAGCGATCCGGACGGACCTTGCACAAGGCCCTACCAAAACCGCAAAACATCTATTTTCCCCTGTCCCTATGTAATGCTTAGATCTTTTAAAATAGGTATACGCAACGGATTTTGATGCGGTCTTTTTAATACATACATGATTCAAGATAAAGGTTTATATATGTTTAATTCTACGCAGACGAAGTCGCGGGCAGAAGCTAGTTTATAATAGTAGGTACATGTAAGTACATACTACATACATACCGTCACGCATCTTTCCCACAGGGGTAGGCAAGGCAGAGACTACTTTGTTCCACTTGCTACGATCCTGACATACCTCTTTCGCTTCATCCACATTCATCAATCTCTTCATACATGCTCGTCGGTTTCTTGGGTTATAATAGTAGGGATAAAATAATAAGCACCTGAATAAGAAGAATAAGAATAATTTATTTGTTGAAAGCAGTTGTACATAAATGATCTTAAAGCTAGTCAGAATCTCCACTCATCTTGTCATTCACTATTTGACAAACGCCCCTAAAGTTGCGCTTGCGAGATGGCAGTACTGTCGTGCACGGTGCCAAAAATACATATAGTATGTACAAATGTACATAGTCTCGGCAATATATCTCAACGGAAAGATACCTAAACAAATATAATACGAGGGACTGCCTTTGTGGGCACACCTGCCCGCTCCCGCCGAGGGTATGGTCACCACGCTATATGTTAACAGAGGGATATTCTAACACCCTTATTCATAAGCAAGGAGCGTAATTTTGGTGCGAATGACGTAATTATGACGTTTATTCACATATAGGATGCTTTTATATAAATTCAAATTCAAATTATTTATTAAAATAATCAATTATACAAATAAATTAAAAATGGTTATAAATGGTGCTTACGCACTATATTATGTCTATCTATGTATTGGTAAGTACACAACAAAATTAAGAACTAAACTAATGACTCGACATAAAACAAGTGCGCCTGCGCTTACAACGACGTGCGTCGAGCTATTAAATTAAATACCTAAACTAGGATACGAAAGTACCCTGTATTTTAGGCAAAAGATAGGGTCTATGATTAAGAGTTTTACATACATACATACAAATATTAATTGATACAAGGAGTATTATTTTCTGTACAAAGTTAAAAATCAGCATTTTTATAACATACTAGCTGTTGCCAGCGACTTCGTCTGCAAATAATTCGTTTATCGCTATCCCGCAGGAACTACGCAATTTTCCGGGATAAAAAGTAGCCTATGTGCTATTCCAGACTTTTCTCTATCTATAAGCCGAATTTCATCCAGATCCGTTGGGCCGTTCTGGCGTGATTGAGTAACAAACAAACATCCATCCATCTATCCATCCATACTTTCGCATTTATAATATTAGTTAGATTAAATTAAGGATTACCTAATGATAAATAGTTAATTAACTAAGTTATACAACTATCTTCAGCAGGTTTTCGGTTTCCTCGTAAGACAAACTTTGCAACCACCCTGACAGAATGATTTTACAGTTGCCGTAGTTTGAGTCATAAATTTGTTATTGTCTCTAAAACTCTTCTATTTTGTAAATAGGCGTCTTTTTTTTAATCTACCAGCGCATTCGGAAAGACCATCATTGCCAAGAAGAATGCGCCGCAAGAAACTTGGCAATAACTGTCAATTGACAACATTTCATATTTCTGAGCCTATAATTTTAATGGTTCTCTGTATTTTGTTTGAAAAGATGAACATGCTGACAGTTTAATTTTTTCGCTAGGGCTTGTATTTAATTTATTAATTTATTAATTTGTGCTTATTCTAAAAGGGCGTAACTCCGACACTATCACAGAATACACACTTATCCCTTTGTCTTTCCTCTATAGAAAAAAAACCCGACGTTAATTTCAAATTGTCAATGTCAGGCCCTATTTTCCAATATTCCATTTTCGAGGTTCGCTTCGTGCTGTTCCGCTCATACTAATAGTTATTATCTTGAGAATGAGAGAGAAGGTATGCAACGAACTTCGGAAATAGAATTTGAGAGTTGCCCCCCTTGTACTTTGAAGTTGTCAAAAATACAAAGTTATGATCGCTTATTTTTTCTCGAGAAAAAAAGCAAAGGCGTTTTACCTATCATGTGGTAGTTTTGGTAAAATTAGGACATATTTTTAATTATTTTTTAATTTTTATTATAAGCGATATTAAAATTATATAAACATATTGCAGTGATCAGGAGGCAAAATGCTTTCGAACCATATATACATTTTCGGGTGTTATAAAAATGAAATGTTGTCAATTAAAAACATTCTGCATGTAGCTTTACGTCATATGCCTGTCATCGGCACCAAAGTTACGCTCCCTGGTCATTAATCTGTAGGCTTCTCCTAACTTGGTAATCGTTTGTCCTTGTCTGTCACTTTGACATTTACCTTTCACAGATAAGGACAAACGAACTAAGATACCCGCTGGCTCAGATACCCCGCAACGAATTTCGGGTTCAACTTACCACCCCTCCCCCCCAGTCGGATGTTAGCCAACAGTTAACTAACTTACTAAATACATTAACTGTTGTTGCCCAGGGTGCACCGGCCTAAGCGTTACCCTTCCCCCCCGCGAGGCCCTCTGTTAGAAGGGAACAGTAACGCTAGAGCTCTTGAGGTTTCCGACGTCGCATCCCATGATGTATCTCTTACTAGTATAGACGAGTATTACTCGAAATAATGCCATTTCAATATTAAAATTTGTGCAGCGTTCGTTCGCTAAGTCAAATCTTGCAAATTTATATTCAATTATCAATTATATTCAACTCGGGATTTTCATACCACACATAAATCACGTCTTTATCCATTACGGGCTAGACAGAGCTGTCAGTACAGGAAAGGGGAATTAAAATAGTGATGGGTTGCTAGCCGCACTTCACTTGCGATTTAACTTTTCTTTTTTTATGTGAATAGGAAGGCAAACGAGCAAGTGGGTCACCTGATGGTAACCAATCACCACTGCCCATAGACACCCGCAACCCCGGAGGGATTGCAGATGCGCTTCCAACCTAGAGGACTTAGATGAAATGCCTCTTGTGCCCGTAATTTCCCCGGCTGTCTTACTCTCCACACCGGAACACAGCAGTGCAAGCACTGCTGCTTAGCGGCAGGATTAGCGAGTAAGATGGTGGTAGCGATCCGGACGGACCTTGCACAAGGCCCTACCACCCGCAAAACAACATAACTTTCGAATTTTGGATGAAAACGCAAGTAGGTAACAAGAACTGCTACAAAAAACCTTGTAAGTATTCAAAAATGAGTTATCTATATTTTTGTACAAAAGCGAGACTCGTCCCAACAATCACCTGTATCATGGTCACCCTACATCTCTACCCCAAACCAAGGGTTCATATTTTATAATCTGCTAAACATTTTTCTTAATCTACTTTCATGGGTACCTATAAGCTTTTAGGGAGGGCGGAAGGAGGGGGGTCGTTAGTCGTTGTATTGTAGGTACTTACATAAATAGGTACGCAAAACGAATTTGACGACCGGATGGCCTAGTGGTTAGAGAACCTGACTATGAAGCTTGAGGTCCCGGGTTCGATCCCCGGTCACCAGTTTATGTTTAAGGCAAACTAGCAAGTGGGTCGCCTGATGGTAAGCGAGCACCACCCATAGGCACCCGTTGCCAGCCAAGAGGGCTAGGATAGAATAGGTAGGTACCTCGGTTTTACATTGAATACACATACATACATACATTACGTCACGCCTCTTTCCCACAGGGGTAGGCAGAGACTACTTTGTTCCACTTGCTACGATCCTGACATACCTCTTTCGCTTCATCCACATTCATCAATCTCTTCATACATGCTCGTCGGTTTCGGGTACTCTTGACCTGGGGCCTTACCATGACGTCCTAATCTGACAGCGAGCGAACCTTATCTGAATCGCATTAAGACGTCATGGTAAGGCCCCTGGCCTTTTTCCAAAACGTCCCCAATTTGATCACGGAACGTCCGTCTAGGCCTTCCCCTCCCAACGAACCCATTCACACTTCCCATATAAATCTGTTTAGTACCTAAAGTAAGTAAGTAGATAAGTATTTATTCATTGTAAACTGTGTACCTACAACTGTGTGTGTGTGTGTGTGTTGTCACGGTTTTTTATGTGAATGTCAATAAAGTACCAGCCCGGCTAGCACGACAGCGCACTAGAGTCGCGTCGCGCGCGAGATAGATTACCCGTCCCTTTCTAGAACGTACAATAAGAAAAAGACGGGCAATCTATCTCTCGCGCGACGCGACTCTTGTGCGCTGTCGTGCTAGACGTGCTGGCCCCTATATCATCAATTCGACAATTGTCGATGACAAGTGACAATTCTGTTTACATTACAAACTGTAGGCTTATTGTCTAACTCGCTCGCTATCGCCATTATGTTCATATTGACAGTTCATGTATGGGCTGACAATTGGCATCGGAATCAGCTAGCTGTCACATTCATACAAGGACTGTCAAAACGAATACGATGGCGATTGCGAGCGAGTTAGACAATAAGCCTTACTGGTCGAGAATACGCCTAGGGATTGCAATTCGGATAATCCGAAATCCGAAATAACCGGATAAGTCCGGATTTTTGGCGCCTTTTATAAATTCGGATTTTTAGTGTAAAAATCCGGTTTTTTCGGATTTCAATTACAGTTGACAAAGTTGACATTTAAGCAGAATTTCCTATTGAATTTAGTTTCATTTCATTCATTCATGCGTTCGTTTCGTTCCCCGCCACGTAGCACTATCTTTCCCTCTCCCCTCCGCGCTTTACTGGCTACCTCATACCTAGCTTTAGATCTGGCTAGTCGGCCGGTCCGGTAGTACTGTACTGCAGACACAGCAGTACTGGACTGATTAAACGCGGATTATCAAGATTTTTGCAGTTTTATTTTATATATTCTTAGGGAAATTTTAAAAACAATAAAATTGAACACCATTAGGTTTCAAAAAACATGCAACTACATGAAAATTTCAAAATGTTAATAAAAATCCGAAAAATCCGGATAATCCGGATTTGTACAAGTTGATAATTTGTAAATCCGGATTTGAGAAAAGAACCGGATTTTGCAATCCCTAAATACGCCGGTTGGCTTCATATTGAACACGCATTGCATTTTGAATTGTCAATGGTCACCGACAATTTTATTGTCAGCCCGACACCGACAATGGTGAAATAGGCGAAGACGCGGGCATCAGCTTGTATTTAGAAGTAAACAAACAAAGAACAAAGCAATTAAACCGTTAATAACGTTTCTAAACCGATTAAAGTTAATTGTAACGAAATCAAATTTCTCTATTGAATTGGATTTTATTTACTCGAATTGGTTCAGGGAGTCCGACATTCGGTTTTTGAAGTTCACGTCGCTCCGTCCCTTTCACTCTGTACCAATTACTATCGGTGGGAGAGGGATGGCGAGCATAGAACTTCGGAAATCGAATTGCGGAACAATGTCGGCAGACAAAGAAAGGAAGCCATTATTGTTCAATGGGTATAACTAACCTTATTTTGTGACTAAACACGCAACTGTTTGGTTAAATTAGAACGAAACATCGAAACATCAATCCAATTCGTCTATTTTATTTAATTTCCGTCGAACTTCGTGTTTAGAAAACAGGAAATTCATAATTGAAGTGAAAATTTCTTTAGCGGCGTTGAGCAATTTTTGGGATGTTAAAAATGTTGAACTCGCGTCAGGACAGTGACCTGATCGAAAAGTAAGACGGAGGGAGAGTAGACCGCGCGCGGCGTAGGAGAGGTAGTAATATCCCCCTCTCTTTCTACCGCGCGGTTCAAGTTCCAGTCTCGGGGAACGTAGGTTAGTTTTTATCCCTGAAAATCGTATAGTTCCCCGCGGGTGATAAGCGAATTCCGCGCAGACAAGTCGCAGGCAATCAATCCGTTGTGAATTCACTGAAAAAAAAAAACTTTTTTTAATTTGACTAAAACACACCTGTCTACTTAAACGTATTCATATTAAAAAACACTGGCCGAAAACAATCAATTTGCTTTTTTGTTTACCGAAGCCCACTGAGTATTCGAAAATTGAAAACGCCCGCGCGGGAAAACTGGCAGCTGTTTTTAAGAGGTTATAGAGTACCACGCAAACATATTCCACAAAACACACGAACATAAACCGTATTTTCATTACGCTAAAATTTTCATTGTGTGAATGATTACCGCGGTTTTTTCGTAGGCTCGACAATCTTATATTTGCTGTTAAAAGCGGCGTCACTGTCGAACTGTAAGTGTAATTCAGTATGAAGGGAAGCTAAGTATTAAATTTCGCCGTTGTAATAGATATGTTGGTTTTTGGTCGCGATTTTGGGGTATCGGAAAGGGTAGCACTAAGGGGTAGTAATAAATTAAATATTCATGTTTTTCATACGTTATTATTGTAATGAGATTATTAGAATGCTTGTCTAAAATAGACACGGGCACTTTTTACTGTACATAAAGACAGACAAGTAACTTTCAAAAAACTTTTGCTCTGCCAAAAAATATGTCAAGCAATGAGAGAGAAAGAGGCGTAGACAAAGTTTTTGAAGTGAAAACTTTTAGCGAAACCGTTGAGCGCTTTTTGGCATGGGTAAAAAATGTTAAACTCGCGTCAGGCGTAAGACGGAGGGAGAGTTTAAGAGGCTGACAACACCTAATTTTGTTGAAATTGATGTTATTTAAGCACTTTTTTAAGAAAAACTACACACAAAAAAAATACAAAAAAATTATATTGATAATTTTCGTCATATTTCAAACACGATAGACGGACTCGATACATAATTGAGCAAAATCGGCTCGATAGAAAATAATTGCAAAGATTGGTCTTATAATCATCATTAAACGGTTCTATGTCTATATGTTTTCGACGTATGGGTCTGCAATTAAAAACAAGAAGCCAACATATTCATACCTACACGACTAACGAGTCATATTTCACAAATAATCCATACTTTTTTTTATGTCTTCTTATTTGTGTCTTATTTGCAAGATTTTAGACGCGCGCCAAGCTGCCGGAATAGTTTCTTCTCTTTCACTCACAGGCACGCGAACCGTATGTGCGAAGAGTGGCGCTGCTCAAGGTCATTTGCTGTTGACAGCGCCTTAAGTACCAGGATTCTCTAAGAGCTTATTTTTAAATACGAATGAAGCTAGAGTCGCGTTCGATTTTTGAAGTGTACCTACGTTGATTTCGTCGCTTTGACGTAAGTGCGTTTGGCGTAGTGGTATATGGTGTGGAATAACAGTGTTCTCTCAGGTGACCCAGGTTTGTTTTTACATACATACATACTTCACGCCTGTGTCCCTTACGGGGTAAGACAAAGCCAGAGCCTATAGGGTTAAGATCTAAAAACCACATTTAGCATGAGGCGTATAGGTGGAAAGGGGAATCAAAATAGTGATGTGTTGCTAGCATCGCCTATAACATGATTCCTAAGATTTTCGCCATTCCCTCGATGGGCTTTTACCATCAGCGCGGGAAGAGAAGCAACTGGTACATTCTATGTTTTTTCTCTACTCCCAGACCAGTATGTGGAAATTGGTAGCGCCCCTAGCGGCACGTAACGGCAACAAACTAATGTCATAGCATTTGACACTTTAACGACGCTGAAACAGGGCGGAAATCTTAGAAATCATGTTATAGGCGATGCTAGCAACCCATCACTATTTTGATTCCCCTTTCCACCTATACGCCCACAATCTTGCTAAACGTGACTTTAGGTCTTGTTACCTTAGGCTCTGCTTACCCCGTAAGGGATAAAGACGTGATTTATGTATGTTGTTGTAACACGAACGCCTTCTATATAGACGATTGTAGCAACAGCAGCAAAGAAGTTTATGGCATAATTGCTAAAAAACAGTCTTTCAAATAAAATAAGGTTGCCTTTCTATCTAATTATAGCTAAGGGTAGACAAGGACGTACTTTCTCTTCCCTTTCTCGCCTCATATGTCATATTTGTCGGCATTTTAGGGTTCAATGTCTCAGATAGAAAAACCTACTGTAGGTATCTACTTTTCGACGGCCGGATAGCCTAGTGGTTAGAGAACCTGACTATGAAGCTTGAGGTCCCGGGTTATCCCCGGTCGGGGCAGATATTTGTATGATGAATACGAATGTTTATGTTTATCCGTTGTTTAGTACCCATAAGGCTTTGCCTAGTTTGGGACTAGGTCAATTGGTGTCAATTGTCTCACGATATTTATTATTTATTTATTTGCTTTTTTATTTATTTATTTATCACTAGCTTCATGCCCGCGACTTCTCTTCTCTTCTTCGTCTGCGTGGAATTAGCAATTGACATGTTAATTGTTATCCCGCCAGAACTTTGCAATTTTCCGAAATAAAAAGTAGCTCATGTTTTAATCTGGTTTATCAGCTATCTCTGTTCCAAATTTGAAGCAAATCCATCCAGTTGTTTCAGCATGAAGAAGGAACAAACATACACACTCACTCACATCGTCACATCGTCACAAACTTTCGCATTTATAATATTAGTTAGACTAGCTGTTGCCAGCGACTTCGTCCGCAAAAAAAAATTGGTTGCCTGTAAAGTCGGTATACGGGCGAAAGTTTTACGTGACAACGACTTTGAGTGGTAAAATAATTTTAATGTGAATATTCATTCGTATAGTAGGAAGAAGGACGTGTAAACTTGTATGCAGGCGCCTAAGCGAAATAGAAGCGCAAGACATGAACCGGTGTGTATGCCTATCTCTCTCACTCTCTCTCTCTCGCTCTGTCTCTCTCGCTCTTAGGCGGGCTAACTGTGCTCGAGTGGAAGGGACGCGTGCCTTTCACTTTTTATGTCTGTCTCTCTCGCTCTTAGGCGGGCTAACCATGCCCGCGTGCCTCTCACTCGCTCTCATTGTGAGCGCATAACGTGAGCGGAGCGTAACGCAGTTTCTTGAAGTGTCACCCGGCAAACCAATTTATAAGACGTTGTCACGTCAAAATAGTTTATCGCTATCCCGCGGGAACTACGCAATTTTCCGGGATAAAAAGTAGCCTATGTGCTATTCCAGACTTTTCTCTATCTATGTGCCAAATTTCATCCAGATTCGTTGGGCCGTTCTAGCGTGATTGAGTAACAAACAAACATACATCCATCCATCTATCCATCCATCCATCCATCCATCCATCCATCCATCCATCCATCCATCCATCCATCCATCCATCCATACTTTCGCATTTATAATATTAGTTAGATTAGATTAGGATTATAATTCACATTTAAGTGATCAAAATCTTTGATGTTTTGAGCCCGACAAATAAGAAACCGTGTGGTAAAGGTATTCTTTGGTCGTCTATACCTACGGAACCAGGCGCGCCATTCTTGCTCGCGCTTGACGTTTTTGTCAACGTTCCACCTCAAATTAAATTTCACCAATTAAATCTTAATTTGACACTCATAATTGCGCGAAAGCCGCTCGAATTGTAATTAACAATTAACGGTCTAAGGTTAACTAATGAGTAGATGTTAATTACACCATTTTTGATGTCAAAATGACATTTGTTTGATTTGCGAAAATTATCTACGACACATATAGCAATTTATTATTTACTAGCCATTGACCGCGACTTCGTCCGCGCAGAGTACATAGCCTCTAGGTGCTTAATATCCGCTATAGAGGCAGCCTCGAGTCGAGCGGCTGCCTCGCTCAGAGGCCACGCAAGTGGAGACGCTATCTCAACACTGCCTCTACGTCCTAGCATAGAACTGATAATAAGAAAGAAAGAAAAATAGAAAGAAGACATTTATTCATTTAACAAGACACACAAATATTAAGAGCATACACAACATTATAGAAAAGAAACAACAATTATAGTAGGTAATTATAGTTTTATTATTGTTATTATTTTCGTTTATTTTAATATTGAATACCTACCTATTTTTGACATTTTGTTCTCTTTAATATTATCATTAAGTAGGTATATGAATTTTGTACGCCACCTGGCAAAACATACATGGTCTACTGCAATTGTGTCTTGTTTATATCTGTTTTTGTACCTATGTTTACAAATACATAAATGATTGATTGATTGATTGATTGAACAACAAAAAAACACAGACTATATGAAAATCTAATTCAGCGTTGTATGTGTCTTCGCAAAAGTGAAACGGGCGCTGGCTCAGCATTACGCTGAGTTGAGGTAATAAAGGGGATTATCAGTTCTACGCGACTTAAGCAGCGTCTTCACTTGCGTGGCCTCGGAGCGAGGCAGCCGCTCGACCCGAGGCTGCCTCTAGTCTAGTAGATATGCTGACTAATGTTCATCAGGATAATGTAGGATTCTAATGGTGAAAGAATTTTTCACATCGGTCTAGTAGTTTCGGAGCCTGTTCAATGCAAATAGAGTAGATTTGAGAGAAGTAGATTTACTTCATATTATAAATCCTACTAATATTATAAATGCGATAATATTGGAGCAGTAACGGATTACAAGCTGCTGATTGCAGAAGCAAATTATCCCCCTATAATTAAGCCAAGCAGAAGCGTCTTTTACACGTGAGTGATTTTATTTCACGACGGAGTTCCAACGGGATAGGGAACTATCCTGTTTCTATCCCTTCTAGGCAAAACCGGGGTCATAGTCAATGGAAGCAAAACTCAATTATATAGCTTCGTCCGTAAATATAGTATATTACAGTCGGCATTCGCGAAACGCTATAATAACTGGTGGTGTACAGAAGGTATTATAAACAAGATAATTGTATGTAATCGTACACTGAGGTAATTCAATGATTGTATGAAAGCGGTTGTGTGAACTTGTTTGTTAAAGTTATAAATACACAGTTAGGGTGGTAGGTCTGTCCGGATCGCTACCACCATCTTACTCGCTAATCCTGCCGCTAAGCAACAGTCCTTGCACTGCTGTGTTCCGGTGTGGAGAGTAAGACAGCCGGGGAAATTACGGGCACAAGAGGCATTTCGTCTTAGCCCTCTAGGTTGGCAACGCATCTGCGATCCCTCCGGGGTTGCGGGTGTCTATGGGCAGTGGTGATTACCATCAGGTGACCCACTTGCTCGTTTGCCTTCCTATTCATATAAAAAAAAGTTTCATTTTAATTATCGTCTTATCATATTTACGTACATACAATAATCACGTCTTTAGCCCTTACGGGGTAGACGGAAACTAAGGTAAAACCTAGGCCACGTTTAGCATGATTGTGGGCGTATTAGGTAAGGGTAATCAAAATAGTGATGGGTTGCTAGCATCGCCTATAACACGATTCCTAATATTTTCGCCCGTTTCCTCGATGGGCTTTTACCATCTGCGCTGGAAGGGAAACTACATTTTATATATTAATATACTAACCCCCGGGCCACATTAGCGGGCGAAGGTTCGTGTCGCGTTGTCGCGATAAAATTTTGAGTTCGTGTAGCCACGAACTATGTGGCCACACTTAGACCAAATTATCGCGATAAAAAGTTCGGGCGAACTATGTCGCACAACTGAATTTTGCGGTAAAATGAACCCAGAGCGGAAAGAAACAAAAAGATAGAGGAAGCGTTTGCTTTGTATTGTATGTCTGTATATAATTATTGAAATGTCACTCGTCAACATTGACGAACATTTCAGAAATTTCAAAGTACGAAGTGTAGACACTTGCACGAACACGAACTCTGTCGCGATAAAATCCTTTGATCTGCGCTAAATACCGGCAGGAGCCCGAACACAGTTCGAGTTCGTCCGAATGATTCGCGATAAAGCGAACTGTCTGTCCACACATGCCGCGATAGGGCGAACCTTCGCCGAATCCCGCTAATGTGGCCGTAGCATAAGGAATTACACTTACATTAGACTAACATTATATGGATCTATGGTCTGAAATAAATGTTTTTTTTTATTTATTTTTTATTAGGCAGCTACGATCTTTGACATGTTTATCGCTACCACGCGGGAACTATACAATTTTCTAGGATAAAAAGTAGCCTACGTCTTAGTCTAAAAGATAGTCTGGGAAACGCAAAATAAAATTCGAATTATTATAAACGGGATGTGAACCGCGATTACCTTTATTTAGCACCCGATAAAGGTAAAAAAGGTCAAAGACTTACATTAGGCAGCTACGATCTTTGACATGTTTATCGCTACCACGCGGGAACTATACAATTTTCTAGGATAAAAAGTAGCCTACGTCTTAGTCTAAAAGATACTCTGGGAAACGCAAAATAAAATTCGAATTATTATAAACGGGATGTGAACCGCGATTACCTTTATTTAGCACCCGATAAAGGTAAAAAAGGTCAATAAAGGTAATCGCGGTTCACATCCCGTTTATAATATTTCGAATGAACTTAACCGTGAATCGTTGCAAAATAAAATTGTTTTAATGACATTTTATTTGCGTGCCGTTAATTGTTACTCTAGTACAAATTGTAAAGAGATTACAGTTCACGAGGCGCAATATAATGTTGTGGTTTCTCATTCTAAATTAAATGAATTATTAGCGATGGACAAGGTCCTACCACCCGGTTTTTCATTTAAAACAACTAAACTTTAGCTACCTATTTTGTGAGCTAGCGATAGCTATATAAACGCAAGAAACTCGACAACAACTATCAAGAATGACTTAGTATTTAGTTGTAGTGATGTAGCTATCAGATGCGAATCCGTATCCGCGGTTATACGTTTTATGTATAATATGTATGTACGTATGTATGTATAACTCTTTATTGTACATAAAACACACTAATTTTACAGGTAATAAGATACACAGATGTACAAAGGCGAACTTATCCCTCAAAGGGATCTCTTCCGGTTAACCCTTCGTTGGGTCGTTGTCACTTAACTCTTTGTGACAAGCACTGGGGCCTTTATTATAACGCTACAACGCGATAGTTAAATAAAATACCTACATCGAGGAGAAATGAGACTAAAATGAATAATTAAAAATATACGATCCCTCGATCGGTGAATCGCTACACAAGGCTCGTCCAGAAATCATCTAACTAATATTATAAATGCGAAAGTATGGATGGATGGATGGATGTTTGTTTGTTTGTTACTCAATCACGCCAGAACGGCCCAACGGATCTGGATGAAATTCGGCACATAAATAGAGAAAAGTCTGGAATAGCACATAGGCTACCTTTTATCCCGGAAAATTGCGTAGTTCCCGCGGGATTGCGATAAACGAATTCTTTGCAGACGAAGTCGCTGGCAACAGCTAGTATGGTCATAATTGGCCTACTATTGACTCCCCTCCCCCCCTCTTGGTGATATTTGGTGATTATAACGCTACTTCTTCCCCCCCATTCAAGATCACGTGTACTTTTCGGACTTAGTATTAAATTAAGTTAGTTAATTAAAAAACCAGCAATAACTTGATTTTTTACATTATTTTTTGATTTCCTGCTGTGTAAAAAATTACACGTCTTATTTTGAGCCGCATCTATCCGTATCCGTATCCGCGGATGTACCGGGCACGTCACTAGTCGGTAGTTAGTGCTGCGCGCGCACCGAGCACGTCTGCTGCGCGCGCGCCACACACGACGTTCCGGCCGCGATGCACTACGGGATATACTGTCGCTATAGCTAGTTTTAGAATAGGGGAGTATCTAAAATACTTTTTTCTATTCCTGAACTATTATCTGTGATTTACGTTATCACGAGCACCACTATAAGAACACTCTTAACAAGACTTTGGATAAGTCTATATTGTCTATTCTCTCTAAAAGCACTTGTTGGCTTATGGCTCTAAAAGTGCTACATCATAGACTGCCAGACCTAGGTAAAACTTTTACACGATCAACATTAAATTTACGATGAAAATGCATGCCTACCAACTTAACAAATTATTTCATTCATATGGATTTTTATAGAACTAAAACTTTCTGAACGAAATGCATAGCTGCCAACATAACAAACAAGATTTTTCAATAACGTCACTGGCAAGTTGGTAAACGTTTTGGCTAAATGTGCCAAGAACGCAAGGCTATAAAAAAAAGTTAACGTTAATTAAAAACAAAGTTTACTATAAACAAACTTCCAACTTTGTCGTTTGTCGTTTTCATGTTTCCCGCTCTTGTCTTGTTTGACATTATTTGATTGCAATAGTTTTAACAAAGTTTTGTACAGTATCATAAAAAAACATGGATGAAAACGAAATTAAATCAACACCGGAAGAAATATCCGATAAACGGGATTGCATGACGCAGTTGCATGCATCATGATCACGGGTAGACTGAAGAAATTGGTAATTGAAATTGAACGAACTTAACCGTGAATCATTGAAAACTCTAACTATGAAATTTTCCGGGATAAAAAGTAGCCTATGTTTTAATCTAGGGTACCAGCTAACTCCATTCCAAATTTTATCCAAATCCGTCAAGTCGTTTTAGCGTGAAGAAGGAACAAACATACACACTCATATCGTCACATCCATCCGTCCATCCATCCTCACCAACTTTCGCATCACTACATAGTATTATACTTAAAACAAAGTCGCTTTTTCTGTCCCTATATTGTATGCTTAAATCTTTAAAAGTACGCAACGGATTTTGATGCGGTTTTTTTAATAGATAAGAGTGAATCAAGAGGAAGGTTTATATGTATAATACATGCATAATATACCGTGCGAAGCCGGGGCGGGTCGCTAGTTTACAATATTAGTAGGATTTTCAAGGTACCTTTAGTTTATATTTGTATCAATCAATACTTTTGTAATCATTTACAAAATAAAGACTTCTATAAATTAATTGTTTTTGAAACTGTGCGATGCTATAATCGCTTGCAGTACGCCACGGCATGCGTACGCGTCTATTTCCCGACGCATTTGTAATACAAACAATATTCATATTCTAATAATATTATTTGTAAGTAATCGTTTGATATAAAACTGTTTTATTACAACAATAATATTATGACAACTGTGTTCTGTGATGTTATATTGCTTTATAAAAATTATGTTTTTTATGAAGCTATTTATGAACACATAGTTATGTACCTAGAGCACAGAATATATAATAGTACTAACGTACAGAATGGCCACGCTCCGCCCCGCACCTATTCGAGTTACCCCACCCCTCAAGCGCAGTCTGCCGGAAAGCTGCTGGCAACTAGTAGGGCTCGCAACGCGATGTATGTCGGCCGCACGTCACAAGTTCGGGAACCTATCCTACCTACTTCATTTTATAAAACATTAGAAAATTAATGCTTTCTGAAATTATCGCGATTAATACATGAAATAACTACAGAATCATTCGCTTAAGTTTGTTGTCGTACATCTATTGTAATTAAATAATAATGCTTGAATACACAGACAGACACATTTTAAGTAAGTTTAAATAAATAGATAACGATTTAGTACATTTATTTGCACACATCTAAGCCATATCTTTAGTATATTTATGTCATTGGTAGTACTTATAGTACTAGGTTTTTGCGATAGACAGCCCTGTGTATCTTACGCACACATTGACGCGTGTACAGACGACGTCGTGCCTGTGTTCATTTCAGAACGCAGATTTTGTACGTCGTGGCCGCCGTGTGCCTAGAGCTTGTAGTGTTGCGGGTGTATAATAGACGGTGGTGCTTAAAGGAAGTTAGCAATCCACCAAGGAGAAGTTACCATAGTTGCGAAATTTTCTAATGCAATGTTCTCAGTAATTTACATACACACACACATACACAAACCACCTCTTTATCCCTTACGGGGTAGACAGAGCCTAAGGTGACAAGACCTACAGGCCACGTTTAGCAAGACTGTAGGCGTATAGGTGGAAAGTGGAATCAAAATAGTGATGGGTTGCTAGCCGCATCGCCTATAACATGATTCCTACGATTTTCGCACATTCCCTCGATGGGCTTTTACCATCTGCGCGGGAAGACAAGCAATTGGTACTACATTCTAAGTTTTTTCTTTGCAGAAATTTAAATTTAATAATTAATTCGGTCACAAAGAGTCCACAGCATATAATTATTACTAGCTTCTGTCCGCAACTTTGTCTGCGTGGAATTATACATATAAACCTTCCTCTCGAATCACTATCTATTAAAAAAAACCGCATCAAAATCCGTTGCGTAGTTTTAAATAAGCACTAGGTTTATAATTACCCTAGCAAATTAAGACGGCTCTGTGATAATCTTGTGGTATTATTATTGTATGTGAGTAACTTATTGACTCTACTAGATCTCGTTTGGCGATGTCAGTTATAAAGGGTCGAAAGAGACGATCCAGTAGAAACTTTATACATTTCTATAGACTAATATTCATTTAAGTTAAGGTATCTACGTGTATGGCTAGCTTATGCGCGGACTCGCGGGTCACAGCTAGTTCCAGAATAATTGACAACATTTCATTTTTAAAACACCTGAAAATGTATATATGGTTCGAAAGCATTTTGCCTTCTGATCACTGCAATATGTTTATATAATTTTAATATCGCTAATTATGAAAAAAAAAAATTAAAAATATGTTCTAATTTTACCAAAACTACCACAGGATAGGTGAAGCCTTTGCTTTTTTCACAAGAAAAAATAAGCGATCATAATTTTGTATTTTTGACAACTTCAAAGTACTTACAAGGGGGGCATCTCTGAAATTCTATTTTCGAAGTTCGTTGCATACCTTTTCTCTCACTCTCAAGATAATGACTATTTGTATGAGCGGAACAGCGCGAAGCGAACCTCGAAAATCGAATATTGGAGAATAGGGCCTGACATTGACAATTTGAAATTAACGTCAGTTTTTTTTCTATAGAGAAAAGACAAAGGGATAAGTGTGTATTCTGTGATAGCATCGGAGTTACGCCCTTTTAGAATAAGCACAAATTAATAAATTAATTATAAATTATATACAAGCCCTAGCGAAAAAATTAAACTGTCAGCATGTTCATCTTTTCAAACAAAATACAGAGAACCATTAATATTATTGGCTCAGAAATATGAAATGTTGTCAATTCTTAGACTTTCGAAATATTATAAACGGGATATGAACCGCGATCAGAGATGTACAAAATGGTTTTGAAAAAGCATTTAAATACAAAATGCAAAATACTTTTCAGATTTACTATTTCAAATGCAAAATACCAAATAGTTTTGCGTTTTGTATTTCAAATGCTAAATGCAAAATAGGTATTTTCAAAATACTTTTTCAAAATAAAATACCTTTTTACCAGATCGAATGATTTATATTTATTTTAGGTATTTATCATGAGAAATAGAATAGAGATACAATGCCGAGCCAAATGGCACCTCACTAGTCAGACATAAGGCGCGCACTCTGACCAAGGAAGAAAAAAAACCAGCCAAGTGCGAGTCGGACCCGCGCACCGAGGGTTCCGTACAAATTCGCCAAGTTGTTAAAAAATCCGGTGTTAGCAGAGCCCTGCTCTTAAGAAAAATGTAGGCAGTGTGAGGTCATTTTATATTGGTTACTTATACAGACAGAAATTATTTAAAAAAAAACTACTCAGTAGATCTCGTTCAAACCAATTTTCGGTGGAAGTTTGCATGGTAATCTACATCATATATTTTTTTTTTAGTTTTATCATTCTCTTTTTTTAGAAGTTACAGGGGTGAAGGGGGGGGGGACACACACATTTTACCACTTTGGAAGTGTCTCTCGCGCAAACTATTCAGTTTAGAACAAAAATGATATTAGAAACCTCAATATCATTTTTGAAGACCTATCTATATATACCCCACACGTATGGGTTTGATGAAAAAAAAATTTTTGAGTTTCAGTTCTAATTTCTAAACGACACTGAAAATTAGACCACATACAAAAATCCGAAAAGTAAAGCTATGGCCGGGCACAAAATGCAATTCCCGGCCATAGCTTTACATTTCGGATTTTTCTATGTGTTTTAATTTTCAGTGTCGTTTAGAAATTAAATTTCTAACGGTAAAACGTAAAAAGTAAACATTAAAAATCAAGAAGTAAATTTCTTGATTAATTTGATATTACAGTTCTAAGTATGGGGAACCCCCAAAATTTATTGTTGTGCCTACATTTTGCTTAAGAGCAGGGCTCTGCTAACACCGGATTTTACTCATACTCATACTCAATATAATAATAACTAATCATAATATTTATAATAACTTGGCGAATTTGTACGGAACCCTCGGTGCGCGAGTCCGACTCGCACTTGGCAAGTTTTTTTTTCTATTTTTGTGTGATAATTTTATTGCAGTTCACAAAATACATCTACTTACCAAGTTTCTAGGTTCTATAGTTTCGGAAAAAAGTGGCTGTGACATACGGAGGGACAGACAGACAGACGGACATGACGAAATCTATAAGGGTTCCGTTTTTTTCCATTTGGCTATGGAACCCTAAAAATGGGCACGCATGGCTACCAGGCGCCTCTATCGGTCAAATTCGGCAATACAATTCGGTCATTCATTCGTTCATTTCGGTGTCTTTCCATTCGACCTAAAAATTATTGACAAAAGCATCATTTTACAAAATGATCATTTGACAAAAAAATTATATCTGATAAACCCTGAACTTATATAATATCGAAAAACCTTTATGCGTGGTCTACATTAGGTTAGGTTAGGTTTGTTTTATAAGTTTTTAAAAAAGTTTACGGTTTATCAGATATTTAAAGTTTGTCAAATGACCATTTTGTCAAATGATCGTTTCGACAATAATTTTTAGGTCAAACGTTAGTGAATCGTTCATTTAATTTTGTTTGACTGGTAATGTTGGTTAAACTTAATCAAAAAGTATTTTGTATTTTGAAATGAATATTAAAAATGCAAAATACATCTCAAAAGGTATTTCAAATAAAATACAAAATGCTTTTTACTAAAAGGTATTTAAATGCAAAATACAAAATAGGTATTTTGCATTTTGAATTTGCATTTTAAATAGAAGTATTTCAAATAAATCGCATCTCTGACCGCGATTACCTAACCTTGATTCATTGAAAACTCTTATGGTCCGTCCAAACCGACGCGTATACGCAGTGACGTGTCGTGTGCGTCACGTTTTCTCACAGTTTCTTCATACATTTTGTTGCGATTCCGTAACGTCACCGTTTTATAAGCGGCGGGGTGGTCGCACCCAATCCTTAGACACCATGTCCGTTTTTTATATTTTGTTTGTTTCTACAGCCTTCCTGAATATTGAATATGCTACTGAATTTAAATTAAACGTCTAACTCACATCGTCAGACGCATTTGAATAACAATTGCTCGAAGCTCTAAAACAAATGTCGTCGGCTTCAAAGAAACTCCACAGAGCAGATAAATGAAGATAGTGCAGTCAGTGAACTCTTAGAGCCTGTTCCACCACTCCCTAACTGTCAGTTATCTATGATTCCGTCTCTATTTATTACTATGAAACAGACAGAGACGTCATTATAGATAACTGACACTTAAGGTAACTGGAACTTAACAGAGAGTGGTGGAATAGGGCCTTAGAATGGCATTCGGGTTTGTCTTGCTGTCTCACTCACTCTTATGGGTTTGATATTTGAATCGGCGGATGGTACGGAAACCTCAATGGCATTCTAAGCGCTCACTGACTGTAAGTACCTACTTACTTGTAGTTATAGTTACCTATTTGGGTGGGTGACAGTTTGTAATTTTTTTGTGTATTGACTTTCGTGACAATTTCGGCTTTTGAAATAGAAACATTATAGGTATTCGCATTAAATTTTAGTCCATTGACATTGAAGAAGAAGAAGCAGAAAAAAGTAAGTTTATTCATGAGAATCAACACATCAAATGAAAAAAAAACACATAAAACAGCAGATAAATAAATAAATTGTCACAAAATATCATATTGATATTATTGATGTCATATTGATGTTTGGATTGGTGTACATTATTTCAAATTTCCTAAAAGTCATGCAACAATTGTTTTCACTTTTCACACAACAGCTACCTATTTTATTAATTAGAAAAAACCCAAGATTCCAACTTCTGTTAAAGACAAACTTTTCCCCACAAGCCAACGTGAACGTTTTTGAAATTTTTTATGGAAATGTTTTTATAGGTTCTAGTAAATCGATGCACTTAGCGACCAAGTTCTTACCACTGAATCTAAGTCCTATATAATAAAAAACTATTTTCCGTCAAGTTCAACCTATTTGATGGCTTTTTTTAATTAGGTTTTGAAATGAAATTATTTATTCCGTAAGAACATACAGGCGTTACACATAATATTATGATACCTACACGTGTTAGAGGAATTTGTTTTCTATGTCATATATGTATAATGCTCTGCCAAATGGCATGCAAATCTAACTAAAACAACTACTATAACTATCTTCAGAATCATAATTTTTCACGCCAACTTAGTGTACTCTCTGTCCTCGCTACGCTGCGCCTCAACAATGGCGGCGGATTGACATTTGACAGCTATTTAGGCGGGAAAGCTGACAGCGCGGCTTGTTAGCGGCGCCATGATGGAATTACTTTTTTTTATTGTCTATGCCGTGGGCTGGAGAAAAGAGGTTTGACGCAGTAATTTAATTATTAAGTTAAAAACAGTGTGTCAATTTGATACGGGCATATACATATTTTATTCAAATGTAGCTAACGATCATACAAATCATGTGAGAATGATATTTTGTTAGTAACTTTATTGAAGTGTAATAATTTTTTTAAAGTTTGTCTTAGGACCAATGTATAACACGTACAATTTCATTTGAAATAAGCGTTATGACGTTAACATACATACGTTAACGTACATTAATTTAATCCACGCAATGTGTGATACATAACATTTCATTACAAATCTATAAAACTGCGATTTTATTCTTTCAGTGTTAGACCGACAGACGAAATGCTAAGTCTGACGCTCAGTCCTTTTGCCGCACTTGTTTTGTCTTGCTTCTAATTATTTTACTACCTATTTTTTTTTAATTTATGTACTTACAAGGAATTATTAAGTACTTACCTATAATTATTAAAATTCAATGAATCACACTCCTAGAATACAGAAACTTAAAATTTGGGATTGCTGCACATCACTACGCCGCGGCTTGAACTTGGAAACAGTTTTAAAACAATAGACGAAACGGTATTGAAGTAGGTACATTAGGTATTACTATTTTCTTGTTTAGTGTGACATTGCACCAAATAAACCATTTTATTTGTCCTTTCTTTTTGCCCAAAGCAGCATTTAACCCTAGGTTGTTAACCCTGATTGGCAACATTTAAAAAAGTACATAAACTGTATTTAGCTTGAAATAAACATCAAAACCGTAAAAAAGCCGTGGTAGCCTAGTGGTTTGATCTGTGGCCTCTCAAGCAGAGGATCGTGGGTTCGAATCCCGGGCTCGCACCTCTGAGTTTTTCGGAATTTATGTGCGAATCTCATTTGAAATTTACCATGAGCTTTTCGGTGAAGGAAAACATCATGAGGAAACCTGCACACAACTTCGAAGCAATTCAATGGTGTGTGTGAAGTTCCCAATCCGCACTGGGCCCGCGTGGGAACTACTTATAGCCCAAGCCCTCTCATTCTGAGAGGAGGCCTGTGCCCAGCAGTGGGACGTATATAGGCTGGAGATGATATAATGATTTTAAGAGAAACTATTGACACTATTGTCAATGTTTAAAATCTACGCTCAGTCGTTTAAATCATTCGAGTTCATGAAAAGGTAACGAAAACTATTTTCGTGAGCAGTGTCATGTTATTATAATTTACAAGAAAATTTTAAAATAAAAGTTTGGGCCTTGTTCGAGACTTAACAAGCGGCCGCGCGGCAAAGTCTTACAACCGTAAAAAACACAAAACCGTGAATACAATAGATCGTTAACATGCGAGGGCAGAAGTCGTCCCAACGCCCGTTTTTTTCAAGTTTTTCGGATACCACTATTTTCGTTTTAGTTGTTCTGTTTTTAAAAAATGTTTTTTTTTTTTCAATTTTGAAAGAGGTAAAGTTGCTGTAGGTTCGTGATAAAGTACCTATGAAAGGTTTATTAAAACGACAATTTCGTATGATTGAAATTTCCGTTCCAAACTCATATGGCGAGACGAAACAAATACCTACGAATTCTAAAAATACACAACAACTTAATTACACTATTATGTCATTTTAAAGAAGTATCCCAAACGTTCAATAATTCATCAATGCCTATCAATATAATAATTCTGTCAAACTTTAATTGAAATTCACTACAAAAGCACGATATTATTGATACATTATAATGGCAAAAGAGCCATGCCGCCAATTTACAACTGAATTACAAATCGTAGCAAGCCCACTAAATACACAAGTTTAAATCAATTGTCATACACCTGTTTCACTCGCACCCGCTAATAACCACGTAGGCCCGAGCGAGACAAACAGGGCACTAAAGCGTCGAAACCCAAACGGTTGACGCCCACAAAACTGATGGGGGGATAAAAAAAAAGCTTGTTTGTCGATGGGCGTGTCTTCTTGCTGGCTCAGTCTACCGGCCGCTGCCGCCGTGCGCAGTCGCATTCATTTGTCACTTTGACAGCGCGTATATTCAAAACTCATCCAATCGATGTGTTGTGAACATTGACTTAGAAGTGAAGTGAAGATGGCTTTCGAAGACCGTTGCAGCCCCAACCAAGCGAACAGCCCTGGCCCAGCGGCCCGCGTGCCAGCTCCTCACGCTGAAAACCTGGTATCCTACTGCCAACCTAGCCAATACACCTGCACCACCATAGAACCAAGATACGATAGATCGCAGACAATCGTCAAGGTACAACCCAGCTCACCGCCCCCCAGTCCGCAGGAATACCAATACTTCAGACCAGAAACACCTGACGTCAAACCCGTCATCAACCAAGAATACGATGACAAAAGAACTCAAAGACCACAGCCAACTCTACCTATCAATTTTTCCATAAACAATATCCTACACCCGGAATTTGGTTTGAACGCTTTAAGAAAAACCAGCAAGATCGAAGGACCAAAACCCGTCGGGCCTAACCACAGTATCTTGTACAAACCTTACGATTTATCGAAGCAGAATGATTATCAGAAGTACAGCTTCGATTACTTAAAGGCTAAGGAACCTGATTTTAATAGACTGCCTCCTCTAGGAGGTTTGAGACAGACGGTGTCGCAAATCGGGGAGGTGAAAGAGAAAGAGACTCCGAAGCCAGTGGAAGCGAAGAGGCCTGATTCTGCAAGTTCCATCGTTTCTTCAACATCCAGTGGCGCGCCGTCGACTTGTGGCAGTACAGAGGCTAGCGGTCAAGGGAACTCCACTCTTTGGCCTGCTTGGGTGTATTGTACGAGATACAGCGATAGGCCTAGCTCAGGTTAGTGCTCTTTTCTTAGATTTCAGAGCTAGCTATCCTGAAATTGCGGAGGATTAAACCTGCCGTTACTGTTTGAGAATGGGTTTAGGGTCTTTCTTCTTCATACACTTTTGATATGCAAAACAAACTGTCGACATTACATTTGAATCTGGTCGCATTTATGCTTTACAAAGCGACACCTCGTTACCATGTTTCAAAGTGGTACAGCTCCATCTATCGATGCATAGCTCAACTGTTCTATATTAAGAACAGTTAGGTACTTTATTAAACGAGCGATATTTCGAGCCTACATTATGCGTATCGAGAGCTCGTTAAACATAGCGGTCTACATTCTTAGAAAATATGTCTAATACAACCAGGAATCATTTTAAACTATGCAGTTAGAATATAATATGGTTTCTTATGGGATATTTGATAATCTGTAAGCAATTCCAATTGGTTTTTAAGCGTTTCTAATACATGTTTGCTGATGATACTTTTGTTGCATTGGAATCGGGTCTACATAACTGCCACATTTGAGCTCAGTATAATAGTTAGGAGTTGGTCAAATTTCACTTCGGAGATTTCATTTTATTGTTAGTTAAATACTTAGAAGTTAGGTTAACTAAAGCGCGATTAATTAACATTCACGTTAAGTATTAAGTTGTTTGAATTTCTTTATGGGTAGATAGGTTTTAATGGCAAGATTTGCAGTAGTGCATAAATATATCATTTCTTCCAATGGAAGACACTTTGACTCTATCGATTGTACAGAGATTCTTCTGCCATTTCAATAGGAGCGTCTCAGTTTGTAATTTTTATGTACGCATATTAATTGATTTCGCTGATTCATTTTTTATTCGACCCTCGAAGTCACAAAGGTGGTCAATTACAAATTTTATTAATATCAGTTGGGTAATTAAAAACTTATACACATTCGTATTCGGATAATGTTTCTGTTATGAGGAAAGAAACAATAAGTATACATACGCATTTACTTGGTAGTTCAGTTTGTCATTGAAAAACTTGGATGGAAGTTCTTGCTTTATAGGTATGTAACAATTTTTCAAAGCACAGCTTTTTTGACACAATAAACACGAAATATATAAATAATGTCTGAATTAGTTCGAACCATAAGGTTTTTAACTTTTTAAAAGCATTATAGCTTTACCGACGGCTCACGACAGCTAGTTTATTCACGGTTGCAAAATATATAGTATGTTTTAAAGGTTTTATATGTAAACGGTTGGTACCTTGAGATTATAGTAACTATCTACTGTCTATCTGTCCGTCTTGAGGCTATATCTTTTGAACTTTTTTTTAGTGTATAGTGTCCCTTTGCTGGACAAAGGCCTCTCCTTTCCGCCTCTCGCCCCTCTCAAAAGCAACCTCCTGCCACCCTATTCCATTATACATCTAAGACGTCCCTCCATCTCTTCTTTGGTCTCTACTTCGATAGCCATCCCACGGGATCCAACTAACTCTTTAACTATAAAAAAAACTATTTCAACGTGATCTTTTACAACAAGCAAGACAAACGGGAAAATGGCCTTTGTTCCTTGCAGATAACCAAGTGAGCTAAGTAGCAGCCAAGAAGGAAGAAATTTTCTTCTCAGATAACTGGTTTTGTAACGGGAAAGATTTTTTCCTGCACGATAACCAAGTTACATCACCGGCACTGGTAAAACCAATGTAGGATGATTAATTTGGATTAATTTAGGGTTAGGTGCGGCGGGGGTGGCCCTTAGCCCACCCCTAAGCCGCGAAAATGTTTGTTTTGATTTAGAAATAGGTAGTCTTCATTTTACCTTATAGTTATGTACGGGGAACAAATCTTTCCCGATAAATAACCAGTTATCTGTGAAGAAAAATGTTTCCTGGCTGCTGGTTAGCTAATTTGGTTATCTGCGAGGAACAAAAGAAAAATGGGTTATCTGGTGGTAAGCGTCACGTCAAGGGCATCCGCAACACTGGAGCATTGCTGATGCGTTGCCTAGAGGGCTAAGATGGAACTCATGTGCCAGTAATGTCACCGGTTATCTCACACCGGAACACAGCAAGCGCTGCTTGGCGGCGGGATCAGCCAGTAAGATGGTGGTAGCAACCCGGACGGACCTTACGCAAGATCCTACGACCCGCAAAAAAATATTTATTTATTTATTTATTTATAAAATATCTTACACTTAAATATAGATATTTATATACGTACTAGCTGTTGCCCGCGACTCCGTCCGCGCAAAATTCGCTTATCGCTATCCCGCGAGAACTATGCGATATTCCGGGACAAAAACTATCATATGTCCTTTCCCGGGTCTGTGACTATCACTATACTAAATGTCAATAAAATCGGTTTAGCCGTTTTGCCATGAAAGAGCAACAAACATCCAAACATCCAAACTTAAAAACTTTCGCTTTTATGAGTATAATATTAGTAAGATTTTGTGTAAAAAAATCATAAAACAAATATGTCGGCAAAACTCAAAATTAGTCTCTTTATTGACTATTCTGAGGCCAATACAATATACAAATAAAATACAATAAAAAAATTGGTAAATGTTAAAAACAGTCTTAAGCTATGACCTAAAAGAACATAATATATAACGTATTCTTATTCGTTTAATCATGCGTTCACGTGATCGTTTGAGGTTAACAAACAAACAAGTTAAACTTGAGCTCAATCATTAATAACACTTGTTTACGTTTACAGTTTTAAAATCGATAAATGCACATTTTTCAGTTACTACCTTTTTGCGGTCTGGCGAAACACAAAAGCGACGTTTTGCGGTTGTACCATTTGTTGGCAGCCTGTTTGTAATTTTACACTTCAAGTTTAATGCCTTTTATATAGCCTAGGTGCTAGTTACTTCATATACTTGGAAATAATTCATCTCCATAACAAACATACACACAAATTACGTCTCTACACTTACGGCAGTGTTTCTCAAACTTTACGCAGTCTCAGACTACTGTCAGAATTTCAAAAACTCCACGGACTCTATCAAAGCTTATTATGAGAAAATAAAACAAAGCCTAATATTAGAAATCACTCAATAAATATGTCAAAAACAAAAAAAAAACAAAATAATTTTTTTTATGTGAATAGGAAGGCAAACGAGCAAGTGGGTCACCTGATGGTAAGCAGTCACCACTGCCCATAGACACCCGCAACCCGGAGGGTTTGCAGATGCGTTGCCAACCTAGAGGACTTAGATGAAATGCCTCTTGTGCCCGTAATTTCCCCGGCTGTCTTACTCTTCACACCGGAACACAGCAGTGCAAGCACTGCTGCTTAGCGGCAGGATTAGCGAGTAAGATAGTGGTAGCGATCTGGACGGACCTTGCACAAGGCCCTACCACCCGCAATTTATTGGTGACAGCCTTATATACAAAAGAAAAAGAAACGAAGGAAGGAAGGAGGAAGGAGGATATGTGAAGGGAACTTAGTTCCTGCGGATCCCTGGCACACTTGTTACGGGCCCTTAAAGGGTTCTTTTGACCTCAGTTTAAAAAGCCTGCCTTACAGGGTAGACAGAGTCTAGTATTTTATTACGACACGCAAATAAAGTGACATTAAAACAAATTTGCTATGCTAGGTAAGAAATAGTTGACCAGACGCAATATATAAAATATAATGTTATTGTGGTTTCTAATTGCTATTGGTATTTTAATAATAATAGTTATTTATTCAGACAACAAAGATCAAATTGTATTGCTCAAGCAGTTTTCGTATAATCTTCAATGCGGATACTTTTTACATGGACCGTTTTCTAACAAACATTATGAGATTATTATAGACTCAGGAAAAAATAAACTAATTCAATTATTCCACTGTTTTATTCATAATGTTTTGTTAGTATAATGTTTCAAATTATTCTGTTCACAACTATACAAACCTTGGATATATTTGAATCTATTACAGCAGTAAGTTTTCTTGTCAACTCAATTGGTAAAGTCCAACTGCCGGGATGAGATTCTTTAAACGAACACCTTCTGTGAAACAAAATTATGCGAAACGATCATTCGACCGAACAATAGGTTAGGTTAAATAATTTTATGCAACATAAGCATTTTAATTATACAATTGAAATTGCTGAGAAGTTTTCCGTGGAGACCCTACCAATTATTTTAATTACAATAATTATATTTATCCTAATTAAGGGTTTTATAGCTTAATTTTTAAACACATTTAAATTTTATGCAAATTCTAACTTAAGACAGTTCATAAAGAGATGTTAAATTTAAAATTCAAACAAAAAACTGTTACGGCTGCTACCTTCCTTACAATAAGCTACTGTATGTGTAAAGCCTTAAGGGTCAAATTGCCATGGCATTTTTTAAAATTTTATTTTGAAATGCAAAAACAATGGGTTTTTAACGACATAAAATAATAAAATTTTGTCTTAACTAATTATGTTGGCATTAATTGGACTTTTATAATTGAATTAGCTTGTGTCGGAATTTTGGCGTTTTTGAACTTACCGCTTCTTACTTACGGGTCTTTATTTAAAGTTCTTTTTAGAGTTTTTACGTCACACATTTTAAGTACTATAGAAACTAAACTATAAAATTAAAACGTTTCATCTAATTGTTATTTTTTAACTATTTCATCGTAAATAAAGGAGCTGGAGATAAACCTCCTTATTCATAAACGCTCTTTAGGCTTCTGCTAACTTAAAAATCGTTTGTCCTTATCTGTGAAAGGTAAATGTCAATGTGACAGATAAGGACAAACGATTACCAAGTTAGCAGAAGCCTATACAGCGTTTATGAATACGGGGGAAAATATCAGCAAAATGATGTACAAAATATTGCCTCAGATTTATTTGATAACATAATATAGGTACCTTATTCTTTACAATTTGTACATTGAGGTTAGAATTTTGTTTATCAAATAGGATAGTTAAGAATGAAAGGTGATTATACTTTGAGCTAATTCCAAGGCCTGTCAAAACACAGATGTCATTTTGAACAAACAAACAGTCATACAGGAAAAGTAAGCACAATGGCTGCTATTACAATGATTGTGTGTCAGTCAGCGGATGACAGCTGTCACGTTGTCAGCGCCCTCTATTGTCTTTTCGCGGTAGTTTTGCTGAACGTAAAATAATGCTTTAATAGTTTTCTGTTAACACATCACTAGATGGCGCTAGTGTGGATAAAAAAGCCGGAGTATAGCCTAGTGGTTTGACCTATGGCCTCTCAAGCGGTGTCCTGGGTTCGAATCGCACTCGCACCTCTGAGTTTTTCGAAAATGTGCGAAATCACGTTTGAAATTAATTAGCTTTTCGATGAGGGAAAACTTTGTGTGGAAATCTGTGTAGCGACACTAGCGCCACCTAGTTGGCCGCTACATAACTACTACGACGCACGAGTAGCTAAGCGCCAGCTTTAGTGACAGCTGTCACATTGTTCCACATCGCGCTAACGAAGTTTCTCAACATGGATGCATAAATACAACTTCCAACTCTCTTCCTTCGGACTTCGGTCCCCAGACATAACATTTGCCTGGAGAGAGATCTCTCTATTGTGACACCCCCCCCCAAATCTGCACACAATTGCTGAGCTGTGAAGTTCTCAATACGCGCCTGCGTGGGAAATATAGGCCAAGCTCTCTCATTCTGAGAGCCTGGGCATGATGATGATGATGATGATGATGATAATGATGATGATGATAAATGGGCTTAAGGTCCAGCCTAACCATTAGACCTGGTTAAAGTCGATCACGGTGGATGCAAGCCGCTTCCAACCGAAGCAACTGGAAGTCTAAAGTCCATGGGGGAGGCTTATAATATGTCCAACAGTGGACGGCCTACGGCTGATATGATGAGGGTCCTTAGGCACACTTAATTGAGATCTCTGAGTGCGGCGGTTATTTTACTAATTAACATCTAAGCCATTTTCCTTAGTTTTTCACAAGCTAATTATCAGAATCGGGGTCATCGGAGGTCTTGTCTGTTATTACTACTTACCTACCTATACGTCCCGTTTTTGTCTTGTCACTCAGTTCTTGGTAAAATTCGTCAAGAAAACTCCAAGGAAACGTATTGTTTTTTTTCCTATTTCCTCAAATCCACTTCCAAGAAAGCTGGTGTTACATGTTTGCCAACTTACCGAAAAAAAATACACGAACCGGAATAAATGGGTAAAATTGATTTGAGTACTCGTTCGTTAAGCTGTCCTGTCACTTCAATGATTTATAGAACATAATTAAACAATTCCACGGCTCAAAAATGCCAATTATTCATAAAAGGAAAACCTTAACGGCATTAAAAATAAAATGAAACGTACATAACGAGATACTTGTATCATAAAAGACCTGTTCTTATTCTTGCGCCTAGAACTGGCCGCTAAAAGCACCCATTTAAAAAAAAAGAAATTGACAACATAATTACTTGTCATTCGCGCGATATATTCGCAATTTAATCCACAATCAACCTTATATTTAACACGTGAAAGTAAAAATTTCATAAATTGATGCTTCATTCACACAGCGATACCTAATTTCCCTTATAAGTTCACCAAATTATTGAGCACGTCGCGAAAACCCACCGGTAACTTTAACACATTAGCATAAGATTGCGAATGCAATGGCTTTCAATTTACTGTTCGCATTTTGTTCGGGTGCAGGTGAAGTAATGAAACAATTTAGCAGCAATTATTTTCGCGCGTTTTTTTTCTGGGCGGCCATCTTGTTTAGTAATGGCCGCCAGGGTTGCCAGGTTGCTGAAATAAAGTCGCGTATAGGTGAAAGGTAGGCACTTCTATGCTGGTCTGGGAGTAAAGAAAAAACATAGAAAGAAAGAAAGAAAGAAATGGATTCATGTCATTTTACTAATTTGGAACGTCAATTTGTGTATTTCCACACATTACTCACGTAGGTACCTACCTATACTTACACCAGGTAATGTTCTTAAGTTTTTTAGTTAAACTTATATTGGTACTAAATACCACACAAATTTTATTTAACCAATTAAAACTGGATTAGCTATAGTAATACTTTACTTTACTGTCAATCGTTCGAAGTTTAACTGGAAGAGATCTCTTCAAGGGATTAGATTAATAAGCATACAGAAAAACACAAAACCTTTTATTTTGACGTCGGTTATAAATAGGACTTTCTGTCAAGAATAGTTCATGTGAATTCTTCTTTCTGTCTATTTATTTACTTAAAACCATAATACCGGTTTTGGTATCGTACACATCGCACCTTTGCATGCACGCGCCGCTTTAAACCTGCTTACCGAATAGCTTTGCTGTGTGTACGTTGCAGTGGCGAGGCGTCAAGTATATCAGAAGGCAAGCCGAAGGGAACTTAACTAGCCTTTTCCTCTAATTCTGCACAATAAATTGCTCAACTGCCTTAAAATAGGCAAGCCAGTGGGAATCGAGTTCTAAGGACGCCACGCCACTGGTACGTTGTACAATGTAAGTCAAATTTCCCAAAAACACGCGTTCTTGACGCTGGCAACCCTACTGACCGCGCCCAGTCGCTAGCGGCAAAAAGGTGCGTACCACGGCAGCGATAATTCAGTAGTAAGACTTAAGTGTTGCCAGTATTTTAATTTTTTTGCGTGACGTGATGCACTTTGCGGTCGATTTTGCGAAACTATAGTAATTAAAAGAGTAAAGTGTTGTGTCCGATCTTTAACTAACGAGGCTGGTTTGTTATAAGCTGGAACTGTTAAGCTTTTTGTTTTTTTTTTGTGAAAAAGTTGCCAGTAACACAGGAATCGAACCCGGTGGCAGCAACCTGTCGGAAGGTGTTTAATTTTATGTTATCCTGGAAATCCTGCGCCGGACCTGAAATTGTGCGCAAAAAGCGACAAACAGTTGCGGAGTGAAGTGGTTTCGCAGTGATTTATGGAGTTCAGTTGAGGCAGAAGTTTGAAAATGTCATCATCACTACATAGTATAAAACAAAGTCGCTTTCTCTGTCCCTATGTCCCTATGTATGCTTAAAACTACGCAACGGATTTTGATGCGGTTTTTTTAATAGATAGAGTGATTTAAGAGGAAGGTTTATATCTATAATTCTACGCAGACGAAGTCGCGGGCAGAAGCTAGTATGTACATTTATAAAAGGGATGTATACTATAAGTTAAGTAGGTATGTTAAATCATTTATCCTTACCTTAAATCATATTATTAGTCTATAGTTAGAGATGTATAAAGTCTGTCTATTGGTTAACTGAACATTAATTGTCGTCTTTGAGTACCTACGGCGAAAGGATTAATAATCGTTGATCGCTTGTCGCCGCGACAGTACGACCAGCCGAATTCGCTAATTACTGTACTTCCCGTTAACGCGACAATTGCGGAGGACAAGGGATGTCGGCGGTCGATAAAACTATCGATAATCTGTCAAAACGATTATGACATCGGAATAATCAAAGACACAAAACGAGCGGTAGGGCAAGCTTCATGCTTTCTCTGTCTGTGTCGTACCTAGTAATAAATAGACGGTACCATAGATATCTGCACCACCTGCTCGGATCTGTTCTTTTCTCCAGTCCGTTATGGTTGCCTGGTAGAGATCGCTCTGTAGCGATAAGGCCGCCTATTGTTACTTTATTACTTCTGTATACCTTTTTTCTGTTTTGATTGTTATATGTGGTGTTCAATAAAGAGGTATTGTATTGTATTGTATCTGACACTTATAGTAAATTGCACATTGACTAAAGATAAACAACTAGACTCTCAATCGCAAACAAAAGTGCCTCAAGAAACGTCCGAGCGGCGTTGTCTATGTATTGTGTGTGCCAACACATCAACTTACACAGATAACATTAACACATTCGTTCAAATTAACACCTTATTTCGTGGCAGTAATGTTCAATGTCAGTTGCATACGATCGTGAGAAGTAATAACACGACGCCACGCGCTGGAAACCTGTCTGTCTCTTGTTCTCAAGCGTTTGAGATTACGGTGCGAAAGAGACATGTACATTGTTATCGAAGCGCGGTCGAAACACGACTGAACCAAAACTCTGCACAATAGACGCGTCGTGCAGTCTTTTGCTTCCGACAGTTTTTGAGCGTGATTGTGAGTCTAGTTGTTTATCTTAAGTCAATGAAATTGCACCAAGTTTAATGATAACAATACACTTCCATCCTGGTCTGGGAGCAAAGAAAAAACATAGAATGTACCAGTTGCTTCTCTTCCCGCGCAGATGGTAAAAGCCCATCGAGAGAAAAAGGCAAAAAATTAGGAATCATGCTATAGGCGATGCTAGCAACCCATCACTATTTTGATTCCCCTTTCCTACACGCCCCTAATCATGCTGAACGTGGCCTTTAGGTCTTGTTATTTAGGCTCTGTCTACCCCATAAGGGATAAAGACGTATGTATGTATATTTACACATATTCAACACTAATGATATGTTATAAGGTCACTGCACGATTCTCAGTAGCTAACTAATTACAATTACAGTGATTACAGCGATCACGGAATCAATAATTACCCACTAATTATTACAATGACATTGTTAGCTTGATTTATGATTGAGTTTGATTTTGTAATGGTAGTGGCACTCAGTTTGCAAACGCAGTGACGTATACATACATACATATCGTCACGCCTCTTTCCCACAGGGGTAGGCAGAGACTACTTTGTTCCACTTGCTACGATCCTGACATACCTCTATCGCTTCATCCACATTCATCAATCTCTTCATACATGCTATGCTGCTATGTTTTTCTTTGCTTCCAGACCATCATGGAAGTAGTGTTATGTATCACAGAATAATATTTGATACTGCATTTTTATTTCAGTGTGTAAATTATAATTGAAACGTTATCGCTGTTTCTTGTGTGGGAACTCTGGGACTTTAATTTACAATATAAATAAATAAATATCAGGGGACAAATTACACCAATTGACCCAGTCCCCAACTAAGAAAAGCTTGTGCTATGGGTACCAAGCAACGGATAAACATACATATATAATGTAGATAAATACATACTTTAATACATACAACATCCATGACTCGGGCACAAACATTCGTATTCATCATACAATCCTACCGGGATTCGAACCCGGGACCTCTAGCTTCATCGTCAGGGTCACTAACCACTGGGTTATCCGGTCGTCGTTATTCCAAGTTATAAATAAATAAATAAATAAATATCTTGGGACAATTGACACCAATTGACCTAGTCCCAAACTAAGCAAAGCTTGTGATATGGGCACTAGACAACGGATAAACATACTTATATAGATAAATACATACTTAAATACATATTAAACATCCAAGACTCGAGAGCAAACATTGGTATTTTTCATACAAATATCTGCCCCGACCGGGGATCGAACCCGGGACCTCAAGCTTCATAGTCAGGTTCTCTAACCACTAGGCCATAGGTTATAACTGTTATAATATGCTCCAACGGTTCCAAATATATACATTGTGTTTTCGTTTAGCATATTGTTTTTCTTGATATTGTCCTGCACAATATTGTAGTATTGATTGATAAATAAGTTATGTAGTTGTATTTTTTTTAATTGTTTTTTTTTTACATAGAATAGGCTTACGTTTGACCTCAATCTCGCTTGATGGAAGGTGAAGATGAGGCCTAAGATGGTACACGTTTGCCTAGAAGGATTGTATAATGTTTCTTTATATACCCCCTTGCAAAAAAACGGGCACCTATGGTTTTTGAATTTTATGTGCATAAAAGCTTACTTTCTAAGCTTTAATGCCTAAAAATATGAAAACCATAAGTGCCCGATTTTTTTGCAAGGGGGTGCATTTGTACAATAAAGCATTTACTTACTTAGGTAGGTACTTACTTTAGGCGTGAGTTGAGTACTTTAACAATAACATTAAACAGCTATGAAATATTATGTCAAAATTTGTACTTTAAAGGTTTTGTAAAAGTAACCGCGCGGCTCACGCTTAACACTTGGCTTGTTACGCAAGCAGCATCGTTGCAAACAACGAATTACAATTTCTAATAAGAAGCAATTAGACTGTCATCGGCGGTTTATGAAGTAATGGACCGAGTATAATGTCATACTTAGCATTGATCTATTGGAAACTGATGAATGAGAACCGCCGATAGATGGCGTGGGATATCAAGAATGAAAATTAAAATATCTTTTCAACACAGTTGCTCGTAAATTGAGTCTTATTGCACCGCATTTAAGCTCATAATTCAGCTTATTACGCACTAGTGCTGTAATAATATTACCGCACCAGTGCGGCGATATAAACTTTTTTTAAATCTCAGCAAATAGTGCAGTTATGTATAGGAACAAGGAATATTTTCGTGAATATTAAACTATTTTGGGTTAAAGATGATGAACAAACATTTAATTTCGACAAAGTATTCATTTTTATTTAAAAAGTCACCATAATTTGCATATTTAAAGCATTGATTAATTTATTTATAATAATTTTAATATTAGGCTGTTTAGCAGTCTTGTCAGTGCCTCGTCTCGCGCGTGCAAAGTGCAGTGTAATGATCAACATAGCACACTTGTATCATAATATACTATTATTAAAACAACTATTGTTTCAATACTTACTCGTTACTGACATTATCAACTTAATAAATGAGCAGTACTTAGATTGTAATTTAAATTGATGTTACATTGGTTACTTAATGCAGTAGGCTTATTGTGTAACTCGCTCGCAATCGCCATCGTGTTCATTTTGACAGTTCATGTATGGGCTGACAATTGGCATCGGAATCAGCTAGCTGTCACTGTCACAAGAACTGTCAAAATGAACACGATGGCGATTGCGAGCGAGTTAGACAGTAAGCCTACAGTCTAAAGATTCAGAGCCTCTAGTGTAAGTTTTCGCGTATAAAAACGTCTCGAACGCGTTCAAGTAAACGCTTCAATTACTATGAGAAAATGAACAGCGCCACAAGCGGAACGAAACGACAACTAATACTTCTCATAGTATTTGACATTTTAACGCAAACGCGGTCGAGACGTATTCTGTGACCGAAAACTTACACTAAGCATACAGGTAACTACCTACAATTAAGTACTTACTAGACAGTGTGAGTAAAAGTTTTTAATGATTCACGGTTAAGTTCATTCGAAATATAACAACATCCACCCGCAATTTCTTCAGTCTACCCGTGATCATGATGCATGCAACTGTATCGAAATATCGGGAGCTCAATAAAGGTAATCGCGGTTCACATCCCGTTTATAATATTTCGAGTGTGAGTAAACGTGTACATACACAATTCATGTCTGTATTCCTTGAGTTTATGGTAACAAGACCTAAAGGCCACGTTTAGCATAATTGTGGGTATATAGGTGGACAGGGAATCAAAATAGTGATGGGTTGCTAGCATCGCCTATAACATGACTAGCTGTTTCCAGCGACTGCGTCTGGAAAGAACTCGTTTATCGCTATCCCGCGGGAACTACGCAATTTTCCGGGATAAAAAGTAGCCTATGCGCTATTCTAAAAAGCCGTGGTAGCCTAGTGGTTTGACCTGTGGCCTCTCAAGCAGAGCGTCGTGGGTTCAAATCCCGGGCTCGCACCTCTGAGTTTTTCGGAATTTATGTGCGAAAATTACATTTGTAATTTGTTATGAGCTTTTCGGTGAAGGAAAAACATCGTGAGGAAACCTGCACACATCTGCGAAGAAATTCAATGGTGTGTGTTAAGTTCCCAATCCGCACTGGGCGCGCGTGGGAACTATAGCCCAAACCCTCCAATACACGGAGGAGGCCTATGCCATGAGGCACGCCGAATTACGCGACAATTTAATATTAAATTAAAAAAAAAAAAAAAAAAAAAAACGGCAATAACAACAACAACATGTACTTACTGAAATTGTAGCGAATTCGGAATAAAAAGGCTTATAAATAAAATAAATAAATAAAATGCGCTATTCTAGACTTTTCTCTATCTATGTGCCGAATTTCATCCAGATCCGTTGGGCCGTTCTGGCGTGATTGAGTAACAAACAACCATCCATCCATACTTTCGCATTTATAATATTAGTTACATATTCCTAAGATTTTGTCCGTTCCCTCGATGGGCTTTTACGTGCGCGGGAAGAGAAGCAACTGGTACTATTCTATGTTTTTTCTTTATTCCCAGATCAGCATAGAACGCTGGATTAATATAATCTTTCTCTTCTCTCTCTTCTTTTTCAGACTTTCTCTATCCACTGCTGGATGTAACCCTCTCCTAATCTCCTCCACTCCGTCCTATTCTCTGTCTTCCTGAGCCAGTACGGTCCGGCGTAACTTTTAATGTCATCAGACCATCTCATGTGGGGTCTGCCTACACTTCTTCTTGTGGTCCGTGGTCTCCACACCAACACTCTATGGGCCCAGCGGTTGTCCACTCGGCGTGCCACATGCCCTGCCCAGTTCCATTTCAGTCCTGCAATGCGTCTCAAGACGTCGGTTACTTTGGTGCGTTTCCGGATGCATTCATTCCGCACTCTGTCTTTCAAACTAAGCCCCAACATGGCTCTCTCCATGGATCTCTGAGTGATTTTGAGCTTCTTAACCGTGTTAACTGTAAGAGGCCATGTTTCGGAAGCATATGTTAGCACTGGAAGAATATAATCTTTAGATTTCGGATAATCTAATTTGCAGATATTCCGGAATAAAAACTATCCTACGTCCTTTCCAGGATCTCAAAATGTCTCTATATCAAATTATATCACGATCGGTTGAGTAGTTTATACGTAAAAGAGTAACAAACTCACATTCGCATTTATATTACTTAGGAAGTGAGGATGAAGATGATCTGCAATTAAAGTTGGAATTCCGTATAGATTATCATCGATATCGATTTATATCGACGTTGCCACTTCCCTTTATACTAAGAAAGGACCTCCTTGCTACTCGGTTTTTGTTCTCAAGTATTTACTAATGACTTGATTCAGAGTCGTTTAGGCGGTTTTTAAAGACAGACACATTGTATTTTCACAATGATCTGTATTTGAGGATGATTGTCTTGGAATGTGCTCAATACGTTCAATTTGAGCGGATCCGTGGTTTTAATTTGGGATCGTAGTAATTTGAAACTTATTTTACAATTACAGAGCCGGGTGCTCATCTGTACTATAACCGTAACCATCGCACGTTACAGTAACCATTTTTTTTTATGTGAATAGGAAGGCAAACGAGCAAGTGGGTCACCTGATGGTAAGCGATCACCACTGCCCATAGACACCCGCAACCCCGGAGGGATTTTAATACTAGCTTCTGCCCGCGACTTCGTCCGCGTAAAATTAGACAAGGCAGCTACGTTTTTTGGCATTTTTATCCCGCGGGAAATGTGCAATTTTACGGAAAGAAAATAAGCCTATGTGTTAGCAGGTATCAGCTATCTCCGTTCCAAATTTTATCCAAATCCGTTCAGTCGTTTCAGCGTGAAAAAGGAACAAACATACACACTCACATCGTCACATCCATCCATCCATCCTCACAAACTTTCGCACTTATAATATTAGTAGGATTAGTACACCGACCGCTTAAGACGACTATACTTAATTTAATTTTGAATGAGAAACCACAATAACATTATATTGCGTCTGGTCAACTATTTCTTACCTAGCAAACAGTACAGTGCAATAGTTTGGCAGCCGCAAAATAAAATTGTTTTAATGCCACTTTATTTGCGTGGCGTCAATTGTTACTCTAGTACAAATCGTAAAGAGATTACAGTTCACGAGCCGCAATATAATGTTGTTGTGGTTTCTCATCCTAAAATAAATGAAGTATCAAATGCTGTAAATGCTTCAAATGCTGTAAATTAGGTACTTTTTAAAGCCCACTCTTAAACGGCTGAGCCGAAAATTTTGAAAAAAAAAGTATGTAGACGTGATTTTGCGGGTGGTAGGGCCTTGTGCAAGGTCCGTCCGGATCGCTACCACCGTCTTACTCGCTAATCCTGCCGCTAAGCAGCAGTGCGAGCACTGGTGGGCCGTTCTGGCGTGATTGAGTAACAAACAAACATCAATCCATCCATACTTTCGCATTTATATTAGTTAGATTAGATTAGTTAGAAGTTAGATGTATGTTTATATATATATTTTACTCCTTATGACTTCAGGGCCCTATTTTATAAAGCTTAAAATTCACAATTTACAAGCGGAAGTCTCTTTCTGACCCTATGTGTTAGATAGAGAATTCCGCTTGTAAATTGTCACTTGTAGCTTTATAAAATAGGCCCCAGGAATACATTGTTAAAATTATTCGGTTTCAATACAATACAATACAATAACTCTTTATTGAACACCACATATAACAATCAAAACAGAAAAAAGGTATACAGAAGTAATAAGGTAACAATAGGCGGCCTTATCGCTACAGAGCGATCTCTACCAGGCAACCATAATGGACCGGAGAAAAGAAAAGATCTGAGCAGGTGGTGCAATTTAGAATATATATTAATATACCTAAGTAGTGAAAATACATACATACCTACTAATACACATGATACAAGAAATAATACACTATACATTAAACACATTCATAATAAATGGAGATATATATATTAGATTAGATTAGATTATTTATTCATTCAATATAAAATTACATCATAAATTGTACAATGTCAAGTTACGAGAAGTTATATTGAAATCGTCAAAGAACAAGTAAAATTAAATTAAAAATAATTGGATGTCAATAATAAATAAGCAACAAATAATTACATTTTACCTATGAAAACTAAAAAATCAAATAATTTATAACAATAATAATGTCACCCAACAGGGATCTTCCAATTAAAGTGTAATTAAAATATTAGGAAAAGAATGTCAAATAAAATAAGTATGAATACCAAGACTACAATTTCAATGTCAAAACAAAAATGTCAAATAACATTAAAATATTAAAAAGAAGTGATATATAGGTATATAGACACATACACACATACATAAAAAGAAAACCAGCTATATGAATCATGGACAGGATGACAGATAGTGCTCCTTTAACATAGTTCCCTTCCTTCCTTCCTCCTTCCTCCTTTCCTTTTGACCCTGTATATCAAAAATTCTTATTGTCCCTACATAGACCAACAGTGTTATAATGTAAACATTGTAACACCCCTCCCCCGCCCCCCGTCGAGGGGTGGTGTTAAGATTACAGGCACTTTCGGAAACAAAGTGATTGCTTCGAACAATGAAGCCTTGGATGCGGCAACACGGGAACACTGACGAACAAAAAAAAAACACCGGGTAGTGAAAACAGACACGCACACTCGCGTAAAAAGAAAAAAAAGAAAAAGAAAAAACTATCTACACAAGATTCGAACTGCGGTTAATCGAGAGAATGCACTATTATTCCACACCTTATACCACAAAGCCAAATGCTCATACGTTAAAGCGACGAAATTAACGTAGGTAGGTACACTTAATCATAATCATATATTTTTATTCCATTGACACAGATAATATATGCACTAGAACAAGTCTTAAAATAAACACAAGTGGAAAAAAATAAATAACAACGATGAAAACATATTTGAATCAAAAACATAAATAACCAAATTAAAATAATTAAATTGTCAAAATAATACATAATAATATAATAATTAAAGAAAGCACATATTGATTATAAATTTAAAAATCGAACGCGACTCTAGCTTCATTCGTATTTCGAAATAAGCTCTTAGAGGATCTGATATCCTGGTACTTAAACTCTCCTTCTGTCTTACGCCTGACGCGAGTTTAACATTTTTTACCCATCCAAAAAGCGCCTAACGCAGCTAAAGAAGTTTTCACATCAATTTGTATGGAAAGCGACCCTTTTTTTGCTCTTCAGTATATTTCAACAAATATCAGGGGCCTTACCATGACGTCCTAATTCCGACTCAGTTTAGGTTTTAGCTGTCATTTTTAGTATGGATCTGACAGCGAGCGAACCTAAACTGAATCTGAATTGAGTCGCATAAGACGTCATGGTAACCCCCCTGGAGCCTCACCATGACGTCTTAATGCGCCTGCTGACAGACGGACAGATATACAGAGAAAAAAAGAAAGAAAGAAAAAAAAGTTTATTCATGACAATCACAAACAACAAATAAATAATCATATATTAAAACGAGAGATATATAAATTGTCACAAAATGGTCCCAACTCAGCATTCAGACAGACAGAATGACGAACAACGAAGTTTTAGTAATAGGGTACCGTTTTCACCCTTTGTGTACGGAACCCTAAGAACACTTGGATAATTTTTCTATGCTTTTCACACACACACAGTGTTAACTTAGTAACAGGGGCCTTACCATGACGTCTTAATGCGATTCAGTTTAGGTTGGCTCGCTGTCTGATTCATACTAAAAGTGACTGCTAAAACTTGAACTGAGTCGGCATTAGGACGTCATGGTAAGGCCCCAGAGTTTTGTTGTACTTGGGTACCAAAACCCCTGAATACAAAATACCGCCTCTAAAACCCACGATTCATCAATCCATGTCTCGTATTAAATATTCAATACACATCCTTACGCCTCGAAAACACCAACTTAACAACACACCTCCACCCATCCTTATCTCCAACCCATAAAAGCTATATTCGTCCAATAGAACTGCAAGACGAGATTTGTTTACACCAAGGATCCAAGAATACAATATTGAACTTAGGAGAAGGTAAAATGGTTGAATTTTGTTCGAATGGAAACGGTGTTGGATTTCAGGGTAGCCATTTGTAAGAATTGATTTTTCCTGATTTTTCCAAGGGTAGTTTTGGTGTGTAATTTGGTAGGTAAATGTTTTGGGGTGGAAGCGTTGTTTTTCCATTTTATACACATTCCTGGGTTTGGACGTTGGGAACAACTTGATATTTTTGGGGAGATTATTGTTTAGAGATATTTCTTTATTTATTTTAAGTAACGAAAGCTGAACTCACTAGTTATTTGATTGGGTTGGCGAAATTTTGTCTCCAAGTGTGTCTGTCTGAGGTGTCATGTTGTATGTAAAATTGACATTTCTCTGAGAAAATTGCAGCTGTGTGAGTGATCCTGTGTTACCCGGTCATGATTTTATGAAATTGCCGCGTTTTCGCGGGTTCAGCTTTCGTTCGACATTCTCTTTGTAAGTCGCGGATTCGAGGCAACTGGAGGTCTATGGGGGGAGGCCTATGTCTAACACCCGGCTAGCACGATAGTGCCCAAGAGTCGCGTCGCGCGCGAGTTAGACTACCTCTCTCTTTCTAGAACGAACAGTAAGAAAAACCGGCCAAGCGCGAGTCGGACTCGCGCACTGAGGGATCCGTACAAATTCGCCAAGTTATTATAAAATCCAGTCTTAGCAGAGCCCTGCTCTTAAGCAAAATGTAGGCAGTCTGAGGTCATTTTATATTGGTTTTTTCATAGATAGACAAATATTAAATTAAAAAAAAAACTACTTATACTAGATCTCGTTCAAACCAATTTTGGGTGAAAGTTTGCATGGTAATGAAAGAAAGAAGAAAGAAAGAAAAATATTTTATTTCCGTTCCCAAGGTACCACCACCATAAAAATTATAACTAAAAATATTGCTTATTACTAATACAGTTTGTGATGGTCCAGAAGGACACCGAAAAAGGGTCTCCACTCAGCATATGTTGCCACACAAAAGTGCAGCAACGCTGGTTTACAGTGAAGCCCATGTTTAAAATGAGGGAGAGAAGCAAAAATACAGATTTAATAACTTAATTAAAAACAGCGAAAAACTAACAAAATAAAAGCTGTTTTACACAGATGAGACGATATCTACAGCCGCCAAACACCAAGAGCCCAATAGACACGATGTGTGACAAGAAGCGTAGTGTACTATGGATATAAGTATGTATAATATATGTGTATATCTATAACAACCAAATACGTACTAAATACAAGGGGAATAAACACTGTACGGACCGACTAATAAAGTTTTTGAATTTCCAGAAGATATTTCTTATATTTATATTTAAATGAGCCAATTGTGCTGGAATTTTTATGTAATGTACATTATATATTTTTTTTAGTTTTGACATTCTCTTATTTTAGAAATACCGGGGGGGGGGGGGGGGACAGACATTTTACCACTTTGGAAGTGTCTCTCGCGTAAACAATTAGAAAAAAATGATATTAAAAACCTCAATATCATTTTTGAAGACCTATCCATAGATACCACACATGTATGGGTTTGATGAAAAAAAAAATTGAGTTTCAGTTCTAAGTATGGGGAACCCAAAAATTTCCTTTTTTTTTTCTATTTTTGTACGAAAATCTTAATGCGGTTCACAGAATACATCTACTTACCAAGTTTCAACAGTATAGCTCTTATAGTTTCGGAAAAAAGTGGCTGTGACATACGTACCGAGACCGGAGTCGATCTGGAACTTTTTCACAATAACTGGCCGGGTGGTTTTCATTTAATCAAAAACCAAGACGTAAATTTTTGTCTTCAACGAACATTCAAAGGTTCACGCGAAAAAAGCCGCGAGTCTAATTTTAAGCCTAATTTTCGGCCATATTTATAGCCGAAATCAACACGCAATCAAACGATAGTTTTGTGTGAAAACAACAATTACCAAGTCGTTTCGTAGAGAAAAGCGGTTTTATGGCGTTTACGTCAATTTAACTTTAGTGTTGGGAAAGTCTAAATAAAAAGGTCGTCATTTTTTATTACGTGGTGGTTAGCGGGTAGGGCCTTGTGCAAGGTCCGTCCGGATCGCTACCACCATCATACTCGCTAATCCTGCCGCTAAGCAGCAGTGCTTGCGCTGCTATGTTCCGGTGTGGAGAGTAAGACAGCTGGGGAAATTACGGGCACAAGAGGCATTTCGTCTAAGTCCTCTAGGTTGGCAACGCATCTGCAATCCCTCCGGGGTTGCGGGTGTCTATGGGCAGTGGTGATCGGTTACCATCTGGTGACCCACTTGATCGTTTGCCTTCCTGTTCACATAAAATAATAAAATAAAAAATAAAGAGTTATTGTATTGTATTGTCTGTACGTTTCACACAAAGAACTAGAACTCTGTCATTATAATTTCACAGGCTGTATCTCAAACTGGGTTCGCTAATGTCCATTTAGGGTTGGTGCGGAATGCTAACTACCCAACTTGCACCGTTTGAGAGAGTTATGTCTTTTTACACGTCCGTTGGTGCTTTGTTTATTGTGGTGTTGGCTGAACTGAAAGGTAGGGGTAGGAGAGTGGAGTTTGTGAAGGGAAAAGTGTGTTCTATATAAGTTTATAGATTAAAATTGTTCGTTTTACATCAATCAGAAAAGATAGCAACATCAGTCTGATATTGAGACTTATTTTACACCATGTTTTTATTTTTTTGGTTTTTTTTCTTGTGGTTATTGCCTTCTTGTTTTTCCTATTTACTGTTTTTTTTTTTCTATAGGTATGTATCGAATGAGTGTAAATTAAAATGTCTCTCTCTCCTTCGCATAATGCACTGCTCTAGTTTGTTCATAATTATTTAAATGATTATATTCTACCAATAATCTTCATTGCTCTTCATTGCATTGCAAAATTTTTTATTTGTCATTGTCACCTCCTCATTTATTTAACTTTCCGTTAAGAAAATAGAAAGTTTTAAAATCATACAGCATACAATCATCATTCTTTTGTTTTTGGCATACGCCCAATCAATTTCGCCACAATAAAAAACCACGTTCGAATCCTTTTCCAAGATGACAGCAACCAGTCGTATTTTTCAGCCTAAAACATTGCACCTCGTTACGGAAAATTCTCTGGCAGCTTTGTTTAATTAAAAATACGAATAAAAAAGTTTGCTGGGTGCTTTATAGGGTGATAAACTGTTTCCCCGCGTTTATGTGAGGCCGTTTAAAAAAATATCGTAGCGTGTAGAAGTTAGGTTGGTTTTAGAATGTGTTAGAAGGTGCTACGCGGCGCATTTTTAAAATGGCCGAATCCGTTTGTGTTTAGAACGTTTCCTGTGCTATTCTTAAAGCGATAAAATTCAATTTTCGTTGAAGCGACGCGTGTTTTTTTAAATTGATTTTAAAAAGCGGTAAGAGAAAGTATTCGCCGCGTTTTTAAATTGTTTAAATATTTTTATCGGTTTTGGCAGGGTTTTGGGACATATGACGTCAATTGTAGGTATGATTTGTGATCGTTTCGGTTTTTAACTGCCGCACTCGGCGATGTCAATTAACGTTAAATAAATATCAGTGAAAGTTGTGAAGAAAAAAATATTATTTTGACGTGATAACGTCTTATAAATCGATGAACGGCTAAACTCACAAAAAAGCATGACTCATTGCGTTACGTTCCGCATGACGTCAGAGTGTGCAAGCGAGAGCGCGGAACAAGCTATAGAGTGGCACGATCGTTATCACGTAAAACTATCGTCCGTAAGCCGACTTTATAGACAGCCGGTTTTTTTCTGTCGAAACTGTAGCTTTTGCTTTAAAAAAACACGAAATTCAAATTCATGTAATCCATCAACGCCAATTAAAATTCAACTTTATCTCAATACATTTTACTTCTAATCTCGCTTACATTTTTCCTTAAAAAATTACAACAAATTCAGTACAGGAAGACGCAGAAGTGTTTATAGCATTTGCTGATAGCTACTTTCTGGTGTAAAACAGCGTAACTGCAGTATCTTGCGGCACCAACTTCAACTTTATCTCCACAGCTTTAGAGTTGTCATTGCATTTACATTGCAGTTGTAGAAAGGTAGTTTGGCATTTAGATTACTAAAATTTATTGTAGGTACAGTCGCACGCGAAACTGTTAGATCTTTTTTCGCGATAATAGTGATTTAATATGGTGTTAGCACAATTGAATTAAATACATTGGATTGGATCTACGGTTTTAGAATGTGCTTTAAAGAATTGTTACGTTTTGGCGTTATTTGCGTTGTGCTGTAAAATTTTGCAATTAATTGTGGACAGATGAATTTTTTCTTTCGTTAACCTCCTCAGTCCCTGCGTAAATTTTTTTTAAATATTTCACAGTCCCATTTCAAATTTATATGTGAACTACAGTAGGTATTTAACTAAGTATTTTAAAAGTAAAATTTAACAGGTTCTCTGGGTTTTTTTGTTTTTTAATTTTTTTATGTGTCGTTTTGTGCCAATAAATGTTTTCTTTCTTTCTTTCTTAGAAGGCTAAATTATTTTGTAATGGGAAGAAGTTACAATAGAGAAATCTGCACACACCAGCAATCAATGGTGCGTGTGAAGTTCCCAATCCGCATGCGTGGAAACTATAGCTCAAGCCCTCTCATCGTGAGAGGAGGCCTGTGCCAGCCAGCAGTGGGACTTATAAACTGGAGACATGACAAGACAAGTTGAGTCTAGTACTCATATTACAAGCTTTGCTTAGTTTGGGACTAGGTCAATTGATGTACTTTGTCCCATGATATTTATTTAATTTATTTATTTTAGAGAGAGACAGAGAGATAGAGAGAGAGAGAGAGAGAGAAACATTTATTTAAACACATTCGATACAAATAGATTTAAAATATGAAGAAATACAATATACTTGAGAATAGTACCAATATGGTGCAAAATAGGCCCCGCATCAGCATAATGTTGCGGCAAGTATTTTACAAAAAAAAGAACCGCGAATAATTTTTGTATATAGAGCCAACGGAAATCAGTAATCGGTGAAACCGTTTTTCACGTTTCACAAGAGCTAGTTATAAAATTACGAACAGCAATAAATTCAGGTTATCAATTAAAACTATATCTTTTTAAACTTACGACGCTAATATCCGCTCAAAACGTACTGTGGTAAGTGCGGTTTTATTCATAAACCCGCTTATACCAATTATTAACACCTCGTGCTCGGAACACATTAACTTTATGCAAATTTTGATATATTTCACGCGGAAATTGGATTTCTTGGATTCTTTTAGTTTTACACTTATAGTGTTTTGCTATGCGGGTGGTAGTTTATGCTTATTACTATTTAATCCGAATTGAGATATCGTTTTGTTAATTACCGCTGTGTTAGTGAAAAGATGTATCTTTAATTTTACATTTAAGCTGTTAAAATTAGCTTTTAAGCATTATTTTAGATGAACGGATAGTTTAAGGATTCTTGAGAACGAAGCCGCGGTTAATAGCTAGTTATAAATAAAGTGTATTTCTCTTTTTATCCATTAACGAACATAAGCCGCCATCATTCTGTTCCAATAAAATATATTACTCAATTAAGCATCTAAAAAGTTACGTCGTAACTCACAATAATCTACACATGAAATGAAGTTCCTGTGCCATTATGGCTTCCAATTTGAAAAAAAAAACATTATTGAAGCAATTGACTTAGAACTTGTTTATTACTTTACCATGATACAAAATGACGAAAAAGAAACTGGTATCAATATTTATTTATTTATAAGCCTTTTTATTCCAAATTCGCTATAATTTCAGTAAGTACATGTTGTTGTTGTTGTTATTGTCGTTTATTTATTAAATTGTCGCGTAATTCGGCGTGCCTCATGGCATAGGCCTCCTCCGTGTATTGGAGGGTTTGGGCTATAGTTCCCACGCGCGCCCAGTGCGGATTGGGAACTTAACACACACCATTGAATTTCTTCGCAGATGTGTGCAGGTTTCCTCACGATGTTTTCCTTCACCGAAAAGCTCATGGCAAATTACAAATGTAATTTTCGCACATAAATTCCGAAAAACTCAGAGGTGCGAGCCCGGGATTTGAACCCACGACGCTCTGCTTGAGAGGCCACAGGTCAAACCACTAGGCTACCACGGCTTTTTTTCATCTATCAATATCACCTACTTAAAAAGTTAAATAAACGTCAAATATTTAACAAATTCCTTTTTTCATTCTCATAATTTATACAGTTAAAAAATTACGCTCTTTATATAGCCTTGAAAAGGTCGCTACTATAATGTAATACTAAACTCAGACTAAGCTGCCCAAAACCTTCAGAGCAATAATTACCACAAACATTGTCACTTACGCCGTTATTCCCCGCTGGCATGGACCCCTATTCCTTAATTGGCGCGGGTGGGGTTCCGTCCAATGACGGCGTGAAAAATGCTGTATCTCCACAATTACGTTATGCCATGTAATATTTATTAGGTTTTAGATGTGGGGCGAATACGGGTCGATGTAAAATGGGGTTGCTGTAGTTAGGACATTATTGAGTTAATTAACATGGTTATGATTTTGTAATGAAGTTTAATGCTCAAATGCACTTTATACAGGGTGTATCAGATACCCCCTAACAATAATCAACTGGGGTATATAACCATAGCTACAGAAGCTAAAAAAAATATATAAAAAAAAAAATCTTTTATATTTTCTATAGGAATGGTAGTATTAACTGTAATATTGCTATAGAAAACATAAAAAATTTAAATATTTTTTTAGCTTCTATAGCTATGGTTATATACCCCAGTTGATTATTGTACTGTTGGGGCTATCTGATACAACCTGTAGAAGGTCTCTTGAAATTGTTGGGGAATATATCACCAGACAAAAGCCGTGTTAGGCCGCGTGTCCACCGCACGTCCGTCACCCGAGCGCTGCGGTGGACACGCGGCTTAAGTAAATGTATGTACCGCTACTTCGGCGCCGTCATCTCGTTCTCGGTGACGTGACGGTGACGGCGGCGGTGGACAAACGGCCTTAGCCTTGAGTTTGACTTGTGGCCTCTCAAGCGGAGCGTCGTGGGTTCAAATCCCGAGCTCGCACCTCTGAGTTTTTCGGACTTTATGTGATTGATGATTTGAAATTTGCCATGAGTTTTTCGGTGGAGAAAAACATCGTGAGGAAACTGCGAAGAAATTCAATGGTGTGTGTTAAGTTCCCAATCCGCACTGGGCGCGCGTGGGAACTATAGCTCAAACCCTCCAATACACGGAGGAGGCCTATGCCATGAGGCACGCCAAATTACGCGACAATTTAATAATAAAAAAACAACATGTTCTTACCGAAATTGTGTAGCGAATTCGGAATAAAAATGCATTTACCTTTCACAGATAAGGACAAACGATTGCTAAGTTAGCAGAAGCTTATAGAGCGTTTATGAATAAGGAGGTTAGTGTAGGTACCTATACAACTCTATTGGTTAATTCTTCTATCTGTATAAACAAGTTACTATCCTCAAACATGCTTGCTTTATTCCATAATTACTCTGAAAGGGGTTCATTACATAATTAACGATTAATTAAAACACATTACGGCATTAATTACTATTTTGGTAAAAAGGGTTACAGTTACAAATCATGTTACATTATCTGTAATTTACTTCTTAGTAATTATAACATACAATGTATGAGGTACTTACAGTAAATTCTTTCGTTAAGTACTGATTTAACTTCTTTTATTTTTGGTTTGATTATACTCAGCTAAAAAAAATATGAAGATATTTTTTAATTGTTAGGTATGTACGTAATTTTAGTTCTTAAGGCAAAATGTGTTTTTTTAATTTCAATATGTTTTTAAGTCGGTAATTACGTCTCACTAATGATACCTGTGGTAAGAATAATATATTTGTTGTTTAATTAAGGATGTCATGATATTTCGATAAAACATTTTCCATAATCAAGACTTATAACAGGGGCCGTACCATGACGTCTTAATGCGTTTCAGTTTAGGTCCGCTCGCTGTCAGATCCATACTAAAAATGACAGCTAAAACCTGAATTGAGTCGGAATTAAGACGTCACGGTAAGGCCCCTAGGCTAAAATCTTAGGCATCATGTTATAGGCAATACTTAGCAACCCATCACTATTTTGATTCTCTTTTCCACCTCGCTAAACGTGGACTTAAGGTCTTCTTACTTTACAGTCTACCCCATAAGCGATAAAGACATGATTTATGTAGATACGTATAACTTAACTAACTCTGTATTTCAATTGTCACCAGGTCCAAGGTGCCGAAGGATGAAGAAGAGAGACACTACAGAAGAGAAGAGACCAAGAACAGCTTTCAGCGCTGCTCAGCTCGCTAGACTAAAGGTAAGATAACTATAAAAAAATCTCCACGCAAAAAAGACCTAAGTTTAAGAGATAACCCTTAAAAAGTAAAAAAAAATGCCTTACATTGTTTTGAAAAAGGGCCGACGTGTGTATCAAGCCTCTTTAAAATCTAATCTAAATAGCCTATTTCGTGTCCCACTGCTGGGCAAAGGCCTCTCCTCTTCTTCGCTTCTGCTATTTCCTTACATACTTAACATATTAGGCAACTATTGTCATTTAAATTTTGTATTCCTGGATTTTAGTGATAAATTGTTATTGTGTGCCCTTGCAGGGCGTCATGGACCGACTAATTTATGCTTAACACCTTTTAATATAAATGTACATGACATTACAATCTAATTAATAAATAAATAAATAATAATCCAGGTCGTCGCCCCCTCTCCGTTTTGGTCTGTTTTGCTCTTTAAAATATGAGATTAAAAAAAAGCACGGCATCAGGATTAGCAAGTATGATACCTACTGGCAGCGATATAGAAAGTCTAACCTTGTCTTTTGTCCACAGCACGAGTTTGCCGAAAACCGTTACCTGACGGAGCGACGACGCCAGTCCCTGGCTTCGGAGTTGGGGCTGGCTGAAGCCCAGATCAAGATCTGGTTCCAGAATAAGCGAGCCAAGATCAAGAAGGCGGTGGGCCAGAGGAACCCCTTGGCCTTGCAGCTGATGGCGCAGGGTCTATACAACCACAGTACAGCTACCGAGAGCGATGAGGAAGAAGAAATTAGTGTAACATAGGTTTACGAAATTGGGGCGAGTGTAACTAAATAGGAAGGTACTGATGTTACAGGCAACTACACTGTCACCAATAGCGATGAAGAAATCAGTGTAGCTCGAAATTTACGAAATTGGGGCGAGTGTAACTAAATAGGATGGTACTAATGTTACAGGCAACTACACTGTCACCAATAGCGATGAAGAAATCAGTGTAGCATGAAATTACAAAAAATAGGGCGAAGTGTAACGGAACAGGGGTGGGGGGGGGGGGGGGGGGGGGGTTCCATGATGTCTTAATGCGATTCAGTTAAGGTTCGCTTGCTGTCCAGATCCATACTAAAAATGTCAGCTAAAACCTGAACTGAGTCGGAATTAAGACGCCATGGTAAGGGCCTTGGAATGTTGCGAGTGATACAACACATTCACCAATAGCGATTAAGAAGTAATCAGTGTAGCATGAAGTTTCAAAAATTTGGGGGAAGTGTAACAGAACAGGAATGTTGCGGTAATTATGTAACTAAGAGATGAGTTACAGATGTTGGTAAGCATGTGGGATTGGGATTATTTTTATTGGGTGTATATTGTAAAAACAAATTTAGTAAATACTTTACTGTAAATTCAAATTCGCTGAGGCTTAATCTTTATAAATGAAAATGAATCGCCAAATGGATGGCTAGGCCGATGTAGAACGATTTTTTTTAAAACTGTCCTTTGAAATATTAGAAATGTTCGTACAAATTTCAAAATTTCAAAATTTGATCGACAAAAAAATCAAAATAGCTTTTGGCAGAATTCATTCATTTGGGTCAGTTAGTGTAACGTAAAATTGATAAATATTTGATGTTAAAATTGTCTTTGGTCAACGGTTTATCACTTTATACAAAAAATTAGCTGAAACTGACAAATGACGCGAAAAAAAAGTTTTTAAGTGTTGCAAGTCGAAATAAAAAATTACGTCAAATAGATATAAAAATGTAGTGCTATAGAAAATGTTCCTGTACTTTAAATTTAAAAAGCATGATAACTAATTTATTCCTCTTTATAATAAAACATGTAAATATAATGTTCATATATTTAAAGAATTTAATAATAAATGGCCATTTACAAAAATGTGGTAAGTAATTAAAACATCAATTATTCGAAAATCATTGGGAGCGTTTTTGCTCTGTGATTACAATCACACATTTTTAGCTATTATTATCTATTAATTGAATTATGTTAGGCATATTAAGGGCCATTATAATATTAAATTATTCTATCAATAAGTCACAAATTCATAAATCATTACAATTACTGAATTAATTTCACTTTCCATCTAATACTTAGACTGGGGCCTTACCATGAGACCTACGTCTTAATGCGTTTCAGTTTAGGTTCGCTCGCTGTCAGATCCATACTAAAAGTGACAGCTAAAACTTGAACTGAGTCGGAATTAGGACGTCATGGTAAGTCTCCTGGCCTTATAGTCGGAAATACGAAATTTGAAGTTTGTTTCATGCTGTCTCGCTCACACTTATAGTCATTTATACGAGAGTGAATGGCGAATTTCGAATCTCGAATTTTAGAGTCACCCTCCTAAATATTCTACGTTATGAAATAATTTATGTATATTGTTGTAAATATTAGTCGTATTTAGATTAAGAGGCAATATTTTATTGAAAATCACATTTGCAGCGCCATATTTTCACATGTAGCGTTATTTGATAGAGTTTAGACGAAATTCGGTAAATGATGCGATAGTAACCAAATAGAATCGTAAGGTAAATTAAAATGTAAAAATTAAGAGTCAAATTCACAAATTACTGTATGCACACACATAAGGAGTGGTTAAAAGGAATCTACTCGTAGATTAGGTACTGTAAAAGGGCATTTTCAAAAAAACGTGTACCCTTGACTTATTTCCAAAAATAAAAACATTTTGGGTTTTTCTGAGTCAGAATTATTAGCACTATTCATTTCTGTAAAGAAAAAAGTGTCCTTCGGTTTTTTTGTCAGTTTTGTGACACTATTTTCATACGATTTATATGGGTCGTCACAAAACTGACACGAAAAAGTTGTATGGGAAATTAAGGTGATTTTGTTGGAAAAAGGGTACACGTTTTTTTGAAAATGCCCAAAATAGGTAGGTACTTTAAGTTTCCTCGTTTGGCGGTCCTGCTGAGAACTTTGATTAAAATTCCTTTTTTCAAAGGCTTTCCGTGACAGTTTTTTTTTGGAAATGTTAAGTTACTTATATAATTTAAAAATTGTGAAAGAGGAAACTAATCAAATTCTGAAGCACTTTTGGCATTGATTGTACCCATTTTACTTTTATTTAACTTAGTCATATGTTTTCTTCCAATTTCGTTTTGTAAATATTTAATTTTAAACAAATCTATAATTCGATGTTCGGTCTTGACTGTTTTAGTTTTAAATGTAAAAAAAAGTAATAAATTATATCCTTGGTTTTCAAATTATTTATTCTGTTTTATTCACGCACCTTAATATTACTAAAGGAAATAAATTCCTAACATTCTATTTACAGAGTAAAGGGGGGTTATCACGACATCTTAATACGATGCATTCGCTGTCAGATCCATACTAAAAATGACAGTTAAAACCTGGGGCCGTACCATGACGTCCTAATTCTGACTCAGTTCAAGTTTTAGCTGTCACTTTTAGTATGAATCTGACAGCACGCGAACCTAAACTGAATCGCATTAAGACGTCATGGTAAGGCCCCAGTAAGCGAAATGTATTCACTCACCGTATAACCATATCGCAATAAGGTGACATATCACTCGAGTTTGAGCGACGGCGGCTAGTCAATTGTGACAGGGTTCTACGTGAATACACCAGAATGTACTTGACTGGTACATTGGACATTAACAAACCAATTATATTTTAATGCTTACATCGACATAAGAAACTAAGGACCATAAACCACTTGATCAAATTGATCAAATTCAAATTCAAATTGGGGACGTTTTGGAGAAAGGCCAGGTCAAGAGTACACGAAACCGACGAGCATGTATGAAGAGATTGATGAATGTGGACGAAGCGAAAGAGGTATGTCAGGATCGTAGCAAGTGGAACAAAGTAGTCTCTGCCTACCCCTGTGGGAAAGAGGCGTGACGATATGTATGTATGTGTATGTATAAACCACTTGGACGCCATGACGACGTTGCCAGCTACCGTATCCTATACAAATTAGACGTTGCCACACCGTCACGTATCTAACCTAATCTAACCCTCTGGGACGCTGCCACACCACCGTCAAGTACCTTAGGATCCTAACCCACTGGGATACAGAGACGTCAATAGCTTCCGTATACGTATCCTATACATTTGACGTTGTCAAACTATCGCCAAGACAAGTTAGGGCCAAAATCCATTGGAACGTCATAGCAACGAAGATATATAATAATATGTACATTTAAACAAATTATACGTTGCCACACCTTCGTCCAGTGTGTTAGGGCCTTAAAGCTCGTAGTATAGAACGTATAGAAAAAGAGTTTACGGGCGTTTTTTTTAGACAAAACTGGTAGTAGGTACAGGTAGGTACTTATTTTTTAATTTTTCCAAAATTAAGAAATTTTGGGTCTTTCTAAAACAGAATCACCAGCACTACTTAATCTACACCTACGCTACACTAATATTGTAAAGAGGAAAGATTTGTTTGTATTTGCATTAAATAAGCTCCGAAACTACTGGACCAATTTGAAAAATTCTTTCTCCATTTGTATCCTACATTATTCCTGATGAACATAGTCTATTTTGCGCGGACGAAGTCGCAGGCAATAGCTAGTCATTTATATAAAAAAAAAATACCCCAATTTTCAATACATTTTGGGTCAATTTTGTGGTGAGCCATACAAATCATAAGAACAAAATAACAGAAAACTTTTTTCTTTGCTAGACTTTTTGTTTACTATTTCTTTAATAGACGATTTTGACTCAGTAAATTTGAAAACAGTAGAAGAACCTACACTTTAAAAAAAACTCTTATAAGTAGGTAGGTAAGTAAATATTTTTTTTAATGATTCGATTTGGAATAAGTACCACCTATACGTTGTTATGTACACACAGCAAAGCTATTCGGTAAGCAGGTTTAAAGCGGCGCGTGCATGCAAAGGTGCTTACCGAATAGCTTTGCTAGTGTACCTAAATAACCTAATTTGCAATTTTTAAACTCACTCGCGTCAAATCCCCTAATACATATAATACCTACTCCTTTCATCCACACAAAGGTTGACTGGAAGAGATCCCTTAAAGGGATAAGTCCGCCTTTGTGCATGTATCTCAGTGTTAGTCAATTGTATTTGTCTTGTTTATTTAGGACAATAAAAAGTTTACATACGTACATACATACATTGTGTGCTTACTAGTCACACTTTTTTTTGAAAACGTACCTACCTATTTGCACATACTTTTTGTAACAGTAAAGATTCGAACCCGACGCTCTCAAGTTAGATCAAAGGACTTTACCCACGGGTTCTCCGAACACTTAAATCATGGCTGACTTAACGCCTGATTTACAGCTTTGTATGATTTATTCCAGTCGACATGAGAGCTATTTAGCTATGGTGATAATTTAGAATTGCGAAAAGTAATACGTAGCTTTTGAATTAAATACTTAACTGAAAAAACACACTGTCATTGCAGCGTTTATAAGATGCTAGCATACAGTGCTAAAATGGAACTCTTGTGCCAATAATTTCACTGGCTGTCTTAGGTACTTTCCACGCCGAAACACAGCAGCGTAAGCACTGCTGCTTGGTGGCAGGCTTTTTTAAAAGTATTTGGCACAATTAGCACCACTTTACTGGAAAAACTTTTGAAGGAGCTGGCCCGCGGCCCGTAGGTTGCTCATCACTGCTTTATACATACATCTAATTATTGGATGGTTGGATGGATGTTTGTTTGTTACTCAATCAAGCTAGAACGGCCCAATGGATCTGGATGAAATTCGGCACATAGATAGAAAAAAATCTGGAATAGCACATAGGCTACTTTTTATCCCAGAAAATTGCGTAGTTCCCGCGGGATAGCGATAAACAAATTATTTGCAGACGAAGTCGCTGGCAACAGCTAGTACATACAAACATCTAATTATTGGATGAATGGATGGATGTTTGTTTGTTACTCAATCACGCCAGAACGGCCCAACGAATCTGGATGAAATTCGGCACGTAAATAGAGAAAAGTCTGGAATAGCACATAGGTTACTTTTTATCCCGGAAAATTCCCGCGGGATAGCGATAAACGAATTCTTTGCAGACGAAGTCGCGGGCGACAGCTAATACCTACATAAGTAAATAAGACTCAACTCAACTCAGCTCAGCTTTTGCTGGAATTATGGCCAGCGCTGGTCAATCACGTCCATCTCATACGGGGTAAACAGAGCCTAGGGTAACAGGACCTGAAGGCCTTGGCGTGATTGTGGGCGTAAAAGGGGAATCAAAATAGTGATGGGTTGCTAGCATCGCCTATTAAATAAATAAATATCATGGGACCAATTACACCAATTGAGCCGTCCCAAACTAAGCAAAGCTTGTACGGATAAACCATATATATGGTAGATAAATACATACAACATCCATGACTCGGGCATACACATTCGTATTCATCATACAAATGTCTGCCCCTGCCGGGATTCGAACCCGGGACCTCTAGCTATCCTAATACATGACTCTTAAGATTTTCGCCCATTCCCGTCTATCCAACCAACTAAAATAACCGTTTGGTTATTTGTCATGCGCAGTGGCACCCTTAATTGGCTACCAATTAGCGTTGTCGCCATATTTCATAATATTTAACCGTGTAATTTCGGTGGCGACTCGGGCCGCCATTTTGGTTATATTTGGCTCTTGTTGTGGTTCAGATAAAGATTTATTGAACTTGGCTGACAAACTCCCGCGTGTCTAGAATTGTCACTAGCTTCAGCCCGCGACTTCGTTCGCGTAGAACTAGATTTAAGATTAAAAACTGGGGCCTTACCATGACGTCCTAATTCCGACTCAGTTCAAGTTTTAGCTGTCACTTTTAGTATGTATCTGACAGCGAGCGAACCTAAACTGAATCGCACTAAGACGTCATGGTAAGGCCCCTGATGTTGATACTGCAATAATTATTAACGTTGCGACTCGCAGCTACGACCTTTGACTTGTTAATGGCTATCCCGCGGGAACTATGCAATGTTCCTGGATAAAAAGTAGCGTATGTTTTAATCTAGGGTACCAGCTATCTCCGTTCCAAATTTTATCCAAATCCGTCTAGTCGTTTTAGCGTGAAGAAGGAACAAACATACACACTCACTCACCCACTCACATCGTCACATCGTCACAAACTTTCGCATTTATAATATTAGTAGGATATTTTTGCCAGTTGTGTTTGTTTCTATATTTTTGCAGCATTTACTTACTTACATGTAGGGATTGCAAAATCCGGTTCTTTTCTCAAATCCGGATTTACAAATTAACAACTTGTACAAATCCGGATTTTTCGGATTTTTATTAATATTTTGAAATTTTCATGTACCTAATTACATGTTTTTTGAAACCAAACGGTGTTCAATTTTATTGTTATTAAAATTTCCCTAAGAATATATAAAATAAAACTGCAAAAATCTTGATAATCCGCGTTTAATCAGTCCAGTACTGCTGTGTCTGCAGTACAGTACTACCGGACCGGCCGACTAGCTAGATCTAAAGCTAGGTATGAGGTAGCCAGCAAAGCGCGGAGGGGAGAGGGATAGATAGTGCTACGTGGCGGGGAACGAAACGAACGCATGAATGAATGAAATGAAACTAAATTCAATAGAAAATTCTGCTTAAATATCAACTTTGTCAACTGTAATGTCTGTAATTGAGATCCGAAAAAACCGACATTTATAAAAGGCGACAAAAATCCGGATTTATCCGGTTATTTCGGATTTCGGATTATCCGGATTGCTATACCTACTTACATGTATAATACTAGTGACCCGCCCTGGGGTCACACGGTATATTACGCACGTATTATACACTAGCTGTTGCCCGCGACTTCGTCTGCAAAGAATTCGTTTATCGCTATCCCGCGGGAACTACGCAATTTTCCGGGATAAAAAGTAGCTTATGTGTTATTCCAAATCATAAACTATGTCTGTTCCAAATTTTATCCAGATCCGTTAAGCCGTACTGGCGTGAAAGAGTAACAAACATCCATACATCCATACTTACAAACTTTCGCCTTTATAATAGTAGTAGGATATATGCCTTCCTGTCAGACAGCGGAAAGTGACTTTGTTTTATACTATGTAGTGATGATGATGATGATGATGATGATGATAGAAATATATAAATATTGCTAACCCCTGAAATACTTAACATAGTTACAAACATTTAACAAACATGGCGTCCATTTGTTATCCAGTTAACTGTATTTTGGTTAGTGACGTTTTAACAGCCTCGCTAAAAGATATATTAAGTTCCGGAGATAAGGCGCGACAGACAGACGGACGGACGGTTAGTGCTGTTAATTAATATTTAAAGACAGATACTGTCGGCGATGTGGTTAAAATATGATACATAAATAATCTGAAGCGAAGTTTTATACAGTACAAAGACAATGACTGTTTATTTATCGCGACATAATAAAACAATAATATTTAGAAAAACCTCCGTTTTAAAAAAAAACTATTTTATGCCTTAGGTACATCTTTTGATACTGAAACCCGAATGTCTCTCTAACTATACGCCGACCGCTTAAGAGGCTGACAACACCTAATTTTGTTGAAATTGATGTTATTTAAACACTTTTTTAAGAAAAACTGCACACAAAAAAATACAAAAAAAAATATAATGTTAATTTTCATCATATTTCAAACACGCTAGATGGACTCGATACATAATTGAACAAAATCGGCTCGATAGAAAATAATTGGAAACATTGGTCTTAAAATCATCATTAAACGGTTCTATGTCTATATTTTTTCGACGTATGGGTCTGCAATTAAAAACATGAAGTCAACATATTCATACCTACACGGCTAACGAGTCATATTTCACAAATAATCCATACTTTTTTTTATTTCTTCTTATTTGTGTCTTATTTGCAAGATTTTAGACGCGCGCCAAGCTGCCGGAATAGTTTCTTCTCTTTCACTCACAGGCACGCGAACCGTATGTGTGAAGAGTGGCGCTGCTCAAGGTCATTTGCTGTTGACAGCGCCTTTAAATGGATCGAGAGAGGTGCGGGCGGCAGGCGCACTCCCCGCCCGTACCTCTCTCTGCCCCCTTTGTCGCCTTCCCCACCCCCTGTGCCGGGCGGGTGAGGACTCAGATAGGGTGACCGCTTGGTCACCCTATAGCTATCCAGACAGATTTACACAAGACCCTACTTCATCATCTCATCATCATCTCCAGCCTATATACCGTCCCACTGCTGGGCACAGGCCTCCTCTCAGAACGAAAGGGCTAGGGCTATAGTTCCCACGCAGGCCCAGTGCGGATTGGGAACTTCACACACACATTGAACTGCTTCGCAGATGTGTCCAGGTTTCCTCACGATGTTTTCCTTCACCGAAAAGCTCATGGTAAATTTCAAATGTAATCTCGCACATAAATTCCGAAAAACTCAGAGGTGCGAGCCCGGGATTCGAACCCACGACCTTCTGCTTGAGAGACCACAGGTCAAACCACTAGGCTACCACGGCTTCTACAAGGCCCTACAGCAAATGTTAATTTTAAAATAATTTTCAATAACAAGTCAGCAATGTTTTCCCGTTATCTCTGACCACTCTATTCTGAGGCTCGCCGTGACTATAAATAAACAACTTGTCAATGCTAAGTAAATCTGTCAGTGCGCATACATCATAGTAAGCGAAGTAAGTGCGCTATTAACTTGCCGATGACATATTAGTGGTGTATAAATATTAGTGATGTACCGGATATCCGTATCCGTATCCGCATAAATCTTCCTATCAGTTGAATTTTTCGCTTCGAGACTAATCTTTCGAACAAAGGCCATTGTCTCTATTATCGCCAAGCCGCAAGCTACCGAGTTAGCACGTGCCACTACAACATTCATATTGGAAAACAAACGGTATCGTCATAATATTAAGGTTAAAATTTAATGTCACTGATATTCTAGATATTATTTTTAATTTTACAGTGGTAAAAGCCCATCGAGGGAGGCGAAAATCTTAGGAATCATGTTATAGGCGATGCGGCTAGCAACCCATCACTATTTTAATGCCCCTATCCACACGCTAAACGTGGCCTAGGTCTTGTTACCTTAGGCTCTGTCCACCCCGTAAGTGATAAAGACGTGATTTTTGTATTTATTTATGTATTTACAGATACCAAAAAAGCCTAGTACGTGGCTTGCGAGCCTGCCGTCTGCCGAATAGAAAGAGGTAGGCCGAACAAGAAGAGTGTTGTCGTTCATTATCATTATGTATTGAGCTTATTAAGAAAGTAAACTCCGTTCATTCTTTCCCAAAAAACAACTAGTGCCCTAGTCAATCAAAACTCACGACCTGTTTGACTAAAAATCATTTTTCCACACAAAACCTTTCCTAATTATAATAACTACAGAAACAATGCATAATTATTACTTAAAGCAATATTGAACCTTGTACACGAAAACAAAATTGACTTTACACTTCCCAACCGCATAACTCTAAGCATTTAATACCACGCGTTTCTCGAAACAGCTGCAAATCGCGTTTGTAATCGTGAGACAATTTACAAAGTTACACTTGCAGCTCGAAATTCTAATTGAATTCAATTTTCTTGGATAGCGACCGCAAATTTAACATGGTTGCGTGTGAAAATAGTAAATATTGGGTATAGATTTTAACCCGATCATGTTCGTTACACATCGGATGCGTTCGGCAAACGTCGTGAGCGTTCGGCAAACATCGGTACTCGGAAACGAACGCTGATTGGTGATAATTTGGGAACTGTAGCAGTTACGTTTGATTTTTAAATAATCGAAAAAGGAACGAATTTGAAACAGTATAGCTATTGTTTCAGTTCAGACCCATAGGTAGTTAGATACATAGTAAGTTGGTTAGTTGCAGAGGGACGTGGGTTCAATTCAAACCCACTCGACCTGACTTTTTCTAAATTCATGAGCGAAATGATATATGAAAAAAAAACAACCGCATTGAGAACTTCTTCCTTTTTTTGAAGTCTGTTAAAATTTTTCACTTTCGTTAAAAACACGTCTAAAGAGGCCGTGGACAAAAATGACGTCATTTTGCCTGCGTGGCCACAAAGCCTTTGCTTTGCTAATAAAAAAAAGTTGAAGTTAATCACTGTCAAAATTGAAAATACTAATAACACGGTAGGTACGTCTGTTGTTGCCAAATAAGAAGTCAATTATAACCGATATGGAACTTGTTTATGTATTTTTAACGTACTAGCTAAAGTGCCAAAAGACAGCAAATTTTATGTGAAAAAAAAAACATACATTTTCGAATATTTTAGAAAACTGGTAAGTACTTTTTATTTTTTAGGCTCATTTTCATTTTCGCAGATTTATGAAAATTTAAAGAAGAAACTTTATTGGAATAAACATAAGATTATGAACAAAAAAAAAAAGAAATTGAACTATAATTAGTAACTAAAAACAAATTAAAAACTAATCTCAAAATAAAACAATTTAAAAAAGGAGAAGGCCCCGTGGCATAGTACCAGACGCTGGCAGCATTCCCGCTTTGGACAGCGATACTAAATACGATGACAACTCCATAAAAAAATGAAGAAAAAAAAATTAAAAACTTAAACCGGCCATTCTCAGAGCAGGCAATTTTTGGACGTCCGAGCAAATATCGCAAGCTTTCTTAGGCTTTTTAGACATTTTATTATTTTTCGTAGTTAGTATGCGTCCCACTCTAGCTCGCACAATAAGTTTTTGCACGATAATATGGTTAGAACTATTTAAAAAAAAATACTAAAACCCTATTCTCCTAAGCTCCGTTTAGCGAGCGGACTCCAAAATTGAGAATTAATTAATTAATTGGTTTATTTAATGGCCAAAAGCACAGAAAAGCTTCTTGTAGCATAGATTTTCACATTTTACTTCAATTATATTCATAAATGTAAAACTCAAAATCAAGACGGAGTTTAGGCTGAGAACACGTTTTCCTGAGAATGACCGAAACCACCTTTTTTTCTTCCTCAAAATCGAATAAACAGCACTCATGATTTTTCGAAAAATAAAACTGAAAAAAATGCAAAATATATTTTATTGTTTCGCCCACCACATCCCCATTTCACTAAAGCCGCGTTTTCACCTACATTTAATAGTTTTTCTAATAAGAATGCGGACGAAAACGTGTAAAATGCCGGTCGAAGTGGCGACCACACACGTCGCCCGCGGCTAGCAGAACATGGACACACCCTACCAAAAAAATACTAACATTTTTTTCAGATTCAGATTCATTTATTCACAATAAGTGTGGATTACAATGGTCTTAGTTTTTTATACAAAGTATCTTCTTATTTGTAAACATAGATTTGTTTTTACGTTATAAATTGTTTTTTTTTTTTAATTATGTTGTTAAATTTCTATAATTAAGGAATTTCATACAACTGAAAAAAAATTTAGATTTCCTTGTTTATTACATTCCAATATTTACATAGAGCAAAAGAGTCATCACTTTATTAAGATAAAATGACCTAGCTAAATCTAAATCAAACTGAAAGTTAATTAAGTCAAAATAATAATAACTTAATTCCCCTTTACACCTATATACCCACAATCATGCTAAACGTGGCCTTTAGGTCTTGTTACCTTAGGCCCTGTCTACCCCGTAAGGGATAAATACGTGATTTGTGTGTGTATGTATGTATAACATAGTTATTTCTTTGTATTTGCATAGTTCCCGTGGGCGCGTCAGCTAGTTTGTAAATATTGAAGATATATAAAAAAACTGAAACTATAAATATAGAGTCGCAGCCTCCTTTCGGCTGCGCGTGCGCTGGGAGCTATAACCAGACATTAATAACAGCGCGGGCGCGTGGTACGGGGGCGCCGCGCTTGGTACGAGGGCACATTGAGACTTACAGCTTCCAGCCTTCGGATCAGACAGTCAATATCACGATACTAGTATGTTTCCATGCTGTAGGCTTATTGTCTAACTCGCTCGCAATCGCTATCGTGTTCATTTTGACAGTTCATGTATGGGCTGACAATCGGCATCGGAATCAGCTAGCTGTCACATTCATACAGGAACTGTCAAAATGAACACGATGGCGATTGCGAGAGAGTAGACAATAAGCCTCTCAATAAGTTCTGGGAGCAAAAAAATAATGCTTCTCTTCTGCACTTTTTTTTTGTATGTGTATTAATGTATTTATCGTGATACTGGTATGTCTAGGATCGTGGACTTCAAAACTTTGATTTCCGATAGTTCCAATTGTTATATTTCAAGAAATTTAAACAAATATTAATATTTTTCATATACACTTGAAGCTTCCTCGCGAATCATTATCTATTGGTGAAAACTGTAGGCTTATTGTCTAACTCGCTCGCAATCGCTATCGGGTTCATTTTGACAGTTCTTGTATGAATGTGACAGCTAGCTGATTCCGATGCCCATTGTCTGCCCATACATGAACTGTCAAAATGAAGACGATGGCGATTGCGAGCGAGTTAGACAATAAGCCTACTGCATTAAAATCCATTCAGTTTTGAGTTCATATTTCTAAAAATGAGTTGGTGGACAATGGGGTCATCGTCACGTTCAAATTTCAAAAACCTTTACCACCCAAGGAGGGAAAAAGCACTTTTTCACGCAGGTTTTTAGGAGCCTTTTCGAGCATCATCATCATTATCGTCTCCATCTTGTATACGTCCCACTGCTGGGCACAGGCCTCTCGGAAGAGGGCTTGGGCTATAGTTCCCACACGGGCCTGCGGATTGGGAACTTCACACACACCATTTCATTGCTTCGCAGTTGTGTGCAGGTTTCCTTCACCGAAAAGCTCATGGTAAATTTCAAATGAGATATCGCACATTAACTCCGAAAAACTTAGAGGTGCGAGCTTTTCGAGCATGTTAGGTGAGAGTACATTTACTTTCTATTTGTAATATTTGTTTATTCCAATAAATGTGTTAAAACGCATAAAGTTCACAATAATTAAATTCTACTCAACTACTAATACATAGTTATACTCGCTAACTCTTTATTGAACATCGGAACATCACATAGAACAATCAAAACAGAAAGAAAGGTATACAGAAGTAATAAGGTAACAGTAGGAGAATAGGTAAATTAATTATTACGTAGTTTATGGAGCTCCACTATACATACGCACGCCACATAGGTACATACGGAATATTCATACGGTTTCCGTACGGAATGACGTCAATTCGTAGCCCTGTCCCGTTCCGTTATATAGCGATGTCCCGTTCGCTGACGTCTTTCCGTACGGAAACCGTATGAAGATTCTGTATTGTGGCCGGCCTTATATCAAACCAAGGGTTCTCTATTGATTTGTCGAAAATTTTATTTGCCGAATCGTCATATGGCAACTTGTTAAAATGATTAGTTTCATTTCCCAACCTCACGATTGCCGACTCAATGTTTGTTTTTTTTTACATGGACACTTATTAAAATGTCACTTTTTAAATAGCCAAATGGTACTACATAACCATTAATAAAAAATAAGACGTTCTTAGGTAAAATAAAGACTGTTTATAAATTAAAACAAACATGTTAACCTAACCTAAACCTAAATTAATCCAAATTAATTATAGGAATTTTTCGGCCTAGTGTAACATTCGCCATGTGAAAGATATTCCAAAAGTTTAAAATCAAAATGATATTCGCCTTCATAAAAATTTGCCAATAAGTAGTTGTCAAAGTGAACATTCGGCGAAATGTTGGTTGCCAAATGAAATTCGATCAAAAAATAATTCGGCGAAAAGGCAGAACACCCAAATCAAGAGCTACTAGCTGGCCACTCGCATCAAACGGGCCTGGATGTTTTCGTTAGCGGTAATGCTTCCTAAACTGTGCATCAATCAAATTATCCGAACAGAGTGATTAAAAAGGTATTTCTATAAGAGTTTAAACTAACAGACGGACTCAGGGACGTTTAGTTTGCACTAAGCCGCCGCGTTTTCACTACCTAGATCACTCACTACATAGTATAAAACAAAGTCGCTTTCTCTGTCCCTATATCCCTATGTCCCTATGTCCCTATGTCCATATGTATGCTTGAATCTTTAAAACTACGCAACGGATTTTGATGCGGTTTTTTTTAATAGATAGTGTGAATCAAGAGGAAGGTTTATATGTATAATACATGCATAATATACCGTGCGAAGCCGGGGCGGGTCGCTAGTCACTATTTAAAACAAAGTCGCTTTCCGCTGTCTGTCTGTCCCTATGTATATAAAAGTACGCAATGGATTTTGATGCGGTTTTTTTTATAGATAGAGTGATTCAATGGAAGGTTTAATAAGTTATGTATTATATTATTATTATTATTATTTCTGTTTCCTACTTCAGTTTTGTTTTACCTATGTACATTTTTAATTTCGCGGTGTATTGGTGAACACTGTAATGCCGTGTAAATTTATTGAAATAAATAAATAAATGACGTCCTAATTCCGACTCAGTTCAAGTTTTAGCTGTCACTTTTAGTATGGATCTGACAGCGAGCGAACCTACACTGAATCGCATTAGAAGTCATGGTAAGGCCCCAGCATGGAAGTTGGTAAGTTTTTTAACGTATTAGTTGAACTGTAGGCTTATTGTCTGACTCGCTCGCAATCGCCATCGTGTTCATTTTGACAGTTCTTGTATGAATGTGACAGCTAGCTGATTCCGATGCCAATTGTCAGCCCATACATGAACTGTCAAAATGAACACGATGGCGATTGCGAGCGAGTTAAACAATAAGCCTGAGTAGTACTGGTATGAGAATAAAACGCGTCGTTCCCGTTCCTGCTTCTCTTCCGTGTGTACACTATCGACACAATCGCCGTTTGGGATCAAAAAATGCAATGGCGCAGAGCGCTGTTAGCGCGTCTTGGTACTTGTTACAAATTGTTAACGGTTTTGATACTTGATACACATGAATGACCTCTGCGAAATTATACAAGGTATCAGAATTATCTAACTAATATTATAAATGCGAAAGTATGGATGGATGGATGGATGGCTGGATGGATGGATGTTTGTTTGTTACTCAATCACGCCAGAACGGCCCAAAGGATCTGGATGAAATTCGGCACATAAATAAAGAAAAGTCTGGAATAGCATATAGGCTACTTTTTATCCCGGAAAATTGAGTTCCCGCGGATAGCGATAAACATGAAAAAGGCCGCAGCTGCCTAGAGTCGCAACGTAAATACTTAGTTATTCTACGCGGACAAAGTCGCGGGCAGAAGCTAGTAAATCACTTCCGCCCTCAACGGTCACTCGTACATACATGTGCTTTGAGGAAGGACCCGTATAGATATCGAAACACGTGTGTTTCTTTGTCAATTTTTATTCAATTGTCATACAGTATTGTATCGCTGTTTTTTTTCACTTAAAAAAATAAGTAATTTTCATTTAAGTAATGTAATTTTATTTTTGTTTTTATTTTTTTATTTTTGTTACATAACAACTTGTAGTTATAGAAGAGCGGGACCTCCTGGCACAGGTACCTATCCATATACTTAAAAGGAAGTCCCAACCTTGCTGTTTTTATGTAAGATATAAACGGAATAAAATATTTTCATTTTTCTTTTTTTTTTTCATTTTTATCGCTTCCTCGTGCTCAAAGTTCCTTAACACTGCATTTTTTGTGCATATTTTAAAATATTTTTTGCCAATTCCCCAATTTGCAGGCTTAGCAGTGAACGTGTCCAATCCGATTATGATTATTATAACTTTATATCTGCTGTTATTACTCAATCAAAGCATAGACACGACTTGCAATTAAACCTAATGGTCTGGGAAAAAATTACAAAATGGCGGCCAGGTTCCGTACGTTCTTCTCCTTCTTATGCTGCCTCTGCAACTAGTGAAGGTTGGCAGTCGACTCCGCATACTTCACACGGTCTCTGGCCAGTAGGCTTATTGTGTAACTCGCTCGCAATCGCCATCGTGTTCATTTTGACAGTTCTTGTATGAATGTGACAGCTAGCTGATTCCGATGCCAATTGTCAGCCCATACATGAACTGTCAAAATGAACACGATGGCGAGTGCGAGCGAGTTAGACAATAAGCCTACAGGTTGGAAAGCTCCGCTGCACTTGTGATTCCAGTTCATTCCCGGATATTTCGCAGCCAGGATTTCTTCCTGTGCCCAACAGCTCTTCTTCCAGCCACTTTGCCCATGATTATAAGTTGTAAAAGCTCGTATCTTGCGTGTCTAAGCACATGACCTAGATAGGCAACCTTCCTTCTTTTCCGTACGTTCGCTGTCTTAAAATAATGATTGTTTCAGCAGAGAGCAGGGGCCTTACCATGACGTCTTAATGCCGTTCAGTTTAGGGTCGCTCGCTGTCAGATTCATACTAAAAGTGACAGCTAAAACTTGAACTGTGTCGGAATTAGGACGCCCCAGGAGAGCCTGAGAGATCTATGTGCAGCAGTGGATGTCTTTCGGCTGACATGATGATGATGATTTCAGCAGGTGTTTGGATTTTGTTACCCCTGTAAGTATTCAATTTTTAAGCGACAATAGTTGCTGACAAGTGACAAGTCTTACATTTCAAACTCGACCGACAGGGATCTACGCTGGTTGGCTTCATATTGACTACGCATTGCATAATTGTCATTTAATTTTGTCATCGACAATTGTTAAGATGGTGAAATAGGGGAGGGGTGAAGAGGGGAGGGGGGGGGGAAGTATTCCGGAATAATTTAAAGAATTCCTGTAGAACTTGGAGTAGAAATGATAGTGTTATTGGGATCTATTATAGTCTGTTCCAATCCACTTCCACACTTTTGTAAACAAACAAGCCCCAAGTTCATATAAATTCCTACTAATATTATAAATGCGAAAGTTTGTGAGGATGGATGGATGTGACGATGTGAGTGTGTATGTTTGTTCCTTCATCACGCCGAAACGACTGGACGGTTTTTTTTTTTATTATTATATTATACTCATCTACAATCAGTCACCAGACTTTAATTAGATATTTCGCAGGCCTATATCATTGCTCCTGCCGCCCGCACCTCTCGGCCCCCGCGGTCGTCCCACCCCGGGGTCGTCCCACCCTGCGGTCGTCCCACCCCGCGGTCGTCCCACCCCGCGGTCGTCCCACCCCGCGGTCGTCACACCCCGCGCTCGTCCCACCCCGCGGTCGTCCCACCCCGCGGTCGTCCCACCCCGCGGTCGTCCCACCCCGCGGTCGTCCCACCCCGCGGTCGTCCCACCCCGCGGTCGTCTCACCCCGCGCTCGTCCCACCCCGCGGTCGTCCCACCCCGCGCTCGTCCCACCCCGCGCGGGCGAGGACTCATTTAAGCAGTCGATCTATAATAGAATTCTGTGTCATCTTTTTTGCGGTAGATTCAAATTGAACTGGTATAAAATGAAGCAGAAAAAGTCAGTGCTTAGATTTCTAGGAACGAGATGGAGCTTGTTTTTTCCTGTGTAAGCTGAAATGGGTTTCGTGCAGAGCTGTGAAACGAATAACTCATCTTTTTAAGTACACAATAGGTATACTTAACCTTCTGGAACGTATTTATGTTTTTAATCTGTTTTTTCGTTCCTATAATTTGATTTGGCGATTCTAGCGAACTCGCTTTAAGCGGAAACTGGGTTTTTGGATTTTTGAAAAGATTGATGTGTTTTTTTAGTGACATTTTTTCCGATGAATTTGGGAAAATCTATTTTCATGTCTTATACGGGAATAAACACAATTATCTCCACGAAAATTTCTATAGAAAAACAGGAACTAAATACCTATTTAAAATAGTTGCTTATGTACTACATTTTATTCTTACCCCCGTTTCCATCACCAAAGCTTTATTTACTTAGTTCACACTGTCAGCCGACACGCATGCATACAAACTAACACATAAAGCATCTCATAAAACATGGTATCTTTCCATCCCGATTCGCAGTATCAAACAATCTTGATCCTAAAGAACCCTAAAAAGACTGCACAATAAAAAGTCGAAACTATCAAGACCTTTAATACGCAATGAAATAGCGCTGGAATTCTACTTGGGTGGTCCATTGCGTGCTGTCTCCGTCGCACACGCCGCTTATCGTACATGCGTCCCGCTCTGGCTGTGGTTTTGAATGCAAAGAGTAAGAAATTTACAGAGGGCACAAAAAAACAATTTTGCAATTAAGTAATTAGGTTTTTTAATGCGTAATTAAATGCGATTGCTTGAGACGGATTGGTAAAAGGGACATTTTTAAATAATTTAAGGAAAACAGGAGTTAAATTGATAATTTTGCTATTGAAGCTATTATAAAAATCATGTATTTTAGCTACTTTTAACACTAGCTAATTATTATTAGCCGTGGTAGCCTAGTGGTTTGACCTGTGGCCTCTCAAGCAGAGCGTCGTGGGTTCAAATCCCGGGCTCGCACCTCTGAGTTTTTCGGAATTTATGTGCGAAAATTGCATTTGTAATTTGCCATGAGCTTTTCGGTGAAGGAAAACATCGTGAGGAAACCTGCACACATCTGCGACGAAATTCAATGGTGTGTGTTAAGTTCCCAATCCGCACTGGGCGCGCGTGGGAACTATAGCCCAAACCCTCCAATACACGGAGGAGGCCTATGCCATGAGGCACGCCGAATTACGCGACAATTTAATAATAATAATAATAAAAAAAAAAAAAAACAATAACAACAACAACATGTACTTACTGAAATTGTAGCGAATTCGGAATAAAAAAGGCTTATAAATAAATAAATAAATAAATAAATTATTATTAATTCTTTAATCAAAAAAATAATCAGAAAGTTTATTTTGCAAATAGGCCGCCGAGGGCTCTTTTTACATGTCTTTTTGAAGCTACCAGCGCATTCGGAAAGACCATCATTGCCAAGAAGAATGCGCCGCAAGAGACCTGCTTAATTAGGTACATAGGTGTATAGGAACTTTTATTATATCTTAGGTTTATTATTAAAATATTAGGCATTCAGGATTATTTTAGCTTTCGATCAGTAAAGTTAACCTTTGAACGAGTGACAGGAGATGGGTATTAAGCAAGTTGACACACAGAAAAAATAAAAGAACCTATCGAATCTATGGTATTCTTTATGCCGGTCCTTAGGCGTCAAGGTGAACGAAACACACGTGTAATCCGAACAACATTTATTGAAGAACTAACTTATAATAACAAATGGTTTTCTACCCTCATTTTGGAATATACTTCTTAATAACAACTACCTTCAATTTTCAAGTACTAAACTAACTAATACACATAATGTTACAGAAACCTAAAATATATCCTAAATGCCCGAATTCTAAATAAGGTAAGATATAATAAAATACACATAATAGATAAATATGATAAACTAATACACAATAAATAAAATGTAAAACATTATTTATATATAAATACATAAATAATACATGTATACTCAAGTCACAAAACACGTAACATTCATTTAAGAGGAACCATCGCCATTCTTTTCACTTCTTTTTGTGCTAGTGTTTACCACCCTATTAAAAAGAACTGTCAGTAATTATTTTCACGTCAATATGACATAATATTAAAATATAAAATATATATATATATAAAAAATAAAAAATAAATCTTTATTTCAGACCAGACTGATCCATAGGATGTTAGTAACAATTGACTTAAGACTAGTATTAGTATGACTTACTGACTACCAAAACATGCTTATTATTTTTAAATTAATTTAAATTTTTATTTTAATTTACAGCTAAAATAGCGTGTAGATTTGACTGTCCAATTCTTTCTTTTTGGGTAGAACAGAGATCAAGGGCGTTGCCCAATTCATAATTTATTAATTAATTTATTTATTTAAGTAGACAAATAAATAAATAAATAAATAAATAAATTACGCTATTTTACTTTAAATTAAAATAAATCATATCTTTAATTTTTGAAAAAAAAACTGTCGCCTCTTATTCCCTAATCTTTGCCTTTCACCTATATCATTACACATTCGCGATCGGGCGTCCCTTTCGCACGCTGCCAAATTCTCTGCGCTCTCTTTCTCGCACTTGCACTTGTGACCTCTTGCTCTAATGAGGAAATGTTTCATTTTATTTTTAGGAACATATTGTTAGGTAAGTTAAGGTACAAGTAAGTGCAGGAATTTCAGATTTAATAATTTTACATATATACATCATAAAATATCATAATTAGATCATCATCTCCAGCCTATATACGTCCCACTGCTGGGCACAGGCCTCCTCTCAGAATGAGAGGGCTTGGGCTATAGTTCTCACGCGCGCCCAGTGCGGATTGGGAACTTCACACACACCATTGAATTGCTTCGCAGTTGTGTGCAGGTTTCCTCACGATGTTTTTTCTTCACCGAAAAGCTCATGGTAAATTTCAAATGAGATATCGCACATAAATTCCAAAAACTCAGACCTGCGAGCCCGGGATTCGAACCCACGACCCTCTGCTTGAGAGGCCACAGATCAAACCACTAGGCTACCACGGCTTTCTAATTAGATATTAGATATATATTAGGTAAGACAGCCGGGGAAATTACGGGCACAAGAGGCATTTCATCTTAGCCCTCTAGGTTGGCAACGCATCTGCAATCCCTCCGGGGTTGCGGGTGTCTATGGGCAGTGGTGATCGCTTGCCATCAGGTGACACTTGCTCGTTTGCCTTCCTATTCGCATAAAAAAAAAATTGACGCAGTCCAGTTTTTTGTTTTCTTAATTAATTAATTTACATACGTGAGTTATCCATTTGTCTAACTATGGTAATGATACACTAGCTCCTGCCCGCGACTTCGTCCACGTAGACTTATGATATGAACTGATGTTGATATATTCAGCTATTATTTGCGGTACAACTCTAGGCAGCTACGAATTTTGTTAAATAATTATTTTTAAATTATAATAAGTAATTGGCATTGGATTGTGACATTTGTATTTAGCTTTATGTTATTATATATTTTTCTGTTTTGATTGTTATATGTGGTGTTCAATAAAGAGTTATTGTATTGTATTGTATTGTATAGACTAGCGTACGCCGAAAGGTACATCATAGCTGTTCCATTTTATAATGCCTATCATCTGTACAAATCTACCTGTGATGACGAAATAAATGAATTTATATTTATTTTGTACTTACCTATCACATTTGTATCGCTATTCCGCGGGAACTATGCAATTTCCGGGATTAAAAGTAGCCTGTGTGTTAATCTAGGGTACCAGCTATCTCCTTTCCAAATTTGATCCAAATCCGCCCAGTCGTTTCAGCGTGAAGAAGGAACAAACATACACACTCTCATCCTCACAAACTTTGGCATCATCACTACATAGTATAAAACAAAGTCGCTTTCCGCTGTCTGTCCCTATGTATGCTTAAATTTTTAAAACTACGCAACGGATTTTGATGCGGTTTATTTTAATAGATAGAGTGATTCAAGAGGGAGGTTTGTATGTATAATACATGAATAATATAGTACAGGGTTCTCTATTGATTTGCCGAAAATTTTATTGCCGAATTTCACTTCCCAACCAACGTTTGGCCGAATTTCATTTTGCCGAATCATCATATGGCAACTTTTTAAAATGATAAGTTTCATTTCCCAACCTCACGATTGCCAAGTCAACGTTTGTTTTTTTTTACATGGACACTTATTAAAATGTCATTTTTTATACATATAACCAAATGGTACTACATAACCATTAGTAAAAAATAAGACATTCTAAGGTAAAATAAAGACTGTTTATAAATTAAAACAAACATGTTCGCCGCACCTAAACCTAAATTAATCCAAATTAATCAGAAGAGTTTTTCGGCCTAGTGTAACATTTGCCATGTGAAAGATATTCCAAAAGCTTAAAATCAAAATGATATTCGTCTTTATGAAAATTCGGCCAAATGAGAGGTTGGCATACAAAAATTTGCCAATTGTCAGTTGTCAAAATGAACATTCGGTGAAAAGTTGGTAGCCAAATGAAATTCGGTCAAAAAAAATTCGGCGAAAAGGCAGAACACCATAGTAGAGAAAGACTGATTGCACCCGTGCGAAGTCGGGGCGGGTCGTTAGTCATATCCTACTATCCTATTCCTACTTTCCTACTAATGTTATAAAATGCGAAAGTTTGTGAGAATGGATGGATGTGCCGATGTGAGTGTGTATGTTTGTTCCTTCTTCACGCTGAAACGAATGAACGGTTTTGGATAAAATTTGGACCGGACATAGCTGGTACCCTAGATTAACACATAGACTACTTTTTATCCCGGAAATTTGCGTAGTTTCCGCGGTGTGTTGATAAACATGTCAGAGGTCGGAGCTGCCTGGAGTCGCGACGTTAATAATTATTGCAGAATATACTATTAACATTAGTTTTTAAGTCTTATTCTACGCGGACGAAGTCGCGGGAAGAAGCTAATAGTGTACCTAGTATATACTACATTATTATAATTTCTGACAACCTTTTTCTAATGCAATCGTGAACATATCGACACCTGTGACCCTTCCAATTGGTGAACGCGCTGTGATTGGCCGAGCGCCTGTCAGGCAGCTGTCAAACTGTCAAAGCACGCTGTCAAAACTGACGGTATCTGCCTAATTGATCTTAACTCGATATGGATCTTATACTTATATCATTCAGTAAGTCTAATTTGTTTTTTTTTATTTATTTACAATCCTTGAGCTGTTGAATGCTTTCGGGTTTGTTTTTTCTGTCTCAGTCACTCAGTGTCAAACCCATAAGAGTGAGTGAGACAGCAAGACAAAGCAGACGGGGTAGACAGAGCCTAAGGTAATGAGACCTTAAGACCACGTTTCCATTTGTTATTTTTTGTAATTGATTTGAATAAATAAATCAAAAAAGACATGATTCTGGACGTATAGGTGGAAAGGGAAAGCATTAGTATTAGTTTAGTAGTTTGACGACCGGATGGCCTAGTGGTTAGAGAACCTGACTATGAAGCTTGAGGTCCCGGGTTCGATCCCCGGTCGGGGCAGATATTTGTATGAAAAATACGAATGTTTGTTCTCGAGTCTTGGATGTTTAATATGTATTTAAGTATGTATTTATCTATATAAGTATGTTTATCCGTTGTCTAGTGCCCATATCACAAGCTTTGCTTAGTTTGGGACTAGGTCAATTGGTGTCAATTGTCCCAAGATATTTATTTATTTATTTATTTATTGAGTAGTAGTTAAATCGTAGGAATTATGACTGTTACAGGCGATGCGGCTAGCAACCTATCACTATTTTGATTCCCCTTTCCACCTATAAACCCCATGATAAACGTGGCCTTTAGGTCTTGTTACCTTAGTCTCTGTTTACCCCGTAAGGGATAAAGACGTGACTTTTGGATGTATGTATTTAAGTTTTTAGTATCGATGTTATGGTCTAGCTGTTGCCCGTGGCCCCGTCTGCGCAGAATTCACTAATCGCTATCCCGCGGGAACTATACAATTTTCCGGGATAAAAACTATTCTATGTCCTTCCCCGGGACTTAAACTATCTCTATACCAAATTACAACTACATCGGTTCAGCGGTAGGCGTGATAAAGCAACAGACAGACTTTCGCATTTATAATACTAGTATGGATTACTTACCTTTTAAAGTCATCATCTAATAGACAATTAAAAACGTGCACACGTCAAACCCGTATTATTAACGGCATAAGGTTATTTATTACGTAACTCGTAAAATTTATGGCCCGGTTTCAAACAACGTATCAAACGAAAACAAACAATTGAAATTCGAACTCAAATCACCAAGATATTCGTGCACACGCGGAATAAAGCTTAGTCCGTAAACGTGAAGTAATAAAGTTGAATTTCGAAGGCGTTTTGCGTTTTGGACGGTAAAGTTATGTTTGTGAGGTGTTAAAGCGATTGAACTCTATCAATACGTAAAAGGAATTTTGAAAATAGAATGCGCAATGCGTTTGGCTAATTTGCCGTTAGGGTTGCCAAAAGTTTTTCAAAAGTCCGTTAAAAATTTGATACGAACTTCAAAAGTATGACTAATTTTCGTGTCAGAATAGAAAAAGTTATTGGTCATTTTAACTACCTACCTACTAACGCAACTTCTTGTCATTACGTTAAAATTTTCACGATCTTAACAGAAATACATACTTATATTAAATATGATGAATGCTTTTATTATGATATTTATAAGGGGCTAGAAAATTAGGAGCGGATATTTTCAGGGTTATTTATTTTTATTTTTTTTTATATTAGAGGGGGCAAACGAGCAGACGGGTCACCTGATGAAAAGTAATCACCATCGCCCATGGACACCTGCAAGACTTGGGGAATCACAGGTGCGTTGCCGGCCTTTTCAGGAACAGGAAGGCTCGCTTTTTAAAGATCCCTAAGTTGTACCGCTCGGGGAATGTTGCAGCAGGAAGTTGGATCCAGATCTTCGTCGTACGAGTATCGTACGAGTGTCGTGTCGCCGTCGTATGTAATTAATAACCTAACAATCAATAAAAAACAATAGGTAATTATTTAAGTAAGGTAAAAGCACCAGTCATGAACATTCTCCAGTGATGGACCGTTTAAACTACGTCTATAAAAAATAAGCAAACCCTAACGTTTTTTTTCCGCCGGTAGCACTTTTTGCAAATGGCAACAATTCCGCCACCATATGTTCAACATTTTACAGGTGACGGCAATGTTGTTTGCCTTAGAATCGTTGTTGTTTTGCATGCGGCGAATTTTGGCGAAATAATCGCAGTTTATTAGAAGGATCACGATGCGGGTGAGTATAATTATTGTAATTTTACTAGAATCTTATACTGGAAAGGTGTTGTAGCTATTTATTTCCTATTTATATATTACTTGAGGATGATTTTTATAACCTTAATGTTTTCTGATTCTTGATGTATAGCTTGATATAGGTATTGTTTATGATTGGTTCAACCAATGATACCAAATCCAGTCATGAACAATTTGTCCATTACTGGATTTGCTTCAGTTTCGATTAATTTTCTTACTATGCAGTCGGTAGTTATGCAAGGGTTATAGTTCTGTTGTTAATATTCTTTAAATTTCATCCCGTCCAGTGATGGACAATATCAGTCCATGACTGGTTGTCCATTACTGGTACTGTCAAAATGCACTTCACTTACCTAAATTTTACATAACCATTTCATATTTATTTATGTAGATATGGCACCAAAGAAAAGCTACACTAAGGAACGAGAACAACTACACAAAGAAGGATGGCAAATGCCATAGAAGAAGTAAATAGAGGAGTAAACATAGGTCATACATACTTTTTTTCACATGCGTCAATAACCAACGAGTTTGAACCAAATCAACAAGCTGATGTAGAAACCCAACTAAAAACAATTACTGATCTCTACCCACAACAGCTAAACAAGATCCAATTAAGGAGATACAACCACTAATGACTGAAAAGGAGCAAATACAATCCATTGACGAGGCACAGCTCCAAATAACTGAAGAGAGACAAATACAATCCGCTGACGGGACGCGATCTTCAACTATTCAAGAGCGAAAAAATCAATCTATCGTGAACTCACAAACCTCAACAATTAATATAGATACACAAGATATAACACAAGATATATACAATTGATGAAACCGGTCTCGTCAGTGGATCAATCAAAATCATTATTAGGTAAGACACAGACTGAAACAACTAAACAGACACAAATACAGTTACATGACGAGACACATTCACAGACGACTGCCGAAATCCAACAACAAAAAAATAAATTTGTGTTTTTACAAGAACGTTTCTTTTCTGTGCTATCAAGAAACCTCAGCTAAATTTACATGAATACAGAATTCTGTATTGGTACCAAAACTATCGACGTCATCAGATACGAATGCTTCAAAGGATATGATAATTCCATCTCCTTTCAAACGGGCTTTATTTTGGCCAGAATTAGAAGTTAATAAAAAACGAGCGTCAAAAGAACGTTTACCTTTAGCTATAACTAGTAAATGTTGGAGGGCGTATATGGAAAAGAAGGAAAACGAAAAACTAAAATTACAAGAAGAAAATGCAAAAAGAATAGCAAAAAGAGAACAGAAAAAGATCTTAAAAGAAAACCTTGTGAAAGAGCGGAAAGAAACAGCAAAAAAAAGAATCAAAATAAGATGAGTAAATATGGGATGTACAAGCGTGTTTTAGAAAGGGAATGGGATGCACGGATCAAGTCTTCTCCTTGCGGCGTATAACTGTAAAGTATATGGCCGGAAAATATACTGCTTATTCGTCGACTTGGAGATGGCTTATGACAGGGTGATGAGGAATGAGTTGTGGTCAGCGTTATCTATGCATGGGGTGAACAGTAATCTGATACGAGCATCTTTCTATGAGGATTCTAGTGCTTGTGTGAGGATAAACGGGGCGTATACTGAATGGTTTAGCATCGAAAAAGGTGTTAAACAAGGATGTGTTGCGTCACCGTGGCTGTTCAACCTATTCATGGATACGTGCCTGAATAATTTGAAAGAGAATGACTGTGGACTAAGGATGAGTGAGTTAACCATCAAATGCCTTCTATACTCCGACGACCACGTGTTGTTAGCATCGTCGGAGGAGGAGTTGCAAAGGATGGCTAACATTTTATGTGGGGCATTGGAAAGGAAACGTATGAAAGTTAATGACGAAAGTCATGGTGTTCGAAAAAGACGATAGTATGACAGAATGTGAGATCATGATTGCGGTTGAGAAAGTAGAACAGGTAAAAGAGTTTGAATATCTGGGCTCGGCGTTTACGAAAGATGAAATGTGTGAAAGTGATATTGAAAGAAGAGTGAATGCAGGAAACATGGTCAATGGAGCGCTGCGCGCCTTTGTGAGCAGTGAGAAAGTGTCAAAGAAGGCGCCAGCTGGCTGTTCACAGAGGGGTGCTCATCCCAACACTAATGTACGGTAGCGAAAGTTGGGCATGACAAAAGAAGCATGAAAGTAGAATAAATGCAGTAGAAATGAGAGCATTAAGAAGTATGGAAGGTATATCACTGAAGGATAGAATAAGGAATAGTATGATAAGGGAACGTGCTCGTGTGAAAGAAGATATAGTGACTAGGATAGAAAAAGGTATGCTTAGTTGGTTTGATCACGTAGAGAGGATAAACTAAACAGATTTATATGGGGTGTGTGAATAGGTGCGTTGGGAGGGGAAGACCTAGACGGACGTTCCGTGATCAAATTGGGGACGTTTTGGAAAAAAGTCAGGTCAAGAGTACCCGAAACCGACGAGCATGTATGAAGAGATTGATGAATGTGGATGAAGCGAAAGATTCTAGAGATTTAATAAGGTATTGAGAATTGACAGTATTATTGTTTTTATTTGGATGTCTATAGATGGGTGTCCATGAATGGAGTATGTCCATAGATGGGTGTCCATGAATGGAGTATGTCCATAGCTGGGTGTCCATTATTGGATTTTGGCTGACCATAGCTGGTTTTCAAAAATGTGTCTGTTAGTTAAGCAAAATTACGTTTTTAAGTGGTATGATAAAACATTAAATAATTAATACTGTTTGGCCAAACTGTCTTTTATTACTTTCTAGCAATCCTAGATCTGTAATTGCGATGAGAAATAAATTAAATTGCTAAAACTAAATATTTCTCCTTATAGCGTCCATGACTGGTGCTTTTACCTTATTGTGTTGTAATATTTTTCTTGATTCATAAAAAAAATACCTTTACCGTTCAAAGATAATCATCCTTGCATCTAGATGCTGTAATTAATTAAGTATTGCTTTAATTATACTAATCAACAACGATGCAAATTTAATGATCCTCAAAATTTCTGCATCTGATTTTCTAGCACCTTGTATAATTTTTGTTAATAAGTAAATAAATAGATCTAAATCTTAATAACTTGCATATATAAGGAGGACCAGATTTTTCGTTGCTGAGTATATATTTTCTCTTGTGGCAACCCTAACGGTCAGCCAATCAGCGCGCGGCGCCAATCTATCACGCGTGCGTCGGCGCACCAAATAAATACACCACGTGGGTGGCCAATGTATCAATTTACTACTAAGGTGGGTGAGTCGTACTAATGGCAGTACTAAAGCAAAACCAGTTCCGAACGACACGTGTGAAATAGGTTCGTTTGCGCGACACATATGTACAGCGCGACAATATTTAATTACCTTCGGGTCTTGCTCTCTCACTCACTCTTATGGGTTTTGATGCACGAATGGCCCGATGGTAGCCGAAACCCGAATTTTATTCTAAAAGCTCCGGACTGTGGTAGGTACTTTATGTAAATTCTTTAATAATAAGCAGGAAGTAGATCAACTAAACAGATTTGTATGGGGAGTGTGAACGGGTGCTTTGGGAGGGGAAGGCCTAGACGGACGTTCCGTGATCAAATTGGGGACGTTTTGGGAAAAGTCAGGTCAAGTACCAGAAACCGAAGAGATTGATGAATGTGGATGAAGCGAAAGGTATGTCAGGATCGTAGCAAGTGGAACAAAGTAGTCTCTGCCTACCCCTGTGGGAAAGAGGCGTGACGGTATGTATGTATGTGTGTGTATGTAGGAAGTAGCACCAAGGCGAACTTATCCCTAAAAAGGGATCTCTTCCAAATTACTTAATTTTGTTTTTATGGTGTTATTTTTGTGTTGTTGTTTGTTTTTTTTTAACCCTCCGACGCAAAATGAGGGGTATTATAAGTTTGACGTCGATGTTTGTGTATGTCTGTCTGTCTGGCATCGTAGCTCTCAAACGGATGGAGCGATTTCGATGCAGTTTTTTTTATTTGAATGCCAGTTTCCTTGCGGTGGGTTTTAGTCATGTTTATTAAAAATCGATCGAGCATAGCCGCTTTTAGGATTTTTGCATGTGTTCTTGTTTTTAGTATCTTTTAGAAAAAAATCCGAAAAATCCAAAATTTTAAAATCCATAGACCCTATCAAAGATTATTATAGGAAAGAAAAAACAGTATAGTTGAAGTACCTATACATGTAGTATTACGCGAAGGTTTAACTGAGAAGCTGCGGACCTCCTAGCACATATTAAACCACATGAAAACCCGTCCACTACTTTTTTTTTAAATTATAAACTGACCAGCGGCTGACCTCTATTTCACCTGATGGTAAGTGCAGATATCGCGTATTGTTGGGAAAAGTCAAGCTACCTGAAGACACCCATTTTAATATTTCGCAGATGAAACCGCGGGCAACCACCAGCACCAAAAGGCATCGGAGCCTTAATGGGGTCGTTGGTCGGATGGAAGAATAATGATTAAAAAAAAAATACATTTCTTAGCAAAATATGAAAATATCGTATCTAAAAGAGAAATCAAAAGTAATATCGGCCAATAAATACGTAAAATGTAAGAGTTTTGAATTAGTCAGCGATTAGAAAGAGAGATCCGATATGACATATGACGTCATTTGTCACAACGCCCATACAAACTCCATATTAAAATTCTGTTTTTCTAGAACGAGATGGAGACAAATATTTGACAGCTTTAACCTCTAGGTATCACTACATAGTATAAAGCAAAGTCACTTTCTCTGTCCCTATGTCCCTATGTATTTATGCTTAAATCTTTAAAACCACGCAACGGATTTTGATGCGGTTTTTTTTAATAGATAGAGTGAATCAAGAGGAAGGTTTATGTATAATACATGCATAATATACCATGCGAAGCCGGTGCGGCACGCTAGTTTTTTATAATTACCTATTTGAAAAATATTTTTTATAATTTTTTTTACATAAATGAGATTTCAATAAAAGCCATGAAAAAATTAATGAATACACCCTATTGGGAAAACCAAGAGCCCAGAACCCTAAAATTGTCATAGTGACCTTAGCTTTGACCTATGACCTCTCAAAGAGATGGTCATAGGCTCACCCTCTTATTCATAATCGCTCTATAGGCTTCTGCCAACTTAGCAATCGTTTGTCCTTATCTGTGAAAGGTAAATGTCAAGTGACAGATAAGGACAAACGATTGCTAAGTTAGCAGAAGCCTCTAGAGCGTTTATGAACAAGGGGGTCAGGCTTTATGGTGAATGACATCCTGAGTAAACCTGCGCACGATTTCGAATGCAGTTTTAAGGTTCCGTACCCAAAGGGTAAAAGCGGGACCCTATTACTAAGACTCCACCGTCCGTCTGTCTGACTGTCACCAGGCTATATCTCATGACCCGTGATAGCTACAGTTAAAATTGATAGCTACATAGACAGTTGAAATTTTGCACAGATTATGTATTTCTGTTGCCGCTATAACAACTAATACTGAAAACGGAATCTTTTTATGTCTGTCTGCTGTTTGCTTAGATACTAAATGTTCACATTGGATTTTATATTTACTTGTCGAATTTTTAAGGAACTTTGAGCGCGAGTCCGACTTGAACTTGGCAGATTATTTTTAAAACAGTAGCTTCTCTGTCGACACTGGGAACTAGCCGAAACCCTCTCAATCTCAGAGGAGGCCTGTGCCCACAAATGGGATTCATCCTAAGACAAAGTCGCGAACAGTTTTACTATCACAATAAAATTACTTGTGGTCGACGTATTAGTCTGCTAGAATTCCCATGAGGCTTAGGTGCTAACATAACTCAATACCTTACTCCTAATTCACCACTTTGAAACGACCTTTCGTATCTTACTACATATAAGACTTTAGAGCTCAAGTTTCTCTAGCCAATTTAATCACCAGTTCCTCGAGAACCCTGTATGCGAATACAAAGCTACCAAGTATAGCTCAAGCTGTTTCGGTCATGTTTTACTAGCGAGAACACTCCAGTCACGAGAGAGCTCTGAGCTTGAGTAAAATGGATCAAAGTAGAGGTCAAGATTTTATGGAAATGTTATACTAGCCAGCCCGTACCAGTTGTAAAAGGACTGGATGAGGGAGTGTAGACTTTGAGAGTAGAGGTCAGGCTTTTTTGGCTGTGTCAGCGTCGTGGGTGGCCGCCATTTTTTATTAAACGCCAAAGGTTCGTTCACATTGATAGAGTTAAAACCACCTGTGTTTGGTTTTTCGGTTTTAACAGTTGGTTAAAGATATCTAGTTTAAGTCAAATGTCTTTAGAGGATGTTAGAATATCGCCTAATTAGTTATTATAATAAACGTAATACTTTCAACATGAAAGTACCGTGAGACTCAATCTATACACGAACTAATAACTCACGTAAAAAAGTCGAGTGATGCACGACATGTTTCAGCCTAGTTCGTAGTCCGTCCTCCTGCAGCGAAGCGAACATACCAAGAATGTAATTGTGTAATTTTAGTGCAGTTAGTTTGGGTAAGTAACTGAGTTAAAATGAGAGTTAACGGTAAAATTAAACCACTACTGTTAACCATTTTGGAACCGGGTTGAAAAAATAAATAAATAAATATCATAAATATCATGGGACAAATAACACCAATTGACCCAGTCCCAAACTAAGTGAAGCTTGTACTATGGGTACCAGGCAACGAATAAACATACTTATACAATGTAGATAAATACATACTTACACTACATCCATGACTCAAACATTCGTATTCATCATACAAATGTCTGCCCCTACCGGGATTCGAACTCGGGACCTCTAGCTTCATAGTCAGGGTCACTAACCACAGTAACCACTAGGCTATCCGGTCGGCAGAAAAGAAAGAAAGAAAGTCAAGAAAGAACTGTCATTTTGGTTTGTTTTCAAGTAACAAACATAAAACTTAAGCTGTGCTCGCGACTTCATCTGCAAAGAATTCGTTTATCCCTATCCCACAACAACGCAATTTTCCGGGATAAAAAGTAACCTATGAGTTATTCCACTATGCCTTAAATTTCATCCAGATTCAACCGTTCTGGCGTGAAAGAGTAACAGACATACATGCATCTATACTTACAAACTTTCGCATTTATAATATTAGTAGAATGTACCAGTTGTTTCCCCGCGCAGATGGTAAAAGGCCATCGAGGGAATGGGCAAAAATCTTAGTAATCATGTTATGGTGATGCGGCTAGCAACCCATCACTATTCTGATTCCCCTTTCCACCTATGTACTTATAAACCCATAAAATATTGCTTACGTTGGCTCTTAGGTCTTGTTACTTTAGGTTTTGTTTACCCCGTTAGGGTTACAGAAGTGATTTATGTATGTAGGTATGTATTGTTGTATTTTTGAAGGGAAAACTTCTTTAGCGCCGCTGAGCACTTTTCGCGATGGGTAAAAAAATGTTAAACTCGCGTCAGACGTAAGACGGTGGGAGAGCTTAAGTACCAGGATATCAGATCCTCTAAGAGCTTATTTATGAACCTCCTATTTGTGAAGTTGGCTAACAGAATCAGCTGTGCCATGATATTGATTTATGTCGTGATGTAAAATAATGTTGTTACAGTGAACGGTAGATCAATAAAACGAATAAACCGCCCCTATAAAACAGCGAATGAGGAATTCGGGGTGGGACCGCGGCTGGCTTACATGGTGATCACATTTTATAACTTACCTACTAGCTGTTGCCAGCGACTTCGTCTGCAAAGAATTTGTTTATCGCTATCCCGCGGGAACTACGCAATTTTCCGGGATAAAAAGTAGCCTATGTGCTATTCCAGACTTTTCTCTATCGATGTGCCAGATTTCATCCAGATCCGTTGGGCCGTTCTGGCGTGATTGAGTAACAAACAAACATCCATCCATCCATACTTTCGCATTTATAATATTAGTTAGACTAGCCCCTGCCCGCGATTTTGTCCGCCTTGAATTAAAAAAATATGGCCTATGTTCATCAGGATGATAATGTAGGATTTTAACAGTGAAATAATTTTTCAAATCGGTCGAGTAGTTTCGGAGCCTGTTCAATGCAAACATACAAACAATCAACTCTTTCCTCTTTATAATATTTGTATAGATGTATAGACAAGCTTCTGCTCGCGACTTCGTTCGCGTAGTATTAGAATTAAGAACTGATGTTGATAGTATATTCTGCAATAATTATTAACGTCGCGAATCTAGGCAGCTACGACCATTGACATGATTATCGCTATCTTTCGGGAACGATGCAATTTTCCGGGATAAAAGCTAGCCTATGTGTAATCTAGGGTACTAGCGATCTCCGTTCCAAGTTTGATCCAAATCCGTCCAATCGTTTTAGCGTGAAGAAGGAACAAACATACACACTCACTCACACCCTTACTCACAAAATTTCGTATTTTTTTGCACCCCCCTGCAAAAACATCGGGTACCCATGGTTTATCAGATTTTTAGGCTTAATGCCTAAAAATCTGAGCTTTCTTACATTTTTACATTTACATTATAATAAAATTCCAGCAACGTATAAAACACTAACTAATTCCCAATTTAAAACAAAGTTGAACCGCCTCTTTTGTAATGTCTGCTTTTACAGTGTTGAAGAATTTTTAACTATAAGTTTTGATCAGACATTTCAATTCAATTCAAACATTTATTTCAGACCAAGTCCATAGGTGTTAGTTTACATTACCTTATCCTATGTTAGTTAGTTAAGCCTAGGTTTACATAATGTCATATACAGGGCCTCTGGACCCCATATGCACTGAATCCCAGTGTTTCCAAAAAGCGCAAGCAGGTGACTCCAGCACCGACCGCACGAGGCTGTTGTCGCTGCCACGCGCTCGCCGCATCAGGGAGGCCGTTCTCTTCCGAATAACCGACTTAAAGCAGTCAGTTCGAGCCTCTGCAAACATACCTGATGCGCTGCAAAAGCGCGGCAGCCCCAACAGCATCCTGAAGCCCATATTGTACTGGATCCGCAGGGCATTAAATGCTTTTTTTGCATTTATCTTAACTAACATATTAATACTAGGGAAAATGTAATTGTAATTATAATGATAATAGTAGTAACATGACAATATATATAAATTTCTAATTGTAATTCTAATATTCTTGACATATTGTATAATAATAATTACCATTATATAATTTAAGCTTTGACGGTCATTTTATCTAACACTAAATTAACTTTATATTTGCACGACTTTATAAGTTAAAATGTTTGAAACCATAATATTTATAACATCATTTTTGTACAACATTTAGTGCGAATCAATAATTAATTAATTCATTCATTCATTCATACATAAATCACGTCTTTGTCCCTTACGGGATAGACTGAGCCTAAGGTAACAAGACCTAAAGACCACGTTTAGCTTTATTGTACGTGTATGGGTGGAAAGTGGAATCAAAATAGTGATGGGTTGCTAGCCACATCGCCTACAACATGATTCCTAAAATTTTCACCCAATCCCTCGATGGACGAACAAAAAGGCCTCTACCGTCTCTTTCGACCCGTCTCTGTCTGTTGCAGGGCTTTCCCAGTCCAGCTCAAAAGACTCCAAGTCGTCCCGCCATCTTTATTGGTCTGCCTCTGCTCCGGTGCCAGTCGCATGGACCTCGTCGGTGGTAATTTTTGCCCAGCGATCCGGATGCCGTGGTTAGTGGTTTGACCTGTAGCCTCTCAAGCAGAGGGTCGCGGGTTCGAATCAAGGGCTCGCATCTCGGAATTTATGTGCGGAGTTACATTTGAAATTTACCATGAGCTTTTCAGGTGCTTTTGGTGTGTGTGACGTTCCCAATCCGCACTGCGCCCGCGTTGGAATAGCCCAAGCCCTCACATACTGAGAGGAGGCCTGTGCCCAGCAGTGGAACGTTAAAAGGCTGGATATGGATCATAATCCGGATGCATTCGGCAGACATGTCCATAATGCTGCCCTCCTAATTAAAAAGGACGTATATGTGTGTCATATGAAATGCATATACGTCCTTTTTAATTAGGACGGCAGAATGTATGTATGTACGATTCAAGAAACCCCAAAATTTCTTTATTTTGAAAAACTAAGTTCACTTTTTTGGCAACGCTCAATTACTTAAACTTGTATTTCGTGTATACTTCATTTAATTTGGAATGAGAAACCACAACAACATTATATTGCGGCTCGTGAACTGTAATCACTTTACAATTTTTTTTTTTTTTTTTTTTATGCGAATAGGAAGGCAAACGAGCAATTTGTAGTAGAGTAACAATTGACGACACGCAAATAAAGTGACATTAAAACAATTTTATTTTGCGGCTGCCAAACTATTGCACTGTACTATTTGCTAGGTAATAAATAAATAAATAGTTGACCAGACGCAGTATAATGTTATTGTGGTTTTTCATTCTAAATTAAATGGAGTATAGCGCCATGTAACCCCGGCGTACAGTCGGCACGCGAGGAATGCGTGCTCGGCGACGTTTGAAATTGACTGTTTTTTCCGCGATCAGATCGGGGGCGACTGTCCCTAATCTTTTGCAGTTCATTTTAACAAGTGAACGGGAACAAGAGTTTTAAAAGTGTTTAATATTGAGAAGGGTTAGAAGTTCCAATAATCTGAGAGAAAATTGACTGTTTTAATACTCCTTTATTAAAGCTCTTTTATTAATCTATCCATCCATCCAGTAATTTTTTGACATTGGATAATATTTGACTAGATATAATTATGATTTGTTTAATGTAATTTAATATGCTTTGACGATCCCTATTGGAGATACATTTTATTCAAATGTTATTAAAATTATAAAATTGACATAATTTTTTACACAACTTATTATTTTTGACATTGTATTTTATTTTATTGTTTTAGTGTTTATAATTTATTATGCTCTTATTATTATTAATTTTTGACGATCTCAACAGAAAAACTTATATTTGTGACATACAGTTTTTATATAATGTAATTTTTGTTGATAAATAAATAAATCTAAATCTAATCTAATCATCATTCCATCGAGGAAATGGGCAAAAATCATAGGAATCATGTTATAGACGATGCTAGCAACCAATCACTATTTTGATTCCATTTTCCACCTATACACCTACAATCCCTTTGTCCCTCGCAGATAACCAAGTAAGCTAACCAGCAGCCAAGAAGGAAGAAATTTTCTTCCCAGATAACTGGTTTTTTAACGGGAAATATTTGTTCCCCGTACACAACTATAAGGTAAAATAAAGACTATTTCTAAATTAAAACAAACATGGTCGCGACTTAGGGCTGACCCAAGGGCTACCCCCGCCACACCTAAACCTAAATTAATCCAAATTAATCATCCTACATTGGTTTTACCAGTGCGATAACCAAAGTTACATAACCGTATGTAACTTTGGTTATCGTGCAGGAAAAAAAATCCCGTTAAAAAACCAGTTATCTGGGAAGAAAATTTCTTCCTTCTTGGCTGCTGATCAGCTAACTTGGTTATTTGCGAGGATGATAACCACAATCTTGGTAAACGTGGCCTGTAGGTCTTGTTACCTCAGGCTTTGTCTACCCCGTAAGGGATAAAGACGTGATTTATGTATATACAGGATGTATCAGACACCCCCTAACAATAATCCACTGGGGTATATAACCATAGCTATAGAAGCTAAAAAAAATATTTTGAAAAAAAATGGAGTAATTTTTTTTATTATATTTTCTATAGGAATGGTAGTATACAATACAATACAATACAAATACTCTTTATTGAACACCACAAATCAGTACAAAACAATACAGAAACAAAGAACAAAGTATACAATAGGCGGTCTTATCGCTTAATAGCGATCTCTACCAGACAACCATTAAGATAGAGAAATAAGTTGGAGACAGTTTAAGTAGGTGGCGGAAAGAAATAGGAGAAACGCAGGGATAATAAAACAATACTTACATAAATATAATACATAGTCAGATCAGGCAGTCGCAGTAGGTTGCCGCCCTACGAAATCGCCTAAGGAAGTATTGGCTTGATGAGTCTTCTTGAGTGGACTTTGTTTGTTTCGTGTGTGTGTATATTTATGTAGCTTAATATGTAGGTTATATTACTATGTAGTGTATTTCTGACATATATTAGTTTATTGTATATTTATTTATTCTTATAATGTATTAGGGTGTACCTGTATTGTTGTGTAGGTGTATTATTATTATGTTAGTGCTTTATTAGTTTAGGTTTAAATTAGGGTCATTGCTCTTCTAGCTTTCCAGTATGTCTACTCTCTATACTCTGGTTTCTGTTGTCCTGTCAATCGTTCGAAGGTTAACTGGAAGAGATCCCTTTAAGGGATAAGTTCGCCTTTGTACATCTATTTGTCTCATTATCTGTAAAATTAATGTGTTTTATGTACAATAAAGAATTATACATACATACATACATACATAGCTAAAAAAATAAAATAATACACACATACATACACACATAACATAAGTGTATAATCAGGTTAAAGAATCTTTATTTATCTCATAAGAAATTTACATTTCACTTATTAATACTTAAAATTAAATAAACTAACTATATTCATTCCTATAGAAAATATAAAAAATTAAATTACCCCCATACTTAATTTTTTATTTTATAAGACAAATATAAAGACCTACAATTAAACTAACACCTCCGGCTCAATAAAACTTTTTAACACCCTTACATTGCACCCCTTTAATTTAGGACGAACTGACAGACAGACAGGGGAGGCATATTGGAATTTTTGCGGCGGCATCGCGAATCGGGAATGCGGGTTCGATTCCCAGCGAAGAACTTTAATTTTGCACTGTTAAGAATTTTTAAAGGAGGGTAGTTTTTTTTAGCAATGCATCATTGGCTGCAAGGGTGTATATAGACAGACAGAATAAACTCTGCAGGGGTAAATAAGATTGCATTCAATCAGTGTTTCTTAACCTGTGGTCCGCGGACCCCTAGGGTTCTGTAAGTGTATGGTCAACCAAATGTAAAAGTGAGTTTGTTTAGGTATTTTTCTAATTCGATAACAGCCGCGAAACTAGCGCCACTTCGGAAATGTTCTTATATCTCCTAAATTTGATCAATAATCAATAATTTTCGAAGGTTAGATACTAGGGAAACACCTATAATATGTATTAAATCAGTGTATACAATTTGTCCTTCTGTAAAGTCGTCGCAAAATAAAAGGCCCGTTTTGACATTTGTCTTCCCGACGTAACAAGTGATGTAACCATATGACTCGGTACTCGATACTCACGATAAATCGATTCAAGTTTGCATGAGTATTTGATCGATTTAAATATGTATTGTAAAGTGCATTGGATAAAAGTTCTGATTAGAAAGTGAATCTTCAGTCAATTATTTTCTTCAGATGATGAAGACGAGCCATTCTATTGAAATCAGTGTTGCCATTGTTTACGGCTTTGAGCTCCAAGGTCATAATTTTCAGTAAAGATCACTACACAGCTGGTGAAATTCAGTAATTAATTGATCTAAATAACATAAATAAAACCGGCCAAGTGCAAGTCGGCCTTAAAAAAAATTATCTTGATCGATTTATTTTTTCCTTAACCGATTATTAATAGTCTGTGGTGTGGACAATATGAAAAAATCGTTATGCACAGCACTTAGCTGAGTGAGCGATACCCATCAATGAAAAATGCAATTACCTTCAGAACATTTCGATCGGTAAAAAATAGAGAACTTCATGGGCGTGAACTGTCAAAACGGGCCTTTTAAATTGTGACGACTTTAGTTGTCCCAAATACTTGCACAAAACTAAAACGGCCACTGACTGGACAGTCGTCAGCGTGAAGAAGGAACAAACATACAGGTTCACTCACAAACTTTCGCATTTATTATATACTAGCTGTTGCCAGCGACTTCGTCTGCAAAGAATTCGTTTATCGCTATCCCGCGGGAACTACGCAATTTTCCGGGATAAAAAGTAGCCTATGTGCTATTCCAGACTTTTCTCCATCTCTGTGCCAAATTTCATCCAGATCCATTGGGCCGTTCTGGCGTGATTGAGTAACAAACAAACATCCATCCATCCATCCATCCATCCATACTTTCGCATTTATAATATTAGTTAGATTAGACTAGCTATTGCCCGCGACTTCGTCTGCGTAGAATTTGTATTTTGGGTAGCTTATTCGAAGTTTTTAGGCAAACATTCAATTAAGCACAAATTAAATTAGGGTATTGCATCTTCGTAGTAATTTATTATACACCCCTTGCAAAAAAATTAGGCACCTATGGTTTTCAGATTTTTAGGCAAAAGCTTAGAAAGTGAGATGCACATAAAACACAAAAACCATGGGTGGCCGTTTTTTTTTTGCAAGGGTGTATATCGTCACTGGAAAGGTGAAATTGCTGAACCGCCAAATCGTCATTTTCCAGAAATTGAGTTTAAAGTTTTAATTTTTTGAAAAAAAATCATCTCTCGTTCCCTAAACAACTCATTCTTATGAAATTTATACCATACGTATAAAATTAAATCTACTTTCTGTTAAAGTATGAATCACCCAGCTAGATCTTATATTTTCAGAGATAGTGTCGCTTCAGCAAAAAGAAGTTTTGGTTTTTCAAAATTGTTGGTAAGCAAAAATTGCTGATTGTCATACACGATAAAATACTCAAATAAGATTTTTTGCTGATAGGCAAAGTTTTATACAAAATGCAACACAAAATGTGGTTTAACAGTGTTTTTATAAAAAAAACGGAACAGCGTTTCTTGCTGTACAACGCATTTAATAAAATGTTAATGAATGTAATAATGCTTATGAACCTTAATGTACGATGATTTTAATACAAAATCTTACTTAATCACCACTATCATGAAAATAAAAAACTTAGAAACGTGCTTATCAATTATTTATTTTGTGTTACTTGAATAAAAAATACTGACCAACAATTAACAATTTGTCGTATAAATCCAAAAAAGATCTTTTTAGGGATTCTGAAAGTACCCAAAAGACTTACTTGACAAGGATTCGTGTTTCATGACTATAAAAATAACAGAATGATGCACTTCAACCAACACTTAATGTAAATAAATATTCTATTCTATTCTATTCTATTCTTGTAAGTAACAGACAAACTAAGCAAAAGGTTAGTGGAGGAAAACTATGATGAAACTAGAGTGGTTTAAGTTTACCGAGACCTGCTGCCATAGAAAACTTAAAGAAATACAGATCATTATTCTCAAATTGATGACAAAATGGCAAGCAATGATAACTAAAGTTCTCGGCTAACGTGTAGATTACTTATTAATTTGAATTCTGGCAAAAGAACCCATTACCATTACGATTAATCGCGCAAGATTAGAAAAATCACTCAGCTAAATGACAATGATACCCTACAATTCAGTGTACTCGTACCGTGACTATGGCTGTTGAAATATAATCGACATGTCAAATAGAATCTGGGTTATGATAGCAAATTAAATTACCAAAAGCAAAAAATTCAAAAATTCAACGATGATAACTGATAAAGACTTCGTCTGCGTAGAATTAGCAATTGACATGTTTATGGCTATCCCCCTGGAACTATGCTATTTTGAGGGATAAAAAGTAGCCTGTGTTTTAAATTTTATCCAAATCCGTCCAGTCGTTTTAGCGTGAAGAAGGAACAAACATACACATTCACTCACATCGTCACATCGTCACATCATCACATCGTCACAAACTTTCGCATTTATAATATTAGTAGGATCTGTACCTCTGTACCAATTTGGCATAATTTTCACGGGATAGGGAGTAGGGAGTTCTGCAAAGGAAAATAAGTCGAAAGAGCAAACTATTTTGATCGTGAACGAACGTTAAGGAGGCAATAAAGAAAACCCAGAGTTCTTAATAGTTTGCTAGGAATTAAAATTCTCTAGTGGAAACAGCCTGGCGTTTGAAATGTGGTGTTGGTGGCGGATGGAGAGGATTAGCTGGACCCAGAAAGTGACGAATGAGTAATTGCTTGATCGAGTGAATGAGAAGAGGTGCCTGTTGAAGACCATGGAGAACAGAAGACGAAAGATGTTGGGACACCTGATACGACATGACTTTACATTAAAATCATAATCAGGTGACCCGTCTGCTCGTTTGCCCCCTCTTATATAAAAAAAAAAAAAAAATTGAAGGAAAGGTTGAAGGGAAGCGGAAGAGAGGAAGGCCTAAAAGGACGTTTATGTACCAGGTGAAAGAGAGGGTAGAAGTCGTGTCGTATCAGGAAGTCAAAGAAAAGGCCCTGGAAAAGCCCACATGGAAATTGCTCCACCGACAAGAGCGTAGTTCTTTAGTTTAAGATGATGAGGTGATGAGTGGAAACAGTAGTTGTCAAAAATGAAGACACATTTTTGTAGCATCACAACGAACAAAATATTATGTTATGAGAAATATCATTTTTCTCGAGTCTTTACACGTCGTCATAAAAATCTGATATGAGCATAGCTTTGCTTTTGCATACGAGCATATTTCAGTAGTTAGAGTTAGCCAATTAAACACAACGTTACATCTATAGCTAATCTGTAAAAGATACCCGTAAAAAGGATTTTCCAACAGCTGAAAAATCAAGAGAAATTATGTAATACGCAATTTTAGAAATCTTTTTTTAAGACCAAATCAAGAACACAGAGATCTTGAGGGTTATCATTACAAAACTAATCGATATAGTCTAAGTGATTATAGGCAGTAAGTGGAAAATGGGCAGTTAACGGTTAATTTTAAATAAAATTTCAGTTAGGATATAGATGGATATGATGGAAGAGCAACCTTGTTAAAGTGCCTGGGTGGAACGGGATTCGAAAGGCACATAACTGAATAATACCCAGCGATGAATACAGAAGAAATCTACTACTGAGCATTGGGGTAGGTAACGAGTAGAGAATAGCTGAAAACAACAGCATCAAGTGGTGACAAAACTACTATTTTATTACTATAAGGCTCCTTTTTCACCGCTGGATAAATCTGCGTAATATCGTATGCGTGTATGTGTATTTAATAATAAGAAAGGTTTATTTATTTTCATAGTTTAGTTAAGTTAAGAATTAGTGACAACGATAAAACCAAAAGAAGTAAATAAACTGTCCTATTTGGTAGATTATAAGACCACATTTTTAGTATTTTGCTACACATAACGCCTTACACGCTTTAGACTTTCTCAAAACTAACAGGAGACCAACTTTAAATTTCACTGTTGACTGTTGACTTTAATTCTGTCTTGGGTGCGTATTATGTCACGCCAAAGACGCAAATCTAAAGTGTTCTAGAGTTGCTTATAAAAAAGTGACAAAATTTTACAGAGAAAATAATGTACCTACACACTGAAAATATTACACCATAATTAGGAATGTTATTTTTTAATTCTGTTCATAAAATGTAAATAGGGTATTAATTTACACCAAAAATTCAATTTTTGGCGGTTTTGATAGAAAACACTGGTGTGAGAGATCTATTATGAATTATTAATTAAAAAAAAAAAACATGAGAGTATCATGGCTTTGTCTTCACTGTAAGTGACATAGCATGTTACCTCCTAAGTGAGCAACACTACCGAATAACTTCGACAACTAGTGTTCACCCTTATGAATCAACTTATTACATAGATAATTGAAGATTCACCAATTAATTAACGACTTTAAATTACAAAAAAATATCATCACAATTAACATTCTGCTACTTAATTTTACTAATACCGCACGAATATTCAAAATAATACTCTTTACTTCATGCTGACACGACATTGCTATAAGAATTAATGACAATTCAATTCACTCATGGCTTGCTGATTAGCAGTTTCAGGTCCTACTAAAACTACTCAACCACCATAAATCATGTATTCACAATAAATCATGGTAAGCACTTTTTGCTGAAGCGCCAAACAGATTTCAAACACAGACCTGTAAAATTGCTAATAGAGACAATGCAACCAAAACATGGAAAACTATTGTTGCTGAACACTTTTCATTACGTATTTTGGTATCAACAAAAATTGCTGTAGTGTAAATATTTAAAAAACACCCAAAAACTGGTCGCTTCAGTATTTTTTGACTACCAATTTATTTGGAAAACTTCTAAAAATTGGCTTGCTGAACCGACAAAAAAGTGCTCCGATTAACTCGAAACGTAGACAGATCGACGCAGAAAAAAAAATGCTGTCGAATGGTATATAAAACTCAATTTCGTCAAATTGGCAGTTCAGCAATTTCACCTTTCCAGTGACGATATATATTATTAGTAGAAATATATATCTTACCCTTCTAAGCCGGCACCGCATCTGCGCATCTGGGTTTCCTCTGGTATAACTGGAGTCCATGGACAGTGGTCTTACCATCAATCCAACTGGACAATTGTCGATGACAAGTGTTAATTCTGTTTTACGAACTCTATAATCTCCGCCGATTAGCTTCTCATTGACTACACTTTGCATTTCTAATTGCTGATTTGTATTGTACATACATACATATTACATACTGTCACGCCTCTTTCCCACAGGGGCAGGTGCGTTCTTGTGCTAGCCATGCAGAAGCTTGACTCTAAATGGCTGTTTTGTTGAATAAGTTTCCTTAACTAAAGTATTTTCTTTCTTACCTTGTCCTATTTGGTAAACAAAATTATAACCTCAATGTGCAAATTTTTGTAAAGAATAAGGTGTATTATGTTATCAAATAAACCTGAGGCAATATTTTGTACATAATTTTGCTGATATTTTATCACCAGTTCCTTTATTTACGATGAAATTGTTAAAAAATAACAGAAATTACACGTTTTGAGGTTAGAATTTTGTTTACCAAGTAGGACAGGTAAGAATAAAAATACCTTAGGTACTCATAGGTTAAAATGAAAAATAAGTTTTTTTTTTTAACTTCTTTTAATAATGATTTTTCCTATAAACTGCTACTTTATTCAGATTGATATCAAACTGATGACTTTTAGGCAAAATTTTTCAAAAAAAAAAACATTGTCAGAGTACCTATCTACCGTGTACTCTGATTCAAAAGGAGGAGTATTAAAATTATTAACTATAGAATAGGATGTACTTAATGATATGTACGGTTTGTTTTGAAAATCCTTATTGCAAAATAAACTTTTAGATATGTTAAGTGTCAACTTACGACTTTCACATAGCTATATCTTATGTACGGTAACAGCCGCTAGAAGAGCGTAGGTATAAAAATATTGTAAAGTTAAAAATTAAAAGGGGTCTCCATAGAAGAAACATGTCTTTTTTTGCCTTAACGGAACTCGATGTGTGAGTTGCCGGTTTTTAATATATTATTTACAGCAAGTTATAATTTGCATATTTAAAAAATTCTGAGGTGTGGACAGGCATATATATTGGAAATTTTCAAGTGTCAAGAACAACTGTTTTCTACAGGTTTTTTCTTAAATTTTTGTACATATAAGGTATTTTTGTAGAGAATAAGGTTTTCTAACTTTCATTGAGTAAAAACACTTAATCTAAATTTTGATTGTATTTTCAAGCTTGTCGCGAATCTATCGCAGATAAAAATGAAATATTTACAAAAAGAAAAAAAAAAGAGTTCATCAGTCTGTTATCAACCTTTACATCGCTACTAATACTGCTACATTGCACAATAAATAACTTAATTAATCATTAAAACTTAATTAAATATTGTATTTACAATTTTAATTATTATTTTTATACAACTCGAGTGGGACATTATTCGACTATCGATTTAATTATTTTTTTACTTATATTTACTTATTTTATTTATTTACAGGGCCAGTTGTATGGTGAGATTCAAGAAAAGGTTTTATTCAATATTTTTTAGTATGTATTTTTAGGTTTAGGTCACACTGAGCGGATCGCGCCGCGTCTCAGTGTAGCCTCAGCCTAATCGCCAAGAAAATTTATGAAAGAAAAAATACTTACAATATTGCAGTGAGTTGAAGTCTGCTTCCTATATTTTTATACATTACAAGTAGCAATACAGAAATGTATACATTTGCCCCAAATTATTTCAAGATGTGTATCATGCAAGAATTACACACGCTGATTGGCTGTTATTTGTAACAACGGGACCGTTATTGGTTGATATCATATTTTAAGTAATTTTATGTCTAAATTTCCTGAATAAAACCTTAGGAAACCTTTAAATTTTCAGGACCATCTGCCATGGCACTAATTATTAGGAACAATATAAATCAACTGTCATATTTACTAAAGAAACAGCTAAAACAGTTTAAGAAAACAAAATCAAAAATATACACGTTCTATGAGCTTCTTGAAAACATGGGGAAAAAAATTCAAGGGGCAAAAAGGAGTTGAGAACATTCATACTTTCTGAACCAGGTCTTAGTTCAAACGCTTACGAGATTGGTTGAACATTGATAGCTGGAGAGTATAAAAACGCTACATTTGTAAGGATTTGCCCTTTAATTTTTGCCCCAGTTCGTAATTTTTAACTAAGAGAGCTTTTTCTACGGTGACTTGTTCATGTTCATAGACTGACCTTAAAATTCTGAATGAGACCTTTGTCATCAATTTTTATTTTCAATTGGCTCATCGTATGTAAATTACACACACATATATACAAGAGTTTTCATTTTAAAGTCCATTCCAATAAATTGTCCCACTGTAAACAAACAAGTTCCCCAAATTCGTATAAAATAATCATAGTATATGTAATTGTTGGATTCGTTGTATTGTGATGTGCAATTTCATACAATGAGTGACTGTGTGGAAATCTAAATTAGATTGGTTTGTTTACAAAGACGTTAAAATGGATTGAAATGAACAGATTACATCTAGTCTGAAGAGATAGCTCCTTTGAAAGTACTGTATTTCGGTGAGGACCAAAAAGTTACACACCGTAAAAGTTGCGTTAAGTAAGTTAGTTAAAATTCGCTAACTACCTTACTTAACACAACTTTTACGGTGTGTAACTTTTTAGTCCTCACCCATTTGATTTTGTAATCTAAAATAATCTAAATTTAATTATTAGCAGTGCTCTTGATTTGCAGATTCTTAACAGTGACGATAATTCAATACAGTCCGCGAGTTCTTAGAATAGCATTCGGGTTTGTTTTGCTGTCTCACTCACTCATATGGGTTTGATGCCTCGGCCAGTGCCAGCGTTACGACCTCTGACACCTCGGGCAAAGGAAACCAAAATCGAGTACCAGTCTAGTTGAGGAAACATCCAGGAACCACCGATCGCTCCCTGAAATTTGGAGCCCTGGGCCGCCCCATCATCCTCCCCCCCCTCCTAACGCTGGCGCTGAAATTGGTCGATGGTATTCGAGATCCGAATGTCGTTCTAAAATCTCACGGACTAAGAGCATTAAGTTTGTAGTACATTATTTGTAATAAACATAACCAATATCAACAAAAGGCGTGAAGAAACTACAAATGCAAATTATTTATTGAGATGATGTTTAAGATAGTTTGCTGTAAAAGACAAAATAGTCACATAGTACGAAAAGTTTTGCCATCATCATAATCAGCTAACATCCACTTCTTCATGACGATAGGATTGTGCAATACGAAGCTTATTTTGATCTTATTAAGGATTGAGCGTTTGCAAACAACATTTAAAGCAATGTTTTTATGTATTTTTAAACCAAGAACTTAATTCGGTTCACTTTGCAGTAATAGTTTACAATGGGATTATTTTCTACTGGCTTAAAAGTGACATACACAGCATTATCGCACCCCAGGGCATTTATTATTAAGCTATATCAATTATATAATCATGTGGTCTAGTTGGACATCTTTGTACAAATGTTTTTGACCCTTTGACACTCCGAGCGTCTACATACAAATTTACTTAGAGTTCAATCAGCTAGCTTATTACGTAACTCGCTCGCAATCGCCATCGTGTTCATTTTGACAGTTCTTGTATGAATGTGACAGTTAGCTGATTCCGATGCCAATTGTCAGCCCATACATTAACTGTCAAAATGAACACGATGGTGATCGCGAGCGAGTTACGTAATAAGCATGCTGGTCACTGTAAGCTGAAATATTCTGCACGGTACATCAAAATGGTTCTGGATTATTCCAACTGGTGATTGGGTTAGATTGAATGACTCTTGTGAAGATTATACAAAATACAAAATCCAAAAAAAAAAATCTTTATACAAAATTAAGTCACCCCTCTGTCGATATGCACTCTGAACATCAACCAACATATGGAAACTTTAGTCAATCATAAAAAAATCCTGGGGCCTGACGTCTTAAGTCTTAATGTGATTCCGACTTAGTTCAGGTTTTAGCTGTCATTTTTAGTATGGATCTGACAGCGAGCGAACCTAAACTGAATCGGAATTGAACCGCACTAAGACGTCATGGTAACCCCCCTAAGAACACATTTTCAAGGGTGTCAGTCAAATTAACACAACCACGTGCTGGAATATTCTCAATTAATTTTAAAACAGCGTATTTTCCAAATGGGCCACCTTGTAATTTATCTCTGTGTCTATTGTGTATTATTATTCAATAAAAGTAATTGTATTGTATAATACCCTGTGTACCATCAGCCAAATATGTGGTCTACCACCCTAAGGTTAAAATTCCTTTGCACGTCACAATATATAACGTCGATAAGACAGGCTGTCAACTTGAAAGTTCGACTTTAGTGACATTTTTATTTGATAGGAAGTTGGATGAAAAGTGATAGACCACTTATTTGGGCGACCGTACAATAACGCCATGCGCCATTTTGTCTTTCACAGCGAACCTTTTAATTACTGTCTGTTCTGTTGCTCTCGTTCCCTCGCCTTCATTTCCAATTCTTCCTCCTCCCTCGTCAAGGGAACTGTGCTGTGGTTGTACAACCCCTGGGCCATCAGCTGGAGAGCCAACGGGTTCCTCTGGCCTGAGGCCTTCTTGATCTTGGCCCGTTTGTTCTGGAACCAGATCTTGATTTGAGCTTCTGCTAGACCCAGCTCGGCTGCTAAGGCTTGCCGTCGCCGCTCGGTCAGGTAACGGTTCTCGGCAAACTCATGCTGTGGACAAAAGAAAGTAAGTAAGTGTTTTATTGTACATCTAGTTTCTACCCGCGACTTTGTCTGCGTAGAATTATACATATAAACCTTCCTCTTGAATCGCTCTATCCAGTTATTAAAAAAAAGCGCATCAAAATCCGTTGCGCAGTTTTAAAGATATAAGCATACATAGGGCCAGACAGACAGACAGACAGTGGAAAGCTACTTTGTTTTATACTATGTAGTGATATAAAGAAATAGTCACAAAAACTGAGAGATGATGATTTGTGACTGTGGAGTTTTTCGCTTCGCTAAAACCATAAAAACGTCCACCTGCATAAGTACAGTTATGAACCAGTAATTATATTCCTAAATTACACGAAATTTCACGTCTAAACCACTGAACCGATTTTAATGAAATTTGGTACAGGAATAGTTTCAGTCCCGGAAAAGGACATAGGATAGTTTTTATCCTGGAAAATTGCATAGTTCGCGCGGGATCGCGATAAGCGAATTCTACACAGACAGAGGGCGGGCAACCGCTATTTATGAAGTGTTTCAATATAAACTTACCTTTAGCCTGGCCAGTTGTGGACCAGAGAAGGCAGTCCGGGGGCGCTTCTCGTCGTTCGACACGGGGTCCCCGGGGGGCTTCTTGGGGCGGCGCGTGCGCGGACCTGGGCAAACGGGAGGCTTAAGGGCACTCGAACACAACGCTCGTTCCCAAAATACCATTTTAGACAAATCTAATGAGGTCCTTATGACAATTCATATAGAATTCATATTTATTATGTAAATTTTTTAAATTTAATTTTCAATAAAAGGTGTAAGTTTCCGATGGTTCGAATAACGCATATGTGCAAATCGCGCCAGATTTCTAAAGTGTCGCAAGGAAGCAAAGCAAATTTTCATATTGGAAATGTAGTGTTAAATTTTATAATAAAACTTGGTACTTTGGGAACGATGAAAATACATACAATATTGGTTTTTGTAAGTGATTGATTGGTTGTCGTGTTAATCGTATGTACAGTCCAGGGTATGAATATGTACATTTACCAAGACGTCAAAAACATCTATAAGCCCTTATGCCACAAACAATAAGGTCGGCGACACATATATTTGACGTGTTTGGCTGTATATTTATGCCCTCGACTTAAGGTATGTGGCTCAGTGTTGTGATGTTAGCAAATATTTTATGTACCTAAACGTTTTGAACTAGCTCTTTTACTTTGTTCGGCTTTGTCGGCTTTTGATTCTATATTTACTTTACTTTATAAATCGAAAACTTTTGGGTGTTTAAAATGCTGACGTCTATGTGTAAGGTGACGTGATATGTATGCAACACGAATATTTAATTTTGTTTTTTTTTTGAGGTATCGTTGGGGCGACTTGGTCCAAAGGGATCTCTCGGATCTCGGGGCCGATGGCTGGCGAGAGCTGGCCCAGGATCGCAAGGCGTGGAAGAGTCTGCTGTCGGGGGCCAAGATCCACTTCGGGTCACTTCTCCCAGCCAGTAAGTAAGTAAGTACAAATTTTTGAGATTTGGTTCTTTTTTCTCATTTACTGTACTACCATGGAAATCCTACACCATTTTTATGACCATTTTAACATGAAAAAAGGCATTAAGGCCAATCGTCGCATTGCCATATAACATGGCAACTTTGTGGTGGTAATTTATTTTTGTAGACTTTCACATATTAAGTATTTTGGATGTCATTGCAACAATGTCTAATATAAAATTGAGCATAAACTCTTCTTAGCTTTATTTATAAAATTGAGTGCAAGACCTAACCCACTGGCACGCTATTTCGACGTTGCCAGCAACGTATCTTACAAATAAGACGTTGCCAAACCGTTGCCAAACCGTCGCCTAGTGTTAAGCTGTCGCAGACGTCTACAAATAGTTGAAGCTGGCAACGACGCAATGGCACCCCAGCGGATTACAGCCCCAATACTTAAGCTAATAATAAAAAGACACACAAAAGTAAAAAAATACACACCACTAAAATTGCAAACACACAGAAAAAATAAAATGAAAGACCAGCATGCAATGACATGATATAGTGTATCTAGATAATCAATTAATGTGTTTTATGTACAATAAAGAGTTATACATACATACATACATAATCACGCTAAATGTGTCCTTTAGCTCTTGTTGCCTTATGCTTTGTTTACTCCGTAAGGGATAGATACGTGATTAATATTATATATGTATGAATGCACATAAGGAAATCATTTGCCTGCTTAAGAAAAAAAATGTGAGACAAGTATCCTAATGAACCAACCAAAAAACTGATGCAGTTTGCTTTAATTATTGAGATCAGAACGTGTGCAATTTTCACGAAAGAGTTTTCATTATTCTATCTAACCAATTGCATGCCGGTTAACAAAATATTAAACACAGATAACAGGAAGTGCATAAAAAGTGCAAACACACAAAAACCCAGTTGTGAATTCATAGATGCCGTTGGGGAAATTTCAGACACGGGGTAAACTTGGACATTATGAAATTGAAAGTCTGGCTTGCGTATTCTGTTTAAAATACGCAAAACATTAAAATTAATATAGGTACCCAGTATTTGAAAACCCTCAAGTTGATATGGTATCATTAGCGGTGAAAAGATTACCCAAATTTCAAGTGATCGATCAAACTAAATCACACAAACAAAATGAAGCCAGTTGAATCACTGTAGAAGCCTTTCACATTAATTGTTATAATGACGTAGCAATGCCTGACAAGGAAAATCACTTTGATTTTTATTGTGAGAAAGCTCTATGTGGGAAATTCAAATGGCAACACAACACAAAGTTTCCAAGTTTTATAACCCAGTTTACACATTTTAGAAAAATCATTAATTTTGTGATTCACCAAAACAAAACAGTTAACATTTACTCCAACGTAAAATAAATATCAATGTGTAATCGACGAAAGGCGGATTCTGCATGTAATATAGGTGTCGCATTCTCACACGTATGGTTGCAGAGTAGCTAGATAACTGTTTTGTTCATTTTTGTGGCCCTCAAAATGACGCCTGATTCCAACATTTAAGCAATCAATAGAGCCGAACGCATCTTAAACGATATATTCTTCCATGTGTAAAGATTAATATTAATATGTTCGATAAATACGATATTCCATATTTAAAATTAAAAAGAAACACTGGCACTAAAGAATTGGCATCCCCCGACGATATTCCCATACAAGCGGACGATGCAATATCTTAACCAATTCAGTTGTGTCCGACCGAACACTACATTCGATATTTAAAATTGGTTAAAATATTTCACCGACTGCCTGATGGGTTGCCAAAGCGAAGCGGTGTGACCTGTTGGGAAAAACTGGTGACTTTAAATAAAACCTTTTCATCAGCTATGTCATTAAAACAGCACAAGACAAGTGTTAGTTCGAATAGAATAAATCTTTGATTACAAAAGTACAACATTGGAATTGATTCAAACTAGGGGCAAAACTGAACACAAGCATACCTAAATATGTTCCAGTAATTGACAATATTTCAATTTTTAAAGTGTTACTTTTTATTGTCTGGCTGGAAAGAGCGCACAATTTTAAGACACCCATATTTTTTTATATTCGTGAAAATCTTGTATTTTCGTGGAAAAATCCATTTAAATCGTTGCTCGAGCAGAAAGGGCGTAAGTAACAAACGTCAAGTATTAGCGAAATGACGTCACTGCTTTGTTTCGTACACTTAAAAAAACGTTGAAATAATTACATTAATTGACCAATAAAACCTGTGCTTAAATAGTTTAACAGTGAATGCAGTTGTCAATGTCAATGAACGTCAAAACGAGCTGACAAACTCAAACAGAATCACAAAAACAGAACACAAAAAATATGATTTTAAATGAAAACTTGCAAAAATATTATCATTATTGCCCGGCAAACAGTTATCTAGTGTTCCTGATGGCAACAAAACCGAGTGGTGTGCGAATGAATTAACCGTCAGCTGTCAGTAGTGTTTGTGTTGTGAAAGTTGTAAATGTCAAAGGGAAACCCGGAAGACAAGGTTTTTATAATGGCAGTATTGGACCGGCCGCTGGACGTCATTTCCCGTTTTAGATATTTTGCTCATTTTTCCAAAAAATACTGTACGAAAAAATCCAAAAATAATTTTTTTGTGTTCTACAAGTGTTTCTCTCGAAATGGTTTTTGATATAAATCAAAAACCATTTCGAGAGAAACACTTGAATATTCATAAGAATATAAAGAATTTTGAAGTATTGTCAATTACAGATTTGCCCCTAACTTGCTACTTGTGGCCAAAGTTTGAAAATAACATGTTGCAACAACATCGATATAATTAAGTGACCAAAATATAAACTGCTGCATCAAAAAGCCAAAGTAAATTAATCTTACAGTAAGAAAGATATAATAAAATTGTTTATGTTCCGTCTATGAAACCCTGTATTGACTAATTTCAATTTTGTTCCAATAAGAATAATCACGTAAAGAAAAGCAACCTTAAAACCAAAAATTTAAAGTGACTCGTCCGTTTTGTTGTCACAGTGACATGATACCCGAGTCTCCAAAATAACTTCGATATCAAATGACACTTTTTTGCCTCAACTTTTTTAAATACTCCGTGATTGATCGAGCAAGGTCAACGGCCAGCATTTTCTAGTAGACCGGAGTACCATAGACATTTTTTTGTTTCTTTTTTTAGAGGTTTATAAAGGTGCCCATTTAGGTGGTTAATTCGTTTTTTTTTCGGTTTTTGTGACAGCGTGAAGGTTTTACGGATGAATTGTCATAGTTTTGACATTATTAATGTTTGTGTCAAAATATTAGGGGTTTTTTGTGCGGAGTTTCGAAAATTTTACAAATGTTTCGGAGCCCGGTGACGGTGAAGTGTTTGGGAAACGTTTTTCTAAGAAGGAAAGTTTACTTAAATTACTAATTGTTATGATATTCGTAATTTCCTTAAAAGAACTTAATTAAAAATAGTGATTTAAATTATTAACTTCATGTTAGTAGGTACCTTGACGATGGAGATTATGAAAAAAATAAAAATAGAATATATTTTTAAAGATGCTTTTTTATACACAAACACAAGAGTGTTGTAGAGAAGATTTATGTTATGTTTATTGAAAAAAATTAAAATTATTTTTTATGAAAAATGTTGATTTAAAAAATGAAATAAAATGGTTTTTTCTCACGTGGCTGCCGTGAGGTCCCGTACTTACTTCTTCCTAAAACAAAAAGAAAAACACAATTAGGCACACGAAATAAAACAATTTTGAATCTGGACGGACTTGGATCAAATCTGGAACGGAGATAGTCAGCTACTACCCTACTTTTTATCTCGAAAAACTGAATAGTTCCCGCGGGATAGCGATAAACAACAATTCTACGCGGACGAAGTCGCGGGCAGGAGCTAGTTTAATATAAAATATTGCATACATATCACCTCAATAGCTTTTACAAATCATTTTATATTCTAAGTTTCCACCCTATAGTAAAAATGCGTGAGATCTAGATAAATTTAATTCCATTTAATGAACCCATTAATTGTTAATGGAATGCTCTGAATGTGACGTGTAACGGTAGTTTTTTGTTTACCTAATTTTAATGGACATTAAACTAAGCCTGTGACATGTTAGTGGCTCATTAATAGTAATATAGTCATAATAATAATGTGGATTTTTTTATTTAGATTTTCACGAACGTTACGGTTGACTGTCGCGCTTAGAAACAAAACTTAATTTAAATAATGTATTTGTATGTAAGGTCTTTTCATTCTTAATTGTCCTATTTGGTAAACAAAATTCTAACCTCAATGTACAATTTTTTGTTAAGAATCGGAATCAGAATCAGAAATGTTTATTATCATAGCTGCTATAAGGTGTATTCCGTGTATTATGTTATCAAATAAACCTGCGGCAATATTTTGTACATCATTTTGCTGATATTTTATCTCCAGTTCCTTTATTTTCGATGAAATAGTTCAAAAATAACAAAAATGAGACGTTTTGAGGTTAGAATTTTGTTTACCAAATAGGACAGGTAAGAATGAAAAGACTCTAAGGGCCTGTTTCACCACTCCTTAACGCTTCAGTTATCTATAATGACGTCTCTGTCTGTTTCGTAGTAATAAATAGAGACGGAATTATAGATAACTGACAGCTAAAGAGCGAAATTATCGGGTTGAGGGTGACAAAAGGAATCTCCAGACCCCTATTTAACCATTTCGACAATAGTTAGTGACAAGTGTCAATTTTGTTTATCATTACATACACGAGAAATAAATAAATAAATAAACAATTCATTGTCAGTTGCTTCTCTTCCCGCACAGATGGTAAAAGCCTATCGAGGAAATGGGCATAGAAATCATGTTATTAGGCGATGTGGCTAGCAACCCATCACTATTTTGAAGACGTGATTTATGTGTGTGTAAGTCAGTCGTCGGATTAGGTACTAGAAGTGGGTCAAAGACTTGCCAGATTTGACCCGGAAACGTACATTACAAATTAAGTTCAAGCTTGTAAAATACTGACTTTCGTATTTACAAGATTACAGATAGCCAAACAAAATTAAATCATAACGTCTTTATCGATACATTTAAATTGGCGATTTCACCAATAAGCCAGTGCCTAACGAAATTCCGACTAAATTAAAAAAACAAAAATGCTGTCTATGGTAAGCGGAGTCACGTCAAGACTGGCGTAAGTCATCTTAATCTCTTTTAATTTTAAACGTTATTGCTTTACGCTCAAGGTATAAAATTGATGGGAATGTAGAGTCGACTTGTCAATTATTTTTGTAGAGGAAATAAAAACAAGGTGGTCCAATAATGAAGCTATTAAATAATGTTTAACACTTCGGATATTTATTCATGTCCGAATTAATATTAACATATTTTAATGTTGCTGGTTTTGGATTTCGCCTATCAAAAACTAGTTTTCTATTCAAACGGTGATAGAGGAAATATATGGAGTTGTTACGTATGTAATGTCACACGGAGTCTTTATTTATTAGATGACTAGCTTCTGCCCGCGACTTCAGCTGCGTAGAATTATACTTAATTTATAAAACTTCCTCTTGAAGCACTCTATCTATTAAAAAAACCGCAACAAAATCCGTTGCGTAGTTTTAAAGATAGAAGCATACATAGGGTAAGACAGGCTTTGTTTGGTGGCGACTTTGTTTTATACTATGTAGTGATAGTGATGATAATGGTATCGACAGTGGTATAGTGTGGATGGTCGTTGGAAAGGGGGCGGGGGCGAGGGGGGGGGGGTCTGAGTGGAGACCAACGAGTAATCTAACTAATATTATAAATGCGAAAGTATGGATGGATGGATGTTTGTTTGTTACTCAATCATTTTGCGGGTGGTAGGGCCTTGTGCAAGGTCCGTCCGGATCGCTACCACCATCTTACTCGCTAATCCTGCCGCTAAGCAGCAGTGCTTGCACTGCTGTGTTCCGGTGTGGAGAGTAAGACAGCCGGGGAAATTACGGGCACAAGAGGCATTTCATCTAAGTCCTCTAGGTTGGCAACGCATCTGCAATCCCTCCGGGGTTGCGGGTGTCTATGGGCAGTGGTGATCGCTTACCATCAAGTGAACCACTTGCTCGTTTGCCTTCTATTGACATAAAAAAAAAAAAAAAAAAAAAAAAACACGCCAGAACGGCCCAACGGATCTGGATGGGATTTGGCACATACCTACATAGAGAAAAGTCTGGAATAGCACATAGGCTACATTTTATCCCGGAAAATTGCGTAGTTCCCACGGGATAGCGATAAACGAATTCTTTGCAGACAAAGTCGCGGGCAACAGCTAGTTTCGCACATAAATTCCGAAAAACTGAGGTGCGAGCCCGGGATTAGAGCCCACGGCCCTCTGCTTGAGAGGCCACAGGTCAAAGCACTAGCCTACCATGACTCTTGAATATAACAATTTTTATTTCCAATGGCAACACCAAACCCCACAATTTGACGTGGCGACAAGTATTAAAAAACAACGTATAATTTTAACACGTGAGTCTTTCATTAAATTGGAATAAAAACAGGTTTTTTTTTGATGCCACCTCGTAATTTCGAAGGCGCGAAGGAAATAAACAATTAAAAAAAACCAGAGACAATTCCGTGACCTTTTGCGTGGAATTATGAATAAAGTTCGTGTCATGTTATTATCTGTTGTTCGAAAAAGAACTGTTATTTTTGTCAGTGCCTTTTATTAGTACGATAATCAAATGCTTGTGTTACAAGGATTTTAGATTGTAAATTACAACTATAAAGCGTAGCGTAACTAGCTGACTAATAAAAAACGTATAGCCTAAATTACTGGAGCTAGAGAATTGATGTTTGATATTTCATACTGTTTTTAACCTATAACTCAAAAACAAAAATTCAATAATTTTCCTTTTACCACCAAAATTCCATCAAATACTAAATTTTATTAACACTAATACCAAAACCAACCAAAACGAATTATTTTCGCAGCAAAAGGCCAAACACTCAATTTAAGCCAGCGTTCAATTCGAAATTCGAACCATAGATAATTCTAGTATGCCTGATCGAATAATTAAAATTCTAATAGAATTCCACAAAACGTCTGCGAGACGATATAACCTCTTTATAAAACCGGACATTGCCACCAACGACGATCCGTAATGAAGACATTTGCCTCCAATAAGCGACCCATTATTACAAACTTGACTGATAAAGAACCTAACGACACACGACAGAGATGCAACTCTGCGCACCAACAATTGAAGTTTAATTTCGTTCGAGAACAACGAAACGTAAATAAAAAAAAAAATTCTATATTTAAAATCGAACGCATTTTGAACTGTGTTCCGTTTTTAATTAAGAAATATTTCGGTTTGGTTGTGATCGCGTTTTGTTTTAACTCACTTTTGAAATTCAAAAAGGACTTTATAGGGTTATTTTGAAGAGTCTTTTTCGTGTGTTATTTAATTAATTACAATATAATAAATCGTAAGTGGCAATTAAAGGTTATGTTTGTTTAGTTGGGGTTGCCAGCGGCGAGATCAAACGTTCGGAAGCCGCGGTTTTGAATTATTTCTTGTGGCTACACCGAGTTTATTGATAAACAACCTACTTCTTGTGTTCTTTATTTTCTAATAAACATGACAGATGGCAATGTCTTTTTCGGATAAATTTTTAATTAAAATAGGGTATTTTCTGCTAAGTATTTGCTTAAACTCTATATTGCTATTTAAGTTTAGGTATAGTTTAATAGTTTTTTTTTTTTTTTTAATTTACCTACCATAACCTTTATGGTGATGGAAAACATAGTGAGTTATTATAACCAGTATACAATTGCAAAGCAATTCAATATGTGTCCAATAAACACTGTGCTCTCTCATTCTGAGACGAGGCCTGTGCTCAGCAGTGAAATGTATAAAACTGGAGATGAAAATGTGCAATTAAGTGATTTTTATTATTTTAATTTTGTGGCTGTCAATTTTTTTCTGTGTCATATTTAAAAAAAAAGGTTTCATGGATGACATAAGGCAAAAAAATGGCGGATGCACTTTATTCTCTACGTTCGTGCAAACTAATAATAAAGGAGTTTTTAACATGTTAATGCCGTAAACACGGAGGCCAATTAAAAGGCAGATAGCCATCGCAAATTATGCCATAATGTCTTAATTAGTCGATTGTGGGTGGTCCTGGGTTCGATTCTTGGCTTAGTGAGTCATATAAAATGTTCCGTGCATTTTATCAACCAAATACCTAATACAAAGATGAACGATCATCCTACAAATATTATAAATGCGAAAGTTTGTGAGTATGCATTGTTGTAAGTATAACTTTTATTGTAAATAAAACACGTTAATTTTACAGGTAAGGAGATGAACAGGTGAACAGAGGCGAACTAATCCCAGAGATTTCTTCCAGTTAACCTTCGAACTATTGACAGGACAACAGAAACCAGAGTATAGAGAGTATAGACATACTGAAAAAGCTAAAAGTGCAATGACCGTAAATCGCGATTGTGTTAAGTGTGGATTAATGTGTAATTTGAGACAGATAGTCTGGAATTACATAAAAAGAAAAGAGAAAGAAGATATTTATTCTCTTTTTTTTAGCTTCTATAGCTATGGTTATATACCCCAGTGGATTATTGTTAGGGGGTGTCTGATACAGCCTGTATAGGCATATTACTACCGAGTCGAAACATCAAATTTATCTAGGCATAATGATTATCCCTAGGTTTTTTTGATGTGTGTATATAGGTGAAAAACTGAGTAAATGACCTGTTGCATGTAGTACCTAGTGTACAGAACTGATATGGGACTTGAGTCATTTTTCTAATTTGGAACTTCAATTTGTCTATTCGCACACATTACTCACACTTAAGTTTTTCACCTATAAGCAGGGTAAATATTTCTTGTTTTTTTTTTATGCGAATAGGAAGGCAAACGAGCAAGTGGGTCACCTGATGGTAAGCGATCACCACTGCCCATAGACACCCGCAACCCCGGAGGGACTGCAGATGCGTTGCCAACCTAGAGGACTTTGTTAATTTTGACATAACAATTCAAATTATTTATCAAAAATCATTGATTATGGTCACAGTTATTGTTATAGTAACTTGGTGCGACTCAGGCTTATGTTCCGTACTATCGAACATGATTCCTGACCCTCTTTGGAACCCTCTCACAGTAAATGTCATAGTAACGTAAATTAAATTGACAATGAAAATCAGGTGATGTTTACTGTAAGAACGTTCTACGGCGGATCAGGCGCCTATGTCACCAACATGACAATTGTCGGTGAGCAGCGACAATTCTGTTTACATTCCTAACTCGACCAGTATCTACGCCGGTTGGCTTCATATTGACTGCATTTCGAATTGACATATGTCGCCGACAATGCTCAAGTTGGTGAAATCGGATCAAATGGTATGGTAGTACGAGGCTGAAAACCCGGGAAAATAGGTCAGCTATAGCCTAAAGCTATGCTACCCCCAAGCTACTATGTTCCGTGCACCGCGACGGTTATTTCGAGCTATATGCGCATGCGACTAATTTCAAGCAAACACGCGCGGGTGGTCGCCCACCCAGGCGCGCGCACAGAAGGCGTGGAGACGGTATAAATTAATAAGTTTTTGATTAAAAAAAAACATTTTTAATACTTTTTTACGACTAGGAAGGAAAACGTGCAAGTGGGTTGCCTGATGGTAAGCGACCACCGCCTATAGACACACGCAACACTAGAGCATTGATGATGCGTTGCCAGCCTTAAGGGCTAGGATAGAATACTTTCTTGCATCGACACCTGACTGCGATAAATACATTTGCTTGTCATTGTGCATGATAAAACTAGGTAGGTACCTATCCTAGGTTCTACGGTTCTACCTGAGGACTAAAATTATGTCTAAACCAAATTCCAGCTAAGTCAGTTCAGTGGTTTAAATGAGAAAGCGTAACAGACAGACAAAGTCACTTTCGCATTTATACATATATTAGTATGAAAGTATGGATTGGGGAATTAAAGGATCTGTCAGACTGTATGCTTGTTTAAAAACAGCATTGTTTATGTTCTACGTTTTTTTGTTTTTTTTTTTGAAGTTAAAACTTTTTTAGCGGCGTTGAGCGCTTTCTGGGATGAGTAAAAAATGTTAAACTCGCGTCAGACGTAAGACGGAGGGAGAGTTTAGGTACCAGGATATCAGGATCCTCTAAGAGCGTATTATGAAATACGAACGAAGCTAGAGTCGCGTTCGATTTTTGAAATGTACGTTAATTTCGTTGCTTTAACGTAAGTGCGCTTGTCCTCGTGGTATAAGGTGTGGAATAACAGTGTGTTCTCAGGTGATAGCAGTTCAAATCTCGTGTATTTTTTCTTTTTTTTTCGTTTTGCGCGAGTGTGCGTGTGTGTAGTTTTCACTTCTGCCGGCACTCCCGGAGTGCTACCCGGTGTTTTTTTTTATTTATAAAGGCATCTCCATACCTTCTCTGTCCAAGCGTCGCGCGCATGTCACCAAAACATTTCAAGCCCGACTGCCACACTACAACCACAAACGCAACTATTGCGCCTTATCACTTTGTAATACGATTCGAATTTGCATATCAAATCGAGTCACACATCCGCCCGCGCAATCGAATTGCATCTTTATTTTCAGCAATGTAAAGTTACTTTTCGTCTGTTTCAGTTCAACAAGGATTATAGAAGGAATTTTATGGTATGCGCAGGAGTTTAATTTTATGTTTTAAGCCTTTCGTAATAAAGGTGTTTATTGAAAGACAAATGGGTATCTATTTAGAGATTATGGCTGTGTGAACTAATTGAGATATCTTACGTTTCGTCTTTTTGTCTGTCTGTCTTAACATACTGGTGAATGTTCCGTTCGTTTTTTATTACTATTAATAATCATATAAAAGTTATAAAATGGAGTAATTTAGGATTAAGCTTCATTTATTAAGACTACGGTTGGAACTTGCGTCCGTCCGGATCGCTACCGCCGTCTTACTAACGGGGTAGACAGAGCTTAAGGTAACAAGACCTTTAGGTCGTGACTTTTAAGTCACGTTTAGCGTGATTGTGGGCGTATAGGAAAGGGAGATCAAAGATCAAAGGGAGATTTTGCGGGTGGTAGGGCCTTGTGCAAGGTCCGTCCGGATCGCTACCACCGTCTTACTCGCCAATCCTGCCGCTAAGCAGCAGTGCTTGCACTGCTGTGTTCCGGTGTGGAGAGTAAGACAGCCGGGGAAATTACGGGCACAAGAGGCATTTCATCTAAGTCCTCTAGGTTGGCAACGCATCTGCAATCCCTCCGGGGTTGCGGGTGTCTATGGGCAGTGGTGATCGCTTACCATCAGGTGACCCACTTGCTCGTTTGCCTTTCTATTCACATAAAAAAAAAAAAAGATCAAAATAGTGATGGGTTGCTAGCATCGCCTATAACATGATTCCTAAGATAGCTCATTCCTCAATGGGCTTTTACCATCTGCGCATTTAAACATAACAATAATGTATTGTATTTGTATGTGTGAATGGGTGCGTAGGGAGGGGAAGGCCTAGACGGACGTTCCGTGATCAAATTGGGGACGTTTTGGAAAAAGGCCAGGTCAAGAGTACCCGAAAGCGACGAGCATGTACGAAGAGATTGATGAATGTGGATGAAGCGAAGAGGTATGTCAGGATCGTAGCAAATGGAACAAAGTAGTCTCAGCCTACCCCTCTGGGAAATAGGCGTGACGGTATGTATGTATATAATAATGTATTTGAGACCATCGCAACAAGCCTTTTTATGATATCTAACACGGTTTGTAGAAATTTTTCTTTTTTCATTCATACTCTTTAAAATGAAGTCTGTATGAACCCTGTTTCCTTTGCCTTAGGGATGAATTAAAAAAACAGTTTGTTCGAGAAACAATGACGCAAATATGAGCAACGCGTCAAGAATTCAGCAATCAGTGGGCGTATTTGTGAATTGATTTATTTTGTAGTTATTTAGTGAATCAGCCTTTGAAATGTTGATAAAGATGTCTGTGGAAGCAATTTAAAGATCCTTGTTTTATTTTACGGACAAGGTAACCGATAAAACGTACAGGCAGTGTTAATGTCTTTATTAATGTATTAAAAAAACTGACGCCGAAACGAAACTTTTAAAGTTATCTCTTTTTTTGACTCGCTAACTCTTTATCTATCTAACTAATATTATAAATGCGAAAGTTTGGATGGATGGATGTATGTTTGTTTGTTTGTTACTTAATCACGCCAGAACGACCCAACGGATCTGGATGAAATTCGGCACATAGATAGAGAAAAGTCTGGAATAGCACATAGGCTACTTTTTATCCCGGAAAATTGCGTAGTTCCCGCGGGATAGCGATAAACGAATTCTTTGCAGACGAAGTCACTGGCAACAGCTAGTTGAACATATATAACAACCAAAAGAGAAAGAAAGGTATACAGAAGTAATAAGGTAACAGTAGGCGAATAGGTAAATTAATTATTGCGAAAAAGTTGTCAAGTCAGGGGGGCTACTGCGAAATTCGATTTTCGAAGTTCGTATAACACCGTCCCTCTCACTCTCAAATTAATTACTATTAGTGTGAACGGAATGGCATGAAACGAATTTCGAAAATCGAATTTCGTAGTGTAAGGCCAGGGCAGCTCGAACATCAAAACCGGGTACCACGAAGGCACATACAGTAGGCTTATTGTCTAACTCGCTCGCAATCGCCATCGTGTTCATTTTGACAGTTCATATATGGGCTGACAATTGGCATCGGAATCAGCTAGCTGTCACATTCGACAAGAACTGTCAAAATGAACACGATGGCGATTGCGAGCGAGTTACACAAATAAGCATACTGGTCGCTCTAATTATGGACGTTGATATGCGTTATTTTTTTAATAATAGTAGATTGTTCAACGAGGGACTAAAACATGCCTTTGCACGGATTTTGACCTTGCACAATGTTCAAATTAATCAATTTTTGAATCCACTTTAATCCCGAATACAGTGACTTTAACACTTATCTGTTATACGTGATGCAGGAGCCAGGATTAGACTTTATTTTTATTATACATTTTGTATGAAAAAAGGCATAAATTGTATCGCATTGAAACGGAAGGAAACACTGATGGCGCAAAAAACATCAATCTTTGTGTACGTTTAAAATAAAATAATTATACCTACGGGTGATTATATGTTTGGAAATTAGTTTTTACACAAAAAAAACTAACTTAACTTTGCACAATTATTTTAATAAGCAGGTAAGTATGCATCTTCTGAATTTGATTGTATCAACAATTAAATAAGAAAATACTTATAGGTGAAAAACTTAAGTAATTGACCTGTAGGCTTATTGTCTAACTCGCTCGCAATCGCCATCGTGTTCATTTTGACAGTTCTTATATGAATGTGACAGCTAGCTGATTCCGATGCCAATTGTCAGCCCATACATGAACTGATTGAACTGTCAAAATGAACACGATATGGCGATTGCGAGCGAGTTAGACAATAAGCCTACTGTTCCTGCCAAGTTTCTTGCGGTGCATTCTTCTTGGCAATGATGGTCTTTCCGAATGCGCTGGTAGATTAAAAAAAAGACATGTAAAAGAGCCCTTGGCGGCTTATTTGCAAAATAAACTTTTGATTTTAATTTGATTCGATTTTGTTGTATGTTACCTAGTGTAGGTAGTGTACAGAACTGATATGGGACTGAAGTCATTTTTCTAATTTGGAACGTCAATTTGTCTATTCGCACACATTAAGTACTCACACATACAACAGGTCGTTTAAGTTTTTACCTATAACACAAGCAGGTGCAGTCATCTCCAGTCTATATACGTCCCACTGCCGGGCACAGGCCTCCTCTCAGAATGAGAGAGCTTGGGCTAAAGTTCCCGCGCTAGCGTGCGGGTTGGGAACTACACACACCATTGAATTGCCCAAATGTAAATTCGCATATAAATTTCGTACTGAAACGTGTAAGCCCGGGTTCGAACCCACGACCCTCTGCTTGACAGGCCGCAGGTCAAACCAAGCCAACCCACTCACTAAATATTGACAGCAAATAAATTGTCAAAAGCGAACAATTAACATTTTTTTTTCCAAGTTCGGCGCCAATAACAGTAGCACTCCAAACATCGCACTTTTTCATACAAACTTTTTTTCATACAAACAAACTTTTTTCTATACAAACCTACTTAACCTCGTCTAACGCAAGCTACAAACGAAATCCTAACACTTTAGATGAACATAAAAAATAATGGCAAGTCCGAGTCGAGGAACAAAACAGGGTTCAGTAGGTACTCTTTTTTACATCTAAATCTAATCTAACTAATATTATAAATGCGAAAGTATGGATGGATGGATAGATAGATGGATGGATGGATGGATGGATGGATGGATGTTTGTTTGTTACTCAATCACGCCAGAACGGCCCAACGGATCTGGATGAAATTCGGCACATAGATAGAGAAAAGTCTGGAATAGCACATAGGTTACTTTTTATCCCGGAAAATTGCGTAGTTCCCGCGGGATAGCGATAAACAAATTCTTTGCAGACGAAGTCGCTGGCAACAGCTAGTGGATCTATATTTTGTCCCATAAAATAGAATTTCTGAATGTATGGTTTGTCATAACTTTCGTTAGTCATAAAGCGTTTTATTTCTGAAACAGTATTTTTTTTTCAGAATTTACAGTTAACCTAACCTACTACGCCCCCTTGCAAAAATAATCGGGCACCCATGGTTTTTCAGATTTTTAGGCATTAAAACTTAGAAAGTAGGCTTTTATGCACATAAAATACAAAAAACATGGCCCGAATGGCTTTTCCAAAAATTTTTAAAAATGCACGGTTTTATGTGTTACGACTATTATTACGATTGCTAAGTTAGCAGATGCCTAAAGAGTGTTTATGAATAAGGGGGCATGTATTTAAAGGGTGCGACCACACCGCCGCTTAAAAAACGGTGACGTTACGGAATCGCAACAAAATCTATGAAGAAACTGTGAGAAAACGTGACGCATACGACACGTCACTGCGTATACGCGGCGGTTTGGTCGCACCCTAATACGTAGGTATCTGAGGTAATATTGTTTTACATTGGAAAGGGTCCACCATTGCCAACTGAACCCTAACACCATAATCCGCTCTTACGACTTTTTAGCTACCCATCAGTTACAACTTGAGTCACTATGCCACCCAACGCGACGGCGCGCCGTCCCGCTCTCGCGTATAGCGCTGTCTCTGTCTAACCCTTTTTTATCTCCATTGAGGCGGGCTGTCAAAATAAGGATTATAAAAGCGTTTGGACGGCTTTATGCAGTGTTGCGGTTTTAATAAGGATCGAATTGATTATGTCTGAAATGCGACAATCTTCAGTCTATATTCTACCATATATCATCACTAGCTTTTGCCCGCGACTTCGTACGCGTAGACTATGTTCTCCGGGAAAATGCGAAATAAGTGCATTCAACTTCGGGGCTGTTTTTAAAAATGACCTACATTATTTCATTTGTAATACTTGATAATACAGGGTGTATCAGACATCCCCTAACAATAATCAACTGGGGTATATAACCATAGCTATAGAAGCTAAAAAAAATATAAAAAAAAAATTGGAGTAAGTAATTTTTTTTATGTTTTCTTTAGGAATGATTACAGATACGTCAAAATAAAAATATAATTAATTAAAAAACATGACATAAAATTGATTAAAACACAACTCAACAACTAAAGAAACGTGAAGTGACAACTTTGACGTCTGACATCAATTATTTGTCAAATAGTGCGTGTTATTTGCCAATTTGTATGAAAACTAAAAAAATATATATCTCCTGAACCGTAAGTTTCCGCAACCTGAAAATTAGCAAAACGCTTTCTTTTTATGAGTACTATCAACAAAAAAAAATGGACATTTAAATCGACGGTCCATAATGGAAAATTTATACTGATTACAGTTAATACTACCATTCCTATAGAAAATATAAAAAAAAATTACTCCAATTTTTTTTTAAATATTTTTTTTTAGCTTCTGTAGCTATAGTTATATACCCCAGTTGATTATTGTTAGGGGGTGTCTGATACACCCTGTACCTATATCAAGTATTACAAATGAAAATAATGTAATTTTTAAAAACAGCCCCTAAGTTGAATGCACTTATTTCGCAATTTCCCGGAGAACATGTTTTCGTATTATTATTATTTATTTATTTTATGTGAATAGGAAGGCAAACGAACAAGTGGGTCACCTGATGGTAAGCGATCCACTGCCCATAGACACCCGCAACCCCGGAGGGATTGCAGATGCGTTGCCAACCTAGAGGACTTAGATGAAATCCCTCTCGTGCCCGTAATTTCCCCGGCTGTCTTACTCTCCACACCGGAACACAGCAGTGCAAGCAAAGCTGCTTAGCGGCAGGATTAGCAAGTAAGATGGTGGTAGCGATCCGGACGGACCTTGCACAAGGCCCTACTAAATTTATTAATAATTTATTATTAGGTACAATCATCTACAGGTGTGCCAAATTTGAAAAGTCTACTTAGTTATTATTATTATTACAGTTATTGGGAAATATATAAGCCTCATTTATTCCCTATCCAATAATAAGCCTAGGCAATGATGCTATTTTCGAATGCGCTGGTAGATTCAAAAAAAGACATGTAAAAGAGCCCTTGGCGGCCTATTTGCAAAATAAAATTTGAATTTTGAATTTTATATTGAACTAGCTGTTGCCAGCGACTTCGTCTGCAAAGAATTCGTTTATTCATATCCCGCGAGAACAACGCAATTTTCCGGGATAAAAAGTAGCCTATGTGCTATTCCAGACTTTTCTCTATCTATGTGCCGAATTTCATCCAGACCCGTTGGGCCGTTCTGGCGTGATTGAGTAACAAACAAACATCCATCCATCCATCCATCTATCCATCCATCCATACTTTCGCATTTATAATATTAGTTAGATTGTTGGCGCGTGTGGCACAACGCCATCACCGGCATGTAAAAGAAGACAACAAGTCTTGTGAGTGATGACTTAATTTTTAGAACCACCGCGACGTAACCGGACACTGCGTGCGCACGCGCATGTGGCTACACCAGGGGCCTGTTCCACCGCTCTCTGTTAAGTGCCAGTTACCTTAACTGTCAGTTATCTATGATGACGTCTCTGTCTGTTTCGCAGTAATAGAGACGGAGACATAGATAACTGCCAGTTAAGATAACTGGGGCTTAGCAGAGTGCGGTGAAATAGGCCCTAAGGGCAGGAAAGTCAAAAAATAACGTAATAATCCCGTTTTTACCGTTTGGGCGCGGAAACCTAAAAATTAAAAAAAAGCGACGGTTAGCACTCTGGGAGTGCCGGCAGAAGTGAAAACTACATCTTAGATTAGATTTCAATTTTGTAACCTACTCCATGATGCTCGATACGCTTACCGTACTGGCCGCTTACAAAAAAAAAGTAACGTATTATCTTCATTGACAGACCTCTAACAATGTGCTGATGCCCTAGTACTAGCTCCACGACTCAACAAAAAAACACTTCAAAAATCGAACGCGATTCATTCGTATTTCAAAATAAGCTCTTAGAGGATCCTGATATCCTGGTACCATCAGCCAAATATGTGGTCTACCCCCCTAAGGTTTAAAATTCCTTTGCACGTCACAATATATAACGTCGATAAGACAGGCTGTCAACTTGAAAGTTCGACTTTAGCGACATTTTCATTTGATAGGAAATTGGATGAAAAGTGGTAGACCACTTATTTGGGCGACTGTACTTAAACTCTTCCTCCGTCTTACGCCTGACGCGAGTTTAACATTTTTTACCCACCCACCAAAGCGCTCAGCGCCGCTAAAGAAGTTTCCACTTCAAAAATTGAAGGAACTATTTATAACTATTTATAACTTTTAATCTGTGACCATAGTCGCGTGCGGGTGTACCGTCCTGTTATTCTATACATCCGTGACATATGATATTTGACTTATTTGATATAACGATGTTATTCGTTAGCCGTGATAGATTAGCATCGTTAGGAAACCTGCAATTAGCTGATTCTGCCCCCCTCCACGAGATAAGCTCGATTAAACGCAGCGTCAATTAGTTTTAATACCGGATGGCTTAGTGGTTAGACTGAGAAGCTGTTATACAAGTTGTTCGGTTCGATTCCAAGTCCTTGCCCCGCCACCAGTAAGAAGATTATCTGTCCCATGTTGGTCTAGCAAATAAATAACATAGAATGGTACAAGTTCAGGTTTTAGCTGTTTTTAGGGTTCCGTATTTCAAAAGGAAAAATGGAACCCTTACAGGATCACTTTGTTGTCCGTCCGTTCGTCTGTCAAGACCCTTTTTCTCAGGAACGCGTGGAGGTATCAAGCTGAAATTTATATCAAATACTCAGGTCTACTGCTCCTTGGAGCTGTGAAAATATCAAACTTCTAAGCCAACGCAATCAAAAGATACAGCCGTTTATGCCGCAAATTTCCACAACTCTCAAGGGAATCAAAACCTACAGGGTACTTCCCGTGAACGCAGAATCTTGAAATTTTATATGAAGGTAGGTCTTATAGCACAGATTAAGAAATAATTGCGAAAACCGTGAATATGTATGTATGTCTGTATATATCAGTGACCAATATAAAGTGACCCCACACTGCGTACATTTTGCTTTGGAGCAGGGCTCTGCTTAAACTGGTTTATAGATATTTTATATCTAGATAACTAGCTGTTGCCAGCGACTTCGTCTGCAAAGAATTCGTTTATCTCTATCCCTCGGAAACTACGCAATTTTCCGGGATAAAAAGTAGCCTATGTGCTATTCCAGACTTTTCTCTATCTATGTGCCGAATTTCATCCAGATCCGTCGGGGCGTTCTGGCGTGATTGAGTAACAAACAAACATCCATCCATCCATCCATCCATACTTTCGCATTTATAATATTAGTTAGATTAGATGATTCGAAACCCTCTGTGCGCGAGTCCGACTCGCACTTGGCCGGTTTTTTAGCATGGATCTGATAGCGAGCGAACCTAAACTGAATCAGAATTGAATCCCATTAAGTCCCCTGGTCTGGACCTTCCATGCTGGTCTGGCAGCATAGAGAAAACATATTATGTACCAGTTGCTTCTCTCCCGAGGGAATGGGCGAAGATCATGGGAATCATGCTATACTTAGGCGATGCTAGCAACCCATCACTATTTTGATTCCCCTTTCCCCATCACGTCTATCCCTTACGGGGTAGACAGAGCCTAATGTAACAAGATCTAAAGGCCACGTTTAGCATGATTGTGGGGGTATAGGTGGAAAGTGGAATCAAAATAGTGATCGCTAATAATATGATTCTTAATATTTTTTTAATGTTTTCGGATGGTAGCAAGTGGAACAAAGTAGTCTCTGCCTACCCCTGTGGGAAAGAGGCGTGACGATATGTATGTATGTATGTATGTAATATTTTCGCCCGTTCCCTCGATGGGCTTTTACTGCGCGGAAAGAGAAGCAATTGGCGCATTCTATGTTTTTTCTTTACTCCCAAATCAGCATGGACGAATGTATATATATTTCTTACACTAAATTTGAGTATTACCAAACAATGAGTTAGACACGGTAGCGGCTAATACCTCAAACGCGCCGATCCATCATGGCGTTTTGACAGCTGTCAAATTAATGTCAAACTCGCGCTGTTCGGGTAAAGGGGTGCGTTCAGAGTTTACCTTTGAAATTATTGAAATGTACAATTGCTTGTGTGAACATGACTTAATTTTTTAGGTAGGTAGTTCCGTTTTGATAAATCTAATCTCCACATAATAATCTATATATCTATCTAATAGCTTTAAACGAATAATTCTTGTATAAGTAAGTATAATTATGTAAACATAGTACCTATACATATTGGAATCTCGGAAACGGATCCAACGATTTTCATAGGTAAGTATTACGAACTGTTTTTTGACAAAACATTCTGCCTCCATACAGCCAGAGTACTGGCAAGTACACAAAAAGTCTACGATTTATCGTCCAAAAAAAAACGTTATCTGCGCTTGACAAAACTGCCCTTACAATTTATCAGAAGCCGGCTTTTATAAATAGCGCTATTAGACCTGATCCATCACAGCCATCTTATCAATCCGAGCGTATAAAATCTTTAAAAAAAAACCATCGTGTAGTTTAAAAAATGCCCAACCTATTTGTCAATGGCTCAAAGACAATTTCTATAGTCCATAGCGGTGCGAGCAATTAAAAAGTTAATTGGAACGAACGTTGACGATCATTCGTTTTTATGGCGGATTTTTTAAACGTTCAACTTTTTTCTTTTGCTGTCAATAGTGGCGCTACTGTCTTCGCGTAGGCGAGGAACTATTAGGCAGCCGCGTTAGTTCCTATTTTAGTCGCTGTAGAAAAAAAGTTTGTGCGGTTACGGATAAAATTTTATTAGGTTTTTTATTAATTCGTTCGTTAATTTTGCTTTAATTTATAAAATTAGGGGAAAGCGGATCAAATTGGTATTATTAAGGATAGAGTGGGAGTTACGAAAGACCTTACGTTATGACCGTGTGACAAAATTACAGTTTTCAACTATGAAATGCGTGTGTGTAATTACACATAGTAGTTAATTAAAATATTGAACTTGGAAATACAGACGACATTATTCGTCCGCCGAAAATAAATCTTGAGCTAACCTAACCTAACCTAAAAAAAAACAAAAGAATAATTTTGTGGCGATAAACTAATTATTTGTCCGAACTAGCTGAATTTGTTGTGGTGTGGTTGAAAATTTGTCAAATTAATCGACGTTATACAATGTAAACTGTAATACAATGTAAATGTCTACGAGTTTGTTTTATTTCCTTGCAGTCGAAGTGAAAAGCAGTGTAAAACTCGAGCATTACCTAAACCCATGTTCCCAACCGTACCGACTCGGGTGGATAGGGTAAAATGGCTTGTTATATGCTCTTGTTGTACAATCTACTATTTAAGAAAAATAGGTAAGTATTTCTGTAATGGACGCAACATGCAAATATGCAAATGCAAATGGGCGTTTGCGGGTGGTAGGGCCTTGTGCAAGGTCCGTCCGGATAGCTACCACCATCTTACCCGTTAATCCTGCCGCTAAGCAGCAGTGCTTGCACTGCTGTGTTCCGGTGTGGAGAGTAAGACAGCCGGGGAAATTACGGGCACAAGAGGCATTTTATCTTAGCCCTCTAGGTTGGCAACGCATCTGCAATCCCTCCGGGGTTGCGGGTGTCTATGGGCAGTGGTGATCGCTTACCATCAGGTGACCCACTTGCTCGTTTGCCTTCCTATTCGCATAAAAAAAAAAAAAAAACAAAACAGACCACAACAAAAAAGTTTCAGCGAAACTCCTTACCCACCCAACACAAACCAGACTGTTATGAAAACTGAAAACGTAATTATAACCCCAACCACAATGTGTGGGCCTATAAATTAACTTTATTAGTCCACGCCTTTTATTTATTTAGCCGCGTACATCATAACTGTCAGTGTGACAGCGAATTTGGCGCCAAACGCTCCTGTCAAACGCCTCCAGCCAATGCGTTCTCGATTACATATTTTTAGATGCGTTTAGCAAATTAATGCCGCGATTAGTGGAACTAAATTTTGTCGCCGATGTATTTATGAGACCGTTACGTCAAAACAGAGTTATGATTGCGCGTTGGTTTCACTTATTTTGTTGGAACAGAGTGGAAATTGTTTGAATTTATTTTTGTTAACTGCCAGTTTGATGCGGCGTCGACGAGTAATTCCCGTTCGTCACAGTTTCGGACGCGTTCAGTTTTACTTTGGGCCCGAGGTGTTTTTTACACGTTTAACTCTTTTATAGTTTTAATTGATTCGAGTGTGTGGCCATTTACTAATTATAGATTAATGTTGAAGTTTGTTTGTTCGTGTTTTTTGGACAGAAACACCGTTAGTGTGTCAGATTTCACAGCAGCGGTTATTAAAAAGTTAAAATCCTATTTCACTCTAGGGCCATAATGTTGGCAACACTGAGGAAAATATAGGTAAGTACCTAGAATGGAGCTAGAATGAGTCGGTGAAAACTAGAAATTAAATTAAGACGCCATATTGTTAGGGGATGGGCGAAAATTTTAGGAATCATTTTGGCGATGCCGCTGGCAACCCATTACTATTTTGATTCCCCTTTCAATCATTCTAAACGTGGCCCTAGGCTCTGTCTACCCCGTAAGGGATAAAGACGTGATTCATGTGTGTATAGTAATGACACTTCCGTGTCTGCAAGCCCACGTCACCCACGTGTGACACAACGTTTCGCGTGGGCCGTCTCTATAGACCGCACACGATGCGATATAGTTGTCAATTGCTATTGTTTTATACAGGCTGTTTGGATACATTGAAAAAATATGAACAGAAAATAGCAAAAGTAAGTACCGGGCGGCCAGTACGGTACGCGTATTGAGCATCATGGAGGTTACAACATTCAAATCTAATCTAAGCTGCTGTTTTCACTTCTGCCGGCACTCCCGGAGTGCTACCAGACGCTTTCTTTTTAATCAAGCGAAGGTCCATTTTAATGAACAATAGTTATTAGTTATGCAACGCTGTAAAGTTTGGTCAACAGTTGTGCTCACTTTGAGAATGATCCCGTAGAGGGATCGAAACGAAACGCGTCAGTGTTTTGTACAGTGTAGTGTAGAGGATAGAGTTAAGTTTGTGGGATTTTGGTTTGTGGTTTTATGTGGCACTAATGGTTTGCTTTCATATAAAAACATATAATATATTTCGCACAGGCTTGGCTATCTTGCACGTAAGTAGCGGAGTAGCAAGGTAAAGTTTTATGTTCATTAAGAGTAGGTACTCTTTTAGAAGCAACTAGCTGTTGCCTGCGACTACGTCTGCAAAGAATTCGTTTATCGCTATCCCGCGGGGATTTTCCGGGATAAAAAGTAGCCTATGTGCTATTCCAGACTTTTCTCTATCTATGTGCCGAATTTCATCTAGATTCGTTGGGCCGTTCTGGCGTAATTGAGTAACAAACAAACATCCATCCATCCATCCATACTTTCTCATTTATAATATTAGGTAGATTAGATTAGTAGAGATTTCGCACAGGCTTGGCTATCTTGTACGTAAGTAGCGGAGTAGCCAGGTAAACTTTTATGAAAGAAAGAAAGAAAGAAAGAAAAAGTTTATTTATGACAATCACAGTAATTAAAAAACACTATGTTCATAGTACTCTTTTATAAATAGCACAAATCGCATCACCCGGTATAAGAAAACACCATAAACGCAGTCGGCGCTTCGCCCACGCTGCGCGCGCGCATCGCGGGTAGCCGGCGGGGGCTTAGGTGTGTCGTAAAATATTTAAAACTAAAGGACTAAAAACCTCAATAATAATATAGCCATTTTATTCCGAATTCGCTACAATTTCAGTACATGTAGTAAGTAAGTAAATAAGTAAGTAATGCTTTATTGTACAGATATAAAGAAACAGATACAATCATCAAGATGTATATAACCATAGCTATAGAAGCTAAAAAATATATTAAAAAAAAAATGGAGTGTTTTTTTTTTATATTTTCTATAGGAATGGTGGTATTAACTGTAATCATTCCTATAGAAAATAAAAATAAAAATTACTCCAATTTTTTTTAAATATTTTTTTAGCTTCTATAGCTATGGTTATAATACCCCAGTGAATTATTGTTAGGGGGTGTCTGATACACCCTGTATAGGCTGGAGATGATGACAATATTTGACTTTTGACAGTTAGTATAATTATAGTTGATGATGAGGAAATTTTGATTTCGATTTCAATTTCTATCTTAAGCTCAATTTTTTTTTTATTATTATTAGAGATGCCTCTCTGGACTCTCTAGGAAATACAATCTAGTCTTAAGACTAATAAGTATTTTAAATTTGACCTAAACTACTAATAAGGCTAAAAACTAAGAATGTGTTCATTAACACTTTTCTTATTGTCTCTATTAAGGGGAAGTCACTTAGTCAATGTGTACATAATATATAGCACTCACTGCACTCATTACGCTATACTATATACTACTATACTAAACTAACTCAAATGGTTTTGTCCTTTTCAGTTTTCCTAAGTTCAATTTATTTATTTATTTATTTATTAGATTGTAATTTGGATATTGATTTTGATTTCGATTTAGAACTGGCCATTTTTTTTCCACGGGGACAAAGCCAAAACTCCTACCACATTATTCATAAACGCTCTATTGGCCTCTGCTAACTTAGCAATCGTTTGTCCTTATCTGTCACTTTGACATTTACCTTTCACAGATAAGGACAAACGATTGCTAAGTTAGCAGAGGCCTATAGAGCGTTTATGAATAATGAGGTAAATCCTTAGGATTTAGGGTTCTGTACCCAAAGGGTAAAAACGGGACCCTATTACTAAGACTACACTGTCCGTCTACCTGTCTGTCACCAGGGTATATCTCATGAACCGTAATAGCTAGATATACAGATGATAATATTTCTGTTGGCGCTATAACAAGAAATACTTAAATATTTTATTGAATCAGGCGTTACTTTGCGGAGGTCCATTTCAATGAACACAAAATATTTACCTTGCTACTCCGCTACTTACGTGCAAGATAACCAAGCTTGTGCGAAATATATACGTTTTGCATGCAAGCCCTCCCACCACTACTGCCACACAAAACGCACACAAA